>OZ024927.1:150784004-152034004 GCA_964017235.1 Sabellastarte sp. h YS-2021
GTGATAAGCGTACCTTTATTACTGGTATGATAACCACAAGTCTTTCAACAGTAGCATTCGGGTAAGTTGACAGTGGATTGCAACATATTTGTATCACCAAGGTAGCCTGTGATAATTTTTTACTTTTTATTACCCCATATATATTAGGTCACCAGTTTATTCATATATATTAGTTCATTGGTTTATTCATATATATTAGTTCACTGGTTTATTCATATATATTAGTTCACTGGTTTATTCAGAAAGATTTTTTGTACTATTTGAATAAAAATAATTATTCACAAAGGATGATTATCAAATTTCTGGCAGAATTTTTATGCATAGAAAATCACAAAAATAAGGTAAATACTGTCCATCACCATAGGTCTGTTTGATGTAATATGAGATAATATGAAGTACTTTATATTTTGAAGAATTTTATCAGATTGATCAGATTGATAGGCAGCATATAACGGGATATACCATAAGACCTCCATTTAGAATAACCAAAAACTTCCTTACTTCCAGACCGAATATGAATCCTTTATCGACCATTTTGTTCAATTTAGAAATAAGAGATGGCTGTATCTGAGTGTATCATGATAAGATTTTTATCAGATTGGTTTGTGGGCACAGGCCTAAACTCATTGCAGTATGGATGATTTTTGCCAAATATCAGTAAAGGTTTTAATAGGAACACATGAAGTATTAAATTTTACATTCAACAGATGTTTCAATCAATGCTGGTGTTAAATCGCTGTAAATA
Source organism: Sabellastarte sp. h YS-2021 (assembly GCA_964017235.1). Lineage (NCBI taxonomy): Eukaryota > Metazoa > Annelida > Polychaeta > Sabellida > Sabellidae > Sabellastarte > Sabellastarte sp. h YS-2021. The sequence continues at coordinate 150,784,750 of OZ024927.1, forward strand.
AAACCCTATCCAGTGGAATTCTCTTGTTATAGGAATGATATCATCCAAAAGAATCCCATTGTCATAGGAATAGTATGCTTCAGTGGAAATTATCTTATTATATGAAAGATATCATCCAGTAAAATCCTCTTGATATAGGGATAAAATCATCCTTTGAAATTGTATTGCTGTAGGAATAATATCAATCCATGGAATTCTATTGCTGTAGATATAATATCATCCAATAGAATTCTGTTGTAGGAATAATATCATCCAGTAAAATTCTCTTGTTATGAGAAATATAATTTTCTTGTTGTAAGAATGGTATCATCCATTAGAATTCTTTTGTTGTGGGAATAATATCATTCAGTCGAATTCTCTTTTAGGAATATAGCATCTAGTGGGATTCTTTATTGTAATAATATTATTGAATGGATTTCTCTTGTTTCTAGAGAACAATTCTTATGACCTATACAGTGTTGAAAGTAACATTAAAACTCAAATAAATAAATAAATTATTCTCTAGGAATAAATTATCCAGTGAAATTCTCTTGCTTATGTTAGATCCTTGCAGGGTATTTCATACATCTACCTTTTGGTCTAGAAATACTGGTTAAATGTGCGGTACCAGTCACACTGATCTGATACAATCTGAGATGATAAGCTCATATAACAGTCCTCTTTAAACTAAACAAAGTGGGTCAAAAAGAATAATATAGGTCCTAAGTGAAGATCTTCTCCTCATTTTAACTTGAGCTCTTTGGTATATAATGAAGATAACCATATCGATCTGATGAAAGCTTCATATTGCCTTGTACCACATTGTCCTCAGTGTATACAGGTGTCCAGTAGAGGTATTTGTGTAGAGTACAGCAGGTTTTAACTGTATCATTTCAGTTTTTTGGAGTACTGCCCACCAGGTGCTCTGTTCACAGTAATGGCAATCACCATCAGAATAGTAGAAGGTTGTGGGGCTGCAGCTTCCCAAATATCAAGCTATGCTATGCTGGCAAGAATGTTCCCAGACAGACTTGGTTCTTTTGTAGTATGTATTTTACCTTGTACCATCATACCCTTAAATGGAAATCGGAGATCCTAAGTGGCATAGTGGTTGGCAAGTTGGCCTCCAATCGTAGACAGTCACCTCCATATGGGTTCGGCCCTCACAAGTTGTGATATGATCTTGACCGTTGAGCAGGACGCCAAACCCCAACTATGACTTTAAACTTGTTAACCGATCTACTATCTCTTAGACAATAAGATATTTCTTTTTTTCATTTATATCCCAGCCTTGGCCTGATTTCACAAAAATTACTTAGCCCAGACTTATGGCGGTGTTCCACTGGGGCTGTCTTGTCGGTAACTAAGGAATTTTTGAGGGTCGGTTAGGGTCAGTTGTGATTTCCCCGCTTGTCGTGGAGGGTCAGCAAAATATCAAACATGCCTGATATTTCACCAACCCTCCCCGACTATTTGTTCCCAACCATGGCTGCGCCCACCTGGAAACTGGCTTGTCCTAGTCACTTCACTTTGTGTCCTAAGCACTCCAGTCTTGTCCTTATCACTTCCAGTCTTGTCAAACTATGTAACAAGCTTTTCTTTGTCACTTAAGCCTTATCCTGCTCGTTTTCAGTCCATTTCTGCTATAAAGTGAGGTAAAAGTATGACAATTATGCTCGTAATGAGAAGAAAACACTGTAAGTAATCAGAATTCTTAAGTTAGCAGGTAGAAAAGGTAAGTTGTAAATATTAAGAAACTTAAAAAAGTGTTTTTATAATCAAATTCTCGGCCTATTTCAAAAGAGCAATTTCTGGGAAAAAGAGGGATCAAGTGTTGACCAATCATAATCATAAAATCTAAAATATTAGGTCAAGGGCAGTCAACAAACTAGCTGGATCCCATCACATGACAATTTATCTCAATATAAAACGCATTTGCAATTTCTGGGGAAAAGAGGGATCAAGTGTCATTCAATCAAAAAATAAAAAAAATTAGGTGAAGGACAGTCAACATAACATTTGGATCCCATCACATAACCAGACCTATAGCATGTTTACCTGTAAGTTATGTCCAGAATTGGGTCTTTCCCTGGGGCTCAGATTTATTTGCTGTAAATATGTAGAGAAATTGTTCACAGGGTCAAAATTTTGAAGGTGTCTTAAAATTCCCAGAGGTCCGAATTTGGAGTATAAAAGCCGAGAACAAGTAATAGGGTTGTCATTGTCACGTAAGACATTCTCAGATGTACATCTCCCTCTGCTTGTTTAAATATCTGCATTACTTTACAGATGTAAATTTTCTATTTTAAGTGGCCATTTCTGTTATATAATCATAATCAGATATAGGTTGCTGTATTTGTTATATTGTTTTTAAAGCCCAAACTTGAAAAACCATGATTTAAATAAAGAAAAACATCATGCTATACTTTTGGTCACTTGATGGGATCCAAATATTTAGTGTTGACCTAGTTTTAGATTTGTTCATTGGTTGGCACTTGATCCTCTCTTTTCCCAAAAATTCATCAAATTAGAATGACAATACAGACTATACATTTGGTCGTGGTGATTCTGTACTTTTCTCCTGTCCTGTCAGTTTGTCATTAGGGCTTGTCGTGGCCTGATACAGCTTGTCTGTTAGGGGTTTACGACTTGTCCTGGTAGTTTCCCATCTTGTCATGGAGAAAAGCACCCCGACCTCAAATCAGGTTGGGATCTAGATCCAGACAAGCCATGATGCATGATGTCCTGCTGTGGAGATGAAACCGACCAAGATTTTTCCTGCGCTTTTTTAAATTTTCATCTCCAACTCCCGACTTTTTAACTGACCCTAGGGTTGACTCCAGTGGAACACCCCCCTTAGACTTAATGAATTTTGTCTCAAAGTGTAGGGACTTAAATATTGGGGATTTAACAAACTGCGGTGTCTATGCTTGGGCTAGATATTGGGCTAAAATTTAAGTAGGCCGGGGAGTGGGCTTAACTTTTGTAAACAAAGACTTAAACATGATCGCTATTGATTTGAAATTGCTGAAAATAAAGTATAAATATGACAGAGAAAAACAGTTTCTTTATTTAATAAATCAGGCTGACTTTGGTCTTATTTCAATTGCCCATTTTGAAATATATTTAAGCCCAACAGCTAAAACACAGATTTGATTCCCTGACTTAACCTAAGACTGGCCAAGTCTAAGACCCTAAATGTAGTATGTGTGAAAAACATACTTAAACAATTTTAAGGTGAAGTCCGATTAAGGACAATTAAAATGTAGTTTAGGTTGATGTTAAATGCATTGACTACTAGGTTGGTGTGCCCGTAAGTAAATATTTTGTAATAGACAAGACAATAAGGGTAAACAAAGTTAAAATATCAGCTAAATGAAGCTGGTGCTGGATACTCTATTACGCACTGATTAATTTGATGTAAAATTTTTATTAAAAAACATGAAAACCCAAAGAGGAGGTAGTTATAAGTATAAGTAGTACTTAGTACTGTGGTAGAGACAGAAGGCTAGGGAAACTTTCTTAAAATCCCAGATGTAACACAGCCAGACTGCCAGGTACCTATAATGCCTCTGGATGATCTGGAATGGCAGTCTGCCCCTTAGTGCAATAGTGGCACTGGGGAAAGTAAAAAGTGAGTCACAATGAATTATCAGGTGAAGATTACTGCTAAAGTCTGAGTCTGATAGTGCTTTCTACCTGAAGAACTATTTGATCTGAAAAAAATTGTTTTTTTTCCTAAAGGAATTTCAGGTTGGGTTTTTGAGTACCTTGATTCTGTATATGGTTATATGAGTGAATAATACTTAAAAAGTCAAATAAAGCAGGAAAGCAGCTTTGAAGATATGGCCCATATCTGTGGTGTGTAACAGCTGTCAGGGTTTTTTTATCTGCAACTGATTTAAGTTTAACTTTAAAGGGCTAATGCAGTACCAACATTCTGTTGTAGTATTAAATGCTGTGGTATGCAAAGAGGGCTGTATTCAGGCAAAGTGTCAGCTGACATATCGGTATCATTCTGCGGTGTCCGCGTGAAGAACTTCTCCTCCAAAACTACAAGGCGTAGAGACATGCTGTTTTTTTAAAAAGATACCTTATCTATGGAGGATGAAAAATTGTTCAACATATGCAAGTCTGTTTGTTCATCTGTTTGCTAGAGCCATTACAAGGTAGGAACCTCCACCAAAAGTGTGAAAATTGCAACACTTTATCAAAATTTTCTCAATGACTAGTGCGGGGATTTCTCTCATTTCTTGCATATATGTACTAAGCCACAAGTAGATTCCCTTGTGTGAGTATCATACCTGGATCTGTCATAATTTTTTTTTATGAATTTTTTTAATGAATTTTTTTATGAATTTTTACTCCACAGCCCTTAAGGGCTGTCGGGGTATTGTTTTCACCCATGGTGTCCGGATGGGCGGGCAGTCGGGCATGTGGGCGGGCGGCGGGAAAAAGTTTGTCCGGGCTGTATCTCAGAAACCGTAAGGTGTAGGAAGTTGATACTTGGTAGGGACATTGGTTAGGAGGTGTAGGTGTGCAACGTCATGGTCTGACCTTGATTTGACCTTGCCGTAGTGACCTTTAGTTTGATAATCTGGTCTGGGCTACATCTTGGAAACCATAAGGTGTAGGAAGTTGATACTTGGTAGGGACATTGGTTAGGGGGTGTAGGTGTGCAACGTCATGGTGTGACCTTGATTTGACCTTTGACCTTGCCGTAGTGTCCTTGACCTATAAAATCTTGTCCGGGCTATATCTCGGAAACCGTGAGGTGTAGGAAGTTGATACTTGGTAGGGACATTGGTTAGGGGGTGTAGGTGTGCACTGTCATGGTCTGACCTTGATTTGACCTTGCCATAGTGACCTTGACCTATAAAACATCCAAACCATAATTCGACCATTCAAATGAAAATCAAAATGGGAGAAGTCTTAAAGCTTCATAATTTTCAGTTTACTGAATTGTCTTGTTTTAATACTTAATCTTTACATGCAATTTCTTTCTCTTAGATATTATTTTCTCTACTTAAACATTGTTTGGACACTGCTCTGAAAGTATCCCAATCTGTGTACTGTTTCACTACTTATATATCTCATTGTGTTGAAAACTATTTTCCTAGGCTGTGGGGTACGGGCATCTCTGATGCTATTTTTAGTGCATTAAAATTCATGAAATAATGCAATAAATCATTTATTTTCTCATTGACTTTTGCAGGGATTTCTCTTTTATCATGCTTATATGTACCAGGTCACTAGTAGGTTCCCTTGTGTGAGTATCAGGCCTGGATCTTCTTTAATTATTTTTTTATGAATTTTTTAAATGATTTTTAATGCATTGAAATTCATGAAATCATGCACCAAATCACCTATAACTTGAAAAGTATTACATTTAGAGCATTTTGTTAAAATATCTTGTTCAGCTACTTTTTCCATAGCTACATGGTGAGTAACTTGGGTGTCTATTCCAATAGATAAGTGAGTAATAGCTACTTTCTGATTTTTCAGTACCTTTCATAATGAGTAAAATCACTTGTAACTCAAAAACTATTGTTTTTTGTTTAAATATTTTGTTTAAATATATTTTCCACCTACTTTTGGGTCAGCTATAACATAGTGAAATTGCAGACCTACAGGTGATGGCATATCTGAGCAAAAGCTACTTTCAGGTTTTCACTGTTGAGTAAATCAGTTGTAACTTTAAACTATTGCATTTGGAGTAGTTTCTTTAACTATGCATAGCTGAGCAATAGCTACTTTGCAGTTTTCTCTGTTGCACAAATCAGTTGTAACTTGAAAAGTATTGCATTCAGAGAATTTTGTTTGAATATTTTATTAATCTACTTTTAAATTAGCTATAACATTGTAAAATTGCCATTGTGCTGCTCATGGCATAGCTATGTAATAGCTATTCTCTGGTTCTTACTGTTGGGTAAATCAGTTGTAACTTGAAAACTATTGCATTTTAAGTATTTTCTATAAATATTTTGTTCACTACTTTTGGGTCAGCTTTAACATAGTAAAACAATTGCAGACCTGTATGTCATGGCATAGCCGAGCAAGAACTACTTTCAGGTTCTCACTGTTGAGTAAATTAGATGTAACTGGAAACTATTGAATTTTGAGTATTCTGTTTAAATATGTTGTTCATATACTTATGGGCCAGCTATAGCATAGTGAAATTGTAGACCTGTAGCTCATGGCATAGCTGAGCAATAGCTACTTTTAGATTTTTACTGTTCAGTTAATTGCTTGTAACTTGAAAACTATTGCATTTACAGTATTTTGTTTAAATAAGTTATTAACCTACTTTTGGGTCAGCTATAAAATAGAAAAATCGCAGACCTGTAGCTCCTTGCATAGCTGAGTAAAAAAATTGGGCAGAGAAAACTTATTTTAAAAATTCATTGTAAAATAAATATGCATCATCTAGACGTACAAATTGTACACATAAAACTACAAGCTTTGTCCTATCTTGTACTCTTCACAAAATGACATACACATGAAGGCTTGTTGAGACACAGAGCATTGAAATCTTTAAAAAATGCAAAATAGCCATTTTTAAGGAAAGTGTATTTTAAGTACAGGCAAATATAAAATGTTACATAAAAGAATAATTGCATGTTTTCATTCTACCACCAAAATATTGACTTCCATCACATCAATATACTTTTTACTGCAGGAAAATGGATAAAATATCCACACAGAAACCAGCATTTAAATAAAAAGTAATAACTGTTGCAAAGTTTAGATATATATTTTCATTGTACATGTTTTATGGTCGCAAATAAAATTGACAGAAGTTAACATTAAATGTCAGATTTATGATTAAAGACACAATAATATGCTTTTAAAACATGTGTTTTGGTTAAGCAAATCTATTTAGAATTCTTTTTTTTTTTTTTCAGAACTCAAATATATAATTATGATTAATAAAGGCAAAAGTTTAATTTTTGTCTAAGTACAGCACTAATAATCTGTGTTTTTGAAATCCAAAATGGAGTTATATACTGAAAACGTTATCTTTACATCACAGAATGCCCTAGATGCAAAAGATCAATAGGCTGCAGGGCCCATATTCACTAACATTCTTATACTTAGAATAAGAATTTTCTTAGAATTTTTCTTAGAAAATTATAAGAATAAGTATTTTTGGTATTCACTAAATTCTTATTCTTAGAATTTTTTCTTATTCTTAGAATTTTTTCTAAGAATGATGCTCAAATCTAAGAATGATCAAGACCTTACTTAAGTTAAGAAAAAGGTGACATATTTCATATTTTTTTATCAATTGCATGCAAATAGACATTTTTTCTATGACCAGACATATCCAGTGTTTGTTTTTTTTCTGATCTGCATTAATTATTTACAAGAACTTTATATTTACAGATAAAGACTGAAGTGAATGATTTATGGTATCTTGTTGACTGGTTTTAAATATGGCTGCCATGTATACTTTCCCCACTTCAAAATTTCAAATGGCTAGAATTAAGTTAAAAATACTTACACACCCCTCTATTAGCTTTTTGTATGTTTTTAAGAGGTTAGAAGGTTCTCAACTGCAAAACTTATCCCTTTCTGATCCAAGTGTCAACAGTAAGTGGACAAGTTTTACAGTGTACATCAGTGCTTATAGTTACTGCAACACTGTAATTTTGTTTTCCTTTTGAAGTGTAAATCTGATTTGAAATGTCTTATTCTGAAATTGTATGAATTTAAGAAGTATTTATATAAGAGTGATGGAAATGGATAGGTTATTGCATTCATTTTATAGCCGTCAGGACTCAGGAGATGAGTTAACCAGTTAATAGTGATACTTTTACCTGTGTGGGATATACTTATTTTATAGTTAATATGTACACTGCCTTCTGATTTATGTTCGATAAATTTGGTTACATGAAAAAAATCAGTCTTGGTCCTAAGTTGATGACTTTTGTTCAAGCTGAAACCTGCTTTACGAGTACCTATTTATGAAAATTCCTAGCTGAAAAAAAATCTTGTATTTAAGACTGGGCTACCCCTAAGAAAAGGCTAAGATTAAGACCTTTTGTGAATCCGGCACCTAATTCTGACTCCATTTCAAACAATAAAGGTGTAAATATATCACATGACTGATCATGTGACATCAAAAACTATATGCATGCACATGTTTCTGTGTACTATTCTTAACTAAGAAAATTCTTATTCTTAGAAATAATTCTTAACTAAGAATTGCTTTGTGAATACAATTTTTTTCTAAGAATAAGAAAATTCTTAGATAAGAAAATTTTCTAATTCTAAGAAAAATTCTTTTTTTAAGTATAAGAATGTTAGTGAATACGGGCCCTGGTCAATTTTATAGCTCCTCTATTTCTAATTGAAAAGTTGAATACTGTTCCTTTGAGGTGAAGGGATTAATCGTTTTTTATATTTCACAAGATGAAGTAACTTACATCCACACGATAATGGCTTTTATATCATTTTTGTAGATGTGTAAAAATTAATGTCTGTAACAACCAACAAAAGTAAATCACATGTTGATTTGTTTATTTATATATTACTAAATTGTACCCCTTAATAACTGAATACTCCTTTTTGAAGCCTTATATCATTATAATGTTGCATCTGCTTTTACCTTTCAGGGCACTCTTGAACTCTTCTTGGGTTTAGGCTTAATGATAGGTCCTCCAATAGGTGGAGTTCTGTATAAAGTAAGTATTTTTTTATATATTTACAAAAAATTGATACAGTAACTAAAAATTAAAACAGCTCTTTTAAAATAATGTAAAGCTAAATACTGGTCATATAAAATATTCAGTAGCTCTACTGTATGTAATATACTTTTCACACTTCCCGATTAGAATATGTATCTGCCACTGTGGCCTAGTGGGTAACACACTTGTCTAGGAACTCTGAGGACATGGGTTCAGTCCCAGGTACAGGCAGATACATAGTGGCTCAGATGACCACTTAAAATGGCGGTCCTCTGTCATTGGGTCCTATCCCCAGTGGCAGGTTAAAGAACCTCAAGGACGTTGATAAATGGTCATCCTTGAGCCTCTATCTTTCAGTTAGGGCAATGTCAGTTACTTGTGAGTTGGGGCTGTACGTGTACAGTCGGTTGGGTTAAATAGCGCTTTGAGTCCTGTAGTATATGGAGATATTGCACTGAGTATAAATACATAATAATAATAATAATAATTCCGAATGTACCTCTTTTTGGAAACCTGTCTTTAAAGTCTGAGATTGTGACACATCAATTAGTAAAAGTGAATGTACCCCCAAATTTTCTGATCCATAATATAATACCCGAGTTCCAGTGTCACAAGTTTACCTCAAAACCACCCTGATAATGTTGGCCTAAATAAAATCAACTTAATTTTTCATTCATAAAGGTTGGGTAGTGTAATCACAGAGATCATAGATGTTCTTCCCATTTTAAACACAATTCAAAAATCATTGTAGGTATTTCTGTCCAGCATAGTCATGACTTACCCGTGTTTATAATATACTCTGTCATTTAAGAGCTCTGATAATCTCCCATTTCATTGTGAACAAATGATAAAATATGGATGCTTTGACATTCCCAACACTGATTTTCATTTCATGGATATGAAAAATAAGTTTATCACACACTTTATAAAAAATGTGCTGGACTGTGAAGGCAATTTTCAAACGTGGATACATGTAGATGTCTCATCGAAAAATGTAAATAGAGTGAATACAGTAGTGTTTCTTTGTAGTTTGGAGGCTTCAAGACACCATTCATCGTGTCAGGCACAGTGAGTTTTGTTGTTGCTTTGAGCAGTATTTATGTTCTTCCACCACAAGACTGTAAGTTACATTATTTTATAATCAAATAGATAATACATTACAAGATTTAAAAATTTACTTTCAAACAACATTATTATTAGATAGGCATGTAGTACTAGCCCATTAACAATACTTCATATGTACAGTAAAACAGTACATTTTACTCTTCACCGAGGTGGGCCATTAATGAGAGTGTTGAACTCTTAACGGCTTAACAGGTTAAAAATCTTAAAAATCTTATCTTTTGACCATAGCTTTTAAAACCATGGAATTTCTAAATTTCTAATTGCATTGTCTATATTTGAACCCACAACACCACAAGTAGGAAGTGTGAGCCTTAACCATATTATCTCAGTGTAAATTATCCAGCATTCACTCAAATGTAAATGCAGGAAAGTAACCGTGCCAGTTCATAAACTTTTGTGAACAGGATTCTTGTTTTAATTTTGTCTAGTTGTCCTACCAATTCTCAGTGAAATACAACAGCATGTTGCTCTACCTATACACACTTTAGTGGACTTTCTCTTAAACCAGAATGTAATGTATTCTGATTATAAGTAGAGAGGTCTCTGAAAGTGGTGTTTACTATTTTATTATCCACCACTAGCTCTATTTGACCCGCATATATAGGGGGATATACAGAGCAGAAAATACGTTTTTTTGTATACTTATGTGCCTGCGTACCATGGATAATAAGTGTCAATAACTTCTTTTTTCTCTAATATCTCAGAACCTATACCCATATGTATTATATATCATTAGAAAGTTCTTTTGGTTATAAATTTATGACCTTTCTTGACTCATGTCATCTGAAACAGTTAATTAACCTACACATCTGCATGGTCAGATATTGGACCTCATTGTATACCCCAGTCTTAATAGGATACTATTGTTGATGTCAAAATGTGTGATTTTATATCTGACCATGTGTTAGTCAAATTCTCAGTTGCCTTTCCTCATCAAGTGGCTCATATTCCAAATAAAGTTCAGTATAGGAGGTACCACCGTATCAATATGTCTGACTTCCGCTCTAATCTCAAAAACACTTGCTTCATCAAGTCTCCAGCTAATGCTGTAGTTGAGCTTCATGAGCAATATGTACATGATTTAGGGGATGTTCTTGACGAGCATGCACTACTGGTATCTAGACTGACAAAGAAAGATTCTTCGGATTGGTTGCCTGATTCTTGTCAACGTGCACAGTCCTGTAGGCACCAATTTGAAAGAACTTGGTGAAGGGCCAAGAATCCACTGAACAGAAGTTGGGTTCATCGCCAAATTGCTCATTGCAATGCACTAATTAACAAAGATAAGTCAGACTATTATTAGTAAAATGATCTCAGACAATAGTCTCGACTCTAGAAAATTATGGCATGTGCTGTGCAAAACCCTGAATAGGTCTTTAGAAGTGACACATCAATCAAACGAGTGTGACAAATCATTGGCAAATCATTGGCAGCCAGGTTTGCCTCCTTTTTCTTGAATAAAATCAAGACAATTAGAGATACTTTTGTCCCCTCTGGCACTGAAAAGGATGTTCATCCTTCTTCTGATCCTTCAAAAATTACTGCCTTTACTCAGGTTACTGAAGAGATTGCTGATAAAATAATTAGAAATTCACCTACAAAATCCTGCCTGTTGGATCTATGGCCAACATTTCTCATCAAGGAGTGTAGTAATATACTACTACCATCAATTACAAACTTGATCAACTGCTCAGTCATGGAGGTTGTGTCCCTGATGGTTTCAAAACTGCAGAAGTCACTCCTCTTATCAAAAAGGCTACTCTTCCAGTGGATGATTTGAAGAACTATCTTTCTGTATCTGGCCTTAGTTTCAGATCAAAATTAGTTGAATGAGTGGTTGCTCAGCAACTGTTAGAACATATGTATGTCCATAACTTAGACAATTCATACCAGTATGCATATAAAACAGGTCACGCTACTGAGACAGCTCTTCTCTCTATAAAAATGCCTAGTGCCGTGATATTTCTTGACCTCTCAGCAGCATTTGACACCATTTATCATTCCACTCTTCTTAGCTGTCTTCAGACTTGGTTTGGAGTTAAGGGTTCTGTTCTGAAATGGTTTGCTTCCTACCTATCTGAGCACTATCAGTCAATAAAAATTTGTTCTCTCTCTGATCTTTGAAAACTCCTATTGGGTGTGCCCCAATGTTCTGTCTTGGGTCCTTTATTGTTTTCATTGTACACTACTCCCCTCAGTTTGGTTATTGCAAAACTGATTATTGCATTATCAGCAAGTGGAGGATGAAGTAGCTGTCTCCAGTAGCCAGGTGTTGCAAGGTGATGGCCAACCTGAGTCATGGATTGAACAGTTCAGGGAAACCAGGTCCTTTCTCTTTGAAGCACTGGGGTCAGCTTATACTCCAGTTCCTTAAATAACTCTGAAGGCATCCTCAAAAGTTTCTGTAGGAGGGCTGGATTTAGGCCTGTAGCTTGGGCATTAAGGTATGGTAATGTCCCCAGTCTTTCCTTCATCTCAGCCATTGCCCAACCCAATATTGTGGGTACTTTTGCATCTTGGAGGTAGCCATTGGCATCTAAGTTACACTCATAAGTGTCCTCCAGCTTCTCTGTCTATTGCGGAAAAATAATGCCTTGATCTGTAGCATATGATCACAGTGGTGATCCATAGTGGTCAAGTTAAACTTCATCCATGAATTTTACCTTTGGACTGACCCTTTATATACAATCCATCCTGCATCATAAAGATATGAGGCCAAGAGGAATCGAGAACCTTATTTTAGTTGTATAATGATTCATAGCAATTGTTAAAGACATTCAAAATGTTTGTAAGCCCATCGTTTTAATTGTAGAGCTTTGTTTATTTTGTTTATTTGGGGTTTTACGTCGCTTTCAACACTGTACAGGTCATATCATGACGGGTAGTTGGAAGGGCAGAGGAAACCAGTACATGGAGTTCGCTAGGGTTGTGTACTGTAAACTGCCGACCAATTGTAGAGCATTTGTATCAAGAAACAAAGGAGTCTGGATCCAATTAGAATGTCACTTGGAAAGATATCAGTTGCAAACCTTCATTTTCACTTGAGGAGCACTCAGATAATGATCACATTCTTTATGTAAATTGTGCACTAAAATACCCTCTCTTCACAGCTTTTTCCAATTGGGAGCTAGGCATACAGTCAAACCAGCATTATGGAACAGCCTTCTTATAACCTTGAAGATGTTTGTATATATTAAAGGCAAATTATACTATTCTGCGATCTAAACACCCATATTTAGTTCTGTTTCAATTAGTAATGGTAACTTATTCCATAGAAAATGCAAAATTTCTTGAAAGTCTCTTGATTGGTCACCTATCAGCATCATAATGCTTTCAAGACTGCCCTACTGGTGTACAAGCTCAAAGTGGTTATCCTAAATACTGTGATTCTTTCTTTAAACCAGACAAAAACCAGCTGCTTGTGGTCCCATACTTTGCACCACTATATAAGTCTAAAAAGCATTTTGGCCTTAGCTTTAATATATGATGCCCGAATCCGAAGGATTTGGAATAATCTGCCTGATGCTGTACGCTCAGCCAAACCTCTCTCTTCATTCAGAAAGAAGTTGAAAACCTGTCTCTTTCTTTAAGCATACCTACACTAGTTTTCTGCTCTTGCCTCAGTCTTTTTCTGTGAGGTTGACCCTTGCGATGTTCCTAGCTTAATGATTATGGATCTCTGCTTCCTGGTATTAGGTGCCTTAGAGTCTGACAACTGATGGTGATAAAGCATTATATATAAGTACTATTAGAATTAAAATTTTCTTCAGCATAGAGAATAAGCCCAAAACTTTTTTTTGTCCCAGCTTGTGGATTCATTGTTTGTTACAATCTGCATTAAGTGCTATAAAACTCATAATAAAAGTTGATATCTGAGCTACTCATATCTTATTGTGTTGTATTGTTTTGGTGAGTGTGGGCCTGGAAAGTATCTCTATAATTTTAACAGCTACCCACCAGAAGAAAGATGGTTTATTGTGGTCATTACTAAAGCTGCCTGAGGTGCTATTGATGGTACTTAATTTAGTATCGGGAGCAATTTCTATTGGAGTCTTGGACCTAGCTCTGGCACTCAGACTGCAACATGTGGCAAGTATCTGTTTTAAAAAGAGAGAGAATTACTGAATTTGCCAGACATTGTCCTCTACATTAATATCATCTAATTGTAAAATCATAATGGTTAAGTTTAATCATGTTTAGTATATACTAAATCAACTATTAACATGAAGTGTATATTTTAATGTTAACTATCCCTTTGAAACTAAAGTAACTACAGAGAATGTTTTAGTTAAATTGCATAGCTGAAAATATTCAAGTAGAGCAGACTTGAAGGTTAGTCGTTTGACTTTGGCTGAGGTTTGGGTTTCAGTGGATTTCACAAGACAGGACTACCACCAAGCTTAGACTGATTAATCAAAAAACCACAGTGGTTTTCTGTGTCGTGTGGTTCTCTATTTTTATTGAAAATAATATGACTGGTGACAGACATCCTTAACCTTGCTTAAGGCTCTATTTTGTTTATTTTTGAGAAAACGCTGCCTTGCAATAGAAACCTTGTAATCACAAAAGACTTGCAAGAACTATTTTTGGGATGTGTTGTGTATATTGAGAGGGTTTTCAACCATTTTAAATTTTTGAAGTAGAGAAAAAAATTATTGCTGCCATATTTAAGTCTTTGTTTACAGGAGTTATACCAAGAAAAAATCACAGACCTAAGGCTAAGACAAAGGTACTAAATTTAAATCTAAATTCTGGGCAAAGTTCTTTTGTCCTGCCACTAGTTCTAGAAAATACCCTTTGGCAAGGTTTTTTCTGTTCCTCTGATAGCTATATAACTTTTTAAGTAATGCACCTCTTTCCTTTTTTTTGTCAATTATTTACCACTTTTTTATCTCACCTGGTTATTTTTATGTTGTAGATTTAGAGTACACTAGTGATAATTTCAATTATCAGAGCTGTAGCTATTCATCCTTTTAAGGTTTTTATGATTTTTGTGCATTTTCCTCAAATTATTAATAATAGCCATTTTCTGTTACAGTCCAGGGACGTTATTCAACAACAATACTTATATAAAGTGACCTTAGATCTAAGTAAGGGAAAGTTTTTCACTGAAGTTTTTCTTGGACTTGGTATTCACAAAACAAAAGTTAGGAATGTTCAGTTTTATAATTTCTTACTCGAAATCTAAGAAATACGTAAAATCTAAGTTAGAAATGGTCTAAGTATTGTTGTAGAATACGGACCCTGGACTCCACTTCTTAGTTTTTTACCCCACAGCCCTTAAGGGCTGTCAGGGTATTGTTTTCACCCATTGTGTCCGGATGGGCGGGCAGCGGGAAAAAAATTGTCCGGGCTGTATCTCAGAAACCGTAAGGTGTAGAAAGTTGATACTTGGTAGGGACATTTGTTAGGGGGTGTAGGTGTGCAATGTCATGGTGTGACCTTGATTTGACCTTGCCACAGTGACCTTGATCTATAAAATCTTGTCCAGAAACCATAAGGTGTAGGTAGTTGATACTTGGTAGGGATATTCATTGGGGGTGGGGGGGGGGTGGGGGTGTGTAGTTGTGCAACGTCTTGGTGTGACCTTGATTTGACCTTTGACCTTGCCGTAGTGACCATGAGTTTTAAAATTTTGTCTGGGTTATTTCTTTGATTTCATAAAGTGTAGAAGGTGGACACTTGGTAGGGACATTGGTTAGAGGGGTATAGGTGTGCATCATGGTGTGACCTTTAACTTTGGCTCTGCCAAAGTGTGTTCACCTGCCATATTTGAGACAACTTTCTCTTATGACAAAGATATATGGATTGCTGCAACTGATTATTACCTGCACTTTTAGATACTTGTGTTTTTCTATTGACAGCTATTCTCCAATTAATAAATTCTACAGTTTCATAATTTTTTTATTATTAATGCTGTCATCTTGCTATTGAATTGCCTTGTTTTAATACTTTATCGTTACATACATTTTCCTTCTCCTAGATGTTATTTTCTCTACTTAAACATTATTTGGATTTTTATATAACTGACACTTCTCTGAATGTATCCACATATTTGTACTGTTTCACTACTTCTATATCCCATGGTGTTGAAAACTATTTCCCAAGGTGTGGGGTCCGGGCATCTGTGATGCTATTTTGTGTAGTTTATGCTCGTTTAATGGAAAATCATAAGTGATATAGCTATTTTGGGTTCATTTTTTATCTACAGAAAGATCAAGAATGCTGATCATCCAACCATTTGATTTTTTTTTGTAATTTGCACAGGCTTTGTGACTTGGTCTACAACAAATTTGAAGTTTGTGGCTTTAATGTTAAGTTCACCTTGATGTCGCTAAAATGCTCACAGAGACCTAATTTATGGACTTTTTGAAACTTTTAATTCGTAGAGCTGTCAAACTATATGACTGATAAAGCTAAAATCTCATCTAGGAATATGTTAATATGTTCTTTTTACTTGTGCCAAAAACCAAGGCAAAAAAAACCTAAACAGTCACCCATGTGACCCTTTTTCGACATTTTTCACATATTTTGCCCTGTACCTTGGAAATGCTAAGTCTGACAAGTTTTAAACTGTGATAAATATTAATTCTATATGTAATCTTTGTCTGTGAAAAATTGAAGTCTGTATCTTTAATTTTCACCTTGAGGTCTCTAAAATACTCAGATATCCATTTTATGGACTTTTGGCCACTTTTGATCCCTATAGCTGTCAAACTATGTCAATGATAGAGCTGAAATCTCATCTGGGGAAATATTTAAGTGTCCCTTGTGGGACGCTTGTTTGTATATGGGAGGAAATCTGGCTCTGCGTTTTGTTTTCCTTATAACTCTGTGACCGTTGGGCGGATTCTTTTTCAAATTTGGCAGGTGTATGCAGTGGCCCTGGGGAATTTTTTTGAATATGCTGCAGTGACATTTCAGCCAATCAGAGAGGTCACATGACCAAAAATGTCTTTCGATGGGTAAGCTTGTCCGGATGATAGGGATTTTATCTATTCACCGGAAACTTGGCAGATATATTCATTTTATTAAGATCTGGAAATCATCAGATTTTGGCATCGATTGGTTAAGAAATGGCCAAGTAATTAATGATTAATTAATCATTACGAATTTTCCATATAATGAAAACACAAACATGCCTGTACCTCGAAAATCGTGTGAGATAGAGCGATTTCGACGAAATTTTTGACCCACAGGTTTTCTCTGCAAATTAACTAACACATTTTTCCAAAAAATTTTGTCTCGTCAAAAATGGCGGCCATTTCGAATTTTCAATTTTTTTTAAAAATTGTAAAACAAAAAAAATGCTTATATCTCGAAAACCGTGCAAGATAGAGCATTTTCAACAAAATTTTTTACTCGCAGGGTTACGGGGTAAATCGTTTGGCTTTGTGAGTATCGATATTGAATGTAAAAATATTTCAATATCGGGCGATATCGGGGGGTTCATATTGTCTACCAAATTGTATGAATTCGAGAAACCGAAAACGTTTTATTTTAGTGTTTCCCGAACCGCTAACAGGAAGCAAAATGAATCAAAACAAAGCAATGCAGTTTTCATCAAAAACACATTGAAAACTTCAAAAATGTGTGATAAAAGTGTACAATTTCTTCAGATTTTTCCTTTATTTCCAATATTAACAGTGTAAGTTTACAGTTTTACTTAAAATGGCGATATTGAAATACATGTTTTAGATCTCGATATCGGGAGTCCTGTTCTAAAACAATAAAATCGGCAATATCGATAAACGATTTACCCACTACACAGGGTGTATCTGCAGAGTAGCCATCCCAATTTTCAAAAAAATTTTGTCTCACTAAAAATGGCGCCCATTTTGAATTTTTCATAAAAATTACAATACAAAAATGCTTATATCTTGAAAACCGTGTGATATAGAGCAATTTCTATGAAATTTTTGACTCACAGGGTATTTCTGCAGATTAACTAGCACATAAATACCAAACATTTTTGCCTTGCCAAAAATGGCGGCCATTTTGAATTTTTGACAAAAAATTGCAAAATACAATAATGCTTATATTTCAAAAACCGTGCAATATAGAGCGATTTCGACAAAATTTTTGACCCACCGGGTATTTCTGCAGATTAACTAACATATAAATACAAAAAAATTTTTCCTTGCCAAAAATGGCGGCCATTTTGCATTTTCGAATTTTTCACAAAAATTGCAAAACACAAAAATGCTTATATCTCAAAAAACGTGCGAGATAGAGCGATTTCGACAAAATTTTTGAGCCCAGGGTATCTCTGCAGAGTAGCCGTCTGGATTTTCCAAAAATTTTTGTTTCGCCCAAAATGGCAGCCATTTTGAATTTTCAAATTTTTTCGCAAAAATTGCAAAACACAAAAATGCTTATATCTCAAAAACTGTGCTAGATAGAGCGATTTCGACAAATTTTTTCACCCGCTGGCCATCTCTGTGGAGTAGCTTAGAATATTTTATCATATGGACAATGATAATTAACCCTTTCAACAAATGATTTTGCTTTTCAGTAGCTCAAGAAAAGCAGAAAATGAATATCCATTCAAAGGACAGTACCAAGGCAAATAACTATCATCCAGCCAAAAATATACACAATAGTTTCCTCCCTTAGACACGATGTGTTATCACAACTGTTAAGTACATGTCATTGATCTGTATTACATGTCTGACATACAGGTGGCCATATATCAATATATGCCATTTTTGTGATTGCTCAATACGTAATAAACTACGCAGACTTTGGTTGCCACAACAGTGTAAGGCTATAAGCAGAGCATTTTGTTAATACTTTAGCATTCACCTTTATATCTTTTTTGGGACGCTTTGCTTTTGCTGTGCAAAAACATTATCTTTTTTTTTTTGCAAGCGATCTAGTAATATGTTCTTGTTACATGTGCCAAAATAAAGGTTTTGAGTAGACATTTAACCTGTGTATGAGGACCTAAATACTCATCCGAGTGACATTTTTTTACATATTTTGTGCTATTGGAAACGGTAAGTCTGACAAGTCTCAAACTGCATCAAGTATAACTTCTATATATCATGTTTGTATGTGGAGAATTTGAAGTCAGTAGCTTTTATTTTAAGGTCACATTGAGGTATCTAAAATTCCCACAGAGAAACAATTTATGGACTGTTTGCCACTTTTAAACCCTATAGCTCTCAAACTATATGGCTGATAGAGTTGAAGTGTCATCTGGGAATATATTATTATTTTCTTTTTAAATGTGCCAAAAATCAAGGCCTTAAGTAGACATTTAACTTGTGCATGAGGACGATACAGTTTGCCTTTTAAGTTAGAAATGACTTTTCTTAATAGGTCCTTACTCTACCTCTGCCTCATCCCAGTCAATATTAGGATTTATCAGGTGATAAATGATTGTTTGGAAAGTGATTGATTGTTTATATAATTTTTTTCTTATTTTAATCTTATATTGCTCATAACTTCTAAACTAATAAACTGAGTTATCTGTTAATATTTAATGTAAATCATGTGCAAATCGAAGGTCTTTACCTGTAATACTTATTGAGTATCATCAATCAGCAGCAATGAATAAATAAAAAGACAACTATAACATTAATTTTGTAAATGGTATTGTGTTGAGGATTTTTATGTTGGGGATACAGATACCTAAAATACCTAGTGAGTATCATCAATCAGCAGCAATGAATAAGTAAAAAGACCATATAATATTTGTAAATGGTATTGTATTGGGTATTTTTATGTTTGGGATTTTCTATGGGTTTGAAAATATCTGGGGATTTTCATATACAATCCATACAATCCCTATTAACATTTAAACTAAAACTTGGCCTGTGTACTGTGACAAATATCAGCATCTTTCTGTTAATCTTTCCCCCTTGAATATATCCTTACCCCATACCTCACATTTAAGCATGCATATTCACTTTTTGCATAGGCGTAGGATCTTTTTGTAACGGAACTAAACTCCAATTTTGAAGTTTATGCAAATGTTTACAGGTAGCTCAGTAATATGTGGTCCAATTACACTTAGAACCTGATCACTGTTCACATGTACTATTGTGTATGCTACCATTTGAACTATAAAATATTTATTTTTATGGTTTGTAAAAGGAACATTTTCAGTTAGCCCGCCATAGGATTTGTAAATTCTATGATTTTTATTTGGACCTTAGAAGTCCCAGGTAAGACATGAAACAAGAATAAATTTTGAAACACATAAAACTTTGGCATTTTATCTTTTTCTCCATTTTCATTGAAGTACAAAGCATAGCTGAAGAGGTTCATAATATGTCTGAGAGAATAAAAACACAAGAGCTCTGTATATTTTTCATTCCTTCGGTCCTCACGCCCAACCAAAAATTGCTTCCTATGCCTCTGATTTTGATATATTTTACAATGATGGAGACAATGAGTTGACCTTCTGTTTGTTTAAGCAGCAGGGGTTTTAGATAACTGTCTATGATAAATCTCAATGTGTGAGTCTTTATATATGTGTGTATTTCTTCTTTACATAATAAATAAATCTGAATTCTTGCAATGTAAGTGAATTTGCCAAGATCTAGTCACAGTATTTTATGATTTCATCTCTCCACTAATATATTAAAGGCATACAAGCCCTAGAAAAGTTTTGAGCTGCTATTTCAGAAAGTACTGAAAACTATTTAAATGTTATTTTGAAAAAGGATAAATCTTATAATTACAGGAAGATTGCAAAAAAATTGAAAAATGGTTTATACTAATTGTGAATCTCACAAAATGGATGCTACAAAAATATCCAATGAATACCTGTGGCGTGAGAGATGGCCTGTGTGGGGATATCTTGGTGTTGAGTCAGTGCAGTCTAGTTCTGAGATAATTTTAGACCTTTTGTTGTAGTGAAGAATTTTTTCAAATTTTTAAAGTCTTTCCCCATCGCTGGCCACTGTTGTTTTCTGTGACTTAGCAGCCTTTTTTATGAACACTAAGAATAGCTTTTGATGAAAACAAATAGTTTGTATTTTTTCCAGCAATGTCAGCTGACAAACTGTTCCAGTGGCGCTTTATTCTTGTTTACATTTTGTCATGCACACAGGAATAACCTTCATGAAACAGATATCTATATCATGTTTAGTTCTATTTATTCAAGAAAATCATCTTAAAATACATTAAACTTTGACTATTTTTCAGAAATGCATTTGTAAAATGTGTCGAATGTGTCATTTATATTTACTTGTATATGAGAATTGTTCGCAGTATTTATTCTTTATGATTATTCTTTATTGTTAAACAAGTCCTTAAAATAACATTTTTTTCTTAGATTCTTTATTATATCTAATCAGTGCCCATATATCATTTGGTTTTATTATGCATCCTTGCAACCCTTCTGTAATAACAACTTTGCATGTTTTTCAGTATGGATTCTCTCCTGTGATTATTGGACTGATTTTTCTTGTTGGACCTGGGATATACACACTGTCATCACCGATCTGGGGATGTGTAGCTGATAAATTTGTAAGCAAATAGACAACAGACACTTGATTCAGTTAGGTCATGTTACGGTCATGGATTGTTGTCTGGGCCATTAGAAAAAGCAATGCATAAAAATTAGTCCTGATTCTGTAAAACATAGGGCATTAGCAGTAAGAACAAAATTACCAGCTGATTTAAACCAACTACCACAGAGGTCATCATCATCTGCCGAAGTAGTATGGCTTGACTAGCTAGCAACTTATCTCAGAAGTTAAGGTAGGTTAGTACCCGTACTGTTCCTATGGGAGAACCTAAACTAGAGTGCCTCAATCAGGATTCAGGTGAAACGTCATATTATATTAAAGATTACTCATATTGAAAGGCCATTAAAGGCAAGATGTGTTTCGGCCAAAATGGTTGGCCAACTGATCTTGATCCATAACAGAAATACACTGTTAAAATGATTGAATAAACTGAAAAGTATTTTTCATTAGTTTAAATGTTATCATGAAATAGTCCCCAACATTTTGAAATTCCTAGAATTTACACTGACAGTTGTTAGCAAGTTTGGTGTATAATCACAGGCTGCCACCTCTGCATTGTGTCAGCTTCCACTAGCGACAATGCTTAGATGAAGAAAGTGTTTAACACCAATTTTGACTTTTTTAGGAGTTCAGTATTTGGTTATAAAATATAAATAAAATTGTTCATGCCAGCAAATCATGTCAAATTTTATTGTTTATCAAGATTTTACTCGTTAAGGCCTGAAAATATTAGCAATATTCCATATATCAAACACATGTAAAAGTTAGATAGGATTTTAATGTTTCAAAGTAAGAACATTCATTTCATTGCAGGACCCCAAATATAATGTGCCCCTTTGGAGATGTTCTAGTGCTCCCTCTGTTCAATACCTAAGATCCATGTGATTCAAAAGATTCATGTGATAATGTTTTGGTCCATCAAATTCACAGATTTAGCACAGACAATAATGAAAACATACTTGCCGTTGAAATGTTTTACTGAATTTTATCTGTATTTACAGCCAAATTACTGCATAATTGTGACAGTAGTGGCGTACCTAGTAGGTGGAGTAGGGTTTATGTTAATGGGTCCAGCGCCATTTCTTCATTTACCAAAGTAAGTACAGAACTACCTTTAAAACACATTATATTATTGCACAAACACAAATTTTCACTTTATGTAATGCTTGTTTAAGGTCCTGCCCAAGGATGGAGTTTCTTTGCAACAGATACTCAGTTTGCATAATGTAGTATTATATGCTAGCTTTCATATCAACTTATCCCTAAGCCTGTCAGGTGATCTTATGTCTACTAATTAACAAGAAGTGCTTTATGGGTATATATTACAGTCAATCTGCGAAACCAGTCATTACATGTAATGACTGAAAGTTTCAGTCAAATCTTTTCAGTCAATCTGTGCAAAAATGAACCATAGATTTCAGTCATTACATGAAATGACTGAAAATTTTAGCCATTACGCGTAATGACTGGCCATTTCAGTCATTACGCGAAATGACTGAAAGTTTCAGTCATTACGTGTAATGACTGGTTTCACAGATTGACTGTAACATATATACCTGAAGAGGCGTTTTACTTCAAATTAGAGTCTTAAGCAAAGCGAGTGCATATTTGACATCATATTAAAACATTTACTGAAACAAGTTATAGATTTTTCATAAATGAAAGTTATTACACCTGTCACCATCATTGTCTTAGTTACTTACCAATGAACACAACTTTTATTACTCTTAGGGTCTGTAACATAGGTTTTAACTGTAAATGAACCAATAATATTGCGGTGAGGTCAGGAAAACACTGATTGAGTCAAGATTTTGTTATCAAGAACAATTTTCTATAAAGCACCTGCAGTTTATTTATACACAACAGTGTCACATTAAACTGCAACAAAACTTAAAGTAAGCTAAACTTTCAAGTAAGTAGAAGAGTTTTCAGTCATAACACATGTTTTAAACTGTCTAAAGTAATGCAAATGAGTGGATGAAGTGAATGGTGTACGGAAACCAGCCCTCCTAGAAAACTTCACCCTAGAAAACTCCCCTTCTAGAAAACTGCTCTCCTAGAAAACTACCCTCCTTCAATCTTGTGGGGTGGAAAACTGCCCTCCTTGTCTCAATTTATATACTTGGGAAAACAAGAAGAAAAATAAAACACATCTATAAAATGATATATTCATTGTAATAAAAATATTCTGGGAAAATCATTCAAATGAATGAACTGTACCTTTGATTATTAAAGCCAAAGTAAGTAGAATTAAGCCACTGCACACTTAAAATACACATACCATATTTATTCATATAAACGCGTCGGGGACGATGCATTTTTATCTGGGGGGAGACTATTACAGATACAAATAACTGTCAAGTCCAGTGGCAGTTGGTGATAATGGACAGTTTACAGCCTTTATCTTGATTGCTAGTGTGTATAATTGTAGGAGAACCTTAAATATTACAAATAAACCTTAAATCTGAAGAAATTATAAAGTTTTATCTCGTATTTTTGCAAATTTTATCATTTTAAATTGTCTGTGATCAAAACTGCCATGTGTAGTTTTGATTTTTAGGCGGGTTGCGTGTAACCAACCCGTCTATTAGATTGATGTGTCCGACGTCCGTCCATCTGTCAGTCCACATTTCTCGTTTCTGGATTCTAACTCGAAAACGGTTTGTCCGATCGAATTCAAACTTGACAGGGAGATAGATCACCATCATAGCTAGGTCCCTTTCGAAATTGGTGAAATTCTGTCTCTTTGTTTGTCCGTTTTTGTCCGTTTGTCTGTCCATCCGTCTGTCTGTCCACATTTTCATTTCCGGACTCTAACTCGGAAACGGTTTGTCCAATCGAATTCAAACTTGACAGGGACATAGATCACCATAATAGCTAGGATCCTTTCGAAACTGGTGCAATTCCGTATGCTCGTTTGTCTGTTTTTTGTCCGTTTGTCTGTCCATCCGTCTGTCCACATTTTCGTTTCCAGACTCTAACTCGAAAACGGTTTGTCCAATGGAATTCATACTTGACAGGGACATAGATCACCATCATAGCTAGGTTCCTTTCGAAACTGGTGAAATTCCGTGTGTTTGTTTGTCCGTTTTCTGTCCGTTTGTCTGTCCATCCCTCTGTCCACATTTTCGTTTCCAGACTCTAACTCGAAAATGGTTTGTCCAATCGAATTCAAACTTGACAGGGACATAGATCACCATCATAACTAGGTTCCTTTCGAAATTGCTGTAATTCCATCTGCTCGTTTGTCCGTGTTTTGTCCGTTTGTCTGTCTATCCATCCTTCTGTCCATCCACATTTTTGTTTCCAGACTCTAACTCGAAAACGGTTTGTCCAATCGAATTCAAACTTGATAGGGACATAGATTACCATCATAGCTAGGTTGCTTTCAAAATTGGTGTAATTCCGTCTGTTCGTTTGTCCGAACGTTAGCACGTATAACACATTAACCTTAACTGGGTAACCTAACATTTCTTTCCTTGTTTCTAAATGTAATTACAGCAGTTGCTAACCTTATTACTGCCTGCACAACCCACCTTTTGGGGCATCTTTGACCCTCTTGTCTTTGTTTCCCATTAGTGGTAATTCGATTGGAGAAACACTAAAACATATCTTTTTTGGAATCTGGGAATCACAAAGGTTCTGGCTGTGCAGAGGGATGTAAAACACCAAAATATGTCCTTTGCAAAAGTAGAGAGGAGGGGTGTTCAATACGGAGGGGGCTTTTATAAGGCTTGTTATAAAACTCGGAGCTGGGGCTGGAGTTGGAGCTTTCACTCGGAGCTGCACCTCTACCGCACCTTTTTTACCGCACCCCTCCTCTGTGTGTCTTGTGTACTCAAGTTTTTACCCAGTGACTGCTGTGCTGTGCAATATAAAACAAATAAAATATCAAATGCTGGTATTTGTACACCCACAGATCGAGTGAAGGAAATATGAGGCTACGATGGGGTTTCTAACAATATTTTGCTTTGCTTTGCACCACTGGATCCAAGAATTGTATTAGTGCAATATAATCACCGCACCTCTCACCGCACCTACAGTTGAAGTCTTGTATAAACCAACGGTAGCATATTGTCACCACACTATTGCATCCAAGAATTGTATGAGTGCATTATGATGTAGGGATATTTTACTCCCCGCACCTATCAAATGCTGGTAGTTGTACACAAGGAAATATGAGGCCACGATGGTGTTTTCTAACAATATTTTACAAATATATGATCCAGCAGTATTTTATTGCCACCGCACCTAATACTGTCTTCTCGCAATATTAAACAAATAAAATATCAAATGCTGGTAGTAGTTGTACACTCATGTAGTGAAAGAAATGAGGCTACAATGGGGTTTCCAGTAATATTTTACAAATATTTTAATGGCACCTCTATCGCCTCCCACCACAGCTCTGGAGCTCCGATCATAGACACCCTTTTATAAGGATGAATACGGTACCTTTTAGTTTTAACATGTGAGGAGCTCCATGAAAGGAAAGCACTTTTGATTATTAAAGCCTGAATAAGTAGAAGAATTAAACTGAGCATACTTCAAACACATCATGATACAATGGCTTTTACCAGGGAGGGCTGTTTTACACCCCCCACAAAATTAAAGGAGGGCAGTTTTCTAGGGAGAACAATATTCTAGGAGGGAAGTTTTCATGAATTCAAAGTGAATTGGACAAAAACCGTTTATACAGAATGATGAGCTGAATAAAATAATTATATTATGCAAACAATTAAAAGTGGTTACATCTGGTTTTGAAATGTTCTGTAAAACATTACATGCAATGATAAACAGTATTAACGACACAATTTCCCATACATTTGAAATAATTGTGATTGTGAAGCAAGTACTGCCATAAAATGGGATTTACCATACAGTCATAATGGTTTTACATTACAGTACTACTAACATATAAAGTTGTCCAGTTGAATATTTAGCGACATTGTATAGGCACTGGAGGACACACAGGGACAAACACTATAATAAGAAATTATTATGCTCATAAAACAATAAAAACTACCATTGAATCAAGGCCAATTGGTATATGTTTATTTGTGGCATGTTAAATTTGTCCAGATCTATATCAAACTTCAGCTCAAAGGTGGGGGCTTTATGAAACAACAGTGGGTAATATATCTGACTCCCACCTCTCCTGTCAGGTGCTTCATCTTATTCACCCCTGACGGAGATATAGCTAGCTGGTAGATACTTATCAGTGCCTCATGGTTTTCAGTGCAGAACTGGAATGTATTGATTTGTGTCATCCTCTCAGAAATCAACCTGACCTATACAGGTTAGACAGGATGACACATTATTACAAATTATGTTTAACACTTTTACCAGTGATCTACCCCATGAAATTAACAATCTTTGGCTGGGTGTTTCTATTGGAGATGGTGAATCTTTATCTATATTACTGTATGTCGTTGATGCTGTACTAATTGCTGATTTTGAACACAATTTTCAGAGAATGTTAGAAACAATGTATAATTGGGATCAAAATTGGGGAATTATACATAGTCCCAGGGTTTTATGAAAATGTTTTAACACTATATATGTTAAGGTACTTCATTCATTCAATGTTTTTTCAATCTTTTAAAATTAAATCATTCCATTCTACATACTTTTTCATTTATAATAATTAACTGTAGCAACAACAATAACAATAAGATGCACTCAGAGAGAGTAAAATGCTCGACTCCATGTGACCAGTCTCTCAAGTGACAGAAAGTATTGTAAGGAAGACAAGAAAATAAAACCAAACATGTAAATTAATCTTCATAGAAATATCAAGTAGAAAGCCAAAGTCATTAAAAATACATTGAAATGGGACCTCTGAAAATTCATGATTTTTTTTGTATCCAAAAGAAGATCCAGATCCTTCTTTTAGTAAGTTCTTCCTTTCACCAAGTCCTATCCACCAATTTTTAATAAAGATCTGTTCATTACTTCTGGAATAATCTAAACACACACACAAAAAAAATCAGACAAAGAGACAAACAATTAGCAAACAAAAACATAAACTGCAACTGCTGGTGGAGGTAAAAATATTGCTTAAAGATCACTTCTTGGTGAAAATCATGCATGGTAATTTTTTGTCAAGGAATTGAAAGAAAAAAACAGAAAATAAAAACAGAAATAATAATTAATAAAATGATGAATATACCACCTCCCTCTCTATTATCTTTATGTCAATTTCAAGACATAAAATGAAAAGAAATATTTTTACTTAAAGACAGCAAGTATCACAACCTAGGTTTGTGACCTCACAATGACAGTTGTATTGTGACTTCACTGAGTAATGACATCATCAAGAGCAAAGTATTGATTTTTTACGTATGGGATGAAGAGAAGCAGTTTCACTGTGTATTCCCAATTAGAAATAAGAAAAACTCTCTCCTGACTTTAATTTTCAAACAAATTACACCAAATTTGGAAGAATCCGTCTGTACCCCATGAAATACCTCCCCACCAAATTTGAGGTTGATTGATGTTATAGTTTTTGAGTTGTAAGGGCACAACGGAGCACAGACAGACTGACAGACAGACAGACAGAAACAAACTGATTACAATAACCCTCTCCTATCGTCGAGCGTTAATTATCTACAAGTTTTAAACACTATCTTGTGTACAAATCATTTCAGTGATATGCTGTGGTTGTTACTTGTCAGTCTGACAATGATGGGTGTGGGTTTGGGTGCAATAGTTATGTCATTCCAAGTCATGATAATGGCGGCTGTGTAAGTATAAAGTATAAACATATCTCAGCTAGTACATTTAAACTATAATAATTATTGATGATTAGGTTTTCCATTCAATTTTAAACATAAAATAAAAGTAATGTTAAACATAAAGTAAAAGTATAAAAAGGATATATACTTTTATGCTCAATTGATACCTTACTTATACCTTAAGTATAATTAGCTGAGTAGCTAACAAAATTTAAAAAAAAACTATTTAGTAGTAAATAAACTGCACATGCAATGCCCAAAAATGTCTGGGCCGTGCAACACCAGTTGCTTCAAAACTTCCAGTATGGAGCTTACATTTACTGAGGCAAGAGTTAACTCATGGGAAAGTCAAAGGTCATTTTAGGAAAAATATGGGCTTTGAAAATATAAGGGATAAGTTATTAAGATCTCAGGCCAACGAAAGATAAGGGCCAATAGAATACACAACAGCAAGGGGAACCTAAGCTCATTTTTGATTTGGAACTGAAATAAGCTGGTTGATTTAAGATACCATTTAAAATACACAGCACTTGACTGCATACCAAACTTAACATCTAGCAATTAACTGTCCTATATAGATTGAAGTTGCTGATTCTGTATTGAATAAGCTTTTTTACTCCATCATCTAGGATAAGAAAAATATTTACTAGGAAGTTCTGCCCCAACTCTCGCCTGTTTCAGAAAAAGGTTAAAATTGTTTCTCTTCAAAAGACATTCCCAACTTAGCATATAATCTATCCAGCGTCGTCGTAGTACTGGACTTAGCAATGGTTATGGATAGATGATTTTTTTGGAAATGGATTTTGGTGTTGTGCCTTAATTAGAGTCCGCCTGGCAGAGATTAAGCGCCATAAAAGTACATAATAGAATAGAAAGTCTAGATTTAATCTATTATTTGATTTTTACTAAAATAGTCACCAGTTTAGTTTGCGTGGTTATTTTTTTTATTAATTTTTAGAGAAGTAACAAATATTTAAATAGCCATCAAGACAGAAAATAGTTTTTTTACTCCTTTATCTGTTGTATCCAATTCAGACTTTTCCTTTTGAAAACATTCCTTTCAAGTCTGGCACCATGCCACATTGTTTATGAAATTCATGACAATCTCGATATTAAGTTGTAGCAAAACCACCCGGAACTATTTCCAGATGTGTACAACTATCTGCATTAGTTATTCCAATATAAACCAGGGTCAAAGGTCAAACAGGTTTTTCATCCTTCTAAACAACCAAGGTCATAATAAGTCATAACATCACTACTACCCACCTATTGCCATCAGCTTCATTTGAATCAACCACCATAGTTAAGTGGTAATATATGTATCAATTTGATTACCACATCACTACTGAGAAAATATTCTGTATATCAAGAGTTTTATTTTAGTACAGAAAGTAAGATAACCATACATGTGTATTGACTGTTAACTAATGAACAGGGCTCTGACAACCATAATGGTCACTGATCTGCCACCTACATCACCGTCTGATATTCCATACCATTCCGATTACTATATAAGTTGAACTTTTTAATGGACATTAGTTTTAGCTGTTTTATTTAATAAGCCTGGATAGTGAAAAGTAATTCCATGTGATATCTTAAATCTATATTGATGTCTCAAGTAGAAACTCAAGTAGAGAAACTTAATTCTAGTAAATTTCTTAAAAATGAAGAATTAGTGAAATCTTCTTCTAGCTAAAATTTCTACTTGTGAAGTATTTTAACGTGATAACTTATCATTTGTGTATTTTTCTGCAGAGAAAATGGTATGCCTGATAGCATGGACACTTATGGGGTAATTTCAGGAATATTATCTGCATCAATCAGTCTGGGGTAAGTTGTAAAAACACATTTTGTTGAATCTTGCAAAATTCTTTGTTTAGCTAAAGTTCTGCTAATACAGTATTTGAAATGATGTTGCCTTTATATATAGTTTTATGTGGTTTCCTTTTTTCAGTTCTTTTGCAGGCCCACTTCTGGGTGGATACCTGATGCACACAGTGCAATTTGAATGGGCGTCATTTATAACTGGATGTGGACCATTTATATATGTGAGTAAACTCTATCTAGATTATCTTTATATGTTTCTAAAATATGTTAAACAGGAGTTCATTTAACACAGAGATAAAAATTGTGGGATTTATAGTATTTACTACAAAACACAAGCATCAGCCTATGACCACACTATCAGATAACTTGGAACCAACAGAGAAATAAATAGATTGTTTAGATCTGAAAACAACTAGTTAGGAGCAGTTTATTTTCCAATTGTTGTTTAGGAAAGATCCTCTTAAGCTCCCAAGATGTTTTCTGCCATAACTATCAGTGGGTCAAAAGTTAGTTTGGTAATATTTGAGAGGTCAACAGATAAATTGGGTCAGAATAATCTAAATTCAGCCTGTAGCCTAAGCAGCATGTTCCAATTTAGAACTGTCTTTGTGGAGCCTTTAAATATTCTCATTATTGTTGGTAACCGTCTTGGATTTTGGTGTATTTTTTAAAATATGTCTCACATGTAAGAAGTGATCATAACAAACAGACATCAAACAAATCTGACCATATTTTCATTCTTAGATGGCACAAAAATAATCTCTGTACAGTGTGTATCCAGTCATGGAAAACCTGGAAAAGTCTTGGAATTCCTTTTTTTACCAGACCTGGTAAAGTCATGGAAATTGACTCCAGGTTTTGGTAAATTCATAAAAAGTCATGAAATTAAAAGGCATCCTCTCGCAAAATGGCGTTGTTCCTTACTTTCATCCAGCATTTCAATACAAAGATACGTTTATGTAATCAGATAAAATTTTGGTGTGTTAAATCTTCCGTTATCACATTTTGTTCCAATCGACTCCAAATCATACAGGTATGGCCTGTCGCATCTTCCCTCGTGGCCTCGCTACATGTGTCTTTCATGCCACAAAGCATGTAAAAGGTTCTTAATGTTAAAGCTTTGGTAATGGAGAAGTCATAGAAAAGTCATGGGCAAAATGTTGAAATTTAGTGGATACACCCTGTCTGTAAGTAAGTTGTTTTTGATGATTGTTCCCAATATCAGCTGACACAGTGTCACATTGGATCACTGTTCACATTTGTCACATTTGTTCAAGTCATGTCACATAATATCATATTAAGGAGTAAAATAGTTTTACTTTTTTGCAGTCTTTCTTTGGAACTATATATTTGATTATTAAATCTCCATGCCGAAAGGAATCATACAAAGAACCAGCAATCATTGAACTACAAGAAACTGAAACTGAACCATTGGTGCCAAATTGATACTTGACAGAGAGGCCACAAGTTGATTCAACAATTAGCAGCTTTAAAAAGTGCTTATCAGAGATGATTCAGTTCAACATAGTCAACACACTTCAACAAAAAACTAGAAACTGTTCTGTTGAAATGTTTTAAAATGTATTTTGTTAAGCCGAAACATCAAATTGAACCTTGTAAATACTATTTAAGTAATTCACTACTATTGATTTATATAATTTTGTAAATTATACACAGTTGAAATAATGATTTGTCACTTCTGATGCTTCAATTGGTACATAACAAATCAACTTAATGTGTACCAAATTGAATTATTGTATCATTGCTCAATATAAACATGGCTAAAGTTTGAAGTTGTCATGTACTTCCAGTTTGTACCAATGCACTAAAATTGATGTCACCTTGGGTGTTTACAGAGTCCTTATTAGGACATTACAATACATATGTATTCATTTTGGTAAGTCGACATCACTAGATAATTTGCTCAAACCACTTTTTTACCCCACAGCCCTTATGGCTGTCGGGGTATTGTTTTCACCCTTGGTGTCCGGGCGGCGGGAAAAAGTTTGTCCGGGCTGTATCTCAGAAACCGTAAGGTGTAGGAAGTTGATACTTGGTAGGGACATTGGTTAGGAGGTGGAGGTGTGCAACGTCATGGTGTGACCTTGATTTGACCTTGCTGTAGTGACCAAGAGTTTGAAAATCTTGTCAGGGCTATATCTCGGAAACGGTAAGGTGTAGAAAGTTGATACTTGGTAGGGACATTGGTTAGGGGGTGTAGGTGTGCAACGTCATGGTGTGACCTTGATTTGACCTTGCCGTAGTGACCTTGACCTATAAAATCTTGTCCGGGCTATATCTCGGAAACCGTAAGGTGTAGGAAGTTGAAACTTGGTAGGGACATTGGTTAGGGGGTATAGGTGTGCAACGTCATGGTCTGACCTTGATTTGACCTTGCCGTAGTGACCTTGACCTATAAAATCTTGTCTGGGCTATATCTCGGAAACTGTAAGGTGTAGGAAGTTGATACTTGGTAGGTACATTGGTTAGGGGGTGTAGGTGTGCAACGCCATGGCGCGACCTTGATTTGACCTTTGACCTTGCCGTAGTGACCTTGACCTATAAAATCTTGCCCGGGCTATATCTTGGAAACTGTAAGGTGTAGGAAGTTGATACTTGGTAGGGACATTGGTTAGGGGGTGTAGGTGTGCAACGTCATGGTGTGACCTTGATTTGACCTTTGACCTTGCCGTAGTGACCTTGACCTATAAAATCTTGTCCGGGGTATATCTCGGAAACTGTAAGGTGTGGGAAGTTGATACTGAGTAAGGACATTGGCTAGGGTGTGTAGATGTAAAACGTCATGGTGTGACCTTGATTTGACCTTGCCGTAGTGACCTTGACCTATAATGCCTTGTCTGGGCTATATTTTGGAAACCATAAGGTTTAGGAAGTTGTTATTTGGTAGGGACATTGGTCAAGGGTTATATGTGTGCAACGTCATGGTGTGACCTGAATTTGACCCTTAATCTTGCATATCTGATGCTATTTTATGTCTCTACGAGGATATCTGATACTATTTATCTCTCATATCTTTTTACTTGAATCTTGGTTGTTGCACCTTTGGGTGTCTTTTGGTGTAGATTAAGCACTGTTAAAGTCATATTAGAATTCATTAACCGTTTTACTTTTGCAACTTCCCATTGTAACAGATGGTATTGTATCAAGTGAGCCACAGGTTTTGCCCCAATTCCACATAAAAGCATGTATTGCTACATCTGTATGTATGGGTAATATTCAAAACATCCAAACCATAATTCGACCATACAAATGAAAATCAAAATGGGAGAAGTCTTAAAGCTTCATAATTTTTAGTTTACTGAATTGTCTTGTTTTAATACTTAATCTTTACATGCAATTTCTTTCTCTTAGATGTTATTTTCTCTACTTAAACATTATTTGGACACTGGCACTGCTCTGAAAGTATCCCATTCTGTGTACTGTTTCACTACTTATATATCTCATGGTGTTGAAAACGTTTTTCCCAGGCTGTGGGGTATGAGCATCTCTGATGCTATTTTTTCTGTTAATCACCAGATGATGTGGTGCTCATGGCTTCACCGTATCTTATTATCACCTGATTACCTTGTGCCCACCACACCATCTGCTGATCACAAGAAAATAACTAGTGATCACCGCATTATCTGGTGATCACTATGTAATATTTAGGTTGGGATCATGAGACAAGTCATGCTCATGAGATGTATGTTTTATGTGAAGTAGTTATATTGTAGCCACCTAGCATGATATAATAAGTATTCCCGGGTACGTTTTGGAGTTGTCAATGACAGCTAGCTCTTACAAGAAGACTTTGTTATAGGGTCTCTAAATAAGTGATATATTTCCATTATTACTCATCAAAGCAATACATTAACCGTGACTGTACTAAAACAAATATTGCATCATGCTGCAAGTTATTTTGAAGCTAGCTTTCTGTTGAAAATTACTTTTTAAAAGTTAAAGACTAAGTTTTATTTTTTTTCACAGGTATGTGCAATGATGGAATCAGTTGAAATATATGGTATTAAAATATTATTAGTACATGTATTGATATTTTGATACATGTGCAATGCAATGCACCAAAAGTAGAAAAGTGTTTATGTGGAATGATTCAATTTACAATATTGTACGAAAATGCTACAAATGTCAAACTTAGTAAAGATACTTCTATTTGTGCTGTTAATATTCTAAATGCGTCACAAATAGAAAGGAGCTAAAAGGTTAGGAACAATGTCACCTTATATAGTTGATAAATGAGTAAATGTTGTATGCATCTGAAAGGGATGTTATTTGTTTAGCGCAAAAATTAGCACAAATGGACTGTGAAATATGCTATTTCATAACATACAAAAAAGTCACATTTGTCCATTCTGAAAAGGGAATTGCCTCATGCATAAATTATTGTCACTTGATACATGTTTATGTCATTAACCTGTGTTTTAATATAATGGATGGATGCATATATTAACAGACAGGCTAGGTCCTTTTCATTACATCGACAATTGTGGTAAAGATAATTATGTGTTTAAACCTGGTAGCACATTTGAGTCAGTGGGTAAAATGCTACTGCCCTACTTTTCAAGGTAATATCAATGTACAGTAGCTGCCCCAAAAGTTATACTTATCTGACATATGGTTGTACGTTCTTAACTAATGATTTAATGACTCACAATGGCCATATTCCAAGGACTGCTAGACATTTTAGTTAAAATACATATGCAGTCACTAAGGCTTTCAGGATAGTCTGCAGAAGACTGAAGACAGGACTTTTTTCAACTTTCTGAATCGTGGACAAGACAACCACTTCCACAACTTGCAAACACCCGCACTTTTTCTTTTATGCTGACCTTTCAGGTTTTTTTAGCCTAATTAAATAAAAGTGATGACTATTGATCTTTACATTTGAACATTTGTCAAGACATTACGTATGATTATTAAAAGCAACATTATAAGAATAATAATGCTCTCTAATTTGAAGCAGAGAGATGTTAGTTCCCCCCAATCTACCCAGGATCTTTCCAAATCGCGAATGACACTTCTCACCGACCAAAATAATAGCCACAATGGGTATATAATAGGCTGCATGGAAAGGTGACAGGCTTTTTCACCCTTATATCTTTGATTGGTGAACTGTGAAGACGATCCAGTACGTTGCAGACTGGGTGACAGAAATATCAAAGATGTTCAAAATCTAAATCAATTTAGATGAACTGTTTTCTTTCATGCTTCAGCTACCAGTCGGGATATGACCTTGAACCTGATGTCCAACATTTAATGAAATAAAGGTTATATATGCGAATTTCAAGTTTAGCTTGCTTTACAATGGAAATAGGGCAGATAAAATATCAATCAGATTTTAATTGGGAGCAAAATTGTTAGTTTAATAGAAATACTCCATGGTTCACAACAATGGGGGTGTTCCACTGGAGCCGTCTTGTCTGTAACTAGGTATTTTTCGAGGGTCGGGAGCAATGTTTAAAGAGTCGGTCAGGATCGGTTCTAGTTTCCCGGCTTGTGGTGGACCAGCAAAATATCAAACATAAAGAAAGTCAACACAATATATCAGGACTCCCAAGCTTCTTTGGGAATATAGTAAGTGGTGAGTTACCAACAGATCGACACACCACAGGCGTTTTCACAACCCGACCCACAGCAACAAGCCACCTATCCACCAACCATCACCACACAGCAAGATCAGCAGCCACCAGCCCAGCCTCAGCCTGCTCCGCAGTCAACCGATGCCAAACAGCAGCAGCAGTAGAACCACTGCACTTGACTTCAATCGGTCCTTTTCAGGACCACTGCTGTCAAACATTTAAAAGTCCTTTTCAACACCACCCAAAATCTTCGAAAAACAATTCACCAGCTGCATGTTCAAAAAAATTCCCAAAACAAGAAGCGTTACACTGCCCCACACAAAACATTTTGCCCCCACACAAAAAAATTAGTGAATGAAAGAATGAATGTATGAGTGAAAAAAATTGAAGTTGAAAAAAACTTCAAATCTTTCAAAACTGGACTCAAAAGATTTTGAACTTAGAAAAAAAATAAAACTTTGGATTAAGAACCTATGTGGAAATAAAATAAAATTTTGGATAAAAACTTAGAAAAAAAAACATTTGGCCAAAAAAATGGGGCAAAGCCAATAAAACTTTGGCCCGCCCCAAAATAAAAAAAATTGGCAAAAAAAACAACAAATGAAAACACTTTGACTTTAAGAGGCTTTGTTATTTGGGGACATAATTTTGACCTTGGGATCCGACCTTTTGACCCTTGAGAAACTTTTGAGGTTCCCCAAAGATTTGGGATGATTTGGAACTTGAAAATATCTTGCAAATTTGCAAGAAAAAAATTTTGAAAAAAAAAGTTTTATTTTCTTTAAAGGTTTATAAATTTTGACTTTAAATGGGGGACATTTGTATGTAACTTGGGTTGAAGATTTTCAACAGGGGACTTGTGATTTGGTTTGATTTAGTATTGAAACTTGTTGGAAATGAATTGGATTTTCTTAGGAAATTTGTTGGATGGTGGTTCGGAGGCGTAGGTCTCTCCTGTTGCCAGGTGTCTCAGCATTATTGCCAGTTTCAGTCCAACTTCTAAGGGCTTCCTGAAATTGGTGACTAACTTATTAATGCGATGGTGTATGCGTTCTTGGATGAGGTAAAAAAGTCAGGTGGCATCCTGACAAAGTTCTGGTATCCTGGGATGTCAGTGTGTATTAAGTTGGCCAGGAGGTTGCTGTTGCATCTTTTTTCTTGTCTGAAGTATTAAGGGCATGAGGGGCCATGGTGCAGAGTGGTAACACTCTCGCCTCCCACCTCTTAGATCGGGGTTCAGTTCCCGGCCTGACCTCAAGTGGGAAAGCTGGTAGTTGCTTGCTGTTGGTCGACAGTTTACAGTACAGAACTTTGACCAACTGTATGTACTGGTTTCCTCTGCCCACAAAACTACCATCGTGATATGACCTGTACAGTGTTGAAAGTGATGTAAAACCCCAAATAAATGAAGGGCATGACCCTGGGGTTTGGTGGCTTTCTTCTTCTCCTGGGGGCTGGCTGTGGCTGTGGTGCTAGCTGTAGGGCAGGTGCTGGTCTTGGATTCAGATGTATCCTTCTCCTGTCGGGGAGATAAAACAGACTCAACATTTTTGAATGCTTTTTCGTGGATTTTCGTCCCTGATTTTTGCAACTGACCCTAGAGTCGTAGAGTTGGTTACAGGGACAGCTCCAGTGGAACACACCCATAAAGTCTACATTTTGTCTGGGACCAAGAACATCATTTGTGTTTTTATGCTGCACATGTAGTCCTTGCATGGAGCAACGAGTTTTTTTTAAATGAAAAGCTTTAGAACTTTGGGTGGTTTGGTGAACCCAAAGTTTATTCTCTAATGTTTTGTGATTTTCGATATTTTTTTTCATATATACCCCGGACCCATTCCATCACTTAATCAATAAGTGAAGGGGTTTGTAAGCTAAAGGTCAAAATAGAGATTTAATAATAGAGACAATTTAATGGTAAGAATAATGTCAAGTGAGTTTAATTGTGTGAATAAAAACACCTAGATTTGTCAATCAGCATTAGTTTTGATCATACAGTTACAGTTAGGGGTGTGGGTGTGATTTTACAATTCTGAAAGAACTCCTTCGTGCTACCCAGGGCATAAAGTTGAAACCCCAATCTCAGAGCCTCATCACAGCAAACAACGCTTTTAATATCGGCAAGGTGATTAACTTAACCTAGTCTCTGGTTTATAATTTCTTAGTCCACTTTAGGAGGAGCTTGACCGTGACATATTGACCCTGTGAAATGTCTCAATAAATCCAATTGCCAAACAGCATGCAGGGGTGGATCCAGCTTTTATGTAAGGTGGGGGTTCACATTGAGTAAGGTGGGGGTTCACATCAGACATATTATAACTAAGGGGGTCGGGGGCATGCCCCCCTGGGAAAAAAATTAATTTTTGGTAAAAATAGAGTGCATTTCCTGTAAATTTAACACCACTGTCAAGAAATAATTTTGTACTTTGGGTTGAACCCCTTTACATTATTTTTCAAGGGGGGGGGGGGGGGGGGTCGAACCCCCTTAACCACACCCCCACCCCCCCTGGATCCGCTGGTGGCATGAGCCCAGTAAACATTTGAAACGTTTTAAAATGGTTTAAACATTTATAAAACGTTTTTAAAACCTATTTATACTCTATCTATGGTGTTCTAAACGTTTCCAAGTAAATGTTTATGCTGTAATGTTTAAATCACATTTTATAAACATTCTTTTTACAAACGTTTTTACTGAAAACGTTTATTAAACATTTATAAATGGATGCAAGAAGCCAGTTTTGACTAAAAACGTTTTTTTTAACCTTTTTGAAAATAGCTAAAGAAATGAAGGTTGTGCTGGAAATGTTTTTCAGTACACATAAAATGTTTAAAAAGCATTGTTGATCAAAATCGTTTCTTAAACCCACATTTTCAGGATGCTTATTCAAACTTCACCTTGAAAAATGTCCAAACAAAGATGGTAGTGAGCAATAATAGGGGATTTTAAGGACTTTGTCAAAAATTGCCCCACATGCAATCCCAAAAAGTAAGAATTGAATGGGGGGACAATTTTTAAGCCACTATCTTACAATTTCAGACATAAAAATAATATTTTCATCAGTGAGCAACCTTGAAAAGATACTGAATTTGACCTCTGACCCCATTATTACTCAGACATTAACATATTCAATTGTAACATTTTTCTAACATTTATTATTAAATGTTTAATAAACAGTATACATCAAACGTTTTTAAAACATTCTATAATAAATGGTTTTGGTACCCATCATTTTTTTACCTTTGCCAAATGTTTCCTTTCAAACGTTAACTGGGAGGAGTCAAGACGACAAAACACGTGACTAAGGTCAATTTTGAAAATGTGTTCTAAATTGGTAAGTTCCCTGATTTTGTAGTTCATGTTGGAGCACACAAGTTCTATTAAAGCCTACTGGAAAACTGAATGCTAGAAATTGGAGGAGTTCCCAAAAATCCCCAGACATTTCCTTATTTTTTGCGCATGTATCTAAGAGGAAATGGGTGCAAGGGTACCCAACCAATATAGTTCTGCCCCATGTTCTGCCTTGACCTTCATGTTTTTGAGAATGGGCATGTCTATCTATGTGGTCCTAATTGTCCCATAAAATGGAACGGCTTTGGAGTTCACAGTACAATACCACGTGGGCAGCTTTGACACTCTGCTAACTGGGGTAGGGTATGTTTTCCATCGGGTCTGCCATTTAAGTAATCAGCTGCTCATACCACTCCCCATCTAAAAGTGTTTAAAAGAACCCATGAAAAATTGGGGGCATCACTAATTGATCATGCGTAATGTAGGATGTATTCGTCCCATCCACATTTACCTTGTGAGGCAGCACAACCTTATTCGTGACCAACACATCGACAGTCCCATCATATTTTGTTTTGACTTTTGATTTGAACTGTGATAGTGTATTAAAATACTTTAAGCTTCCTCAGCCTACAGTCAGCCTTATGGTGAAGGGATACTGTATTACATAATTCTGACAGATTTTGTCACAGTCACTTTCTTTATTACATTGCTTTTTCACATATCTACTACGTTTAAAATCTGATAGAACCAGGGTGTCATAAGTTATTTATGTGCCATAATGTCACTGTTCAGCAAATAGAAAGAAAACACACCCACAGTACCTTTTCCTGATACTTTCACCAGTTGATTCAAATGTAATTCTTAACAAAAGCACTCTAAGAGCGCATATCTCTGCTAAGGCCTGACACCTGTAATATTACTTATGAGTACAATGATAATTTTTAGGCGGGTTGCATGTAACCAACCCGCCTATTAGATTGATGTGTCCGACGTCCGTCTGTCTGTCTGTCCGTCTGTCCGTCCACATTTTTCGTTTCCAGACTCTAACTTTAAAACGGTTTGACCAATCAAATTCAAACTTCACAGGGAGATAGATCACCATCATAGCTAGGTTCCTTTCGAAATTGGTGAAATTCCGTGTGTTCGTTTGT
This sequence comes from Sabellastarte sp. h YS-2021, assembly GCA_964017235.1. Classification (NCBI taxonomy): domain Eukaryota; kingdom Metazoa; phylum Annelida; class Polychaeta; order Sabellida; family Sabellidae; genus Sabellastarte; species Sabellastarte sp. h YS-2021. The sequence goes on from OZ024927.1 coordinate 150,824,625, forward strand.
CCGTTTTTCGTCCGTTTGTCTGTCCATCCATCTGTTTGTCCACATTTTCGTTTCCGGACTCTAACTTTAAAACGGTTTGACCAATCAAATTCAAACTTCACAGGGAGATAGATCACCATCACAGCTAGGTTCCTTTCGAAATTGGTGAAATTCCGTCTGTTTGTTTGTCCGTTTTTCCGTCCGTTTCTTCGTTTTTGTCCGTTTTTCTGTCCATCCATCTGTCCGTCCACATTTTTGTTTCCGGACTCTAACTCGAAAATGGTTACTCCAATCTAATTCAAACTTCACAGGGACATACATCACCATCATAGCTAGGTTCCTTTCGAAATTGGTGTAAATCCGTCCGTTCATTTGTCTTGTTTTTAGATTGATGTGTCCGAAGTCCGTCTGCCGTCCACATTTTTCGTTTCCGGACTCTAACTCAAAAACGGTTTGTCCGATCGAATTCAAACTTGACAGAGACATAGATCAACATTATAGCTAGGTTCCTTTCGATATTGGTGAAATTTCGTCCGTTCGTTTGTCTGTTTTTCGTCCGTTTGTCTGTCCATCCGTCTGTTCATCCACATTTTTGTTTCCGGACTTTAACTCCAAAACGGTTTGACCAATCGAATTCAAACTTGACAGGGAGATAGATCACCATCATAGCTAGGTTCCTTTCGAAATTGTTGAAATTCCGTTTGTTCATTTGTCCGTTTCTTGTCCGTTTGTCTGTCCATCCGTCTGTTTATCCACATTTTCGTTTCCGGACTCTAACTCGAAAACGGTTTGTCCAATCGAATTCATACTTGACAGGGACATAGATCACCATCATAGCTAGGTTCCTTTCGAAATTGGTGTAACTCTGTCTGTTCGTTTGTCCGTTTTTCTGTCCGTTTGTTCATTTTTGCTCCGTTTTTCAATCAAATTCAAACTTCACAGGGACATACATCACCATCATAGCTAGGTTCCTGTGGAAATGGGTGAAATTCCGTTTGTTCGTTTGTCCATTTTTGTCCGTTTGTCTGTCCATCCATCTGTTTGTCCACATTTTCGTTTCCGGACTCCAACTCGAAAACACTTTGTCCAATCGAATTCATACTTGACAGGGATACAGATCACCATCATAGCTAGGTTCCTTTCGAAATTGGTGTAATTCCGTCTGTTTGTCCGTTTTCCTGTCCGTTTGTCTGTTTTTTGTCCATTTTTCTGTCCATCCGTCTGTCTGTCCACATTTTCGTTTCTGGACTCTAACTCGAAAACGCTTTGTCCAGTCGAATTCAAACTTGACAGGGAGATGCATCACCATCATAGCTAAGTTGCTAAGTTGGTGTAATTCCGCTCGTTCGTTTGTCCGTTTATAGCATAGATACAATTATGTAACCTAGATTACAAGTTTTACGTTTCTTAGCACGTCTTACACATTCACTTTAACTGGGTAACCTAACATTTCTTTCCTTCTTTTCTAAATGTAATTACAGCAGTTGCTAATCTTATTTCTGCCTGCGCAACCCGCTTTTTGGGGCATCTGTGACCCTCTTGTTTTAAATATTCCTGGATCCAGAGGGTGATTGGGATCAACACCAAAATCAAATATCTCTTCCTATGCCATTTTTTACATTCCTAAAAATATTATCAAAATCCCTTCAATCCTTTTGCACACACCGCTAAAACATAACCTCCTGGGTGTAGGTTATAAATGTAAACTTGCCTCTCAGTCCCTTTGGAAATCTCCCAGAAAAAAGTTTAGACCTTCCCTGCAAGACTTTTATGGCCAACCAAATATGGGAGTTGCTATCTGCAGACAGACAAAAAACAACTGACATAGTCCTTGGTAGACAGGAAAATCCTTGAAGAATAAAATCGAAGATGAAATTGTAAAAATGATGCCAGAATTACAATTTCTCCACATTTCTTGTTCAAATTTTTGCTTGAACCTGATTCATATGTCAAAGTATGGAGCTAAAAATAAAGGGCAAACTTAATAGAAACGCATGGTTAGTATACAAGAGAATCTGCACACAAAAAGTACCAAAAGTAGTTTATTTCTGTGCCACTTCTGTTACAGGTGCCTTCATCTTAGTTGTTATGATACATTCCCAGACCAGGCCATATCCTCCTTTACAGTCCATGTGGGTATCATTACACCTATTGTGTCCAGCTGGGCGGGCAGTCAGGCGGGTGACTATATCTAAGAAACAGTACGGTAAAGGCAGTTACCTCTTGGTAGTGACATTGGTAAGGGGGTTTAGTTGTATAACATGATAGTATGGCCTTGATTTAACCTTTGTCCTCAGTGGCCTAGTGGTTAGCAAGTTTGGCATCTAATCATAGGCTGTCACCTCTGTGGGTTCGAGTCCCACAAGTGGCAATTCTGAGGACCTGTCCCAATATGACCCTGGCTGTTGAACGGGACGTAAAACCCCAACTTTGACTTTGATTTAACCTTTGGCTTTGCTATAGAGACCTTGATCTTTAAATCTTGTCCAGGCTATGCCTCAGAAACAGCACGGTTTTAAGTTAAAACTGGACAGGGATATCGGTTGGGTGTAGTCGTGCAGTGTCAGGGTGGTATTTTGTTTTTACCTTTTACCAAATCTTTTCTTAAATATATCTCGGGCGGGGGGTGGGGGTGAGGTGGGGGCGTGTAGGTATGGACGTTGGTTGAGGGATGTAGGTGTACAACATCATGGTGTCACCTTGACCTTAGACCTTTAAAATTGTTTTAAGGCTATGCCTCGGTATATGTACGAAGTCGAGGCTCGGTAAAGACATAAGTTAGGGGTGTAGGTGTGCTACATCATGGTATGGCCTGATTTTACCTTTCACCTTGTCACAGGGACGTTCGCCCTTATAATCTTGTCTACGTCTGTATCTTGGAAACTGTAAGGTGCAGGAATGTGTTTAGGGGGTATTAGTGTGTATCATGGTATGAGTCGGTGCCTCCTTTGACTTTGCCAGAAAATATTCTACTGCCACATTTGAGACACATTTCACCTGTAACAATGCTACATGGATTGATGAAACTGATTATTACGTTCATTTTTTATCTAATTATGCTATTTCATTTGACAGGTATACTTCAATTAGTTAATAAATCAATTAATAAATATTACAGCTTATAAAATTTAAATGCACTCTGTCCTTGGTCATTGTATTGTATCTGTATTTATACTCAGCGCCATATCTCCATGTACTACAGACTCAAAGGGCTGTATGACCCACCTGATTGTACAACTACAGTCTAACTCTCAAATTACTAACATTCCCCTTAGTGAAAGACAAAGGCTTAAGGATGACCATTTATCATTGTCCTTTCACCTGCCACTGGGGATAGCACCCAATGACAGAGGACCGCCATTTAAGTGGTCATCCAAGCCACTATGTATCTGTACCTGGGATTGAACCCACGTCCTTCTTGTTCCTAGGCGAGTGTGTTACCCACTAGGCTAGATAAAAGGTAGCATACAAACTAATCTGAAATTCCACTGTTTACAAAGTTTTATTGCATCAGTTAGTATCATTTTCAGTTGAAAGAATAATCTTATCGAAGCATATTGGATCACTTTGGAGCAATCAAACCTTAACTGTATGCAACACCTTTTCTAATGTCCCAATGTAGGGTTGGGTATCTGAAAAATAAGAGTAAATAAAATTATTAACAGGACAATAGTACTATTTTAAAGCATACATTAGTCACCATGGATATCATAAACACACCCATCACCCTTTGATCTTGTTGGGTTTTTGCACATCATTGTTAAACATTTATAATGTGTTCTTTTAGGTTCTCAGTAGCATTAAATACCGAGTATATGGTTGGGTGGTGATTACACAATGTTAAGCCAAATTCATTTTATTACTTACTGTAAATTATTCAAATTGTTTTATTTACTTGGTCTGAATACCTTTTGGAACATGTGAATACCACTTGTTACTGGTCATGGCTATGAATAGATTTACGGTAGAAGGATTTTATCATTTGCTAGTAAAATGCAGGTGCCATATATTATTAATAAGTTTGGTAGTTAATATTTAAAGACTTCGAATAAAGTTTAACATGAAATGTTTTTGTAGTAGAGGAGATTAGAGGACTAGTGTAGTCACAAATGTGCGAAGATTTTCTAACAAGCAAGGTAATTCAATAGGGTCCCCTCACACTGGCGAATTTCATGTACTGTGGCTAACTATATAAGATGGTATAGATATCCAAATTCTAAATCCAAATTCTAAATAAAGTATATTGTAGGTTCCTGGTGTAATTTGTAAAATATTGAATTTTTATGTCATGATTGAAGTGATCACCTCATTTATGACCCAAATTTGAGTAACAAATGAGACCCATATGCCATTGTATGTTCCCATATTATTTGTTGAGATTGGTCTGATGTATTTAAGCCTTAACTTTGATTAACTCAGCTGTCCAAGCATGTATAGAACACATTTCTTGATTATGTAATTTAAATTAAACAGTGAATTGCAGTTTCTCATTCAGAAACAATGTAGCAGAAATTATGGGCATTTTAATAATAACGATTTTTCCCTACCCACCTCGGCAATGGGCGGAACATTTGTACAGAATAAGAATGTTTGTGAATATGGGCACTTTGGGCCTTCATTTATAAAGATTCTTAAAGTTAAATCTAATCTTATCTAATGTGGACTTTTATAGCGCTTAATCTCCACCACTGATGGACTCTAAGGCGCATCTGAACATAAAGCAAAGCAGTTCACATTAATTGAAGGACATAGACAGATCATACCAAGGAGACACAGGGGTGATGGGGGAGGCTATGGCGGATAGGCTTTTGTAAACAGGAAAGTTTTGAGCTTCTTCCTGAAGGAGGCAACTGATATTACACTGCGCACGTAATGAGGGAGTTCATTCCAGATTTTAGGAGCATCAAGGGCAAAACTATGGCCAAAATGTTTGACTTAAAGACTGACAAGTGGAAAGGAGGAACTCTAAACAGAGAGTTACATATAGTCCAAATTACTACTGACCATGACATTTGCAGCAAGGACTGCCACTTTGGGAGTAAGATACTCTCTTATTCTACGAAGGTCACTCATCTGAAGAAAGCACACTTTGCAAGTCATCTTGACATTTTCAGTGAAGGAAAAATCTGCATCGAACCACACACGTAGATTTCTGACAGAATCAACCGGATGAAGAAGACTACCAAGAATACTGACAGGAAAGTGGGAGGAAATTTCTAACATTAAGCCTTAGAACCAAAGACGATAAATTCAGTTTTTTCAGGGTTGAGCTTGAGTTTACTAAGAGACATCCATCTTTGCACATCCTGAAGACAGGCATTTAGCTTGGCGAGAGCAGAAGAAGAATTCTTATGGGAGAGATGGATGTATAATATGTGTCATATGCATAGAAATGGAATTTAATATGTGGATGGAGGCGGATGATTTTGATTTTTGCTACATGGTGTTGTTTTGAGTGAAAACAACAATGGACCAGAACAGAACCTTGGGGAAACCCATAGATGAGATTGCTTAATTCAGATAGTGTGGAGCCTATCTTGATGGCCTGGCAACGATTACTCAAGTAGGAAGGACAATCACTTTTTGAACAGTTCCACCAAGACCAAACCAGGATTTAAGGTAACCAAGGAGAATATTATGATCTGTAGTGTCAAATGCGGCTGATAAGTCAAGTAATACTAGAGCTGTGGGTTTACCGCATGCCAGAGAGAGATGGACCTCATTTTTTATCGACAATAAAGCAGTTTCTGTGGAATTTCCTGGCTTATATGCTGACTGATGAGGATTGTCCAGTTTGTTGTTATTGATGTGTGATATTAGTTGCTGGGCAATGACTCGCTCCACCAACTTTGAACAAAGACCAGATACCGGGCGATAATTCTTGAGATCATTTCTGGGAAGAGAAGCCTTTTTTATGTGGTGGGTGACAACTACCTTTTTGAAAGAATTTGGGAAAGAGCATGCAATGAGAGAATAATTTACCAACTTGGTAATAGATGGGGGAGGATATAAAGACACTCCTTGAGGAGGAATGTTGGTAAAGGATCCAGTTAGCAAGATTTAGTGGGGGATTCACTGATACACTTATGGACCTCATCTTCAGTAACAGACATAAAGTTATTGAAAGTAGGAGGCACTGAATCAGGTGCATCATTGAAAGAACCAGAAGTAGAAAACGTGTCCCTGATTTTGCTTATTTTATTGGAGAAAAAAGAAGCAAACATGTCAACAGGGCTTTTGTCTGAGCTAATTCTAATTCTAATTCTAATTGGACTTTTATAGCGCTTAATCTCCCCAAACAAGAGGACTCTAAGGCGCAACAAAACAAAAAGCAGTCAACAAAATTCTGTGTCCAGGGACATAACAGGGGTCGAACACCACGGAGAACGCCAGGAGGATGATTCAGGCTAGGGTGGATATGCTTTGGTGTACAGGTAGGTTTTAAGCTGTTTTCTGAAGGAGGCCAGGGATGGAGAGGCACGAATCACATCAGGGAGAGTATTCCACACAGTAGGAGCATCAAAAGCAAAACTATTACCAAACTGTTTGACAGATTTATGAACAGAGGGGCAGAACTTTGGAATAACTAGGAAATTACCACCACTTTGACTGCGCCTGGTACTATAAGAACTGCTGTAGGAAGAAAGATGTGGTGAAAAATACCTGGGAAAACCTGTGTGAAGATACTTATAAACAAGTGTGGCTGTCTTGAACACAATGCGCTGTTCAACAGGAAGCCAATGCAGTTTCTTTAGCACAAGAGTTATGCTGGTGTATCGACTGGTGTTTGATACAATTCTAGCTGCACTATTTTGGATGCACTGTAATTTGTGTAGATTGAACTTGGACAGGCTCCTGAAAAGTGAGTTGCAGTAATCCAACCGACTACTAACAAGAGCGTTGGCTACAAGCACAGAAACATCATGAGTAAGAAACCGCCTGACATGTCTGAAGTCACGGAGTTTAACAAAACAACTTTTGCAGACATTCTGAACATGCTTGGACAAAGAGAAATCTGAATCAAGCCACACACCCAGATTTTTTACTGAATCTGCAGGGCAGAGTGAGTTGCCCAGGATATCAATTGGAAAACATGCTTTCAACTTATCCCTTTGTCTCTTCGAACCAAAGATGATAAACTCAGTCTTATCAGGATTCAGTTTGAACCAAAGATGATAAACTCAGTCTTATCAGGATTCAGTTTGAGCTTACTAGCTATGAGCGGGTAGAACAGTATCAGAGGTGCGATGCAATACCTTCCTTAATGACTGCCATTACAGACATTGACATTAGTTTCTTACCGATGCTCAGTAGTTTACTGTACAGAACCTTGACCAACTCTATGTACTGGTTTCTTCTTCAGACCTGAATTAATGGGAACTCTGGCAGTCCTATTGTCAGGAAGATCAGTGCTTCTGATTATATCTGCAACATCAAACAACTCCCCAATTGTCTCAATTTCCACTGGGTGCCTCTCCATACCTATAAACATATGAAATCAGTTCTATTTGAGTTAAATAGCCTGTCTCTTTGTTGTCGAGCCCAGCACTTACCGGCCTACTTTAGTTGATCATTGTCTTGATCCATATGTATAGTGTTGGAATAGTCATATTTGTATCAATTAGGTCAGAAGACTGATCAAAACAGGGGAATAGAACCTCTTCCACAGTCTGGAAGTGGCCATTCTGAGAATTAATCATGTCTCACTTTGAGATAAGAAATACCTCTCATAACTACATCCATAATAATGCAGACTTCTGCTATCCATGCAATAGTTATTGTACACCAACTTCAGATCCAGATTTGAACCCATGTCTGTGTCAGGCTGGATGGGGAGTACTGGCTAAATGTTTGATGAACTTGTGTAAAAAATTGTTAATTGTTGTCCTCAACCTGAATATATACCACTGAGATCCACTTCTTGTTATGGGAAGGAAGAAAAATTTGTGACACTGTAGGATAATCTCCAAACTCAGGCCTATCAGGATGTTCATTGTTCATAAATGTGTTTGAAACATTACCACCCAGTAAATATTTGAAATGTTTTAAAATGGTTTAAACGTTTACAAAACGGTTTTAAACCTGTTTAAATTCTATCTCGTGGTTTTCTGAACGTTTCCAAGTAAATGTTTATGCTTTAATGTTTAAAGAATGCTTTATAAACATTCTATATACAAACATTACTGAAAATGTTTAGTAAGCGTTTATTTTATGATTAAAGAAGCTAGGTTTGACTGGAAATGTTGTTTTAAACATTTATAAAATAGCTAAAGAAATGAAGGTTATGCTGGAAATGTTTTTCAAACATTCATCATGAAATGGTTTATAAACAGTACATATAAAATGCATAAAAACATTGTTGATCAAATGTTTTAAAAATATTCTATCAAAAATGTTTTTAAACCCATATTTTCAGAATGCTTATTAAACTTTCACCTTCAAACATGTCCAAACAAAGATGGTGGTGAGCAATAATAGGGGATTTTAGAGGATTTTATCAAAAATTGCCCCACATACAATCCCTAAAAGTAAGAATTGAATGGGGGGTCACATTTTCTAACCCACTGTCTTACAATTTTAGACATAAAAATAATATTTTCATTAGTGAGCAACCTTAAAAAGATATTGAATTTGACCTCTGACCCCATTATTATTTAGACATTAATATGTTCATTTGTAACATTTTTCATTAAACATTCAATAAACGTTATACATAAAACATTTTAAAAACATTCTATTATAAATGGCTTTCATACCCATCATTTTTAACCTTTGCCAAACGTTTCTTTTCAAACCAAAAAATTACGATAAGTACATGCATTACACTGCACAATTGGTCGCTCGAGCAAAATTAAAGTGGTCATAATCAAAATAACTGTCAAACATTGATAAACTGTCTATATTGTCCCTATATAACTGCCTATTAACAAATTATTCATTGTCTCTTTTCCTCTCTGGTGTTTGTAAACAAATCCCCACCATGGTGCCAGAGGAGTGGAGGAGTGGTCGACTGAGGCCCTATTTGGATACTGGTGTCTTCTGCTGCTGTGAACAACCAGATCAATGAGAGAAGCACCTCAGTTAGCAAAAAATTGCTTGTAAGATCCATAGTGGCCCTCACTTGTAAAGGTGCCCACATTAAGTAATCAACGGTCCATACTTTCTACCCATAGGATGTGACAATGTGACAATTAAACACTGCAAGTTGTAAGTTACTTATTCGATTCAACGACCACTGTGTTGACTCAGCCCAATCTGTCCTCTTCAACCTCAGTCATGCAAACAAGCCAAGCCAACCAAACACCTGAATGGAAGCCCTACTGACTGCAGTTCTGTCATTTCCAGCAGCTACAGGCCCGCCTGCTGCAGCCTGTGTAAGGGTATGTGGAAGTAAAATCTGAGTCGAGGTTATGGTGTTGGAAGTACGGTGCTCAAGAGTGGGAGAAGATAGTGGGTTGGAACTGCGATTATGCTCCAGTTGATCCATCCACCAAGATAACTCTTTATATTGGATGCGTCAATTTGGCTCAACTTAGTTAGAATGGTCTGTCCAGTTGATGCTGATATATTAACTTGCTCATAGGGGTGAATAACAGTACTTACAGGAGCGGATTGCTACGCCTTTGGTTGAAGATAAGAACTATCATTCTCTAAAATAACAGTGTTTTTCTTACTGATCAGATTTCTTAATGAATCCAGGTGCATTTTCTGAGAATCTTAATTTCCATTTCCTTCTGTCGCTGGGGATTTCCAGTTCAAGGCGTACTGATGATACAAACACACACTAAGACTTTAAAAATCCAGCAAGTAAAATTTCTTGTGGACACTACTTTCCAGTTCAAATGTTGACTCAAAATAGTTATCTCACCAAACTGAGGCCCTAGCATTGAACTCCACAGGAGCCCTGATTGGTGGTTAACCATGGCAAAGTAAATGACACCAAAAAGAGGTGTTTTCAAATTAAGGCTGACATGCCATGCTGTGCATAAAAACTGAAAGATAACAGTGGGCAGCCTTCTCTCCTTTTTGGTTCTCCATGTTTGTACTTTTACAAACAATGTCAGCGTAAATAAACTACTGTATGACAGGAAATAAAGAAAAGGCAGACTGTTGGAAACAAACACTGGAATTAAAGCAAATACCCAATGGTTTTGAAAATACCATTTTCAACATAATCTCAGGTGAGACAAAAACTGAGATTAAATCTGATTTTTGCATGAGTTTAAGACTCCGTGTAAATATGAGCACTGGTAACAAATCAGTACCAATCCTGATCGAACGTGAAGTCTCCAGTCACTTTAGTGTCTTTGATTTCAACAATTTTAAATATGATTAGAAATATCAGGGATAGGATATTACAGGTTGAGATCCCTGACCCTTCCGATCTAGCAATAAAAATGAGAGGAAATTCAGTGTGGGTGCCCCCTATAGGGAACAATTTCATCTTTTTGATATGATGTGATTTATTTTCGAGACATTTCCAGTTATCAAAGTCAGAGTGATTATCCCATTATTACGAGTATGTATAAGGAAATGTGTATGTTAATGAATTAATTGCCATGACTATCTTTGAAGAACATCAATTAGTCATGTGGATGGTTTTCAAACAGAGAGCTTCCAACAATACCCTGTTGTTTACCAAGCCATGTAGCACAAAATGGTACACTTAATATAACAAGTTTCCAACTTAATCTGCAATATTAACCTTTTTAAATATAAAAAAGGAAAATACATTTGATATCTCTAATACCACAATACTTTCTATGGCAAATAAAATGGCTCAATCCGATATTTCTTTTCCAGTTGTTTTTTTCCTGATCTTCTGTAAATGGTGCAGAATATTTCCAACTGAATGAAAACCAATGTAAGAACACTGAAATTCCCCACCATTTAACTCCTTTTATGGATGCAGGTGAACACAGTAATTATATTATTGACATCAGGGGATGCAATGCATCTGTTTAAGTTTGCATTTGTAAACAGTGAGAAACATGATACAGAAAGATTGTTTAAAATCTGATGATTGTCACATATCTTTACATTTTCGTAGTATATAAACCACAATTTGACAAAAAGTAACTTCTATAAATTGTGCCTAATGCAAGTATACTATTGCAAAAAGATATTAACCTTAACCTTTTTTAAACGAGAGTCATTGAACCATAAAATGTAATTGTTGACAGAGTGGGATGCTGCCTTTTTGTGCAATTTCTCATTGGATCCAGGTAAAATTATAGATGTCACTCTGGGACAATGGGCATGGGGTTGATGTTAATACAAAAAGTGGATCTAAGCTCAGTATGTTTCTTGGTGTGGACAATATAACTATCAATAATTAATTGTTGAGTAAATTTTTACCCGAAATGTTTACGCAGAAAAAAATTGCAATACAACAGTTGAAACAAGGAGCTAAAAATTAAATAACGACTTTCATGAAATACAAGCTTAAATACTTGTAGTGTTCTGACCATTTAGTTTGATGTTTGTTCATTATTTAAATGAAAACCGCCATTCACAAGACATTAGACTGAAAGCTGAAAAAATATTGTGGCAAATTTGTGAAAGTTGGCGAATCAAACTTATAACTAAATACTAATATATTCTTTTTAATTTGTAACAGAAGGCAATACATATTACAATTCACAAGATACACAAATTACTATTGGATAGAGTGAAGAAAAAATTTATGCTGACATTTAAAAACTTTTTCATATAAGTGAGTCAAAATTGCCAAGCAATTAAGCACATGTTTTGATTACTTTTTAAATAAGCAAGAATTGAAGACAGTCCTTCTGACAATTCAGAGGCATAACTGGATAAGACTAGATTTAAAACAGGAAAGATCCATTTTTACCTAATGCTTCACAGGCCATATACAACAATACAAACTATGCTATAGTATTGCCATCTACATAAAATAAAATTCCTCTAAATATGGGGAAATCTATGTATGACAGACAGAAGAAGTGGTTAGAGATAGTGAGGAAATTCACCAAGGAGACGACATTCCATGGAGTGAAGTACATTGCTGAAGACACTCGCTTTTTGTCCAGAAGGTTGGTGGTTACTACTTCTTTTTGTTTTTTTAAGCGCAAGCTCTAGCTAGACTCATGCTTTTTCAGTTTTTATTTTTTTTTTGTTTCCAGACTTTCATGAATTGTTGTGTTGTGTGATGAGTGCATGCTACCTCAATGAAGTTTAGCAACAATGACCTACGTTAGTACTGGGATTGGTGACCACTTCAGTGCACTGCTCATTTCTTTGATGGCTTTGTGGCTAGTGCTAGTAGACCAAAACCCCTTTTTGGCCTTGTTCATTATTTGCCTTTATTGAAAGGTTGTCTCTCAAGGAGTTTATTATTATTTTTAGGCAAGATCTCTAGCAAGGCACGTGTTTGTAGAGATCACTATTCTATTTGTTGCCTCTGGACTTTCATGAATTGTGGTATAGTGTGATGAATACGCATCTCATCACTGGCGTTAAGTAGCAATTGGGCTAGGTTAATAGAACTTGGTTGGGTCACTGTCTGAGTTCTGGGTCTTAGATGGGATGTATCTGACTTAAAACTTGTTTTTGTAACCAGACTGTCATAAATTCCTAGAAAAAAATGCCTCATGGGAAAATGCCTCCTACAAAGAATGCCTCCTGAAAATTTTGTGACTAGGAAAAAATACCTCCTAAGAAAAAAAAATTATTTCAACTTGTAAACATGTTATATACAAAAATGCAACATATAATATCAGAAACATGTTATATTTCAAATATATACAGTCAAAACCAGAACCTACAATATCACAAGGTACAAATTTCTCCTTGAAAGGGTATTCCTTCAACTATACTCAGGAACCGTTTCAAAGCAGGATTTATGGCTGTGATGTTTGTTGATGAAATAGTTGTGGCCTTTGTGGCTCAGAATATGTATTCTCATCAAATTACAATATAGGTTATCCCCTCTGTATAGAGTTGATTGCAGTTTGATACACTAGGAGGGGCAGAAATATAATAACAAGAGAAATAAGACAACTATAATGATGGAAGCCAGGGTGAGCAGCCAACCAAAACAGTCAGAAGAACCAGCAAAACCTTGCAAGAGAAACTTAAGTACCTTTGTACAGCTAGGCAAAATGGGAAAAAGACTGTAAATTTTTGACAGGCATTGATCACTATAGCACTCAAGTGAAAAACTAAAAATGGCTCTGAAGTTGTAATGTGAACCTGTAGTGATATAATACTTTGTGATGTTTTATGTTGTAGCTTTGTTTGTATATATTTGAAGTATAACATTTTTACAGGTTAAAATAATTTTTTTTCTCAGGAGGCATTTTTCCTAGTCACAAAATATTCAGGAGGCATTTTTTCTAGGAGGCATATTTTCTAGGAGGCATTTTTTCCACGCACCGTAAATTCCTTGCCTTTATTGAAAGGTTGTATCTCAAAAGGTTTATTATTATCTTATTATTCCCAGTTTGCATCAGAGCTCTTTCATCCATTCTCAGTCATCAATTTGGAAAAAAATGAATAAAACACAATGATTAGTGCAATTTTATTTTTATAGAGACATGTTACATTTTCCTCGCAGGAAAAAATATCAAAAAGACATTACCTACTACTATTGAGTATATATATATATGAGTATCATACATTTTCTTGAAATTAAAAATTAACTAAAGTATTGTTTCTGACCATTTGATTTTTTTTCCTGGAACTTATCATGTTCATTAATGTACATCATTCAAAATAACCAGTTTCCTTAATAAAATTTTAAAAAGGACAAATACACAAGAGCTAACATAGACATAACATAACATAGACAGCCTTTTCTCGGTGTTTCTCCCGGGCCACTATTTACAAACATTCTTAAACTAGTATTAAAACTCACTCTAAACCCTTTTTTGAGTTTATGCTTAAACTCAAGCTTTTCACAAAAGAAAACTTAAAGTCATCTTAAATCCCATACCACAACTAATTTAGGTTTATGCTTAAACTCAAAGAGAACAGCTGGCAGCCTCCTTTCTTTTTTTTTGCTTTGGTTCTCCATATGTGTTTTATTTACAGACAACAGACCCGAAAAAAGATGACCTGATCACCTGAAATAAAAAAAATTATAGACTGTGCTGTGGGAACACAAACACCTGAGTGAAACCGTAAGCTTTGAGATTGAGATGATACTTTTGCAATACTAAAATCAGCATAATCTCAGGTCACAGTCAGCAGGAAGTGAGTTCAGAACGAAGTAAATAGATACTTTTGTAGCCTGTAAAATGCACACACATATATATACAGTCAAACCTGTACGGAGAGAGAGAGAGATTTTCATTTATTTAAGTGCCACCTGCACACAATTAACAGAGAAACATACAGTAACAAGTTGACATAAAGCAGCCAGCCCTAAACATCAGGGCTTATGAGGCACTGTTGATACATAAATAAAATTGCAACAGAAGATATTAGATGTCTTAAAATATATATAGATTATAGATTGACAAGAACATACATCAATGTGAAAAATAGGATTTACGTTTAGCTAAAATGTTTGACAAGAAGTTTGTAAAAATCAGAATATTTTCCTTTTGCATAAGAATTACAAAATTTTCCGAGCATGAGTGTCCTCCAGTTTTTTTGTATACTGCACATATTATTTTCAAAATTATGTCTTTCTTTGTTATACCCACTACAATAAAAGACTAGATGGTTTTCGTCTTCTACACCTGTGTGGCAGATTTGACAAACTCGATCTTCAAATTTTATATTTTGCCATCGCCCAATTTCAACTTGAAGAGGTAAGGTGCCAATACTTAATTTTGCAGGTAGAGACCTTTCCTGTCTATTTTTAATTTTATATACATATGGTTCCAAATGGGGATTTTGTTTAAATGTACAATATGTTCTTAACTTTGGACTAGTAGTAATTTTGGTTTTCCAGTTGTCTCTATCCATTTGGCATAGAATACTTTTACACTGGTTGATGTCAACCAATGTCTTGTTCAGAAAAGAGTCATGTAAATTAAGAGTCGATAAAATATATTCAATCTCCTTACACCAGGAGAATCTGTATTTATTATGATAATTCCAATCAAAAACTTTACGCAAGAGCCTTGATTCACTAGTTTGACATAGCTTATTCCAGAATTTTAAAACTTGTATTTTCCTTTGTACATTACATGTTACCCAATCCATGTCACAGTATACAGCAGCCGTGGAGGCAGTTTTTTGAGCCCCTAAGAAAAATTTCATTGCTTTATTTTGAACACTGTCAATTTGACTAAACTGTTTGTTACTCCATGAGGCTGCGCTATAATCCAAAATTGGGGCTACACACATAAAGAAAAGTTTTTTGTAAGTGTTGTAAGTCAGACCATTTAAGTGGTTAAATTTATTTAGAATGCAACCAAGTGCTCTGTTTCCTGAGTTAGCCAGAACTGTGATCATCTTGCCCACATCAATATATTCATTAAACATCACACCCAGGTACTTATACTCATTTACTAGCTCCATTAGTTCTTCCCCCAGTTTGAAATTAAACTCTGTCAAAGGTTTAGATTGTTTTCTGAAGTGAATGACCTGTTATTTTTTACTGTTAAATTTGATGCCCCATTTTTCCCCCAATCAAATAAAATTTTTTGCAAATCCTCCTCAGTTTGGGCTAATAATGCTATATCATCTGCATACAAGAGCATAGAGATTTTATCATCATTATTCAGAGGTATACCCAAGCCTAAGTTACTTATCTCTTGAACAATATCATTTACAAAAATATTAAACAAGGTTGGGGATAATGTATCCCCCTGACGTACTCCGAGAATGCTGAGAAAACTTTTTGTCAAATATCCGTTAATATTTACACAACACTGGCATAATTTATATATATTTTTGATGATTTGATAGACTTTTCCTGTAATACCTGTTTGTATTAGTTTAAAAAACAAACATGATCTATTAACTTTATCAAAAGCTTTTTCTGCATCAATAAAAGCCACAAAAGTTGGCTGACTCTTTGCCTTTCTGTTCTTTAATATATTCAACAGAGTAAATATATGATCTTCGGAGTTACGAGATGGTCTAAAACCATTTTGTTCATCACATAGTTTGCAATTCTGCTCAAGAAAATCTGAGATTCTTTTATTAAGTATGGTGGTAAATAGTTTATACACAGTTGAAAGGAGACTAATTGCAAGGTATTGTGTTGGAACACGGAAATCTTTAGTTGAGTTTTTTGGTATAGGTTTAATGATTGCTGTTCACCATAGACTTGGTATAACACCAGTTTCAAATATATAATTATATAATTTAGCTAAAAGATTGACTGAATTTTCATTCTTAAATATTTTATATGGTAAGTTATCAGGGCCCATAGATTTTCCAGATTTGGAACGATTTACTGCCCATTGAACTTCAGCTATTTCTATAGGTTTATTCATACCAAGTTTGACTATCATATGACATACAATTTTCACTAACAGAAACGTTTTCGTCAATCGTCTTTTCAAAATCTCCATCTATATGTTTTTCCCCATCCAAATTATATAGATTTTCAAAATCATATTTCCAAGAGTCAAGAACAGTGTTTTGATCATTACTTAAATACTGTTTTCCATTTTCATCATAACAGTATACTTCGAAAGGGATTTGGTTTGATTTTTTCTTTGACCCAAGAGACTTGATATGTTTCCAAAACTCTCGAACAGAGACCACTTGCTAGTTGAGACCGCTGTTATTCCCCCCAAGGAAATTTAGATATAAAACATACCCCGAATAGATACCACTCCTTAGTTGTGACAGGGGGCTCGGTGGTGTAGCGGTTAGAGTTCTCGCCTCCAACCTCTGAGGCTGCCAGTTGAAATCTCAGGCCAGGCGCTTCATGTGGAATAGTTGGTAGTTACTTGCAGATGCCCGGTAGTTTACAGTGCAGTATGGACTGGTTTCCTCCACCTGTAAACTACACGTTGCAATATGACCCTGGCTGTTGAATGAGACATAAAAACAACAAATAAATAAATCCTTAGTTGTGACCAGAGACCACTAGAATCATTTCCAAGGACCCACAAAAACCTCTATGCAAGAGACCATACATTGGAGACTGAATGCTAACATGGGGACTGATAATCAATGGATGGGCGATATATGAATTGTCCCTATTGTCCATTTCTACATACATGTTCAATTAAGGCCCCCACGTAACAATAAACACAGATATAAAATACCTGCCTATTGTCTTTGATCATTAATAACAAGGGATTTCTATAATCCTTTCAAAGAAAGTGTGACATATGAATAGATGGGAATGAAAAGGTTAGTGTGTAGATCAGTACATTGTGGATGAATGGAAAACTCAAGTGGTTGAACTTTGCAAGGGCTATTTACCATGAAGACATTTACAATATAGTCTGTCTAAAACAAAATAAGAACACAAATCAGCTTTAAATGGGTATTACAAATGAGAGATTAAAGCATAATTAGTAATGGTCTGTTTTCAATCCAAAATGTTTGCCAACTGTTGCATGTACTTGTGCACATTTTGTATTTTGTTAAATAATCATTTTAAACCAATTATCAGGATTTTACAAATACAATAAGTTTTACCCCTATTCTCTCATTTGCTTCAAATAGATTGTGGATTACAATGCTTAATGAATGGAGAGAGAAATTCAGTGAAAGTAAAGGAATTTATACATTGGTTTCATATAAAGACCGACCACTACGTTTTTAGCATTTCCCTTGGGTGGTATATGTATTTGGGACAACTGAGCCTTTTTTTTACAACTTCACATACTAAACACTAATACTACAATTAGTAGATTAGCCACAATAGATACAAATGATGTAAAAGGACCCAACATAAAAATATAAGAATTGTAACAGAAAATACAATTAAAATTAGATTAAAAGAACTGTAAAAATATGCTAAAATTACAACGTGTTCAAGTAAAAGGAGTTATGCAAGAACATTACTCTTGATTTGCCAGGCTCACTTATACCCCATTCACATTACAGGCGGTACCACTCGCAGTAACTCACTTTTGGTGAAACGTCCCTGTCCTCGGATCACTGTCTGGCATCCATATGCAACCTTGTGAGTCAGTGGCGAACAGTCCGTTACCTTGCGGGTCCCATGGTTGTTTCCAAAATTGATAAATTTCTGGCTCTGATTTTGTGCATGCCTAGATGACTTCGTGCATGCATATATGAATTTCTGACAATGGTAACTGAAGGCTTCGTCCACAGTGTATATAAGGTTGTGATTAGGTTGTCTTCGTTGTAATGCGACATAAGGTGAGTTAAGGTATTCGTCACTTCGCCACGTGTTTGTCCAGTGGCTACAGAGGATGAGCTAAGGTTAATAAAAGTTGTTTCTCAGTGAACAATGTTTATGGTACTTATCATCCCACTGTTATTGACGGTTAAAACACCATATCTAATCGGTTGCTGCCAGCCTGTAGTGTGAACAACTTGGACAAAATGGGAGGACCTCGAGGCAGTTCCACCACCGAGAAAAACTTCTAACTGCAAGACTATTGCCTACAGTGTGAAGGGGACATAAGCTTCTCAGCCCTATTGATATGAATACAGTACCCATTCTTGATGTTCACGTAACTGGCTGACAGTGAACATGACCCGTAAGAAGGTGTAGTCCAGACCATAGAGGTGGGCGTTAGTGATCTGGCTTGGGGAGGAACAGGCAATGAATTGTTAATGGTGACATAGCAGTTAAATGTAAACTACCATAACCACAGTCAGACTTGTAATCTATTACAGCCAATCTATTACTATTACTATTACATTTGAAAATATTCAATCTATTACTATTACTATTACATTTTAAATCTATTACTATTACTTTGGCATGTATTACTTCTATTACTTTCTATTACATTCTATTACAATTTGGCGCAAACTTAAGGTAATTTTAACACAGAAATAAAACTGACAGGATACTTTATACATCAAATTTTATTGAAAATGCTTCAGATTATGTCATACAAGGATAAAATATCACAAATATATCACTTGGTATATTTACAATTAAGTAAATAGATCTGGTATTTATTCTATTTAAGAATGACCTGACTACTTGGAGAATTTATGAGAATTCTATACAAAGCCACTTAATTGCTCTAAATTTTGTAATGAGAGGTATATTTCTGTAAAATTCTGTGAAAAGCTTTTTAAATGCTGAAAAATATGTTATTGTCAGTAAATATTATCTGGGGAATTTACACTGTTATCAAACAATTCTCATATTTATTCACTTTATGATGAGTTGTTAGATTTGAAAAACTCTTATTATTATGAGAAATACTTGATCAGCAGTGTTTGCAAAAGAAAACACTGCATTCAAAGAACCCCTTTCTTTCAAATTCTTTGCTTGCAGAGCCCACCTCAAAATGAATCAAAAGTGACATTTATGTTTGAAAATAATAACTCTGGTAGTTTAAAATGTAAATCAGTGAAACAGCTAACACATGTCACAATGCTGCCCTTATTATACACAATAGTGACCTGTGTGATTGTCTTTCATGTGTCACAGTTTCTCCTTCCTCAGGAACATGTAGTTAATCCTTCCAAAGGCTAAATTGGCCTCTTTAAGCCTTTAATAATACCACCTCAAAGACAGTTGTTTCAGAACACTTAATCAAAGAGGGACAGTTAAAGGTTCCTTGATATTTCAAAGTTATTTATTTCAACATTTGTGTGTTATATTTAGTATTCTTTGATGAATATCAATACATTACATTTTGATTATTTGAAAACTTTATGTATGAAAGTGTAAAATGAATTTGACTTATGAGTGCTACAAAATTAATTCATTATTGTTTTGAAGTTTATTTAAAGTGATGATTTTATGACAATTAATTCATTATTGTATCAAAGTCCATTTAAAGTATTATGTTATATGAACACTAAATTTTCTACAACCTCCTTCTGAAAAATAGCAAAGGGTAAATTGTAATAGAAAAATAATAGAAAGTAATAGATGTAATAGACAGAATTTCAATCTATTACTATTACATTTGAAAAATTTCAATCTATTACTATTACTATTGCATGGAAGTTAACTCCAATCTATTACTTTTCTATTACTTCTATTACTTTGTTTACAAGTCTGACCACAGTATCATGTGTAGCCAGTTGTCAATAAAACATGGATATCATACCACTCATCAAGTAAATATCAATGGGATTGGGACTTTTCTTGTATAGTTACCGATCAAACACAGATCAGAAAGTCAGCAAGCAATGCCAAAATATGTGACATGATGAACAACGCCCAGCTGTTTTCCTGAGGATCATTTAAGACATGTCATGCAGTTGTGCTATGTCAGATAGAGGAAGGTGAATACTCAGCCAGGGGGATAGAAATGCTGAATCTACGCTTTATTTCTTTGGTAATTTCTACCAATCCGGCTAATGAGGGCAAAACCAGGATCACATCACTTCTGGGTGAAAATACTAAAATTCACCTTTATATAGTGAATCAAGTGTGTTAAAAGCTACATTGTAGTTAATTATGGTTATTCTTACCTTCAAAAACCTTACCATTTATTTCAGGGTTCTACTCGTGGGGGTTTTTAACACGCCTTTTAAACTATATCTTAGCAACAATTAACTTGAGTGAGGCTTAAATGGTTAAAGTACACCAAAGACTAACTTAATTCTACATGTGCTAATAAATCAGTGGCCATAAAGGTTACCTCACAAGCTTTTTTGTGAAATATTACATTGTTTAGGAATTTTCATCAGACGTAAACATTTGAAAATAAGATGGATTGCAACCCCAACCCTTTCTCTACAGATTCTGCATTCCAGGGACTCAAAACAATCAACCATAATAATCAATTAAGAAAAAATGTTTAGGTGAATTTTATGTAAACCTTCTGGCTCTAAGATGAAACATTATTCTGGTAGAGGAAGGGTCAGACATATAATCCTTATTTTGTTACATGATTGAGTGGTAGATATTTGTGGCATGTCTCTGGCAAACTAAAGTTAGCTTTACAATCATCCATTACATCATAACACTATGCATCTGATTTGAAATATACAATCAGAGTTTTCAGCCATTATGAAATGTAGATCAAACTCTACAAAAGTTGTAGTTTCAGATCCATTTGTAAGGCCATCATACCTGTTATAATCAAGAATAACTATTGCTATGGCAAGAATCACATTTCATCGTGTTTCTATTGCCTTAAGGTTACGCAGGAATTTTATCCAGCTAGTAACATCTATATTATTGGAATTGTATAAAGTTAGATCAAAGTTAAAAATTATTTTGTCTTGAAGTTAATTGTTTCTTACACTACCTGTATAAGGATATCGTAGAATATATATTATGTGCTGAGTCATCCGTAGTAGATCTTGTGCCGACAAGATATTTTTCATAAAAGAGATTTTCTCATGCTCACAAGATAATTAAGTCATGTGTACAAGTTAGCAGATTACATATACTCTTAAATGTCCAAATACAAACTCAGTTTTAATTGCAAAATGTATTAGTTCTGTGTTGGTATTATAAGATAATGATATCTAGTCATTTATAGAATTTATATAAATAGCTTTGATGAGAAACTCCTCTGTCTCCTGCCAGTATGTCTTTGTTTTGACAGATGTCTCATCCTTCTGTTCTTCTCACATTATATGATACCATATATATACACATGATTTCAGATTCCCCCCGAACACCCTGTTATTCAAATTCCTCAAAACTACCAGAAAACATTGTCAAGTATAACAATTGTTGAGTGATACAAAAATTCAATTAATTATGTGTTAAGTCATAGTAAAAATTAATATTCAGCCAATGTTAAAATATGGAAATTTGAACTTTGAAAGAAGTTTGATTTAGTAAGCACAGATGCGCAAATATTTGATTTCAGCCTGCTAATTTGATAAATATAGAATTTTGGAATAGAAACCACATTGAATGGCTAAATATATGGTGTTAATAGGTAAATTTAAGAAAAAACACAACTTTTCATTAATTTATTTATTTGGGGTTTTACATCGCTTTCAACACTGTATAGATCATATCACAACAGGTAGTTGGAAGGGCAGAGGAAACCAGTACATACAGTTCGTTAGGGTTCTGTACTGTAAACTGCCGACCAACGGCAAGCAACTACCAGCTTTCCCACTTGAGGCCATGCCAGGAATTGAACCCCGGCATCAGAGGTGGGAGGCGAGAGTGTTAAATGAGTGTACTTATTGTAGTTCCATTAAATGAGTTTATTTATTGTAGCACCCTTAAATTCAACTCTATACCTCTCCTCCCAAAGTGGAAACTCTTTTTACTTCTGACCTAAAACCACAACAATGTTTGATTTTTTTTTGCGAAAAGACTTGATCAAATCAAGCTTCACATTTCTCCAGCTTCTACTGGACTAAAAGTTTATGTGCACAAGAATGACCCGATGCAATATGTTCAGATACAAGCCTCTTTCAACTAAACATGATGGTGAGAAAAGGTACGTCTACTGAGAATAAATTTATCAAACAAAACTTGTGCCATGCCAGGAGCCTTGCTTAATTCTATCAGACTGCAGAGAAATATGTGCACAAGTCATGATTAACCCAAACTAGTCTGTACCCTTAATTATATTAGAGAACAGTGATAGATGGTTATAAAGTCACCGAGTTTGAAACAAAAAAAAAAGTTTTACACGAACATATATATTGATCTGAAATCCTTTGTGAATACTAGCCCAGATGTGGAACACTGTGGTATATTCTCTACACCGAGCTTTAAATCTGGCTGGGCCCCAGACAAGTCTTGATATGGTCAGACTTTTTGGAAGGAAATATGCCAGAAGGAAAGTCAGGGGACTTTGATCCAAATCAGTTTGGATGTTACCTTTAATGTGACTGGAGTGTGGTCAGTCCAATACAATTTGATGCAATCACATTACAAAGACATAGGATGGGGATCTAGACTGTGGAAGGCAGGAAGCAAGATTTGGCATAATTTGTTTGCCAAAATTTGGTCGGGGATATGGAATCACTACTTATTGATTATGTATGACTGACACAGAATTTAGACACAAATTGCGTGTACACGGAACCACATTAATTTTAACCAGCACCACAAAAACGTTGGCCTTGGGAGGATTTCCCATTAAACCTGATGTTAATCAAGGTCCCTGGTAATTGGATTGTCACAGAGATTTGGCTTATCATCTGTGTTGTTGTAGTCAATATATGAGTAAAGCCTTTATTCTGTCCGTGTGCACCATTAGCTTTCATCATACATAAATTTATGCACATAGTGTAAAGTCTACTCCAGAACAAAGGTGTTTATATCAATAAATGGGATGTGGGTACAGTTAAAGGATGAACACAACAAAGCGTCATGACAAACTCATGCCTCATTTACTAAGTCAGTAATTGATGGATCATTGATTCCATGGAAAGCTTTGGCTACAAAGGATGAAAACAACCTCAAACATATTCATAAACTACCTTCTGATTGTTTCAATATGCAATGACGCAATTATTCAGTGGGAGGACATAGTTTCAACAAGTACATTATCGGTTTGAGAAGAATACAGCAAGATGTTGTTCACTTTCAATACACATATGCTATTACTATTATTAATAATAATTCTATTATAATGGCATAAGATCAGTTGTCCCTCACCACCATAGTCTTGATTTCCAATCTACCTCTTGGTAAAGCCCACTTGCAGGTTTTCACTATTGATTGATATAGCCAAAACTAATCAGTACTGGATATTTTCTCTCCATGACAATCTTGGTGGGGGAAATTGATATATTTGTGTAAAAAGAAAAATTATAGCATCCGGGGACAAAGTATCATATATATTGTGACTGGACATCAAATAGGATACAGAGTGGAGTTTACCGGAGCCAAGTTCCTCAAAAGTAGCCAATACCAGAAAATATTGAAAATCTCGGCCCTGTCGGGCCTCGGTGTCCAATATTTTCTGGTATTGGCCACTTCATCGGAGTTTACTATATTAATAACAAGTGAAATGCATGGTTAACCTGTCCTCATAAGCATTTACTGTTTTTTTTTTTTTTTTTTTTTTTTTTTTTTTTTGGGGGGGGGGGGGGGGGGGGGGGTGTTATGTGCTACAAACAAAAGTTCATCAGTGCCAAAGTGAATTCAGGTGACAGCTGAGCATTATATTTTTGTACAAAATGTCCACCTCCCGCATGTATTATGTTTTCTCTAGGTACCATTAGCTTCAATAATATGTACATTTTCTAATGATACCTGCAGGATGTTGCCATACAAAAGGATAAACACAACACAACTATGAGATAAACATGCATTAGTGAAATACGGGGAGGCACAAATGTGTAAAAAACACAACAAATTTGACTTTATTTTGTTAAAACATCAATGTAACATGGATGAATCAGTAAAAACCTCAAATTGTTACAAAAAACCTAGCCTGGGACTTAAGCACCCTTCTCATCTTGACGGTAGTTAAAGGCGGTGATTTGCGGTAGAATTGCCGCGGTTTTTCTTCTAAAATCGAGTGAAAAATGTAGTAGACAATGGTGTTTCTATTTTGATAACCGCTTCTAACAACCTACAGTAGAGTCCTTGATTTCCAGTTGGTCCGTGTCAAGATCTGCTGTTTCCCTGTGAAACTGAGACTCAACCTTCTGTTTCCTTCTTTGTATATGCTAAATGTTTTCAAGGTGGAAATTCGCAGTAAAAGACAACCTTGATCTTGGAAAACAAACAACAAAGGTCGGCTTTACCTCAGTGTGAGGCGGTCAGAAGCAATTTTCAATAACCAGACAAAAGTTTTGAACATAACCAAAATTTCCGTGGCCAGGACAAATGCTGGGAAGGTTGCTAATGGTAGAAGGCGGAAGTATAAGATGTAAATAAGATGTTAGGAAGGTTGGAGACGGCTTCATAACCGTCATTTGCCGTTTATTAAAAACGTGTATATGAGAAGGGGGCTTAATAATTTCAAATTTATTAGAATATTAATACTTTTTACTTTTCTCATAAATATTAGTGTCAAAAGTACTTGAACTTAAATATTTTTGAATAGTTTTAAAACTCTTTTATGAATATTTTTAAATAAAACTTATACTTAAAAATCCAAATATTTTTAGTCTTAGTTTCTACATATAAAATACAAACATGAAAGCACAACTGAGTAAGTGATAGTTCATAGTTTATGCACTGTATATGTTACAACAGTTCATGTTAGTTATTCCAAGATATGATAATTTGGTCTAATAAACAGGAGATCCTGAAAAGTTTTGTTTGAAAAGGAGCATCTTTCTGACCTAAATATCATGCGTTTTACTGAGCTAGTCATGTGTTCTAGCAATGTTGGAAATTGGATGAACACCAAGATTATTTATTTTCTCGATTCCGTCAACTCTTCATCATAATATAACCTACACAATGTGTTTAAAGCAACCTTAAACCCAAGTAAACAACTGCATCTCAAACTAGACCTTGGAAAGTTTCTGGTCTTGTCAACCCGTGGTGGTTTACAGTGATCTTTACAGACACTGTTTTCCTCCACACCCTTAACCTTCAAAACATGACCAATCTAAAATGTTGGGACTGAGATTAAATACAAATTAGCCAAACCTTTTCCCTTGGTCCTGGGTACAAACTCAAAATACAATGGTTTTTGATCCTATAAAGGCTCTCATATCTACACTTTCTGGGTACTTTCAAGATGACTTACTGCTACACCAATAGAAGTAGTTACCATGGCTCTACTTAACTTGTGTCTAGAGCCATGACACGACTCCATTTAGAATTGAAGTTTTGTTTTAAAAACTTTTATTTTAAATAAAACTTAGCAAATGACTGACTTTGGTTTTATGTAGTTAAAATCCAATTAATATTAATCCAGACACACAAATAATATGCTATTGGTGTCACCGCCTGGGTATATGAGGTCTCGATACCATGAACAAAACCATGAGGGATATTGTTGCGGTGCCATTGTTTAAAAAAAATAAAGCTATATTTGGTCTATAATGTGCATTGGCACCTTACACTGAAATAAAATATATTTTTATTATACGTTGCATTTGTGCTGACAGTCATTAAAATGGTGAATATTTGAAGCAATAAAAAGCGAACAAAACTTACGCTTTTTACTTCCTGTAGGAAGTGCAAATAGTCATCACCATAGTTACGTCACAAATCAAAACAAAACCACAGAAAAGTTGAAATTATGTGAATATTTCATCATATTATTATTATTAATCCCTTCATAAATAAGCTGAAGTTAATGGTAGAATATGTTTATAAGATGCATCGCGGATGATCATTAATGCTCGATTATCGTCCATTTTGTTCATCACTGGTGAATCTGCAATATCACTGCTCATGACCCCCTCCAGTGGGGTCAAAAACTCCCAGATATATATGATCTTAATAAGTTTGGCCATCATAACCTCTATGATTATTATGACTTTATGGCAATAAGAAAGGTTGGGATGAAGATCCTGACCTTGAGAGTCTGGAAACAAGTCACTAACGTTTCAAAATATATTAAGCATGTTTAAAATCTTGACCTTTCCTGATTTTGCTTCCCGACCTATACAAACTCACCAAAAATACAGCTTACCTTTTCACTGTTAAAGGTTGGAGCCCATTTGGGGTAAGTGAGGCCTCCTTTGGAAAAATGATCAATATGTTCAAAAACCTTTGGGAGTGAGCATTCACTGTCCCAACCAATCTTATCCAGTGGTAACAACCGTTCAACTTATTTTTCATGACTCTTTTTATACTACGACAAATTATTTGGTAAAATCAAAGAAATCTGGACCACCAAAGTGATATTTGAGAAGATAAGTCATTGTAACACTTGTAGGAGTATCCAGACTAATCTTCCCTGCTGCCACAACTATTCTGGGTAACTTGATAGCTTCTTGGGGAGAGTGTGGAAGAAATTGTCAGCCCGAGTAAAATATCAGTTACGGCAGACAAAAATATAGTTTTAGTTTAAGTTATTGTGCACAAAATGTTAGTTAGACTGGGTGAAGACATGAACAATAACACATTACCTCTGCTCAGGAGCACAGGACTTTTGAAGTTTGTCTTTCACATTGTGAGACATATAAATAGTCCACAATAACACATTCAGCTGTACAAGTAGAGATAAAGCTCTGCCATGTTTTCCCTAATGGGAGTGTGAAGGTACAAGCAATTAGTGTTTCGCAATGGAGAAATGTGACATGTGTTTGACATTTTAAATATCTTCCCCCAGGGAACATCTGCAGTGATTAACACGCATATAAATTACTAGTATACAAAGAAATCTTTTTTACTATTTACATACCATTATGCTATATGCTGTCACTGAGGCAAAATGGACCAATCAATCGTAAAACTTTTTTTATCAAGATAAATTTACATAGAAATATTATGCCAACAACACAAAACAACTAATCATGGTAGGCTTGGTATCCTGAATGAGGAGGATGTTAATCAAAGTTCGTTGGTTGGTGAAAATATATCTTTGTAAGTTTACTGGTTAGCTTTGATAAAACCCCGGCTCCACTGTCACGAGTAAACATCCCAACTGGCCGGATAATGACAAGGTCCCAAATGCAATCTTTTTAGTTTTCTTTCCAAAAAGTTCAACTTTTCTTATGATGCTATAAATTATCTCTGTGATGTTACAAGTCATCTTGTACACCCTTCAATTAAACTGAAGCTGACTGATCTCTTTATATGAGAATATATTAGGAAACACTTGGTTACTGCACAATAGCTATCAGGACTGGGTGTTACAAATGACTTTTATAAATTGTAGGTAGAAGTCTGAAAGAGGTTTTGGGACCCATATTTTTGCCATATGACTTACCTTCTTTACTGAGGATAAATCAAATGGTTTTGGTAGTTTTAGGTGTGTAATATGTAAGTGATATATAAACTTTTTTTATTTCATTATTGTACTTTAACTAGGTAAGAGAATAATAAATAAACTATCCATCTATTTATCTATCTAAATAAACAGAATATATAGTTGCAGTAGCTTCAAGAGTTTTTACAGGCTAGGTCTTACAATAACTTGTAAAAGTAGAACAGCAGTAAAATTCAACTTTACGAAAAGCAATCTATCTACAATCTGATAATGATGTGCTGGAGTTAGAATTCATTTCTTACATCACATTTGTGGAAATTTAATTTTGTGCCAAATTGCGGAATATATAC
Source organism: Sabellastarte sp. h YS-2021 (assembly GCA_964017235.1). Classification (NCBI taxonomy): domain Eukaryota; kingdom Metazoa; phylum Annelida; class Polychaeta; order Sabellida; family Sabellidae; genus Sabellastarte; species Sabellastarte sp. h YS-2021. The sequence continues at coordinate 150,852,775 of OZ024927.1, forward strand.
TATAGATGCAATGGATCAAAGTCAAAGCTGGAGTTCCCTATCCATTTATTGTAACAGCTATGGTTATATCCCACTTCGAACCCCAGAAGCAGTAAGCTGAGATTCAAGTGTGATTAAATGCTGAACTTTTTGACAACAAGGCCTCTAATATTTCTGTCCTGAATTCAAATCCAGCACATGGCGACAGGTGGTAAATGTTGATGGATATGGCTCCAAAACTGACAGAAAATGCAACTTTGCCCAGATTTTTACTGCCATGCCATATTATAAGCTTCACTGTCACCCTTAAAATGTTGTGTGAAGAATTATTAAGTTCTTTTTTTCAGGGAGAGAAGAATAGTAAGGATGGTAGGTAAACATAAACAATGTGCATGTCATGTATGCTCTGGCCAAAAGAAAAGCCAGAAAAACTTTCAGCTGTCATATGTCAATAGGTCATATAAATATTTACCAGACTCTAATTAAATACAAATTAGATAAATCACACAGTGTTTCTTTGTTTTCCATTACAGAATTGCCTGGATTATTGTGGTGGTTTCTGTGATTATCATATTTACATATGCCATTGCAAACAGACTGGTTCATTACTACAAGTACCCTTCAAATATAGAAGTGGAAGTTGGTTACCTGAATAGAGTACCTTTTCCAACTGTCACCATGTGTAATCAGAATCCATACAGGTAATGAGAAATAACAAATGGAGAGTGTTATAGGAAATCTATAACATCATGAGGATGTAATAACATTTGAAACATGTTTTTGTTAAAAGAAAACTAATAAATCATCTGTTTTATTAGCTGGAAATACCACCAACCAAAGCTTTTGTTTTGTAGTAATTAATACAACACACATAAACCCATTTTGTGAAACAATTTTTATTTGTTTTCTTGTTCAAGGATACAAAGGCAATCAAACGTAAATAATAAGAAACACTCGTACACAATTATCAAAATCATGTTTATAATACTCCTTTTTGTGCTTTTTTTTCCTCTGAGCATTTCCCAACAAGGTAAATCAAACTGTATTCATGTTTTTCTGGTATATTGCTTTTGCTTAACAGTCTTCGTATATCAATACCAAATATATCTAATAAGCAGCAACAGAAATATTGACTTTGGCGTTAGATGTTAGAATCGATCCCCTATTTAGTGGCAGTGTATTTGCTTTTGTTTTTAACGGAACTCTAAAAATAGAAAATTGTTTTATTTGTCTAAATTTTTATATCTTTGAACTTTTGTATGAAAAATTGGAGGAAAATGAAATCCTTATTTGACGTCACATTTGTTATTTAACCCAATTTCATTGAGGCTATTTATCATGAAAGTTGCACAGTTTCACTGCAGCTTCATCTATAATGCTTTAAATGGATCATCTTAAGAGGACAGTGTCATAGATACCTTTTCTCATTTCTTTTTATTCTTGTAATATGACAGATCTGTTGTTTTTTTTTCTCTCAAGACTAGAGGCACTGCAGGATTATGGAATCTATGACATCATCACTTCTACTTATGGACATATTGAACAGATAGAGCAACAAAACTCCAGTAAGTTTTGTGTATAAACAAACTAAAAGAATTTTTAAAGATTATAATATAAAGTAATGGTTAGATATTTATATATTATTAGCTGTCCGTTAACATTTGTCCTGTTTCATTTCTGAAACTTTCTAAATACAAGTTCAGTTGGTCACGTGTTTAATTAATGGTGCAGTCGTGAGAAATTATTGTCATTTTACAATGAATTTTTGCAGTAAATAACAAGAGCACTTGGAAAGGCTGAAAACCTCTAACATTGCTTATGAATACAATGACAAAATATCCTTTATAAATTTCTGGATCAATTGATGATCCAGGTCACAACCAAAATCCAATCATCCATTTCTCATATTTTTAAATTAATTTGCAAATCAAAAAAATAGACAAACACTTGCCGCATAAACATGAACTCGTTTGTTGAGGTAATACTAACATAATTGAAAACATTTGTAATGTGGTTAATTTATGAAAATCTTGTGTCAGATGCTCAAGATCCAAAGTCCAACTTGTTACCCTAAAATACCCTGAAGTATAATGACAGTACAGAAAATTTTGTATAATAAGAATCTGAAAAGAAGCACTTAACTAGTTTTATTGTATTTTGCTTTATATTTTTTTTGGAACATAGATACAACACAAGGTTGCACAGAGACCTACGTGTTTAACCCATTGGTGTGTTCCATCCCTCAAGATGCCAAGTTTGTGAGGTCATTTGTTGAAACCACAATAGCAGTCTGCAAAAAGCTCTGTTCAAGTCAGTTGGAGGGTGAAATGTGTAGTGGTTTTCTGTATGATTCTCTCACACGAACATGCAGACTCACATCATATACTGGTGAGGACAAAGAATGGTTCACTGAGACAGAAGCCATTGACAGACAGGAAGATTGCCTTGGGAAGAAGAAGTATTTCTACAGGAAGCAGAGATGTATAGGTAAAATTTTGTAACTGTTAAAAATGATGGAAATCCCATTGGAGCTCAGAGGCAAAGATCCCAAGCATCAAACTGGTCCCATATAACCAAATATACGGCAGCCATGCTAAAGTATTTGTATACAAACATTAAGCGGACTTGCAGGATAAACTTAGCCAAAAAGTAGACTTAGCAGCTTTGTGAAACCCTCTACATCTAACACCAGAGACTTAGCCTGAGTTTCAGACAAAAGTCTTAAATTTAAGTCTAAATCCAGACTAATAAGTCCTTTTGTGAAAATGGCCCCTGTGTATCCTTATCGATGGTCTGATTTGTACCAGAACCCACATCAGGAAACTGTGTCATATATACCATTATATCTTCTCTGTACATGAGATCGTTATTTGCTCGCCAGTTAATTAAGTCGTGCGCATAAGTTAATCATCTTGTGATCACTAGATTGCAAGATAATCAGTGATGCTTACAAGATCATCTCATTATCACAAGATTATTAAGCGGTGTGCAAAAGATCATCTTGTGATCACTATGTTATACTGTTTACAAGAGATTAAGTGCAAAATATCATCTTGTGAAACGATATTTCCTCATGCTTATGTCATCTGCAATGTCCTAATGAGAGCTCCATAGACTTGGAACATTTTACATCATTTAGTTTCATACCAGCACACTCAATATTCACGGTATATATATGACAGAGCTATCATTACATGTAATTACTAATAATGCCTGTGGGCGAGCAAGTCCAGATTAATAACATTGCTACCAAATTGCAAGTCTGACGATTAAGAAAGAAATACTATGACAAGTTGTATAAAACCACTCAATCATCAGCCAGTGACCCAAATACATTGCTGCTATTTCTACATGGCAGAGCCCTGTTTCAAAAACTCTGAGCAATACGGGTCCAAAAGTCATTCTCACCTTGACCTCGAGTAAGTAACGTTAGGACCAAACTACTGTATGACTAATCATATAAAAACATTATCAGCCAAGCACTGCCTCAGATTGAAATATTAAATATTTGCTATTTAAGTACTCAGATGTTAACAAGGCAATAAAGCAAGCCTCAGTCAGGAGTATAGCCTTGTTCCAACACATCTTCCTTCAAGGTGACTTCCAGCTGTCCTTGAACTCGTGTCTGAAACACATAAGATACAGCCCAGTATATAGTTAAAAAGATACACAGTCCCCTGTACCAACACAGTGAATAATTCAGTTGTAGGTAAAATCATTTATTACATAATAACCATTTCATGCTGTAGATAAAGATACAATAACTAATATATCTATAAGTACAACTCTAGCATAGTGTAATACACACGTTACTGACAATTATAGCACAACTTAGTGGTCATTTTTTCATACTTAAAAATAGACAATGGAAGTTTTCAACTCCCTAAACTCCCGCGAAGACGTATAATCAGGACCAATAGAAGACCATAAGTGGCGAATGACAATGTTAACCCAACTTTGCTTCTGTGAAAGGTGCCCCACAACCACACAGGAATTTCTTTGTGTTTCCATTGGCAAAATCAATGGAAGAAGTGTTGAGGGCATATCTAAATCAGAAGAGTATTGTAATGCCCTACTTCCTTGCCCACGATCCAAATGTAGATAATTTAAGATGAATGTTAGAAGTTAGTACGGTGAAGAACCTGGTCATTTATCTCAAGGATTAGGGGAAAGCACAAGGGAAGAAAGCAAAACAGAAGAGCAAACTTTCTCATTGAACCGTAACAGCTGAAGACTAGATGTACTCATTTGATATAGTTGGAATGCCTCTCCTTAGTTACTCAACAGTAGCCAGGATAGTGGTGCAGGTCGCAAGGAGTACATTAATAAAGTACTGAAGGACAATGACTTTGTTTGGTACACACCCCTGGTTGTTAGACTATTTGACTAAGTTTAGTTTTACGAGTAATCAATTGAAAACTGCTATCAATGTGTATCTGTTACAGCACCTGTAACCATATACAATCAATTTCCAGGAAATACAAGAATATTCTGCAACTTTGAGGAAGAATCAACTGATACAGACATGTCCGAGTCCCGTTGTAAATTTGAAACAGAAGAAAGTCAGCAAGTTTCATCCTGGCTAAGAGTTACAGCCAGCTTTCCTGATGTGACTTTCAATAGCAGTAAGTACACAGAAGGCATTTTTCTTATATCACAAAAGATGAGGGCAATATCCCTACATTAACCATCATTTTTTCGCTTTTCAAGTATTCAAATGAAGAAGACTCCAAAACCTCAGTGGCAGAGTAATAAAACCACTTGCCTCACACTTATGTTGTCACGGTTTCTGTTCTAGTTCATTGCAATGTATGAGATCCACCAAGGTCATGTCCTATTAAGACGGATACAAAAATATATTTTTGACATTCACCTTATTATAACCCTATCTTTGACTATGACCTTTAAAATTAAAATCATAGTGCCCTAATGGTATTATATGAATGCATCATTACTTTCTTTCCATTCTGAAAATATAAGGAGAAACATATTATTTCAGAATATCTTTTGAGATATATAAATGCTGTTCAGATGTTTGAATGGAAATGTATTATTTATCTTTGAAGCCTCGGGACATTTCTTGCTACTGCGCAACTCAACTACTGAAGCGAAGGAAACTGCTCGCATGGAAACGGCAAGTTTCATTAACACCACTGGTCGATGTATCTTCCTCTTTGTGTTGTTTCAAAGACAAAACAAAGATCTTGGTGGTGATGGAATTTTCCGCATTCTGTTAAAAGATGAGTCACAAGAGATAACTGAGCAAGCTATTCTTAATGGAAGTGAAATATTCAACAGTGGAATTGTGTTTGGCCAGAATTGGCTGCGACTATTTCATGCATTTCCAGATGGTGTACACAAAGTAATATTGGAGGCTGAACAAGCTGAAGAAGCCAACAGTTTCATGTTGGATGACATAGAAATAACGAACTGCCAGGAAATGAGTGAGTTCTTTTGGTTGGATTTTGATACAAGGATCAGAATTCAGCTGTAATTGGTTCTGTAACATTTGTAGACAGGGTTCTATTCTCAATAATAAGGTGATACAATAAAACAATAAACACCCCTAATCTTTGTATCTAACAGTGTAAGAAATTTTAGAAACTAATGTACCCTTGATTTCTAGTGCAATGAAAACCAAATTTGGCATTTGATCACTTTGATCACTTGGTGGTGGATTTGAACTCTGATATGACTTTAGTTATTGAATGGAATGTAAAACCTCAGCTTTGATGTTTGCCCACTTAACTACCTACCATATTACATACACAATCAATTCATACCATTTCCATAGCTTTATTTAATTTCACTGTATTTAGGGTATATTACATTAACACAGCCCATTGATAATAAAGTAAGCAGTTCAAAATATTTGAATAAATTCAAAATATTTTAAATTAATAATCAGAATAGTTTAGCTTCTTATAATGGCAAATTAAGTGTCAGCTGGAAACCAGTGTGGCCTAGCTGGTAACACGCTTAAGAACACAGAGGCCATGTGTTCCGTCTTAGGTACACATACATTGTGGCTCAGATGATAATTGACAGTACTTTGTCACTGTGTTATCCCCATTGGTAGGCTGGAGAACCCCAGGGAAGCTGATAAATGGTTCTCTCTGAGATTCTGTCTTTTCGTTAGGGAAATGTCAGCCACTTTAGCTTGGGCTATACTTGTGAATTCAGAATGGGTCAAATAGCATTTTGAGTTTTGAAGTAAAGGAGATATTAAGGAGTATAAAGATACAATTCAACAATACATATACAAAGAAAGTAAATTTTTATAAATCTGTCGTGTAGAGTATTTTATGTCTTTTACATTACAGGACGTGAATGTATACAAAGTTTGGTGGGACTCGAATATATAGGAACGAAGTCTGTTTCTAAGTCTGGAAGACAATGTTTGTTCTGGAAGGATTTCTTTCTGGCTTTTAACATAACTGACTTTAATACTAGAATGAAAGTGGCATTTCCTGATAACACTGTGGACACTTTGGGGAATAACTGCAGGTATTTGAACCATAAGGACTCAACATTTCCTTCTTGCCTTGTTTCTACACCAGAAGGGGGTATTGCACTGGAACACTGTGAAATAGAGAGATGTGGTAAGTATTCACTCTAATGTATCAAATTATAGCAGACTGTCTGCAAGTTCAACCAGTGTAAGTCTAATTTAGGTATAAGTGGAAGGAGGTTTAAGGTTTTATAGTCAGAAAATGGTACATTTTTATGTAACAAGAAATCAGGCATTAGTAGAAGTTATGAATATATTTAATATTTGATTGGAATAATCCAATAGCCAAAAGGAGGTCAACAACAGAAATAGCATAAATCAGGGGAGAGATAGTTATTGCTGTGGGAATGCTAGTCTGAAATGTTGCTTCAGTTGTTTTGACCTCGCATTGGTAAATCTCGCTACCAATTGTATTGTGGGTGCAACAATCTGTCGCCATAACTGAATTTGCTTGAATAAACCACTGCAGACAAATAAAGAGGTTGTCTGTAATTAGAGTCTATAGTGTTTATTACCTTCAAGGTTGTGATATTATGAGCTATTATTCATTGTACACACATTATTCATTGTACACACAATGTACATACAATATCATATTATATTATGTGAAATCTGCGAGTTTAGAATAAATGCTTGTAGTGCCAAGACCTCTCTGGTTGTTTGTTCTGAAATGAATATTAACATTAATTAAGTTTCAAAAACTGCAGCAAATAACATGGTGTCAGAACGGTAACTCATATACTTGGAATATTTTGTGCACAATTGGATGCAATTTGACTAAATGGCTAGGCATGTAATAACACCTGTGATGGACTGGAAGCTAAAAACTTGCCTGAAGTCTGGAAAATTGAAAAAAAACCCACGGATTTGATGTTTTCTGGTCCACTCAGAAGGCCTTGATGAAGAAACCAAAGTCAGTTTTTTACTGATATGGGTAGGTGAAAAGGGAGGAGAGATTAGGGATACTTGGACTTTGTAAGAAAAGGGAGGCAGTTACACATCTTCTATGACAAATCTGAAGTTTATATCAGCCGAAAAAATTAATGAAATTTTTGCAAATACAAATTCCAGTCTCAAGTTCAGACTGAAGATGAGCCTTTTCAAAACTTTATGACTGGCCTCAAGTTGCTAGTAAAAGTTTGTTTTTACTGAGAAGATGAGAAAATGGTTCGTGACCGTACTGTGTTTTGTGAGCAAAACCCAAATATATTTCTAAATTTCATTAACAAAGGAAATGAAGTCTCCTTGAACAGCACCATTGACATTGCCAAATCCTGCAAGGTCTGTAAGCAACAGCTGAAGATTATGGCCAGTCCACCTGTAGATTTACATGTGGTTAGAGGGAAATATTATCATGGAAAACCCATTAGAAATTGGGTGAAAACTGTCAAAACACCAGAGCTAGATAAGAATGCCCTAAGTGTGGTGTCCAACACAGCCTAGGTAAAAACCTGTCCAGTAGTAGGAAAGTAAAGCTTAGTGGCATCCAAACCCTGAAAAGTCCACACTATAAATGAAAGTGTGATGGAAAGTGACACAGCTAGCGACCAAGTTGATCACTTCTATATAGGTTTAATAAGTGCAAATTGTAAACAGGATGAAGTATTTATCCCTATAAAACTGCCCACTGGAGCAAAACGAAGAGCTGTCAGTTTTGGTTGGATACAGGGGTACAAGTTAATGCTTTGCCATTAAAACTGTATGGGAGATTAGGTCTTCCAGTTACATTCCTGAAGCCAACGTTATTAAGCCTGACAAGTTACAGTGACAACCCTTTTAAAGTAGAAGAAAATGTCTCTTTGCAAGGACAGTAAAAGGAAACAAGAAAGGCTTTGTATCTCTGTATTGTTCAGACATCACCCCCACCAGTGCTAGGTCTCAATACATGTACAGATATGGGTCTGATGGAAGTCATCCTTTCAGTGGACAAGGGGAAGCCAAAAAAATCATGGAAGAATGTAATGATTTCTTCAAAGGTTTTGGTTTGTTTGATGGGAAATACCACATTCACATTCATAAGTCAGAGCTAGACCTTATGGAGAAACTAAACGTAATTGCCAAGGTCACTGAACCGACAGATAGGGTCAACTCTGATGTCCAGAAAGCCAACGCAGACATTGGAATTTGCCTTGACCCAAAGTATCTAAACCATACTATAAGGTGATAACATTATCAAATCTGTACTTCAGATGACATCCTGTCAAACCTCAAGGGTGCAAAGTAGCTTGGGACTTGTGATGCCAGAAGCGGTTATATGAAATAAAACTTGATGCAGAAAATGCTAGGCTGAAATTTTCAACACAGCCTTTGGCAGGTATAAATTTCTACGCCTCCCTTTTGGCTTGATTTCTTCCCAAGATGTCTTCCAACAAAAAATTGATCAGGCGTATCAAGGGTTAGATGGTGTAGAATCAATTGCCGATTATATTCTGATATGGGGAAACAATCTTGGGGAGTATGAGACAAATAAAATGGGAATGCTGCAGATATCCAGGGAAATAGGCATTAAGCTAAACAAGGAAAAGTGCAAACTTGCATTGGTTAAGTGTCCTTCTGTGGGCATGTGATATCAAGAGATGGCTGAAGGCTAACAGAAAAAGTGGACGTAATATGGCATATGCCAAGCCCACCAAAAAGGTGAGCTAATATCAGTCTTGGAAATGCTGTCAGCATTTACCCCAATGCTATCTGCAATTGCACAAAACAAAGAAGAAGACAGTGTTCAAATGGGAATGTAACACAGATGCAATCTTCTAGAATATAAAAGATGTGATCACAGCTTCAACAGTGCTTGCTTACTTTGATCCAGAAAAAGAGACCCGCATTCAAGTAGATGCATCCAAGAATGGGTTAGAGACAGCTCTTATGCGATGTGGCAAACCTGTGACTTTTGTATCCAAAGACCGAAATTTGACACAAAGGCCCATGCCCAGATTGAGAAGCAACTACTTCCAATCCTCTTGGGCTGTGAAAACTTTCATGAATACCTCTATGGCAGAAAGGTGGTCACAAACCACTAGAAGCTATCACAAAAAAGCCACTTGCTTCAGCTCCTCCTCGATTGAAGTGAATGTTAAAGTGGTTTCAAAAGTATGTCATTATTGCAATCTACAGGCCAGGGAAAGAAATATCTGTTGACGATGCCCTATCATACAGCCACATGAAAATATTGATAACCTAGTGGATAAGGATATCAAAACTCAGGTTCACGATATTGTTAAAAATCTACCAATCAGCGATAGTCAGTTGAATGAAGTTGGGTTAGAAAAAAGAAAGATAGACAATTGCCAATTGTGTGATGGCCAGATCATAGAGCCAGTTGCCCTGCAGAAATTCTTGAATACTGATCAGTAAGGGAAGAATTGTGCATCATTGATAGAATCATATTCAAGGAACTTAGTAACACATGTTTTGTACCCGTCCCAGATCATAAGGCAGTACATACTATCTTAGATATATTACAACATAACCGAGTTTGAGGACTGTGGAAGCTGAATAACTTGATGAGGTTGAACATAAATTGTTAGTAAGGCAACTTATTGCTAAAACTAAAGAAGACCACTCAGATTGTGTACCTGGCCAAAGTATCCTTGAATTGTTGAAAATAAGAATTAAGTAGCAGACTGCTACTGCATTAAGCAATCAAAATATATGAAGCATGCAGCATGAAAACCTTGAAAACCTAGAAAATCTTGACAATAAACTTCATGTGTCTCCAGGGATGGCATTGACAATAAGGCTCAAGAAAAAAGGAACTTCATTAAGATAAGCTTGATAAGATATATTGCAATTTGACATATGTAGCATTCATGCGATCTCAGAATGAGTGGATGGAAGATGATGAAAAAAAATACATCTTACTTTCTGAAGCGTGAAAAAATCCAACAAAATTAAAATAGAATAACAAATTAATTGACAATAAAAGTAGTAGAAATTACGACTCGGACAATGACATTTTAGAACATTGTATCCTCAAAACTATACACAAGTACCAATCCAATACAAAAACATGTTGATCAATGATAAGTTTTATCACTTACCAACTCTTTCATCTAATGATCAGTCAGCATCTAAAGTGTATGAGAAATCACAAGCCAACGGGATATGATGGACTGACTGTCGAGATTATAGAACTTTTTTGCCAGAACTAAACTTTTATAAACTCCTTCAACGAGTCTTTTCTAAATGACAAATTATTTGAAGCACAAATTATTTCTGTACTATCATTAATACACAAAAATTAATGTACTAATCTAAAATTGTACATCCATTAACTTCACAAAAGTAGATCATCACATTCTTGCTTTTGTCTTGTCAATGTGCCTGCAAAAAATATTACAAAAATAATTTCAACAGAACAAATGGGATACAATGAAATTGTTTAATAGGTACCAATGTCAGGGCAACACTTGATATATGTGAAAACATTGAAATCAATAACTCAGCTGGAATACATGTACTTCTTTTAAACTTTTAAATGCCATTGATAGTGTAGAATGACATTTTTCCCACCCTAAAATTTAAAATTTAACTTTGGCATACAATATATCAAATAGATAGAAATTTTATATACAAAACCTAAGGTCATTACAAAAACTGGATTCCCATCAGATAAAGGTCATATTAGGGGAGGATACCGACAGTGTGTCCAGTGTCTGCCCTCGTGTTTATCTTAATAATAGTAATATTGTCACATAAAATGAAGTATGATAACTCACTGTATTGTGTAGATTCAAACTTCTTTCCCCGCACTGTATATAATACCCACATAAGTAAAAAGTTTGGTCAAAAACAACCTGTAAACAAATTAAATCACACATGTTTTGTTTCAAATCTTCTCATAATTTGTTGACTGTTGAAAACAACACAAAGACGAGATTATTTTTATATTGATTGGCAGGCTTAGTTCATTGTTCATTCAAGCTTTGTATGTAATTGCCTTTTTGGTGAATTTTTTATGTATTCTATGAAAATGGGAGGTCCCAAATGATACAAGGACAGTTGAACAACAAAAACATAATAAATGTGTGCTGTTATACAGTTAAAAGTCTTTATTATTGGAGATATGATAAGGTTTTGAGAAGAAAAAAATGCCATGAACATGTGGTTTATGCAAAGTTCTATCATTCTGAGTAAGCTTTGGCATTTGACCAAAAATTCTGAATATACACCTTTAAATCTTTTCAATGTGAAGATTTTTAAGTTTATTTCTTTAAGGTGATTCTGAAATACCCTAAATACTTGAAACAATATCACAGTTTACAAAAATAGCAGCATAGAGAAAAGTATAAGTATAGACATAAAACTACAATGTAATTGGAATAAATTGGTCAACTGAGCTAGTCAGATGTCCCTGAATGTATATTGAAAACCACGAAAGTTGATGCAATAAACTAAATTGGGACCAAAGGCTGGACAACATTAAATAAAATTAGTTCCTTGGCAAAAGCGATAACTTACTCATTTTGGCAAAGTTTCTATCATAAAATCGTTACTACTTTCCCAGTTTTTATATCCAGTTCATTTTTTGTTGTTCTCCTGGATAAACAAAGTGCTGTATAATTTTCTGTAGAATTGCTATGACCAAATCAAAAGAAATACCTTAATTGCTGATATAAGTGAAGGTGGCATACAAATGATAGAATTGAATCACTTGAAGGCACTAAAAGCTTCTTGGGTTGTAAAGTTGCTAAAATCAAAGGAATCATGGAATTTTTAGCAAAGATCTTTTTGAATTTACTTCATAATTTTAACTTTATTATATTAAACTTTACTCACATAAAACACTTCCCTTTTTTACAAAAATTACCTTTATTTTATCAAAATGTCATAGTTTATTTAAACACGTCAAAAGTATTAGAATTTCCTTTGAGTAAAAGTAATTTGCTCTAGATGGTTAGGTGGGGTAACAAACACATTAGTCACTGGTCCAAAGAACTCAAACACAAAGTAACTCTTTAGTACAAAGATTAGGTACAGGTGGGAATTACACATGTCGGGATATCTACTTTGTAAATGGACAGATAGATTGTGAAAAAATATATGAAAGGTGAAGAATTAAAGAAATGTCTTTTCAGAAATTAATATCTGCAGTAAAAGAGTGACTTAATTTAGTGACAAGATTGGTACACAAACACCTTCGCCTGGGAAGAGTATTCCTTTTACCTATTATCAGCACAATAATAAGATGATGCAAATAGAGGACATCCAAATACTTTAACAAAAATATCATAAACCAAAAATCGAAAATCCCAATCAAGAGGCTTTCTGGAGAAAAGCAATATAAACCAAGATTAAAATGTTTACAAGATATGTATATAAATAAAATACAACACATTAATGACCTAAAGACTGCTGAATTCAACTATAAGCTATTGCATTGTATTTTACAATGTCTTGATTATTTAAAGAGATAGAAAATTTTAAAATATCACTGTTGTCCACTTTGTCATATTAAACATGACATTATGCATCTACTCTTTTTATATGTTGAGATAAGAGGAGTATAGAAACATGTTGTTACAATCTTCGAGATGAAAAATAACTTTGTATGAAGTAACTGGCATTGTTTCATATAATTTAATTCATTGTGTAAGGAATGATTATGCCATTATTCAGATTTAAACACTGGTTTATTATCAATGTATTGAGATATGTGAAATTCTGCAAATAAATATCTATGAAAGTTTAGGCAGTAAAATATGTTGATATTATGCAATGTACGTAAAAGTTCATTGTGTAATAAAAATGAAACTCATGTATGTCAGATGATGAAAAGAGTAAGTAGTTGAAATTCTAGATGTTTGTGCCATCAAAAATAATGTCACTTTCAGACTTATTTCTATTATTGTGTTCTACTATTGTTCTTTATGTAAATTGTGGCATACTTTTAAAGTGCTGAAGGGCTTTCGCATATATCTGTTATAGAAAGGTTACTACCTTATGCCCCTTGTTCCACCAAACCATTAAGCCTCGATCCTGTCGGCGACTCTTAATCGTGTACAGTCGGTGAAAAAAAATGTAAAATGGGCGGGAATACTGAGTCGGTATTGAAGTCTGGGATTAAGTACAGATCGGCCTCAGGAAGCCTCAGGACACCTCAGGCGGCTGCAGACAGTCCCCGACTGGTCTGGGACTAAGAACTGACCACGATCCTGTCGTACACATACCGACTGGGTCCCAGGACACCTCAGGCCTCCTGGGACTAAGCCCCGACTAACCCCCGATTAAGTCCCGGCGTCCTCAGGCCTCCCCAGTCTTCCCCAGACCAGGATCGCCGATTCTTGTTTTGCAAAGTTGCTGGATTTTCTGGGTATATATATATAAAATCTGCAATCTAATTATCATTGCTTTTCTAGGAACACAGCAGGATGCCACCTTTTAATGGAAGACAGCTTCAACAACAACTTAGGGCTTTTTTGGTTTTTATTCAGTTACAAGTAATCATGTATTTCCAATTTTTACATCGACCACAGCAACCACCACCAGCACCACCAGCACCCATACAGAGACCTAGAAGAAGGCACAACATGTGGGTCAGGCCATGGCTACTGCAGAGAGAGGAGAGGGGGCCTACCACAACATTATGGCTGATCTGTATGCCACAGACATTCCAGGATTCACCAATTACATGAGGATGACCCCAGAATTCTTTGAAATGATAAAGACCAGACTGGAACCACGTCTAGCCAGGCAGGCCATCAACTACAGAGCTCCAATCAGTGTTGGGGAGAAGTTAGCCCTCACCATCAGATATCTGGCCACTGGAGAGTCATACACATCATTATCCTGTCAGTTCAGGGTTGGCAGATCCACCATTTCCAAGTTTCTACCAGAGGTCTGCAGGGCCATCTAGGATGAGTTCACCAGAGAGTACCTCAGATGTCCTACTACTCCAGATGAGTGGAAAGAACTGGAAAGGGAATTCAGGATCAGGTGGAATGTTCCACATGCCCTGGGAGCCCTTGATGGCAAGCATGTGGCCCTGAAGAAACCCAAGAACTCTGGAGCCCTGTACCACAACTACAAGGGGTTCTTTTCCATTGTGATGTTGGCCCTGGTAGATGGAGAGTACAAGTTTAGATGGGTGGATGCTGGGACAGCTGGATCTTGCTCAGATGCCCAGATATTTAATGCTTCTCAGCTGAAGAGGAGGATTGAAGATGGCAGGATAGGCTTCCCTGACCCAGCACCTATAACCCAGGGTGGTCGAGATGTCCCCTACTTCATTCTGCAGATGATGCCTTTGCTCTGAAGACCTGGCTCATGAAACCCTATGGCAGAAGGATGTTAACAAGAGAGGAAAGGATTGCCAACTATAGAATATCAAGGGGCAGGAGAGTTGTTGAGAATGCTTTTGGCATCCTGGTTTCAAGATTCAGAGTGATGAGGACCACCATTGAACTACCCCCAGAAACAGTCAGAGAAGTGGTATTCACCTGTGTGGTTCTGCACAACATACTGAGAAGCCAGCATCAAGGTCAACATGGTGGTCAGCAGCCTGGGGAGGACGATGATGATGATGTGCCTGGTGATTGTGGATTGATTGGTGGTGCTGCTGGTGGTGGCCAAGACAGAAACCCTGCTAGAGAAGCCAAAAGACAGAGGGATTACCTCAAGGACTACTTCAATAATGAGGGAGCAGTGGCCTGGCAAGATGGCAGAATATAAGTCCTGCTGCAGTAAACAGTCCTTTTGAGGACTAACAAACAGTCCTTTTCAGGACTACCAAATATTCCAAAAACAATTAATCAGCTATGCTTGCTACACACAAACCCCATGCCAAACATAACTTGTACAGACGGACAAACAGACAAACCCCATGCCAAACGTAACTTGTTCAGACGGACACACAGACAAACCCCATGCCAAACATAAGTTACACAGACTGACAAACAGACAAACACAAGTTACCCACCCAACAAACAGACAAACCCAGTGCCAAACAAAAGCCACACACAAAGCCACACATAATATCCTAAATGAAATTATTTTTGTATGTATTTTGAAATCCACATCCTAATTTCACCCAATTTTTTTTTTTTTGGGGGGGGGTTGGAAAATTATTTTTAACAGAAATGTTTTCATGGAAATCTTAAATTTTAAATCTTCACTTCTATTCACAAATATATAGAAAATATAACCATGGAGCTAGTTTTCTTTTCAGTAATGGGAGATTGTGTTTGCAAAATAGTTTGTCAGTTCTTTGCCATGGGTTCTGTTTACTTTTCGGTTTGTGTGTTTCTTGGTTGGTGGTTATTGGTATTGGGTTTGTTTTTGGTAGTTGGGTGTTAGGTTTGGTAGTGGGTTTGTTAGTTGGGGGTTATGTTTGGTATTGGGGGTTATGTTTGGTATTGGGTTTGTCTGTTTGTGGGTTGGTAAGTATGTGATAATGCCTTTTAACTCTAGGGAAGGCCTTTTAACTCTAGAGAAGGTGTAAGTGTTGGACTTTTACAGATTTTAAACTATCCCATGGATTTTAATCTAAAAATGGGCTGATTAATGGCCATATTGGGAGTTATTTTTAAATTTTTTTATGTGGCCTTTTTTGTTATGTGTGGTACCATGGGTTATTTATTTCATGTTTGGGGTGGTGTGGGTGTTGGACTTTAATTTTTTTTTCTTGTGATAAGTATTTGTACTGAACTTTTTTGTTTTGGGAGGGGAATTGGAATAACTTGCAGCTGAATAATTGTTTTTGGAAGATTTGGTGTCCCTGAAAAGGGCCTGGCAGGTCAAAGAGGCTACTGAGGAGGCTGCTGCTGCTGTTGAGGCGGTGCTGAAGTGGTGATAGTAAAGAGCTGCTGCTGTGGTTGCTGCTGCTGAGGCTGCTCGACGATCTGTGTTGAAGTCAGATCAGGTAGCTGGCTTAATATTCCACTCAGGTTGTGTCTGCTCCCTTCATCCTGTACAGTTAGGACAGATGTAGGGTTGCTGAAGCCAATGGGGCTTGGTGTATAGTACACAAAACTGCTGCCAGCTGCTGCTTGAGTGGAACTAGATGCCTGTGGAGTGGTTGTTGGCAGTAGGCCGACCCTCTGGGACTCCGTGGTAACAGTGGCTGATCTTCTGGGCAATGGCTGACGTCTACGGTTGTTCTTAATACTTTCAATGTCTCTAAATATCTTGCCCTTTAATTCTTCAAATTCTTCTTGAGTCATCTTTTCGGCCTCTGATGCCACGTAGTCAAAGAAGGGCTGCCTGTCTGACTTCTGATGCAGAAAACCTGAGATTAGTGTCCTCATCTGCTCAAAGTGTTCGAGTATCTTGGAGTCTGTTGCTGAAACGGGTGTAGATGTAATGACGGACTGACTCCTCTCCCTCAGGACACTGGACTCAAGGTGTTCTGTGTCAGTAGTTGAACCACGTGATTCGTCCTGCCTGCTGGTATTTGGACTGGCCTCAAAACCTGAACTTCTGTTGGCCCCCTTTCGTCTGATGTGGGTTTTAAGGAAACCCATCTGTTGGTAGACCCAGGACTGTCTCTTGGTCATCTCCCTCGGGGCTTGGCCAGATTGGAGCTTAGACAGCTTGCCATAACGCGTTCGCTGGGACTCAAACCAATGTCTCACATCAAAGGGCTGGAGCTTGAGTTCTGCAGAAATTTCTGCCCAGAGAGCCTCTCTTCTGGTCCTGTCGTGGAAACGTGGATGTTCCTTGTCATACAGTTCTGGGTGCTGCTTTACAAATTCCACAATGGAAATTTCCTGACTGTCAGTAAAAGTTGCACACACCCTGGCTCTCTTGGCTGAAGAATGGCACTCTGGATCTTCTTCACACCTCTCTTCTTCTTCCACAGCTTCCTCAATAGCTGGACGTTCCTCAATCTCCTCCTCTCTCCTCTCAATCACCTCATCTGTAACTTCAACTCTTTCCTCTACTTGACTTTCCTTCTCCCTGTCATCCATCTTTTTCCTTCCTCTCTTCCCTCCTTTCTCTTTCCTCATAATCCAGTCGACAAAATAATAAAAAAATAGTAAAATGTGTCTGCTAACTGTGAAATTTGCCTTAAGCTCAAGTATAATATATTTAAAAAAACTGAAAACCCCTACAAATCAGTGACACACGTCTCTCAGTAGCCAAACAGTCAGTAACAATGACAAAGTGTGCGCGGTCGCTTATATAGTCCCAGACCTCCTCATTGCCTCGTTTTAATTTCAGATGCGTGGAAAAGAGTCGGTTCTTAATCGGTTGTTAGTCCCAGGCCTCCTGGGGCGTCCTCAGACCGCCGCAGACTAAATTTGTGTTGTCCCAGGCGTCCTGGGGAGGCCGGTTTGGATCGGTTAGGGTCGGTTACCCTTAGTCGGGGCTTAGTCCCAGACCTAGATTTTTGGGTCCCAGAACACCGCAGACGGTCTGAGGCTTCCGGGGACTAATGCAACCGACTCACTTTCAGACGCATGAAATTCATACGCATCATATTTGAGTCTGGGATTAACAACCGGCCTCCTGGGACTAAGCTACGGAGGTCTGGGACTAAGGGTCGCAGGCGGCCTGGGACAACACACGACTGGTAAATTTGGGTCTGAGGAGGCCTGAGGACGCCTGGGACTGGACATTTTGTTGAGGGCGGGAAATATGAATCGGTTGTAGTCGTGAGAAATATCAAATATGTTTGATTTTCCTCACGGCCTCAACCGACCACAACCGACCCTTACAGAAGGTCTGGGACTAAGCAAATATTTGAAACCGACCCCCAAAAACCCTTAATCGGGAGCCTTAGTCTTGTGGTGGAACACCCACATTAGATGCATGCTCGTTATGGTGTGTTTTCCTCAACAGTGTGGTTGTCTTATGTCGTAAGGTCACTATATTGACAATATTGTGTATGGTCTTTAGTGTTATTGTAATTTTTCTGCTATTTCAATAGGCATTTTCAGCTTTTAGTGCAGATGGATTCTATCCTGACAATATTTGGTATTTATTTCTTGATCTTGAATTTCTGTTTTTTTAAATGCAAGCAAGAAAAAATGTCTGTTTCTGATGTAATTATTTGTTGTTTTATTAGGTATTGTTAGTCTGTAGTGGAAACGGATTCTCTTACAGTTATGTTTGACTTATAATTATGTGATTTATTACTATGTGTTATCAGCCTGCAGTGAAGAGGAAGAATTTACTTGTGGTGATGGTATTTGTATCCCAATCTCAAAGACCTGTGACAACCAAAGGAACTGTGAAGACTGGAGTGATGAGGCAAGAGTGTGTGGTAAGACCCTGGACCTCTGAAATTGTTTGTATAAATGGTGAAGTAGTATTATGTGATCCAACTCAAATAACAGCTTTGAATCTTGTATGGCTGATAATTTCAATATTTTGTTATTTTTTTTTGTTCCAATATTATTACAAATTCTGTTTGAGAATTTGTTACTTGCCTATTCAATAGATTTGTCTGAAATTTTCTGAATGCATAATACCCTATTAGCACTTCAGATAATGTAAACTAACAATGGAAAATATTATTACAAAATGAATGATATCAATCTCTCAGAAAGGGTAACCCAAAGAGTGATTCAGAGCTCATTTTGTAACCCACAAGATATTTAAGAGTATCTAAGTATATCTAAACATCTAAAATGATGATTTTCACTTTTGTACGCCATTTACAATTTTGCGACTTTGCAGTATTCACTAAAACCCTGTTATACACAGAAATTGAAAGAGATTAAGCGATTTGTTCAACTCTGCATCGTATTCAAGACAGCTGATACTCAAAATGCAGATTTTTTTAAAAGCTAGTAATGTGGGGCAGATTTTTACAAATTGGCAAGAAAAAAGTGACTTTTTATAAATTTTCAAATATACAAATTTTATCAGCATCTTAAATGTTGTGACTACCTTGGAAATATCAGTCTCGAGCTCATTTTAGTCCTGAAAGGCACTCAAGACTGTTGACACTCATTATTCATTTTATGGTAACTTTTGAAAAGTTGTGAAATGGTTATAGATGAAACAAGTTTATGGTGATTTTTGAAACAAGAAATTGTATCCAAGAAGTAAATTAATTCCAGTTGTTTCAAGTTGTTTCCAGAATGTCTCCTGATCAATGCTGAGAGGGCACTCTGTTCTTGCTAGATTATTGTAATTATTTTTTTTATTGTAACTACAGCAACTCACATTCAAGAAATGTGAAAGTAAATACTCTTTAAAGCGACTAGACAACAGTAACACAGGCATTTATCTAGACTTCAACAAATATTTTCCTCTTTCTGTTGTTTATTTGATAAAAAAGGCATTGCATCACCAGATTTGTCAGCTCAGACATTTATTATTGCAACAATAAAATCGAACAAGTTGGTAAAGTGTATGCAATCATACTGTTTAATATTATCCATGCTGTACTGTTTGAACATGTCACTTTTATTTTATTAATAGTCAAACCATTTAAAAAGATTGTAAAAGCATTTTTAACAATTAATTTGTTATAAAGTAAGAGGAAAATATTAAGGAGATAGTAATATGTTTTAATGAGTCCAGTTTAATCTTTTATTGACTGACCCTGCACTGTCTTTTTCTACTTTTTACCCCACAGCCCTTAAGGGCTGTTAGGGTATTGTTTTCACCCATGGTGTCCAGATGGGCGGGTGGTTGGTCGGTGGGGTGGGCGGAGGGAAAAAGTTTGTCCAGGCTGTATCTCAGAAACTGTAAGGTGTAGGAAGTTGATACTTGGTAGGGGCATTGGTTAGGGGGTGTAGGTGTGCAACGTCATAGTGTGACCTTGATTTGACCTTTGACCTTGCTGTAGTGACCTTGACCTATAAAATCTTGTCTGGGCTATATCACGGAAACCGTAAGGTGTAGGAAATTGATATTTGGTAGGGATAGTGGTTAGGGGTTGTGAGTGTGCACCCTCATGGTGTGACCTTGATTTGACCTTTGACCTTGCCATAGTAACCATGAGTTTTAAAATATTGTCTGGGCTATTTCTTTGATTCCATAAGGTGTAGAAGGTTGACACTTGGTAGGGACATTGGTTAGGGTGTGTAGATATGCATCATGGTGTGACCTTTTTGCTCTGCCAACGTGTGTTCACCTGCCATATTGAGACATCTTTCTTTTATGACACAGATATATGGATTGCTACTACTGATTATTATATGCACTTTAACATAATTGTGCTTTTTGATAGCTATTCATCAACTACTAAATTTTACAGCTTCATAATTTATAGTTTACTGATTAATGCTGTCATGTTGCTATTGAATTGTCTTGTTTTAATACTTTATCTTTACATACATTTTCTTTCTCTTACATGTTATTTTCTCTACTTAAACAAAATTTGGAGCTTTATATAACTGATACTGCTCTGAAAGTATCCCAATCGTTGTACTGTTTCATGACTTCTATATTTTATGGTGTTGAAAGTTTCCCCAGGTTGTGGGGCACGGTCATCTCTGATGCTATTTTTAAAATTTTCAATGTAGATATAAATGGATATTTTAAATTGAGTGGCATAAATATGCTGATATAGTGTAAAATATAATTTTATTTTTAAATTTGTACTTGGTGTTAGATTCCAAGATCTCAATAGACTGTAATTTTGATGACAAGTACATCTGTGGCTATAGGCAAATGAATGATATGGAGAATGCAATATGGGAAAGATCCGAGTTCAATCTTCTTTATGGTAAGATAATTATCAAAGAGTAGAGGCTACACAAATGTCAAAAGGCAGCACTCTGTGCCTGGTTGCACCGTTTGACAAAAATGACAAAAATGTTAACTCTAAAGTTGTTAGAATTAGAAAGTTTAAAAAGTGTCTATGGAGGAAAGCCTGGACATTACATACCTGATTCATATGAGGGAGTGAAATATTTATCACTGTATGAACTATAATGACAGACTTTATAAACAAAACTGTCTTATGTATATTTGATTTTATTCATCTTTACCAGTCATAGTGTGGTTAATTTCCGGGGTAAATAAATTTTCTAAATGTAATAAATTTATCAAGCTTTAATAAAAGGGTGAGTCAGTAACTACAGCATCTTGATTGTCAACACGTATTGCTTTGTTATGCTCTGTTATCTCGTATTTAGTAGATTTTAAGACTTTATAGCAATTTATATGAGCAGAACTGCCATGTTTTGTTTTCATGATCTTCTCTTGTTAACTGGCCTATTCCATTGGGGATGAGTTAAAAACACGTCTTGTTTAGTGTCCTGCAATCAGAACAGTTTTATAATGGCAGTATACCAAAATGGAAACTATACTACTGACCCATTAATGACTACTTTAATGTCGTTTTTAATTCAGATTTGTCATATACACTGTATATCAAAGTAGGTAGTGATTAGGGTAGACAAAATACAAATGTATGTTTTTGTCAAGATTCAGAAACATACAATCAAGTTTCCACATATGCTGAATTCAATTCCTGAAGGGAGGCTGAAGGAAAAGTCCTTGGTGGTTAAACTTCTTGGCAAGTTCTGTGTCTCAGCTGTCACCTCTGTGTGGCTTCGACTTTCACAAGCGGCAATGCTGTGGAGCTGTCCCAGTTTGACCCTTGCCAAAAATTATAATGTTATATGTTAATAATGGTGTATGTTGCAATGCATTCTTTCAGAAACCTCTCTTCACCTTACAACATTTCCCGCTGTAGTCAGTGGTGAAATAGCCTTAATGGGATCTCAACGGCAAGAGTTCCCTAAAAATCAAAAGTTGAGAATCAAAATGCAAAGATTGCAGCATCCTTATCAAAATGGAATATCATTCTGGTTGGAAGGAACCTATGGTGTCTCAAAGATTCCTGTGATACACCAAGGGATAAGCATGACCACACAGGACAGAAGTGACAGAGTTGCCAGAGCTGACATGATGAACTGTGGTTCAGATGATGATGTACTGGAGTGCAGTTTCTGTGTACCAGGAGGAGAGAATGTGGCTCACAGGGTCATCATGGAAGGTGTCTATCAGACTGATGATGATTTCTACATCCATGAAATAGAATTGGGTGATAAAGATTGCATCTTTCCAAGTGAGAATATTGCCTCAGGTAAGTAATTACTGACAGTAACTGAATTAACAATATGAGTAATTATCATTACATATGTAATACATGCATTAATAGAAAGTTATATAGTCAGTTTCAGTTTTGGTCTTTGTGGCACTGGGGCTAATTTCACGAAAGATCTTAGCCCGGTCTCAGGCTCAAACTTGAAACTTTTTTCTCAAATTATTTTAACATTTTTCTTGGGCCAAATCTCAATCTCAGCTTTAGCTGGGCAACTTGGCTCCAATGCTGAAACAGGTAGATAGTGGGCTTAAGTTTTGTAACCAAAGGCTCAAGTATGGCTTCCATAGTTCATTCTCCACTGCAAAATTTGAAATGACTGAAAATAAGGGACAAGTATGTAAAACATACTTTTGTACATGTTTACAAGGTGTCACATTGCAACAGTGCATTTGACCAGAGATAATATGTGTCAAACAAGGAACATATATGTCATCAGTGGAATATCTGGACTACAAAAAAGGGTCACATGATAATCTTTGTCTCAACTAAGACCCCTTCTGTGAAAACCGTTTAAGACAAAGACTTAGCTGAGCCAAAAGACTTAGATTTGAGCCTGAGTCTGAGCTAAGTCTGAGACCATTCATGAAGTCTACCCCTGGTCTTTTTGATCATGACTTAAGGGTTATATGTGCTTTTCATCCATTTGGTTCTCACAGTAAAAATGGAGTAACAATGAAAGCAGAAACATCATAGCCAAAATGCTTAACTTCCATTGCAAACTTATCAGGGGCCGTATTCACTAAACCTCCTTTATTTTTAAGGTCGCTTTATCAAAGGGATGTGAAAAATCTCCTTTGGCAAGGTGACGTTATGCTGTTCACTAAACCTCCTTTATGGTTTATTTAGCGAAGGGTACCTTAAATAAAGGATTCTTTATTAAAGGAGTCTATTCAGTCATCTGATTAGTATAAAAATGTTTGTTAACAGAGGCGCCTTTATCTTTCACTTACTTTTATATTTTCTTCTTTCCATATTAATTATACAGTATAAGATCAGTGCTATGATGTGTTTTCTATTACGGTTTAATGTGATGTTTTATATTTTAAGTAATGAATACCCAACATTAAAGATTTTTATATTGCATAGCACATTGGTAATAGCCACTTTGCATACAGATATTGTGACACACACATCAGATACATTTTCGTTGGGTTTGGTGACATATCAACTAAATATCCTATAAATTTCTAAGAAAGAAGTATGGTGATATAAATGATATGGCATGGATAAAAAAGGTGTAAAAATTTTTTATTATTATTATTTTGCAAATATCATAACACCTCACCAATTACCTCAAGCTTTACTTAAAAAGTCAAACCACCAATACCCCCCTTTATGATAAAAGTTGTCACACACTAACCTAGTAAGTTAAAAGAAAAAACAAGGATTCATCAGCAAAGCAAGGTTAGCGAATATCAAAATTAAAATTCTACTTGAAAGTTAAGGATTTCCTAGATTTTTAAGGTTTCCTTTTAAATTCAAGGAAAGAAAGCGAGGCTCCTCTGTTTGGAGGAAGTTTAGTGAATACCTAAAGATCACGAAATAAAGGAAATCCTTACTTTTTAAAGATTCCTTTTAAAGCAGCCACAATCTGTATCCCCATCATGTTCTCTATCCCCTCAGTTAGGAGGTATTATGGGGGGCTATGAATAGCAAAAACAACTGAGGCCGATATCACAAAGGGACTTAAGGCCAGATTTAGACATAAATTTAAGACTTTGGTCTTAAATTTTGTCAACAGAATGGTAAGTCCATGATCTTAGACTTAGTGGATTTCACAAAGCAGCTAAGTCCATGAAATTGCTAAGTCAGTGGACTTAACTTTAAGTCTGGTATGTTGTGGGCTTAAGTTTTGTAAAGAGGATTTAAATATGGCCGTCATATACTTTTCTCCACTTCAGAATTTGAAGTGGCTGTAAATAAAGTATAATTACACAGAACTCCTCACTAAAGTAGGTTTTGTGAAGCTTGTATGTGGTAACAATGTTTTCCATTTCAAAACAGCACTTATCCTCAGATAAAATGCATCAAATGAAGTAATATGTCGCCAATAGTATATTTTAAATTGAAATAAAAGGTCACATGACACAGAAAACCACTGTGGTTATTTGATAAGCTCGGACTTAGCTAAGTCAGCCTTTGTGAAATCCATTTAAGTCCCAGACCTAGCTAAGATCAAAGTCTTAGATTTAAGTCCCTGACTTAGCCAAAAACTTGTACAAAGTCATAAATATTTATATTAACGGTGGCACTGCAAATCATTTTTAAATTCCAATTTATTGCATTCAGTGTCCACAAAGTTTAGAGTTTGGTAAAATATTGGACAATAGTTATTGCCATAAATTGATTGGACCATTGCATTGTTATGTAACCCAAGGTTACAGTAATAATCTCTGTTCATAGTTACTCCTGTTGTCACCTGGTCGAGTACCAGCCATATTTAATATTTCACTGAGTATCACTGAAACTTCAAATATCGGGATTTACAAACAGGAGCTATAGCCCCACCTATAAAGTTCTTATTACAACACACTACTGGCACTCAATTCAACCATTTATAAATGTAAAGAAATTCTTGCTTTAATAAACCTCTCTGTGTCGTTACTTTTAGGCAGACATGATGTATAGATGTATCAAAAACATAGAAAACTTAAACAGATTAATAATCAACAATAGAACTCTTAACGTGGCATGTCGTCCCCAGCAACTTCAATAAGTTTGGCATTGGATTGGTCCAGGGAAACCAAAGCTAGCAGTCCCTTTATCTTCCAAATACGTATATTTATTTGTTTGGGGTTTACCGTTACTTTCAACACTGTACAGGTCATATCACAATGGGTAATGGGAAGGGCAGAGGAAACCAGTACATACAGCTGGTCAAGGTTCTGTACTGTAAACTGCCGACTAACGGCAAGCAACTACCAGCTTTCCCACTTGAGGTAGGGCCGGGAACTGAACCCCGACCTCAGAGGTGGGAGGCGAGAGTGTTATCACTATGCCACAGTAGCCCCTCCCAAATATGTACATACTGTTCATTTGAAGTTATATCTACTTTTTATTTGGGGTTTTACATCGCTTTCAACACTATACAGGTCCTATCATGATAGTAAGTTTTGCGTGCAGAGGAAACCAGTACATACAGTTGGTCAAAGATTTGTATGGTAAACCGTCAGTTTTCCCACATAAGGTCCAGGGTTTAAACTGCCAACCTCAGAGGTAGGAGGTGAGTGTGTTACCACTGCACCACCATGGCCCCCTGTTTGAAGTTATATTCAACTGTAGATCCTAAGTGAATAAATCTTTAATGCCTAAATTGATTATTTGCACTTCATTTTTCTTTCTTCTTTAATGCAGACCATCTATGATTAGAATATTAATTGATACAGTTACAACTTATGAATAGATATTGGACTAAGACATAACACTGATTAATATTCTAAAGTCCTTTTTAGGTGGCAATAATGTAATTTCATCAAGAAATCTGCCTCCCAAAATTGCAACCAAATATACAACCTTTCAGCACACAGCTTACAAAGCTACATATATCACTGATCCCATTGGCTGGGTGTTCAATTTATACATTTTATTTATCTATTATACAACATGATAAAGTTGGAACTGTTATTTCTTTTTACCCTATTTCTGTTAGTGTTTCCCACTGAAGATGTGATATCAGTGGACTTCAATTCTGGTGAACACCCATTCTCCATCATGTCAGACAGTATATACATGGAGTGGATCTTTGTGCCACGTGACACTGTGAAGAAAAGTGCCTCATTGTTTGGAGAGAATCGCCTTTCAGATCAGGGTTGGTCATATTGTGGAAACACAACTTTTTTTATCTCATTTGACTGGTAATGGGTTATAGGGTGTTAGAGATCTTTTCACAAGAGGGAAGTTAAGGGATGGAGGAAAGAAATGTATAAGATAAGTTAAAATAACTACATTCTGTTTTTGAGAACACAGACATTATGCAACATATATTTCCATCTTGGTTAAATAATCCTTTATGTTACCTGCATTTATAATATTTTGTTCAGTTACATGTTTGTATGATACTGTGTTGTAGACTGTAAGATCTGATTTCACAAATTGCATTAAATGATTTGAGCAATGTGACTTACATAATTAAAAAAAATATGGTACTTGTTACTGTTGTTCCCATTTAACAAAAACTCATTAAATTCCTTTATAGTGTCTAATTAAGTAATAAGGCAAATGTGACTTTGTAACATGGCATATGCCACCAGGGCGGCCCTGGGACTGATATTACATTTTTTCAAGGTAATTTAGGCAAGTAATAATAGTATATGTATGGGCATTGTGTTATTAACCTCCAACAATGGGGTATATATAATTAGCCGCATGTGTTTCTTTGCAAAATAGCTCAAAGTTATGAGTGGATTTGGTGAAATTTGCAGGAAATGTCGACAATGGCACAAGACAAAGATAACTAAATCTTGGTGGTGATCCAGATCACCATCTGGATCTAGAAAGGATTTTTATCATGGTAATCATAAGCTATATTGAAGGTGTAGGGGCTTGGAGGAGGCTTGGTCTCTTTGAGTGCTTTTCTAGTTGCACACATCGTTAATACCCGTGGCTTCACACAAACAAGATAACAACAAAACTATTGTGATTTTACCTAGAGGAAATGCTTTATTCAACTATCTTGGTTTTTGATAATTCTGCTCATTTTATGTTAATAAAAAGTAAACCAAATTGTTCAAAATGCTGTGGGGGGCAATTTTATACTGCACATGATTTCGCATTATATTGTGTAAATTGAAATTAAGCTGGACAAAATTTCCACTAAGGAATACATTCTAATTAATTTCCATTGATGATTTCACGTTTATTAGCAATTAAGAATTTATCCATGAATAAATTTTAATATCATTAATACTCATTAGCCAACTCACTCATTAGGAACTTATTTCATTGGAAACTAATTTAATGCTACTCTGCAATGCCCATTAGTAGTTTAGATTTGGTGAAGGATTATAATAATGTCCCTTGACTTCCCTTTTCTTGCCTCAAGCGTATTAGAGAATGTTGCGCCAGTTTTGCGCAATATAAATATTTCTATTCTACTCTCTTCTATTCTATTCTATTCTATTCTATGCTATTCTAATAATAGTCATTTTATTTCAAAATGGACACTTTCCTGGTCTAAATATATAACAGTATGTATTTGTGTTTTAGATTGTGACCAGTGTTGGTTACATAATGGCAACTGGTACAACTATGTATATTTTGATAGCAGTGGAACCATAAACACCCCAGGCTATCCACAGGGATATTCAAACTTTAGGTAACTATAAGATCACCATTTTCCACAGGAATTGTTTTATCATATTTCAGCGAAGCAGATATAGTATATATTGTACGGAAGCCTATAAGGGTCATGTTGAAAAAAAATTAAGTCGTAATTACGACTTACACAAGTCGTAATTACGAGATACTAAGTCATAATTACGACTTATGGAATTTTTTTAAAACCAAAAACAAGAACTCCTAAGTCGTAATTACGACTTACTATCTCGTAATTACGACTTGTGAATTTTTTTAAAAACAAAAAACAAGAACTCCTAAGTCGTAATTACGACTTACTATCTTGTAATTACGACTTGTGAATTTTTTTTAAAACAAAAAACAACAATATTATCTCGTAATTATGACTTACACAAGTCATAATTACGACTTATAATTTTTTTTTTTTTAAAATGAAAAACAACAAAATTGTCTTGCAATTATAACTTAAGACTGGGTCACATTGGGATGATTTTGAAACCACGATGGAGGTAGCTAATGCAGAATAAATTTGACCAATTTTGTTGTTTTTTAAAAAAAATAATTCACAAGTCGTAATTACGACTTAGGATCTCGTAATTACGACTTGTGTAAGTCGTAATTATGAGATAGTAAGTCGTAATTATGAGATAGTAAGTCGTAATTATGACTTATGTAAGTCATAATTACGAGATAGTAAGTCATAATTATGAGATAGTAAGTCGTAATTACTACTTAGGAGTTCTTGTTTTTGATTTAAAAAAAAATTTCATAAGTCGTAATTACGACTTATGTAGGTCGTGATTACGACTTAATTTTTTTTCAACATGATCCTTATAGGCTTCCGTAATATTGCATATAACTGGGCAGTATTCCTTTTATTGCTTCTGACATGCGTGTGACAAAACAATCTCATTTACTCCCCTTTTTATACCTCATTAGATAAGTATTGCCAAACAATTTAATTTGCTCTTTTTTGATATATCAGAAGCCAACTACTACCAAAACACAATCTTTTTTTATCTCATTACCAAACATCCTCATAGTTACATGTAATGGTTGTTAAGGTTCTTTCTTATACTTCATGACATGTACTTGAGCAAAGCACCTCATTATACTGTTATTATGTATATTTCATGACATGTATGGGAGCAAACCACCTCATTATAATATTATTTTGTACGTTTTATAACATTTATGTGAGCAAACTACCTTATTATACTATTATTCTGTATGTTCATGACATGTATGTGAGCAAACCATTGCACTTTTTATACCTTGTAAAACACATGTGAGCAAGCTATATCATTCTGTACCTCATGATATGTGAGTGGCCAAGCCTCATCATTGTTCTGTTGTTTTGTATCTTAATTATGAACACTTATTGCTATATGTTAGCCTTTCTTGATTTATAGTCACTAATAAAACCTGTTAGGGCCAGGTATTGCTATTATGAAAGTTAGAGTAATTCTTATTGTATATAGTATGTCTCTACTGAAATGAATGAATAAATAAAAATCAAATAAGACATGATCTCCCTAAAACTGTGCATTACTCTGCTTCTGCCCATCTAAGGATATAATTGTGTCCAGTATATCTAATTTTGCTTTGTTTATTTTCAGGTTTAGTGTATGGGGGATAGAAATGCTAGAAGGGGAGCGGATAAAACTGACTTTCTTGGACTTTGATTTGGAAAATCACTATTCCTGTGGGTATGATTACTTGGAAGTAAGTGTAACTTGACAATTTTTATGACAATGATTTTCTTACTTCCACCATATTTTGGTTAAATGATTACTTGATTCAATCCTTGCAGTCCTTGTGTCGAATCCAGTTCATGATAACATTTTGAGATAGTGATGGCCTGTGACAATATATCCATGGCTTAAATTAAAAGGCTTAAAATTAAATTACAAAAGCTTGTGGATTTTTATTCCAACTAACATGTTTTTATTGTGGCAGTAATTCTCTAGTTGTAGGTATGAATATATTTGCATATATAAAACGATCAAGTTTGCCACAATTAATTCCTTAAACTATCAACAACAAGATGCAAACCAGTCATCTGAATAATATAAAGCTAACCATTAGCATGGCACATTTATAATTACCCTTGGTTAAGAGTTTCCATAAATGCTCAACTTTGGTTAATCATACGAGTTTGACACTGTCACCTGCTTTATTGAGAAAGAATTCAGTTACCAGTATACACTAGTTTCCACAGCCAATCTATTGCAACATAAACAATAACATTGTCGAAAGCAACATTAAACCAAAATAAAGCTATATGAGCCAATGGTAAAAATTCGCAAGGCAATGTTTGTCCCACATTTCAACTCTCAAGTTACTTTTTCTTTTTAATTATATAAATCCGTTCATTAGGCTGTTTTCTTTTCAAGGTTTGGTTTTGATTAAACATCACTTTCAACAAACTGTATAGGTCATACACAACAGGTAGTTGAAGGAATGAGAGGAAAGAATGCCTAAAAGCATTCAAATGAGATATTTATTTAGAGAAACAAGCTGCCGTAAGTACTCCATACATTGTTTGTTGAAAAGATATTCAACCATCTTTGTTCTTTTTATCTAATACCTATCAAGTTTTAGAATGTGTGTAATATGTGTAATATTATTATATGACTGATATTACAAAATAGATAGACTAACCTTTTGGACGGTCTAGCATTGGTAAAAAAAAAATCACCATAGTCTGTACATTATGTGCAAAAAAGCATCCATCTATCAATCAGATTTTTTGCGGGGTTGGGGTGGAATAACAGTTAGATAACAGCAATCAGACATTCATTCATGTGAACTGAGAAAAATAAAATTAAATAAACAAATCATACCAAGCACAACTTCACAGCAAGAAATAAAGTTAACATGTGAAAATATTATATAAAAGGTAACAGATCCTGAAAAAGGATTTTCCAAGAAACATTGTGGTCACACCATCCCGGAACCATATGAATCAGAAGGTAACTCATTGCTCATCAAATTCAAAACTGATGTCAGTGTTACGTACAGAGGAGCATCAATGTACTACGAGAGACTTAGTGACCAACCGACAGGTACTTCTTCTGCATAAGTTATGTTCAAACATAGGATTTCAAACACTGAAATTCTTGTTTCATAAACCAGGTGAAAATACTCCCAGCTGAGGTATTTAGCTAATATTTCAGAAATGTTTCATGTATTGTGTCTTTAGGGAGATTAATCAGACATAGCAACAATGGTATGTTTCTTTAATTAGGTTTATTGTGTGAATCATTTTTGAAATCGATTATATATTTAATAAGCATATTCTATTGGAAATATGTCAGTATATAACACTCTCTCATTTGGACAGGACAATGTTTAATGATACCAAGTATTCTTGTATCTTTTTTCACTTGTTCTTTTTTTCAGATTACGCCTTTGCTTTGCAATATAATGGTAGTTTCTCTGAGTGGCCATATGTTTCAAGATTAATCACACCAACCATACAAACTGTGGGTTCGCTCTGCTTTAGTTTTGAGTACACAACTATCAACAGTGTGCATGTATATCTGTCCTTCTCTAATGGCACCTATATGACTGTTTTTGATGACTCTTATACACACACAAGCTTTGTGGAATGGAAGAAAGCATACGTGACACTGCAGATTGACTCCCCTGGTGCATATCTGCTGATTACAGGGACAAAACCCAGAGACTCTATGCAACAGTACATACTAGTGGTGGAAAATGTACGAGTGGATCAGACCACCTGTGAAGATCTTCAAATACCTGGTAAGGTAAACTAAAAGCTGAAAAAAATAACTGATCTGTTTAACATACGTACATATTATTAAAATGCATTAAACACTGCTTCTGCTCACTTCGTTGTATTAAAATCCATGCAAAAATGATGGAAAAATCTGTTATAGCCTTTTTCATTTACCGATGCGTCTTATTAAGGATATGATCAATATTGATCTTTTCCAAATAAGGGCAGATAAAGTACACATTTTCTCCATAGTGTCTCATCTTACTCCTTATGGTAGATAATAAAAGTAAAAAAAACTCTAGTTGTGCATATTTTAAAATTTGATCAGCCAAGGAGACAAAACACACAACCCCTATCCTGCTGATTTGAATAGTATTAATATTTTCTTCTGTCATAAATAAAATTCTAAAGTATGCACAACTTGGCTATTTGTAAGTTATTTATTAATTCCAAAATTGGTTAACTAATTAAAGAATACAGCACCTTATTATGGTGTTTGTTTCATCTTCTAGATGTTACTAACATTGTATGTGGATTTGAAGAGGTACACCAATGTGGATATACGGAAATGGCAACGATCCCTGGACAATGGACTAGAGACAATAGAGGTAAGCACAAAAGACTATAAGAAAATTAACAATCATTGGGTATCCTTTAAATGATGTATTTAAATACCAACATCAAAGGCATATACGTTATGCTCACAATTTTAGTGTTATCAATATGTAACACTTCTAATTAAACGAAGGCTTAATGTAGACAAGAAGAATAAAATAGTAGCAATTCTACAAAACATTTTTGATTTGTTTTAATAAAGCTATCTCTTTAAATGCACAAATGCTGAAGATCAGGACTCAAAATTACCAGCATTTTTATCTGGAGAATACTCTTATTCTTAGAACTTTTCTTATAAAATGAAGAGTTTTGAATAAGGGCACATGTATGACTTATTGTTCCAATAAATAGGCTCTAAAATGTCAATAGTTGAATAGGGGCAGTTACTTTGACAGAAAAGTGGGGAAACATTGGCACATTTTGAAATTTTAATTTATCACGTCCTGGTGGAACCTAGTTTTATGTAGTTCTAATATAATAAATATCACAGTCCAATTGGGAAGACTTCAATTGACATAAATGCAAGGGTTGGGATAAGCCGTTTATTTTACACAAAGACAACTAAAAATTCTACACATAAAATTAGCATGTTAATCACAATATAGTCAGACATAAAAGGCCCATTACAGAGATACACAATGAGTAAAGTAAAGAGTACATATACAATTAAGATAAACAAGGGTTAAAATTTGACTTGATAATAACTTATGCAGCGTGACAGCTGGTTGTCAGATACGTTTGCACTAGTGTGCAACTGAATACTTTGATGCACTGTAACCTCAGTCAAATTGAGAGGGGGACACCAAGGTCAGCTTGGGCCAGCCTGTCCCAAATACATTTTAGCCTATGTCAATCCGCATGGAGACCTCCCTACCCCCGGGACTAGAGGAAGGGGTCACAGCTAAAAGTGGTCAGATACAAGCTCACCAAGAGACCAACACAGTGAGACAAGCTAAGGCTTGTAATCGAAAGCGAAAGTCAATTTAAGAGGGGGACACCAGGGACTGCCTGGGCCTGCCTATCCCTAGATACCGCTAAAGCTTACATCAATCCCTGAGGAGAACTCCCTTACCCTGGGACCAGGGTAAGGGGAAACAGGTAGAGAGGGTCATAAATAACAGACAACAATTGACCAAATTGTAGTTGTGGTTACACTATAGCTCACGACTGAACGTAAATCACCATAATACATACAAGGGTCCATGCAGCGTGATAGCTGGTAGGATACATACACAGTTTTCATATAAACATTTTAACAGCCTGCACAGTTTTTTTTTTTTTGGTGCTGGGGGAGGGAGGTGGGACCTTTTTACACCTCCAAGTTCAAATTAAGAATGAAGAATTCCAGGATGAAGACAAAGCCAGCCAAGAAAGGCGGGAAACTCGTGACAGGAATCATTAGTGCAGTGTGCAAAGTGTTGACACAAGAATTATTATTGACACTTTATTGAACCTTAACCCCCAGTTGGACTGAACTGTTGTGACAAGCAGCAACCAGCAGTTGATCTTGAAATAGAGTTTGAAAGTAGAGTTCATAGAAATAATGAAGTCCTTAAAGGAGTGATAAAGTGATGAAATAAAATGAGTTGATCTTTAAATGGGGCTTGAAGGTAGAGTTCATAGAAATAAAGAAGTCCTTAAAAGAGTGATAAAGTGATGAAATAACATCAGTTGATCTTGAAATCGGGTTTGAAAGTAGAGTTCATAGAAATAATGAAATCCTTAAAGGAGTGATAAAGTGATGAAATGTAATTCTCATTGGATCCAAAAATGTTTTCCTGTCTGTGTGTCGGTTTTAGTTTTTTCAAATGCCAGACAGGAAATGTATGAAGCCCACTTTAAATCAAAATGAACATGACTTTGACTTTTTTGTTTCTGGTGTGTGAATGGCATGTTCTTATAAAAATAATGCTTTCACATTTAATGGTTTATGACCCTGAATCATGATATTTGTTTTTCAAAAGTACCATGGTTTGGAGGGTGTTATTCCTTTTCTAACACAACAAAACAAAGAACGTTCCTCACCTTAAATTTTAGAAAATTGAGAATTTATAAATCATGGTACATAAAGTTTTACCCTGACTCTCGGCCAATAAGAATTTCGTTCACCACTACTTTATGTTAGAATAATCTATAGTATCTGGTGTATATTTGAAGGTGCAGGCGGCGATACACATGACCTGTATGGTCTCCATTTTGTTCAGAAGCCAGACGCAAGTCCTTCCATGTTAGTATCACCAACTTGGGAGCCAGTACAAAAAGGGTGTTTGAAACTTGAAGTGCAGTGTCCCTTATGTGAGTGGCGGAGACTCTGTCTTGATGTGGTGTTATTTCAAGGCATTGTTGCTAAGGAGACTCTTGAGTTGGAATGTCTACAGAACTTCCAATCTGCAAACCTGATGGTGAATGTTTCAAATGCTTTTGACAGATTTGGTGTGATTGTTAAGTCTTCTGCACTTAATGATTCAACAGATGCAATAATATCCAATGTGCTTTTGCTTAATGACACTTTGTGTCTGGAACCTTCAGGTATTTTTAAAAATAAATTTGTGACTTCACGTATTACTATAGCAGATGACTTTTTTTGGCAAAGTATTCAAGCAGTAAAATTAGAACTTTGAATTTTTTAAAAATGTAAAATAAAACAAAAAACCATCAGCTATAGCAGTATCCTGATTATTCTGTTGCATATCACTTTTTTTAGCCATATGCAAAGTTTTTTGGGTTTTTTTCAACTTTGTGCACAAAGTTCATTAACTATTTTATTCAAACAAATAATGTTTTCCTTAGGTTTTAAAGTATAGTATTCACATTCCTTAACTTTTCGTGAACAACTGACTATTTAAGTTATATAAGAAATAGAAAATTAATAATACACAGTGTCATGGTTAACTGAATTATTGTTCTGTGGTATGAGTTACTCTGATCAATTTAGAACACAAAGTAGTTACAGCTGATACCTCATTTCCAAGACTTATTTTAAGATCTCCCAATTTATAACTCAGTAGGCTGATAGGACTGATCCTACTGTTAAAGAGCAGGGAAACTATCAAAACATATTATTTTTTTCTGGGTGAAAATTTAAGTCACATGACCAACATTAAGTCTTAGAACCTGTTTCTGATTGTTACAATTCATAAAGATAAGTCAAAGCAAACAAGCTCTAACAACTCTTGGGAAACACACTTAATTAATCCGTAGATTCATCCTACTAGCCTTCTCAAGAGATAAGATTACTCAGTTCCATTATTACAGAAGAGTCTATAAGATTATTGACTCATTCATGTGAACAATAGAGAATCAAGACAGGAATGCTCACTGACAAAAGTTTTTAAAATGTTAAAAAATGGGGCAAGCATCTTAACATTGTCACAATTTGACTCCTGACCATCCCAAGTGAAAAGATAAGTCATACATCCTTTGTGATTTGCTCCCGACTACAAGTCACGATGGTCAGGAGTCAACTCCTGACAGTAGAACTAGGCTGTATAAAGTAGGTGCGTGGAGCATTAGCTGAAACTAAAGTTACAGTTATCAAATAAAATATCAATAAAGCAATGATGGGCTCCTTTCTTTTTTTAAATTATATAACTAGCTGATTCATTTTATCAACAAACTTTATCTGCCACTGTGGCCTAGCGGGTAACACACTTGTCTAGGAACTCGGAGGACGTGGGTTTAAACCCAGGTACAGGCAGATACATAGTGGCTCGGATAACCACTTAAAATGGTGGTCCTCTATCATTGGGTCCTATCCCCAGTGGCAGGCTAAAAAACCTCAAGGACGTTGATAAATGGTCATCCTTGAGCCTCTATCTTTCAGTTAGGGGAATGTCAGTTACCTGTGAGTTGGGATTGTACCTGTGCAGTCGAATGGGTTAAATAGCACTTTGAGTCCTGTAGTATATGGAGATATTGCACTGAGTATAAATACACAATACAGTACAAAACTTCAAGTGGACTTTGCTCATGATTAGAAATTTTAAAAGTGAAAAAGAACACTTTAAATAACATTTTAACTAGCCAATCAGATGAACGAAAAGCTGACATGTTTTGCAAAACTTATATTTATTTTGAGTTTTCAGTTAACATAGCTGTGTACCTGAGAGACTTGGAAAATAAGAGGAGACTTAGAATAAAGGGAAGGATAGGTTTACAGTAAACTACAGAAAATATAATTTGTATACTTTTATTTTTGTGCTTTTTTTTGTTTAAGCTTTAAGATCTGAAGACGCAGTTTCAACTGAAAGCCCTGTAATTACTACTACAATACCTGTGTCAACAAATCCACCAAGTGTCACCACACCACAACAGGTTGTTACTGTGGATGGAATAAAACCTTTCAATGGCACTGTCAGAAAGCATGTGACATCATTTTACTTAAATGATCTGGAAACATATAACTTATTACTTAGTTCTCAAGGTAAGAAAAATCTTATAATTTATATTTTAAAGATGATTGATACACAGAGCTTAGCTTGCTTATTTGTATATGCCCTACATAGGCAGAAAAAAAACAAAGAATAAATTCAACCCTTTACCAATTAGAATTGTTGAAACATTGTGCTTTTGTAAGCTGTATGTTGATTGTTTGTATTTGGATTCCCCTGTGTCAGTGTGTTCTTGAAGTCCTCTTACTAAATTACAATGTTAATGGCGTCACTATAGATTCCAATCAAAGAAAGTCACTCTGACATGACATAAGGCTAAAAACATTAAAAGCCAAGCAGTAGTCCCACATCCATTGTTAATGAAATCTACAAGCCATTTATTGCACCAAGTCTATTTGTCATTTTTTCTTATGCTTGGCTCTCATTTCTTCGAATGGTTATTATGCAATTGTAGCCATGTGACTTACAGATATGATGCCTATACTGGTAAACTATACTGGTATCGTAATTCAGCACATGACCAATCAGTGTTCAGCTTACAGTATTCTGGTTTTGCAAAAGTGAACAATGATTCTCTGAACTTTGAAATAAAATTGTAAAGAAAGGCAGAAGCCAAAAAAATGATTTTGGAAACAAATGCTGCAAATTTAGTGTCTGCAAATAAAGCAAGGAGCCGGTCATTACAACCAATTTGACTGTCACGGATTTACCCCCAACCTTCCCAGTTTCGTAGGAGATTAATCTTGTAAGCCATGTGACCCATCTTTACACTGATAAAGAACAGGGGTCTAATTGTGGCAATCATAGCTCTTGTCAAATTTATTCTGCTTCTTTTGTATGCTTTAGGAGTGAGGATTTTCTATGCCAACTACAATGACCTATCTTTTAAGATCTTTTTGATATTTTAGATGCTACAACCTATCTCTCTCCACTCTTCTCTAGATATGACTAATCTTCCCCTAAAATGGAGTCCCGTGATCTTGTCCTAAGAGCAAATAAATTGTAGAAGCTTGCCAAATAATCTTACCTGCTTTCCAAGAATAGTTGGACCTATGAGATATCTTTATAATGAACCATAGTAGTCAGGAGCAGCTTTCAAGACTTATCACAGCTGTACCCTGAGTTTAAAACTGATTTTAGGAATTTTTAAATTCATAACCATATATATCAGACAAAAAAGACCACTAAAAACATGAAAACCTTGGTTTATAAGCTCCTCTACATAACTCAATTTATTTAAGCTGCATAATAAACATTTGTTACTTTTGCTCTTTTCCATTATTTTGTAGACATGGACTTAGAACATTTTATTAAAAATGTTTCACACAGAAAAGAGAAATTTTTACTGAGGTAAGTATAGAATAACTTTACTTTTACAAAGGATTAAAAAATAAAATAAGTAATGAAAGCTGAAGGAAACTTGTTGATTTTATATTTGTAACTGTTAGCTTTGCACTTTTGAGTTATTGAAATCCATATCTGTTTAACCATAAAATCATATTGTTACTAATATCTTTTATGACAATTCTTACTACAGTTGCATGTGGAATGGGTTACCTTGTTATGACGATTTTATTATTGAAGTTATGACAGATATGGGTCGCTGTATCAGCTTCAATTCAGCTCACATGAAAAATACCTCACCACTTTATTCAGAAAGACCAGGTAGGTGCTATGGTATCCATGTCACAGGACTAGATTAAACTTTTTAACCAAGTTAGGGTCATTTTCCACCTGTTACCAAGAGTTTAATTCAAACCTACGACCATATATATAAGAACCAAGTGATAGTTTGGCTGACCTGATAACTACAAGTAGACTAAGCACCCCCCCCCTCTACATACATTATACTTTTGATATATTTCAATTAATATAACATGTAACAACACAACACAATGCTTTTCAGCTCTATATGTTATCCAAGACTTCCTTTCTCACCATATAACCATGTGACTATACATATTGTTATATTGAAAGAAATTCATCTTATGTTTATAACATTTTCATTTCATATTTCTTTGATTATTTGTATATATTTGTATGATATGATTAAGTAGATTTTAAAACAATAATGAAATACTTACCGTTATCGGGGATATATTCATATTATTATTTAATCAGTCTTGGATAAAAGGTTTTGCTTTCTGTTATATGTTATGGTTATGTTTGAACATAGTATGACTTCTATAATGATACTATTGTTCACTATATTTCATACTAACTCAGCTGCGTGCTATGTATGTATCTGAGCTGCTTTTTCTCAGTATCAACACGTTTTATAACTAATGCCACCAAAAATTCATTTCACAGGGTCTGCATATGGACTAAGACTTACATTAAACATAGAAGACTATGAACATGTAGAAGGTATAGGAACCAATTCTGGAATAAAGGTATATTTTAATTGTAATCTTATAATTGGACATTGTGTAAATTAATTACCATATTAAATCACCAAAATCTCCAGAAATTGACACTTATTTTACATAATCTTGATTTATCTATCATTGCACTATATTAAATTGTTTCATACTATTGTTATACAATTACATTTGTATAACAGCAAATACTGAAATTCAGTTTGCTTTACTGTTTCCATCTCAACAATGTTTCAGATTCATTTTGCATCTGCAACTGAGGTTCCTACAATGAAGAATATGGGTTATGCTGTTAGTCCAGGAACACATGCTCTGTTCAGTCTCAAGTACACGGCAGTAAGTTTGTTAAAAATTCAGCTGGATAAATCAGCCCTTTGTCAAATTAACCCTCCAGGGTTAATTGACTCAATAAAAACTCGACCCCTGCAGACTCTACCAACTGCATAATAAAATTCCAAATTTTTAAAAATAATTTCATTTTGGCAATTTCTCCTTTTTAATAAAGCTAAAAATCACAAAAAAGGTTCCTACATAACTTTAACATATGGAATATATAGTAAATATGGCATTTTAGATACATTTGTGGTCTAACATGTCTTCTATGGAGTTAATGCAGCCTTATATTTATTATTTAAATCATATGAGAATGCGAATAATTGATTTTGTATCTGATTGACAATATATAAAAATATTTTATCCACTTATATTAAGATATAGATACAGGACCTCTCTATACAGTATGACAAAGTAAAGGCAGAGACATAAAACATAGATTTTGGAACTTTGTACATAGAGGTAATGTACATTAGATATCAGTTGTTTCTATTTCATACAAAACTCATAAACACTGGTGATACATATGAATGTTATCAGTTGGACATACACTATTCTAATGCTTAATCCTTTCTATAGAGTACTTTCCTTGAGCCTGAGTATGGCACCTGTGGGAAGAAAGACCTTAAATACTACATTGCTGAAAACTACACCACCTCCCACTGTGTGACGGAGTGCTCCATAGAATCCTTGGACAAGCAATGTCATTGTCTGGTGCCTCATATGCCACGTAAGTGACTCTTTGTATTAATAATCAACATCAACTTTTTCATTTATTTCCTGTCATCAACTTGGAATATTTTAATGCTATTTTAAATTTTATATACCCTCATTGCATGTTAATTGCTTATTGAAGCAACCATTCAGAGGCTGTTAAATGTTTCCTTTTTATTCCCCCACCGTAATTGAGTATGACATATTCAAAATAAGAAGTATTTGAAGGAATGTTATAATTTATTTTTGATCAATGACTCATTTTGTAATACTTGACTTATTTTGTATCACTGATATGTTGTGTAATAGAATTGCCTTGTTTTGTAACAGAAATTGGCATATGTTACAAAAAGGTGTGCAAAATTGTGACCGGTTTTCAGTGTATTCACCTTGGCTGCCTTAATCTATATGACTCCATATGGTTGATAAAAGTCAACAAAGTGTGGAAGATCTTCTGATTGGTCAGTTGCAGGTCCATAATTTAGGGTCCAGGGAAGGTATGCTCTGCATAATGTTTTGAGGGTGTCATAAACTTCTATGGCAGTTCCCTTACAGAGCTGTGCCCTCTAGCACTGTTTTGCAACATAATAAATCGATTCGTGATATGAAATAAACAGCAGAACAATTAATAGTGAAAAGGTAATTTTACTATAAAATACGTCGGTGATTAAAAATAAGTCAAAGTTGGTACAAAATAAGTCAGGCAATTCAAAAGTTGTTAGTACAAAAAAAGTTGCAACAAGGCAGACAATCTGAAAGTGAAGGGGGCATTGTGCAGGTTATAGGTACAGTTATTAATATAAAATTGCAAAGTTTAACTGGAATAAGAACTGTAAAATTATATTTGATCGATTTATTGCAAATTATGGTAATTGTTCTTGAAGAAGATAAAAAAAATATCCTGTGTTTTTGTTATTCATATGGATTTATATGTATATACTTGTGTTTAAATATTCATGAAAATGTGTGTTTTCTCTATACATATTTGCAGGCCACAATAATTCACAGTTATGTTCCCTGCAAAAGTACTTACACTGTGTAATTCAGCAAGTGCAGACATCTATGGATAAATGTGATTGCCCCGATGCTTGTAATCGAACATCATATGATGTTCAGTTATCCCATTCAGCCTTATCTGGGTTGGCGCTG
Source organism: Sabellastarte sp. h YS-2021 (assembly GCA_964017235.1). Classification (NCBI taxonomy): domain Eukaryota; kingdom Metazoa; phylum Annelida; class Polychaeta; order Sabellida; family Sabellidae; genus Sabellastarte; species Sabellastarte sp. h YS-2021. The sequence goes on from OZ024927.1 coordinate 150,893,897, forward strand.
CGTTCTATTTTACAAGATAAAGAAAAAATGGCCAAAGAAGACTTCCAAGAAACAATGGATTTACAGCACCGAGTAGATTCTGTTGAATTTATTGATATGCTGTCTAAAATGAAAGACGTCTTAAATGCCATATCACTATTTAAGAACTTCATAGGAACACAGACTGGACACAAACTTTGGTTTTTCCAAAAAGCCATAAAATCTGTAACAATTATGACCCATCTTGACCTTGACTTAACACTGTCACAGATAAAGGAACACAATCATGTGTATTCAACTTTCATGAAACAAGAAAGGGACGCAATTGTAAAAACATTTGAAAAATTTACAAATTCCGTAGAACAGTTTGCAACTTCTTTCAAACTTGAACATCCTTGTGGGGATATGTTTGCTACATCCTCGGTAACTAAAGCGGACACCTTAAAACAGGATTTCCAGGATATGAGAAATATGATTCTATCGTACAAAAATTTATACAGTGTAAATGTGCGCACTCAGGCTTCCTGTTCTAACAGCTCACTTTTTTCATTGTTCCCACAATATGAATGTGCTGGATTTCAGTGGGTAGAAGGAAAGAATATTCCAACAAAAGCAGTTATAGATGAAGAGGCATTTGAAGATTGTAAGAAATCTTGGGATAATTTTGAAAGGTTTGAAGGTAATTTCTCAGATATCATGTCCCTGTTTGATGTATATTTGAGTGATGGAAATAGATATGCTTGTGAAAAGGCAAGGCAAGCAATCCAGAGTTCAGCAGAATCTACCACAACATACAGTGGAAGTGGCAGTGGAAGTGGCAGTGGATTGGGAGTCACTTCAACTATTGCATATACTACATTGCACACAGATTATGTCTCAGATACATTTTCTCCAAACAGTGGTGATAGTGGTGATGACGATAACTCTGGCGACTTGGCAAGTGAAGGATATATAACTGCAACAATGTCCACCTATAACAGTCAAAATGCAACCAATACAACAATTACAGAAGCTAATAACTCTGGTGATTTCTCAAATATTACATCAACAATGTCAACCCATCACAGCCAAAGTGTGCACTTCACAACAGTTAACACAGGCACAGCGACAACTTATTCGAGTGCATTATACACAGCATCTTCCATAGCATCAACAGAAACTAGTAACAACTACTACAGTTTATCAACCGAGCTGGATCAGTTTGGCCTTACATGCAAGGATATACTTGCAACAGTCTCGGTTTGTTTTAATGATTATGGTAACTTCCTAAAACAGAGCCTGGAGGACATTGAGAATATAAAGAAAGAATCAGAGTCACTAGACACAGATTCATTTGATGTGACCGATTTAGATGAAATTGAAAGTACAGCAAATCAAACCTACCATAGATACATTGCGAATAAAGTCCGCAAATTAGACCTAGCCAATACACTCTTAGCTGAAGGAACCACTACCACTAGTTCTCTTAGTTCCTTAAATGATTTAATTTCTGCCTACAGCAACCGCTTTGAACAAGAAACTATAGCATCTACGAGGTCACAGTTAAGGCAGATTAAAGAATCCTTAGTTCATAACTATGATATAATGGTGGAGAATTTTCTGGCACTGGCAGAATATATGGGTTATACCATAAAAGGTGATCAAATAAAACAATTAAACCTTTTTAGAAAACCCTTGCCAAGTGTTGAAGACTCTGAATTTGTCTTTTTCTTGCGTACAGAGTCACAGGTAAAACGAATAATTGGAAACCAACCAATAACTTTCTTAAAAGACAAAGGTAAAGACCTAGCAAAAACAGCATTGGAAGCCTACTTTGATAGCTTGTTTGATGACTTGGATGAACTTCATATACGTTTTGTGGAAGTTAAGGGTGCATTAGTTTCTGCAGTGGCTGACTTAAAAGAAGCCTTGCAGACACACCGGGCAGAGCTGACCCTTGGTCCATCTTTTGTGAGGTAAACTAGTGATATTATCATACCTTTACATACAGAAACACTCTCCAGTTTGTTTGTTTTTAATTTAAAACTTGTCTACAATTACAGACCCAAGTTTTGATTCTTTCTGATTGATTTTGGTTTATTGACGTTTTCTACAAATTGCATGAATCATATCAAAAAGTTGAAGGGATGGAGTACAGTAGTGCACACTACTTGCTGAAAATCTCCACTGAAATCCATTGGGCATTGTCAAACATTTACCAACTTTTCCACTTCGGGTTTGGCAGGGAATCAAACCCAGGACTTGAGGGATGGAAGGTGGGGATGCCACCCAGCTTTAGCATTCGAGCTAATGCCAAAAATATAAAAAACAGTATCCTGGACTAAATCTCAAATTTGTGAGAAAACAGCTTCACCATACCCTTCCTGTTCAAGTCATGCTTTTGCACCTGACAACGATTGAACACAGTTTATTTATCAGAATATGGCTAAACCATTTCAAGCAACAGAAAAATATATCTTTATATGCAGTTAGCAATAGTAACCATAAAAGGCATCATAAATGTGAAACAGCTGTCCTCAATTCTAAGAAACTACTTTGAGGTTTGAATTGTTCCATAAATTAACCACAACCATACACTTGACAAATTAAAGTCACATGTTAGGAGGCTTAATTGTTATAAAAATACGGTTATAAGCCCAATGAATTTAATACTAAACACTCTTTTAAATAAATACATATTTATATGTGACTTAACAATGAGCGAAAATGGCATTTTTTTCTTTATGTGGGAGATGATAAAGCTTTATGACCCTAGCCTCCCCAAAGGGGAGGGGTAAGTGTATTGTAATCAAGTGTGCTATGTCATACTTATACACATGGCGGGGTCTTAACCATGGCTTGAACTTCCTCAAAGATGGTATGGACCCAGCTCTGGATCAAGAATGACAGATTGTTTTGTTAGGAGTAAAACACCTTGATGTAATCTGGATTTGACCTTTAACCTTGCTGCAGTGACCTTGACTTTTAAAATCTTGTCTGGGCTATCTCTAAACTGGAAGGTATAGGAAGCATTTGACCTTGGCTTTGCCAAAATTTGTCTGCTGCCATATTTGTGACATATTTCTCCTGTTAGGAGAAGCAGCCACAAAAGATTACATGTACTTTTGCCTAATTGTGCTGTCTTCGTTGATAGCTAAAATTCAATTCATAAATTTTACATCTTCATAACTTTTAGTTTACTAGTTAATGTTGTCTTGCTTTTGAACTGTCTTGTTTTGATCTTTGTCTTTACATACAAGTGTTATTTCTCCTGCACATTTACATAACTAAAAATATCTCTTCTGAAAGTCTCCTGAGTTTTGGGCTGTTTCACCTATTCCATTTATCATGGTTTTCCCAGGCTGAGGGGTACGGGCATCTCTGATTCTATTTTTGTGATTTCTCAGCACTACTGATGGGGAGAATTTTGTGCATTTTCAGGCACTGCTAGTTTGAAAATGTAATGGTCTATTAGAGTGACTATCACTTCTGATAAGTTTATGCTATGGTAACATTTCAATATGACCTAAAATGTTTCGGAGACATAAAATGCTAAGTTTTGTCTTGACAAAATAACCAAGAACAATTGCATAACAATTTAACCTTAAGATGTTTCTTTTTTAATTTGTGAATCTATTAATATTAATCATCTCTTTTGAATTGATTTGTGTTAAAATTGATATGGCTGTTATGGATTTTAGGCACAACATAATGCAGGTTGATGTATACTTTGGAGAAATCAAGTATTTTAAAACCGAGCAGACAATAGGATACAGTGTTGGGGATTTTTTTAGTAAGTCGTTTGTTTTTCACTTAAAATTGTATTGTGATTTTAAATTTAAAATCTGTGCATCTAGACACTCTTGTGGTTTTACATTAATACTTAGTATATAATTTATAGATAAAGTTACTCTCATAAGATCTTGTATGATATTCATGCTTTGTGCATGCTCTTATTCAAACGTATTCTCACTGTTTTTCCCTGCAGGTGATTTGGGTGGATACCTTGGACTTCTCCTTGGTGCCAGTGTAGTTACAGTGTGTGAGATATTAGATCTCATTATCTACAATATTGCAAAATTTCACCAGGACAAGAAAGAGAAAAAAGAAAAGCAAAAGCAAAATGAAAAGCCAAGGATACCAAGTGCTAGTAAATGGAAAGCACCTAATAAGGTTGATGTGTTTCCAATGGAAAAGTATGAAGTTAACAGTTGACTGTTTGGATAAAGGTTTGACAGATCTGTTTTGGGGAAAATGGGTATTTACACCGACATAAGTTATAGAGTTTTGTGACCAACACTTGTAATGAAATAAACTAATTAAAAGGCACAAAGAGGTGCCTCTATATCTTACTGAAAGGTAATGTTGTACACTGTAATCATATAGCAAATTGCATATTTACAACTAAATGAAAGAAAGCATTTTGAAGACTAAATCATTTTAAACTCTGGGAAAATAATATGGCTGTAACAAAGTCAACACATCAATAAGAGTGACAAGGCTCTGCAAATTGCAAAATAGATATACGTTTGTAATGATCCTCAATAGTTTTTATTTCCTTTCATACAAAGTCTAAAATTGGTAAAATCCCATTCAGGGCACTCAACATATAAGTAGCCTCTCATAAATAAATTATCCAAATAAATGCTGACCAAGTGGACCTTTATGGATGAAAGATCCAAAACATGTGCATCCTTGCAAATCAAATATTTTCTAAGAAACTTTGAACAATTCAGAAAAATGTAACATTCAGAATTTCTACTTTCCTGAAATTGAGAATTCTTTAGTTAATAATTAGAAACTGAATATAATTTCTTGAAAACAAATAATATATGTAGTTTTTTTGACACATGTTAAGCCATTGTGTGAAGAAAATAATAAAATTAATTCTTCGTCTGACGTCTGCAAGATGTCCAACTTTCCCCTTTTTAGAAATTAAGCATTGATTAATTGATCTGTTTATTCATTGATTCAGTGATTGGTTGATTGATTAATTGGTTGGGGTTAAATGTCACTGTTAAAATACTGTATGGGTCAAATCACGATGGGTAGATGTCGGGATAGAAGAATGTAAAACATACTAGTTAGTCAATATTCTGCACTAAAATCCATTGTGCACCACAAACAACACCCAACTTCACAAGCTAGTTCATAGACAAAAATTGAACCAAACACCCAAGACGTGGGAAACGGGTCTCTGTGCCACATTGCCCCTGTGCATGTTTAGATTATAAAGAACTTTAATTTTTCTGAAAAGAAAAAAAGTGTTAATACAACATACTACCTGTTCCAAACTACCAAACTGGGTGGCTGGAATTTGTCTCTCACCTTCACCACATGAGCGGGCTTATTACCAGTCAGTGTCACGATTAATATTCACCGCACTAGTGGCATTGGTTTGGTCACAGGTTCACCACATACACTAGCGGCATACACCTTTTCCTCCGGGAAACACTTACACACTGACCACACTGGTGGCCTAGATTTTTGCAATGTGGATACAGACACCCACATCTTCATTTCAGAATCAAATGTTTTCACAGTATATGACACAAGTAATAGTGACTACTGCAGCATGTACAAAAAAACAGACCTCCCAGTACTTTTTTAAACTCTAATTTTATTTTTGAAATATAAATAATGAAATAAGATGTTTATTCTAAAAACCTCCAAAAACAATTTCCTAACAATGTAAAACTTGAAAACATAAAATAAAATGTAATAGTTAACATGAAAAATATTTCAAACTAAATGCTATATTCTGGCACATTTCTGGAGAGTAGCAGATGGAACACTTGTTCAAACACTTTGCATAAAATATCCTGTACACAAGAAATACAATGTTATTTTGAAAATCTTGTACAACAAACACAAATGTGTCCAAAAGAGTTTAATGTTCACTGTAGATATAGACTAATGACTCTTTAAACTCTTATAACTCTTTAAAATTGCACAATTCAACAAAACTCATTCCACAGAAACTTTATACATGAACTTGCCCTTTCAAATTATCTCAATATGAACAACTGAGGCTGTTAATGGCAAGTGTACTTTCTGTATTTGTAATGTTGCTTGCAAATACAGCCCTAAAAATATACAAAAGGTCACATAATGAACAGCCATCAAGTATTAGCTATGTTCTAATTGTCTGATGGTTCCTTGGCGCCACATTTTTCAACGGATTTTTTTTTTACCTTGACTAGTTTCACTTTTTAAAGCCTCTGATTTTGATTCAATACCAGCAATGTTGCCCTTGGTATGACCAGAAGGGTTGCTACTTGTTTTATTGGGCTTATGCCAATTATTGGGATTGTTTGTAGGAGCTGACTTTTCATCTTAAAAAATTATCATCACCCCAATTGTCAATATCATCTTGCTTAGCTGTAGATTTCTGCTTTGACTTTTGCCTCCATTTCTCTATCATACTCTTCAAAATTGAAGTCATCAAAGTCATTTTCATTGAATAAGTCTTGTTCCTCTACAATTTTATTTTCGTTTTGTTCTGCTTTTTAGTACTGCTGTGATCTCTTCCTTTAGGAGTGCCACAGTACTTTGTATCTTCATGAGGAACACAGCCAAACTCATCTACTCCCTTTGGGCTTCTGCTTCTTTCACTTGCATTCCTGTTCCAGTTTCTATCACCAGACCGTCCCCTAAACCCAGGCCTTTAGTTCAAGTCTCTCTGACCAAAACTTTCTTTTCGTTGAAATTTCCCATAACGATCATTACCTCTCAAACGCCCCCTACTTTGATCTCAAAAACCATCACTTTTTCTGCAACTGAAATATCTTCGCTCTCACCTATAAAAATTCTCATTATCCGTCATCAAAGTGAGATTGATCTCTAACAAAGGGCTCATCTCTATCAGGTGCCTTGTCCATGGGTGCTGCATTTCTATTTCCACCAGAATCTCTTTTTCCTGCATCCATGTCAACTCCATGTTCCATCAAACTTGGGCCAATACTCATCAAGCCAGGAATTTGGTTCTTCTTTCCAGATGGCCTGCTTGTCTGGATCCCTCAAAGCCTGGGGTATGAGGTCCCTGACTTCTCTCTAACATTCTGCCACCAAATGGTTCACCTAATCTTGGCTCACTAGGATCCTCGCGGCCCTCAAATCTATCCATTGACCCATCATCCCTAATTCTGTCTGGCACAAAGTTTCTGGAGTTGCTACTTTCTTATAGAAATCTGATTCAATAGGGCCTGGAAAGTTATCTCTAGGGCCATCAAATCTACCTGGTGGACCTTCTTCTTTAAATGGCCTCATAGGTCCAGGACCACTAAAGTTTCTATCCCTGAAGTTAGGGGGCCTTGGGGTGTATTACCTGGACAATCCATTCTTGATCCTCTCGTGTCTGGGGGTATCTGAGTGTTAGGTCCACCTAAATTTGGAGCACCTGGACCATCCATTCTTAATGGACCTTGATTTTGTGGGCCTACATTACGAAGACCCTGGTTACTAGGAACCCCAAACCTGTTTTGCCCTTGTTTCAGTGGCCCTCAAATGTCAAGCGGTGGTCTACTGGCTGGAGCCTGATTCCCTGGACCTCCCATACCTGTGAGTACCTGACTCCTTGGACCTCCCATATCTGGCAGACCTTGACTTCCTTGACCTCCCAAACCTGGCGGTCCATGATTACCTAAACCACACAAGCCTGGTGGTCCCATCATTCTAAGACTTCCAAACATAGATCTACCATTATTTACAGGTCCATCCATTCGTGGTGGTCCTTGATTATTTGGACCCCTTACTGGTCTCAACCCCAGGTACCTGGGCCACCCATACCTGGTGGTCCCTGATTCCTGAAAACCCCCATACCTGGTGGTCCCTGATTCCTAGGACCCCACATACAAGGTGGTCCTTGATTCCCTGGACCCCCATACCAGGTGGGCCTTGCTTCCCTGGACCCATCATACCAGTTTGACCTTGGTTCCTCGGACCTCCCATACCAGGTGGGCTTTGGTTCCCAGGACCTGCCATACCAGGTGCTCCTTGGTTTTCTGGACCTGCCATACCAGGTGGACCTTGGTTCCCTGGAGCGCCCATACTAGGGTGACCTTGGGTCCCTGGACCTCCCATACTAGTTGGACCTTGGTTCCCTGGGCCCCCCATACCAGGTGGTCCCCGATTCCCTGGACCCCCTATACCACATGGACCTTAGTTCCTTGGACCACCAATACCTAACAGTCGTTGATTGTTCAGACTGCCCATATCTGGTAGACCTTGATTGGCTGGACCACCAATATGAGGTTGTGCCTGATTTCCTGGGCCAGCCATACATGTAGGCCTTTGATTTCCCTGACCACCTATACCTGGTGGTCCCTGATTTCCTGGGCCCCCAAAACGTGGTGGCCCCTGATTTCCTGGGCCCCCATTCTAAGCCCCTGATTTCCACCTGGACCACCCAGAGGGGCTGGATTTCTTGGACCTCCCATCACTCGTGGGCCAATATCTACTGGACCTCCCATATGTTGTGGTCCTTGCTCTTGATTTCTAAAACCTGGACCACTCATAGCAGGTCTTTGATTACCAGGGCCCGGTATCCTTGGCTGACCTTGATCCCCAGGACCACCTATACCTGGAGGGCCTAGGGTCCCAGAACCTATGTTTGGCTACTTGACTTTTAACATTACAAGAACCCATTCACCATGATTAACTGGGCCTTCCATATGAGGTGGTGCGAATCTGGGGACCCCAACACCTGAGGGATCTTTATTTCCAGTAAACCTGGGCCCACCCATTGCGTGGGGTCCTTCAAACCTTGGTGGGCCATCAAATCTTGGTCCATGGAACTGGGGTGGACCACCTCTCTGTTACTCATATAGAGGGGGTTTGTTTCTCATCTCAAAATCTGACTCAGGGTTCATTGGGTATTGATTCTGGGGACCTTTATCAAATAAGGGATTATCACATTCAAAGTTATGAGGACCTTGGTTCCCATTTGGTTCACTCAAGGGTAGCTGAGCATCATAGCCCTGTGGATCCTGATCTCCAAATATCTCATAAGGATTGTTGCTGTGAATCTCTGGACTATGTTGTTCAAAGTGATCATTCCAGTCATTACCACCATATCTATTCATAGTTTTGGGGCTTTCCTGTCCCCTATTATTCTCACCTCTGTCCTGAAAATCCTGCCTTCTGTAACAGCCCAAACCGTCCCTACCTGAGTCCCCAAACTGACTGGAACTCTGACTACTGTTATCCCCTTCATCATAATATCCAGACCCTTTCCCCTGGCACCTGTCCAATTTTAAGCCACTGCCAGACTGATTATTAGGGCCACCTAGAAATGGTGGAACAGTACCTTCTGATATCATAGGTCCAGAGGATGGGATTGTTCCAAATGGAGGACCACCAGAGCTAAATGGGGGACCACTAGAGCTAAATGGAGGACCACTAGAGCTAAATGGTAGACCAGATGAACTGAATAGGAGTATTTCCTTGGTTTTGATGGATGGGCTGCCTTAAGTCTTGGTCTTGTGCACTTGGACCAAAATTAATTATTGTTACTACCTTGTCTTAAAGGAGTTGTCATATTTACACTTGGGGAGCTTGGTTCTGGTTGGCATTTCCCTTGTATAGACCTGTCGGTGGAGTAGGGGGAGGAAGCAGAAAATCATCCTTACCAGGAATTGGTGGGGGATGCCCTTGATAATCTGTTCCATGTATTGGCATTGTTGCAGGTGGTGTTGGTGCATTAGTATAACCTGCTGCTAAAAGAGATTTTGGTGGAAGCAGAATGGACGGCATTCCTGGCATTGAGTTTGGAGTTGAGATGGAAGAAGGGGGATAAGGTATATTAGAGTTAGATGGATATGGGATATTTTGAGGGTATACCACAGATGATTGGACCAGTGGGGAATTCTGAGGAGTGTAAATAGAGAAAGAGGGAAATGGCATATTCTGTAAACTAGGTACAGAAGAAGGTGGGCCATATGGCTTAGTCTGTGGAATGTTTGCTGCAGGTGTTTTGAATGGCAGTGGTATAATTGACGGGACTATATTACCAACAGTGGATGGAAAACTACTCATCTTGACCCTCTCTTCTGTCTCTGGATTCTGAAATTGGTTGACTGTTTTTTTTGTTGTGTTGCGCCTTAGAGTTCTCTTATATGGGGAGATTAAGTGCTATAAAAGTCCAATAAGAATTAGAATTTGAAGTGTCATCTGGGTTGGATTGGATTGGTCCAGGTGTAGTTATGGGATAAGAACTATTCTCACTAACATTTTTCATATTAACACCTGTTGGTGGTCGAGAAATGTTGTCTAGAGTAGAGTCTTGATCTGAACTTGCTGTTGCAGCCCTTTGATTGTACTTTGTGCTGTTGTGTTCATAGATTGGCCCATGGAACTAGTCTTGTCTGCTTCAGATTTCCACAAATGCTCTTTGTAGGAATCATCTGCACTTAAGTCAGATGGTTTCTTCTTTGTGTTTTGGCTCAGTACTACTTTTACCTAGTTGTTCCTCACTCTTTTCTTCACCGAGATTTTTCTTTTTCCATTCATCAATAACAACACTGATGCCTTTCTTTTTATTCATCAAGCCAGTTCCAGAAAATGCTGAATCTAAGTTACCGCTGGCTTTCTTTGGGGTCTTCTTTACTGATCGTGCTCGAACTAGTGGCAAGAAACCATTCTCTTCCCTTGGAAGTGGTTTGATAGCAGATATTATCAATGAGGCTTTATTTTCCTGGTCATCCATAGCATTATCTTCTGAAGGCTGGGAGGGATCATACTCCATATCAGTGGATATATCACTGGCTAGATGACTGAGCTGTAATTTAACTGCTGTGCTGCTGCCTCCCACTGGAATACCACCAAAGGATGTGTCCTGTTCATTGGCTTGCTGGGCAGCACTGATACTAACCATCTGAAAATATATGATAGAAAAAAGACCACTTACTTCATGAAGGTACATGAACTATTTCTGGTAAAGTTATGTCATAAACAATACTGTCATAAGAGGAAACACCCTGTGTTACAGATATACAAATCTACACCTTTTATCCATACATTTATGATGTATAAGTCATTGAGGATAATTTAAACAAATTGGAAAAAAATTGTAAAAAAGTTAAATATAATTTACTGCAAAGAAACTGTATTTAACTACATCAAATATTTATTATAATCAAAAGTTGATACTGTCAAAACTCATTTTTTTATTTTTAAACTAATTTGAAAAATTTAATAGTAATTTAAATTTTTATTAGAAATGTAGCCAGGTTCTGGTGTGAAAGAGTTGGGTCCAACCCAATATTGAAGCTACCCTCTTTCAAATTCAAAATACAGTTTATTAATAATTATAAAGTTCTGTTGTTCACTGTATAAAACTTTGCTACTGAAACTAAATATCTGCCACGCGGGTCTTTTTAACAACAACTTTAAAATATTCTCATAACTTGGGATCTCTCCCTGTTGTAGCAGAGAACTACACTCTTTGTAGCAGAGAACTACACTCTTGCTACCTTGTTGATCTAGTCAAAATCTGGAAGTGCCCCCAGATCAACAGAGGACAGGCCTTATATAGACATATCTGCAAGATTTTTGTCTTAACTGAGGTAACACTCAGTTGCCTAACTAACAAACTTTAATAAACCTTAATTCACACGTGACACATTATATCAATCATTTGATTAATTGAATTTATATCACAAATTACATTAAGTAAAATCATTTAACTAAAATGTCTAATAAACTAGAAATGTAATTAATAGATAATAATTATTTAAAAACATTTGAAAAACCTTACCAAATACTAAAAGTTTAAAATGTATGTCAATCAAGATTTATATGAATTTATTGGCTTGTTTGTCAGAAATATGAAAGAAATCCTCTAATTGCAATTTTATTTTAATCCACTCAGTTCAACTCCCTGTTCTTTGTCTAAAAGTTTGTCCTAGCTTAATTTAGAAACTTGTTTACCTGGAATATATCGAGTAAATATTTAATGACAGCTCACTTGCTTCACCCCTACTGTTTCTCTAGTAGATTGCCCTAGTTTAATTTATAAATTTGCAAACATATGTAAGCATATTGTACAACAGTTCACTTGGTTCATTACTTCATACATTTTAATCAATCTCTGGCCTGTTTAGTGCAACAGTTATAATCTTGAATCCTAGCAGTTCAATTAAATATATATTCCCAAAAAATATTAATACACATTATACAATAATTAATATATAACATGCCACCATGTTACATTAAAACTTACTATTTCTTAACAGTAGCTATTTGGTGGAGCCATCCAACCCAATGGCAAATGCAGAGATGCGATTTTTAAGGTTATATCACAACCTTAACCAAGCCACTGGGTTACAGTAGTCTGTCCTCCTGCCAAATAGGTCACATGACCACATTGGTTACCTCATTAATTTTGTTGCAAGTAAAAGAATAACTTGCAAGGAGGTGGGAGGGAAATCTATGTGTTAGGAAATGGTAAGTATTTCTAATAAAAATTTAAATTACTATTAAATTTTTCAATTGTATAGCAAAATACCCTTACCATTTCCTAACAGTAGCTGAATTCAGCCTTGCAGGAAGGAGGGGATTCTTTTAGAGAACCACAACCTAGCCTACAACTAAACTTCATGAGAATTTTGCATTGAAATTTGCATGCATTGGTGGACATATAAACTTCCAACATTCACAACATACAATACAACACCCCCAAATGGCAGTATTTAGTTGTAGTTTTCACAAAAGCCAACACTGTTGGTGCTACAATATGATGTCGAAAATAGATGACCATCCGACTTCATGACACGGTCAAACCAACCTGAAAGTGTCATCAGCATAATGCCTAATCCTTTTCAAGTCAGGAAATACAAGATAACATTGGAAGCTTGTGATTCAACTTTTGTTGCCAACAAATTTACCACTGATTGATGCCAGCAATGGCTTATTGATTGAAAACCTGATGATTCATAGTCCTTTTGGTTTGAATAACCTTGTCTCTCTAGACAAGGAATCTGCTAGAACATGTACTTTTTCTGAATCTCAATCACCTTGGCATCCGTCAAAACCATGATTCTTCGGGTTAAGGCACATATTATTTGAGAGTGGGTGCCTCCCTGCTTGTTCATATAGGCAAACACTAATGAACTTACCTGTGGAAATCAACAGATCTTTAACTAGAAGCTGATATCCGAATTATTTTAAAGCTAACAACATTGCTTTTAGCTCTAGATGTTATGTGGAGCCTTGAATCTTCCTGATACCACAGACCACTGGCTGTGGGATGCTTTAAGTGAACACCCCAACCCTTTAGGGATGCATCTGTGAATAAAAGGAAACTGTGCTCCTTCTGAAGGAGTGTTGGGTCCTTCAAAATTGAAAGATTGGTCCACCAGTGAAGATGATCCTTGTGAACCAGAGACACAAGAAAATGGAATATCCAGAGACTGAGGATATCTGCAGTGTGTTTTAAGATACCATTGAAGTGACTTCATGTGCAGACAACCCAATGGTATTGTCTTCTCCATTAAAGCATGTTTTCAAAGTGACATGAGCTTCCCTGGAGATATGTGAAAAGCTTTCAACATGGTAACTGTCTTTGTGAGAAGGTGATCGATTTTCTTTTGAGTTGGGAAGACTAGACCTACCCTGAGGTCGAATCTATAACCAAAATTCGATTTCTTGCGTTGGAATTAAATCTTTTTTTTAAAGTTGTGATCCAACCCAGGCTTTTGACAAGATGAACCAACCTGTGGGTGTTCTCTTGCCATTGGTGTTTTGACTTTGTTAGCCATCTATATACTGATGAATCCTAATGCCTTCTGCGAGCCATCAGTTTCACCTCTTTTGCTACCATGGTGAGCTCAAGAGGAACTGTAGCAATACCGAATGGGAAGGCAGTGAACTGGTAGATTCTGTCGCCTCCAATGAAGCCAAGATGCTATTGTTAGCTGGGTATATTGGTGAAGAATGTGTACATCCATAAGGTCGAGTGACATCATCCACTTTCCTTCTATAAACGAATTCCAAATACTGCAACAGTTTCCATTGTAAGTAAGGTACATGCAAAAGCTTGTTTACCTGACCTTAACTTTTACTGGCTGCCCTTTCTTCCTTGCTTGTCACAAGAAATAAACTGTAAAATTCCAGTGATGTGACACTTTGACTGGTGTTATCGCCCTTTTGTCGATCATTTCATAAATAGATTTTATCAAAAACTGTTGTTTCTCCTGTTTTTTAAATACTGCCTAAACCTGTCCATAACTGTAATCAGGGACCCAGCCAGTCACTTCCTCCTGCCACCCTTGCTTCAGGAAGGTCTGGTTAAAAATGTTTCTATTACTGTAAGGCCACCATGTCTGTATAGGGCCTAGATGAGTAAGATCATCTCCCCCTCTCCCATTACTAGTTGAAGAGAAGGACACTTGTAGCTGTATTTGAAATTGTCATGATAGGGATTCTCTGAGGCCAGTTGTCCCCTTCCTAGAGATAAGTAGGAGTATACTCCTTTCTAGACATGTAATAATCCCCTTGACATGAAATCACTGGCTGTAGTTCCTCTGAACATGTGACACCATGTCCAACAGAAAACCTCCTTAGGAGTAAAAAATGCATTCTAAGTTGCTGAAGACATTTTAGCAATATTTATAGAGCCACATCACTGATAAACATTCCTCCTGTTGAGCCACATGTTTTTTGACATGGAGATTAGAACAAGAGATTAAAACAAGAAGATTAGAACAAAAACTGGTTGACTGTGGACTGCAAATGCAAACACATTGTACATAGTCCAAGGCATTATTGAAGTCTCTAATGCCCCTGTTCCACCAAAGGACTAAGGCCCGATCCTGTCGGCGACCCTTATGCCCCTGTTCCACCAAAAGATTAAGCCCTAATCCTGTCGGCGACCCTTAATCGTGGACAGTCAGTGGGAAAATAACCAAAATGGGCGGGAATACTGGGTCGGTACTGAAGTCTGGGATTAAGAACAGATCGTCCCCAGGACGCCTCAGGCGGCCGCAGACAGTCCCCAACTGGTCTGGGACTAAGAACCGACTAAGCCAGTTTTCAGGTCGGTTTCAACCACGATCCTGTCGTACACATACCGACTGGGTCCCAGGAGACTAAGAGCCGACTAACACACGATTAACTACCGGCGTCCTCAGGCGTCCTCAGGCCTCCTCAGTCTTCCCCAGACCAGGATCCCCGATTATTGTTTTCCAAAGTTGCTGGATTTTCTGGGTATATATATATAAAATTCGCGATCTAATCCTCATTGCTTTTCTGGGGACACAGCAGGATGCCACCTTTTAATGGAAGACAGATTCAACAACAACTTAGGGCTTTTTTGCTTTTTATTCAGTTACAAATAATCATGTATTTCCATTTTTTACGTCGACCACAGCAACCACCACCAGCACCACCAGCACCCATACAGAGACCTAGAAGAAGGCACAACATGTGGGTCAGGCCATGGCTACTGCAGAGAGAGGAGAGGGGGGCCTACCACAACATTATGGCTGATCTTTATGCCACAGATATTCCAGGATTCACCAACTATATGAGGATGACCCCAGAATTTTTTGAAATGATTAAGACCAGACTGGAACCACACCTAGCCAGGCAGGCCACCAACTACAGAGCTCCTATCAGTGTTGGGGAGAAGTTAGCCCTCACCATCAGATATCTGGCCACTGGAGAGTCCTACACATCATTATCCTGTCAGTTCAGGGTTGGCAGATCCACCATCTCCAAGTTTCTACCAGAGGTCTGCAGGGCCATCCAGGATGAGTTCACCAGGGAGTACCTGAAGTGTCCTACAACCCCAGATGAGTGGAAAGAACTGGAGAGGGAATTCAGGATCAGGTGGAATGTTCCACATGCCCTGGGAGCTCTGGATGGGAAGCATGTGGCCCTGAAGAAGCCCAAGAACACTGGAGCCCTCTACCACAACTATAAGGGGTTCTTTTCCATTGTGATATTGGCCCTGGTAGATGGACAGTACAAGTTTAGATGGGTGGATGTGGGTACTGAAGGATCCTGCTCGGATGGCCAGATATTTAATGCCTGTCAGCTGAAGAGGAGGATTGAGGATGGCAGGATAGGCTTCCCTGACCCAGCTCCTATAACCCAGGGTGGGAGAGATGTCCCCTACTTCATTCTGGCAGATGATGCCTTTGCCCTGAAGACCTGGCTGATAAAACCCTATGGCAGAAGGATGTTAACCAGAGAGGAAAGGATTGCCAACTACAGAATATCAAGGGCCAGGAGAGTTGTTGAGAATGCTTTTGGCATCCTGGTCTCAAGATTCAGAGTGATGTTGACTACTATTGAATTACCCCCAGAAACAGTCAGGGATGTGGTCATGACCTGTGTGGTTCTGCACAACATACTGAGAAGCCAGTATCAAGGTCAACATGGTGGTCAAGAGCCTGGAGATGATGAAGATGATGATGTGCCTGGTGATTGTCGACTGATTGGTGGTGCTGCTGGTGGTGGTCCAGACAGAAACCCTGCTAGAGAAGCCAAAAGACAGAGGGATTACCTCAAGGACTACTTCAATAATGAGGGAGCAGTGGCCTGGTAAGATGGCAGAATATAACTGCTGCTGCAGTAACCAGTCCTTTTCAGGACTAATAACCAGTCCTTTTCAGGACTAATAACCAGTTCTTTTCTGGACTACCAAATATTCCAAAAACAATTAATCAGCTGTGCTTGTTCAAAATAACCCAAACATTACCAAACATAAGTCACCCAACCAACAAACAGACAAACCCCATGGCCAACATAATTCATCCACCCAACAAACAGACAGAAATAAATGCCAGTCATCCAACTAACAAACAGACAAACCCAGTGCTAAACATAATTCTCAAAAGAAACACACAAAGCCAAACATAACTTCCTAATGGAATAAATATGGCATATATTTTGAAAGCTACATCCTAATTTTACTTACATTTGGGTTTTTGGGGGGAAACATATTTGAAACAAAGATGTTTTCCTGGAAATCTTAAAATTAAAATCTTTTACTCCACTTCACAAATATTTAGGAAATATAACCACCAAACTGGTTTTCTTTACAATGATGGGGGTTATGTTTGCAAAATAGTTTGTCAGTTATTTGGTTTGGGTTCTGTTTGCTATTGGGTTTGTCTGTTTCTTGGTTAGTGGTTATGTTTGGTATTTGGTTTGTGTGTTTGTGGGTTGGTGGTTAGGTTTGGTATTTGGTTTGTGTGTTGTTTAGTTGGGGGTTAGGTTTGGTATTCTGTTTGTGTGTTTGTGGGTTGGTAAGTGTGTGATAATGCCTTTTAACTCTAGTGATGATGCAAGTGTTGGACTTTTTTATTAAAGATTTTAAACAATCCCATGGATTTTAAGCTAAAATGGGCTGATTATTGGCCATATTGGGAATTTATTTTAATATGTTTTTCTATGTGGCCTCTTTTTGTTATGTGTGGTACCATGGGTTATTTGTTTCATGTTTGGGGTGGTGAAGGTGTTGGATTTTTGTTTTTGTTTTGTTTTGTGATAAGTATTTGTACTGAACTGTTATGTTTTGGGAGGGGAATTGGAATAACTTGCAGCTAAATAATTGTTTTTGGAATATTTGGGTGGCCCTGAAAAGGGCCTGGCAGGTCAAAGACCCGCCCTGACTGGATGGCTACTGAGGAGGCTGCTGCTGTTGAGGCGGTGCTGTAGTGGTGATAGTGAAGAGTTGCGGCTGCTGCTGCTGCTGAGGCTGCTCAATGATCTGTGTAGATGTCAGATCTGGTAGCTGGCTTAGTATTCCACTTAAGTTGTGTCTACTGCCCTCGTCCTGTACAGTTAGAACTGATGGAGGGTTGCCAAAGCCAAGGGGGCTTGGTGTGTAGTAGATGTAACTGCTGCTAGCTGCTGCTTGGGTGGAAGTAGACGCCTGTTGAGTGGTTGTTGGCAGTATCCCGACCCTCTGGAACTCCGTGGTAATAGTGGCTGATCTTCTGGCTAGTGGTTGACGTCTACGGTTGGTCTTAATGGTTTCAGTATCTCAAAAATTCTGCCCTTAAGGTCCTCAAATTCCTCTTGGGTCATCTTTTCAGCCTCTGATGCCACGTAGTCAAAGAAGGGCTGCCTGTCTGACTTCTGCTGCAGGAAACCTGAGATCAATGTCCTCATCTGGTCAAAGTGCTCGAGTATCTTGGAGTCTGTTGAAACTGGTGTAGATATGAACATAGGTTGACTCCTACTCTCCCTGAGAACACTGGACTCGAGGTGTTCTGTATCAGTAGTAGACCCACGAGATTCGTCCTGCTTGCTGGTATTTGGACTGGCCTCGAACCCTGAACTTCTGCTGGCCCCCTTTCATCTGATATGGGTCTTAAGGAAACCCATCTGCTGGTACACCCAGGACTGTCTCTTGGTCATCTCCCTTGGGGCTTGGCCAGATTGTAGTTTTGACAGCTTGCCATAACGCGTTTGCTGGGATTCGAACCATCTTCTGACATCAAAGGGCTGGAGCTTGAGTTCTGCAGAAATTTCTGCCCAGAGAGCCTCTTTCTTCTGTCTGTCATGGAAACGTGCATGCTCCTTGTCGTAGAGCTCTGGATGCTCCTTCACAAACTCCACAATTGCAGTTTCTTGGCTGTCAGTGAAAGTTGAACAGACCCTGGCTCTCTTGGCTGCCGAGTGACTCTCTAAATCCTCCTCACACCTCTCTTCTTCTTCGCAAGCTTCCTCAGTAAGTTCCAATCGCTCTTCAGTCTCTTGTGTACCCTCCTCTGTACCCTCCTCCGTCCTTTCCTCCATCCTTTCCTCCACCTCTCCACTTTCCTTCTCCCTCTCCTCTTGCCTCTCATCCATCTTCTTCTTTCCTCTCTTCCCTCCTTTCTCTTTCCTCTTAACTCCAGTCAATAGAAATAAAAAAAGTAAAAAAGTAAAATGTGTCTCATAACTGTAAAATTTGCCTTAAGCTCAAGTATTATATAATATTTAAAAAACTAAAAACCCCTACAAAACAGTGACACACATTTCTCAGTAGCCAAACAGTCAGTAACAACGAGAATGTGTGCGCGGTCGCTTATATAGTCCCAGACCCCCTCATTGCCTTGTTTTAATTTCCGACGCGTGGAAAACAGTCGGCTCTTAATCAGTTCTTAGTCCCAGGCCTCCTGGGGCGTCCTCAGACCGTCGCGGACTAAATTTGTGTTGTCCCAGGCAGCCTGAGGACGCCGGCTTGGATCGGTTAGGGTCGGCTTCTCTTAGTCGGGGCTTAGTCCCAGACCCAGATTTCTTAGTCCCAGGACACCTGAGATGGTCTGAGGCTTCCCGGGACTAATGAAACCGATTCCCTTTCACACGCATGAAACTTCAAAGATCTGTAATGAGTCGGGGACTGCCAAACAGGCTTCCTGGGAGTAAGCTACGGAGGCCTGGGACTAAGGGTCGCAGGACGCCTGGGACAACATAGGACTGTGTAAATTGGGGTCTGAGGAGGCCTGAGGAAGCCTGGGACTGGACATTTTGTTGTCGATGGGAAATGAGAATCGGTTTGAGTCGTGAAAAATATCAAACATGTTTGATTTCTCTCACGACCACAACCGACAACTACCAACCCTTACAGGACGTCTGGGACTAAGCAAATATTTGAAACCGACTCCCAAAAACCCTTAATCAGGAAGCTTAGTCGTGTGGTGGAACACCCACATTAGATATAGTATAGTAAGTTTCAAAAAGAATTAGACATGCAAGACTATAAATTCTTAAAATGGCGTGTTGCCTCTTTAGCTTTTAGTTTGTAAATAAACTTCTGGCAGGAATTCTTAGTTAGGGGTCACCCTTGACCAATCACTAATGAGGTCATTATTAACAAGAACATTCTACCCCTGCAGCACTGACTACGGTAGTCCTAGGGTGCAACCCCAACAAAATGTTTTAAAAACATTCTATTTTAATGGTTTTCGTACCCATCATTTTTTTAACCTTTGCCAAACATTTCCTTTCAAACATTTGCAAAACCTAAAAAATTGTTTACTGGGTTCCTCGTTAAAAGCGCCCTGATGATACAAACACACTAAAACTTTGAAAATCCAATAAGTAATGTTTCTTGTAAAGACTGCTTTCCAGTTCAAATGTTGAATTTAAAATGGCTATCTCATCAACCTGAGGCCCTGACATTGAACCCCACAGGAACCCTGATTGCTGGATTCCTTTGACAAAGTAAATGACAAGAATAAGAGGTGTTTTAAAATGAAGATAGAGAGGAAAATTAGGCTCCTGTGCATAAAACTGAAAGAAAACAGTTGGCTGTTGCCTTCTCCCCTTTGTTTTGGATCTCCATGTTTGTATATTTACAAACAATGCCAGTGAAAACAAAATACTTTACCAAAAACCCAAAGGTTGATTTTATGCTTATGTGAGATTATTTTAAAAATACCATTGTCAACATAATCTCAGGTGAGACAAAAACTGAGATTACATATGTACCTGAGTTTAAGTATGAGTTTAAGACTCCTGTAAACATGAGCACTGGTAACAAATCAGTTCCAATCCTGATCTAACGTTAAGTTTCCATTCACTATAGTCTATATGATGTCAACAATTTTAAACATAATTAGCCATATTAGCGATAGAATTTTACAGGTTCAGATCCCTGACTCTGCCGATCTAGCAGTAAAAATGACAGCAGATAGTAACAGTGTGGTCGCCCTATATAGGGAGCAATTTCATCTTTTTGATATGATATGACTTGATTTTCTGCAATTATTGGCATTAGGATGTGATTGAAGAACATCCCAACTTAAACGATTTGATTTAATGAATATTTATTATAAATTATGATTTAATAAAATAAAGATAAGTCGGGCTGAAGATCTTAAAGCAAAATTGTAGACATATTTGATATTCTCTCCCGCTTTTGTGGACTTCCGAAATTTCGGTCCTGATTTCAAAATCAGCAAGGTTCAGGGCCAAAAATGGGAACATGAAATGACTCCTTTATATGTTACATTATACCCCTTTCACACAACAGGCAATATAACCCATTATTAGAAGTTTTACTCTGCTTCGGCACTGCCTCTTAGGATGCCTCATATTTTCTGAGATTTCATGTACCCGGGGTTAGTACTGTGCTATCAAGATGGTGTCTGCGGTTTACAGAAGGTTGTGATTAGGCCTTGTTTCGGTGTCAGATGTTCATCCAATAGCTGTATAAGGCAAGTGGAGATAAATGGAGGTTGTGTCATGGCGACAGACCTTTGTACTTCTCTCATGCCACTGCTACTGATTCTTCTGTTGGCCACTGTTGTGGCAAGTTCGCATACGGACATCAAACGGTAGTTGAAGGATAGGGGCTCATTGTCTAATACCATCTCGGCATGTGTAAGGAAATGTGTATGTTAATAAATTAATTACTGTGACTATGCTTGAAGAGCATCAATTACTCATGTTGATGGTTTTCAAAAAGGGAGCTTTCAACAATACCCTGTTGTTTACCAAGCCTTATAGCACAAAATGATGCACTTAATATAACATGTTTCCAACTTAATCGGCAATATTAACATTTTTAAATAAAAAAAACAGGAAAATACATTTGATATTTTGAATACTACAATACTTTCTTTGGCAAATAAAATGGCTAAATCCCATATTTCATTTCCTGTTGCTTTTTCTTGGTCTTCTGTAAATAGTTCAGAATATTTCCAACTGAATAAAAACCAATGAAAGAACACTGATATTTCCCTACCATTTATTTCTTTTTTTGATGCAAGTGAAATATAGTAATTATATTATTCACATCAAGGGTTACAATGCATCCGTTTAAGTTTGCATTTGTAAAGAGTCAGAAGCATGCTACAGAGAGGTTGTTTAAAATCTAAAGATTTTCACATGTCTATGCATTTCTTAGTATGTAAATCACAATTTAACAGAAAGTAACTCTGCATGGTGCAAGCATACTATTTCAAAAAGATATCAACCTTAATTTTTTTTAAATGAGAGTCATTGGACCATAAAATATGAAAGATGACAGAGTGGGATGCTGCTTTTGGTGCAATTTCTCATTGGATCCAGATAAACCTATATATTTCATTCTGGGACAATGGGCATGGGGCAAAAACTGGATTTAAGCTCAGTATTTTTCTTGGTGCGGAGAATATAACTATCAATAATTAATTGTTGAGTAAATTTGGACTACAAAAGTTTATACAGTTAAAATTACAACAGTTGAAACAAAGAACTAAAAATTAAGTAATAACATGCATGAAATACAAGCTTAAATTGTTGTAGTAATCTTACCATTAAATTTGTTGTTAGTTGATTATTTACGTGAAATCTCTTTATGAGTGCTAATGTAAATGAGATGAAGTTCAGCAGGAACACCACAATTCACAAGAAAACTATAGGTTTATTAGACTGAAAACTGAAAATATTGTTGAAATTTCTGAACGTTGGTGAATCAAACTTATAACTAAATAGTAATTTTTTCTTTTTTGAAATTTGAAGCAGAAGGCAATACATCTTACAATTCACAATATGCACAAATGAGGATTAGATACACTGAAGAAAAAAAAATTTATGCTGACATGTCAAAACTTTTTTCATGAAAGTAAGTGAGTCAAAATTGCCAAGAAATTAAGCTTGTATCTTTATTACCGTTTAAATAACCAAGAATTGAAGACAGTCCTGACAATTCAGAGGCATAACTGGATAAGACTACATTTAAAAAGGAAAAATTCAGTTTTACCTAATGCTTAAGAGACCATTTTCATCAACAAAAACCTATGTTATA
Organism: Sabellastarte sp. h YS-2021; assembly: GCA_964017235.1. NCBI lineage: Eukaryota > Metazoa > Annelida > Polychaeta > Sabellida > Sabellidae > Sabellastarte > Sabellastarte sp. h YS-2021. The sequence goes on from OZ024927.1 coordinate 150,916,584, forward strand.
GAGTTGTAAACTACATTAAATAGAATTCCTCTAAAAATGGGGAAATCTATGTATGACAGACAGAAGAAATGGTTGGAGATAGTAAGGAAATTCACCATGGAGACGACATTCCATGGAGTGAAGTACATTGCTGAAGATACTCGATTTGTTTCTAGAAGGTTGGTGGTTACTACTTCCTTTTGTTTTTGAAATCCATGCCTTTCCGAAAGGTTGTATCTGGAGGTGGTTCATTAATTTCTTTTTATTACCGGTTTTCATCATAGCTCTTTCTCATTATTAAGACATGTTGCATTTTACTCCAGGAAAGACAGAGACAAAATATTAAAAAAGATCTTACCTCAACCTATTGAGCTGATAAGTCTCACACATTTTCTTAAACTAGAACTCACAAGACTATTTGTTCTAACATTTGTCACCATATTTTGGAACCGATCTAGTGCATTATTTTTTATCAATACAAAATTTTAAATAACCAATTTCTCTAATAGAATTCAAAGAAGGTCAAATACAGAAGAACTGGATTTGATCTTCAATATCAGTATTAAATTATGCACAATCTTTCCTCAGTGTTTTTCCAGGGCCAATTTTTACAAAGATTCTTTAACTCGTGTTAATACTCACTTAGAAACTCATAATTTTGAGCTAATGCTTAACCTCAAACTAGTTTATGCTTAACCTCAAACTAGCAACACTTTTTTACAATTTGGAAAAAAAACATAAACTCCGCTTAAAACCCATGCATAAACCATTTTCTGAGCTTATACTTAAACCCAAAGAGAACACCTGACTGCCTTCTTTCCATTGTGTAGAGGCTTATTTTCGTCTTATGCAAGAATGCCAATGGATTATGATCAGTCCAGCCAGAGATTTAAAATAGTTGCTTAAGGTGAAGTCACATTTGCCCGAATGTGAGGATGCTAACAACATACAATAAGATAACAGGTGATTGGGAAACAGAGCTTTTTATTCTGTAAGGACATAAATCATCGCAACTACAATAAAATTAGAACTGTTAAACTGGCCACCATGCATAGTTATTATATTAAATAGTTGTAATTTTTCAGCACTACACACATCCTGGAGAGCACATCCGCTTTAACATTATCAGCATTATATGAAATGTGATAATATTCAATGTCTTTCACTGTAGCAATAAGCCATATTGACCTTGCTACACTTTGCAGATATTTGTCTTTGATTCTACCCTTGTTCAATGCATGTACGACTGCTATGTTGTCTACATGAAACCTGATGTTTTGATTTTCCCAACACTGACCAAAAATTCTCATAGCTATGAGTATGTTGAGCATCTCAAGCTGAGTAATACTAAGGTTAACAGTAGCTGGGATATGTCTGGACACTGCATATGCATTTTTATCCCAAAAATCCCCCATACCTGTGAGAGATACATCTACGTATACGTCAAACGCCTCCCTAATGTTTCTAAACATAACTTTACCATTAAAATTTGACAAAAATTTCTGAAACCACAGAATGTCTTTTATCATCTCTAAATTCACTTGTATTCGAGCATTAGCATTTGTCAGAGTATTCAGCAACCTGTTTACAAATATACATGCCGATGGGACACATCTGTGAACATAACAGCTTGTCAAGCTGTTGTCTTTTCGAGATGAACCTTCTTGCAACAATGGATTGACACATGTCCCATATCTCGATTATTTTCAAGTGTGGAATTCGAATTTGGTGCAGATCTATATCTACTTCAATGCCCACGCACAATAGGGACCTACTTGGGTGAACCACTTTGTTGGGGATGACAGGAATACCTAGGAATTAGAAGAGCGAGAAGAGAGTGTCGAATTCTGCGTTAGCATTTTGATGCTTATGGATACATATTATATCATCTAAACAATTGTGCATCCTGACGTCACGTGACGTCATGATGTGGCGAAGTACATTGGTAGTACGCTGGCACAGGGCACTGCCCATTTTTATGCCCATGGGTATACTTATATCTAAGTAAAAGTTTTCCTGCCACTTGATACCCAATATGCCAAAATCACCAGGGTCAACTCGAAGGTTCCTGAACGCCCTGCTGACGTCGATTTTTGACAACAGGATATCAGGACCCAGTTCTTGTACTGCATTAATGATACTTTCCACTGATGGGTATTTAAGTGCATAAGGTTCACCATCATAATAGTCTTTTACAATACAATCATTCACAGAGCAGCCCTGGGAGGCCACTTAAGTTGACTGTAATTCGACGAGTGTCATTTGGTCTGGGGTGAGACGATAAAGGTGAGAAGGTCATTACATGGACCGACAATAGCTTTGTGTCTTAATTCTTTCTGAAAATAACTTGCCATGTCATGTGGGTATTGTTCTGCAGATTGATAATTACTGACATTTGTATTATATCCCAAAGCTCGTTTATCAACACACAAGGGGAAACCATATTCCAGATAATCTAATAATACTTTATAATCTCACAAAGAGCCCTCCAATTGTCGCTTTTCAGCTCAGTGGGTACCTTTATACGACTACATTGATAGTTTGGAAGCCCACTATCAGCCACAATAGAATATACCTTCACACGCCCATTGTACAAGGTATGCACACTTTAACACCCTACCAGGCCGAAACAAAGGCACTGGGGTATTGAATTCACAAATGAAACCAAAGTCATTCACCTTGTCAACAACGCACGTTTGTTTTTCATTTACCTTGTCATGAATAAAACACCAGGGCAAGTCTCTGTTCCCACATATACACAGATCTTTGACGAATAATGACTCAGAAAAAGCAACATTAAACCCAGATGAATTATGTTCTTGATGGCTACTGTCACTTTTGTTTAATTCAGAATAAACAGAATTAAAAGAACATGCACTATGACCTTGATTATTACTGTCATTTATGGTTGACCCTAAGTTACTGTCAGTTGTGACAGATTCACTGTCAATGAACTCAGACTGTGATAACGATGGCAGTCCAGTTCTGTGCCATAAAAAGAGTTCAAAGTGTCCCTGTTGTTAAAATAGCTAGCTGCCCTAAAACTGGCTGTGGAGTTCCTACTGCGAGAACGCTACGAATTAATGTAGTGATTCGAGTCAGTGTGACGGCACCCTAAACTGAAACATGAGCTCTGTTTCGCTGTGTCCAAACTGAAGTCGCTGGTTTTCTGCTGGATGCAATCCCCGGCCTTGTGGTAACAGATCTTCCCAGTCTCTTTGAAACAAAATGAACACGCATGTTTCATGATATGGCCATCCACAATATCAGTGCACACCTTGTTACACGATTTGTGTTTTCCAGTTTTGGGTGCTGTCCCACTTGCCTTGGTAGTGATACCTCTTCCTGTATTTCTGATCCTGATCTTTTCTACAGTATCTGGATGACACCAGGAGCATTTGCCTGTTTCAATTTCCTGTAGGAGCAGTAAATAGGCATGCCTTGCAGTCGCCTAGTTGGTTTCTAGGGCGTCCTGTAACAGATGTCTTCCATACTCCATATTGGACTTCACGCTGCTGCTGGCCTCTTCCTGTATGCACCCCATAAACCCAATCATAAACTGTATGGAGGAGAGATCCTTCCCATCTTGTCCCAGGAAGCAGAGATGATGGGGCCATGGGATTTCGACCTTAATGGCGTTGTCACCTGACCTGTGTAAGCCAGATTTAAAAGTTTTATTACCTTGGTAAGAGGTTTCCCTTGATTGGCCTTGCATTTTCTGTAACAGCTTCTGAAGTCTGTGCTGTGTTCTGTCGTCTTCCTTCAAGAATTGAAGTGAAGGCTGTGTCACTGAAGATTCACTGTCTGAGAGTTGTGAAAGCTGTGTGCTGGATGCCCGAGGAGTGTGTACGCTACTGTATTCCTCATCTGAAGAGTCCTGCACCTTGACTTTTTGTCTGAACGATGTGGTTTGCTAGCAGGCTTGGATTCACACTGCCCTGAAAGTTGTGAAAGCTGTGTGCTGTATGCCTGAGGAGTGTGCACGCAGCCGTATTCCTTATCTGAAGAGTCCTGCACCTTGACTTGTTTGTCTCAACGATGTGGTTTGCTAGCGGGCTTGGATTCACACTGCCCCGAATATGTATGTGAGTGCTTAGGTGAACTGTGAGAGAGCCTGGATGTGGCACCTGAGGAGTGCTCACGTTCATTAAGCCTCTTCTCCAGTTGATGATTCTTATTTTCTAGCATCTAGTCAAGTTTCGACTCTACCTGAGAAGTCTTTGAGCCGGTGCTTGAAGATGATGCTGAGTCAGTAAGTCAAAGTCAAAGTTGGGGTTTTACGTCCCGTTCAACAGCCAGGGGCTGAGTCAGTAAGTAACTGGTGGCTTTCACTTGCTTGCTGATCTGCCTGCTGACTGATGTTGGCTTGGTCATCTTGCTGTATGTCAGACACGACAGAGGCATTGATATTCATTATCCTTTTGCATCATTGCCCACAGAACGAGCGTGTTTAATGCCACATCTGGAGCATCCTGCCATGCCAGTATAAGTTGACTTTGACATTTTATCCAGATTGCTTAACAGTCAGAAGTACAATGTGATAAAACAGTATATTAACATCCATTAAGTTAAAATGTGACATATAACCACTGCATAAAAGTCAATGAATAATCAAGTGTAGTCCGAAAATGCTTTTAACTCCTTCACTTCGAATATCATAATGAGGGTATTTGGCCAGAAGCATGGGATGCCACATTTTAGGCGGGAACTGGACATAGTTCACCCACTAGCGGCTGGCAGTGGTCATTAGAGTGTTTTCATTACTGAATGACACTTGAATCTAACAATTAACTTGACACACAGGACCCCCTGGGTAGGACTGAAAAGTTGTGCCTAATGCATCAACACTGTGTACACCAAATTAGGTCTCTAAGACAAACACACATACACCTCAAAATGCTGCAATGCTAAAATAAGTTCCAAAGTTTCTTTTTCGACAGTGGATTTTTTTTTTGATGTTTATTGAACTTTTTGGAAAAATAACACACCTCCCACGGCTCTGTCAACATTCAAAATACAGGGCTTGAAAAAATCTGGAGAAACAAACTAGTACTGAACACAACTAGTACACAACTTTGATTTGATATTGTCAAAAGCATGTCGGCAATTTGAGGTAAAACAGAATCAAAGAAAACCAGACTGAAAAGCTCCTCAAAGACAGGAATAGGTTTCACAGGGGCTTTTGGAACTGTTTGATTTGGTTTACCTGTCATTTGTCATGGGTGACAAGTTATACAAAACTCAACTACACTTTGCCTTATTCTGGACCAGTAAAAGTGCCCAGTAATTGTAAATAGCATTTGATTGATTCCCAAATGACCATCCATCGGAGATTAATGTGCTAGTTTGAGTATTTCACCGTGGTATACTTTGCATACCACTCTCTGTTCCATTACTGACCATTCTTCATTTGACAGGACATTAGGAGGTTTCCACTTTCACATAAGGATACCCACATTTACATACTAGCCTGTCTAACTCCCTTTGGAAGGGTCAACTGAAACAAGGGAGAGTCTTTCTCCTGCTCTCTAATCAATTTCCCCTATTTATGGGGTTTAGAGACATAGTATTAACATGTGTTGTGTTACATAACATTCTGAGGACACATCCAGGAGGAGGAGCCCTCCCACAGAACCGACAGGATGCCCACCAGCTATAAATGAACAGTTATTTTGTTGTAAGATGAAAACTGCAGGAATTCCTCAAGGGAGGCAAAGCAGCAGAGAGACCTACTTAAGAATTACTTCAACCACCTTGGTGCATTGGCTGGGCAGGTGGTGAGGATCTGAAGATGTGACATAATAAGAAAATACCATGCGGGCAGAAGTAGTGGGCATCTATCAGTCCTTTTCAGGACTTCCTAGAACTATATACAAAGCTGGTGTTACACAGATTTCTAACAAGTTTCGACGAATGTCCAACAAGTTTCCAACAACTTTTTGACAAATTTCTAAACCGTTTCCAACAAATTTCTACCAAATTTCAAACAAATTGTTACAGAAGTATAAAAGTAAGAGCGTTCCTCACCAAATAATTTATTTCATTATCACTCATCCAAAATTGAGCATATCCTAACAAAAAACATACAACAGAAAAATTTCCAAATGCTCATGTCAAGTGTTGCACAAAGTTGTAAACTTTAAAGTTTTAAGTTCCATGTCTAAAAGTTTTTGAAATTTCTGAGTGATAAGTTTTCAAGTTTCACAAAGTTCATCTAGCCCTTTTTAAACTAACTTACAAAGAAAATAAAAAATAGTAATAATAAAATTATTTTAAAAAATCAAATAAAAATAAAAACTCCAGAAAAAGTAATTCCTTCATTCATCCATTCCCTTAGTCACTCAGTTACTCACTAACTAACTAACTCAATCACTCATACATATTTTTGTTTGTGTGTTTAAAGGGGATATGGTTGGGGCTGGGATGGAGTTATATTATATATTTGGGTTTTTAAGGGCATGTAAATCAGCAGTGGTCCCAAGAAGTACTTTAAAGTAGCAGTGGTCCTGAAAAGGACCTTTATATAGCAGTGGTCATGAAAAGGACAACTAGGTACTGGGAAGTGAAGGTCTACTGCGGCTGCTGCGGTGACTGTGACAACTGCTGCGTTGGTGAGACATAAAGAGATAAGGACAGTGTCATGGTTCCCGGAACCGGAGTTGGGAAGGAAAGTCATGGAGGGTCGACCCATGAAGTAACATCAGGAGGCCTTAACTGAAATTATAAACAATTCAACTGATCCTAGAGTCGGGAACTGTCAGTTCCAGTGGATCATCCCTATTAGAAAGAACTCTTTAATCTGAAGAAATGAAACTTTTTTCTCGTTTTAAGTAGATTTGGTAGACTTCTGCAGTAATATTTTTAGTAGAACTGCCATATTTGGTTTTCGTGAACTTCACTTCCTGTTTGTGGGCCTGTTGCACAGGGTTATGTAGCGCATCCTTTTATCAGAACGGTTTTACAATGGGGAGATACCAAAATGACAAATGTGCCACAGACCAACCCCTAATAATAATAAACACCACAACAATAGACATAAAATCTATAAAATACAAATAAAAGTCTATGTTACAACATGTTATTACTCCTTTGAAACGCAAGAACATGCTTAAAATTTTAAGATTTTATTTTGTGACAGATATATCAGCAACTTTACATATTTACTTTGCATTACTTGCGTAAGACTGCTTTAGTTAAAAAGAAGAGGTTTATATCTGTACAATGTATCAACAGAAAATAGCACAGGTTTTAGTATGGTTTAGTACACACCAGCCAAATAATTATTTTCTGTTAAATGTCGCATTGATTAGAATTTTTCAACAAACATGAACACTTGAAAATTTTAAAAAAATTATATTTTATCCCTTATACTTTCTTTACGGATTCTATTTGACTTAAACAATTGTCTGATTTTCTTGATTAAGAAAAATATTCTTTCGAGTTTTATCTAAATGTTATAGCTCTTACGTGAACCATTATTCTGGATCCAAAAGAGTTAGACAAGTAATCCTCATTTTTACATGGTTGGGTGATAGATACATGTCTTTGGCAGACTTAAGTGGGCTTCATAATCATCTATTACGCATAACAATTTGCCACTGCTTTGAAATGTAGCATAAGATTTTGCAGTCAGTTAATATGTAGACAGTATTAAAATATAGAACTTTGAAATTTGAAAGAAGTTTGATTAAGCAACCACCGATAGCATAATTGGATTTCAGCCGGGTAGAGTTTATTTTAAAATCACTTAGGATAAATATTAATATATTTAACAGTAGGCACAGTAAATTACAAAAAATATGGTATTAATGGTTAAATAGTAATTAATAACTTACAACTAACTAAGTATATTTGTTGCTGATACTTCGAATGAGTTCAACAAGAAATAACTCTATGTTACCAAAGTGGAAACCCAATCTTCTGTCAAAAGCAAACCAAGCTTCACACTTTGTCTACAAGACAAAAGTCTCCATTTTCTCCTTTACACTAAAATGACCCAATGCCTAATGTTTAGACACAAGCCTCTTCAAACTAAAAATTATGGTGGGAAAAAATGTAACTACTGAGAATAAATTCATTAAACAACTGATATCTTTCAAGGAACGTTGCTAAATTACACCAGATATATGCAGAAGCCATGATTACCGCCAACTAGTCTGCACCCTTATCTATGAAAGAAAACTGTGACTGATGGCCTTAAAGGTGGCCCACCACGTTTAAAACAAAAAAGCCTTTATATCTGAGCAAATATATTGATTTGATCTCCTTTGTGAATACTAGCCCCAGGTATAGAATACTATGGTATTTTCTATACTTTGAGTTTTAAATCCAGCTGGACCCCAGTGGCCCATTTCACAAAGGGACTCAAGTCCAGATTTAGACTTAAATTTAAGACTTTGGTCTTAAATTTATGTTAAGTCTGTAGTCTTAGACTTAGCGGATTTCACAAAGCAGCTAAGTCCATGAAATTGCTAAGTCAGTGGACTTAACTTTAAGTCTGGGAGGTAGTGGTCTTAAATTTTGTAAAGAGGACTTAAATATGGCCGCCACTTTTCTACACTTCAAAATTTGAAATGGCTGTTAATCAAGTATAATTATACAGAACACCTTACTGAAGTAGTCTTTGGGAAGTTTATATGATGTTACAAGGTTTTCTATTTCAAAACAGCACTTATCCTTAGATAACACACATCAAATGAAGGATATAAACGGTCATATGACACAGAAAACCACTGTGGTTATTTGATAAGCTTGGACTTAACTAAGTCACCCTTTGTGAAATCCATTTAAGTCCCAGACCTAGCTAAGACCAAAGTCTTACTTTTAAGTCCAAGACTTAGCCAATAAAGGGACTTAGTTTAAGTCCTTCAGTGAAATTGGCCCCAGACAAGTCATAATATAGTCAGACTTGTCAGAAGGAAATAAGTCAGAAGGAAAGTCAGAAAACTTTGATCCAGATCTGTTTGAATGAGCCTTTGATGCAACTTGACATAATGACGTTACAAGACAGGATGAGGATCCAGACTTTGGGAGTCAGAAAGCAAGATTGGCAACTCTTTCAAAAAATATTAAACATGTTTGATATTTTCCTGACGTTTACAGACCTTCACTATTTTCCTTTAGGCATTAAATATTTGTCAAAAGTTTAGTCTTAAGCTCAAAATTTGGTTCGAGTCCAGACCAAAATCAGGAATATGGAACTACTACTTATTAAGTATGGCTGACACAAAATTTAGACACAAATTGTATGTAAATAGAACCACATTAACTTCATCCAACAGCATTGGCCCTGGGAGAACTTTCTATTAAGCCTTATGTTAATCAAGGTCTTTGGTAACTGGATTATCAAAGAGATTTTACTTGCCATCTCTTTTACTGTAGTCAATATTTGAGTAAAGCCTTTAATATGTCCATGTGCACCATTAGCTTTCACCATGCATAAATGTATGCACATAGTGTAAAGTCTACTCTGGAACAAAGGTGTTATATCAATAAATGGGATGTGGGTGCAGTTAAAGCTTCTCTTACATCCCATTGTACTTGCATAGACACCTAAAGCTTCTTTTACATCCCATCGTATGTGCATACACTCGTAAGTGTCCTGCAAATATTGTTGAAAAATATGAGCATAGCCTGGTAGTGGAGTAGCAGAGATTTGCACATGAAAACAAGGTATATTTTCCCAACAAGAGTGTCATTACTTGAACATCAAAGAACAGACTGTGACTAGCTACAGACCCAGCAGTGGGTTTATATGGATGCAAGGCACATGTGAGTGTATTATACGACACGTGCTAACCCTGCAAATGAATGGGGAGATCTTGCAACACTTGCAAGGGAAATGCATTGCGCAAGTCTCCTGAAGTTACCCTTGAGAAATGGATGTGTTTATGGCCATACTGCTTGCACGCAGAGAAAATGTGCATGTCAATTTTCATTGCAGGGCTTGTGCAACCATGAAATTCTGTTATAAAATTGCACGTGTACCTAATGCCCCTGTTCCACCAAAGGATTAAGCCCCGACCCTGTCCGCGACCCTTAATAGTGGACAGTCGGTAAAAAAAGGTAAAATGGGCGGGAAAACTGAATCGATATTAAAGCCTGGGATTAAATTCAGATCGGCCTCAGGAAGCCTGAGGAGGCCCCAGGTGGCCCCACACAGTTCCCAACTGTTCTGGGACTAAGAACCAATTAAGCCATTTTTCTGGTCGGTTTGAACCACGATCATGTCGTAGACATACCGACTGGGTCTCAGGACGCCTCAGGCCTCCTGGGACTAAGCACCGACTAACCCCTGATTAAGTCCCGGCTTCCTCAGGAATCCTGAGGCATCCTCAGTGTTCCCCAGACCAAGATTGCCGATGTGATAGCATAATATCTGGGATGGTGTCAGTGTTGGACTTTTTTATTACAGATTTCAACCATTCCCATGGATTATTGGCCATATTTGGAGTTCATTTGTATAATTTTTTTCTATGTGACCTTCTGTTGTTATGTGTATTACCATGGGTTATTTGTTTCATCTTTGGGGTGGTGTGGGTGTTGGGCTTTTTGTGTGTGTGTTGTGATAAGTATTTGTACTGAACTGTTATGTTTTGGGAGGGGTACTTGAACAACTCGCAGCTGTTATAGTCCCAGACCGGCCGCTTATATAGTCCCAGACCCCCCCTTGCCTCTTTTTGGTTTAAAGTGCGCAGAAAAGAGTTGGTACTTAATCGGTACTTAGTCCCAGGCCACCTGGGGTGTCTTCAGACCGTCGCAGACTAAATTTGTGTGGTTGAAGGTGGCCTGAGGAGGCCGGCTTGGATCGTTTGGGATCAGCTTTTCTTAGTCGGGGCTTAGTCCCAGACCCAGATTTCTTAGTCGCAGGACACCTGAGACGGTCTGAGGCTTCCTGGGACTAATGAAACCGATTCTTTGTCACACGTATGAAACTTCAAAGATCTGTTATGAGTCGGGGACTGACAACAGGCTTCCTGGGACTAAGCTAGGAATGCCTGGGACTAAGGGTCGCAGGAGGCCTGAGACAACATAGGACTGTGTAAATTTGGGTCTGAGGAGGCCTGAGGAAGCCTGAGACTGGACATTTTGTTGACGGCGGGAAGTAAGAATCGGTTTGGGTCGTGAGAAATATCAAACATGTTCGATTTTTCTCACGGCCCCAACCGACAACTACCGATCCATACAGAATGCCTGGGACTAAGCAAATTTTTGAAACCGACTCCCAAAAACCCTTAATCGGGAAGCTTAGTCATGCGGTGGAACACCCACATTAAGTGTGCTTTGCAAATTCGCCGATTTTTCTGTAACCAGGACATACGTGCACGTGCGATGGGATGTAAGAGAGACTTAAAGGATGAACATGACAAACTCATGCCTCATTTACTAAGTCAGTTATTAATGGATCATTGATTCTATGGAAATCACTGGAATGATACAAAGGATAAAAACAACCTGGTGACATATTTTTACACTACTTTCTGATTGATTCAATATAACACAATTAATCCACTGAGAGGAAATAGTTCAAACAAGTACATTGTTACTTTCAGAAGAATACAGTGGTATGTTGTTCACTTTCAATACACACATGTAATAATAGATATTACTTTTAAATCTTCACAGTATGCACCAGAGACATGGTGTGGCATAAGATCACATGTCTCTCGCCACAAAAGTCGATATCAATCTACCTTTTGTTAACAAGTGAAATGCATGGTTGACCTGTCCAGATATGCTCTTTACTGTTTGAAATAGACATAAAATCCCCATACTTTGGTTGTCCTGGTTAAGGGGCTCCTTTATCTTTTATAGAAATTCTTACACTTGTCGTTACTCAGATAATTAAGAATCAAAGACTGTTCAATATTCCTGTTCTAAAATAATTCTGAAATTTGTATTATGCAATTGTTTTTTCAGTCTCTGAAAAGACGTTATCATATTAGAAGCACACATTAAACGAGGAGATAATAAAATGCTTGCAAAATTAACTTTGATAGAAGGTGACATTATAAAATTATCCATCTATAATTTGACCCTAAAATCCCAATGACCCCAAATATAAATAACCCTGACCCCCAAAGTAAAATTGTCACATAAACAATCATAATTGGCTCAGGTGAAACATTAAAAGGTATGAACCTACCAACTAAGGCCACAATTTCAAAACCCGAGTGAAAGGTGAAAACAATTACCCTGAAAGGAAAAAAACTTGAATGTTAGCCAAGGTTGAAAGGTGGAGTTAACCTACACAGATCATGAACTTTGACCACAAAGTGAAGGCGATAAATAAAATTCCCAAGGAATTGTGAGTTACAACGAAAAAGGTCATAACTAAAAGTGAGGTCACAATTCAAGGACCCAGGTAACAGGTCAAAGGGGTTACCTAAAAATGGGTTCGAAGTTGATAGATAGTAAAGGTCAAAAGATTATAAGCTCACAAAGGAGTGGGGATGTAAAATCATTTATAAATTAATGCTAATATAAAGATTTACAGGGCCCCAAACACCCAGTCGATGTAGGGAGTGTAGGTTAGGCACAGAGGTGAGACCTGGGCCCGTATTCACTAACATTCTTATTCATAGAATAAGAATTTTTCTTAGAATTACAAAATTTTCTTATCTAAGAATTTTCTTATTCTTAGAAAAAAATTGTATTCACAAAGCAATTCTTAGTTAAGAATTATTTCTAAGAATAAGAATTTTCTTAGTTAAGAATAGTAAACAGAAACATGTGCATGCATACAGTTTTTGATGTCACATGATTAGTTATGTGATAATTTACACCTTTATTGTTTGAAATGGAGTCAGAAATAGGTGCCGGATTCACAAAAGGTCCTAACCTACCCTTTTCTTAGACTTAGCCCATCTAAGAATTTTCATAAATAGGTATATTCATAAAGCAGGTTTTAGCTAGAATAAAAGTCATCAACTTAAGATGCGATATCCAAATGGGAGCAACAGATCCAGCTAGAGCTTACCCTTATGTTGTAGTTCTTAGAGATCAATGTCTCCTGGATCAATACAGATATGAAAAGTTCTGCTAATGTGCACTTTGAAAATATGAGCCGCAGGACCTATTTAATTCAAAATTCGTATAATAGAATCAACTGATGGATAATGCATCTGAAAATTAGTACCCAAGTATGTATCCTTGAGGACTCCATCATAAACTGACAAACCTTTCGGAAAACTCATAAATGGGGAAATATGTACATCAAAAGGTTTGCTATCTAAGGGACTCCGCATAGCTTGAAAACCAACTTCCTCCTAAATGTATTTGTCAACATGATCCGGTTACAACCAAGCCAAAGCATGATTCACCAGAGTGCTTTGCAAATCTCTGGATCTATCAAAGTCCACAGGGGATCCGCATTCTATCAGATCCAGTAAATGCTGGTCAAAATAATCAACCAAATATTTTCTCTAACTAGTAACATTTAAATTAGTGTGAACTGGAATACACAAACCCAACAAAAAATTAGGAATGCCAGTATTTTTTCCATGACTTTATGAGCAGTTAGGACATCTTGGGATCTGGGGACATCTTGGGACGGCTCTTATACACATATATTGGGATGAGAGGTATACAGCCACATTTGGTATCAATCTGGGCTTTACATTTCTGAAATTCCGGAACAAGATTGGGATTGACATCGAAACTGTAGGATCTGAGACCGGATCTGCGCCATAAACAATCTCCTGTTTGAACATTTTTGGCACTGCATTAGTTGCAGAACAACTTACTTGACTGTTGAGCTTAGGTAGCAGTGCTTAAGTATCTATGGTTTCCCAACTCCAGTCCTGCATAATACAATTTTTGTGACTGTCTTATTTGGTGTTCTTACTTGATCCTCCTGCTCAGTCTCCAGTAGTTGATATCTGTTCCTTAGTGGTATAGAGTAACACTTACCCACCTGCACACTGCTTGCATCTTCATATTTGTGGACCAGATCCAAATTCGACTTGCCTCTGCCTGGGAAACCAGCATTGTGGCTACTAATCCAACCAACTTGTGACTGGAACATTTTATGTTTGCTGACAGTACTGTCCTTGACCCTATTGGTATCGAATTCAGTATTGACCACCACATGTTCTGGTGTAATAAAGTCAACCACTGAGGCTTTGTGTTGACCACAAGCACTATTTTGGACCACTTTGTGGGCACTTTCAGACTTGTCTGAAAACACTTGGGCAAAAAGCAAGAGAAGATTCAAACCTCGGTTTTATTTCTGACTTAGACCAACCAGATCATGAGAGCAATTCTTTGTTGGAGTAATACGCATTTATCACAGTCCTTTCCTTGTGGACATGCCTCGAACCTGAGGATATGACCTGCCATCATTAGACCAACATGCACACACATGTTTTTAAAAATACCCCTTTGGTCTCATGGGTCTACTTTTGTGAACAAACACCTTTGTTATAATACATACAAGTGCTAGTTTTTGGTAGAGGAATGTTTGTCTTGAGTTCTCTGAGAGCTACTTTGAGAGGTACTATGTCTTTGAACATGAACCCAGTGTACACTATCAATTTTTTCAGCCTCCAACCAACTCGTAATCTCCCCTTGCTCCATTCGACATAGGAGCCCCTATGGCTCACCTTTGCCAAAGCCCAGAAGTCATTATTCTTGCTGGGGCTCGTACACTTGATAGGTCCCTTAAGGAGGACTCTGCCCGGTCAGAGCATTATGTTATTACTTGGACAAGACCAAGGACCTCAAGAAGAGTTTTGCCAAGGATATTCCAGCAACAACTTGTTACATATATGGGCATTGTGCCAGTGCATTATTTAATCTAAGCTTTATATGTGTGTATTAACATTTAAGGTAATGGAGCTATTGATTTTTGTGTGTTACTAATGTTTATTTTCTATTTATGGACTGGGGGAAATCCGTCTGTGTTTCCATAATCTCATTAGTTCTACTATACTGATCTATTAATAGTTTTGGGAAAACCCTGAAAGTAGTTTCTAGTATCCGCACTGCTTCCGGTGACAAGCGTTATTGTATTTTGAATATTGTGCATTGATATATCAGAGAGTAGATTTACTGCATTTAGGATATTATCCATATCTTGGAGCGGACAGTACAGTTGTGCAAACTGTCTGAATATCTCTATACAGACATTGTGTGATTGGATATCAAAAGGATCACAGGATAAGGACGTTTCATGTTATTGGACATTGTACAGATCACAGGATACAGATATCTGTTTGTGGAGATCAGACAGATCACAGGACAGATCACAAGGCAGATTGCCGGATACCGTGAACAAACTTAACTGTGAGTTTCAATGGTCAGGTCAGATTGGTTTCATTACTGTGTTATTGTATGTGCCATTGATAGCATACCAGTTGACCAAGTTTTTGCATTTTCCTGTTACAACTTAGAAGCAAAAGGTAATTGCTACCGTGCTTGCCCAGTGACTGTAACAAAATTTAGGTGTTGACACCCACTGAATGGTTCAGGCAAAAGGTTGTCTAACCTGGGCAGAGAAAGTGGGATATGCACTGATAAGATGACTAGATGCCAGAACAAAAACAATAAAAATCATCCTGCGACACCCATGGTCCAAATATGTGGTGACCACTTGGCACAGAATCCCCACTGGTAAGAAAGCACAAACACCCAACTCCTCCCAGTGAAGGCTCAACTCATCCACTTCCCAAGCTTTGTGATCTGGGACAGTGGATACAATTTTCAGAAGCTTGTGGTTGAACCTGATGGCAAAAACATCCACTTGAGGAGTGTGCCACCTCGCAAACAAGTGGTCGAACACCTCCTGGAGAAGAGACCACTCAGTATCACTTGTTTTTGTCTGTACAAATTGTACAAAAGGCATACATTCAGGCGACCTGGACTGTGTCTGGCCCTCAGCATTATTTGCCAGAGGTTGCACCATGAGAGCAGTCTCCAAAGGAGGGCACAAATAGAGCCTGATCACATACCCCCTCCTCGTTTATGTATGACACAACTGCTGTGTTGTCTTTTGCCACCAAATTGGTTGGTCCCCAACATAAGTGCTCAAAATTCTTGAGGACCAGTAGGACTGCTTTCAGTTGGCTTTGACCAGAGACCTGTCACCATGCAGTCCCCTAAGTGTGTCCCCCAACCATAAATTGAAGCGACTGTAAAGAGCTACAGAGCATGTTGAAATCAGTGCAGAGATTGGCCAAGAAGCACATGATCTTTGTCTAGCCACCACAACAGATGAGGATGAAGAAATCTGGGCAGAGGTATTTCTCTAAGGATTCTGGGATTTGCCAATAATTCTTCATGTGCTACTGAATGGGCCTCGTATGAAGACATCCCAAAATGACCTGTTTTTCTGGAGCTGTCAAAAGACTATCAGGGATATAAACTGCCTGGTCCTTATTTTCTGAGTCAGGGAGTCCCACCTCTCTTGGGTGGGTTTTACCAGAAATTGGGAAAGGTCACACAGATATCGTAAAAAGTTGAACACTTGATGGGGAATTAGTTCCAACTTGATCACGTTCACTACCCAGCCCAGATCTTTGCGCAGGGCCAAAAGGGTCTGGATATGTTGTTGGAAAGTTTCGTGAGAAGGGACTCTGAGCAACTAATTTCTTAGGTACTGGTACCCTGAAACCCCTGGCTTGAGCCATGACCTTTACTTCCTTTAAAACCTTTGCGAACTCCTTAGGAGCTGTTGCTAGGCCAAAGGAAAGGGCTGTAAACTGGTTTGAAGCCTTTGTTTTCATACATGTTGAAGCCTTGTTTAAAGCCTTTCTTTTCATACATGTTGTTCCGATAATCTCAAAATTCCCCTTCCTCACTGGACTGAGAGTCAGTATCAGAAGCTTCAGTGCCACCTGGTGGAGACAGCTTTTGAAGGAAAAACTGATCAGGGAGTATCAGTGGAGTGACGTTGAATTAGAGTGAAGAGACACAGCCATTGAAGACAGGGTAATACCGGTGGAATGAGCTTCACTGGTCACTTGTTCAGATAAGGAAGTGTCTCTGACCGGGCTGTCATGTTTGGTATGCTGTTCAATTTTCTTGACCAGACCTGAAGCTATGTGGCTGTTGCTAGGCCTTTGATAGAAGGTGACATTATAAAATTATCCATCTATAATTTGACCCTAAAATCCCAATGACCCCAAATATAAATAACCCTGACCCCCAAAGTAAAATTGTCACATAAACAATCATAATTGGCTCAGGTGAAACATTAAAAGGTATGAACCTACCAACTAAGGCCACAATTTCAAAACCCGAGTGAAAGGTGAAAACAATTACCCTGAAAGGAAAAAAACTTGAATGTTAGCCAAGGTTGAAAGGTGGAGTTAACCTACACAGATCATGAACTTTGACCACAAAGTGAAGGCGATAAATAAAATTCCCAAGGAATTGTGAGTTACAACGAAAAAGGTCATAACTAAAAGTGAGGTCACAATTCAAGGACCCAGGTAACAGGTCAAAGGGGTTACCTAAAAATGGGTTCGAAGTTGATAGATAGTAAAGGTCAAAAGATTATAAGCTCACAAAGGAGTGGGGATGTAAAATCATTTATAAATTAATGCTAATATAAAGATTTACAGGGCCCCAAATACCCAGTCGATGTAGGGAGTGTAGGTTAGGCACAGAGGTGAGACCTGGGCCCGTATTCACTAACATTCTTATTCATAGAATAAGAATTTTTCTTAGAATTACAAAATTTTCTTATCTAAGAATTTTCTTATTCTTAGAAAAAAATTGTATTCACAAAGCAATTCTTAGTTAAGAATTATTTCTAAGAATAAGAATTTTCTTAGTTAAGAATAGTAAACAGAAACATGTGCATGCATACAGTTTTTGATGTCACATGATTAGTTATGTGATAATTTACACCTTTATTGTTTGAAATGGAGTCAGAAATAGGTGCCGGATTCACAAAAGGTCCTAACCTACCCTTTTCTTAGACTTAGCCCATCTAAGAATTTTCATAAATAGGTATATTCATAAAGCAGGTTTTAGCTAGAATAAAAGTCATCAACTTAAGATGCGATATCCAAATGGGAGCAACAGATCCAGCTAGAGCTTACCCTTATGTTGTAGTTCTTAGAGATCAATGTCTCCTGGATCAATACAGATATGAAAAGTTCTGCTAATGTGCACTTTGAAAATATGAGCCGCAGGACCTATTTAATTCAAAATTCGTATAATAGAATCAACTGATGGATAATGCATCTGAAAATTAGTACCCAAGTATGTATCCTTGAGGACTCCATCATAAACTGACAAACCTTTCGGAAAACTCATAAATGGGGAAATATGTACATCAAAAGGTTTGCTATCTAAGGGACTCTGCATAGCTTGAAAACCAACTTCCTCCTAAATGTAATTGTCAACATGATCCGGTTACAACCAAGCCAAAGCATGATTCACCAGAGTGCTTTGCAAATCTCTGGATCTATCAAAGTCCACAGGGGATCCGCATTCTATCAGATCCAGTAAATGCTGGTCAAAATAATCAACCAAATATTTTCTCTAACTAGTAACATTTAAATTAGTGTGAACTGGAATACACAAACCCAACAAAAAATTAGGAATGCCAGTATTTTTTCCATGACTTTATGAGCAGTTAGGACATCTTGGGATCTGGGGACATCTTGGGACGGCTCTTATACACATATATTGGGATGAGAGGTATACAGCCACATTTGGTATCAATCTGGGCTTTACATTTCTGAAATTCCGGAACAAGATTGGGATTGACATCGAAACTGTAGGATCTGAGACCGGATCTGCGCCATAAACAATCTCCTGTTTGAACATTTTTGGCACTGCATTAGTTGCAGAACAACTTACTTGACTGTTGAGCTTAGGTAGCAGTGCTTAAGTATCTATGGTTTCCCAACTCCAGTCCTGCATAATACAATTTTTGTGACTGTCTTATTTGGTGTTCTTACTTGATCCTCCTGCTCAGTCTCCAGTAGTTGATATCTGTTCCTTAGTGGTATAGAGTAACACTTACCCACCTGCACACTGCTTGCATCTTCATATTTGTGGACCAGATCCAAATTCGACTTGCCTCTGCCTGGGAAACCAGCATTGTGGCTACTAATCCAACCAACTTGTGACTGGAACATTTTATGTTTGCTGACAGTACTGTCCTTGACCCTATTGGTATCGAATTCAGTATTGACCACCACATGTTCTGGTGTAATAAAGTCAACCACTGAGGCTTTGTGTTGACCACAAGCACTATTTTGGACCACTTTGTGGGCACTTTCAGACTTGTCTGAAAACACTTGGGCAAAAAGCAAGAGAAGATTCAAACCTCGGTTTTATTTCTGACTTAGACCAACCAGATCATGAGAGCAATTCTTTGTTGGAGTAATACGCATTTATCACAGTCCTTTCCTTGTGGACATGCCTCGAACCTGAGGATATGACCTGCCATCATTAGACCAACATGCACACACATGTTTTTAAAAATACCCCTTTGGTCTCATGGGTCTACTTTTGTGAACAAACACCTTTGTTATAATACATACAAGTGCTAGTTTTTGGTAGAGGAATGTTTGTCTTGAGTTCTCTGAGAGCTACTTTGAGAGGTACTATGTCTTTGAACATGAACCCAGTGTACACTATCAATTTTTTCAGCCTCCAACCAACTCGTAATCTCCCCTTGCTCCATTCGACATAGGAGCCCCTATGGCTCACCTTTGCCAAAGCCCAGAAGTCATTATTCTTGCTGGGGCTCGTACACTTGATAGGTCCCTTAAGGAGGACTCTGCCCGGTCAGAGCATTATGTTATTACTTGGACAAGACCAAGGACCTCAAGAAGAGTTTTGCCAAGGATATTCCAGCAACAACTTGTTACATATATGGGCATTGTGCCAGTGCATTATTTAATCTAAGCTTTATATGTGTGTATTAACATTTAAGGTAATGGAGCTATTGATTTTTGTGTGTTACTAATGTTTATTTTCTATTTATGGACTGGGGGAAATCCGTCTGTGTTTCCATAATCTCATTAGTTCTACTATACTGATCTATTAATAGTTTTGGGAAAACCCTGAAAGTAGTTTCTAGTATCCGCACTGCTTCCGGTGACAAGCGTTATTGTATTTTGAATATTGTGCATTGATATATCAGAGAGTAGATTTACTGCATTTAGGATATTATCCATATCTTGGAGCGGACAGTACAGTTGTGCAAACTGTCTGAATATCTCTATACAGACATTGTGTGATTGGATATCAAAAGGATCACAGGATAAGGACGTTTCATGTTATTGGACATTGTACAGATCACAGGATACAGATATCTGTTTGTGGAGATCAGACAGATCACAGGACAGATCACAAGGCAGATTGCCGGATACCGTGAACAAACTTAACTGTGAGTTTCAATGGTCAGGTCAGATTGGTTTCATTACTGTGTTATTGTATGTGCCATTGATAGCATACCAGTTGACCAAGTTTTTGCATTTTCCTGTTACAACTTAGAAGCAAAAGGTAATTGCTACCGTGCTTGCCCAGTGACTGTAACAAAATTTAGGTGTGGACACCCACTGAATGGTTCAGGCAAAAGGTTGTCTAACCTGGGCAGAGAAAGTGGGATATGCACTGATAAGATGACTAGATGCCAGAACAAAAACAATAAAAATCATCCTGCGACACCCATGGTCCAAATATGTGGTGACCACTTGGCACAGAATCCCCACTGGTAAGAAAGCACAAACACCCAACTCCTCCCAGTGAAGGCTCAACTCATCCACTTCCCAAGCTTTGTGATCTGGGACAGTGGATACAATTTTCAGAAGCTTGTGGTTGAACCTGATGGCAAAAACATCCACTTGAGGAGTGTGCCACCTCGCAAACAAGTGGTCGAACACCTCCTGGAGAAGAGACCACTCAGTATCACTTGTTTTTGTCTGTACAAATTGTACAAAAGGCATACATTCAGGCGACCTGGACTGTGTCTGGCCCTCAGCATTATTTGCCAGAGGTTGCACCATGAGAGCAGTCTCCAAAGGAGGGCACAAATAGAGCCTGATCACATACCCCCTCCTCGTTTATGTATGACACAACTGCTGTGTTGTCTTTTGCCACCAAATTGGTTGGTCCCCAACATAAGTGCTCAAAATTCTTGAGGACCAGTAGGACTGCTTTCAGTTGGCTTTGACCAGAGACCTGTCACCATGCAGTCCCCTAAGTGTGTCCCCCAACCATAAATTGAAGCGACTGTAAAGAGCTACAGAGCATGTTGAAATCAGTGCAGAGATTGGCCAAGAAGCACATGATCTTTGTCTAGCCACCACAACAGATGAGGATGAAGAAATCTGGGCAGAGGTATTTCTCTAAGGATTCTGGGATTTGCCAATAATTCTTCATGTGCTACTGAATGGGCCTCGTATGAAGACATCCCAAAATGACCTGTTTTTCTGGAGCTGTCAAAAGACTATCAGGGATATAAACTGCCTGGTCCTTATTTTCTGAGTCAGGGAGTCCCACCTCTCTTGGGTGGGTTTTACCAGAAATTGGGAAAGGTCACACAGATATCGTAAAAATTTGAACACTTGATGGGGAATTAGTTCCAACTTGATCACGTTCACTACCCAGCCCAGATCTTTGCGCAGGGCCAAAAGGGTCTGGATATGTTGTTGGAAAGTTTCGTGAGAAGGGACTCTGAGCAACTAATTTCTTAGGTACTGGTACCCTGAAACCCCTGGCTTGAGCCATGACCTTTACTTCCTTTAAAACCTTTGCGAACTCCTTAGGAGCTGTTGCTAGGCCAAAGGAAAGGGCTGTAAACTGGTTTGAAGCCTTTGTTTTCATACATGTTGAAGCCTTGTTTAAAGCCTTTCTTTTCATACATGTTGTTCCGATAATCTCAAAATTCCCCTTCCTCACTGGACTGAGAGTCAGTATCAGAAGCTTCAGTGCCACCTGGTGGAGACAGCTTTTGAAGGAAAAACTGATCAGGGAGTATCAGTGGAGTGACGTTGAATTAGAGTGAAGAGACACAGCCATTGAAGACAGGGTAATACCGGTGGAATGAGCTTCACTGGTCACTTGTTCAGATAAGGAAGTGTCTCTGACCGGGCTGTCATGTTTGGTATGCTGTTCAATTTTCTTGACCAGACCTGAAGCTATGTGGCTGTTGCTAGGCCTTTGATAGAAGGTGACATTATAAAATTATCCATCTATAATTTGACCCTAAAATCCCAATGACCCCAAATATAAATAACCCTGACCCCCAAAGTAAAATTGTCACATAAACAATCATAATTGGCTCAGGTGAAACATTAAAAGGTATGAACCTACCAACTAAGGCCACAATTTCAAAACCCGAGTGAAAGGTGAAAACAATTACCCTGAAAGGAAAAAAACTTGAATGTTAGCCAAGGTTGAAAGGTGGAGTTAACCTACACAGATCATGAACTTTGACCACAAAGTGAAGGCGATAAATAAAATTCCCAAGGAATTGTGAGTTACAACGAAAAAGGTCATAACTAAAAGTGAGGTCACAATTCAAGGACCCAGGTAACAGGTCAAAGGGGTTACCTAAAAATGGGTTCGAAGTTGATAGATAGTAAAGGTCAAAAGATTATAAGCTCACAAAGGAGTGGGGATGTAAAATCATTTATAAATTAATGCTAATATAAAGATTTACAGGGCCCCAAACACCCAGTCGATGTAGGGAGTGTAGGTTAGGCACAGAGGTGAGACCTGGGCCCGTATTCACTAACATTCTTATTCATAGAATAAGAATTTTTCTTAGAATTACAAAATTTTCTTATCTAAGAATTTTCTTATTCTTAGAAAAAAATTGTATTCACAAAGCAATTCTTAGTTAAGAATTATTTCTAAGAATAAGAATTTTCTTAGTTAAGAATAGTAAACAGAAACATGTGCATGCATACAGTTTTTGATGTCACATGATTAGTTATGTGATAATTTACACCTTTATTGTTTGAAATGGAGTCAGAAATAGGTTCACAAAAGGTCCTAACCTACCCTTTTTCATAAATAGGTATATTCATAAAGCAGGTTTTAGCTAGAATAAAAGTCATCAACTTAAGATGCGATATCCAAATGGGAGCAACAGATCCAGCTAGAGCTTACCCTTATGTTGTAGTTCTTAGAGATCAATGTCTCCTGGATCAATACAGATATGAAAAGTTCTGCTAATGTGCACTTTGAAAATATGAGCCGCAGGACCTATTTAATTCAAAATTCGTATAATAGAATCAACTGATGGATAATGCATCTGAAAATTAGTACCCAAGTATGTATCCTTGAGGACTCCATCATAAACTGACAAACCTTTCGGAAAACTCATAAATGGGGAAATATGTACATCAAAAGGTTTGCTATCTAAGGGACTCCGCATAGCTTGAAAACCAACTTCCTCCTAAATGTATTTGTCAACATGATCCGGTTACAACCAAGCCAAAGCATGATTCACCAGAGTGCTTTGCAAATCTCTGGATCTATCAAAGTCCACAGGGGATCCGCATTCTATCAGATCCAGTAAATGCTGGTCAAAATAATCAACCAAATATTTTCTCTAACTAGTAACATTTAAATTAGTGTGAACTGGAATACACAAACCCAACAAAAAATTAGGAATGCCAGTATTTTTTCCATGACTTTATGAGCAGTTAGGACATCTTGGGATCTGGGGACATCTTGGGACGGCTCTTATACACATATATTGGGATGAGAGGTATACAGCCACATTTGGTATCAATCTGGGCTTTACATTTCTGAAATTCCGGAACAAGATTGGGATTGACATCGAAACTGTAGGATCTGAGACCGGATCTGCGCCATAAACAATCTCCTGTTTGAACATTTTTGGCACTGCATTAGTTGCAGAACAACTTACTTGACTGTTGAGCTTAGGTAGCAGTGCTTAAGTATCTATGGTTTCCCAACTCCAGTCCTGCATAATACAATTTTTGTGACTGTCTTATTTGGTGTTCTTACTTGATCCTCCTGCTCAGTCTCCAGTAGTTGATATCTGTTCCTTAGTGGTATAGAGTAACACTTACCCACCTGCACACTGCTTGCATCTTCATATTTGTGGACCAGATCCAAATTCGACTTGCCTCTGCCTGGGAAACCAGCATTGTGGCTACTAATCCAACCAACTTGTGACTGGAACATTTTATGTTTGCTGACAGTACTGTCCTTGACCCTATTGGTATCGAATTCAGTATTGACCACCACATGTTCTGGTGTAATAAAGTCAACCACTGAGGCTTTGTGTTGACCACAAGCACTATTTTGGACCACTTTGTGGGCACTTTCAGACTTGTCTGAAAACACTTGGGCAAAAAGCAAGAGAAGATTCAAACCTCGGTTTTATTTCTGACTTAGACCAACCAGATCATGAGAGCAATTCTTTGTTGGAGTAATACGCATTTATCACAGTCCTTTCCTTGTGGACATGCCTCGAACCTGAGGATATGACCTGCCATCATTAGACCAACATGCACACACATGTTTTTAAAAATACCCCTTTGGTCTCATGGGTCTACTTTTGTGAACAAACACCTTTGTTATAATACATACAAGTGCTAGTTTTTGGTAGAGGAATGTTTGTCTTGAGTTCTCTGAGAGCTACTTTGAGAGGTACTATGTCTTTGAACATGAACCCAGTGTACACTATCAATTTTTTCAGCCTCCAACCAACTCGTAATCTCCCCTTGCTCCATTCGACATAGGAGCCCCTATGGCTCACCTTTGCCAAAGCCCAGAAGTCATTATTCTTGCTGGGGCTCGTACACTTGATAGGTCCCTTAAGGAGGACTCTGCCCGGTCAGAGCATTATGTTATTACTTGGACAAGACCAAGGACCTCAAGAAGAGTTTTGCCAAGGATATTCCAGCAACAACTTGTTACATATATGGGCATTGTGCCAGTGCATTATTTAATCTAAGCTTTATATGTGTGTATTAACATTTAAGGTAATGGAGCTATTGATTTTTGTGTGTTACTAATGTTTATTTTCTATTTATGGACTGGGGGAAATCCGTCTGTGTTTCCATAATCTCATTAGTTCTACTATACTGATCTATTAATAGTTTTGGGAAAACCCTGAAAGTAGTTTCTAGTATCCGCACTGCTTCCGGTGACAAGCGTTATTGTATTTTGAATATTGTGCATTGATATATCAGAGAGTAGATTTACTGCATTTAGGATATTATCCATATCTTGGAGCGGACAGTACAGTTGTGCAAACTGTCTGAATATCTCTATACAGACATTGTGTGATTAGATATCAAAAGGATCACAGGATAAGGACGTTTCATGTTATTGGACATTGTACAGATCACAGGATACAGATATCTGTTTGTGGAGATCAGACAGATCACAGGACAGATCACAAGGCAGATTGCCGGATACCGTGAACAAACTTAACTGTGAGTTGCAATGGTCAGGTCAGATTGGTTTCATTACTGTGTTATTGTATGTGCCATTGATAGCATACCAGTTGACCAAGTTTTTGCATTTTCCTGTTACAACTTAGAAGCAAAAGGTAATTGCTACCGTGCTTGCCCAGTGACTGTAACAAAATTTAGGTGTGGACACCCACTGAATGGTTCAGGCAAAAGGTTGTCTAACCTGGGCAGAGAAAGTGGGATATGCACTGATAAGATGACTAGATGCCAGAACAAAAACAATAAAAATCATCCTGCGACACCCATGGTCCAAATATGTGGTGACCACTTGGCACAGAATCCCCACTGGTAAGAAAGCACAAACACCCAACTCCTCCCAGTGAAGGCTCAACTCATCCACTTCCCAAGCTTTGTGATCTGGGACAGTGGATACAATTTTCAGAAGCTTGTGGTTGAACCTGATGGCAAAAACATCCACTTGAGGAGTGTGCCACCTCGCAAACAAGTGGTCGAACACCTCCTGGAGAAGAGACCACTCAGTATCACTTGTTTTTGTCTGTACAAATTGTACAAAAGGCATACATTCAGGCGACCTGGACTGTGTCTGGCCCTCAGCATTATTTGCCAGAGGTTGCACCATGAGAGCAGTCTCCAAAGGAGGGCACAAATAGAGCCTGATCACATACCCCCTCCTCGTTTATGTATGACACAACTGCTGTGTTGTCTTTTGCCACCAAATTGGTTGGGCCCCAACATAAGTGCTCAAAATTCTTGAGGACCAGTAGGACTGCTTTCAGTTGGCTTTGACCAGAGACCTGTCACCATGCAGTCCCCTAAGTGTGTCCCCCAACCATAAATTGAAGCGACTGTAAAGAGCTACAGAGCATGTTGAAATCAGTGCAGAGATTGGCCAAGAAGCACATGATCTTTGTCTAGCCACCACAACAGATGAGGATGAAGAAATCTGGGCAGAGGTATTTCTCTAAGGATTCTGGGATTTGCCAATAATTCTTCATGTGCTACTGAATGGGCCTCGTATGAAGACATCCCAAAATGACCTGTTTTTCTGGAGCTGTCAAAAGACTATCAGGGATATAAACTGCCTGGTCCTTATTTTCTGAGTCAGGGAGTCCCACCTCTCTTGGGTGGGTTTTACCAGAAATTGGGAAAGGTCACACAGATATCGTAAAAAGTTGAACACTTGATGGGGAATTAGTTCCAACTTGATCACGTTCACTACCCAGCCCAGATCTTTGCGCAGGGCCAAAAGGGTCTGGATATGTTGTTGGAAAGTTTCGTGAGAAGGGACTCTGAGCAACTAATTTCTTAGGTACTGGTACCCTGAAACCCCTGGCTTGAGCCATGACCTTTACTTCCTTTAAAACCTTTGCGAACTCCTTAGGAGCTGTTGCTAGGCCAAAGGAAAGGGCTGTAAACTGGTTTGAAGCCTTTGTTTTCATACATGTTGAAGCCTTGTTTAAAGCCTTTCTTTTCATACATGTTGTTCCGATAATCTCAAAATTCCCCTTCCTCACTGGACTGAGAGTCAGTATCAGAAGCTTCAGTGCCACCTGGTGGAGACAGCTTTTGAAGGAAAAACTGATCAGGGAGTATCAGTGGAGTGACGTTGAATTAGAGTGAAGAGACACAGCCATTGAAGACAGGGTAATACCGGTGGAATGAGCTTCACTGGTCACTTGTTCAGATAAGGAAGTGTCTCTGACCGGGCTGTCATGTTTGGTATGCTGTTCAATTTTCTTGACCAGACCTGAAGCTATGTGGCTGTTGCTAGGCCTTTGATAGAAGGTGACATTATAAAATTATCCATCTATAATTTGACCCTAAAATCCCAATGACCCCAAATATAAATAACCCTGACCCCCAAAGTAAAATTGTCGCATAAACAATCATAATTGGCTCAGGTGAAACATTAAAAGGTATGAACCTACCAACTAAGGCCACAATTTCAAAACCCGAGTGAAAGGTGAAAACAATTACCCTGAAAGGAAAAAAACTTGAATGTTAGCCAAGGTTTAAAGGTGGAGTTAACCTACACAGATCATGAACTTTGACCACAAAGTGAAGGCGATAAATAAAATTCCCAAGGAATTGTGAGTTACAACGAAAAAGGTCATAACTAAAAGTGAGGTCACAATTCAAGGACCCAGGTAACAGGTCAAAGGGGTTACCTAAAAATGGGTTCGAAGTTGATAGATAGTAAAGGTCAAAAGATTATAAGCTCACAAAGGAGTGGGGATGTAAAATCATTTATAAATTAATGCTAATATAAAGATTTACAGGGCCCCAAACACCCAGTCGATGTAGAGAGTGTAGGTTAGGCACAGAGGTGAGACCTGGGCCCGTATTCACTAACATTCTTATTCATAGAATAAGAATTTTTCTTAGAATTACAAAATTTTCTTATCTAAGAATTTTCTTATTCTTAGAAAAAAATTGTATTCACAAAGCAATTCTTAGTTAAGAATTATTTCTAAGAATAAGAATTTTCTTAGTTAGGAATAGTAAACAGAAACATGTGCATGCATACAGTTTTTGATGTCACATGATTAGTTATGTGATAATTTACACCTTTATTGTTTGAAATGGAGTCAGAAATAGGTGCCGGATTCACAAAAGGTCCTAACCTACCCTTTTCTTAGACTTAGCCCATCTAAGAATTTTCATAAATAGGTATATTCATAAAGCAGGTTTTAGCTAGAATAAAAGTCATCAACTAAAGATGCGATATCCAAATGGGAGCAACAGATCCAGCTAGAGCTTACCCTTATGTTGTAGTTCTTGGAGATCAATGTCTCCTGGATCAATACAGATATGAAAAGTTCTGCTAATGTGCACTTTGAAAATATGAGCCGCAGGACCTATTTAATTCAAAATTCGTATAATAGAATCAACTGATGGATAATGCATCTGAAAATTAGTACCCAAGTATGTATCCTTGAGGACTCCATCATAAACTGACAAACCTTTCGGAAAACTCATAAATGGGGAAATATGTACATCAAAAGGTTTGCTATCTAAGGGACCCCGCATAGCTTGAAAACCAACTTCCTCCTAAATGTATTTGTCAACATGATCCGGTTACAACCAAGCCAAAGCATGATTCACCAGAGTGCTTTGCAAATCTCTGGATCTATCAAAGTCCACAGGGGATCCGCATTCTATCAGATCCAGTAAATGCTGGTCAAAATAATCAACCAAATATTTTCTCTAACTAGTAACATTTAAATTAGTGTGAACTGGAATACACAAACCCAACAAAAAATTAGGAATGCCAGTATTTTTTCCATGACTTTATGAGCAGTTAGGACATCTGGGATCTGGGGACATCTTGGGACGGCTCTTATACACATATATTGGGATGAGAGGTATACAGCCACATTTGGTATCAATCTGGGCTTTACATTTCTGAAATTCCGGAACAAGATTGGGATTGACATCGAAACTGTAGGATCTGAGACCGGATCTGCGCCATAAACAATCTCCTGTTTGAACATTTTTGGCACTGCATTAGTTGCAGAACAACTTACTTGACTGTTGAGCTTAGGTAGCAGTGCTTAAGTATCTATGGTTTCCCAACTCCAGTCCTGCATAATACAATTTTTGTGACTGTCTTATTTGGTGTTCTTACTTGATCCTCCTGCTCAGTCTCCAGTAGTTGATATCTGTTCCTTAGTGGTATAGAGTAACACTTACCCACCTGCACACTGCTTGCATCTTCATATTTGTGAACCAGATCCAAATTCGACTTGCCTCTGCCTGGGAAACCAGCATTGTGGCTACTAATCCAACCAACTTGTGACTGGAACATTTTATGTTTGCTGACAGTACTGTCCTTGACCCTATTGGTATCGAATTCAGTATTGACCACCACATGTTCTGGTGTAATAAAGTCAACCACTGAGGCTTTGTGTTGACCACAAGCACTATTTTGGACCACTTTGTGGGCACTTTCAGACTTGTCTGAAAACACTTGGGCAAAAAGCAAGAGAAGATTCAAACCTCGGTTTTATTTCTGACTTAGACCAACCAGATCATGAGAGCAATTCTTTGTTGGAGTAATACGCATTTATCACAGTCCTTTCCTTGTGGACATGCCTCGAACCTGAGGATATGACCTGCCATCATTAGACCAACATGCACACACATGTTTTTAAAAATACCCCTTTGGTCTCATGGGTCTACTTTTGTGAACAAACACCTTTGTTATAATACATACAAGTGCTAGTTTTTGGTAGAGGAATGTTTGTCTTGAGTTCTCTGAGAGCTACTTTGAGAGGTACTATGTCTTTGAACATGAACCCAGTGTACACTATCAATTTTTTCAGCCTCCAACCAACTCGTAATCTCCCCTTGCTCCATTCGACATAGGAGCCCCTATGGCTCACCTTTGCCAAAGCCCAGAAGTCATTATTCTTGCTGGGGCTCGTACACTTGATAGGTCCCTTAAGGAGGACTCTGCCCGGTCAGAGCATTATGTTATTACTTGGACAAGACCAAGGACCTCAAGAAGAGTTTTGCCAAGGATATTCCAGCAACAACTTGTTACATATATGGGCATTGTGCCAGTGCATTATTTAATCTAAGCTTTATATGTGTGTATTAACATTTAAGGTAATGGAGCTATTGATTTTTGTGTGTTACTAATGTTTATTTTCTATTTATGGACTGGGGGAAATCCGTCTGTGTTTCCATAATCTCATTAGTTCTACTATACTGATCTATTAATAGTTTTGGGAAAACCCTGAAAGTAGTTTCTAGTATCCGCACTGCTTCCGGTGACAAGCGTTATTGTATTTTGAATATTGTGCATTGATATATCAGAGAGTAGATTTACTGCATTTAGGATATTATCCATATCTTGGAGCGGACAGTACAGTTGTGCAAACTGTCTGAATATCTCTATACAGACATTGTGTGATTGGATATCAAAAGGATCACAGGATAAGGACGTTTCATGTTATTGGACATTGTACAGATCACAGGATACAGATATCTGTTTGTGGAGATCAGACAGATCACAGGACAGATCACAAGGCAGATTGCCGGATACCGTGAACAAACTTAACTGTGAGTTTCAATGGTCAGGTCAGATTGGTTTCATTACTGTGTTATTGTATGTGCCATTGATAGCATACCAGTTGACCAAGTTTTTGCATTTTCCTGTTACAACTTAGAAGCAAAAGGTAATTGCTACCGTGCTTGCCCAGTGACTGTAACAAAATTTAGGTGTGGACACCCACTGAATGGTTCAGGCAAAAGGTTGTCTAACCTGGGCAGAGAAAGTGGGATATGCACTGATAAGATGACTAGATGCCAGAACAAAAACAATAAAAATCATCCTGCGACACCCATGGTCCAAATATGTGGTGACCACTTGGCACAGAATCCCCACTGGTAAGAAAGCACAAACACCCAACTCCTCCCAGTGAAGGCTCAACTCATCCACTTCCCAAGCTTTGTGATCTGGGACAGTGGATACAATTTTCAGAAGCTTGTGGTTGAACCTGATGGCAAAAACATCCACTTGAGGAGTGTGCCACCTCGCAAACAAGTGGTCGAACACCTCCTGGAGAAGAGACCACTCAGTATCACTTGTTTTTGTCTGTACAAATTGTACAAAAGGCATACATTCAGGCGACCTGGACTGTGTCTGGCCCTCAGCATTATTTGCCAGAGGTTGCACCATGAGAGCAGTCTCCAAAGGAGGGCACAAATAGAGCCTGATCACATACCCCCTCCTCGTTTATGTATGACACAACTGCTGTGTTGTCTTTTGCCACCAAATTGGTTGGTCCCCAACATAAGTGCTCAAAATTCTTGAGGACCAGTAGGACTGCTTTCAGTTGGCTTTGACCAGAGACCTGTCACCATGCAGTCCCCTAAGTGTGTCCCCCAACCATAAATTGAAGCGACTGTAAAGAGCTACAGAGCATGTTGAAATCAGTGCAGAAATTGGCCAAGAAGCACATGATCTTTGTCTAGCCACCACAACAGATGAGGATGAAGAAATCTGGGCAGAGGTATTTCTCTAAGGATTCTGGGATTTGCCAATAATTCTTCATGTGCTACTGAATGGGCCTCGTATGAAGACATCCCAAAATGACCTGTTTTTCTGGAGCTGTCAAAAGACTATCAGGGATATAAACTGCCTGGTCCTTATTTTCTGAGTCAGGGAGTCCCACCTCTCTTGGGTGGGTTTTACCAGAAATTGGGAAAGGTCACACAGATATCGTAAAAAGTTGAACACTTGATGGGGAATTAGTTCCAACTTGATCACGTTCACTACCCAGCCCAGATCTTTGCGCAGGGCCAAAAGGGTCTGGATATGTTGTTGGAAAGTTTCGTGAGAAGGGACTCTGAGCAACTAATTTCTTAGGTACTGGTACCCTGAAACCCCTGGCTTGAGCCATGACCTTTACTTCCTTTAAAACCTTTGCGAACTCCTTAGGAGCTGTTGCTAGGCCAAAGGAAAGGGCTGTAAACTGGTTTGAAGCCTTTGTTTTCATACATGTTGAAGCCTTGTTTAAAGCCTTTCTTTTCATACATGTTGTTCCGATAATCTCAAAATTCCCCTTCCTCACTGGACTGAGAGTCAGTATCAGAAGCTTCAGTGCCACCTGGTGGAGACAGCTTTTGAAGGAAAAACTGATCAGGGAGTATCAGTGGAGTGACGTTGAATTAGAGTGAAGAGACACAGCCATTGAAGACAGGGTAATACCGGTGGAATGAGCTTCACTGGTCACTTGTTCAGATAAGGAAGTGTCTCTGACCGGGCTGTCATGTTTGGTATGCTGTTCAATTTTCTTGACCAGACCTGAAGCTATGTGGCTTTTGAACTTTCATAGTCCTTCTTTTTTGTCATATTTTTCTTTAATGTACTTTGTCTTCTCCCTTAATTTTTGGTCCTTAGTATCAGCCAGGAACGTCCCCGGACCAGTGGTCTAGGGTGAAGTAGGCTCCAAGAAAGGTTTATCGGACACTGGAGGCTTCTTAGCAGGAGATCCAGGCACAGCAACTTTTAGTGGAGAGAAGATGTTACCTCTAGTTAACAATTTCTCAAAACAAGCAAAATGCTCTGCCCACTTATCAACCAGATCTTGTAAGTCTTTGGTAGACACATAGTTGGATGGACCAAGCCAGGGACAAGGCCTGCGCAGACCACACACTTTCGCTGATAGGGGTTTCCACTTGCCCACATCAGTCACAAACTTTGGATTCATCAAAACCCCAGATTTTTTGTCGTTTTGTATATTATAGGTGGGGATAGCAAGCATATTTTTTTGGCTGTCAGTAAGGTTGTCACAAATTTTGTTGGGTCTGTTAAAAACGCAAGTGACCTATCTAACTCCCTTCTCTCTACACTGTGCACACTTTTCATTGCCATCAAACTTGACCATAATATGGATGCACAAACCTCTTTTCTGTCCTGGAGATGCCATTCCTTTCACACACAATTCTTCACAAAATAACAAACTTTGACACAAATAAGATAAAATTAAGTTTCTCTTCGATTCCCAGTATTTTAACCACTTCGGGCCAAACAAAAAAAAAGAAGAAAGAAAAATTCTCCACCCTGTGAGAACTACAGGCGACACAGCACACCTGGTGAGTGAACAGGAGACTACGACTACCAGTCCTGACCAGAGCCAAGCTCAGGATGTTTTTTTCTAACGTTTGGGGAGACCAATCAAACACATTTTTAAATAGGTAAGATAAATATAAAGAAAGTGATAAATGAAACATTTTATTTTTATTAAACTCATCCATCAGAAAACTGATGTGTGATTGTAGAAATCAATTAAAATAACAGAATGGTTTAAGCTTGTATCCGTTTCAGGTGCATAAATGATTAAACTGGGGATTATTGAAGAAACCGGATATTTAAAACTATCATAATTAATGGAAGGATTATACAGCCCAGCGCATTTCAAGTTTTTATGCAAGTATATTATAGGCATGAGTTATTCAGAATGGTAATTCAATGTCAACTTCAGTGATGGAAATAAGTGCTGGGCATTTATACTTCTTCTCTACACTTCTCTTGTTGATTCTCACCAAGGCAGTTTGGTCATAGTTTATAGGGGCATACAGTATCAGGGACAATGATATCCAAAAAAATGTTTTCATAATCAGAATAAAAAAGTGTCACTTTTATTTGATTTATGTCATTTTTTATCTTGTTGTCACAACAAAAAATGTCACATTTGTAACATGCTAGAATGTAATATATGTCAGGCATCACAACAACAGTGCAAAACAGCCATGTGACGAATATTAGTTTTCAATACTTTCAAATGTCATGGGATGACTTTCTTTCATGTCACTTAGTGTAAAAAATCAAACACTCAATTCACACAATAGTGAATGGTCTGTGATGCAGTTTATTTAAAAATTCATTAATTATTAATTTATGTTAAATACTAAAGAACACACAAGATAAAAACTCAATATACTAATGACACACTGCAGTACTGTATCACTTTATGTTGCCAAGGCCTATAATCCCTGAAATGTAGGGTTTATCCTGTCCTGTCATCAAAGGAAACTTGCAAAGTATGTTGATCTTATGAGTGTAACTCAATAAAAGTAAGAAGAGGATATTTTTGAAGTAGCAAAATGTCAGATTTTAATACACTTTCAACAAGTTCTAAATTACTAGTCCTCCACTGTCATAAGGTGCATCCTGACAGCCCCTGATTTTGTAACTTACCTCATGATTAGGTCAGAATGTCGGAAGTATCATCATTGTTGTCACAGACTTCTGTCTCATTGTTCACTCATGTATAAAAATCTTTTGCCCCCTCCTGATTTTTAGGAATAAAACTGACAGGAGATGTCAAGCTTGTAGCCACTCAAGTTCTCAAGGTTAATTTTAATAAGTTTGGCCATCCTGATCTCTATGATTATGACTTTATGGCAATAAGAAAGGTTGGGATGAAGATCCCGACCTTGAGAGTCTGGAAGCAAGTCACTGACTTTTCAAAACAATATATTAAGCATGCTTAAAATCATTCTCGACCTTGGCGGACTTCCTGGTTTTGCCTCCCAACCAATAGGAACTCACAAAAAATGGTCCCAACTTCACAATGGGTAAGAGTTGAGGCCAAAGTCGGGAATATGGAACGACTTAAACTAATGTTTATGATCATTAAACTTATCTTCTTGGTCAAAATACACCTGTTCCACTCTCATGAGTTAGTCTCCTGATCACCATGATTGTGCCTTTGTGGGGAACACTGTTGTAGTGGCTGTACAACTTGCATTATCACTGTTCAATGTTGGAGCCTATTTGGGGTAAGTGAGACCCTCCAGTGGAAAAAATTATCAATATGTTCAAAAACCTTTGGGAGTGAGCATTTACTGTCCCAACCAATTTTACCCAGTGGTAACAACCATTCAACATTTTTTCAGTAGTATGACTCTTTTTATACTATGACATATCATTTGGTAAAATTAAAGAAATTTGTGATTTTTTTTCACCTGAGAAGATAAGTCATAACAATTGTAGAAGTGTCTAGACTAGTCTTTCCTGCTGCCACAACTACTCTGGCAGAAAATTTTAGTTAGACTGGGGAAGAGATAAGCACTAACACATTACTTGTGCTCAGGAGAGTCAGGAGTTTTTTCTTTCACATGGTTCATTGTGAGACACATAAATCAATGTGTTTGACATTTTAAATATCTTTTGGCCAGGGAACATCTGCAATGATTAACACGCATATAGATTGCTAGTACACAAAGAAATCTTTTTTACTATTTACATACCATCATGCTATATGCTATCAGTGAGGCAAAATGGGTCAATCAATCATAAAAACATTTTCTATCAGGACAAATTTACACAGAAATACACAGAAATATTATTCCAATAACAAAAATAACTAATCATGGTAGGCTGTGCATCCTGAATGAGGAGGATGGTGAAAAAATAACTTTGTAAGTTTACTAGTGAGCTTCTTTATACCCCGGCTCCACTGTCACAAATAAACATCCCAACTGTCCAGATAATGGAACAGTCCCAAGAGCAACCTTATTAGTTTTCTTTTCAAAAAGTTTAACTTTTCTTTATGATGCTATAAAATGTCTTTGTGGTGTTACAAATCATCTTGTACACCCTTCTGTTAAACTGAAGTTGACTGATCTCCCTATATGGGAACATTTAGGTGTAGGAATCAAGTGGACTTATCTTTTTTCACTTTTTACTGATGTTTGTGGCTTATTGGTTTTAATAGATTTCGAAAAAGCATTCGATACTGTTGAATGGGACTTTTTATTTGAATCTCTAAAATCCTATAATTTTGGCCAGACGTTTAGAGCTTGGATAAAACTTCTATATACCAATATAAGTTCTAGCACAATAAATGATGGCTATTTTTCAAGAAATTTCACACTAGTTAGAGGAATTCCTCAAGGGTGCCCCTTGTCAGCTCTGTTGTTTAATTTAGTAGCAGAAATATTATCCACCAAGTTAAGAGCCAACAAGCATGCAAAAGGTATTACCATTGACAATTGGGAATACAAGATTTTTCAATTAGCTGATGATACCACTATTTTAGCAAAAGACCTAGAATCCCTGAAACGAACTATAACAGATTTTTTTTAAATTTCAAAAAATATCTGGCTTAAAACTGAATCTTGATAAATGCGAAATTGTACAAATGGCGTTGACAAGAGCAGGATTACCAATAATAATAATAATAATTATTATTATTTGGCTTAGGGGATCCTGATCTGCTGGAGTTTGAATTCATTTCTTGCTTCATATTTGTGCACATTTAATTTTATGCCAAATTACAGCATATATTCTAGAAATTTAATTGATTAAAGTCAAAGTAGGGGTTTCCCATCCATTTATTGTAACAGCCATGGCTATATCCCACTTCAAACCCAGAAGCAGTAAGCTGAGATCCAAGTGTGATTAAATGCTGAACTTGTTAGGTAACAAATTCTCCGATATCTCTGTCCTGGGTTCAAATCTGTCACATGCCAACAGTGGTAAATATTGATGGATATTGTTCCAAGTTGACAGAAAATGCAACTTTGCCCAATTGGACAGATTCTTACTGGCATGCTATATTTTAAGCTTAGGCAACTGTGACTCTTAAATTGTTTTGTGAAAAATTATAACTTCATCTTTACCAAAGACAGAATAATAGATATAGATAAAAATATATATGTCTTGCATGTTCTGGCCAAAATAAAAGCCAGAAAATTTTGCAGCTGTCATATGTCAATAAGTAGTATCAATATTTACCAGACTCTAATTAAATAGCAAATTAATCAAATCACATTGTTTTTGTTTTGTATTTCAGAATTGCCTGGGTTATTGTGGTGGTTTCGGTGATTATCATATTTACATATGCCATTGTAAACAGACTGGTTCATTACTACAAGTACCCTTCAAACATAGAAGTGGAAGTTGGTTACCTGGATAGAGTACCTTTTCCAACCGTCACCCTGTGTAATCAGAATCCATACAGGTAATGAGAAATAACATATGGAGAGAGTGCTATAGGAAATCTATAACCTCATGAGGATGTAAAGCATATGAAGCTTGTTTTTGTAAGAAGAAAACTAATAAATCATCTGTTTTATTAGCTGGTGATATCACACATCAAAGATTATGTTTTGTTACAATTAATACAACACAGGAAATTAAGCGTAAATAATAAAAAAGACTTACAAACAATTATCAAAATCATGTTAAAAAATCACTCTGTGTGTTTACCCAACTGTCGTTTTCAGACTCTTTGATGTAATTTCCGGGTCATTTTCCAGTGAGTTAAATCAAATGGTATTCAGTTGTTTTTTCCAATGATAAAATGTTTTTTTTAAATTTTATTACTATTATTATTTTGCTTATAGTCTTCCTGTATCATTACAAAATATATCTCATAAGCAGCAATAGAAATATTGACTTTGGAGTTACAAGTTGGAATCAATCCCCTATGTAGTGGCAGTGTATTTGCTGTTTCCAATCCCGAAACTCTAAAAATAGACAATTGTTTTCTTTGTCTAAAATTTTATATCTTTGAACGTTTAGATGAAAAATTGGAATGGAATGAAATCCTTATTTGGCATCAAATTTGTTATTTGTCTCAGTTTTAAGGAGGCTATTAATCAAAAGAATTGCACAGTTTCACTGCAGCTTCGTCCATAATGCTTTTAAAAGGTCATATTCAGTGGACAGTTTCACATATACTTTTTCTTATTATTCTTGTAATAAGACAAATCTGTCTTTTTCCTCTCTCTCTCTCTTTCTCAAGATTAGAGGCTTTGCAGGATTATGGAATCTATGACATCATCACCTCTACTTATGGACATATTGAAGAGACAGAGCAACAAAACACCAGTAAGTTTTGTGTATGAACAAACCATAAGCATTTGCCATGATCTCAGTAAATAACAGAGAGATCACTGAGAGAGTGCACACTACCCCTACTATTGCTTATGAGTACCATGAGAAAAAATCATTTAAAAATTATTTGATCCAGATGGTTATCCGGATCACAACTAAAATTGAATCATCTGTTCCTTGGACCATTATTAAGACTTCCTGAAAGCTTTTTGAGTAATTTTGAAAATAGACAAACACACGCAGCCAAAAACCTCATGATAAAGGTAATGATAACATAACTGAAACAATTGTAATGAGCCAAATTAATGAAGATCTTGTCTAATGTGCTCAAGATCCAAAGCCAGGCTTGTCATTCCAAAATTCTATCGACAATACAATATATTTTGTATGCTAGCAACCTGAAAAGAAACACTAAAATGTTTTTAATTGTATTTTGTTTCATTTCTTTCTTGAACACAGATACAATGCAATGTTGCAGAGAGATCTACATGTTTAACCCATTGGTGTGTTCCATCCCTCGAGATGCCCACTTTGTTAAGTCATTTGTTGAAACCACAATAGCAGTCTGTCAAAAGCTCTGTTCAAGTCAATTAGAGGGTGAAATGTGTAGTGGTTTTCTGTATGATTCTCTCACCCGTACATGCAAACTCACATCATATACTGGTGAGGACAAAGAATGGTTCACTGAGGCAGAAGCCATTGACAGGCAGGAAGATTGCCTTGGGAAGAAGAAGTATTTCTACAGGAAGCAGAGATGTATAGGTATACATTTTTAACTGAAAACAAAAAAGGTAGACATCCTTTGAGGCTCCAAGGTAAACACTCCCAAACATCAGATTGATTCTATATGAAAATGTATTAAACGATCCAATACACACCTGGGGTTGTATGCATTAAATGTCTTTGACAAGTTTTAGGCTTAACTTTTGTATAAAAATATAGCCAACTTAAGCCTGAGATCTGGCTAAGACGTTTTGTGAATACGGCCCTAGGTGTATATAAATCAACCGTTATACGATACAAACCGATAAGAAACAATATTTATTTTTAAACAGTTCTCCATCTTTTATAGGATTTTATTGTCAGCATACAAAATAGAACTCAACTTAAGAAGTCCAGTCTTTCCTTATTTGTGGAACCAATAATCACATTGCATCATATTTATCATGGATATCTTCTCGTGTGCATGAGATCGTCTTGTGCCCATCAGTTAATTAATTTGTGTACAAAAGTTAATCATCTTGTGATCAAAAGATCACAAGATAATAAAAGGTGCACACAAGACAATCTCAAAATCACCAGATGATAAGTGGTGTGCATAAGACCATCTTGTGATCACAGAGATCATCTTGTTATCATGTCATTACGTCATGCACACTAATCATATTTACAAATATCACCTTGTGATGTGATATTTTGTCTTCTTCTTCACACAACTTTGCACAAGTTTTGCATTTTGCAAACCCTAATAAGGGCTTCATAGGAACATTTTACACCGCTTAGGTATATATAAGTAACACTTGACATCCATGGTACATATATCACAGAGCTATGATTATACACAATAACTAATAATGTGGTTGACTTAGTCCAAATTACCAACATCACTCCCAACTTGCAAAGTTTGATGAATAAGTAAAAATTACTATGAAAAGTTGCATAAAATTACTTAATAATCGGCCAGTGGTCCAAATACACTGATGGTACCTTTTCATGGCAAACCCCTTGTTTCAAAACTCTGGTGGTCGTCCAAGATTCAGAGTTAGTAAAAATAGGGCTAAAGTACAGTGTGACGACAACTACCTACAATGTGAATTCCAGCCATCCTTGAACTGATATCTGAAACACACAAGACACAGCTGAGTACACGTTACAAAAAGGTGCACTATAAATGGAGTGGGTTTACTTATAATTATAAAAAATGGGAGGGTTCAAAAACATGAATTCTTGTTGAAATTCAAACGAGTGTGGTGCCAATATCGCACAAAAGCTGGCTTTAATAGCAAAACGGATTGACCATGACGAACCACCATACATTATCCTAAACTGGTACTAGAACTGACGTGGCCATCTCTCCATACTTAAGAATCAGACAAAGTTTTCAACTTCCTAAATTCCAGTAAAGTACGGAAGAGTATTAGTGCCACAGAAAAAATTTTTTTTTGGAATTGTCGACTTATTATCTCAACATGTTGAGTTAATATCTCAACATGTTGACTTAGTATCTCAACATGTCGACTTAGTATCTCAACATGTTGAGTTAGTATCTCAACATGTTGAGTTAGTATCTCAACATGTTGACTTATTATCTCAACATGTTGAGTTAGTATCTCAACATGTTGAGTTAATATCTCAACATGTTGACTTAGTATCTCAACATGTTGAGTTAATATCTCAACATGTTGAGTTAGTATCTCAACATGTTGACTTAATATCTCAACATGTTGACTTAGTATCTCAACATGTTGAGTTAATATCTCAACATGTTGAGTTAGTATCTCAACATATTGACTTAGTATCTCAACATGTTGACTTAGTATCTCAACATGTTGACTTAATATCTCAGTGACTTTGCTGCAGTGACCTTGACCTTTAAAATCTCAGAGACCTATTTGGTGGGGACATTGGTTAAGGGGTGCAGCATCATAGTGTGACCTTGATTTGACCTTTGACCTTGCCATATCGACTTTGACTATTAAACTCTTTTCCAGGTTATATCTCTGAAATCATGTCATTATTTGGTAGGGACATTGTATGGGGTGTAGGTATGTGCCATCATAGTGTGACCTGCATTTGACTTTTCTGTAGTGACAGTGACCTTTTAGATCTTGTCCGGACCATATCTAGGAAACTGTAAGGTGTATGATGTTGATATTTGGTAGTGACATAGGTTGGGTGTGTTGGTCTGCAACATAATAGTGAGACCTGGATTTGATGTATGACCTTGTTTTCAGCTATAAAATCTTTCCTGGGCCATATCTTGGGAATGATAAGGAATAAGATGGTGATATTTGTTAGGTGGTTAAGTGGTGGTTAACATTGGTTTGGTGGTGTAGGTGTGCAACGTCATGGTGTCAAATGGGATTAACCTTTAACCTTGTTATAGCAATGTTGACCTTTAACATCTTGATACTTTACAACACACTGGTTGCAGGACAGGTGTAATTGTGCAAAGGCATACTCACACATCAATGTGCACTACTAAGTTTTGGTTATAATGTTATCTACCAAATGCAACACTAAACTGGTCTATAAAAATGTTTACAATTTGCTTTTTCCGTATAAATCTATTGAATGTCATGTTAATCCCACTTCTGTTATGACAGCCCTAATATTAACAAACTTTTTTAGTCTAAATTATGGGTACCAAAATTTGAATATTAAAGCAATTTGTCTTTCTTTGTCATTGGTAGAAATTTACATGGTGAGGGTTTGTGCTCTCTGAATGGTTTTCTGATGAGAAAGTAATATTTAATTTAGCTTAATTCATAACAATTCATATGAAAAGTTCATTTCATGTATGTATTTCCGAATACTCCAACACTTTAAGCATAAACTGCTAACTAATATGATGCATGTTTTGGGGGATTGTTGATAGCTTAATTTCTTATCAGTATTGTGGAGTGAATTCCCTTTTAGTCCAGCCAGGGGTGGTAGTGGGCTGTCAATTAAGTACTCATTTGTGAATCAGTATAGTGGCAGTGTGGAAGAACTCTTAATTGTATAATCATCCAACCAGGGTTGGTGATAGGCTGTCAGCCAATAAGTTAATTTCTAGTCAGACTTTTAATAAGTCAACATGTTGACATAATATCTCAACATGTTGAGATAGTAAGTCAACATGTTGAGATACTAAGTCAACATGTTGAGATACTAAGTTAACATGTTGAGATATTAAGTCAACATGTTGAGATAATATCTCAACATGTTGAGATAGTAACTCAACATGTTGAGATACTAAGTTGACATGTTGAGATATTAACTCAACATGTTGAGATATTATGTCAACATGTTGAGTTAATATCTCAACATGTTGACATAATATCTCAACATGTTGAGATAGTAAGTCAACATGTTGAGATACTAAGTCAACATGTTGAGATAGTAAGTCAACATGTTGAGATATTAACTCAACATGTTGAGATAGTAACTCAACATGTTGAGATACTAAGTTGACATGTTGAGATACTAAGTTAACATGTTGAGATATTAAGTCAACATGTTGAGATAGTAAGTCAACATGTTGAGATAGTAAGTCAACATGTTGAGATACTAAGTCAACATGTTGAGATAGTAAGTCAACATGTTGAGATACTAACTCAACATGTTGAGATACTAAGTTGACATGTTGAGATATTAACTCAACAGGTTGAGATACTAAGTCAACATGTTGAAATACTAAGTCAACATGTTGAAATAATATCTCAACATGTTGACTTACTATCTCAACATGTTGAGATACTAAGTTGACATGTTGAGATACTAAGTTAACATGTTGAGATATTAAGTCAACATGTTGAGATAGTAAGTCAACATGTTGAGATAGTAAGTCAACATGTTGAGATACTAAGTCAACATGTTGAGATAGTAAGTCAACATGTTGAGATACTAACTCAACATGTTGAGATACTAATTTGACATGTTGAGATATTAACTCAACATGTTGAGATACTAAGTCAACATGTTGAAATACTAAGTCAACATGTTGAAATAATATCTCAACATGTTGAGATAGTAAGTCAACATGTTGAGATAGTAAGTCAACATGTTGAGATAGTAAGTCAACATGTTGAGATAGTAAGTCAACATGTTGAGATATTAACTCAACATGTTGAGATACTAAGTCAACATGTTCAGATATTAACTCAACATGTTGAGATAATAAGTCGACAATTCAAAAAAAAAAAAAAATTCTGTGGCACTAATACTCTTCCGTAGTAAAGAGTCTTAGCATGTATAACAGAAGATAATAAGTGGTGAGTGGCACTGCTAACCTCACTAATGCTTCTGTGAAGAGTTGGGGACATATCTAAATTAAAAAGGGTGTTATAGCCCAGGAAGACGCCTTACTTTCTCAGTCACAATCTAAATGTAGATCATTTAAGATGGATCTTTCTATTTTAGGAGTTAGTAAAGTGATTAACCCAGTTATTTATACACAAGGATTAGGGATAAGAAAATACAAGGCACAGAAAAGGCACAGAAAAGACACACTTACCTGTAAACTAGATGTACTCATTCAAAATGGCTGAAATGCCTGTCCTTTCTTACACACAACAGCCAGGGTATTGGTGACGGTCACAAGTAGTATAGCTGTAAATTACTAAAGAACAATGACTTTGCTTGGTACAAGAGCACAATTTGCTAGATTATTGGTTAGGTTTCTATGAGTAATCAATTGCTGTCACTATGTATCTGGTACAACAACTGTATCCATATCCAAACGCAATGATTTTCCAGAAAATGCAAGAATATTCTGCAACTTTGAGGAAGAATCAACTGACACAGACTTGCCTGGGTCTCATTGTAAATTTAAAACAGAAACAAGTCAGCAAGTGCCATCCTGGCAAAGAGTTACAGTCAGCTTTCCTGATATGACCTTCAATAGCAGTAAGTATAGACAGAAAATTTACTCACT
This sequence comes from Sabellastarte sp. h YS-2021, assembly GCA_964017235.1. Classification (NCBI taxonomy): domain Eukaryota; kingdom Metazoa; phylum Annelida; class Polychaeta; order Sabellida; family Sabellidae; genus Sabellastarte; species Sabellastarte sp. h YS-2021. Next base: position 150,959,947 of record OZ024927.1, read on the forward strand.
GCAATGTAGGACCCACCGAGACTATGTCATGTTGAGACCAGTATAAAAATGTAACTTTGACCTTTAAAATGAAATCATGGTGTCGCAATGGTGTTTGTATAAATGGATCATTATTTGCTTTCTGCACTGAAAATATAAACAAAAACATAAATGTACATTTAAGGTTTGGGCTATCTTTATTGTACAGTAGATGTTGCACATTGTTTGAAAGTAGTGAATCTTATGAGATATAAAAAAGCTATTTAAATGTTTGAATGAAAATATATTATTTATCTTTGAAGCCATGGGTCATTTCTTGCTGCTGCGTAACTCTACTACTGAAGCAAAGGAAACTACTCGCATAGAAACAACAAGTTTTATCAACACCACTGGGCGATGTATCTTCCTCTTTGTGTCATTTCAAAGGCAGAACAAAGATCTTGGTGGTGATGGAGTTTTCCGGATTTTGTTAAAGGATGAGTCACAAGAGATAACTGAGCAAGCCATTCTCAATGGTAGTGAAATATTCAGCAGTAGAATGGTGTTTTCACAGAATTGGCTGCGAATATTTCACCCATTTCCAGATGGTGTACACAAGGTAATATTGGAGGCTGAACAAGCTGAAGAAGCCAACAGTTTCATGTTGGATGACATAGAGATAACATACTGCCAGGAAATGAGTGAGTTGCTTTAGATTTCAATGGCCTAAAATATAAGTATCAGAATTCAATGGCAATTTGTGCTTCTCTAATCTCTGTAGATAAGGTACTCAATGATAATGTCAGAACAAAAACAACAAATGTCCCCCATGCTTTTTGGCTTACAGTGTAAAAGTCTTTCTAAACTTACATGTCCTGGATTCCTAGTGCAATGAAAACATGTGTGGTATTTGGTCACTGGGCTCTCAATTCTGTAGTGAGTTGGAACTCAGCAAATCTGAGGGTCTTGTTAGACATGCCCTCAGTTGTTGAATAGGATGCAAAACCTCAGCTTTCATCTATGGCCATGAACACATAACTACCTACTATATTACCTATCATTTCACACCATTTTCATATCTTTATCTAATTATACCATATTTAGAGTATACTCCCTTAACACAGCTCATTAGAATTAAATTGAGGTATCAAAATATTTTTGGATTAATGAATGAAAATATTTTAGGTTCTTATATTGAAATTTTAAGGTCAGCTGAAAACCATAAGGGGACTAACATTTTGGACTGTACTTATTGCAGCCATTTAGTCAAATAGGTTTTTGAGTCAAGCAGTAAGGGAAGAATTGAGCTGAATATAAATATATAATACAGCAAAATACAAAAAGTCGGTTTCTTTGAACCTGATGTACATAAAGTGTGGGGTGATGGATTCATGGAAACCAGTGTAGAGCATTTTCTTTTCTTTTTACATTACAGGACGTGAATGTATTCAAGGTTTTGTCGGACTTGAATATGTAGGTACCAAGTCTGTTACTGTGTCCGGAAGGCAATGTTTATTTTGGAAGGATGTCTTTCAAGATCTCAACCAAAATGATGCATTAAGTATAAGGAAGAAAGTGCTTTTTCCTGATAACTCTATGGACACTTTGGAAAACAACTGCAGATATTTGAACAAGGAGGACTCAACCTTTCCTTCTTGCTATGTTTCTACACCAGAGGGGGGTCATGCAATGGAAAATTGTGAAATAGAGAGATGTGGTAGGTATTTACTCTATGTTTATAAAAAATACAGCAGACTGTGTGCACAGCTGATACAGCCAGTGTACGTCAAATTAAGCTATAAGTGAATTTAAGCTAGTTGTAAGGTTCCACAGTCAGAAAATGGTTTATTTTATGTAAATAGAAGTTAAACATTAGTAGAACTTTTGAATATTCAATGTTCGACTTGAGAAATCCAATAGCGAAAATGAGATCAACGCCAAAAACAGCATTAATCAGGATAGTTATGGCAGTCGGAATGCTAGTCTGATTAGGTTAATTATTCACCTTCTTTTCGAAAGAAGTCACAGTGGTTTGTGACTTGACCTTGTAGCGGTAATATTTTGTAGTTGGATGGTTCCCTCACAGTAAAAATATGGCTCCCAACTGATTTACTGGTATGGCAAATGGTTGCCATAAAAATATAAATGTCATGATTCCATAAAAAGTAAATCTGTGTTGGAGTAACATAGGTTAAAACACTGGATCTAACTAAAAATAATTTGAAAATTCAAAACATACTTCAACATTACTTCACCCATTGGATTTAATCTGATTCCATAAAATTTACATGTATTTAAACCAGATTTCACCCATTGATTTCAACATAATTTCACTCGTTGGATCCAACTAAAAATGGTTTGCAAAATCTACATGTATTTCAACCAGCTTCACCGTTTTATTCAACCTAACTTCACCCATTGATTTCAACATGATTTTAACTGTTGGATGGAACTAAAACGGTTTGAAAAAACTGAATGTATTTCAACCAGATTTCACCCTTAGATTAAACCAGATTTCAAAGTTGCGTGCCTGCTGGGAAGTAAGAAAAATTGTCTATTTGGTATGTAATTTTTGGTTGTTTTAATGTGTTTTTTTTATTGAAGGGTATGCTTTTGCAGTTATGTTTCACATTAAATTCAGTAATTTATCACTATGTGTTATCAGCCTGTAGTGAAGAGGAAGAATTTACTTGTGGTGATGGTCTTTGTATCCCGATTTCAAAGATCTGTGACAACCAAAGGAATTGTGATGATTGGAGTGATGAGGCAACCGTGTGTGGTAAGACTTCAGAGATTGAAAAACAGTGAATTCGTAGTAACTGATCAAACCCAAATAACAACTTTGAATCTTGTAGGCTTGATATTTGTAAATTGGTTATATTTATTTTAAAAATTTGTTCTGAGAATTTTGTACTATCTATTCAATAAATTTATTTAAAATATTCTAAATGTATAATAACCTATTGGTACTTCAGCATATGTAAATTAACAATGGAAAGTATCATTAGAACATAGATATGTCAATCTCCCAGAAAATGTTATCATTAAGAGCTATTATGAGCTTATTTTGTTACCCACAATGTATTTAAGAGCCTTTAAATGTCTCAGTATCTAATTTGACATTTGTTCCACTTTTGTCAACAATTTCAAAATTTGCAATCACAGAAATTAAAAGAGCTTGGGCGATTTATAGTTGATTTCAACCCTGCAGGATATATAAGACAGCTGATACTTAAAATGCAGATTTTTAATATATAGTTATTAGGAGAAGTTTTTTTTTGTAATTTTTGACACTCAATCATTTGGTATTTTTAAAATTATGAATGCCTTGGCAATGGTTGCGGATAAAACAAGTTTGTAGCCATTTTTGAGGTAAGAAAATACAAAAAATATCCATAAAGCAAGTTGTTTCCAGTTGTTTCAAGTTGTTTCCAGAATGTCTGATGACACAGTGTGAAGGAGGTACTCTCCTTTTATTAGATAATATTTTATTGTAACTGCAGCAATTCACATTCAGTGAAGGTAAAAATAAATACTCTATAAAGCAACTAGGCAGCATTACACAGGCATTTACCTTCTAGACTTCTAGAAATATTTTTAAGTGCAAGCTCTAGTGAGGCTCGCACTTCTAGGGGTCACTTTTTTCTTTGTCTCTTTTTGTTTGTTTTGTTTTCTTTGTGCAAAAACATGAATAATGGATGGGGCAATGGAATCAGGGTCCAGTTCTGCGATTGTTCTCAGGAAGCCTCAGACCTCCTCAAACAACTCATGATCGTTCCCCGACTAAGAGGCGATTAAGCCATGATTGTGATACAATTCAACACCAATCCTGTCTGGGACATGCCAACTGGGTCTCAGACTGGTCTGAGACTTCCTCAGACTTCCTGCCACTAATAACAGATTTCCTTATGTGGGTGTTCCACCACACGACTAAGCTTCCCGATTAAGGTTTTTTGGGGAGTCGGTTTCAAATATTTGCTTAGTCCCAGACATCCTGTAACGGTCGGTAGTTGTCGGTTGTGGCCGTGAGAGAAATCAAACATGTTTGATGTTTTTCACGACCCAAACCAATTCTCATTTCCCGCCGACAACAAAATGTCCAGTCCCAGGCTTCCTCAGGCCTCCTCAGACCCAAATTTACCTTAGTCCCAGGAAGCCTATTTGGCAGTCCCCGACTCATAACAGATCTTTGAAGTTTCATGCGTGTGAAAGGGAATCGGTTTCATTAGTCCTGGGAAACCTCAGACCGTCTCAGGTGTCCTGGGACTAAGAAATCTGGGTCTGGGACTAAGCCCCGACTAAGAGAAGCCGACCCTAATCGATCCAAGCCGGCATCCTCAGGCCGCCTGGGACAACACAAATTTAGTCCGCAATGGTCTGAGGACGCCCCAGGAGGCCTGGGACTAAGAACCGATTAAGAGCCGACTGTTTTCCACGCGTCAGAAATTAAAACGAGGCAATGAGGGGGTCTGGGACTATATAAGCGACCACGCACACATTCTCATTGTTACTGACTGGTTGGCTACTGAGAGACGTGTGTCTCTGTTTTGTAGGGGTTTTCAGTTTTTTAAATATCATATAATACTTGAGCTTAAGGCAAATTTTACAGTTAGGAGACACATTTTACTTTTTTACTTTATTTATTGCTATTGACTGGCCCTTGTCCCCAGAAATCTAGGGGTAAAGATGTGAAGTTCAGGTATGCTGAATTGAATTTGTGTGCAATGTGTGAAATGACCAGAAGAGAACAAGATGGTGCTTTTATTAGCAAGAGTTTAATGGAAGAAACAGCACAAAAGAAGGGCAAGGGTCCTGGAAATCTGAATGATTCAGTTCTGCAAAATGCCAACAAAGCCAATTCTTCTATGGGCACAGCTGATTTAAGTTTACAAGGGCTACTGGGTGCTTGGGGTGGCCCTGGAACTTATAACACAGATCTGAATAATTTCTCAGAGGATAGTGACAACGATGATGTTACAAGTGTCAAACAAAGGCATTGTGATAAAAAGACAGTTAGTCAGTCACATCAAGCACTCTTTCTCCAGCCTCTTGTTGCATACATGATATACTCCTTCCAAAGTAGCTCATTTGATAACATAAAGATAGCAGTGATGGGCCACTTTTCACTGGAACAAATAATTGGGGCAAAAAAGGACTTGTGGGACTTCTGTGGTCCAGATATTATAGGTGAGAAGTTTAACAGAAAGAACACTAATAACAGATCCATGGCTGAGGCACATGTTACAGACATTCTGAATGCTATAGTTAAGCTGGATAAGGCTGAGAAGCTCCCATTAACTGTCATTGATACTGCCTCCCTAGGGATCATACCTAGGTCACATCCAGAGGAATTGAACAATATTTCTCTTTGCGATAGGCTCAATAAGTTGGAGACAAGAATGCTTTCAATGCAAATTGCCATGGATAAGACAATGGCCAAAAACTTTGAGTTGGAGGAAAGGATATCTCATATGGATAGTTACGCCGGTGTTCTCTCAAAGAGAAGATCACAAGGTGAGCAGAACAAAACTGTACTGAATCTTCCCAAAAATAAGAATACTAGCAACACTCCCTCAAATAGTGTGGACACAACCACATCTGCTCATTCTGGACAGTTCAATGCCATGGCATCACAGAATACTTTGGTGGAAAACTCTGTATCTCTTTTTGAAACTGCTGTTGGTAACATTACGGCTACTGAACCCTCAAGAAGTGGACAGAATCCTCCAATTGAAGTTCTCAGTACTCAAGAGAATGTTCCTGGAAGTCTGGATGGGGATTTCCAATTTCCTAAGGAACAAACCAAGCGTATCAGAAGGCAGGAGAGAAGAAAGAACATTGTGCAAGGATGTGCTAATATCTCCAACTGCAAAATCAAAGGTGCACCTGAACCGGAGAGAAGTCTGTTTATCTACAGAGTGGACAAAGATACGGACAAAGAGGATCTTACAGAATATATCAGCCAGCAAGGGTTTCTTGTAAGGCAGTTACAGTGTGTGTCTAAGCCAGAGTCAAAATTTCTATCATTCAAACTGACTGTGCCTATCTCGCAATTCAAGAAGCTGTTTAATCCGTCTCTTTGGCCTGAGGGGATCAGGATAAGAAAGTTTGTGGTAAACAACCGAGGCAACAACAATCCAAAGAACACAGATCAAACATGACAAGAAACATAAAGATTGCTTCATACAACAGCCACGGCTCTGGATCTGGTCGCCTTGAGTATATCAACAAACTTTGTAATGATCATGATATTGTCTTAATACAAGAACATTGGCTTGTTACCCAACAGTTTCATATTTATAACAATAGGCTAAGCAACTTTAATAGCCACTGTATATCAGGTATAACTGACAGTAAAATTTTGCATGGCCGCCCTTATGGTGGTTGTGCAGTGCTCTGGAATAAAAATATGAAGGCTTCAGTGACTCCTGTAGATACACACTCAAAAAGAATCTGTGCTGTTAAGTTGTTAATTGATAACTTTTCCGTCCTTATTTGTAGTGTGTACATGCCTAATGACTCATCACTCAGGAATGAAGACTATAAATCAACCTGTTCTGAATTATCTGCTGTCTTAAGAAGTGTTGATTGTGACAGTGTGATAATTGGTGGTGATTTTAATGTCTCATTTTCTAGATTTAGTAGAAATCTTGAAGTATTAACAGAGCTTCTCTCGGAGGAGACTCTAAAGTGTGGTCTGCATCATGCTAAATCTAAAGTGATATACACTTTTGAAAGCAAAATATCAGGACATAAGTCATTGATTGACCATTTTGTATTAAGTGAAAATCTTTTTGAAAGAATGACATGCTATGAGTCTCTATCTGATGTTGATAATATGTCTGACCATCTTCCTGTAAGCTTAGGTTTAGACTTAAATGTAACTACTGTAAAAAATAACATTCCAAAGAAGTGTTTCATTGATTGGAACAAAGTACTTGAGCAAGATATAAAAAAGTACCAACATAAACTAGATACTTTGCTAAAAGATGTTGTTCTTGGTAGAGATGTTCTTAATTGTTCAGACTTTGATTGTAAAAATGAAAACCACAGATCAGATATACAAAACTATTTTGTTGGTCTCATTAATGCATGTATTGCAGCAGGTGGTGTCTTTCCAAACAAAGTTAACAAATCAAAAAGAAACATAATTCCTGGTTGGTCTGAAGTTGTAAGTGAGTCGAAAGAAAAGGCACTGATGTGGCATTCTATTTGGAAATCAAGTGGTTCTCCCAGACAGGGTATTGTTGCCAGTATTCGACGTAAAACTAGGACAGAGTATCATAGAGCTGTTAAGTTTGTGAAAGCAAATAGAGATATGTTTACTGCCAATAAAATGGCTTCAGATTTTAGTAACAGTAATACTAGTAATTTCTGGGATGCAGTGAAAAAGGTTACAAAAAGTAAAACTTTATTAGTGAATAATGTTGACAATTGTTCCAGTGAGGAAACTATAAGTAATTTATTTGCTGATAAATATAAGAGTTTATACAATAGTGTTTCATATAATATTGAAGAATGTAATAACTTGAAAGTCAGAATTAGTGAGAACATAAAGGAAAAATGTGCCAAAAATAAGTGCTCTGGTTGTCACAAATTTACTCTTACTGAGGTGATAAATGCCATCTCCAGTATGAAAAGAAACAAGATTGATTATGATGGTGAATGTAACTCTAATCATTTCATATATGGTAGTCATAGACTCAAGGTGTGCTTAATGTTAATGTTTAACAGTATGCTCTTGCATGGCTTTTGTCCCAGTGAATTTCTAAAATCGGTTGTCATTCCTATTCCAAAGAATAAAAAGAAAAGTCTTAATAACTCTGAAAACTATCGTGGGATTGCCCTAGGCAGTATTACTGGTAAAATTATGGATATAATGATATTAAAGAGTAGTAAAAATATTTTTAAAACTTGTGATCTACAGTTTGGGTTTAAACAAGACCACTCCACTATGCAATGTACATTTGTTGTGAATGAAATTATTCAGTATTATAGAAATAGAAACAGTGACGTATATGTAATGTTGTTAGATGCCAGTAAAGCTTTTGATAAAGTGCATTATTTGAAATTATTTAATCTTTTATGTAAGCGGGAATTTTGTCCCATGTTGTGTCGTTTACTGTTGTATATTTATACCAGTCAAATTATTAGTGTTAAATGGGGTAGTAAGCATTCCTGTGATGTGCCTGTCTCTAATGGTGTTAAACAAGGGGGGATATTATCTCCTGTTTTGTTTACAATATATATAGATGTGTTGTTTGATATGTTGAGAGCAAGTGGCCTTGGGTGCTATATTGGTACTAAATTTATGGGTGCTGTTGGATATGCTGATGACATTACTCTCCTAGCTCCTTCAGTCATGTCATTAAAGAAAATGTTACAAATATGTGATATATTTGGTGCTTCTTACGATGTCACTTTTAATGTTACTAAATATCAACTTGTGCATTTTAGCAATAACAAGGATGAAAAATTTAATGGTATTAAACACTGCAGTAATTTCATTCAAAAGTCTGATTTTGCCTGTCATTTGGGAAACATTATTGGTCCTAATCCAAATAAACTGTATGATGTTGTCATTAATAAATTTGTTACCTGTTTTAATGGATTAAATGTAATATTCAGAAAAGCCTCTTTGAATGTGAAATATCACTTATTTAAAACTTTTTGTATGAACCTCTATGGCAGTCTATTTTGGGATCTAAGTAGTGAGAAAGTGAATCGGTTTTATATGCTGTGGCGTAAATGTCTGAGGATGTTACTAGATCTTCCATATTGTACTCATTCTAGATTTCTACATCTAATTGTTGATGATATCCCTGTTCAAGTACAGTTGTTTAAAAGAGTCAATAACTTTATGTGTAAACTAATGTCTAGCTCTAATTCCACTGTTCAACTGTGCGCTAATCTAGTTACCAAAGGCAGTTGTTCCAATGTATGCAAAACTTTAAATTATATTGTTTTTCATACCAAAATGTCCTTGAAAATTTTATGTAATTCAAAAAGTCAGTTCATGAATGCCATTCGAGATGTAATGATAAGTAGTGAAGAAGATTTTAAAAAGGTTGGGAATATTAAAGATCTGTTGACTATGAGGGTTCAAAAAAATGGGTTTTCCTTACACGAGATTAATGAAATTTTAAAATCTGTATGTACTGAATGATGGTATTGTTCCACTGCTTTTTTTTTTTTTTTTTTTTTTTATGTTCTGTGTAGAAGAGAGGTGTGAGGAGGATTTAGAGAGTCACTCGGCAGCCAAGAGAGTCAGGGTCTGTTCAACTTTCACTGACAGCCAAGAAACTGCAATTGTGGAGTTTGTGAAGGAGCATCCAGAGCTCTATGACAAGGAGCATGCACGTTTCCATGACAGACAGAAGAAGGAGGCTCTCTGGGCAGAAATCTCTGCAGAACTGAAGCTCCAGCCCTTTGATGTCAGAAGATTGTTCGAATCCCAGCGAACACGTTATGGCGAGCTGTCAAAACTACAATCTGGCCAACCCCCAAGGGAGATGACCAAGAGACAGTCCTGAGTCTACCAGCAGATGGGTTTCCTTAAGACCCACATTAGACAAAAGGGGGCCAGCAGAAGTTCAGGGTTCAAGGCCAGTCCAAATACCAGCAAGCAGGACGAATCTCGTGGGTCTACTACTGATACAGAACACCTCGAGTCCAGTGTCCTCAGGGAGAGTAGGAGTCAACCTATGTTCACATCTACACGAGTTTCAACAGACTCCAAGATACTCGAGCACTTTGACCAGATGAGGACATTGATCTCAGGTTTCCTGCAGCAGAAGTCAGACAGGCAGCCCTTCTTTGACTACGTGGCATCAGAGGCTAAAAAGATGACCCAAGAGGAATTTGAGGACCTTAAGGGCAGAATTTTTAGAGATATTGAAAGCATTAAGACCAACCGTAGACGTCAACCACTAGCCAGAAGATCAGCTACTATTACCACGGAGTCCCAGAGGGTCTGGATACTGCCAACAACCACTCAACAGGCGTCTACTTCCACCCAAGCAGCAGCTAGCAGCAGTTACGTCTACTACACACCAAGCCCCCTTGGCTTTGGCAACCCTCCATCAGTTCTAACAGTACAGGACGAGGGCAGTAGACACAACTTAAGTGGAATACTAAGCCAGCTACCAGATCTGACATCTACACAGATCATTGAGCAGCCTCAGCAGCAGCAGCAGCAGCCGCAACTCTTCACTATCACCACTACAGCACCGCCTCAACAGCAGCAGCCTCCTCAGTAGCCATCCAGTCAGGGCGGGTCTTTGACCTGCCAGGCCCTTTTCAGGGCCACCCAAATATTCCAAAAACAATTATTTAGCTGCAAGTTATTCCAATTCCCCTCCCAAAACATAACAGTTCTGTACAAATACTTATCACAAAAAAAGAAAGTCCAACACCTACACCACCCCAAACATGAAACAAATAACCCATGGTACCACACATAACCAAAAAAGGCCACATAGAAATATTAAAATAAACTCCCAATATGGCCAATAATCAGCCCATTTTTAGCTTAAAATCCATGGGATTGGTTAAAATCTTTAATAAAAAAGTCCAACACTTACATCATCCCTAGAGTTAAAAGGCATTATCACATACTTACCAACCCACAAACACACAAACCCAATACCAAACCTAACCACCAACCCACAAACACACAAACCAAATACCAAACCTAACCACCAACCCACAAACACACAAACCAAATACCAAACCTAACCACCAACCCACAAACACACAAACCAAATACCAAACATAACCACCAACCAAGAAACAGACAAACCCAATAGCAAACAGAACCCAAACCAAATAACTGACAAACTATTTTGCAAACATAACCCCCATCATTGTAGAGATTATATTACTGTGATTATATTTCCTAAATATTTGTGAAGTGGAGTAAAAGATTTTAATTTTAAGATTTCCAGGAAAACATTTCTGTTTCAAATATTTTTCCCTAAAAAAAACAAATGTAAGTAAAATTAGGATGTAGCTTTCAAAATATATGCCATATTTATTCCATTTAGGAAGTTATGTTTGGCTTTGTGTGTTTCTTTTGATAATTATGTTTAGCACTGGGGTTGTCTGTTTGTTAGTTGGGTGACTGGCATTTATTTCTGTCTGTTTGTTGGGTGGGTGAATTATGTTAGGCATGGGGTTTGTCTCTTTGTTGGTTGCATGACTTCTGTAGGGCATTGGGTTTGTCTCTTTGTTGGGTGGGTGAATTATGTTAGGCATGGGGTTTGTCTGTTTGTTGGTGGCGTGACTTATGTTTGGTAATGTTTGGGTTATTTTGAACAAGCATAGCTGATTAATTGTTTTTGGAATATTTGGTAGTCCTGAAAAGGACTAGTTATTAGTCCTGAAAAGGACTGGCTACTGCAGCAGGAGTTATATTCTGCCATCTTGCCAGGCCACTGCTCCCTCATTATTGAAGTAGTCGTTTAGGTAATCCCTCTGTCTTTTGGCTTCTCTAGCAGGGTTTCTGTCTGGACCACCACCAGCAGCACCACCAATCAGTCGACAATCACCAGGCACATCATCATCTTCATCATCTCCAGGCTCTTGACCACCATGTTGACCTTGATACTGGCTTCTCAGTATGTTGTGCAGAACCACACAGGTCATAACCACATCCCTGACTGTTTCTGGGGGTAATTCAATACTAGTCAACATCACTCTGAATCTTGAGACCAGGATGCCAAAAGCATTCTCAACAACTCTCCTAGCCCTTGATATTCTGTAGTTGGCAATCCTTTCCTCTCTGGTCAACATCCTTCTACCATAGGGTTTCATCAGCCAGGTCTTCAGGACAAAGGCATCATCTGCCAAAATGAAATAGGGGACATCTTTACCACCCTGTGTTGTAGGAGCTGGGTCAGGGAAGTCTATCCTGCCATCCTCAATCCTCCTCTTCAGCTGACAGGCATTAAATATCTGGGCATCTGAGTAAGATCCAGCTGTACCAGCATCCACCTATCTGAATTTGTACTGCCCATCTACCAAGGAATTACTATGGAAAAGAACCCATTGTAGTTGTGGTACAGGGCATGTGGAACATTCCACCTGATCCTGAATTCCCTTTCCAGTTCTTTCCACTCATCTGGAGTAGTAGGACATCTGAGGTACTCTCTGGTGAACTCATCCTGGATGACCCTGCAGACCTCTGGTAGAAACTTGGAAATGGTGGATCTGCCAACCCTGAACTGACAGGATAATGATGTGTAGGACTCTCCAGTGGCCAGATATCTGATGGTGAGGGCTAACTTCTCCCCAACACTGATTGGAGCTCTGTAGTTGGTGGCCTGCCTGGCTACACGTGGTTCCAGTCTGGTCTTTATCATTTCAAAGAATTCTGGGGTCATCCTCATGTAGTTGGTGAATCCTGGAATGTCTGTGGCATACAGTTCAGCCATAATGTTGTGGTATGCCCCCCTCTCCTCTCTCTGCAGTAGCCATGGCCTGACCCACATGTTGTGCCTTCTTCTAGGTCTCTGTATGGCTGGTGGTGGTGGTGGTGGTGGTGGAGGTGCTGCTTGTGGTGGTTGCTGTGGTCGACGTAGAAATAGGAAATACATCATTATTTGTAACTGAATAAAAACTAAAAAAGCCCTAAGTTGTTGCTGAAGTTGTCTTCCATTAAAAGGTGGCATCCTGCTGTGTTCCTATAAAAGTAATGATAATTAGATTGCGGAATTTATATATATATATACCCAGAAAATCCAGCTTTTTTGCAAAACAAGAATCGGTGATCGTGGTCTGGGGAAGACTGAGGAGGCCTGAGGACACCTGAGGACGCCGGTACTTAATCGGGGGTTAGTCGGGGCTTAGTCCCGGGAGGCCTGAGGCGTCCTGAGACCCAGTCGGTATGTGTACGACAGGATCGTGGTTGAACTGATCAGAAAACTGGCTTAATCGGTTCTTAGTCCCAGACCAGTCGGGGACTGTCTGGGGCCGCCTGGGGCCTCCTCAGGCTTCCTGAGGCTGATCTGTACTTAATCCCAGGCTTTGACACCGATTCAGTATTCCCGCCCATTTTACCATTTTCTTCACCGACTGTCCACGATTAAGGGTCGCCGACAGGATCGGGCCTTAGTCCTTTGGTGGAACAGGGGCATTAGACAGATAAGGCTGATTTTTGTTTTTTCTTTTGCATGGTGGGTCGGGGATAGATCTGGGATTAAGTCAAGACCTCCTGGGACTAAAACCAAGTGGACCTAGCATTAAAAGTACCAGGAAGTCTGAGACAACATAAGATTGTGTAAATTACAATCTGAGGAAGTCGCACGAAGTCTGAGACTGGAATATTTGTGGGTAGGGGCAAAAGTAGATTGGTTACAGTAGAGTAAATTTTTAAACATGTTTGACTTTTAAACCGACCCCAATAGATCCAAGCAGATTGTCTTTGACTCTACATTTTGAGGAAACAGATTCCCAAAATACCTTAATAAGGAGCCTAATTCATGTGGTGGAACAGGGGCATTAGCAGCAATGGGCTACATTAGTACTGGGATGGGTGACCGCTTCAGTGCACTACTTGTGTTTCTGATGGCTTTGGGGCTCATGCTAGCAGACAAAAACCCCCGTCAGCCTTGTTTCTTACTTTTTTCTTCAGAAAAAACACATTGAATCATTAGATTTGTAAGCTCAGACTAATCTAACTAGTCTAATGTAACAATAAAATCCAACAAGTTGATAAATATGATGAAATGTATGTGATCATAATTTTTTATGCAATTACTGTCATTGCTGCACTATGCTTGAATGGCAATTTATATCATTTGATATGATCTAAACTGATTTTGTAGAGTAACTGTCAATGATTAAGGCGATAGTGATATGTTTAAACTGTAAAACACTCTTTAAATCGGCCCAGTTAAATCTTTTCTTAACAAATTTTGCACTGTCTTTTCGATTTCTTTTATATTTTCAATGAAGATGTAGATTTATATATTAAAATTGAGCAGTATAAATATGTTGATATAGTGTAAAAAGTATTTTATGATTAAATTTGTACTTCGTGTTAGATTCCAAGATCTCAATAGACTGTAATTTTGATGACAAGTACATCTGTGGCTATAGACAAATGAATGATATAAAGCATGCAATATGGGAAAGATCCGAGTTCAACCTAGTTTATGGTAAGACAAATTATCAAAGAGAAAAGAATCTAAACAAATGTCAAATGTCAACAATCTGTGCTCGATTTGACAGTTTAGTAATTTGATTTGTAAAGTTGTTAATTTAAAAGCTTAAAAAGTGTCTATGGAGGATAGCTTGCCCATAATAAACCTGATTCCATTCGAGGGAGTGGAATATTTATGACCATAACAACTATACTGAAAGACTTTATGAACAAAACTGGCTTTTGTATGCTTGATTTTAATCTATCTTTACAAGTCAAAGTGTGGCCAATTTCCAGGGTAAATAAATTTTCTAAATGCAATAAATTTATCTAAGTTTAATATAAGGCTGAGTCAGCAACCACAAGGTACTATGGTGTCAACACTATTTTACTGACATGCTATGTCTCTGCATCTTGATTGTCAATGCATATATTTTAAGGTAAACTTAAAATATCAGAAACTAGCTAAACACAACTGTTTTCGGTGTCCAGGAATCAGCACGATTTTGCAATGGTAACATACCAAAATTGAAAACGTACTGCTGACCCATCGCGACTTTAATGTTGCTTTTAACACAGTTTATTTGTTATATATGCCAAAGTGGGTTGTGATTGGGTGAAACAAAATAAGAATATATGAGTTGGTCAAGATTCTGCAATGTAAAAACCATCAGGGTTTCAGAAACAGTTAATTTTCCATATGTGCTGAATTCAATCATACAAACCTGACGGGGGTTGAAGATCAAGTCCTTGTTGTCTGAACTGCTCAGCAAGTTCTGTATCTAATCACAGGCTGTCACCTGTGTGGCTTCAACTTTTACAAGAGGACCTGTCCCAATATTACCCTAGAGAAATAAAAATATAATGTTATATGTTTGTAATGCTGTATGTTGCCATGCATTTATTTTTTTTCAGAAAATTCAGAAACTTCTCTTCACCTTACAACACTTTCAGCTGTAGTCAGTGGCGAAACAGCCTTAATGGAATCTCAACGGCAAGAGTTCCCTAAAAATCAAGAGTTGAGAATCAAAATGCAAAGATTGCAGGATCCTTATCAAAATGGAATATCAGTCTGGTTGGAAGGAACCTATGGTGTCTCAAGGATTCCTGTGATACACCAAGGGATAAGCATGACCGCACAGGACAGAAGTGACAGAGTTGCCAGAGATGGCATGATGAACTGTGGTTCCGATGATGATGTACTAGAGTGCAGTTTCTGTGTACCCGGAGGAGAGAATGTGGCTCACAGGGTCATCTTGGCAGGTGTCTATCAAACTCATGATGATTTCTACATCCATGAAATAGAATTGGGTGATGAAAATTGTATCTTTCCTACTGAGAATATTGCCACAGGTAAATGGTTACTGCCAATAACTGAATTGATGATATGAGTAATTATCTTAAAATATAGTATTATAAGAAAGTGGTATTGTCAGTCCCTGTACTTTCTCTTTAGTTTATTTTCCCGGTTTGTAGAGCTGACCAGAAAACATTTCTAATGTTTGTAAATGTTTGAAAGAAAATATTTTGTAAAGGTTAAAAATGATGAGTACAAAAGCCGTTTATAACAGAAGGTTATCGCATAATTTCATGCATGCAAAAATTATTAAACACCTAATGACAAATGTTTCAGAAATATTATTAATGAATCGTACAATATCTCAGATATATTACTTCAGCATTGCTTACCAATATTAAAATTAATCGGGGTCACAGGTCAAATTTAACCTGTTTTAGGTTGCTCTCCAATGAAAATATTATTTTTATATCTGAAATTGTAAGATAGTGGCTTAAAATTGTGCTCTCATTTGTTACTGATAGGCATTGCATGTGGGGTAATTTGTGGCAAAGTGCTCTAAAATCCCCTCTTGTTACTCACTTCCATCTTTGTTTGCAAATGTTTTAAGGTGAGTGTTTTATAAGCATTCTAAAAATATGGGTACAAAAACCGTTTGTGACAGAATGTTGTAAAAACGTTTGATAAAACACATCTCAAAAACATTTTTAAAAGACGGGTATGAAAACCAGTTGCTATGGAATGTTCGTAAAGCATTTCCAGGGCAAACATTTGCATAACATTGTTAACAAATGTTGTGTAAACATTTTATGAAAACTATTTATTACAGATGTAATGATAAATTTTGCAAAATATTTCCAGTATAAACCTTCATTTCTTGAGCTATTTTATAAATGTTTAAAAACGTTTCCAATGAATTCTCTGTAACTTGAGTTATTTTGTAAATGTTTTCAGCAAAAACATTTGTAAAGAGAATGTTTACCAAACCTAGAAAACGTGTAGTATCCCCAAAGATTTTGTTAACGTTTAAACCTTTTAAAAAGATTTTGTGGTCTTTTTGATCATGATTTAAGAGTTACATTTGTCATTCAACTATTTTATTCCCACGGTAAAATTGAAAGAACAACAAAAGCAAAAAGATCAAGGGCAAAATGCTAAAATTCTATTGCAAACTGACCAGGGTTTCAGTCGTTGGGTGGTTAACACCTTCTGTATTAAATCACTTAACTGTTACTAGTATATAGTGGGCATTTGACCCCTACACTGCAGTGATTGCACTTGGTTGGTGGGTGATGACGTCATATCATGTGACCAAATCCTGAAATACGATTGGTTGTCACATGACTGAATGCTCCAATCTGACTAAAGTTATGGATGCAGACATTTGATTGTTTGATGTCACGTGACTAAATGCTCGAATCTGATTGGTTGAGAGGTCATTTGATTGGTTGAAGGATGATGACGTCACAGACATCTGATAGGTTAAAGATGTCATTTGCATATTTATTGGTTAAGTGATCGATGCAGACATTTGATTGGTTGATGGATGATGCAAGTGTTTGAATGGTAAATGATGTGTATTGATTGGTTAAGGGGTTGATGCAGGCATCTGATTAGTTAATGGTGTATATTGATTGGTTAAGGGATATCAAAAGGCATCTGACTGGTTTGATTTGCATAGTGATGGGTAATGGATGTCACAGGCATTTGTTTGGTGGATGATTTTGAGATCTGATTAATTGGTTGATGGGGATGGCCAACACAGCACCCTCTCCCCCAGTGGGGACATCTCCCCAGTGGGGAGGAAGGGGGGAGCTCTGCTGAATAAAGTGTTGAAAACACCAGTATTAGTCAATATGCATAAATAGAAGCCTCTTTACCAGAGCATCATTCAAGTGCAAGATTGCAAAGGAGACATAGGTAACTGGTTTGAAAAGTCCCTGGTCAAATATTCATGCCAAATGATCATACTTATTAGTATGATTATTGCATCTATTGTGAACTTGTCATTGAACCAGGATGAAAAGAATATTTGATTACCGCTGCTGTGTTCATTTTTGGGATACATACTGCCAAGTGCGAACAACAAAGCCATCAGAGACACAAGTAGTGCACTGAAGTCATCACCCTTCCAAGTATTAATGTAGTCCATTGCTGTGTAACTTCAGTGAAGAGACAGGTACTCGTCATGCTATGCCACAATTCATGAAAATCTGGAGGGAAAAAAAGAAAAAAAGTGATCTCGAGAAGCGTGAGCCTCACTAGAGCTCGAGGCTAAACAAAAGAATGAATGAGCTTTTCAGTTGATTTTCTTTGATCCCTCACACCCCTCAAGTGTTTTGGGTCCGCGTAAACTGTATGAGGCCGTAGTCAAACAAGACAGCGCTTTGAACCTCAATGCCATGAAAACTTGGTTGAGTGGAGAGGAGACATACATATTTCACAAACAATTAACAGTGGGATATTAACTTGATGGACATGACGAAAATAGCAAAATACAATGATGGCTATCATTACATTCTTTTAGCTATAGCCATCATCTTTTAGTTCAGAGTTTATTCAAATCACATTTGAGCCATCACTTTGTGACCCAGAATGAAGTGAAGGCCAATTATGCAGAAAGGGCTATTAAAACCATAAAAGGAAAATTACACAAGTACAGCTGTACTGATATATTAATGCACTGCAAGACGTTACTCAGGCTTACAACTCAAGTGAACATCATTCCATTAATATGGCATCCACACAAGTGACAATGAAGTAACTGAATTCAGAAAGAAAGAAGAATGAAAAAAAAACGTTTCAATTTTAAAGTTGGGGACTTTGTGAGGATCTCATGTGATAAGATATTCACAAGGGAATATGATCAGAGGTAGAGTTTCGGTTTAACATGGCTGTTGAAACATACAGTTGGTGAAGGTTCTGTACTGTAAACTGCGGACCAGTGGCGAGCAACTACCAGCTTTCCCACTTGAGGCCGGGATTCAAACTCCGATCTCAGAGGTAGGAGGCAAGAGTGTTACCACTCTGCCACTGTTGCCCGAAGGGGCCCTGTTAGAAGACCCTGTATTGGAACCAACTGAAAATAATGAAGCTGTACAATCAGTCAATGAAATTTGC
Source organism: Sabellastarte sp. h YS-2021 (assembly GCA_964017235.1). Taxonomy (NCBI): domain Eukaryota; kingdom Metazoa; phylum Annelida; class Polychaeta; order Sabellida; family Sabellidae; genus Sabellastarte; species Sabellastarte sp. h YS-2021. The sequence goes on from OZ024927.1 coordinate 150,978,465, forward strand.
TGCTGACTTATAATCGATAGCAAAACCCTGTGGATTCTTTTCCAGATCCTGTGGTCTCTGCTGAAGACCCTAAAGACTAATTAAAATATGACTTGTCATTCATTCTGCCAACTTCTATGAGGAGTAACGGTCAGCACCTGTATCAAAAGTTAAAAATTACAATGAAATAACAAAGGCCAAATTTTAACTGAAGACAATCGTCGCATTAATTGATCATGGATTTGGATTTGGGAGTTTGACATTGAACCACAAGAGGAGGTGTAGAAGCCCAAACCAGAAACTGAATGGGAATCAGACCAAGAATAGAAACCAAAGAATGAAAGAAATAGTAAAAATGGGAGCGTACATAAAATGGAAGGCATCCTTTGATCCCTCAGTATTACGAGAGACAGACCATGAAGGACTTTTATATCTATTTACCAAGCAAAATCAAAACACAATTGAACTAGACAATATACACCACACCATTGTCTAAACTGCCTTATGCATGCATTTAGTGAATGACATTCAGTTACATTCATTCCCCTGAGGTAGGATTTTTTACTCCTCTTTAATCCTCTTTTGTTGGCATGGTAACAAGTTCAAATTTGAACTGTTAGGGGAATGCAGAAAGGTATCCTTCCAGCAGTAACTTACTCACTGAATTACTTTTGGTAATTCATTAAATATGAGTAATTACGATTTTTTTGATGTTTTTTTAAAATAAAAAGCAATGTTGAGCTAATGGAAGTTTTTATGATCAGCCTGTTTATATAGGACGAAAATAGGACCAATTATGGTTACACTAGTTTGAATATTTATCATACTCTCTACTTTGCATATTACTGTATATGCGTTTTTAATGTAAATTTATGAGCTCCCAGCCTGACATATGGTGTGATATCAGAAAAGATAGCATATAAATTATTTTTATATATGTATGGGATACCTGTTTTAGATGCTGTTTGTGTGTTTTTGCACAAACAGTTCAAATCAAATATGAAAGATTGTCACTGTAGGACATAAATCTCCATGTGACAGCGGCCCAATATCAGACAAGAGAAAAACTATGGTGCACTACAGGCATCAGAAAGTGCAATAAGAGTGTCTATCTATCACATGTTTTGTCAACTGTCAAACAGTTTGTTGGGAAGTCTAGAATATATAGAAAAAAAAAACACTTGTACATGTTAATCAGAAAGACTTCCTTTCTAACATACTGTAAAACGTGAATTCTACACTCACATCATTATTATATTTTTATAATGATGAACTGGCATAGATAAACAAGCATATTTTTTGTAATTTTAATAATTAAAATCTTGATACTTTTCAAGATTTTGAGCTTGTAAGATAATTATCTGTACAAGAATTACCAAGCAATACAAAACACACTGGTAATACTCCCAGAGAGTTTATTGTACCACTGCACCAACTTTATGAACTGGTTGGTGAAAGAGAAACAGACTAATGGAAATTCGATATGCAAGAACGTGGTGTAATGTCCCTTCAGATCAATTTCTTCAAGTTGGGAATACAACCATACTCATTCCTGAAGGTATTTTTGCTGACATAAAAGATTTATTTGAAACCTTAAATAAAAATTTAAATAGAGCCTTGGTGCAAAGCCTCCCGTCACTTTTGAATTAAATACCATTGAAGCTTATCACTGGACTTTTTACTGGACTTGTATCTTTCCAATAGATTATGTGACATGTTAGGATTTGTCAAAACAGGCCTGTTTGCAGCATAAGATAAAAACTCACAGTATCTGCATGGCTAACATTGATGATGGAATACACAACTTGTATGTGATTTAATTGAAGTTTTGGCGGTGGGAAATGCCAAAGTGCCCCTCCCAAGAATTGTGCTAATCCAAAAGGGTCACCACTTCCTACGATCAAGTGTTCTACTATCCAGTGATGACACAGAATTTTGGAGCTGCTCAAATCAATATAAAGGGGGAAACAGGTGAAATTATTCCATCCGTTCACTCCTCATTTTTGGGACTAAGAGCAAACAAAGTTAACTCACAGCATTGATGTGGTACAAAACTTTTTCTTTACCAAAACAATGAGGGATATGTCTAAAGAAAGGAGCGTAAACCATGGTTTTGCAAGGCTTTTCAGAGTAACAGCTGTCAAAATGGCAAAGATCACAAGGTCAATGGAAAAGTGCACAGACACATTTGTGCATTCTGCCTGCAACAAGGCCGTGTCTTACCTCATTTTGAGCAAAATTGTATGGTGGCGAAAAAACAGCACTCCAAAAACGGGTGAGCAGCTGTCCATCTTCAATGGGCAGCTGGAGTGATAAAATGACGCCTCCGTTAAAAACGGATCTGCAGATAAACCCAAGAGTTGATACAAAACTAAATAACAATGTTGTATGCAGTAGTTGCAACAGAAATACCTCTGTTGTAAGTGGTGACAGGAAGTCTGTTTACAGAACTAAGTGTTTTTACAGTAAACATCACGACCCCCAAGACATAAAGACACAAGCACTACTGTCCTTGATTTAAATGACCACCCCATAAATGGTGTACATTCACAGTGCATTAAAAGGGACATGGGAGAAAACAAGAGTTCCCAAATCGAAGGTTGAATTGAAAGACTTCCAATAGATCCTTTTGTTTATGACCTTTTAGGCCTAGAGTAGGATGGCTTCTACATTGATAAAAATTTGGTTTTTGGGACCAGACATGGAAACCAGTTCTTCCAACGTACGAGTGACACCGTCCGATACATCATGCGCCGTCATGGTTTCGACGTTGTCGCTTATATTGATGATTATCTTGGTTGCAGAGCAGTCTTTCAACACGTTGTATGACATCATTACAGATCTGGGTTTAACAATTAACCAGAAAAAGTTGGCCCATCCCAGTACCCAAGCTGTCTGCCTGGGGATCCTAGTGAACACAGTGGAAGGTACACTTTCCATTCCTGATGACAAGTTAAACCAGATTAAAACAGCTGTGGTTGAATGGACAGGTAGAAAGAGATGTTCAAAGAAGCAGTTGCAGTCTTTATTGGGCTTGTTGCAGTATGTCAGCAAATGTGTACGTTCTGCAAGATGTTTTTTAAATAGAATGCTTGAAGTTCTTAGACAAGCTCATGACTCCAATCATATTGTGCTTAGTGATGCCTTTCATAGGGATTTAGTCTGGTTCCAGATCTTTCTGGCAGATTACAATGGCGTCTCTATGTATGGTCATATTACTCCAGATTTCTCTGTTGACCTAGATGCCTGCCTTACAGGCCTTGGGGCTGTTGCAAAAATGTACTTTACCATATTCCCATTCCATTAGGTTATAGAAACCTATCCATAGTACACCTAGAAATGCTCAACATTTTGGTCGGCATCAGACTGTTTGGAAGTATGTGGCGGGGCAAAAAAGTCTTGCTAAAATGTGACAATGAAGCTGTAGTGTCAGTTTTGAAAACTGGCAAGGCCAGGGACTGTTTTCTGGGGGCATGTGGCCACAACATTTGGTATAGTGCTACAACCCTGGATGTGGATCTCCAGTACGTTCACATCCCAGGCAAACAGAGTCGAACTGCTGATTTACTTTCCAGATGGACTGGGTCTTTACATGACACAAGCGAATTATACTCACTTATTAGTAGCCCTATCTGATTGTCAGCTGACATAGGTTGTCTGGAAATCAACCACCATTTGTAATCTGATAGATACTATGCTTTGTTTTGTAGGAGCACGGAAATGTCAAAGTCTTCAAGAAAAGGTCAAGATTAGGCTATCCACAGCTTTCAGGCCCAAAACTAGGATGTGTTACCAAAGGTTGTTCAAAGTATTTGTTGGGTTTTGTTTGTGTGTGAACGTAGCTTTACATGATTTGTCTGTTGCTTCAGTACTATGTTTTCTTGAGTACTTAGTGGACAACAGAGAATCAGTGTGTATGGTAGTCGCTGGATATATTATCACTGGTCGAAACTCATATTCGCCCGACTGATACCGATTGTCTGCTTCAATCCATCACACCACCATCTTATAAATTGTGTCAAAGACCTCATGCACATGGCTCGGGTGGAGGAGTTGGCTTTCTCATAAATAGCAGCCTGTCTCATAGAATTGTGGATCATCCCACTTTCACCTACTTTGAATGTCTGGTAGTCAGTATTGGATCGAATGCTCATTCTACACTGGTTGCTTGTGTTTATCGTCCTCCTGGTTCATGTTCCAATCCTTTTTATGATGAGTTTCACACGTTGGTTGAGTTCCTCTCATCTATGAATTCCTCCGTCATCATTTGTGGCGACTTTAATATTCATATTGACACAACATCAAGAGATAGTGTTAATTTCCTTAATATTCTTGACTCCTGCAATATTACTCAACATGTTCACTCTGCTACCCATCTTCATGGCCATACCCTAGATCTCATCCTTACTTCTGATAGTTCTTTGGTTTCAAATGTGGTTGTCAGTGACTACATCTCCGACCATGCAATGATCAAATGTCAAGTTGAAACTCCAACAACTGCTAAATCACAAGCTAACAGAGTGACTTACAGGAGATATCATAAAATAAACATGGACACTCTACGTAATAACTTGAGCAATTGCTCCTTTGTTGCTTGTCCGGGTGACACTGCGAAAAAACTGTATGATCAATACACTAATGATCTTTCCAACCTTCTGGACAAACATGCTCCAGAGGTTACTCACTGTCTTGCCAAGGAGCCAGCAAAGTGGATATCAGATACCTACAAAAATGCCAAATCTATTCGATGACAGTTTGAACGCATCTGGCGTAAAAAGAAAACTCCTCTTAACCGTTCAAAGCTGCGCAAACAAATTGCCAGGTGTAATTCACTTGCCAATAAAGACAAAGCCACATATTACAGAGCTCTTGTTAATGAAAACGGTGATGACCCTAAAAAACTATGGCAAGTTCTGCATTCTGCCTTGCACCGTATCCCTGACAAGGTTCTTCCATCAAATAGTTCACACAAAAAAATTGGCTGAACAGTTTGCCGCTTTTTTCACCAATAAGATTGCTAAAATCTGAGAGTCTTTTTCCAGTTTTTCATCTTTTTCCTTGCCATCTCCAGTGAATCCGCCAGGACTTGTCAAATTTGATGATGCCTCACCTGACAATATTGCGAAGGTAATCAAAAATTCACCTACAAAATCCTGTCTCCTGGATCCTTGGCCCACTTTCCTAGTTAAGGATTGCCTTGATATACTGCTTCCTTCTATCACAAAACTTGTGAATTGTTCTTTGTTGGAAGGTGCTGTCCCAGATGGCTTCAAAAGTGCTGTTGTCACTCCACTGATAAAGAAATCTTCTTTATCAAAGGATGAACTAAAAAACTATCACCCTGTGTCTGGGTTGAGCTTTATCTCAAAACTCGTGGAACGTGTAGTTGCCTCACAACTCAGTAGACATGTCTCTCTCCATGGGTTGGAAAACGAGTATCAATCTGCCTATAGCCATGGCCATTCAACTGAAACAGCTCTTTTGTCTATAAAGAATCAGATTCACCTATCTCTAGCCAGAGGTGAGGCCACAGCTGTGGTGCTGCTTGATCAATCTGCAGCGTTTGACACCATTGATCATGACAAACTCCTTGATTGCTTAAGAAAATGGTTCGGTGTTGGGGGTAGATGCCTTGACTGGTTCAAATCATACCTTTCTGATCGTACCCAATGCATCAAGATTGGTTCTGTTCTGTCTGAGGCTAGAAAGCTTAAGTTTGGTGTACCACAAGGTTCAGTTCTTGGTCCTATTCTTTTTTCGTTGTATACCACACCTTTGAGCAAAGTAATCTCTAAACATCCAGATGTCAAATTTCACTTTTATGCAGATGACACACAGCTGTTTATTCACCTCAAACACAAAAATGCAAAAATTGCCTTCGATCGGCTAGGAAAGTGCCTCGAAGATGTCAAACTATGGCTGTGTGCAAATAAACTAAAGCTGAATGCTGATAAGACCAACTTTATTATATTTGGTGCCAAGCCTCAACAGGAAAAGTCTAACCCATTCTTTCCAGTAAATATATTGGGTGAATCACTGATACCTTCAGATGCTGTTAAGAATTTGGGTGTCTGGTTTGACTCAGACTTTTCCTTCACCAAACATGTTAAAAATGTATGTAAACTATGTTTCATCCAGATGAGGGATCTTAGAAAAATTCGACAGTACTTGACTCGTGATGCTGCTCTTACAGCTGCAAACACACTTGTGGGCAGTAGGCTTGACTACTGTAACTCCTTGTTTAGGGGTCTATCTGTTGCTAACCTACGCAAGCTACAATGCATTCAAAACAGTCTGGCCAGAATTGTTTGCAGAACCACATGTCTTTCTCACACCACTCCACAAAGAAAAGCCCTTCATTGGCTACCCATAAGGCACCGTTGCATCTTCAAGACTGCCTTGTTGGTATATAAATACCTACATACTAACTGTCCAAAATATTTCAGCCCATTTCTCAAAGTTAGACAATGTGCCTATAATACTCGGTTGATGGTATAATCTGATGGTATAATTCTACATGTTCCTCAATACCAACCATCTATTTACAAATCCACAAAGCAGTTTGGTCTAAGCTTTGCATATGATGCTCCCAAAATATGGAATGAACTCCCTGATAATGTACGATCTGCCACTTCCATTGCTTCCTTCAGAAAAAAACTTAAGGCATACCTATTCTGCCAAGCTTATCCTCCTTAGTATTTTCCCCTCATATGGCGTTCTCCGTGATGTCGACCATAGCTATGGACAATGACAATGATTTTTGTAACTATGCTTATGATGTTGCGCCTTAGAGTCTGTCACTTCGGCAGAGATTAAGCGCTATAAAAGTTGAATTAGAATTGGAATTAGTCAATTACATTTCAGCATTAAAGGCTATGGCCATTATTTATAGTATTGCACACTCGGTATTTGAGCATCCACAAATAAAGTATTTTGTGTGTGCATTGAAAATAAATCACCCTCTAACAGTTTCCAAGAAATATGTTATTGATATACCAACTTTAGAACGGATAATTGCCTTGTGTGAAGGTAGGTTGAATGCAGTTACCTTCAAAGCTGTTTTCCTAACGGGGTATTTTGGATATCCAACCTTGCTACGCATGCTGTCGTTGAGTTTGATCCGACCAAACACTTTACAGGGGGAATGTATTCTTTGAAAAAAATCAAGTTAAATTACTCCCTAAATGGAGCAAGACCTTCCAAACCAATGATCAGGTCAAATTTATCACTCTTCCTAGATTAAAGTTGTTGTCAATTTGTCCATATCAAGCTCTCAAGGCCTTATTTCGCCTCTATGTCCCTGGCAACATGGACCCTCTCTTTCAGTGTCACACTAGGCATGGGTGGCAAGTGATGATGGATTCTAGAGTTAGAAAAACTCTGGCTTCTATCAACACGGCCTTGGATCTCCCAAGAAATTTTTTTACCTTTCACGCTTTCTGACATTCAGGTGCCACCTTGGCATACAAGGCTCATTCCCCTATAAGGAAAATCAAGGAGCATGGCACCTGGACGTTGGACTGCATCTGGATGTACATTCAGTCTGATGTTGATAAGGGCTCTAAAGTTGCTAATGTGATGAAAAAATGCTGCTATGATGCCCTACGTGTTGGGTTTGGGGCTTTTTGCTTTATAAATGGGTAACACCAACCAGTGTAATTAAATTATAGTGTGGATATGTGGTATTTACAGCATGTATGACTGTAGTCACTTTCTGCATGGTTAATTAGTTATAACCTGGTTAAGTGTTAACCCAATGCTTCTTAATGTGTTCTTATATTATCTTAGTGGTACTTTACAGCTGTGGTTCTTTATTATATAAGTGTAACAGTCCTAGTCTTTATATTTGATTTTAGTCATGTAACATTTAATGTGAACTTTGTATTGTGAACAATGTAATTGTAAGTACTTTAATCAGTAACTTGTATGAATGCTAATAGTCAGTTTTAATCTTTAGTTTCAATGATTCAGTAACAGGGCATGTCATCATTATCATATGGACATGTAACTCTAATTTACACGCATGCCTCACAATGTTAATGCTTACATATTTACATATAATTTACACAAAACTACAGTACAAAACTTTTTCTTTACCAACACTATGGGGGATATGTCTAAAGAAAGGAGCTTGCAGTTGATTGATATGTTGGGAAAAGTGTACTTGAACCTTATGTTTTAAGATTACTTACACACCCAATCACACACCCATAATAGTCAGTCCAATGGATAATATCAGCTTTAAATTGAAGCTAGATAGTGTTAAAATGATGATAAGAAAAGTTCAAGTGTTTTTATACAGATCTGTCGTGACTGACTTTACCAGGTAGAGTTCTGGAAGGGTGTGTTATTTATATATGAATAAAGAGGAAGGTCAGGGGTAACATAAGGAGAAGCAGGAGGAGGAAGAATGTTGAATATGAGGGAGGAGGAGGAGGTGGAGGAGGAAGAAAATGATTGAGAATGAGGGTCAATAATTTTAGAAACAAGTTCATTTCCCAACGAAACACTGATCTGAAACGATGTCTCAGATGTCTCAGAAAATGACACCAGAAATGGGCACGCCAGTGCATCATCCAAAGCCTATGCATCACCATTGTGGTTCCTGCATCACAATTGCCCTGCCCAAGATGATTCATCCATTTACTTGTCTAGTGCCTGGGACCGTATAGCTATCTGTTCAGTAAGCTCAAGCAGAAAACACCAGATAATATGAGACTAAGAGCAAATTTATTAGAAGATGAAGAATAATATTATTGTCAAAGAAAATAATAAACTTGTATTTACTTTAATTGCTTATTTTCTTTTTCATGTATTAGACAAAAAATATTGTGCAACAATTTTGAGTGGAGCGACTTCGCTCCCTCCCCACTGGGGAGATGTCCCCATTGAGGTATGCCCCCAGTAGGGGGAGAAAGTTTAGGTGTTGATACATCTGTGTTGAAAATCGGAACCGTAAGTTAACGCCAACAAACTTAACGGGCCTTAGGTTCGAATCTTGCCTCCTGAAATATGTGTAGTACACTGAGGACCTGTTCATATGTGACCTGTGTTATGTAAATGCTGTAACATTTACTTGTACCGTTTTACTTCCCCACTAAGGAAGTCTTGCCTGTAAGGAAATTACTCCCTACCATACATTGACACAACTGGAGCACAAATTGATTATATGCATTTATCTTAGTTATTGCTAAATATCTACGACTAGATGATTAATTGACACAAATGCAACTTATGAATAAATATTGGACTAAAGATAACGCCAAGTCCTTTCCATGTGGTGATCATACCTTTTCTTCAAGAAATCTGCACCCCCAAACTGGTGTACAACCATTCAGCATACAACTTACAAAGCTACATATTTGTGTTAGTGATTCCAACTGATCGGATGTTAAACTGATATTTTACATTTTATTTATGCATAAATGTTTTCATTTCTTTGTATAGTTTCATATATATTTCTATTTGTTGACAGTATTTCCCACAGAAGAGGTAATATCAGTGGACTTCAATTCTGGTGAACACCCATTCTCCATCCTGTCAGACAGTATATTCATGGAGTGGATCTTTGTGCCACGTGACACTGTCAAGAAAAGGGGCTCCCTCTTTGGAGGGAATCACCTTTCAGATCAGGGTCAGTCATATTGTGCAAGCACAATTTTTAGCTTATTTGTTACATAATGGGTTGTACTTTTTTATTTGTTCCATAATGGATTGTACTTTTTTTGGGGGGAAGGGGTGGGGTTAAAGAATATATTTTGCAAGTTGAGTAGACCACAGAGAAATCTTGTTCTGATTACACAAGCCTAACAACTCTGATCCATGTCAGATTAAAGAAAACGGGAAAAAAAGACTTATTAATGTCTATAACAATAGGTGGGTTATTGAACAGATTTTGATCCATAAATTGATAAATGTTTTCTGAATTTATATTCTCAAATTCAAACCAGGTTAACAGTAGATTTACAGAGAACCTGGTTTTTATTTTATGACGAACACTACCAAAACAATTGCTATGACAGTACATCATTCACTGTTATTTCCATTAATGCCTCTGACAAAATTTTCCACTTAGCTGGTATTGTGTTACATAGTCATTTGATCCACATGATTTGGGCAGTTTCATTGGTGTATTTTACTGATGCATTTTCAGACCACCAAGTTCATATGGAAGAATCAAGGTTTCTTTGGAGACCAGATACTTTTGTTCCCTCCACACAAAATCAATAATCCAGAGATAACCTTTTTTATGGTGATTACTGAAGATAGATACAACAGATGGGGTATCATTAGGGTTGTAATAAGTTATTTGACCTTGAGAGATAGACATCGATCGAGGCTCCCACAACTTTATAATATTCTTGATAATATTAATTTTGTCTGTAGTATTCAAAATAGCGCCTTTTGGATCAGAGGAAAACCAGATATCTAAGTTTTTAAAAGGTTTGTGTATGGAATGCCAAGACGTTCATCCTTTAAATGTACACGCTGTGTGTTAATTGGAAAGTCTTCAATCTTTGTCTTGTTTAATTTGTGCCCTGCAATTCACTGTATTCCTGAATGATTCCGAATCTGTCAAGAAAAGAGTCATATCATCTGCTAATTGTTATAATTTTAATAAAGAGCCATTGGTATTTATTCCTCTAACATTTTCTGATTATCTGATGATAATAGCAACAATTTCTGCAACCAGCAAAAAAAGAAGTGCACAAATTCGACAGCCTTTTTTTACTCCTCTCCAGATTTAAAAATATTTTGATCGATGGCCATTGTTAGCAACACAAGATGTTAGGGTACAAGATTGTAATCAAGCACTGAAAAGAGGACTAAAGCAAAATGGGTTTCAAAATCGATTTTATCCATTTTAATGTGTCAAAATCTTTTTTTTGAAAATCAGCCAGGAGGTTCAGGGATTTAATGTTTTCAAGATCATTAAAAGCCTGTTTGATTCCCTGAATATTGACATAATTGTCATTTCACAATGTTCTTAAGTTTGATTTTGGATGACCACTATATAGAAACTTGTACATCAATACTGTTGTCTTTAGTTTGATTTTGGGTGACTACTATGTAGAAACTTGTACACCAATACTGTTGTCTTGAAAACAGAGCGATGCTTGATAGCAAGCAATGAAGACTGTTTCTTACAGGAGTAATATGTGAGAACTTCGTGATATTATCCACAATTCTAGCAAGACTGTTCTGAACACACTGGAGCCTGCGAAGATCAAGAGCAGAGAGACTTCTAAACAAGAAATTACAGCAGTCAAGATGACTTACAACTTAGGCATTTGCAGCCAAAAGAGCAGCTACACCCGTGACATACCCTCTGAGATGCTTAAGATTCCTAATATGAACAAAACAAGCCTTACATCTATTCCTGACATGGCAAAAGAAGAAAAATCAGAATCAAACCAGACACCAAGATTACCAAGTATATTAGCTGAGGAAAATTTGTTAAGTTTTGCACATAGTCCTTGATCCAAACATAATAAATTCTGTCTTATAAGGATTAAGCTTAAGCTTGTTTGCAGAAAGCCATTTTTGACATCATCTAAGCAAAGGCCTCAGTGACATGCCTTTGTGTTAGATGAACAACATAACTGTGTGTCATCTGCATAAAAGTCGACATATATGGCAGGATGATTATGAATAACTTCGCTGAGGCGGGAAATGTATAATAAAAACAGGATTGGCCCAGGGAATACCATACAATAACCTTTTTGGGCAGTGGATAAAGCAGCGCCAATCTCAGTACACTGAAAGTGGTCACAGATTTAGGACTTGAACCAATCTAGAACCACACCACCAACACCAAACCAGTAACTCAGTTTTTGAATTCATCAGGTAGTAGTGAGGCCTTTTTAATAAATGAAGAGATAATAACTTTTTGGAAACCAGCCAGGACAACAGCTTCAGATAGGGAACAGTTGACGAGCTTGGTAAATTGAGGGCAAACGAGTATCCAAGCACTCCTTAACTAGAAAAATAGGCCTTGGAACTAGCACGCAAGATTCTGTGGGTGATTTGATGCTTTTCGAACTTCATCCTTAGAAAGGGATTTAAAAAGTCAAATTCAGGTAAATCAGTAGGAGCAGGTAGAGTAAACGAGTCAGTGTTCGAAAAATAGAAAAAGAACAGTATTAATATTTTGGATACACCAAACCTTTATGCACTGCACTGTTCATGGAATATTTCTGTAACCTCATTATGAAGTAAGTATGCCTGTCTGTGAAAAGGTACAACATTTTTGTAAAAGTAGTTGCGGGATAAAGACATTACATCTAAAAGAAAAACTGTGGCATTAAAGCTAGTTTTCATTTCAACATAGCCAATGGCCACTTAACTTCTGTGAAGGGACAGTCACTAGTCACACTACGCCACCATTCATGAAAGCAAAATAAAAAGTAACAAGACAAGTGATAATTTATTTTTTCTGCACTAATGGTGCAAATTTGATATTATGGCCACTTTCTATTGTGTAATTTTGTTGGTTATTAATTTATTAAAATTGGTCTAACATAGAAAATGTGCATCACTTTAAAGGTTTAAATCATTCATTATCTTATGACATAGTTTGTCTCTTGTAAGTAAATTACCAAACCAAATATCATTTTAGTTTACACACCTATTTGATGTTTGAATTGCAATTATTCTCTATAAAACTAATTTAAAGCACAAAAAATAGAATTATAGATATTTTAATCATTTAAAAACCAAGGAAGTTTCTGATTCACGACAATTCATTATAATTCCTAAACAATAATTTAACAAAAGGAAAAACAGTAATTATTTCTATCAGTGGTTTAGTATAAATTTTAGGAACTTATTTCATGTGGAAACTAATTTAATGCTTTTACACGATGCACATTAGTAGTTTAGATTTGGAGAAGTTTGACAAGAGCAGTCAATTTTCTTTCAAAATGGACACTTTCCTGGTCTAAATATATAACAGTATGCATTTATGTTTTAGATTGTGACCAGTGTTGGTTACATAATGGCAACTGGTACAACTATGTTTATTTTGATAGCAGTGGAACCATAAACACCCCAGGCTATCCACAGGGATATTCAAACTTTAGGTTAGTAATGTATTATTCAAACTATAAGATCAATATTTTCTCCCGGAATTGCTTTACTTTAAATTTCTGGTTTATTCTTTCCACTGTGTACGTGGGTTCGAACCCACTTTTTGAAAACTACGACTGAAAATTTACTGAGAGTCTTACCCGATATAGCTGTGATTGTGATAACCATGCTTTTGGCTGTTTCACATTAAAAAAAAAATAAAACTCATAGTTCTCCTTTTTTATTTTATTATTTATTTATTTATTTTGCCAAAACGGGGAATCTAAATAAAATTTATACTTATCATTTCTTTAATACCTGTACCTATTTTTTCTGGTATACATATATTCAGTTAAAATATTTTTCCATATCAGTGACTTCGGGTAGATAATTATGTAATGTTATCACATTTCAGAGCAGCAGATATAGTACAGGTTGCATGTTACCTCATTCGATAAATATTGCCTAACAATTTAATTTGCTGTTTCGTTGCATCATAGGATAAGTACAATATAATTAATGTATGTCTCATGTGTCCCATGACATTTATGGGGAGCAATTCACCTCATTATACTGTTATTTTGTCTATTTCATGACATGTGTGTGAGAAAACCACCTCATTTTATTATTATTCTGTGTGTTTCATGTCATGTATGTAAGCAAACCATCTCATTACACTGCTCTTTTTATACGTTGTAAAGCAGATGAGAGAAAGCTGTGTCATTTTACTGTTCTATTCTGTACTTCATGATATATGAGTGGCCAAACCTCATTATGGTACTGTTGTTTTGTACCTTAATTATAACTAAACACTCAGTGCAATATGTCGGTCTTTCTTGACTAATAGTAACTAATAAAACCTGTTAGGGCTGGGTATTACTATTATGAAAGTTAGTGTAATTCTTACTGTATATAGTATGTCTCTACAAAAATGAATAAATAAATAAAAATCAAATTACACATTATCTTGTTGAAACGGTGCATTGGAATCCTGTCATTTTACTCTGCTTCTGCCCATTTCAGGATATAATTGTGTCCTGTGTATCTCATTTTGCTTAGTATATTTTCAGGTTTAGTGTATGGGGGATAGAAATGCAAGAAGGGGAGTGGATAAAACTTACTTTCTTGGATTTTTATTTGGAAAATCACAATTCCTGTGATTATGATTACTTGGAAGTAAGTGTAACTTGGCAATTTTTATGACAATATCATTGATTTTCTGACTTTCATCAGATTTTGGTAAAATGACTACTTTATTCACATCTTTGCATTCCTTGTTTTGAATGCAGCTGATGATAACATTTTGAGATAGTGATGGCCTGGGACAATATAACCATGACTTTTTTAATTGCAAAAGCTTTGGGAAATTCATTCCAGCTAACATGTTTTTATTTTGGCAGTAATTTTCTAGTTGTAGTTATGAATATATTTGCATACTATCAACAACAAGATGTGAACCAGTCATCTGAATAATATAAGCTAATTATTAGCAGTGCACATTTATAATAACCCTCATATCCAAAGGACATCTTGGATTTACACAAATGCTCAGCTTTGGTTAACCATAAGAGTTTGACACTGTCACTAGCCTTGCTGAAGGCTCAGGTTTCTTTGCAGTTAGGGAAAGTTTTAGTTCTGATAATGGAGTTTCAGTTTCTATAATGTACTCATACATGTACTGACTTCTACAGCAGCATACAGCTAAGAGAAACTGTCTGATGCAGTTCTATCTCTTAACATGTATGAGTGCTTTATGAATACCAAATATTTGTGTGCATGTTTGAAAAGATATCATGCAAATTTGAGCCTTAAGCAAGATTACACTTTCACCTGCGTTTCACACTAGTTTCCACAACCAATCTGTTGCAATATAAACAATAAATCTGTCGACAGCAACATGAAACCGAAATAAAGTCATATCAGCCAATGGCAAAAATTCATAAGGCCAATAACACATTAATGTTTATCCCAAATTTAAACTCTCAAGTTACTTTTGCTTTTTAAATATCCGTTTACTTGGCGGTTTTCTTTTCGGTTTGGTTTTAATTAAACATCACTTTCAACGCACCGTGTAGATCATACACAACAGGTAGTTGAGGGAATGAGAGGAAGCATAGCCTTCAAGCATTCCAATGACATATTAATCAGGAGAAACAGCTGCCGTAAGTTCTCCATACATTGGTTGTTAAAAGATATTCAACCATTTTGTTCTTTTTATCTAATACCTATCAAGTGGTAGAATGTGTGTAATATGTGTAATGTTACTATATTACTGTGACTACGGAATGGACAGAATAGCCTTTTAAATGGTCTAGGATTACTTGATACCATCACATTAGTCTATGCATTATGTGCAGTAAAGCATCCAACCATCAATTAGATATTTTGGGGGTGAGGGTGGAATTACAATCAGATAGCTATCAGGAATTCATCAATGTAAACTGAGAAAAATTAAATAAGCAAATCATACCAAGAACAACTTTAAAGCAAGAAATAAAGTTAAGTTTTGAAAACATTATATAAAAGGTAACAGATCCTGCAGCAGGAATTTCCAATAAACATTGTGGTCACAGCATCCCGGAACCATATGAATCAGAAGGTAACACATTGATCATCAAATTCAAAACTGATGTCAGTGTTACAGACAGAGGAGCATCAATGCACTACAAGAGAATTAGTGACAAACCGACAGGTACTTCTTCTACAGAAGTTATAGTTATGGTTGTTAAAAAAACATTTTGGAGTAAAAATATTGAAATTCTTGTTTCATAAACCAGGTGAAAATACTCCCAGCTGAGGTATTTGGTAAATATTTCATAAATGTTTCATGTATTGTGTCTTCGTGGAGATCAATCAGACATAGCAACAATGGTATGTCTGTTTAGGTTTATTGTGTGAATCATTTTTGAAATGGACTATATATATATATATATATTCTATTGGAAATATATCAGTATTTAACACTCTCTCATTTGGACAGGGCATTGTTTAATGGTACCAAGTATTCTTATGTCTTTTTTCACTTGCTTCATTTTTTTTCAGATTACGCCCTTGCTTTGCAATATAATGGTAGTTTCTCTGAGTGGCCATATGTTTCAAGACTAACAACACCAACCATACAAACTGTGGGTTCCCACTGCTTTAGTTTTGAGTACACAACTATCAACAGTGTGCAAGCATATCTGTCCTTGGCCAATGGCACCTGTATGACTGTCTTTGATGACTCTTACACAAACATAAGCTTTGTGGATTGGAAGAAGGCATATGTGACACTGCAGATTGACTTGCCTGGTGCATATCTGATGATTGCGGGGACAAAACCCAGAGACTCAGAGCAGCAGTATATACTAGTAGTTGAAAATGTACGAATAAACCAGACCACCTGTGCTAACCTTCAAATACCTGGTAAGGTAGAAAGTAGGCTTGACCTATTTTTGTTTAACCTTTAGCACAGTGAATAGGTCACATCACCTAAGAGTTGTTGAAGAAAAATTAACAAAAAAAACTATCATTATTATGTATTTTTTGTAAAGATGCGGGAGATGCACCACTCAAGAGAGAAGCAATTCTTGTAATGACAAAGTATCAAAACAAGACAATTTAATAGCACAATTACACCAATAATTTGTAAACTAAGAGTTATCAAGCTGAAACAAATTTAATCAATATGTTTAACATATGTATATATTATTGAAAATGCATCAAACGCTACATTAAACTTTCTTTTGTTGTGTTAAAATCCATGAAAAATGATGGAAAAATCTGAAGTTATAGCTTTTTTTTATTTAAGGGTGCCTCTAATTTAGGATATAATACTGATTTTTCCCCAAACAAGTGCAATAAAAGTGCACATTTTTTTCTCCATCTTGTCTCATCTTACTGATTATGATAGATAATAAAATTTTAAAAAACATCTAGTTGTACATATTTTAAAATTTTATCAGTTACGATTTATTTATTTATTTATTTATTTGGGGTTTTATGTTGCTTTCAACACTGTACAGGTCATATCACGAAGGGTAGTTGGAAGGACAGAGGAAACCAGTGCATACAGTTCGTCAGGGTTCTGTACTGTAAACTGCCGACCAACGGCAAGCAACTACTAGCTTTCCCACTTGAGGCCGTGCCGGGAACCGAACCCCGGCCTCAGAGGTGGGAGGCAAGAGTGTTACCACTCTGCCACCGTGGCCCCTTTTATCAGTTACGAAAACAAAACACACAATTCCTATCCTGCTGATTTGAATAGTATTTTTTTTCTTCTGTCATGATAAAATTCGAAATATGCACTACTTGCTTATTTTCTCTATAATGCATACATGTATAATGTTGCATATGGAAGTTATGCATTTTAATTCCTACACAAAAGTGGTTAACTAATTAAAGAATACAGCAAATTATTGTGGTCTATCTTTTTCACTCTTTCAGATGTTACTAACGTTGTATGTGGATTTGAAGAGGTGCACCAATGTGGATATACAGAAATGGCAGTGACCCCTGGACAATGGACTAGAGACAATCGAGGTAAGCACAAAAGACTATATAAAAATGAACAGTCATTGTATTTCTTTAAAATTAAATATTTAAATACCAACATCAAGGCATATATTGTATGTTCACAATTTTAGTGTTATCAGTGCATAACAGTTCTAATTAAACAGAGGCTTAGTGTAGACGAGTTGAATAAAGAGTAGCAATTCTACAAAATCATCTTTGATGTGTTTTGATAAAGCCATCTTTAAAAGAGATGCACAAATGCATCAGGACCTATATTCACCAGTATTTTTATCTGGATGATGCTCTTATTCTCAGAATTTTCTTAGAGAATGAAGATTTTTTAATAATGAACAATGTATTACTTACTGTTCCAACAAATAGGCTCCAAAATGTCAACTATTGAATGGAACAGAGATCCTGGCAGAAAAGTGGGAAAACATTGGCACATTTTAAAGTTATAAGTTATCAGGTCCTGGGGAAAAATAGTTTTATGTGGTTCTAATATGATATCAGTTGAAATGTAGTTTGTAAGTAGAGTTCATGGCAATGATGAAGCCCTTAATGGAGTGGTAAAGTGATGAAATGTAATTCTCACTGGATCCAAAAATGTTTCCCAGTCTCTATATTGATTTTACTTTTTTTTAAATGCCAGAAATGAGATGTGTGAAGCCCCACTTTAAATCAAAATAAACATGACCTGGATTTTTTTTGTTTCTGGGGTGTTAATGGCATGTTGCTGTAAAAATAATACTTTCACTGTATTGGTTTATGACCCTGAATCATATATATATATATTTTTTTTCAAAAGTACCATGATTTGGTGGGTCCTATTCCTTTTCTAACACAACAAAACAAAGTGCCTTACTTACCTTATATTTTTCAAAATTAAGAATTTATAAATCATTGTATATACAATTTTATCCTGACTCTCAGCCAATCAGAATTACGTTCACCACTACTTTATGTCAGAATAATCTATAATATCTGGTGTATATTTGAAGGTCCAGGTGGCGATCCACATGATCTGTATGGTCTACATTTTGTTCAGAAGCCAAACACAAGTCCTTCCATGTTAATATCACCAACTTGGGAACCAATACAAGAAGGGTGTTTGAAACTTGAAGTGCAGTGTCCCTTATGTGGGTGGCAGAGAGTCTGTCTTGATGTGGTTTTATTTCAAGGCATTGTTGCTAAGGAGACTCTAGAGTTGGAGTGTCTACAGAACTTCCGATCTGCAGACGTGATGGTGAATGTTTCAAATGCTTATGACAGATTTGGTGTGATTTTGAAATCTTTGGGACTTAATGACTCAACAGATGCATTAATATCCAATGTGATTTTGCTAAGTGACACATTGTGCCTGGAACCTTCAGGTATTTTTAAAATTAATTTGTGACTTCATGACTTCATAAAGGAAAATTTTTTTGGAAAGTATTCAAGCAGTAAAATTATTCATTTTTATTCAATTTAATTTTTTTCCAAAATGATGCACAAAGCCATCAGCTATAGCAATATCATAATTATTAGTTCTAAGTCATATGTAAAGTTTTTCAACTTAATACAGATAATTCATCAACTATTTCAGTTACACAAGTAGTATTTTCCTTATGTTTCAAAGTATAGAATTCACATTCATTAAGGTTCGGTGAACAACTTACAATTTCAGCTATATAAGAAATGGAAGATTAATAATGCATACACATTAAACACATTAATTATCATTTGTAAACTGAATTATTGTTCTGTAGTATGAGTTACCCTGAACAATTTAAAACTCAAAATAGTTACTCATTCTCAAGACGTATTGTAAGATCTCCAAATTTATAACTCAGTAGACTGAAAGGACAGATCCTACTGTTAGAGATCAGGGAAACTATCAAAAACATATGATTTTTTCTGGATAAAAATGTTAGTCAAATGACCGACACAGTAATTCTTATAGCCTGCTTCTGATTGTTCCAATTCAGGTAAGTCATAGAAAACAAGCTCTAACAACTGTTGGTAAACACACAAGATTAATCAGTAGATTTATCCTATCAGCCTATCCTATCTCAAGAGATAAGATTACTCAGTTCCATTATTACAGAAGAGTGTACAAGATTAGTGACTAAATCACAGTTGTCAAGCAATTACCTGTGAACAATACAGAATCAAGACAGAAATGCTCACTGACAATGGATTTTAAATGTTAAAAAATGGAGTTAGCATTTTACATTGTCCCCATTTGACTCCTCACTTTCCCAAGTGAAAAGATAAGTAATACAAATTACAAATTCCCGATTGCAAATTCACGATGATCAGGAACCAACTCATGACAGTAAAACTAGGCTGTAAAAGTAGATGTTTGGAGTATAAGCTGAAATGAAGTTACAAATATCAAATAAAATATCAATAAAGCAATGATGATCTCCTTTCCTGTTTAAACTTATGTAACTGGCTGCTTTATTTCATCAACAAACTTTAAGTGGACTTTTCTCAAGATGTAAAATTTAAAAAGTGAGAAAAGAACATTTTAAATAAAATTTTAGCTAGCCAATCAGATAAATGAAAAACTGGCGTCTATTTTTGGTTTGCAAAAGTCATATTTTATTTGAGTTTCCGGTTAGTTGTGTACCAGAAAGACTTGGAAAATAGAAATAAGACAAGGCCAGGTCTACAGTAAACTACAGAAAATATAATTTGTATAATTTTATTGTTGTTCTTTTTGGTTTAAGCATTAAGATCTGAAGAAGCAGTTTCAACTGAAAACCCTGTATTTACTACGACTACAATACCTGTGTCAACAATTCTGCCAAGTGTCATAACACCACAACAGGTTGTTACTGTGGATGGAATAAAACCATTCAATGGCACTGTCAGAAAGCATGTGACATCATTTTACTTGAATGATCTAGAAACATATAACTTATTACTTAGTTCTCAAGGTAAGAATAATCTTCTCATTTTTATTTTAAAGATTATTTATACACAGGGCTTGGGTCGCATATTTTATATGCCCTACATAGGAATAAACATAAAAAAGAATAAATTTAACCTTTAACCATTTAGAATTGTTGAATCATTTTTTGTGCTTTTGTAAGCTGCATATTGATTGGTTGTATTTTGATTTTCCTGTGTCAGTGTGTTCTGGAAGTCCTCTTTAAAAATTACAATGTAAAAATGGTGTCACTACAGATTCCAATCAATTAAAATTTCTGAAATCATTCACTAAATCACTTACAACTTGAAAAGTATTGCATTTAGCGCATTTCGTTAAAATAAGTTATTCAACTACTTTTCCATAGCTACAACATGGTGAGTAACTTGGGAGTCTATCCCAATGGCCAAGTGAGAAACAGCTATTTTCTGACTTTTCAGTACCTTCCATAATGAGTAAAATCACTCGCAACTTGAAAACTATTGCATTTAGTGAATTTTGTATAAATATGTTATTCAACTATTTTGGGGTCAGCTATAGCATAATAGAATTACACCTGTAGCTCATTGCATAGCTGAGCAATAGTTACTTTCAGGTTGTTACTGTTGAATAAATCAGTTGTAACTTTGAGGTTCTCATTGCTGAGTAAATCGGTTGTTACTTGAAAATTATTGCATTTAAATTATTTTGTTCAAATATGTTCATCTACTTTTGGGCCAGCTATACCATGCTGCAATTGTAGACCTGTAGCTCATTGCATAGCTGGGCAATAGCTACTTCCACGTTATCACTGTTGAGTAAATCAATTATTGCATGAAAACTGTATCATTTACAGTATTTTGTTTAAATGTGTTATTCATCTAATTTTCAGTCAGCTATAACATAGTGAAATTGTATACCTGTAGCTCATAGCATAGCTGAGCGATAGCTACTTTCAGGTTGTCACAGCTGAGTAAATGAGATATAATTTGAAACTATTGCATTTACAGTATTTTGTTTAAATGTGTTATTCATCTACTTTTCAGTCAGCTATAACATAGTGAAATTGTATACCTCATTGGATAGCTGAGCAATAGCTGCTTTCAGGGTTTTACTGTTGAGTAAATCACTTGTTACTTGAAAACTACTGCATTAAGAGAATTTTGTTTAAATATGTTATTAATCTACTTTTGGGTCAGCTATACCATACTAAAATTGCAGATATGTAGTCCATTGCAGAGACGAGCATTAGCTAATCTGAGGTTCTCACTGTTGACTAAATAAGTTCTAACCTCAAAACCAATCCATTTACAGTATTGTGTTTAAATATGTGATTCACCTATTTTTCGCTCAGCTATAACATAGTAAAATTGCAGACCTATTATTGCATTATTATTGCAGACCCATTATTGCTCATTGCATAGCTGAGCAAAAGCAAATTTGAGATTCTCACTGCTGAGTAAATCAGTTGTCACCCGAAAACTATTGCATTTATAGTATTTAGTTTAAATATGTTTTCCACCTATTTTTTACACCTTAACAGCTTACTTTGTACTTTACTTCTGAATATCATTTGCACTGCACAACGTTTGTGTCCTTTTCTTCTTTCACTTCTACTCTGAAACTCAAAACACACAGTCAGCCAATTCACAGGCACTGATTGCTTGTTTTCTTATGCCGACTCTCATTTCTTTGAATGTTTTATCATGCACATGTAGCCATGTGACTTACAGATATGATGCCTTTGAAATATTGGAGGCATTTGTAGCTGAATAGATTAACTATACTGTTGTCTTGAATCAGCACATGACCAAGCAGTGTTCAGCGTACAGTATTCTGTTTTCAGCTAATTGTTGTGCTTATTTAAGGTGTGCAGAAGCATGCAAAAATGCTCCAAATTTAGTGTCTGCAGTTAATGGCCAGGTCACACTGTGGCGAGGCCACTACGAATTAACTGGCGAATAGGAAGATTTCCTGCGAATTAGAAATCGTGGTAGTTCACCACAGAAAAGGCGGGAAAGTGTGGTCACGTGGTTAAAATTTGAAAAATCCACAAATTACTTCAATCCGGCTACCATGGGCTACCATCATCTTCATCTTGTGGAAGATCTTGGTACGATGTTCTCATCACCCCGTCAAGAATATCTTGTTTCTGTGAAGAACGTCGGCGAACATGAAATGAAGTTCGTAGAAGTATGCACGAATTAATGCGAAGTGTTGCGATTTCCGTGAGATATTCTTGCACCGAGCCACGACTAGTAAAATTGAATAAAAAGGTAGACATCTAGACGACAAAGTTTTTTTTGTTATGTAATTGCATTTGCACTATAGCAGTCAATCAAATTGAATAAATCTAAGCACACCCTTTATTAAATTAGCTGTATTATGAAAGAAAATAGTAAGGTTATCTAAACTTTATTTATTACATATTCTTATAGTAAAAAAATAGCTCCTCCAAACAACTTTGATACCAAGTGCTGGTATCTAACTTGAAATTTTACTGGACAATCTTGTGAATATAAAGAACAAGATGGGTACCCTAGTCAGAAAGACTTTAGTTTATAAGCAAGGTATTACAGTATTTAGCCAAATGAAGAAATGTAAATACACCCTTCCCCAGTCATCTGCATCAGTTAAGATATATACTTAAACAGTATCAGTTATGTTGTTTAACAAGGAGTTTAAGAGAACCAAGCGTACTATCTAATCACTATAGTTCAATGTAACCTTGTTTTGAACCCACACTATAGTTATGACAGTTTCTTTTTTGCATTTTTCTTTATGTTTGTGTCTTCCTTTATTATTAATCATTATGTGTTACCAAAGTGCAATGCAGTTTTGTAAAGGGTCAAGACCAACCTTGCAATTTATGTCAGCAATCTTAGCAAATATGCCACCTTTCCATTGTTTTAGTTTGCATATTATCACAGTTTGGTTTGTATATGCAAAAGAAAGATACAATTGCAATAAATCATATCCATTTATAGAGAGTGCAAAATATCAAATAGAATACAGTGTCCAGGAATAAACTCAAGGTGATATCCGCAAACTGTCAGGGTCTACAGAGCAAACAGAAAAGGGCTGACGTTTTAGGGTATTTTAGAGAAACAGATGCCAATATAATATGTCTTCAAGACACACATTGGGTTGAAAAGGATTTAAAATACATCAAAAGTTTGTGGGATGGTGAATGCTATATAAACGGATCAAAAACAAATGCAAGAGGTGTGGCAATTCTTTTGAAAAAAGATTTTGAATATGAGGTAAAGTCATTTCAAAAAGATGCGGAGGGAAATTATATTAGTCTTACTTTAAAGCTTAGTTCTATGACTGTAAACCTAATGACAATATATGCTCCAAATAAGGATAATCCTTCTTTCTTTTCAGAAATACAAAAAATAATGCAAGAAAGTATCTGTGAAAATAATATAATATGTGGAGATTTTAACTTAGTTCTAGACCCACTTAAAGACACGAATGGTTATAGACATATAAATAATCCAAAAGCAAGACTGGCAACTCTAAAAATGATAGATGATCTGAGATTATTAGATATATACAGACAACAACATCCAAATATTCGTAGATATACGTGGAGAAAAAAAAACCCACAAAAACAAGCCCGTCTTGAAGCCCGTCTTGATTATTTCCTAATCTCGGAGACACTTTTAGATACAGTTAGCAATAGTGAAATTAAACCAGCATATAGGTCAGATCACTCTAGTATAGAACTGGAAATAAAAACACACAAGTTTAAAATCGGGAAGGGCATATGGAAATTTAATAACAGTCTGTTAAAAAATACTGATTACGTGAAGTTGATTAATGGAGTAATAAAGGCAGAAGCTTTGATGTATGCCCTACCTGTCTACAACTTATCCTATCTTGAAGATCATTATAAAGAAGTTGAATTCACAATTGACTATGATACATTTTTGGAAATGCTTTTGTTACGCATAAGAGGAGAAACTGTAAAATTTGCAAGTTTCATAAAGAAGAAAAATGAATCCATGGAAAAGGCTCTTAAAAAGATATTGAATTTCTTGAAAATGAGTTGGACCAAAGTGGCAGAATTTCAGATTTACTATCGGATAAAAGAGCTGAACTTGAAACTTTGAGAGAAAATAAAATTAAGGGAGAACAAATAAGATCTCGTATTCAATGGCTAATTGAGGGAGAAAAAGCTTCAAAAACATTTTGTAAATTAGAAACTCGAAACTATATTGAAAAAACTATCAGAAAGTTGCAAATAGCAAATGACCAATATATTTATGACCAAAAAGAATTGCTACACCACACAAAGAGTTATTACTCAAATCTGTTTGAAAAAAAGGATAAATACTCTAATCTGAATGTTTTTAATTTATTAAACCGCCTACAGTTAAAACAAGTTTCAGACAAAACTTTAGGTGATCCGATCCAATTAGAAGAGCTAAATTCTATATTAAAGAACATGAAGCATAACAAGACTCCCGGAATTGATGGTATCACGGCTGAGTTTTTAAAAGTGTTTTGGGGAAGTCTGAAAAATTATGTACTAAAAGCACTTAACTGCTGTTTTAAGAAAGAAAAAAATGTCTACTTCATTACGCCAGTGCATCATAGTATGTTTACCAAAACCAAATAAAGACCGTAGTTTAATAAAAAATTTGAGACCAATTTCCCTATTATCAGTAATATACAAATTGGCCTCAGGAGTAATAGCAAAAAGATTAAAAGATGTTTTGGATACCATTATTTCGAAATGTCAAAATGGCTTCGTACCAGGTAGACATATAAGTGACAGTACCAGGCTAATATATGACATTATGTATAAAACTGAAGTAAATAAACAATCAGCCCTATTAATGCTAATCGATTTTGAGAAAGCATTTGATTCTTTGTCATGGAAATTTTTATACAAAATTCTTGAAATGTTTGGCTTTGATAAAAATTTCATAAAATGGGTGAAAATGTTTAACACAGATATAAAAGCACATATACTACAATGTGGTTTTTTGTCTGACGAAATTTCAGTCAACAGAGGGTGTAGACAAGGTGACCCATTATCACCATACTTATTTCTGATAGGGGCAGAAGTTCTTTCAATGCTCATAAATATGGACCCAAATATAACAGGCGTCATAATAGGAGAAGAAAACATAAAATTAACACAGTTTGCGGATGACACCACTCTTATTCTAGATGGATCACAGCACTCTCTAGAATCAGCACTTAACACTTTAGAAATTTTTAGAGATTACTCAGGACTGAAAATGAACATGGGAGAAAACAAAGGTTATTTGGATAGGTCGAAAACGTTTTTGTAAGGAAAAATTAAATATAAAATTTAAACTTGAATGGGGCAATACAGAATTTTCCATGCTAGGACTGCATTTTTCCACAAATCTAAAGGATATTCCACATATTAATTTTACAGAGACATTGCAAAAAATCAAAAAAGAAATGGGGAATTGGAAAAGTAGATTATTGACTCCCTTTGGTAGGATAACACTGATAAAGACTTTATTCTTACCTAAACTGATCCATTTGTTTATGTCATTACCAGTACCAAATGCTTTATTAAAAGAAATCAACAGTCTTATGTATGAATTTTTATGGGATTCCAAACCAGACAAGGTCAAACGGAAAACCATTTGTGCTGAATACTCAAATGGAGGGTTGAGAATGACTGACATTTTTAACTTTGAGAAGGCCCTAAAATTAAGTTGGATACGTAAAATAGTTCAGCAAACAAATTCACATTGGAAATCACTTCTAATAGACAATGGTTATAACATAAATAGCATACCCATAATGGGAGGAAGTTACCCTTTCTACTCAAGACTACAAGAAAACAAATTTTGGAACAAGGTGTTCGATTACTGGAAAAACTTTTGTGAAAAACAACAGCCAACCTCAAATATACACATATTAAACTCCTGTCTTTGGTACAATTTTCAACTATCAAATGGATCTATCATTACTCATACAGAAATGTGTAAAATGTATAATTTAGCAATAAGTGTATTTGATTATCATAGAGTAAAACTTATGATCAAGAGCTTTATCAATAAATATAAAACAAACAATATTTTTACAATGTCAAGGCCTTTCTTGCCATTTCATGTAAGAACTATATTTCAGTCACCAAGTGGAAGTAAAGATTTTTACAAAATATTCATGCAGTATGAAGCTGATGAGCCTATATGTAAAGAAATATGGTCCAAAAACATTAATTTTTATATAAATGATGAAATTTGGCAAAACATCTTTAAAGCTTGTATAAAATCAGTCATTGATAATGACCTTGTCTGGTTTCAATACAAAATCCTGTTTAATATATTGGATACTAATGAGTATCTGTACAAAATTAAAATCTCTAATTCCAATCTATGTAGATTATGTGGGGAATGTCCAGAAACAATCTTACACTTATTTGCACAATGTAAAGAAGTACAAGACTTGTGGCAGAACTTAAATAGTTGGATCAGAAATAAATTGTCAATACATATTGATTTCCTTGATTCTAGAAAAATACTAGGTTATGAAGATTATGATACACATTTCTGGCCACAAAAAAGGTTGGAAAGCAAATTTAAAGAACAAAAAACTTTAGCCATTATAAACCAGACTGAAATAAGATTTAACAAACGATGGGAAGTGTGGCAAAATTTATTTACATAGCAATATGTATCAGGAAACCATTAGGCTTTTTTTTTTTTTTTTTTTTTAATTTTTTTTTTTTTTAAAAACCAAAAAAAACATGACCCTACAAGAACCAGTAGGTGAAACAGTGAAAATGTATAGATATGGAAGTAATATTATTAAAAAACAAACTAGAGTTCACGCAAATGTATAGAGAAATGTATAGAGAGTTGTATGTAATATATATGTAATATATAAAAACTTATGCTTTGAATACCGTGCCAATGTTGTTTTTTTTAACCTTATTGTATATGTTTTTCTTAAAGAAATAAAAATATAAAAAAAAAAAGAATATCTTGTTTCTGTGAAGAACGTCGGCGAACATGAAACAAAGTTCGTAGAAGTATGCACAAATTAATGCGAAGTGTTGCGATTTCCGTGAGATATTCTTGCACCGAGCCACGACCATGGTGGAGGGTCGAGCGAGCTGTGACGAGCCCCCAACGAGGAGGAAGAACGTGCTGAGAAGATGTGACAACCAATTCATGGATAATGCCAGTTCCTATATAAACAGCCTGGATCATCTGGATTCACTTCATTTCTCATCAGACGTCGGACAGTGTACATCAAAGGCTATGGATCTACAGAGACTCAGATTATTGCAGCAACTGTATGAGGCTCATCGTTTAAATGTACAGAATCAGATTGTGATTGCACAGATACTGGTTTACAGACAGAGAAGGCGTCGACCAAGGCCCAGGAGGTATTGGGTGAAGCCCTGGCTCTCCAGGAGGTTGGACTATGGACACTATGATCGTTTGATGAGGGAGCTGGAGGCTGAAGATGTGGTGTCTTTCAGAAATTTTGTCCGGATGGACCCGGCCATGTTCAGAGAGGTCTTGCAGAGGGTGGGGCCCAGAATTGAGAAATATGACACATGGTACAGGAAGTCTATCAACCCTGGATGCAGACTTGCAATCATACTTCGTTTCTTGGCCACTGGAGTGGCAGGATGTCTGATGTTTTCCACTGGAGTGTACAGGAGTCTGATGTTTGGCTTCAGGGTAGCACACAACACCATCTCAGTCATAGTAAGACAGACTTGTGAGGCCATCCTGGCAGAATATGGTGAGGAAGTCATGCAGTGTCCCCGTGCCAGTGATGCATGGAAGCAGGTTGCTGCAGAATTTTCTTCCAGATGGAATTTCCATCACACCCTGGGGGCTATAGATGGCAAGCATGTGGCAATCAGGTGTCCTAAGAATGGTGGCTCACTCTATTTCAACTACAAGGGCTTCCATTCCATAATACTTCTGGCTCTGGTGGATGCCAAGTACAAGTTCCTTTGGGTGGATGTTGGCACAAATGGATCCAGTTCTGATGCACAGATCTTTAATGACTGCGATTTGCGCTCAAGCATTATTGATGGCACCTTGGATGTACCTGATGCAGAGCCATTGCCTGGTGATGACCGTGATATGCCATATTTTCTCATTGGGGATGATCCCTTCTCTCTGAGGACCTGGTTGATGAAGCCGTTTAGTGCCAGAGGACTTCCTGATGAGGAGAGGATCTTTAACTACAGACTGTCTCATGCCAGAAGGGTGGTGGAAAATGCGTTTGGCATCATGGCCAACAGATTTGGTTGTCTCCTCACCACCATGAGTCAGAATCCAGAGACTGTTACCTCTATTGTATTGGCCTGTTGCATGTTGCACAACATCATGAGACTGAGGTATCCAGCTATCCACCAGGGACTGGCTGATGAGGAGGATGACAACCACAGAGTTATCCCAGGACAGTGGAGGCAAGGTGCTTGTTTGCAGGACATTGAGGATGTGGCTGGTGGCAACAGGGATACACAGGTTGCCAAGAGACAGAGACTGTATTTGAAGCATTATTATAATGCTCCAGTAGGGGCCACGGCATGGCAAAGAGACATGATTTGAGACTTTCACATATGCCAAGGACATTTCTCAATTGTGTTAATTATTTTTATGATTCAGTGCTGCATCATTATCTGTGTTATATTGTGTATTGGGCGTTATATACTTGTTGAAATAAAGTTGCAAGGTTCTTGTATTGCAATAAAGTTGTTGTCATATTGCACTTCATATATGTATTTTCTTGTTACTAGGGCCAAAGAGGACAAGTCTGAAACAAAATCAGGTCAAACATCTAACAGGTCACACAAACCAGTTCACAACTTAGCCACCACAGGGGCAAGGAGGTCACAAAGGTCAAAAATCAATCGAGGCCATAACTCAAGGAAAGTTAAGAAATCTAACCAGCTCCAAGGTGGAAACTCTGCAACCAAATGCCAATTGCTTTGGAATCAGAGCATAATGAAATCCAGAAATGGAAGATAAACAAATTTTAACATTGGCCACCTGTTAAAATTTGTTTATATTACATTTCTGCATTTCATTCGAAACTGTGAAACTTCCATAGTGAACCACTCACATTGGGTCATAACAGGTCTTGGTAACCACTGGGCCACTTTTTTTGGATCCGTCATGCTAAGATGTGACACTTACCAAGTATTATGCCAATGTTTTTGAAACATGAGAAAAACAAACAATCACACAAACAATTTATTCTTCCAACAAGGTCAAAAAGGACAAATCACAATAACATAGTAACTTTAAGTTTGAATAAAGAAATGCAGACACATTAGCTCACAGCTAAAGTTAACATACAACTGACAAGAACAGCTGCCAAAGTGAAACTTGTTATACATACCATTACTAACAGCCAAGGTTAACATACTACCCACAAGAAGAGCTGTCAAAGTGAAACTTGTTACATATACCATTACTAACAGCTAAGGTTATTATACAACTGACAAGAACAGCTGTCAAAGTGAAACTTGTTATATATACCATTACTAACAGCTAAGGTTAACATACTACCCACAAGAACAGCTGTCAAAGTGAAACTTGTTATGTATACCACTACTAACAGCAAGGTTAACATACTACCCACAAGAACAGCTGTCAAAGTGAAACTTGTTATGTATACCATTACTAACAGCTAAGGTTAACATACTACCCACAAGAAGAGCTGTCAAAGTGAAACTTGTTATGTATACCATTACTAACAGCTAAGGTTATTATACAACTGACAAGAACAGCTGTCAAAGTGAAACTTGTTATATATACCATTACTAACAGCTAAGGTTAACATACTACCCACAAGAACAGCTGTCAAAGTGAAACTTGTTATGTATACCATTACTAACAGCTAAGGTTAACATACTACCCACAAGAACAGCTGTCAAAGTGAAACCTGTTACATATACCATTACTAAAAGCTAAGGTTATTATACAACTGACAAGAACAGCTGCCAATATGAAACCTGGTTTATAATAGTAATAATCATAGTAATACTTGAGCCAAACATAGCAAAAATACACAAATAAATTACTTTACACCTGTTTGATAATTACTTTTTACATCTCACCTAAATTACTTCTTAAGTGTCTATAGACTTCATTTACTTATTGGGACAAAGTTATTACTAAACCTAAGAACCTTGAGAATCATACTGGTTAAGTAATGTCATAGGTGTCATGGGTGTTGAAGGCACACTAGAAATACCCGCAAATGATGCATTTAAATCTGACAAATTTAGGTCTGACAGTCCTATTGTCCTTCCCTCAGTGTCTGTGATAACAAACTTGGTGGATGAAGTACTAGATGATGAACCCGCTGACTGTCCAGAGGTACTGGCCCCTGATGGTGTCTGGAAAATAACAGTGGTCTGGCTCTGGGTGTCTGACCCTTGAGGCAAAGGGGTAGAGGAGGCTACAGCTGCGGGCCCAGGTGCGGGTGGCGGAGGCATTTGTGTGATGGTGTACTGTTGCTGCTGCTGCTGTGGCTGCTGGAACATAAGTTGCTGCTGCAGCTGCTGTTGCTGAACCTTCATCTGCTGCTGCATATTGTCCAGCTGCTTCTGCCTATCGTCCAGCGGCTTCTGCCTATCATCCAGCTGCTTCTGCCTATCAAGCTCCTGCCTTTGGATGTCCCTCTGTGAAAGTAGCTTGGACTCCTTGATGGTCTGGTTGAGGAGGTCCATACTGCGCATCTGGTATGTGGGCCAGAGATCCTCGTGGATCTTCGACATGGCACTGTCCAGCCTGTCAGAGATCTGGGCACTGTTGTCGCTCTGCTCGCACATCTTGTCAAGGAGCTCTGACTCAGTGCTGACACTTCTCCTTGTGGTTCTCCTGCCACTAGTCCCGGAGACGGTGACACCTGGAGGAGGAGTGCTGCACACTCTGGGTTCACCCGGTGATCCTGACTCCACAGGCTCATCTGCAGGATCCAAGTCAGGGGATAGGTGTGAAGGCATGGTGGCAGTTGCAGAAGTAGCAGAGGCCGATGAGGTGATGACAGAGGCAGTGGTGGTAGCAGATGCGCAGGTAGCAGAGGCTGAGCTGGCTGCGGCAGAGGCAGAGGTAGTTGTGGTGGAAGCTGGTTTCAACTGAAAGTACAGTAAAACAAAGACAGATGGTAAGCATATAGTATATATGTTCAAGAAACACTTCAGGTAGGTACTGTGAAGTAACAAGTATGTCACTGCAGAAAACTTTACAGATTTTTGCAAAACATTAGTGTTACAGCTACAAACTTGTATCCATAGCTAGTCACTGTTTACAATTCATGAATACACAACGCAGCAAAAACATCAGGATATCCAGGTGAGTCAGACTGTGAGAATGTACTTACATTGCAGGACTCCCTGGAGGGGACTCTGGAGATGTGGTCATCCAGGAAGCTGAAGGGCCTCAGGATCCAGGTGTCCCTGTCTGTGTGTTCCTTTGCCCCGTCTCCAGACTTCTTTGAGGTAAGCTTGCCATACCTTGTCCTCATCCCTTTAAACCAGATCTTCAGGTCGATAGCTGAAAAAGGAAGAGGAGACATGGACACATTAGGTAGGTTGTCACCATAACAATGGGTTACATTAAGTTTTAAACTGCTTTACATATGTGGTGTCATCTGCAAATGGGTGAAACCTAATGTGGGTGTTCCACCACACGACTAAGGCTCCCGATTAAGGGTTTTGGGGGGTCGGTTTGAAATATTTGCTTAGTCCCAGGCTTCCTGTAAGGATCGGTTGTGGTCGGTTGAGGCCGTGTGAGAAATCAAACATGTTTGATATTTCACACGACTACAACCGATTCCTATTTCCCGCCGTCAACAAAATGTCCAGTCCCAGGCGTCCTCAGGCCTCCTCAGACCCAAATTTACAGAGTCGGTTGTTGTCCCAGGCGTCCTGCGACCCTTAGTCCCAGACCTCCGTAGCTTAGTCCCAGGTGGCCGGTTGTTAATCCCAGACTCAAATATGATGCGTATGAATTTCATGCGTCTGAAAGTGAGTCGGTTTCATTAGTCCCCGGAAGCCTCAGACCGTCTGCGGTGTCCTGCGACCCAAAAATCAAGGTCTGGGACTAAGAAGCGACTAAGGGTAACCGACCCTAACCGATCCAAACCGGCCTCCCCAGGACGCCTGGGACCACGCATTTTCAGTCTGCGGCGGCCTGAGGACACCCCAGGCGGCCTGGGACTAACAACCGATTAAGAACCGACTGTTTTCCGCGCGTTGGAAATTAAAACGAGGCAATGAGGGGGTCTGGGACTATATAAGCGACCGCGCACACTTTGTCATTGTTACTGACTGTTTGGCTACTGAGAGACGTGTGTCACTGATTTGTAGGGGTTTTCAATTTTTATTTTACATTTTATATACTTGAGCTTAAGGCAAATTTCACAGTTAGGAGACACATTTTACTATTTTTTTATTATTTTGTCGACTGGATCATGAGAAAAGAGAAAGGAGGGAAGAGAGGAAGGAAAAAGATGGATGAGAGGGATGAGAGGGAGAAGGAAAGTCAAGTAGAGGAGAGGAGTGAAGTTATTACAGAAGAAGGAACTGAGAGGAGAGAGGAGGAGGAGATTCAGGAAGATCCAGCTATTGGGGAAGCTGTGGCAGAAGAAGAAGAGAGGTGTGAGGAAGATCCGGAGTGCCATTCTTCAGCCAAGAGAGCCAGGGTGTGTGCCACTTTTACAGACAGTGATGAAGTTTCCATTGTAGAATTCGTCAAGCTGCACCCTGAACTGTATGACAAGGAACATTCACGTTTCCACGACAGGAACAGAAGAGAGGCTCTCTGGGCAGAAATATCTGCAGAACTTAAGCTCCAGCCCTTTGATGTGAGAAGGTGGTTTGAGTCCCAGCGAACCCGTTATGGAAAGCTGTCTAAGCTCCAATCTGGCCAAGCCCCGAGGGAGATGACCAAGAGACAGTCCTGGGTGTACCAACAGATGGGTTTTCTTAAAACCCACATCAGAAGAAAGGGGGCCAATAGAAGTTCAGGTTTTGAGGCCAGTCCAAATACCAGCAAGCAGGACGAATCACGTGGGTCAACTACTGACACAGAACACCTCGAGTCCAGTGTCCTGAGGGAGAGGAGTCAGTCCATCATTACATCAACACCCGTTTCAACTACAGACTCCAAGATTCTCGAACACTTTGAGCAGATGAGGACACTTATCTCAGGTTTTCTGCATCAGAAGTCAGACAGGCAGCCCTTCTTTGACTACGTGGCATCAGAGGCCGAAAAGATGACTCAAGAAGAATTTGAAGAATTAAAGGGCAAGATATTCAGAGATATCGAAAATATTAAGAGTAACCGCAGACGTCAGGCATTGCCCAGAAGATCAGCCACTGTTACCACGGAGTCCCAGAGGGTCGGCCTACTGCCAACAACCACTCCACAGGCGTCTAGTTCCACTCAAGCAGCAGCTGGCAGCAGTTTTGTGTACTATACACCAAGCCCCATTGGCTTCAGCAACCCTACATCTGTCCTAACTGTACAGGACGAAGGGAGCAGACACAATCTGAGTGGAATCTTAAGCCAGCTACCAGATCTGACATCAACACAGATCGTCGAGCAGCCTCAGCAGCAGCAGCAGCAGCAACAACCGCAGCAGCAGCTCTTTACTATCACCACTTCAGCACCGCCTCAACAGCAGCAGCAGCCTCCTCAGTAGCCATCCAGTCAGGGCGGGTCTTTGACCTGCCAGGCCCTTTTCAGGGCCACCAAATCTTCCAAAAACAATTATTCAGCTACGTGTTCTTCCAATTCCCCTCCCAAAACCAAAAAGTTCAGTACAAATACTTATCACAAGAAAAAAAAATTAAAGTCCAACACTTACACCACCCCAAACATGAAACAAATAACCCATGGTACTACACATAACCAAAAAGGCCACATATGGCCATTAATCAGCCCATTTTTAGATTAAAATCCATGGGATAGTTTAAAATCTGTAATTGAAAAGTCCAACACTTGCACCTTCCCTAGAGTTAAAAGGCATAATTACATACTTACCAACCCAAAAACAGACAAACAGACAAACCCAATACCAAACATAACCCCCAAATAACAAACCCAGTACCAAACCTAATACCCTACTACCCCCAGAAAACCGAACCCCATTAACCACCAACCAACAAACAACCAAACCCAAAAGTAAATAGAACCCATGCCAACGAACTGACAAACTATTTAGCAAACACAATCCCCCATTATTGAAAGCAAAACTAGTTCCATGGTTATATTTTCCAAATTTTTGTGATTAGAAATGAATATTTAAAATTGAATATTTCCATAAAAAAATTTCTGCTACAAATAAGTTTCTCAGCCATGAAAAAAGAAAAAAGTTTAAATTATGATGTGGATTTGAAAATATATAAAATAATTATTCAATTTAGGATATTAGGTGTCAATTTGTGTTTCGCTTTTGTTTAACAGTGGGTTTGTCTGTTTGTTGGGTGAGTAAGTTGTGTTTGTCTGTTTGTCTGTCTGAACAAGTTATGTTTGGCATGGGGTTTGTCTGCTTGTCTGTCTGAACAAGTTATGTTTGGCATGGGGTTTGTCTGTTTGTCTGTCTGAACAAGTTATGTTTGGCATGGGGTTTGTCTGTTTGTCCGTCTCAACAAGTTATGTTTGGCATGGGGTTTGTCTGTTTGTCCGTCTCAACAAGTTATGTTTGGCATGGGGTTTGTCTGTTTGTCCGTCTCAACAAGTTATGTTTGGCATGGGGTTTGTCTGTTTGTCCGTCTCAACAAGTTATGCTTGGCATGGGATTTGTCTGTTTGTCCACATAGCTGATTAATTGTTTTTGGAATATTTGGTAGTCCTGAAAAGGACTGTTATAGTTAGTCCTGAAAAGGACTGTTTACTGCAACAGGACTTATATTCTGCCATCTTGCCAGGCCACTGCTCCCTCATTATTGAAGTAGTCCTTCAGGTAATCCCTCTGTCTTTTGGCCTCTCTAGCAGGGTTTCTGTCTTGGCCACCACCAGCAGCACCACCAATCAATCCACAATCACCAGGCACATCATCATCATCATCATCCCCCCCAGGCTGCTGACCAGCAGGTTGACCTTGATACTGGCTTCTGAGTATATTGTGCAGAACCACACAGGTCATGACCACTTCTCTAACTGTTTCTGGGGGTAGTTCAATGGTGGTCCTCATCACCCTGAATCTTGACACAAGGATGCCAAAAGCGTTCTCCACAACTCTCCTGCCCCTTGATATTCTGTAGTTGGCAATCCTTTCCTCCCTTGTTAACAGCCTTCTGCCATAGGGTTTCATGAGCCAGGTCTTCAGGGCAAAGGCATCATCTGCCAAAATGAAGTAGGGGACATCTCTCCCACCCTGTGTTATAGGAGCTGGGTCAGGGAAGCCTATCCTGCCATCTTCAATCCTCCTCTTCAGCTGAGAGGCATTAAATATCTGGGCATCTGAGCAAGACCCTTCTGTACCCACATCCACCCGTCTGAATTTGTACTGCCCATCTACCAAGGCCAACATGACAATGGAAAAGAACCCCTTGTAGTTGTGGTAGAGGGCTCCAGAGTTCTTGGGTTTCTTCAGGGCCACATGCTTTCCATCCAGGGCTCCCAGGGCATGTGGAACATTCCACCTGATCCTGAATTCCCTCTCCAGTTCTTTCCACTCATCTGGGGTAGTAGGACATTTGAGGTACTCTCTGGTGAACTCATCCTGGATGGCCCTGCAGACCTCTGGTAGAAACTTGGAAATGGTGGATCTTCCAACCCTGAACTGACAGGATAATGATGTGTATGACTCTCCAGTGGCCAGATATCTGATGGTGAGGGCTAACTTCTCCCCAACACTGATAGGAGCTCTGTAGTTGGTGGCCTGCCTGGCTAGACGTGGTTCCAGTCTGGTCTTCATCATTTCAAAGAATTCTGGGGTCATCCTCATGTAGTTGGTGAATCCTGGAATGTCTGTGGCATACAGATCAGCCATAATGTTGTGGTAGGCCCCCCTCTCCTCTCTCTGCAGTAGCCATGGCCTGACCCACATGTTGTGCCTTCTTCTAGGTCTCTGTATGGGTGCTGGTGGTGCTGGTGGTGGTGGTGGTGGTTGCTGTGCTTGACGTAAAAAATGGAAATACATGATTATTTGTAACTGAATAAAAACCAAAAAAGCCCTAAGTTGTTGTTGAATCTGTCTTCCATTAAAAGGTGGCATCCTGGTGTGTTCCTAGAAAAGCAATGATGATTAGATCACAAATTTTATATATATATACCCAGAAAATCCAGCAACTTTGCAAAACAATAATCGGGGATCGTGGTCTGGGGAGGCCTGAGGAGGCCTGAGGACGCCTGAGGACGCCGGTAGTTAATCGTGTGTTAGTCGGCTCTTAGTCCCAGGAGGCCTGAGGCGTCCTGGGACCCAGTCGGTTTGTGTCCGACAGGATCGTGGTTGAAACCGACCCGAAAACTGGCTTAGTCGGTTCTTAGTCCCAGACCAGTCGGGGACTGTCTGCGGCCGCCTGAGGCGTCCTGAGGTGTCCTGAGGCGTCCTGGGGACGATCTGTTCTTAATCCTAGACTTTGAAACCGACCCAGTATTCCCGCCCATTTTTGTCTTTTTTCAACCGACTGTGCACGATTAAGGGTCGCCGACAGGATCGGGGCTTAATCCTTTGGTGGAACAGGGGCATTATACATCATATAATAACGGAGCACAATTCAAAATAACATAAATTAACAGAATAAGTAAACATTCACCATAAGGCCATTTACACATTACTGTACACGTAGTACCTCCATCACAATTTAAATTATTACCTAAAACTATGAAAAGGTTAAATCATAATGGTTAGTCTAACTCACCTTCCAGGCCCATGGCCC
The DNA here is from genome assembly GCA_964017235.1 of Sabellastarte sp. h YS-2021. NCBI lineage: Eukaryota > Metazoa > Annelida > Polychaeta > Sabellida > Sabellidae > Sabellastarte > Sabellastarte sp. h YS-2021. The sequence goes on from OZ024927.1 coordinate 151,015,769, forward strand.
TGGCCTGGGTGGCCCAAGCAGCCTCCTTCCTGTCCGTGTCCCTGTACTCCTTCTTGGCCTTGTTATACATCTCTGGATGGTTCTCGAGCCACTCAGCCATCTCATCCTCTTGGGCATCTGTCATCCTCACCAGCCTCTTCTTCTTGAACCTCCCCTGGGACTGGCTGTCTTGGGTGGCCTCGTCCAAATCATCTGTGTCCTCCGGCTGGGTGGCCTTGGGTGGCTGTATCCCCTGGGTCTGATGCTGAAGCTTGAGTGGCAGGCAGTTCATCTGGCTGTTCTGGCTGTTCAGGCTGTTCAGGCTCTTCCGATGCTTCAATCTGAGGCAGAGTGACCCTCTTCCTCTTTCCAAGTCCAGGTCTCTTCACCATATTTCTTGTATGAAATATATCCAAAAATTTATCCAAAGTTCGTCGATGTGAACGCATTGAAGAAAAATTCGCAAGTGATGAGAATTGTTCGTGGGGCCCTGCTTTTATAGTCTCCAGCCAGTTCGCCGCGACCTACGAAGGTCATAGCTGATTGGTAGCCAGTTCTTCGCATGCGCAGCCAGTTCGCCAATCAACGACGAACTACTGTGACATTTGCTTCCCACTGGCTGAGAGGAGCGACGAATATCTCCGGGGCCTCATAGCATATTCTTCATGGGCGACGATGCATGGCTTCCCTGCTGCGAATATCGTTGTTTGTTCTTTGTCTTTCAGGCGACAATCTTCAAAGGAAAGTTGGCGAACAATGAAGAAGCCTGCTATGAAGTGGCGAATTGAGGTACGAGGGTGCTACAAAGTCGATGAACCCACCACCATCTGTGAAGAATTGCAAACAACTGGACGAAGTGTGGCGATAGTTTTGAACAGTTTGAAACTGTCATAGCCAGATGACGATCCATAGCGAATGGTGGAGAACAGTGAAGATGGACCAAGAATATGCTACCAACAAGGACGAATTTCAGGATCGCGCATATTCGCCACTAAACATCGCCACAGTGTGACCTGGCTTTAAGAAAGGAGCAGGTCATTTAACCCCAATTTGACATGGCTCCCAAACTCTCCAACTTCGAAGGAGATTTACACTGATAAAGAACAGGGGCATAATTGAGGCAATTGTAGCTCTTGTCACATTTATCTTGCTTGTTTTGTTAGCTGTGAGAGAGAGGACATCTGACTAACCTGACTTAGACCTTTTGGGTATTTTATGCAGGTGTTCCACTGGAGCCGACAGGCCAGAAATTATGCATTTTTGGAGAGTCGGGGACCAATGTTTACATGGTTGATTAGGGTCTGTTGCAAGTTACCGGCCTGTCGGGGAGAGGATGACCCACTGGCCCTCGCGTTGACCCACAAGAACTTGTAATCTACATCGACTAAAGCCAAAAGTACCAGGGAGAAGTAGCCCTTGTAGTTGAAATATTCACTGCCAGACCTCTTGGGCTTCTTGATAGCAATGTGTTTACCATCTAATGCACCGACTGCATGGGGGACATTCCATCTGTTTCTAAATCTTTCTTCAATTTTCTTCCACTATTCAGGATCAGTGGGACACACCAGATACTCTTGTTAAAATTCTTTCAAAAAGGCTTTGAGACTTGGGGGACAAATTTGCAGATGGTCGTTCTTCCAACCTTCCAGTGGTATTGCAGTGACGTGTAGCTTTCCCCTGTGGATAAGTGTCTCAAAGTAACTGCCAGTTTCAGCCCGACTTCCAGTGGCTTCCTAAAGTTGGTGATTGACTTCCTGAGATTGGGGGGTGATCCCTTCTTCAATCAAATAAAATGCTGGCTCCATCCTGGTGAAATTTCTGTAGCCTGGTATGTCAGTAGTAATTAGCTCGTCCAAGAGTGTTCTGTAGCAACCTATCTCCTCTTTCTGCAGTGTCCAGGGCAGGACCCATGGGTTCTGTGGCTTCCTTCGCCTTCTGGGTGGTGGGGGTGATGGTGATGTTGGCTGGGCAAGTGCTGGGTTCTGTTGTCTTCTGTGTGTTGAAATCATAACATATAAAAATTAATTCAACTCAATAAAAAACAAAAGGACCCTCAAGTGATCTATCAGTTGCTCTTGATGTGTTCCTGTCATCTTTTAAGTGTGAAATGAATGGCACATCACAGGGGAGGGGGGTTTATATAGTGTGATATGGATCATGATTCTGGATCCCGACTCTAGATACCGACCCTTAAAAACAATCAGTCCTGTCGGGAAGATGTTCCCGGCTTCTCTGTTTGTCTTTGCGGCTTGTCTGTTTGTTATCCGGCTTGTCTGTTAGGGGTTTAGGGCTTGTCGTGGTACTTCTACGACTGGCCATGCAAAAGATGTCCCCGACCCTACGTCTTGTCAGGATGGCCATTACGGCCTGTCGATAAGTGTACCATCCTGTCGGAGTTTTTCATAACCAACTCAGCATTTTTGCGCGCTTTTTCTCACGACTCTACGACTTTTGCAAATGACCCTAGGGTCGTAGGGTCGGTTACAGGGTTGGCTCCAGTGGAACACCTACATTATATGATACAACCTATTGTCTCAACTCTTTTGTAGATATAACTAATCTTTCCATAATATGGAGTCCAGTGATCTTGTCCCAAGATTCTGTCCAGAAATTAATTTTAGGAACTTATTTTTTTTAAATCATAACCATATATCTGACAAAAAAGACCTGCACTAAAACATAAAAATCTTGCACTAAAACATGAAGATCTTGGTTAATATGTTCCTCTACGGCTGAGGTTTATTTAAGCTACATAATAACCATTTGTAACTTTTGCTCTATATTTTTTATTTTGTAGATATGGACTTAGAACATTTTATCAAAAATGTTTCACACAGAAAAGAGAGATTTTTACTGAGGTAATTATAGGATAACTTGATTTTTACAAATTAGAAAATAAAAAATTAAACTAATAATGAAAACTGAAGGAAACTTGTTGATTTAATATTAAAATAAAACTAATAATGAAAGCTGAAGGAAATTTGTTGATTTAATATTTGTAACTGTTAGCTTTGTGTTTTTATGTTATAGACATCCATATCTAGTTAACCATAAAATGTTTTCGGTACTAATAGCTTTTGTGACTAAACTTACTGCAGATGCATGTGGAATGGGTTACCTTGTAATGATGATTTTACCACTGAAGTTATGACAGATATGGGTCGCTGTATCAGCTTCAATTCAGTGAACATGAAAAACACCTCACCGCATTATTCAGAAAGACCAGGTAGGTGCTATGGTATACATGTCACAGGACTAGTTTAGAACTTCTTTTTAACCAAGCTACAGTTATTCCTCGGGGGGAACAAGCCAATTGAAAAGACAGGGCAATTGGGATTTACTAAAATTAATTTCTACTGATTTTTTAAATAACAAGTATTACATTTAAGTATTTCTTTGATAAGTTAGTCAACAACATCACACCAATATACATATATAAATATGCTGTTGTACTACTTAGCTCCAGTTACAATACAATCAATGCCCAACTGAACTATTCAGCTTAGTCTCAGCACACCTGGTCACTGGTGAGATAGTTATAACAGTTAACCACCTGTTAACTGACATAAGACTACACATGACTAGGCATTTAAATTTTACATATAAACAGCAAGGTGCATTCCCGTATTAAAAAAAACACTAATAAAGCCAGTGGTCCAGGTGAATAATATGAGTTAAGGATGCATATAAGGACCTTTTTATCAGGTCATCTATGTAATTTAAGAGTGCACCATTTTGCTTCATAATGAATCATAATACCATCGAAACACCTCTCAAAATTCCGAATCCGAGATGAAATCTGAATGGCAGAGGTCCTCAAGGTATAAGTTATTATGACAAATGCCTAACAGATTTATGTCGCCTTGATTGATTCTTATATGTCTAAATGCTCTACTGATATCCATATGTTGCTTGCAATGGAAAAGTTCTATCAAAGTTTCTAATGAGATCAGGTAATTGTTTATCCCAATAGTCAGCTAAATTATGTTGCCATCTATCTGGTTTTAGTTGGCTTTCTACAGGAATTCTTGCATTAAGAAATTTGGCAGCCCCAGTTTCATGTATCAGCTTATGAGCTTGAAGTATGTCCGGGATTTAGTCCCATATGATCTCTGGGCCAGCATATGTCTTAAGATTTGTCAATGGAATGTATCCAAATCCATCCCTATTTTATTGAATACAGGCCAGGTGATCTGTTCAAGTACCCCTATTAGATTACCCCTATTTCAGAACATTTATTGTTTTGTCTATCCTCAGAAGTTTGGTTTGACATGTGCTCATCGCCATTGTTATCAATGAAACAAGATTTCAATTTTTGATTAACTTGTGGTATGTTACATTAGACTACTTCCTTTACCTCAATTTTTTCTGGAGATAAAGGTGACAGCGAACACATGTGTTCAGATATAAATGCTTTATCATTTTTGAGGGCATTCGCACTAAGTTCTCTTTTAAGTCTTTTTCTGGGCGAATGATCAGTTGCCTGCCTACTTGTATTATGGGGAACATTTTGTTTACATATGGGTGCAGCATAGTCCAAAGTGCAATGTGTCATACGCTCGACAGAGGAATGATAAACAGGTTTTTTCTGAACCATCCCCCAACAGCCAACCACAAGTGTTATCTACAGTTTCAGAGAAAGAATTTTCTCGGTTTAGTTGTGCTAAGGCCTGGAATTTGTTTGTCAATATGACTGGAGAACTTTGCTTAGCATTACCAATAAAAGTATTTCTGGAACTCTTGTCAGTAATACAGTGGGCTGTGGGAGGTTTGAACCCCTGTGCTTTGATACAAACCTTAGAAGAGGTAACACACCTTGCATTTGCATTTTTATGATAATCAGTGACGATGCGAGCACCAGTTTGTGGATATAAACAAACTAAGAAATCCAGCATACTAAGAAAGAGCTAGATTTTTATCAGCCAAAAATTCGCTTCGCTTTTCACCAGTATTACTGGCATTTCAAACATATTTTGTTTTGTACTTATTTATAAATGGCCTGTCCACGTCCAGGATTATTCTTTTGTTTTTGCATCTTTCTTGTTGTTTCTGCAATCATTTTCACTATGTGGCAAGGATTTACCATTTTTTGTGTGGCAATAGGGACACACGTGTTGTAAACCATTCCTTTTGTTTCATGTCTGCCTGAATGGACACATGTGTTTTGGTTGAAAAATTGGTATATCATTAACTTGCCACTACGTTCTTTTATGAAAATATTTTCCCCAAAATTTTGAGATGTCTGAATTGCATGCCTTTAAGTGTGAGCTGTTCTAATTCTGTTAATTTTGTCAATGTGTGTGTAACTTTGAATTTCTCCTTGTTCCATGCTACATAGTAGCATTGCATGGCTGGCTTTTGCTGCAAGCCATGAAAATATTGTTACAATCATTCAGTAATGAAATAAGATAATCTAACATTGCTTCCTTACTTTTTGGACAGTTTTCATAACGCATGGCCCTGCAAAAACCAGCCATCCACTGCCCCATGGTCAAATGGTCATAAGTAACTTGTTCTTGTCAGAATCCGCCAAAACGTACTCATGTGGCCATCTAATTTTATCTTTAACAAGTAATTCTATTCAACCACCTCGTTGGAATTTAATTTTGTTTTCTAAAAATACTGGATTTTTGCAATTGTTGTAATTCTTTTTATCTTTCATCCACCTCTTTCTGAATGTGTGCATTTGCTCTAATGTGCTCTAATGAAGGTAACGTAACAGTATCTGGTACATCAGTGTTATAATTTGCATTTTTCGTTCCGAGAGAATGACTGTGTACTTGTTTGTATTTGGTCTTTCCTTTTCTGTGGCTTTACCTTTACCTCCAGCACTCTTGTCTTTGATCTTTGATTTATCATTGATTTTCTTACCATTCTTTTGTACAAGTTTTGTCTATCGTTAATCAGACTGAGGTGTGTCAAGATTTGTTTATTCACCACATTTTGTGAATCTTGTAAAGATTCATTGCTAGCATGAGTGTGGGAACCTGTAGGTTGTAGCCTATCAAACACACGATGAGTGGTGCCTGCATCGTCACTGTCTGAATTGCTAGTGAGTGCATCCTGATCTACCTCGCTCTCCGGATACACACCTATGAATCTTGCTGAACCATATCTGTGTCCAGTAAATATTTATTTATTTATTTGGGGTTTTACGTCGCTTTCAACACTGTACAGGTCATATCACGACGGGTAGTTGGAAGGGCAGAGGAAACCAGTACATAGAGTTCATTAGGGTTCTGTACTGTAAACTGCCGACCAACGGTAAGCAACTACCAGCTTTCCCACTTGAGGTCATGCCGGGAATCTAACCCCGGCCTCAGAGGTTGGAGGCGCAAGTGTTACCACTCTGCCACCGTGGCCCCCATGTCCAGTAAATAGGAAATCGTTATCTTTGGATAACTTAAGCTGTATAGGTGCCACGAGGCCCTCACTCTTTGCAGAACTCAAATTATATTTCTTTTTCTCCATGTACAGTACAATTGACAATATAAAGCATCTTGGTAAAATCTAAAAGTACTCAATAGACTATAAGAGGAGAAAATGAAATTTTTTTCGACAATTTTTTACTCTGTGATGTCACCCCATCCAAGAGTGCAATGCAAATGGTGGAAGGGTTCAAAGATTTTTCATGAGGAAGTCACCTCGACCAATGAAAAAGCCCTTTACAAACAGCATGGTGGTGTGAACTAAATGAGAAATTAAGGTTCCCCTAAAGGAAGGATCTAGTTGGCATAGGTACCAACACTGAAATTTTCCCACCTGTTGCCAAGAGTTTAATTTCAAACCTGGGACCACATATATAAGAGCCAAGTGATAGAGTTTGACTGACATGATAGATACAAGTAGACTGAGCAGCCCCACCCCCCACCCACACACACATATTATTCTGAACTTTTGATATATTTCAATTAACACAACAAGTTATAAAATAAAAAACCCAATGCTTTGTAGCTTTATGTTATCCAAGACTTCCTTTCTCACTTTATAGCCATATGAATATACACATTGTTATATTGAAAGTAGTTCATCTTATGTTTATAACATTTTCATTTCATATTTCTTTGATCATTTTTTATATATTTGTATGATATAATTGAGTACTTTTTTAAAACAATAATGTAATACTTACCATTATCAGGGATATATTCATATTAATATTTCATCAATCTTGGATCAATAGTTTTGATCTGTTTTTCGTGCTGGTTATGTTTGTCCATTTTAATAATATAAGTTTTGCAATGATACTATTGTTCACTATTTTAATACTAACGCAACTACATGCTATATATGTATCTGAGCTTCTTTTTCTCAGTATCAACATGTTGTATAACTAATGCCACCAAAATAAATTTCACAGGGTCTGCATATGGACTAAGACTTACATTAAACATAGAAGACTATGAACATGTAGCAGGTATTGGAACCAATTCTGGAATAAAGGTATATTTTAATTGTCAACTTATAATTGGACATTGTGTAAATTAAATGTCATATTAAATCACTAGAACCTCCACAATTAACATTTATTTTACAGAACCTTGATTTATCTAGCATTACACTGTATTAAATGGCTTCATACATTTAGTCTGTATAACAGCAAATACTAAAATTCATTTTGCTTTACTGTTTCCATCTCAACAATGTTTCAGATTCATTTTGCATCTGCAACTGAGGTTCCTACCATGAATAATATGGGCTATGCAGTGAGTCCAGGAACACATGCTTTGTTCAGTCTCAAGTACACGGCAGTAAGTTTGTTAAAGAGGGAGCTGGATAAATCAGCCCTTTGCCAAATTAAACACTAACCCCTCGATTAATTTGACCAATAAAAACTCGGCCCCTGCAAATTCTGCAATTTGTATAATAATGCTCTAATTTATTTTTATTTTATTTTGGTAAATTCTCCTTTTTAATAAAGCTTAAAATCACAAAAAAAGGCCTTGAATAAATTCATTAAGATATGGAACATATAGTCAATATGGTATTGTAGATACATTTGTGGTCTGAAATGTCTTCTATTAAGTTAATACAGCCTTACATTAATTATTTAAATAACATAAGAATGTGAATTATTTACTTTGTATCTGATTGACAATTGTCAAAAATATTTTTACCCACTTTATATTAAGATACAGATACAAGACCTTTCTGTATGGTATCACAAAGTAAAGGCAGAGACATAGAAACATAGATTTTGGAACTTTGTACATTTCATACTAAACTCAGAAACACTGGTGGTACATACAAATATTGTTAGTTGGACATACATTATTGTTGAATCTTTCCTGTAGAGTACTTTCCTTGAGCCTGAATATGGCACCTGTGGGAAAAAAGACCTTAAATACTACATTGCTGAAAACTACACCACCTCCCATTGTGTGACAGAGTGCTCCATAGAATCCTTGGACAAGCAATGTCATTGCCTGGTGCCTTATATGCCACGTATGTGACTATAAATTTGTATTAATAATCAACATGAACTTTTTCTTTTACCTCCTGGAATCAAATTTGGAATATTTAAATGCTATTTTAATTTTTGTATACCTTCATTACATTACAGATACAAAATGTAATACTTGATTTATTTTGTACCACTGATTTGTTGTATTATTGAATTGCCTTGTTTTGTAGCAGACATTGGCACATGTTACAAAAAGGTGTGCAAAATTTTTACCGGTTTTCAGTATATTCACCTTGGCTCCTTAATCTATGTGACTCCTTATGGTTGATCAAAATCAACAAAGTACAAAGATCTGATTGGTCACGTGTAGGTCCACATTTTAGTTCAGGGTTCAGGGAAGGTATGCTCAGCATACCCTAATTGTTTCGAGGGTGTCATAAACTTCTATGTCAGTCTCCTTAATGAGCTGTGCTCTGTAGCACTTTTGAAACATAATAAATCGATTTGTGATATGAAAACTGAACAATTAATAGTAAATAAGGTAATTTTACTATGAAATACGTTAGTGATTAACAATAAGTTGAAGTTGATACAAAATAAGCTAGTCAATACAAAAGTTGTTAGTACAAAAAAGTTGCAACAAGGCAAACAGTCTGAAAGAGAAGGGGGCATTGTGCATGTTATAGGTACTGTGATTAATATAAAATGAAAAAATTCAACTGGAATTAGAACTGCTAAATTATTTTTGATTTATTTCAAATTATGTTTAATTATTCTTGTAAAAGATAAAAAGTATACTGTTTTTTTGTTATTACTTGTGTTTAAATATTTATGAAAATGTGTGTTTTCTCTCTACATATATGCAGGCCACAACAATTCAGAGTTATGTTCCCTAAAAAAGTACTTAAACTGTGTAATTCAGCAAGTGCAGACATCTATGGATAAATGTGATTGCCCTGATGCCTGTAATCAAACATCATATGATGTTCAGTTATCATATTCAGCTTTATCTGGGTTGGCGCTGAATTCTATTTTACAAGATAAAAAACAAATGGCCAAAGAAGACTTCCAAGAAACTATGGATTTACAGCATCGAGTAGATTCTGGTGATTTTATTGATATGCTGTCTAAAATGAAAGATGTCTTAAATGCCATATCACTATTTAAGAACTTCATAGGAACACAAACTGGACACACACTTTGGTTTTTCCAAAAAGCTATAAAATCTGTAACAACTATGACCCATCTTGACCTTGATTTAACACTGGCACAGATAAATGAACACAATCATGTGTATTCAACTTTCATGAAACAAGAGAGGGATGCTATTGTAAAAACATTTGAAAAATTTACAAATTCTGTAGAACAGTTTGCAACTTCTTTCAAACTTGAACATCCTTGTGGGGACAGTTTTTTTACAGCATTATCAGAAACCAAAGCAGAAACCTTGGAACAGGATTTCCGGAACATGAGTAATATGATTCTATCATACAAAAATTTATACAGTGTAAATGTGAGTACTCAGGCTTCCTGTTCTAGCAGCTCACTTTTTTCATTGTTTCCACAATATGAATGTGCTGGATTTCAGTGGGTAGAAGGAAAGAATATTCCAACAAAAGCAGTTATAGATGAAAAGGCATATGACGACTGTAAGAAATCTTGGGATAATTTTGAAAGGTTTATATCTAATTTCTCCGATATCATGTCCTGGTTTAATGTATATTTGTATGATGGAGTTTTCAATGCCTGTGAAAAGGCAATGGAAGCAATCCAAAGTTCAGCAGAATCTACCACTACATACAGTGGAAGTGGAAGTGGCATTGGTCATGGAAGTGGTAGCAACAGTGGAGAAACTAGTGCAGAAACTAGTAACTATTACAGTCTATCAGAAGAATTGGATCAGTTCAGTCTTAAATGCAAGGATTTACTTACAACAATCTCTGTTTGTTTTAATGATTATGGCAACTTCCTAAAACAGAGCCTGAAAGACATTGAGAATATAAAGAAAGAATCAGAGTCACTAGACACAGATTCATTTGATGTGACCGATTTAGACGAAATTGAAAGTATTGCAAATCGAACCTACCACAGGTACACTGCGAATAAAGTCAGCAAATTAGACCTAGCCAATACACTCTTAGCTGAAGGAACCACTGCCAAAAGTTCTCTTAGTTCCTTAAATGATTTAATTTCTGCATACAGCAACCGCTTTGAACAAGAAACTATAGCATCTACGAGGTCACAGTTAGGACAGATTAGAGAATCCTTAATTCATAACTATGATAAAATGGTGGAGAATTTTCTGGCACTGGCAGAATATATGGGTTATACCATAAAAGGTGATCAAATAAAACAGTTAAACCTTTTCAGAAAACCCTTGCCAAGTGTTGAAAACTCTGAATTTGTCCTTTTCTTGCATACAGAGTCACAGGTAAAACGAATAATTGGAAACCAGCCAATAACTTTCTTACAAGACAAAGGTAAAGACCTAGCAAAAACAGCACTGGAAGCCTACTTTGATAGCTTGTTTGATGACTTGGATGAACTACATAAACATTTTGTGGAAGTTAAGGGTGAATTAGTTTCTGCAGTGGCTGAATTAAAAGAAGTGTTGCAGACACATCGGGCAGAGCTGACCCTTGGTCCATCTTTTGTGAGGTAAACTGGTGATATCATACCTGTACACATAAACACTCTCCAAATTGTTTAAATTAAAAAAAACATCTCTGCACACAAAACCTGGCTAAATTATTTCAGGCAACAGAAAAATATATCTTTATATGCAATTAGCAATAGTTACCATAAAAGGCATCACAAATTTGAAACATCTGTCCTCAATTTTAAGAAACTACTCTGAGGTTTGAATTGTTCCATAAATTTACCATTCGCCTACATTTGACATAATAAAGTTAAATATTTAGGAGGTTTATTAAAATGTTACGTTAAGGTTTTTGACCATAGCCTCCCCTAAAGGGGAGGGGTAGGTGTATTGTAATCAAGTGTGTTAGACTGTCCATATGTATAACTCACAAACTATACATTGTATCTAGGTCATATTTTTACACATGGTGAGATCTAACCATGGCTTGGACCTCTTTAAAGGTGGTATGGATCCACTTTTGGATCATGACTGCAAGCTTATTTTGATCTTTGTACTGTTTCACCTATTCTATATATTGTGGTTTTCCCGGCCTGTGGGGTACGGGCATCTCTGATTCTATATTTGTGATTTCTCAGTACTACTGACAGGAGAGGGTTTTGTGCATTTTAGATAAGGACTGTATGACAATTAAATGGTCTACTGGTGTGACTTTACTGGGTAACAGACAGGAAATTCTGCATATTTCAAAATGATCTAAGATGTTGCAGAGACATAAAATGCAAAGTTTTGAATTCACCAAATAACCAAGAACAATACCCTAACAAATTAACCTTGATATGTTTTTAATTTGTGAATCTATAAACTTCAATCATCTCTTTTGAATTGATTTGTTTTAAAATTGATATGGTTGTTATGTCCTTTAGGCAGAACATAATGCAGGTTGATGTATACTTTGGAGAAATCAAGTATTTTAAAACCGAGCAGATAATAGGATACAGTGTTGGGGATTTTTTTAGTAAGTCATTTATTTTTCACTTAAAATTGTATTGTGATTTTAAACTTACAATCAATGTATCAAGGTACTCTCATGGTTTTATATTGATTAACACTTATTATACAATTTATTGATGAAGTTACTCTCAACAGACCTTGTTAGATACTCATGCTCTGCACATGCTCTAATTCAAACGTATTCTCACCTGTTTGCCGTGCAGGTGATTTGGGTGGATACCTTGGACTTCTCCTTGGTGCAAGCGTGGTTACAGTGTGTGAGATTTTAGATCTCATTATCTACAATATTGCGAGATTTCATCAGGAGAAGAAAGAGAAGAAAGAAAAACAAAAGCAAACTGAAAACCCAAGAATACCAAGTGCTAGTAAATGGAAAGCGCCTAATAAGGTTGATGTGTTTCCAATGGAGAAGTTTGAAGTTAAGAGCTGACTGTTAGAAAAAAATTAATGGATCTGTTTTGGGAAAATGGGTATTTACACCGGCAAAAGTTATATAGTTTTGTGACCAACATTTGTGATGAAATAATCGAATTATAAACAGCACAGAGAGGTGATTATATATCTTTCTGAAAGGTAGCATTGTACACTATAATCACATAGCAAAGTGCATATGTACAACTAAATGAAACAAAGCATTTTGAAGATTAAATCATTTTAAACTCTGGGAAAATAATAAGGCAGTAACAATATCAACGAATCAATAAGAAAAAAGAGACAAGGCTCTGCCAATTGCAAAATGAAAATGCATTTGAAATGATCCTCAAGAATTTTTATTTCCTTTCATACAAAGGCTAAATTGGTAAAATCCCATTCAGGGCACTTGAAATATAAGGAGCGCCTTACAAATATAAAAATTATCCAAAAAATGCTGACCAAGTGGACATTTATGGATGAATGGTCCAAAACATGTGCAACCTTGCAAATTTGAAAATTTTAATTACTTAAATGTAGCTTTTATAAGCTACAAGCTTACCATGTGGGACTCATTGCTGTTCTCGGATGGCCACAAGGCATCATGGCCAACGTCTAAGAAAAATAGACATTCATAGTTAGCCGTGGCCTCTCGTTGTCGTCACGTTATAACTTCTGACCAATCGCCCTACTTTCTCATTGAAAGTTTTTCTAAAACCTACCCCTCAGCTGTAAACAGCGAGGAGGCAGGGTGGGACTCTTCTGAGTCCCACATGGTAAGCTTGTAGCTTATAAAAGCTACATTTAAGTAATTAAAATTTTCAATTTTATTACGCTACAATAGCTTACCATGTGGGACTCATTGCTGAATCCAACCGCCCGGTGGCGGGATTACAGCTGAGACTGGAAGGAATGTCAATTTTTCTTAGATTTGAAGTAATATATATTAGAATAGTGTTAGAAATACCAGTCTGAGTCCCATTTACTGTGCCCCAATCCCGAAGACTGGGCCTGTAAAGAGCCAAAAACCTATATAGAATGAAAAACAGTGCTAAAACTGTCAAGATGTTTTGATTGTAGGACGGAAGTGCAGCAGTGCTCACTTAGAGGTCTAAGGGTCCCTAGGGGCCCTTCACGAGTGACAGACCAGCCCAATGGCTGGAATTCTCATAAAATTTTTGCCACCTGAATATGAGATTAATGACAACTTAATAAGTCCTTAAAACAGATTACTTTGATAAAGTAAAAACAAAATGACCTTACCCGTAACATCTTGAAGGTAAAAGAATACCTAGGTCCTGGGATTAGACTCCTGAAGACTTGGTTGTAGCGAATGTGCCCCCCCCCCTTTTTTCTTTCCGAGGACAACTGGTCTGAGGGGAAGGATCTAGGACTTGTTGTGCCGCCACTACGGGTCCCAGATACATATTGTTGTCGTTGTCTGACCAAGTAAGGTCTTTTAGGTAAAAATTTGTAAATGTGTTGTGAGCTTTCCAGTGACAGGCTTGCACGATTTGGTCCACTGATACCCCACCGTAAAAGGCCTTAGAGGCCGCGAAGGCCCAGATGTCATGCGCTTTAACTTGGACCAAGTCCAAGGCTTGTTGGTCTGCTTGTTTATAACAAAGTAGGATGGTTTGTTTCAACCATGAAGAGAGAGTAGCGGGTCTGATGTCTGAGGTATGTCCTTTCTTGAAGGAGATGAAAAGGAGGGACCGAGACCCTCTCAGGTTCGATCCAAATAGTACCTCAGGGCCCGCACTGGACACAGGGTCCTGTCTTTCTTAAATTGTCTATCTACAATGGTAGTCAAATCAGGAATAGTCACCGGAGATACACTTTGAGAACCTTCTCTTGCTAGTTGGATTTTGGCTATGAAATCAGAAGAAGGGAACAAGGCGACCTTTTGCCATTGGCCTAGATTAGATACTTTGTTTGCGACCCAGGCATCGATCTCGCTGTGGCGTTTGCCGGAGGCCAAAGGTAGCAAGAAAGCAGTTTTGAGGGTAAGATGTTTGAGGTCTGTGTCTTTCATAGGCTCAAAGGGTGCTTTTGTGAGCTCATTGAGAACGACAGAAAGGTTCCACTTAGGAAGATTTCTGGAACTTTTTGGACGATCCCTGTGAAAACTGGAGAGTAACCTATGAAGGTCTGCATTGTGTGCAATATGGTGGGCCGTTGGGCCCAAAGTGTCAACGATTGCAGTCCTGTAACCATCAATGGTCGAGGGGCGCCTGTTTAGGTCTTGGTACAGGTACATGAAAAAATCTGAGATTTGTTTCACAGATGGAGTGGAGAAATCCACCGAATTTTCTCTGCACCATTTTTCAAATAGGGCCCACTTTGACTTGTAGATGGTCCTTGTTGATGACCGCTGAGGAGCAGCAATTCTCTCTGCCACCTCCACAGAGAAGCCTTGTTCTTGGAGTTGTCCGCTCCTAAACACCAGGTGTGGAGGTTGAGCTGTTGTGGGTTGTTGTGGAACACATACCGGTGGGACTGTTTGAGTAGGGTCGTTGACACTGGGAGTTGTAGTGGGATCTCTGTTGAGAGCTGCACTAGGTCCCAAAACCAGGGCATCCCTGGCCAGTCTGGGGCTATTACGATGATCAGGCAATGGCATTGCTTGATCTTTTGGATCACCTTGTGAAGGAGAGCCATAGGAGGGTAAGCTTAGGCAGTGAGACTCGTCCAGTTTATGTTCAGAGCATCTATGTCCCAAGCCTTTGGGTCTGGGACAGGAGATATGTACAGTGGAAGTTTGTGGTTCAGGTGAGTGGCAAATAAGTCAACATTAGGTGTGAACCACTTCTGGCAGATCTGTTTGAACACCTGCGGATGCAGAGACCATTCTGTTGACTGCACTTGGTTGGACCTGGACAGCAGGTCAGCCATCACATTCAGGCACCCTGGAATGTGTCTGGCTTTCAATGTTATGTGATAGTGATGGCACCAGGTCATAATCTTCCACAGGAGAGCACACATCTCTGCTGAGTGAGTTCCTCCTTGTTTGTTGATGTAGGCTACCACTGTTGAGTTGTCCGTCGCAACTAGCACTGTTTGGTTCTGGCACTGGTCCTTGAAGTTTCGAAGGGCCAGTGAGACCGCCTTCAATTCTAGGACGTTTATGTGTAGCCTTTTTTCCCGATCTGACCACAGACCCTTTGTAGAATTTTGATTTAAGTGAGCGCCCCAACCTTCGTTTGAGGCGTCGGTAAAGAGTTGAATACTGTGGTCCTTGGCATGAAGGTCTGCACCTTTTGTCACGTTTGAGGGATTTTGCCACCAGTCTAGGTGGGCTGCAATGGCTTCTGTCCAAGGAAGGAGGCTGTTCAGTGACTGAGGATATCTCCAGTGCTCCTTGAGATGAAACTGAAAGGGTCTCATGTGAAGGCGTCCCTCCGGGACCATTTTCTCCGTTGAGGCAAGCAACCCAATTAGCGACATCAAACATCTTGCAGTCAAAACATGTTTTGACTTGAGTCTTAGGATCAAATCCTGAAGTGGGTTTTACAAGGGCTGAATCTAGATGGTATTTGTAGCCCACGAACGAAAACACCTGAGTAGGTTTCAGTTCTGATTTTTCCTGGTTTATTATCCAGCCCAAGGACTGAGTTAGGTCTACCACCGCCTGAGTGTTCACTTGGGCTTCCTCCTGAGACTGGGACCTGATCAGCCAGTCAGTCCAGGTATTGGTGAACTCTGAGTCCTCTGGAGAGGGCCATTAGTTTCACTTCCTTTACAATCATTGTAAAGACCTGGGGGGCTGTCCGAATGGGAGGGAGGTGCACTGGAACACCTGTGACTTGTAGCAAAACCTTAGGTATTTCCTTGAGTTTGGATGGATGGGGATGTGTAGGTAAGCGTCCGACAGATCTATCAATGATACCCACTCCCCTGGAATCAGGGAGGTCCTGATGGACTCTGGAGTTTCCATTTTGAACTTTTCTACATGTAGAAAAGTGTTGAGCCTGCTTAGGTCTATGACTGGCCTCTACCTTTGGTGAGGCTTGGGTACTAGGAACAGGCGACTGTAAAACCCGAGAGATTTTACATTTTCCACCCTTTCAATTGCGTTCTTTAACAGAAGAGACTGGATACAAGAGGCCAGGGCTTGGTCTTTTTAATGGGCCTTGTACTCTGACAGGATCAGAGGGAATCTGACCAAATTTGGCTTTGAAAGGAATGGCAGTACGTAGCCATTGGTGATAATGTTTAACACGTTTTGAGAACATTTGTTTGTTTGCCAGTCTCTCCTGACAGAACGGAGGCAACCTCCTACTGGTGGACTGAGTGAGGCTTTGGAGGAGTCATTGGGAAGAGGGGTTTCCACACCCTCTTCCCCTATTATGGGGTCGAAAACGACCCCTGGAGCCTCTGAAGTTCGGTTTCTCCCTTCCTGAGGAAAACGATTGGTTACTGATTTGTGAGGAGTTGCCCCCATAGAGGCGTTTCCTGTAGGAGCCTCTTCTCTTGTTGTGGGGACCACAAAAGGGCTTATTCTGATAGGGTGTGAAACCCTGAGAGTCTTTAGAGGTGCCTTTTTTGAGGAGGAAGTCTTCACCTTCCTTCACAAGTTGAGACTGGAACAAGGAAGGGTCCCAAAAGGACGAGTTCCTGAGTTCGTGGCATCTCGTTTCCCCCAATTGAGGTTGTAAGAGGGTCATTTTGGCTTCGCGCCTAAGCAAGCCGGTATTAGCCATAGAATATAATTCCCTCTGGAGAATATGGGCTAGGGATTTGCTGAGGCATGTAAGGGCCCTGTGTTGAATAAGAACTGTCTTATTCCAAAAATCTATGTACTCACAGACTTCCTCATATCCACGCTTTGCTGTTTTTTCAGGATTGGCACCTTTTTGGATCTGTGACTTAATCTTCTTGACAGTTGACTTAATGCTATGTTGACACTTCTCAAGGGAAGCATTGCAAGAAGAAGAAGTTTTAGCAAAGGCAGCGGTGAAATTGAGGGTTGAGATATTTTGCCTAGCCTGATGCTCCAATTCTTTGAGAATTGGTAGTGGGACCTTGCCCATAGGGGCCCCAGAGGGTTTAGGAGTAATACAGATTTTGGCGAAATCTGTATTCAACTCCTGATATTTGTCCTGATAACAGGGCTGTCCCACTCTGTACCACTTGGATGGAGGAGGCTTGACGTATTTACCCTCTGGTAAATTAGCAGCCTTAAAGTCATGTTGAAATTTATCAAAGGCGTCCTTGATAACTGAGCTAAGTGGAAGAATAGAGGAAGGACCTCTAGGTCTGAGCTCTTGACGGCCTTTCTCATCGTCCAGACCCATGACTGAAGTTGAGGACCTAGGCATAGACTCCCTGGGGTCAGGGAGGGAAAGAATGCGCTTAAAAGTGTCGACCTCTTCAGCGTACTGTGAGGGAATGTCAGACAGAGCTACTTCCCTATAATAAAGGGGGTCTGGATCATGTTGAGGGAGGTCTTGATCAGAAACAGCCCCTGAGGGCTGAGCCCCAGAGGGCTTAGAAGACCTGTGTCTGGCTACAGGGGACTGATCCTCCCCTGACGAAGATGATACATATCTGGACCTTGATTTGTGTTTACTCTTATCAGTGTGCTTTTTAGGTTTGGTAGAAGGGATCTGAGGTTCATCGGATTCCTCATTAGATTGATCCGAGGCAGACCTGGATTCAATTTCATGCCTACTGCGAGAGTGGCTATGCTTTTGGGTTTGTCCGAGACCTTTTTTGGAGGTAGTTCAGATGTAGCAACGTACTAATCTGAGGTATCATGCTGGTCAAGTACGAGACGAGGAGGGAGTGCTGGACCGTAGTCCACATCCATATCCTCGGTTTGAATGTTAGTTCTAGGTCTCGGAGGGGGTAGGTCCAGATTGACAGCAGTACTGGATGTACCAGGTTTGGAAGCAAGAAACGAGGTCTGATCCACCTCTGTTTGCTTTTTAGCAGTCAACTCCTCTCGGAGTGACTGAAAAGCTTCCAACATGGATGCCTGGAAGGAACCCATTTGTTGCTGTAAATGAATATTTAAAGAATTGCCCAGGGATTTTTCTAGATTTGTTTCAATTTTTTGTTGCAAGGCAGTACCTGGGGTGGGTGGGACAGATTTGGCTGGTGTTTTAAGTGATAAAGAACTGAAAGGAAGGGGCTGAGGACGGGGGGGGGGTGAGGTAAAAAGATTGTCAGCAGCACTCTCGAGGTCTGCATTTGAGCCAGTGAAGGAATCCTCGTCGCCTTCGCCCAAGAGATCAAGTTCATCATCTTTTGTATTAATGTCCGCCTTTTGTTTTTTAAGATAGCGTTTCCTGTGCTGAATTTTCTTCATCTGGTCATCTGTAAAAGATGCACAGATATCACAGGGCGTTTCAAAGATGACACAGGGGTCATCACCCTTGCCAGCCTCCCTACAGGTAGGGCAATAGTTGTGTAAATCGAAACTAAAACAAAAATGGCAGCATTTCAGAGCTCTCGGTTTGTCTTTATTCGTTTGATGGATGGACATTTTAAACGCAATAAAAGACGTAGAATATAAAGGGCCTGAACCGAGGAAAACTCAAAACACGCGAAAACAAGAAATATACTTATCCTGTCAAAATAAAAATTTTACAGAATGATCTATGTTATATAATAAAAGAAATAGGCAAAAAAGAACCTCCAACAATAAGTAAAAACTGAGAAATAAATGAAAAAGTCTGTATGTTTACAAACTGCTATCAGTCGACGTGGCCGACGAGAAAGTAGGGCGATTGGTCAGAAGTTATCACGTGACGACAACGAGAGGCTACAGCCAACTATAAATGTCTATTTTTCTTAGACGTTGGCCATGATGCCTTGTGGCCATCCGAGAACAGCAATGAGTCCCACATGGTAAGCTATTGTAGCGTAATAAAACAAACATTTTCTAAGAAACCTTGAACAATTCAGAAAAATGTAACATTCAGAATTTCTACTTTCCTGAAATTGAGAATTCTGTAGTTAATAATTAGAAATTGAATAGAATTTCTTGAAAACAAATAACATTTGTAGCTTTTTGACACGTGTGAAGCTATTGTGTGAAGAAAATAATAAAGTTAATTCTTTGTTTGATGTCTGCAAAATACCCAACTTTCCCTTTTTTAAGAAATTAAGCATTGATTGATTGACTTGTTTATTTAAAATACTGTATGGGTCATATCACGATGGGTAGATGTCGGGATAGAAGAATGCAATACATACTAATTAGTCAATATTCTGCACTAAAACCATTGTGCACCACAAGCAACACACAACTTAACAAGCAAGGTCATAGACATAAATTGAACCAAAGGCCCAAGAAGTGGGGGACAGGTGTCTCTGTGCCACATTGCCCCTTATACAAACGGTAGTCTGTAAAGGATTTGGCTTTGGAATTTAAAGTACAAAAATCTTGACCAGCTAAGTGGAAAGGGAGATAAAACTATCAATAAAGTGACCTGTAAAATCTTTTAGGCCTTTAACATTATCAGAGTAAGGATCTAAAAAGTGTACAATCAAATCCTTTCAAATCATAACATAGACTTTCAGAAGTATTATTCAATGGGTGTCAAAAGTTTCACTTATTTATATTGGTAATACAAGTGACACAGTGCATACACAACATATTCACGCCATTTTATGATGTAAACGGTAGTAGTGCTGTTTTACCAACCTTTTGTGTAAATATATATGTATATCCTGTATCATAAAATCATAATCATAGCTTGAATCAGATAGATTTGTGTTGACTATGGTTAATATTTTACACATTTGTAAGTACCAGTTTAAAGGTCTAAACTTCACAGGTCTAATATTAATATAGAGACCACATTATGACCATCAGTCATAGTGATAAACCATGTATTGTTAATAATTGTGACTTTAAACGTTGAAACTCTTATGTTAATAAATTTGAAATGATTAATAAATGACTTTAAAATTATCTTTAAAGATTAACAATTAAATGCTGACTCACACAAATCATAGACCTGTTAATGATTTTGAACAATCATAGTCACTGTTATAGAAGTAAATCAAAGTGCAAGTTTATCACAGATGAAGTCCTGCATATGCCGTGTCTCGTGTCCTAATATATTTTCTCCTGGAATAAATGGATGCTCCAAGAATACCTCAGTGATACATTTTTGAAGAATATGTAATGCTTGCTTGTATCTAGCAAGCAAACTAAAACCTCCTCCCCCCTTCAGCCAATGACATGGTTCAGGATAAATCTGAACCATGTGCAATATGATGGTCTTTACAATGTATGATTTTGTATACTCTGTATCCCCCAAGACACCTCTTGCCTCCATAACATCGGATTTAAGAAGACGCAGAACATCTTTTCGGCAGGTTACTCCTGGTTCATCCAGCCTAACCATTATTTTTTTCTCTGTATCTGAAAATGATATCCTCCACAATGTGCACTCTTCTGGTGGTAATTGATAATCTGTAAAAGACCAAATTCACAACATATGTTTTATATGTTCTACTGGTTTTCTATTTCATTTGACAGTTACTGGCATCCAGACTAGAAAATCTGTTGAAATGGACATATACTATACTATGAAAAATCCCTTAATAGTTTTGACTCTCTAGGGCCAATTGTATAGGTATATATACTTACCACTGTGATGACATTTTGCTACAACATGATACACTGTCTTTTGCTCTTGGACTGGTCTTCTACCTTTACAGACTTCTGGCCAGCCATCTAGTATAATTCCTGGAACTATGTCTATGTCAAAGCTGTTTCTTTTTTTCAGTCTTATTGCTGGACTGTGTGTATCTTGTTCGTCACTGTAATCTATCCATATAAGAAAAATAAATAACACATTATTTTTAAACTGAGTTTTCACACCTTTCACAATCTGTTCCTTGCTTTAGGCAGAAAAAACTTGTAATTTCTGTTTACCAGTCCCTTTTGAATGAATGCCTATCCATCTCAGGAAAACATTGATATATTCAATGTGAACAGCTATGTAATCAAATTCATAATGTTGCAGGATTACTGTTATTGAACTTTATGTCATGTACAATATGACACAATGATCACATTTAAAGAACAATATTTTGACAGTATTTGGTTTAATCTCACTTTTAACAGTTTATAGAATCAGGTAGCAGATACAAAAAAGATGCAACTTACCTATGCCCCTAAAATCTCCCATGGTAATGGCTTCTTTTACCTTCTTGTCAAATTCTTGTCTTAGAAGCTTTGGAGAGAGGACTCCAGCTTTGGTACAAAATCCTGATGAATTGGCCCACTCGTGATTATTTATGTGTATTGAAACATAGGCCTTGGATTTTGCTGAGGGAATGACCTTGTAGCATCTTTTTGGTAAAGGCAGCTTGAATACAAACATACAGTCTACCTCATCTATTGTGTATATCTGCAAATAAAGAAGTCCAATTTTGCACAAATGAATTTAAAAAACACTAAAAATTTGATGCGAAAAGATATATTTTGTTCACAACCAGCAAAAGTAATACTTTCTCAGAAATTAAGACATTAGGTACAAATATGCTTTAGTGAGTCAAATAATTATAGATGGACCATTGCGCAGTACCGAAAGATTAATTAGCTATTTAATATAAACACCCACAAATAAATATGCAATCACTTTCAACTGAAGACTGGGCTTGCTGACACAATTACTATGCTGTTTTAACATCAATACAAGAATATCTTCTTTGTGTGTTGTTTATCAAATACTATAAGCCCTGTTAGTTGAATATATACAATAAAAATGAAAAATCTTACCTTAGTTTTCTCATAATATGAACCAGAATTTAATATTTCCCATTTAAAATCCTCACAAAAATTTATGTTGAGATAATCTTTTAATTCTTTTGTAAACTGCATTGCTTTGGCAGTATCCTTGATTTCATCCATGCATAGTGGAGTTTTTTGTAGTATATCATGGAGATGTGCTATCTCTGTGTTTTTTCTCTCCAGTGACCATTTTGCCAATGAGCTGTCTACACATTCTTTTGCACTAATAACAATGTCAGTTATGCCTTTTCCTTTACTGAAACCTTGTTGACATTCTTGTTCATCGCCAGGATCTCTGGATACCTTATGTTGTCTTTTTAAACTACCCCTATCTTTGTCAATTGACCTTGTAGAATTAGATGATATAGTAGTCATGTATTTTTCTTCTGTAGGAAATTTCATGTCCTTTTCTTCTGTATGAGATTGTGTACCTCCCCTTATTTCATTCTGTGAGTCAGTAAAGGCTCCTGTCTCAACTTTCGGGTCTTTTTTACCGTTATCTGCTTCACCAGGCTTGTCCTTCTGTCTTTCTGTTCTACCCCTATCTTTGCTTCTTGTATCTATAGAATCATCAGTTGTGTACAAAAGTGCAAAATGCTTTTGGATACAACTTCCCAGATGAGTTTTTAATCTCTTAAATGATTTATCACAAAGAGTACATCTAGAACCATTGCCCTTTTCATATAAATAACTCTTTTGCTCTTCTTCTGACATCCCTTGCAAAACTTTTTTAAGTTCATTTACATCTTTTTTGATTTCTGAATCTGCTGGTAATTTTTCCTTTATTGTTTCCACTGAAGGAATACCCACATGCTTTTGTAAACATAGATCCAAATGTGTTTTTAGTTCAGAGAAAACATCTGAACAAAGGGGACACTTCTCCCCACCAACACTATTACTTAATAAGAAGTTTATTCTTTCTTCTTGCGTTAAATGCTTTAGCTTACATATTACAGTTTCCAGTTGTTTTTTTTCTGTATGAGATTGGGTACATTCCCTCACTCCAATCTGCGAGTCAGTAATGGCCCCTGTCTCAACTTCTGAGTCTTCTTTAGTATTATTTGTTTCTTCAAGCATCTCCTGCTGTCTTTCTGTTCCACCCCTATCTTTGCTTCTTGTATCTGCAGAGTCATCAGTGGCATCAAGTGCAAAATGCTTTTGGATGCAACTTCCCAGATGAGTTTTTAATCTCTTAAATGATTTATCACAAAGAGTACATCTAGAACCATTGCCCTTTTCATATAAATAACTCTTTTGCTCTTCTTCTGACATCCTTTGCAAAACTTTTTTAAGTTCATTTACATCTTTTTTGATTTCTGAATCTGCTGGTAATTTTTCCTTTATTGTTTCCACTGAAGGAATACACACATGCTTTTGTAAACATAGATCCAAATGTGTTTTTAGATCAGAGAAAACATCTGAACAAAGGGGACACTTCTCCCCACCAACACTATTACTTAATAAGAAGTTTATTCTTTCTTCTTGCGTTAAATGCTTTAGCTTACATATTACAGTTTCCAGTTGTTTTTTTTCTGTATGAGATTGGGTACATTCCCTCACTCCAATCTGCGAGTCAGTAATGGCCCCTGTCTCAACTTCTGAGTCTTCTTTAGTATTATTTGTTTCTTCAAGCATCTCCTGCTGTCTTTCTGTTCCACCCCTATCTTTGCTTCTTGTATCTGCAGAGTCATCAGTGGCATCAAGTGCAAAATGCTTTTGGATGCAACTTCCCAGATGAGTTTTTAATCTCTTAAATGATTTATCACAAAGAGTACATCTAGAACCATTGCCCTTTTCATATAAATAACTCTTTTGCTCTTCTTCTGACATCCCTTGCAAAACTCTTTTAAGTTCATTTACATCTTTTTTGATTTCTGAATCTGCTGGTAATTTTTCCTTTATTGTTTCCACTGAAGGAATACCCACATGCTTTTGTAAACATAGATCCAAATGTGTTTTTAGTTCAGAGAAAACATCTGAACAAAGGGGACACTTCTCCCCACCAACACTATTACTTAATAAGAAGTTTATTCTTTCTTCTTGCGTTAAATGCTTTAGCTTACATATTACAGTTTCCAGTTGTTTTTTTTCTGTATGAGATTGGGTACATTCCCTCACTCCAATCTGCGAGTCAGTAATGGCCCCTGTCTCAACTTCTGAGTCTTCTTTAGTATTATTTGTTTCTTCAAGCATCTCCTGCTGTCTTTCTGTTCCACCCCTATCTTTGCTTCTTGTATCTGCAGAGTCATCAGTGGCATCAAGTGCAAAATGCTTTTGGATGCAACTTCCCAGATGAGTTTTTAATCTCTTAAATGATTTATCACAAAGAGTACATCTAGAACCATTGCCCTTTTCATATAAATAACTCTTTTGCTCTTCTTCTGACATCCCTTGCAAAACTTTTTTAAGTTCATTTACATCTTTTTTGATTTCTGAATCTGCTGGTAATTTTTCCTTTATTGTTTCCACTGAAGGAATACCCACATGCTTTTGTAAACATAGATCCAAATGTGTTTTTAGTTCAGAGAAAACATCTGAACAAAGGGGACACTTCTCCCCACCAACACTATTACTTAATAAGAAGTTTATTCTTTCTTCTTGCGTTAAATGCTTTAGCTTACATATTACAGTTTCCAGTTGTTTTTTTTCTGTATGAGATTGGGTACATTCCCTCACTCCAATCTGCGAGTCAGTAATGGCCCCTGTCTCAACTTCTGAGTCTTCTTTAGTATTATTTGTTTCTTCAAGCATCTCCTGCTGTCTTTCTGTTCCACCCTTATCTTTGCTTCTTGTATCTGCAGAGTCATCAGTGGCATCAAGTGCAAAATGCTTTTGGATGCAACTTCCCAGATGAGTTTTTAATCTCTTAAATGATTTATCACAAAGAGTACATCTAGAACCATTGCCCTTTTCATATAAATAACTCTTTTGCTCTTCTTCTGACATCCCTTGCAAAACTTTTTTAAGTTCATTTACATCTTTTTTGATTTCTGAATCTGCTGGTAATTTTTCCTTTATTGTTTCCACTGAAGGAATACCCACATGCTTTTGTAAACATAGATCCAAATGTGTTTTTAGTTCAGAGAAAACATCTGAACAAAGGGGACACTTCTCCCCACCAACACTATTACTTAATAAGAAGTTTATTCTTTCTTCTTGCGTTAAATGCTTTAGCTTACATATTACAGTTTCCAGTTGTTTTTTTTCTGTATGAGATTGGGTACATTCCCTCACTCCAATCTGCGAGTCAGTAATGGCCCCTGTCTCAACTTCTGAGTCTTCTTTAGTATTATTTGTTTCTTCAAGCATCTCCTGCTGTCTTTCTGTTCCACCCCTATCTTTGCTTCTTGTATCTGCAGAGTCATCAGTGGCATCAAGTGCAAAATGCTTTTGGATGCAACTTCCCAGATGAGTTTTTAATCTCTTAAATGATTTATCACAAAGAGTACATCTAGAACCATTGCCCTTTTCATATAAATAACTCTTTTGCTCTTCTTCTGACATCCCTTGCAAAACTTTTTTAAGTTCATTTACATCTTTTTTGATTTCTGAATCTGCTGGTAATTTTTCCTTTATTGTTTCCACTGAAGGAATACCCACATGCTTTTGTAAACAGAGATCCAAATGTGTTTTTAGATCAGAGAAAACATCTAAACAAAGGGGACACTTCTCCCCACCAACACTACAACTTAATAAGAAGTTTATTCTTTCTTCTTGTGTTAAATGCTTTAGGTTACATATTACACTTTCCAGTTGTTTTTCTTTTGTATGGGATTGCGTACCTTCCCTCACTTCATTCTTTGAGTCAATAAAGACTTCTGCCTGACCTGCTTTGTCTTCTTCAGCATTATCTGTTTCTTCGGACATCTCCCATTGGGTTTCTGTTCCATTCCTATCTTTATTTCTTGTATCTGTGGAGTCATTAGTCGCATCCAGTGCAAGATGTTTTCTCATGCAACTGCCAAGATGAGTTTTTAACTTTGTAAATGATTTATCACAAAGAGGACATATAGAACCATCACTTACTTCAAACAAATAACTCTTTTGTTCATCTTCTGACATCCCTTGCAAACTTACTTTAACCTCATCCATATCCAGATTGAATATATTGGTATTTTTCCCTCGGTATAATCAGTAAAATTTTCCTCCACTTCAATTTCTTTACCTATGCAACAAATAAAAGTTCTGAGTTTGTTGTTATTTCTTCCTTGTCTATTTCTGTTGATGTTTCATCTGAATACTTTGTGATAATGTCTTTTCAGTTATAAGAATGAGTTTTTGAACAAACAGGATACTTCTTCACCAGTGTTACTCTAATAATGATATTTTTTTTTCTTTTCTTCTGATAAACATTTGAGTTGTATATTAATATATGTCTAAGGCTCACTGGTGTTTCGTGAAGCCCACATCCTTCATGGATATGTATTTCATAGAAAAACTTAATCATGTAGTGTCCCAGCTGCGTCTTGAGCCTCTCAAATGATTTTACAATATACAGGCAACGAATAATTTTTTCCAGAGATTTTATGTTTCAACCCCAGAAGACATCCTTGACATATGTCCTTATCTACATAGTAAAAGTTTCTGAGTATAACTATTATAGGTTACCTCATGAAACACTTTAATTTTTTATCAGAGACATAAATTTATTATGCAACTTTAGAATAGAATTCTTAATCCTTTTTCTTCTTTGAAGGACCAATCCAACAAATATTAGGCATGTCTTCTAGGATTATATTAAAATGAACAACACCTTTGTCACTTTTTGTCAGTAACACAAACACATATAAGATTGTTTTGAGTCCCAGTTCATTCCAATATGCTGTGCCACTGTCATGTAGACTCCAAATTTGAGCTCCGTATTGGGACATTTGACGTAAATGGAAACATTTTACAATCAAATCAATTCACTCAGATTTTGCAAAGCCCCATAACAAACACAGTTGAGAATATTTTATAGTTTTCTCCATGTAACTCAACGATTTTTAAAAGTTTCAATCATGTGTTTACCTTGCACAAGCCATGTTTCTTGTATAGCTAAACATTGTACTTTTTTCATTTACCCAAAATTTAATATACATACTCTTTTCTGGTAAGGTTTTTTTATAAATGAAGAAAATTTCTGTAAGCTTTTGATCTTGTCCTGTTCCTGAAATAACTACCTAAAAGTGAAACTTCTTTTCCCTCTTTAAATCAGTGTTTCTATTTCAGATATTGTTGTGTGGGCGAGAGCTACTGAAAACATGTTGCACAATCAAATTCTTATGGTGACAGATACACATGGTAGAAGCTAATAACATTTTCAGAACGAAAGTCAATTAACCAAGTGTGAGAATCCACCAATGTTATCAACCAACTGTATATAATGATATATTTGTATTCATGAAAGAAGAAAGACAACTTTGTAATCTCCAAGATGTTTGTCACAGTGAATAAGAAAAAAAAACTGTAAACATTGGCCTTAGATAATATAAGGGTCTGGAGAACTGAACATATTGATCAATAATCCAATAGCATAAATTTTCTTATGCACTGAGATTATATATATACAATAATATAAGTAGAGTCGATTGTTATTTAAATAAAACCTATCCAAGTTGACAGCCTTAACTCCTTTGTCTTGTTTTGAATACATTGACTAGAAAAGCTCAGAATTTGGCTCATATTAGTTCAGTTTAGTAAAAATGGGTTAGGGCCAAAAATCATCCGATACAAACAAAAACTTATGTTTAATCCAGTCGCTGATACTAAATCTGAAACCATTCATAAAAATTGTAACGAATATATCTGTATTGGTGACAAAGAAAAAAAATCAGTCCTTAAATATTCTTGAGAGTAATGCCCAAGTCACACGCTGGAGAGGGTGTTATGATCATCTCTGCAAATAGAGAAAAATATATGCGATTTCAAATTTGCCAAAATTCGCCAAATAGAGGCCGGAAAGTGTGGTCATGGGACTAAAGGTTCTTCACATCTCTAATATGTTCTACGATGTTTTTCTTCAACAACCTTGAGATTAAACCTGGACAAAGCAAGATTATACTGAGAATACACAACAAAATGGTGAAAATATCTGGCGAAAATGAAACTAGTTTGACTTGTCGATGACTGCCTTTAAGGCAGAGCTCAACGTGGGAGAACATGCTACCTATAATGGCAATTGTAATGGTGAACTTAAAAATCGTGAATACTGGTGACAATTTTGAATATCATGTTGATGTCACCATGAAGAGGCAAATAATGAAGAGGACTGAAGACAAAGAAAGAATAATGAGGAATCCGCTAAGCATATTGAAGAAGTGCATATTTGCAGATATTCATCATTAAAATTCACCAGTGTGATCTGGGCATTCAAAAGAGGGGTCAAGTTTATCCCTCTTCTCAGACACAGATTACTTCTTCACGGTTTTATATACCAAAATATCTTGCATATCACGGAACAGGCAGTAGTGGACATGTATACGAAAGAATGAAAAGGACAAAGTTCCCACTTAATTTTATTTATTTGGGGTTTTTACTTAGCTTTCAACACTGTACAGGTTATATCATGACTGGTAGTTAGAATGGCAAAGGACACCAGTATGTACAGTTGGTCAAGGTTCTGTACTGTAAACTGCCGACCAACTGCAAGCAACTACCAGCTTTCCCACTTGAGGTAGGGCCGGGAACCGAACCCCAATCTCAGAGGTGGGAGGCGAGAGTGTTACCACTCTGCCACCGTGGCCCCAAGCTCCCACACAAATGTAGATGTAAATGTTTAAATCCAATAAATTGTAACCAGCTCAAATTTATTGTCATGCAACAAAAATCACGAAGAGACAAGTCTGTAAATTTGCCGTTTGTACCAACGACAATTCGCAAATTGAGAATTTATTTAGAAACTTTTGGCATTGAAAGGTTGTGTACCATCTTCGATCAATTGTTATTGAGTATTGGAGCTAGTTGGTTGTATTTGTTGAACATAAAGTTATGTCAGTTAACCGGTGATTCGGAGCCATATAAGAATATAATGAACGTTTTTCCTCTTTTCACACTGATTGAATGTTTATTTTACCCCCCGTTACGGTGTATTGTGAGTCATATGCATACTTGATATCTCAATTACATGTATTTCTTTATGTAGGATGGGCCGAAGTAAATACACAACACACTTAAACACGTCTGAAGCAGTTTGTTTTGCCCAGTCATCTAAATTTAAAGGTTGCATAAATAGATTACGTCCAAGTTTCATCACATATGTGTAAAATCCGTACATCTGAAACTTATGTCATTAACATATAAAACTTATTCAATGAACACAACAAATGCAGTACACAGGTATTTTCTTGCTCTAGTACAAGTCTATGTGTAGGTGTATCCTTTGTGCTTTTCATAAATATTGGGCAATATATTCTATCAAGACAAATATATTCTGGAAAAGTACTGCAATTTTAAAATTGTTCTTCCTGCCAGTCTGGGTTTACATGCGGATGTGTGGTACTGGACTGACAAGTGAAAAAGGTATATAGATATGAAATTACTTCATTTCAGCAGCCTTCAATTGCCTTAACACAATTAAAAAAAATAAATACTGATGAAGAACACACTCAATATATAATGATACATATACAATTATGCAATAAGTCCAGCAATTAATCAGTTAATTTAAAATCAAGAAAAATAATGATTGGAAGTAAACCATAAATAAATAGAAAGTTTGGATAAACTACTGAAGAGTAGAATGACCAACACGGCAGCATATGTGATTCAATAAGGGCTGACCCTAATATGAACTTAGCTATTAAAACCTCACCTTTGACAATATCTAATACGGGGAATTGGTTTATACTTTGCCTTTACCTAAACTTAAATTATATTCCCACTCTACTTTCCCTACTTCCTAGAATACGCAACACATCATCCCAGAGTCTCCTCCCCCCATATTTTCCACCTTCTCCACTTTTACTGAGGATCAAGTTGCCAAAATCATTATGAACTCCCCAAGTAAATCATGTTCCCTTGACCCTTGGTCCACATTTCTTGTCCTTGATTATCTGGATATTCTCATCACTCCCATCACTTCAATAATCAATGTCTCACTCGAACAATTGTGCTAACTTCTTCAAGCAGACCGATGTTACCCCAATCCTCAAAAAAAATCATCCTTAGACAAAGAAGTTTTCTAAAATTACAGGCCCGTTTCTCTTCTTATTTTTTTACAATCCAGCTCCAAACTCACCTTGATGAAGCCAGTCTTATCACTGCATTTCAATCAGCTTTTAGAAAACATTATTCTACTGAAAGTGCCCTCCTTAATATTCAGAACGATCTTCTTCTAAATATGGCTAAAGGGTCGTTACAGCCCTCATCCTCTTGGATCTCTCCACCACATTTGACACCACTGACCACACCATTCTCCTTGACAGACTCAATACCTACTATGGAATCAGTGAACTACCACTTGGCTGATTCAAATCTTACGTGCCAGGAAGGACACACTCGGCCAAGGTAGGTGCCTCTCTCATCTTGCTGAGCTCCAGTTTGGGGTGCACCAGGGTTCCATTCTTGGTCCAATTGTTTTCCCTCTCTATACAAACCCAATCAGCTCAATCATTCACTCTCACATTAGTATTAATTACTACTTTTATGCTGATGATACCCAGTTATACATAACACTCTCACCAGTAAATTTCTCTCACGCTATACAAACACTAAAGAACTTAATGACATGTCATGTTCGCCAATAAATTAAAACTGAACCCTGACAAAACCGAGTTTATTTTGATAGGCCCCAAAAACAATTGCAAACAACGTCTTCCTAACTTTTCAATCAATATTCTTGGTAATCAGGTCTCACCAGCACAAAGTGTTAAGAACCTTGGAGTGGTGTTCGATTCCAACTTCACTCTTTCAGACCATGTGTCACAGTTCATAAAGTCTACCAGAGTTCAAGAAAGAGACCTCTACCGAATTCGTCCCCTTCTAGACCTTAAAACATCAGTTCATTTAGTAAATGCTTTGGTGAGCAGTAGATTGCACTATTGCTATTCCCTGTTCGTATCCATGAGTTAAGAAGGTTGCAGCGGGTCCAAATCTCCCTCTGAAGGGTTGTCACCCATTCCTCTAAATTCTCCCACATTATCCCTCAATTGAAAAACACTCTATTGGCTTCCAGTCAGGTACAGGGTACAATTTAAAATAGGCCTCATTACATACAAAATTCTAAACCAAGGTCAACCAGCTTACCAAAGTGAATTAATTCACCACCCCTACACCTTTTCCAGAAATATAAAATGTAGCACCCCCAAACTTAAGAAACTTCAAACCCCCACTTGTGACCGTAGAGTTCACAAATTAATAAACACTTTTCTAATTCTTTCAGTCACTATAACCCTGCTCTTTGTCACATCCTTCAAGAAATACCTCAAAACCCACCTGTTTTACTCCAGATTCCCAACTTAGTCTCCTTCCCTTTTGGTCACACCTATAACTCCTGATCACTGACCTTGACCGCCCCTCAACTGTCCTTATGATAAATGTATTTTTATTAACTAGTGCAAAGAGTTCCCCTCAGTGATATTGCACCTGCAAAGCAGTAGATTAGATGTTCCCATATTATTATGCTATGTTATGTCAATTGTATTTGTGTATTTTTGACCATACATGCCACAGTAATCATGTTGGAGCCAAAGGAGTCATCCCATCTTAAGATGAGCTATAGCCCAATCCTAAGTTGAGTAACATATCTTAAGATGGGCTTCAGATAAACAATTCAAGAATACTTTGTAGAGAATGTAATAATATAAACTGTTTATATTTACAAGCATATGCAAATGAAAGGAAATTATATAACATTTTCATGAAGAAGATGACATTATCATTGATCAACTTAACCAACCCTTTAAAAAAGTTTTACTTTGTCAATAGATTCTGTTTTTTTCTTTAATGTAAATGCGTTAAACTTTATCTAACCCATCAGAAAGTGTTTTACGAAAGAAACTGAACAGCATTGGAGATGCGCCAAACCTGGGAAAATAGTGTTGGGACAGCATGGCATATAGAACAGGTGAAACAATACAAAGCTCAGCAGACTGAACAGTGTAAGTTATATAAAGGTGCAGGATAAATAATGCTTAAGATAAAACGAATGTAAAGACAGTATTAAAACAAGACAATTATCAGCATGATGACAGTAATAATTATTAAACTAAAAGTTATTAATCTATGAAGTTTATTAAAGTACAGATGTCAAAGGAGATTGCAGTGGTAGGTAAAAGTTTCTATCATAATCAGTTGAAGATTTCCATAGTCAAACAACACACAAGTTATACTATGTCTTTGCACAACTCCACTACCCAACCGATTCTTTCATTGTTTTATTTTGAAAACGCACCAATTGATTAAATTTACTGAAACTTTTTCAGAATTTGAAATGTTTTTCATTTTACTTTTGTTATAGCTACTATAACACATGCAATTTTGAAAAGCTACATATATATGCAAGTGAAATATAGAGGCACAGAAGTTAATAAAGTGATTGCCAGTAAAAATTACAATACAAACCTTGTTGAATCAGTGAATCATGGAAAGAAGAACAGTTGCACACCTAGTGGTACCTGGATTGGAAGTGGATTGGGAGCATGTTATTGTATGCGGTGGCCTACTCAGGTCGGCTGTGAAGCCAGTATTGAATTGTGGTTTAGTACTGGCTGCACCTATGTTGGCTGTAAGCCTCTTGGTGCTGTACAAGTCAGGATTAATATCTGGGAGACAGCTAGGTTGATGTTGTCTTGAGGATTTGAGCCCTGGTATTTGTTTTGTGCTTTATCCTGGCATTTGGTGAGATGTTCTTTTATTGTTGGTACTTTCGTATATAGTTCTTGTAGGTGTTTGGTTCTTTGCGGGGTGCCCACACAATGGTTCTAAGAAATTGGTTCTGGATGAACTGCTGTCTTTCCATGTATTTGGGTGGTTAGAGACTTAGGATATATTTTTTTTCCATAATAGGCTTCATGAGGTTGAGGTACAGGAGTCTATGTGTGGATTTGGTGGCTCACACGTTCCTCAATTGGATCAATTGTTGTTCTTGGTGCTATCGTTTGCTTTGTGGTATCTAGGTAGGCCATCATGCTTAAGCAGTACTTTTGGCAGTGTGTTAGTTTGGTTGAACAGGTGGCTATATTGTTGTTACCAATTCTCCACTTCCTGTTTGTGGGTGTGATTCATGTAGTTCTTATGTCAGTATGATCCTGAGGTGGTTTGCAAAGATTATTAAACTAAAAATAATAAAGGATATAGTTTTAATTTACTGAAGGACATCCATCTGGCATCTTGAAGGCAAGCATTTAGTTAGGCAGAGCTAAGGAAGCATGCTTATGAGATAAATTAATATTAGGTATCATAAGCATAAAAATGAAATTTAATGTCAGGATGAGAGTCAATGATATTGCTTAAAGGTATTATATAAAGTTAAAACAATAATGGATGCAGCACTGATCCGTTACTAGTCTGGTAACAATCACTTAAGTAGGAAACAAATATACTTATCAACAGTACCACTGAGACCAAACCAAGATCTTACACAGTCATTGAGGGTTTGATGACTGATCTTATCAAACGCAGCTGACATGTCAAGTAACGCCAGAGTGGTGGGACAGTAAAGCCATTTTAGTTGAATGACCTGGTTTGTAAACAGACTTACGAGGACTGTCAACCTTGTTGTTATTGATGCAATTAATAAATAGTTTGACGACAGCAACGTCAAAGGTCACATTAAGGTCACAGCTTGATGAAGGATTTTGAAGGTCGGAGTAACTAGAGCAAGGGCACCAGTGGAAGGCCCAAACCCCAATTTTAAAGTTTAATATGGCCATAACATCATTGGCAGACACAGAGTGGGCCGGTCTGCCTGACATGGCTACCAGATCCCAGAACCAGGATATATTGGACCACCCCAGTGGAATAAGAAAGATTCTCCTGCACAGGTAGTCCCTTAGTTTCACCACCACTTTGCCCAGAATGGCTACTGGTAGGAAGGCATTTGGACCAGGTCCTCCCAAGGCAGACCTAGTGCATCTACTGCCGAGGCTATGGAGTCTGGAACTGGTGACACAAATTGAAGTAAATTATTGTTGAATCTTGTTGCAGAAAGGTCTATTTAAGGGTTTGGTACCACCAGGTGCAAATCGACTGAGGGGCCTCTGGAAGGAGAACCATTCTGTTTGAATGATCGGCCCAGCCTGTATAGCTTGTCCGCTACCACATTCAGTCGGCATGGAATGTGTAGGACCTCGATTCACCTGTTTCCTGGAGCATCAGGTCAAGATTCTCCACAAAATGGCACACAGTGGGCCTGATCTCATGCCTGCCTCCTTGTTTATGCAACAACTGTGGTGTTGCCTGTTGCTTTGAGCACCATTTTGTTTCAAGAGAGGTCGTGAAACTCTTTCAGGGCTAGAAAGACAACCTTTAGTTCCAGGTAGTTTATATGCAACTTGCTTTCTGGTAGGGACCAAGTCCCTCTTGCTGAGAGATCTCCTGAGTGAATGCCCCGGCCTTCTCTTGAGGCATCTATAAAGATCTAAAGATCATGGCTGAGTGGGTGTAGTGGCTGACCTTGCAGGACATTTGCCACCATTTTAAGTGTGGATGACGAGATCTTGGGATTGGGATCACCTTTTCTTGCAATTCTGGGATCCTCCAATGATTTTTCAGGTACCACTGGATGGGTCTCATGTGGAGCCGATCTGGGTGAACTTGCTTTTCTGTAGCTGTTAACAGGTCTATGGGTAACATGAGTTGTTTGACCCGACAGTAAGGATCTGAGAGAAGATCCTGAATTTTTAAGTTAAGGATCCTTCCAACGTTCCAAAATGGGTCTGACCTTGCCCTCTCTGAGGTCATATTGGTGACCTACAAAATTGAAGATTTGCTTGGGTTCCAGTTCCGACTTTTCTATGTTTCCATTCAACCTAATTCCCGAGACAGAGCAGCTAAGGTCTGGGTATGCTGGAGGTAAGTTTGGTGGGATGTGGCTCTGACCAACCAATTGTCTTGGCACTGGTGGATTCTTTACCCTTGTTTTGAGCCATCAGTTTGACTTCCATTGTGAATTCCATAGAAGCAGTGGATAGCCCAAATGGTAGTGCTTTGAATTAGTAGGACTGATCCTGAACACGAAAACGCAGGTATTTCCTGGACTGTGGGTTTATTGGTATATGCTCCACTGCACCTTAGTGCTGTGGGGCTCAGTCCACTGAACCTCTGCCAGGCTAAAAAATTTGTTAGGTAGAAGCCTTGGCCCTGGCTAGGTAGCATTTTGAGAGTGTAGCTTGGTTGCTAGGGCCACTTTAAAGCTATTGGCTAATACATAATTCACTGCCCTTTTACATGGGTAGCCGCTCAGTTTGAATTTCAGTTCTGAAAAAGACAGACATGTTTCTGCTCAATGGATTTTATGATTTTACAAAGGATTTTACAGTGTTTTAATATATGAACTTTGAAATGTTTTAGCCACTGCTGCTTCTACCTTGCGATTTAGACAACCTTATGCTTCTTGCTTATAACTATGAGGGACGGTCTAACCTATGTTTTCTTGTGTCTATAGCCTTTATACCGGCGAGATTTATAAGCGATAAGTATATCTTTGTCTTGCAAGGTCTAAGCACAGGGTGCTTCTTGCTATTTTCAGAAATTAGACATTGACTTTTAAGTAAAACCTTCCCAGAAAAAAGTTATAAACTCTCAAGAAATGGGAAGACAAAAATATTTTCATTGTACAAAGTGCAACAACAAACATCAACGACCAGTTGGCAAGAACTGTACAGTGGAAACCATGCCAGAGGAAAAATTCAGTGACTTGGACAGTAGTGTTTCTAGTTCAACCAGTACTGACGATAATACTGGGGTGCCAGTGGCACAAGTCAAGATGCAAACAGTCTGTTGTTACAAGAGATGAAAAGCCTAAGTTCAAAAATGACTCTTATGGAAAAGCGTTTGGCAACGACAGAGAAACAACTGCAAGCTTCCACTTCAACCTATCAACAACATGGCAAGAGTACAAAAGTCAAGAGAAAAGTACCTCCAGTACCTCAACCCCAGACTACGGAAGAGGATTCCTCAGATGCTGAGATGGTAATGCCCTCCAGAAAATTAATCAAGGAAGATCCTAACATCCAACAGCAAGTCAAGGCAAGAATGGAAGAGCTGAAACACATCAATGATAGAGATTGTCAAGGTAAATTCAAATCTCGAAGATCTGTAAATGATGATGTAACAGTAAAATTTAAAATTCCATGGCCCCAGAATCAGGTACTGTCAGGATCTAATAGATCTAGGCCCTCTTATGACCAACTCAATGTTTTTCAGTGGGTTTCTGGGTTTGCACGTATTGCCCAAGATGAATCAGACATTGATGTAAAACATAAGATGTTAGAGTATCTAGCAGACCTGATGGAGGATGCCCAGGACTTTTCCTGGGCATCAGCCAAGGCTGCTCATGCAGTAGCTCTGTGTAGGATGAAAGATGGAAAATTGTCGTGGAAAGACACTCAAGGGTTGGACAGAGTAAGAAGAGCGCATGCCCAAAAGAATATTGGGGTTTCGAACTCTAACAATGGAGGAAGTGGCAATAAATTTGGCAAAAACAAAGAACTGGGATTCATTTGCAAATTTTTCCAAATTGGGACTTGCACCCACTCCAAAGATCATGTTAGTGGGGGTCGGAAATATAGGCATGTTTGCTCACACTGTCAAGGTTTCCATCCAGCAAAAGAGTGTAAATCTAATGATAAAAAATCAAAAAACGAATAAGGCACTGCCCTAGTGCAGTGCCTAAAAATTGGGATGTCAATAAAAAGAAAATGTTTTATACTAGAGTAGTGTACAACAGTAAATTCAAATCTGTCAGTAAAAATGAAGCGAATAAAAATATTCGCAAAAATGTACAACATATTGGTAAAAATCATGGTGTAAACAGTGACGCACTTGGCAAGGTGGCCAAAGTGCAAGAAGCACCTATACAAAAGTGTAATATTGTTCAAGGTGTGTATTACAATGTGCCTGTCATTAATAGATTTGACAGTCTTGACAATGAGGACAGTTTATCCGTTAACACATGTGACAATGTGCTTGACAATGTGCGTATCAATGTGCCAAAACAAGCACAAAAAGTACAAAATAATGATAGAAACGGTGTCAGGAATAGACGAAACAGTAAAAAACAACTACAAACTAAAAATAAAGGTGAGTTTGGCAAGTACTTTGATACTGTTGATAATTCTGACGTTGTAAACCAGCTGGTTATAAAAACTTCAGAGAAATGTCTTGAAACTAAACAAGTAACCAAAAATTCACCGGTTCCACTTGTAGAATTACAGTCTGTCAACGGGTTGAGCGACAATTCTGAAAGTGGTTGCACTGAACCGAATCTCAGTCGAGAGGTTCCGTGTCAAGTCGTACAACAAGAACTTACTGATTTTTTACATATGGTCCCTGTAATGGGATTGTAAGCTCACAAAACAAATGAAATTGCAAGAGGCTGCTACTGTTCCCGATTTTAAATGTTGGAAACTTCAAAATAAATTTGCTTTTGGCTTCATACCCCTCAGTCCTTTGCTTGGCCAAAAAAATTGGGAAGATAAGGGCGAAATTCACTCTCCTATGCAAGCTCATCACATAGTTAAAAGCTCAGGAAGGTATAACTACCAAGAAGCAAGGATTTTAGTAGAAAGTCAGTTAAATTCTGCAGTATGGGAAGAACATTTACAAGATTATTGGGACTGGCAACTGATCCAATTCATTAAATTTGGATTTCCCTTGGATATGAGCTCTCAGGCAGACTTGACTTGTGATTTTTCTAACCATAAATCTGCAACTTTGTTTCCTTCACATGTTGATACTTACTTACAGGAAGAAAAAGGTTTTAAAGCCATACATGGCCCTTTTAACGAAAAACCTTTTGACAATTTGCATTGTAGCCCATTTATTACTAGAGAAAAGCCTGACTGTGAAAATAGGCGTGTGATAGTTGACCTAAGCTGGCCTAAAGGCAACTCTGTGAATGATTTTGTGAACTCTGATAAATACATGGGCACAAAATTCATGTTAACCTTCCCTTCAATTGATGACATTACTGCTCAAATTATCAGACTGGGTAAGGGATGTTTGTTATACAAGGTTGATGTTAGCCGTGCCTTTAGGCACATAAAAATGGATCCTTCAGATTATGATAAATTGGGCCTAAATTGGGATGGTTTTTACTTTGATCCTTGCCTGCCTTTCGGATTTAAACACGGTAGCAAAATTTTTCAGAGAACCAGCGATGCAATAAGATATATCATGAGAAATCATAATTATGACATCATAAATTATATAGACGATCTCATTGGTTTTGGTCTGCCCAGTACTGTCCATAATAGCTATAAATACTTGTGCGAATTGCTGGAAAAATTAGGTCTCACCATTAGCAACAAAAAACTGGTTCCGCCAAGCACAGTAGTTACATGCCTTGGGGTTCAGATTGACACGGTTCAAGGTACAATTTCTGTTCCTCCTGAAAAATTAACAAAAATCATGCAAATGTGCTTCACCTGGGAAAGTAAGAATACGGTTCGAAAGCGAGACCTTCAGTCACTACTAGGCTCCCTTATGCATATTACAAAATGCGTAAAAAGTTCCAGACCTTTTCTCAATAGAATGCTACAGAATCTCAGGGAAGCAAAAAATGAACAAGTCCAATTGAATCCAGAGTTTTACAAAGATTTGCTGTGGTTTCAAACATTTTTACCCCATTTTAATGGGGTTTGCCTGTACAACCACCAGCTAGTGCAAGGCGCTGTACAAGTAGATGCTTCCCTTCAAGGACTGGGAGGTAGATGGGGGGACTGTGTATATAGATTGTCAATACCTGTGGGCATGGATGACCTAGGCATTGTTCAGCTTGAAATGTTAAACTTATATCTGGCTTTGAGAGTTTGGGCTCCAAATTGGGCTGGAAAAAGGGTCAGATTGGAATGTGATAACCAAGCAGTGGTAGCTGTTATGAAAGCAGGTAAAACAAGAGATCCTGTACTAGCTGCTTATGCAAGAAATATGCACATGTTGGCTTCTGTTTTTGATATAGAAATCACAGTAATTCATCTCCCAGGTGTTGAAAATACAGTGGCAGACCTGCTGTCCAGGTGGGATACGATCAGCGACGGTATGACACAGTTGAAAAAACACATAGCTAACCCTAAATGGGTGCTGGTGCACCTTGACATGTTGCTCATTGATTGGACCATATAATTAGCTTTTCTTTGTAGGTC
Organism: Sabellastarte sp. h YS-2021; assembly: GCA_964017235.1. Classification (NCBI taxonomy): domain Eukaryota; kingdom Metazoa; phylum Annelida; class Polychaeta; order Sabellida; family Sabellidae; genus Sabellastarte; species Sabellastarte sp. h YS-2021. The sequence goes on from OZ024927.1 coordinate 151,055,218, forward strand.
TCCATCCTGTTGCAGCAACACTCAGTTCCAGGGCCTTCAGCAGAGCAAAATCTGGCTTCAGACCCAACACCCAAAGAAACTATGACGCCATGTTTTCCTTATTTGTAGGATTTTGTGTGTTTTTGAATATTGATTTTCAGCAACTAACCTCTGGGGTCATTATGGCCTTCATGGAGTTCCTAATAGGAAATGGAGCTTCCTATTCAGCCGTCTTAAATCACATTTCTGCTGTAAAAGCCATGTTGGGCCTTTATGGTCTTCCCCTTGCTATCTTTGATTCACCAAAGATAAAATTATTCATGAGATCAGTCCAAATGAACAGGCCTATCACTGTCTCAATTCCATCCATCATTGACATCCCCATGTTACATAAAATTATTTCAACATGTGATACAATGTATATGGGACAGGTATTTAAGGCCCTCTACTTGCTGGCCTTTTATAGTTTTCTGCGTTTATCAAATATTGTTCCTCATGCCATACACCAGTTTGACCCCTCTCGCCACCTTGCCAGAGGTGATATTTTTCTAGGTAAATCTTCAGGTAAAGTACTTATTAAATGGTCCAAGACCATCCAAAATCGTGACAGGATTAAAACCATTGATTTACCTTTCCTGGCTTACTCTCACCTTTGCCCTATCATGGCCCTAAAGGTCCTGCTAGCTCTTGTTCCCCCAGGAAATAATTCACCATTATTCCAAATCAAAAACCAGGGGAAATGGTACCCCCTAACAGATTCTAAAGTGAGGTATCATTTAAAGCTGGTGCTTAAAAAATTAGGTGTGGATCCTAAGTGCCTGACTTTTCACAGCTTTCGTAGGTCAGGAGCATCTTATGTATTTAATAATCATGTCAGGTTACAAGATATAAAATCGCATGGTACCTGGACCTCTGATAGTGTCTGGAGGTACCTCCTCCAAGACCCTTCCACCACGTCATCGGTGGCTGTAGCCTTCCAGTCAAATCTCTCTAGGCCTACTTCTACTTAGTGGGGTTTGGGGTTCTTACTTTTAATGCTCTACATTTACTATAATTGCGTTCTACTCTGTATATAGCTAGTATTATATATTATACATTTACATACTAAACTTTATTGCATCAACTGAAGTTTGTATCTAGTAACATATGTACAGTTACTTCATTGTTTACCTGCTCTATTCTCTTTGGCCTTGGAATTAAAAAAATTCAGTAATCCTGATTACTTCAGTCATTTAGTAATCTCTTATGTAGTAATTCCTATTACTTGTAATCACTATGTAATATGATTTCTATCTTAGTAATCCTTATTAATTTCAGTTATTTAGTAATGTAATTTCTGCAGTAATTCTTTTTACTTCTAGTCACTTAGTAATGTGAATATGTCTGGCTAACATGTTTTAACTTTGATTTATTACTAATTATGGTTATTACGTGTTCTACATTTAATTCATTGTTGGTTACTGTATGTTATGTACAAGTAAACTCTTATCATTGATGTCAGTAATTTCTTATGATATCAGGGATGACCTTGTGTTATTGTCAAGGACTGTAAATTTAATTGTTGGGTCCTCCCTGTCGATCTATTATGTGGTGTGATTGTATATTATACAAAAGCAATGGTAGTATATAATATTAGTAATAAAATAATATAACCTCAATTGTGGTTCTTGGGGACTGTGGAAGTAAGCGTCTTTGAAATCTATGGACGTTACTCATTCTGCAAGGAAGTCATAATGTTCTCTGGTGTTTCCATTTTGAAAGTCTCTTGTGCATGACCTTGAGGTCAGTGTGAGATATTTATATGGGCACTGGTGAAGTAAGAAACTTAGTCTGGTTGTGCCTGTGCTGGTCTAGATTTTGGCATTCTTTGTGGCCTAGTTAGTTACAGACTTCACCTTTTTGGTCAAGAATTTTGACCTTTAGTTATAAATCTTTTGGGGTGGGGGAATGTTGCGGGTTGGCATTAAGGTGCCAACCTTCATCATTCCTTCCCAGTAGACATTTTTGGGTTTTTAAACGTTTGAAAGGAAACGTTTTGTGAAGGTTTAAAAAATGATGGGTACAAAAACCATTTATAATAGAATGTTTTTAAAACGTTTTTGTGTTCCGTTTATTAAACGTTTAATGATAAATGTTACAGTTGACAATATTAATGTCTGAAATAATAATGGGGTCAGAGGTCAAATTCAATACCTATTTTAGGTTGCTCACTAATGAAAATATTATTTTTATGTCTAAAATTGTAAGACAGCGGCTTAAAAATTGTGCCCCCATGCAATTCTTACTTTGAGGAATTGCAAGTGGGGCAATTTTTGACAAAGTCCTCTACAATCCCCCTTTTATAGCTCACCGCCATCTTTGTTTGGACAGGTTTGAAGGTGAAGGTTTAATAAATATTCTGAAAATATGGGTTTAAAAAACGTTTTTGACAGAATGTTTTTAAAACATTTGATCAACAATGTTTTTTAAACATTTTATATGTACAGTCTGTAAAACACTTCATGATGAATGTTTAAAAACATTTCTAACAAAACCTTCATTCCTTTAGCTATTTTGTAAATGTTTAAAACCTGTTTCCAGTCAAACCCAGCTTCTTGTGTTATTTTATAAATGTTGAATAAATGTTTTCACTAGAAACGTTTGTATATAGAATGTTTATAAAACGTTTTTCAACGTTACAGTGTAAACGTTTTTTGGAAATGTTTAGAAAACCTTAAGATAGGGTTAAAATAGGTTTTAAAAACGTTTTGTAAACATTTAAACCATTTTAATACGTTTCTAATGTTTACTGGGTTCACCCCTACTTTTGTAACACCCCTGTGAAAATAATGTACTGACCAGTAATAGCCATTTCTGATTGGTCAAGGCACTGACCCCTGTACTGGTCAAGGGGAGAATGGCCAGATTTGAACTAGCAGTTGACAATACAAGAACTTTATTTTAGAAATTTAATAGATATTTTTTCACCCAACCCATGTATGTGTAAACCCTCCCTATAAATTAGGCTGTGTTTACTAACTGATGTTTCTAGTTGTAGTTGGCCACTGAGTAGTGACGTTTTGTACTGTTCTCTGCTGGTGGGAGACCCCGTCTGTGGTGCTGGAGCTCAAGACTGGTTGGACCTCCACAGGGTTGTCTACTTCTCGATTTGACCACCACTTCAGAAGTTCTCAGAGACTCTGTTTGCTCCTCTCTAGAGTTGTCGTGACTGTGATATCAATTTAGAGGCTTGACCTTTGACATGTGTGACCAAGATGCTTAACATTATGATCATGAACTTTTATCTGCTGCTTCAATTACTGCCAGTAAAATCTTATTTAATAGTATTGCTTGTCTGCAGTTGTTTTTAGTATTTTATACCTCTTGGCTGAAATGATGATCACCTTACGCCATTAGCCATGGGTGGTTATAATAATATTACATGTTCATGTGTTGTTATTTTCTGAATCTTGTGAGTGCTATAATAATGTTTCCTCTACTATTTTAACTATCTATGGCACTCAAAGTAATCTATTACTTTACAGCAAATTACTGATATAATATGAATTTATGAGTGCTATGATAATGTGTGTTTTACCACTTTAATTATGCTATTGCACTCAATATAATAACTAACATTGCTTCGGCTGATGAGATTGAATGATATGTATAATTTCTGATGATATATAATAATTCTATAGCATAGTCGTGTGGTTTTATCCACCTTTAATGCATATGTTTGCTTCTTACATTCTAGTCATTATGGCGTACTATTAGCATTGAGCTTGCATTATACTTATTTTAAGGGTGAATTTTATCCGGATCTCTTATGTCTCGGTTTATTTGCTCAGTTAAGTAAGGAAATTAGGGGAACCATCCCCCTGGGTATTTTGGGTGGGCTCAGTTTATACAGTAAGATTCATATTTCATACGTAAATTTCACTTCTGACTTGAGGTTAACTTCTTTTTCGGTTAAAAATTGTATAAATTGGGTCAACATTCTAATTGTAACTATTGTATGCATTTCTTTGGGTTAGTATGTTACATAACACCCTTGTGTGTAAAAAAATTGTACTTTAGCCTTGCATTAGGGCTTAATTGTAATTAATTAATAGGGCTATTGTTTAAGTGTACAATATGGATGGCCTGCATGCTGGCATTGTCCAGTGTAATGTAAAATGTTAAATTCCAATTTGGTGCTGTGCTTGCCCATAACCACGTACCTTATCCACACCCCAACGGCACTGCGGCCTCTGGCACCGTGTCCGGCTGTTGCGCAGACCTAGATATGGCAGTCATAGTGTTTTAAATGTAAAAGCTAATGTTGTAAGTAAAAGTCTTTTAGTTGTAGAATTATGTCTAACAATATGAATAAAAATTTAAAACCCAATACAAAAACGGGTGTTTTCTGCATTGGGAGATTTAAAATGCATAAGGACACTTGGGTTTGTTATTTGACCTCGATCTCTCAACTCTGACCTGTTTAGCTGTGACCTGAGAGATTATAAATTGCTAGCACGGGCTGTTATGATGCCCAGCGTCTTTGATGGGCCAGAAAGTTGTTGACCTTTCTCGCCACCTGCGACCTTGTGCGCATGACCTTGGGGTCAGGGTATTTTACAACTCTTGACTATCCTGAGCTTTAGATTGATAGAATCTCAGTTGTTATCACGCCTGGGGCTAGTGCACCGTGTGTAGGCTGGTCAGAGAGTTTTTGACCTTTCTGACCAGCTGTGACCTATTGTGCATGACCTTGAGATCAGTACGAGATATTTATATGGGCACTGGTGAAGTAAGAAACTATAGTCTGGTTGTGCCTGTGCTGGTCTAGAGTTTGGCATTCTTTATGGCCTACTTGGTTACCTGACCTTTTCAGGTCAAGAATTTTGACCTTTAGCTATGCATCTTTTGGGGTGGGAGAATGAGGCCTGCAATTTCACTATGTTATAGGTGACCCATAAGTAGGTGAATAACATATTCAAACATAATTCTCTAAATGCAATAGTTTTCAAATTACAACTGATTTACTCAACAGTGAGAACCTGAAAATAGCTATTGCTCAGCAATTTCACTATTTTATAGCTGATTCAAAAGTACATGAATAACATATTTAAACAAAATTCTCTAAATGCAACAGTTTCCAAGTTACAGGCAATTTATTCAACAGTGGTAACATGAAAGTAGCAATTAATCTGCTATGCAAGGAGTTACAGGTGTGCAATTTTACTATGTTATAGCTGACTAAAAAGTTGCTGCATAACATATTTATACGAATTTATGTAAATGGAATAGTTTTCAAGTTGTAACTAATTTACTCAACAGTGATAACCTCAAAATAGCTATTGCCCAACTATGATATGAGCTACGGGTCTGCAAATTTACTATGTTATAGCTGATCCAAAAGTAGTTGAATTTGCAAATTTAATAAGTTAATACCCTATCCAATTATCCTTATTAAATTTGCAATTTTATTGCCTTAATACATCCTATCCAATGGACAATTGCTGAATAACTACCGCTTGGTCGGCGGGTAAGTTACTAGGGACTTATGTGAACTCAGAAGTAATAGCAAATTTTAACCTACGGTCTAGGCTGACTTCGTCAGGAGACCTATAGGCCCAGGCCTGGGTTGACCTTAAAGTCAGGAAACCCTGTAAGGCCATGGTCAGTTGCCAGCAGCCGGTTACCCGGGGCTATACCGACGTTGCCCCCCCCGCCTTTTGCAGACCTGCTCTGAGGTAGGGGAAGAGAAGGATGAGTTCAGTCCCAGAATGCAAATAAACCTCCTGAAGGAAGCACGCCACACATAATTCTAATGTACGTGAAGAACTGTTTACACATATATATACAAATCTCCTCAATCTAAGGGCCACTTGTGGATCTGCTGAGCAGCCACTACCGAGCCCAATTGGTAAAGCCCTGAATCAGCCCAAGCCACACCCTTCAGATAGAACTGTATGAAGGTATTATGTGACTTCAGTGGCAAGATTGTATCTAAGGAAACTCTCGACTGGAAGACCTTAGAAGCATCAAAGGCCCCGACATCATGGGCTTTAACCTGATGTAAAGTGTGGGCCTCCTAGTCAGAGAGCTCATAACATAGGATCACAGTCTACTTGATCCAAGAGGAGATAGTGGCAGGTGAGATGTCTTTGTCGAAACCTTTCTTAAAGGAGACAAAAACCATCTCCTTATTCTGCCCGAGGTCTGAGGTCCTGTCCAAATAGTAGCGCAATGCTCTGACTGGACAGAGGGACCTGTCAGACTTGAGGGATCTATCCAGAGTTGGGGCCAGGGCTGTTATAACCCCTGGGGCCACACTGTCTGGACCCTCTTTGGACAGCTGATTCTTGGAGAGAAAGCTGGGTTATGGGTACAGGGACACCTTTGACCAGTCAGATTGGTGTCTAATATTTCTGTTTTGCCAAGCATGTATCTCACTTCCACGCTTGCCCAACCCCAGGGCCAAGAGGAAAACTGTCTTGAAGGTCAAATGCTTCAAGGAGGCCTCTTTAATTGGTTCAAAATGAACCTTGTCAGCTGGTGCAAAAACCAGGAAGAGGTTCCAGGAGTGGATTCCCCTCCGGCCTTTGGGTCTGTCTCAGTGGAAACTATCCAGGAGACGAGTGAGATTTTCATCCTTACTGTCAATGGTGCTGGGCTGCAACTTCCTGTCCTGAAACAGGTACATAAGGAAGCCTGACTTTACAGGGGGTGCCCCGAAGTCCACCTGATGAATGATACATCACTTTGTAAAAATGGCCCACTTACCTCATAGACTGATCTGATTGATCCCCTTTGAGGAGCCTCAATTCTTGCTGCCAATGCCTCAGACAAGTCCTGCTCCTCGATTGCTGAGGCTCTAGGAGCCCTGCATGGAGATTAAGATTTGTCAGATTTCTGTGAGGGATCTGATTGAATGGCTGTCAACAGGTTGGGCAGATTGGGCAGGCTCAGTGGGATTTGGCTGGATATGGCCACTAGATCCCAAAACCAAGGCATGTTGGGCCACCCCAGAGCAATCAGAATGATTCTCTTGCATGGGGAGTCTTGCAACTTCTCCACAACTTGCCCAATATGGCTGATGGTGGGAAGGTGTATGCTTTCAGATCCTACCATGGCCGACTGAACGCATCCACTGCTGTGGCCAGGGGATCCGGTACTGGTGACACAAACACAGGCAACTTGTTGTTGAACCTCGTGGCAAATAAGTTTATTTTGGGCCGGTGCCACCTGCTGCATAGAGTGGAAGACCTCTGGAAGGAGAAACAACTCTGGATGGTCTGGCCTAGCCTGGATAGCTTGTCTGCTACCACATTCGGCCGGCCTGGAATGTGTCTTGCTTTAGAGTCACTTGTTTCCTGGTACACCAGGTCAAGATTCTCCATAGTAGGGCACAAAGTGGGCCCGACCTCTTGCCTCCTTCCTTGTTTATGTATGACACTACTGTGGTGTTGTCGGTTGCAAGAAGTACTATCTTGTTTGAGCAAAGGTCTTGGAACTCTTTTAAAGCCAGAAAGACTGCTTTAAGTTCTAGATAGTTTATATGCAGCTTGCTTCCCAGAGGGGACCAGGTTCCTCTTGCAGTGTGCTCATCTAAGTGAGCGCCCCATCCTTCTATTGATGCGTCTGTAAATATTTGCAGAGCATGTTTTATTGGGTGTAATGGTTGGCCCATAAGTACATTGTATTCCTTCAGCCATCATTGTAAATGGGGGTGCAAGGACCTGGGTATTGGGATCACCTTTTCCAGTGATTCTGGGACCCTCCAGTTGTGTTTGTGATGCCACTGAATGAGTCTCATATGAAGTTGGCCTAGATGAACTTGCTTTTCTGTAGCTGTTAGTAAACCTATCAAGGACATGAATTCCCGGACCGGGCAAGTCGGTAGGGATAGCAGTTTCAGCATTTTCTCTTGAAGGTTCTGCCACCGGTCTGGAGTCAGTCGGACCCGATCAGACCTGAGGTCGAACTGGTAGCCTACAAAATTGAAGTCTTGTTTGGGCTCCAGCACTGATTTCTCTAAGTTCACCAGCCAACCTAGTTGCTGACACATTATTTACTAGTTCCTGTGTATGTTGGAGACAAGCCTGGTGGGATCTGGCTCTCACCAACCAGTCGTCTAGGTACTGGTGGCTTCTTAAATCCTTGTGTATGGCCATCAGTTTCACCTCCTTTGGGATCACGGTGAACTCCAAGGGTGCTGTGGACAAACTGAAAGGCAGGGCCTTGAACTGGTATGCCCGACCCTGGATAATAAATCTCAGGCATTTCCTGGATTGTTCTTGTATAGGTATATGGAAGTAGGTGTCCTTGAAATCTATTGAGGTAACCCACTGATGGTCTCCGAAAGGTTTGGTTTGCTCAGATCTAGAATAGGTCTCCAACGGCTGTCTGGTTTTGGAACCAAAAAGGTCGGTTGAAGAAGCCCAGAGATTTGAACTGGCTCGACTGCATCTTTGTCCATAAGCTAATGTAATGCCTCTAAACCAATATAGGTTCCTGTGAGAATGTACATAGCAGTTGATGATTTTTGGTGGCCTTGTCAAGCTTGGGCTTGACTAGAAGGGAGAGTGTAGTCCTCCTTCAACATTTGTACTACCTAGGGTCCAGCCCCCAAGGCTTCCTAAGTTCCCAAACGGGTTTAGTCTGGACCCTACAGGCAGTTGTGTGCCACATTTGGGACATTTGATAGTCATTTCTGTCCCCCCGGCCTCTGGTCCGGTCTGGTGACAATGATCCAAGTAAACAGTCTCTCTGTTCTTGCTGTGGTCCGGTCCGGTGGGGCTGACACAACTTTTCACATTTAAAAGACTCTTGCCCCAGGCCAGCATCCTGCAAGGTGCAGCATTTACACAGTAATTGTCATTTGTGAGATGGCTGACCCTTGGCCGGACATGATGAAGAGCTTGTCTGACTATCGACCACTTTTTTTTTTTTTTGATAAGGGAAGGTTGCCTGGCAGTAGCTTGGGACACTGTCATATCACCAAGACCACTGACCGGTCTAAGAATTCTTAGGTCTACATAACCGGTAATTTACTGTAAACAGTAATTCTCTGTAACCAGCAAAAAACTGGACCATTGGTGTGAAGCACTGTACGGTAAGGACTGTGTAGCCAGTACCCGGTCGGTAGACTTTGTAACCGGTACGTTGAAGCCATATGTAGCAAGTTGCTAAAGTAAGTGTACAAGGCTGTATAGCCGGTACCGGTCGGTACACTGTTAAACCAGGTGTTGAAGCAAGTGTATAGGGCTGTGTAGCCGGTACCGGTCGGTACACTGTTAAACCAGGTGTTGAAGCAAGTGTACAGGGCTGTGTAGCCAGTACCGGTCGGTACTCTCTGTAACCAGTTGCTAAAGCAATTTTACAACTATATTTTGTGTTGAATTCAGCTTACTGTAGGTTTTGGCGTGTCACGTGACCAGTCTGCTGGTAGGAAGGACACGCGATTGGCTGATTGGAGATGACAGTGGTCGCGTTCTAGTGTGACACTTAACCGGCAACTTTACAGTATGCTGAACTGTCCACAAAACCTCACTACCGACAACAAAGCCAGGTCCGCAAAGCAGGAACTGGAGTCACAGTAGACGCGAGTTCTGAAGAACGCAGTTTCGACCTTCCTGGTCGGTGAAAACACGTGACCAGCTTCGTGATTTGGTCGGAAAGACACGCGATTGGCAGACTGGATATGACGTCAGAGGTCGCGTTCTTTTGAGCTGGCCGGTCGGCTGAGAAGCCTGGACCAGTGTGCTCTGTAGATGAAATTCCTACTTTCTTTCGTGATAAAACCAGTGCACTGGCCATCCACATCCCCCACTACCGACAACAAAGCCGGGTCTGCAAGGGAGGGACTGATATCACCTTCTATTGAGAGGTCTAGATTTGTAGTACTAGAAAAGACATTTCTATGGTGATTGTAGCTGAAGGTACATTCAAAAAAAGACAAGGATAAAAATACCTTGTAAGTAGTATATCCATTTTCTTCTAAATATAGACGATCTGCCCCTAACAACACAAGTGTTGAATGGGAGGAAACTAGCAAAATGGCTGCCTTCATATTTCTCGTCGATTACTGCAACTATCATCAAAACTAAATTGAGTCAAGTAGGGAGCGTTTCCAGCAGATTTCTAAATGTATATCCGTGCTTGATAAGTAGATAACACTTCTACACTAAACTGTTCACGTATAAGGTTGAAAATCCGTCATAATGCACACTTTTCCTTAAAATATCTGGAGATTGTTGAAAACACGTCTGCACAGTACACGTGCCAAACAAAAAAGATGCTTCTGATGTCTGGACCAGTGCGCTCTAAAGATTAAAATTCTGAAGAATCCATCTCTTGTTTCTGTTGAAAACCCAAAATACTCGAGCTAGGCTGGTGTGGCTGATGCTTAACAACAGAGAAGCCTGTACCAGTGCGCTCTGAAGAAATCTGAAGAATTCATCTGATGCTTCTGATGAAAAAACACTACGTAAATACTCGAGCTGGTTGATGTGACTGATGCCTTACAGCAGAGAGGTCGATAGAATTCCTTCTATTTACAGGGTTCAAAAACTACGTAGACTGAAGTTTCCCGTGATTTCTATTTGTAGTACTAGAAAAGACGTTTCTATGGTGATTGTAGCTGAAGGTACATTAAAAAAAAGACACGGATAAAAATACCTTGTAAGTAGTATATCCATTTTCTTCTAAATATAGACGATCTGCCCCTAACAACACAAGTGTTGAATGGGAGGAAACTAGCAAAATGGCTGCCTTCATTTTTCTCGTCGATTACTGCAACTATCATCAAAACTAAATTGAGTCAACTAGGGAGCGTTTCCAGCAGATTTCTAAATGTATATCCGTGCTTGATAAGTAGATAACACTTCTACACTAAACTGTTCACGTATAAGGTTGAAAATCCGTCATAATGCACACTTTTCCTTAAAATATCTGGAGATTGTTGAAAACACGTCTGCACAGTACACGTGCCAAACGAAAAAGATGCTATGACGTCATGTTGTCTAGACAGGAAGTAAATACCATGTGCCACCTGGCGAATGCACAGTACTGGGACCGGCCAGCCGGTGGAAACACAGGACATCTTTTTCTGCGTTTGGCGGGCCGGTCTGCGCCGACCGGATTAGCAATTGTCCATTGGATAGGATGTATTAACGCAATAAAAAATATATTTAAAGAAAAAATCTAAATGTAATATTTTTCAAGTTCTAACTGATTTACTCAACAGTGATAACCTCAAAGTAGCTATTACTCAGCTATGCAATGAGCTACAGGTCTGAAATTTACTGTTATAGCTAACCAAAAAGTAGCTGAATACCATATTTATACGAAATTCTCTAAATGTAATACTTTTCAAGTTACAAGTGATTTTACTCATTATGGAAGTTACTGAAAAGTTAAAAAGTAGCTATTACTAGCTTAGCTATTGAGATAGACTCCCAAGTTATTCACCATGTAGCTACTGAAAAAGTAGCTGAATAACATATTTTAACAAAATGCTGTAAATGCAACACTTTTCAAGTTATAAGTAATTTAGTGCATGATTTCACGAATTAAAAAAAAAGACCTAGAAAAAATTTTTTGCTAACAAAAACGAGCAGCCCGGATGGAGACTTGAGTTACTAAAGCTGTAGTAGCTGTGGTATGAGACTGTAAGAAGGCAAGTTTTACTGTGTTTTGTATCTGATGGAAAGCGGATAATTTAAAAACTGTATAAGTTGCAGTATTAGACTGTAAGCAGAATGTGAGCTTGATTGTGTTTCGTAGAGTAGTATATTTTACAAACAGAATATTGGGAAGAGAAATTGAAGCTGTAAATTGGGGATTGTAAATTTTTTCCAGGAGATATTTACTCCTACATTTATATTGATGAAGATTTACTGTAATAAACTATAATTGGCTATAGATAGGGACATTCATATGTTGAATATCTTTGAGGCAATTTATGCCTCTGAAAATTCATTACTATTTAATGTTTTATAAGATAAATATACTTAAGAGAATCGTATTTGTGAAATCCTTATTGTTCCATTGTTAAAAAAAAATACACAAAGTCATGTTGTCAGATGTCATTCTTTACATTTTTAATTTACACATGACTCTATATCTCAATATCATGAAAGCCTAAGGTTTTTACATATTATTAAGGCTTTTTCCATTCTCTCAAAACAGACAAGGCATTCTTTCCACAATTAAGGCTCTACTTCCATGAATCTAAAAATAAATGTCCTTGTTTGAATTGTTTACTCCCAAAAAGATTTACTGTAAGCATATCCCTCAGTAAAAAGAAATTACATCCTGATATCCCTTATCAACCTTTTCACTCAGTGTCCAGACACATTATGCAACACACAGATGTTACCACACAAAAGCACAGTGGGGCATCTGTGAGTGAGTGGGACTTTCCATGAATCTGCCTCCAGATATATATCACACAAAAGCAAATACAGAGTTGTAGGAGAAAAGAGACAGCTCATTCATTTTCAATTAGCTGGAGATACATAAAATACTGTACAAGAAAAACTGTTTATGAGAAAGTGTTTTTTTTTTGCAGTCATCTTATCTTCTGAAAGAAGGTAAGTCTATACATTTGACAAATTTACATAGTGTATGTGAATAAGTAGCTAGATCAACAAGTCCTGCTGCTAAACAAAAGCTGAATTAATTAAAGCTTTTTCCCAAAAAGGAAAAGTCATATCCACACAATTCCACAAGAATGGAATCAGAAGAATGTGGGATTTTTTTAATGTGCCTAAAATCAGGAATTTATATTATGTGAACACTGATCAGCTGCAATATATTAATAACCACATCACTGCATGCTAAATACCTCGTTTTTCTTCTTTGAAGATGTCATAACTTCAAAACCACTAGGAGGTTAGCTTTGCCGATAACATATAAATATTGTTTAAGTATACATGTGGTAGGTGTGGTTTTAAAAAGTCTTAAAATAAATGAGGTGGGAGCAAAAACTATATACTTATTATGGCCAAAGTCTCTTAAATTTTAAGCAAAAAGGTCATTAAAATCTTCCTTAAACTTAATCAATGTGTCAAGTTGAACTGATGTCACTGAACAGAAAGTCAGTTGGGAGCTGACAACCCTCATTTTTACTTCAAGATGGCCATGACTGTACTTGTATTGGAACTCCACGGTGGAAAGAAATTAAGAATGTCCCTAATGTCATCTTTAATAAGTATGCAAATTTTAGCTGAATAATACGATAACTGGAGATTAAAAACTCCATAATTTCACTGCAAGTTGGTCATAACTTCACTCATATTGTGACTTTAAGGTGACCATAAAATGAGTCCCTTCTGCCAATTTTATAATTGTGCCAAGTTTTATTTTAAAAATGTAAACATTAACTGAGCTTAGGGCTGAAAACCCCTACATTTTAAGTTTAAGATGGCCATAACATCATTAATATTTAAATCATAAGGTAGTAAATTGGGGGGCATAGCTCCATTAATATTAACAGTTTAAGGTCACCATAAAGTCAGGATAATCCTTTGGTAAATCCTAATATGTATGACAAGTTTAAAAAATAGTGAAAAACTAAGTGAACTGAAGGGTTAAAACCCCCTTTTTGACATTAAGGTGACCTTAATATTACAGATACAAATCTTAAACTTCGGCATGTGAAAGATTATCAAAAAGTAGCTGAATAAGTTATTCCAACAAAACGCCGAAATCCTGACCATTTTTGAGACAACAAAGTACCCATTTAAAAAAAAATATGAAAATCAAAAGCCTCCCATGGAGGCATCTATGGTCCGAGTGATCAGAAAATCCTTTGCAATGTGCGGATTTAGGTCTAAAATGTACCTGATAAATTTTATAGCACTGGTGTGTGTGTTTTTTTCCAAAACCCGATGACAGGGTGTTTTTGAAAAATGTTAAAGGTTACCTTAAGTAAAGTTTAAGGTCTCCGCAAAGTATCCCCAAATTTTTCCACCCCTATAGTATTAAAGAAAGATAGGAAGAAATGAAAAATTTGCAAGCCCAAGAATTTATTCAAGGGAGACCATAATCCGGTGGCGGTGGTGATCAGTTGAACCTACGTGAAAACAAATAAGCAGCCTGGAATGATCCAGGCCTGATACTCAGACAAGGGAATCTACTTGAGGGTACCTCACTTGTAATGGCTCTAGCAAAAATACGAACAAACAGATCTGCATGCCTTCAACAATTTTTCATCCTCGATAGATAAGGTATCTTTTAAAAAAACAGCATGTCTCTAGGCCTTGTAGTTTTGGAGGAGAAGTAGCTCACGTGGACACGTATGTGCATGCTGTAGAGTGACGACATAAAACCCCAACAGGTTTTCTAAAAGGAAGGTCTATATGGGACTGTATTAGACTAATTTACGATCTATTATTTGAAACATAAAAGCATAATATCCCTGGTCTTCTGATAAGTATACACTTTGAGAAAGCTTTTGATTCAACATCATAGGAATTCTTGTAAAATACAATGGCGCTCTTTGGTTTTGAAAACTCGATTGTTAAATCGGTCAAATTATTTAACGACATACACGAAAGGGTACAACAATGTGGTTTCTTTTCAGATACAATACCGATAGAGGATTGCCGCCTGTAACTTACTGTACCATACTAATTCTTAATTGCTGGGGAAATCTTAAATACAATGATAGCATCCACTCCTGTCTTAAAGGGCACAAAACTTCGAAACACAGAACATAAGATTTGCAGATGACATAACTTTGAATTTGGATGGTAGCTTGGGCTCCCTTCAAGCAACTGTTAACATTTTGGAAATATATGGCTCTCTTTCACATGTTAAAATGAACTCGGACAAAACAAAGTTTAATGGATAGGGCCCAAAAATATGTGCAAAGAAAAATTGCATGTATCAGTAAAACTAGACTGGGACACCATAGAATTTGATCTCTTGGGAATTACCTTCTCAATGAATATAAATAAGGTATCAACTTAAAATTATAACAGAGCCATTACTAAAGCAAGAAAATAACATCAGAGATGCCCGTTTCCCACAGCCAAAATAAAGGTCAAAATAATGTTTAAGCAGAGAAAATAACATCTAAGAAAAAGAAAATGTATGTAAAGATAAAGTACTAAAACACAAGACAATTCAATAGCAAGATGACAGCAATAATCAGTAAACTAAAAATTATGAAGCTGAAAAAATTTATTAATTTGAGAATAGCTGTCAGTGAAAATAGCACAATTACGTAAAAGTACATATAATAATCAGTTGCAGAAATCAATATATCTCAAACATGTCTCAAATATGGCAGGTGAACACTCTTTGGCAGAGCCAAAGTTACAGGTCAAACCATGATACCTCCGTACATCCCCTAACCACTGTCCCTATCAAGTGTCAACCTTCTACACCTTACAGGGGGGCCACGGTGGCAGAGTGATAACACTCTCACCTCCCACCTCTGAGGCCGGGGTTCAGTTCCTGGCACGGCCTGAAGTGGGAAAGCTGGTAGATGCAACTACCCCTCGTGATATGACCTGTACAGTGTTGAAAACGACATAAAACCTCAAATAAATCTAAAAATCTAGACCTTACAGAATCCATGAAACAGCTCGGACAAGTTTTTAAAACTCTTGGCACGGGAACGCACTTTAGCAGAGCCAAAGTTAAAGGTCACACCATGATACCCACCTACAGCCCTAACCATTATCCCTACCAAGTGACAACGTTCTACACCTTACAGAATCCAAGAAAAGCCCGGACAAGTTTTTAAAACTCATGATCACTACGACAAGGTCAAAGATCAAATCAAGGTCACACAAAGACGCTGCACCCATACAACCTCCAACAAATGTCCCTCCTGAACATCAACTTTCTATACCTTACAGTTGCCGAGATATAGCCTGGACAAGATATAATAAGTCAAGGTCACAACAGCAAGGTCAAAGGTCAAATTAAGGTCACACCATGACGTTGAACACCTGCAACCCAAACCAATGTCCCTACCAAGTAACAACTTCTTACACCTCATGGTTTCTGAGATATAGCCCTGTAAGATTTTATAGGTCAGGGTAACTACAGCAAGGTCAAATGTCAAATCAAGGTCCTACCATGATGTTGCACAACTAAAACACCCAACCAATGTCGCTATCATGTATCAACTTCCTACACCTTACAGTTTCCAAGATATAGCCCGAACAAGATTTTTGAACTCAAGTCACTCCAGCAATGTCAAATCTAGGTCAAGCCATGATGTTGCACACTGACACCCCCTAACCAATGTTCCTACCAAGTAGCAACTTCCTATACCTTAAATTTTCTGAGATACGGCCCTGACAATTCCCCATTGTCGGCCTGACTGATCACCCATTCGGACATCATGGGTGAAAATAATAGTCAAACAGTATAAAGATCGGGATACTTTCAGAGGACTTTCAGTTATACAAAGCTCCAAATAATGTTTAAGCAGAGAAAATAACATCTAAGAGAAACAAAATGTATGTAAAGATAAGTATTAAAACAAGACAATTCAATAGCAAGATGACAGCATTAATCAGTAAACTAAAATTTATCAAGCTGTAAAATTTATTAATTGGAGAATAGCTGTCAATGGAAATAGCACAATTATATAAAAGTGCATATAATAATCAGTTGCCATGATGCACACCTACACCCCCTAACCAATGTCCCTACCAAGTGTCAACCTTCTACACTTTATGGAATTCAAGAAATAGTCAAGACAAGATTTTAAAATTAATGGTCACTATGACAAGGTCAAAGGGTCAAATCAAGGTCACACCTTTACGTTGCACACCTATAACCCCCAACCAATGTTCCTACCAAGTATCAACTTCCTACACCTTACGGCTACCGATATAGCCTGGACAAGATTTTTTAACTCAAGGTCACTGTGCCAAGGTGAAAGGTCAACTTAAGGTCTCATCATGACATTACGCACCTACACCACCTACCCAATGTCCCTACCAAGTATCAACTCCCTACACCTTATAGTGTCTGAGAAATAGCCCGGAATAACTTTTTCCCACCGCCTGCCCGCACATCTGGACACCATGGGTGAAAACAATACCCCAACAGCCCTTAAGGGCTGTGGAGTAAAAATGGTTCAGATATTTACTGAAAAATATTCACAGCCAGGTGAATTTCAGCAAACAAGACTGTATATTTCTTTTAATATTCAGATATTTGGGAAACAAAATGCAGGTAGTAAGATCTACTACAGTATACTATATGGTTTCAAGACAAGTTAAATTACAATATACTTGCTACTCAGCGGTATATCTGTTTAATGTAAAGATTACAGAATCAAGTACATGCGGCACACGTGGTAATAGTGTTTAAACAATTCAACATTTGTGTATGCAATGTAATACTGTTCAGAAAATGTGGTCTAATGTTGTCAAATGGATAAAATAAACAAGCAAACAGTGACCGTGAATGGGCTCTGTCAGCTAATTTTATGCTTTGATCTTCAGAGTACAAGTGAAAGTACGAAAGGACACAAAAGTTGTGCATTGCAAATGGTTTTAGGAAGTACAAATTTAACTGTTAAGGTCCTTCCTAAGGAGCTGAGAACCTGCTTCACAATAAAGATAAAAAATTTAAACTGAAAACGGAAAACGGAAAGATATATTACTGTCTTAGAATCTGTATATGGATGGAGTACTCCCCTCAGTGGATACCAGAAGGGCATATTTTAGAAGTTGATGAATGCAATATGTATTACAATGTAGTAAAAAATATGCAAACAAGACCACTGCGGCGGTGTTTATATCTCACTGGGTATTAAGTAAAATGGAGGTAGTGTGACAACAAAACTGGGTTCAAAGCCAAAGAAGCAACTAGAAATATGCCACTCGCTTTATGCGAGTTGGAGACCTGTAGAACCAATAATAAAAGAGATTGAGACACTTTAGGGTTTTACTAATATTGTTTCACCTTGAAGGAGGAGTCCATGTTAAAATATGAGATGCTAAAAGCCTAGCTATGATTTCATATAGGCTGGTTTTGCAAATGAAACCTGTAGATGCAAATATAAACGAGATAAAGGCACCTTAAAGTTTGATTACCATTGTTTGACCCTGAAAAAGGGGTCAAAGGTCAAATGTGATTCTATCAATAGATGTGCAGCTAATGATTTCCTATAGGTAGGAAACCTCTTGAAGCAATAGTTTTTCAGTTTCAAGTGATTTACTCCATTGTGATTCAGTCAAAGTAGCTATTAGTCTGAGCTACGTAACAACGTACAGGCTTAAAAATTCACTGTGTGCACATGTAAATATTTGCCGATTACAGGCCTTAGTCACAAACTTTGAAACTCTGGGGGAGATCAACCTAGGTTTCCTGTAAGTTATATGAACATCCTAAACCTCCACCAGCAAGAACAAATTAAAATAAAGGTCTTTGAAAGTTCAGTTTCATTGCTTGACCTTGAAAGAGGGTCAGAAGCTGAAATCTGGCCAGGGTTTCCTATAAATTATATTAACATTCCAAACCTATACGAACAATAATACGTGAGATATAGTCCTTTTAAAGTTTAATTTCATGATTTGACCTTAAAGGAGGGGGTCACAGGTGAAATCATACAACATCAGAAGATTTGCATCACATGGTTTTCTATAAGTTGTTTGTACATGCCAAACGTCTACAAGCAATAATAAGCGAGATAAAGACCTTTTAAGATAACTTTCCATGATTTGACCTTGAAGAAGGGGTCAAAGGTCAGATCTGACCACGTATAGGTTGGTTGAACCTCTAGACGCAAGTTAAAGCAACAGTTTTACAGTTACACATGATTTACTCAACAACGATTAAGTCAATGTAGCTATTGCTCAGCTATACAATGAGCTACAGATGTACAACCTCACCATGTACCCTGAAGTACCTGAATAAAATACAGAGGAAGATTGTAAGATATTTGATTGTTACTCACTGTATCACTTTGCTGAAAATAACAAGCAATCAATGCCCGTGAACGGGCTCTGTGTCAGCTGTGTGTTTTGAGATTCAGAGTAGAAGTGAAAGAAGAAAATACTGAAAATGCAATTTTTTGAGTTACCACTAATTTACTCAACAGTGAGAATCTTAAAGCAGCTTTTGCTCAGCTATGGAATGAGCTACAGGTCTGCAATTTTACTATGGTATAGCTGATCCAAAAGTAGGTGAATAACAAATTTAAACAGAATTCTCTAAGAGAAATAGTTTTCAAGTTACAACTGATTTACATAACAGTAAAAAGGTAAACATTGCACAGTTATACAAAGAGCTACAGGTCTACAATTTTACTATGTTGTAGCTGACACAAAAGTAGCAGAACATATCAAACAAAATACTCTAAATGCAATAGCTTTCAAGTTATAACAGATTTACTCAACAGTGAGAACCTCATAGTAGCTAATGCCCACCTATGAATTAAGCTACAGGTCTGCAATTACACTATGTTACAGCTGATCCAAAAGTAGGTGAATAACATATTTAAAGAAAATACTATAAAAGCAATAGTTTTCAAGTTATAACTGATTTACTCAACAGTGATAACGTCAAAGTAGCCATTACTCAGCTATGAAAAAAATACAGATCTGCAATTCTACTATGTTATAGCTAACCCTAAAGCAGCCAAATAACATATTTATACAAAATTCTCTAAATGCAATAGTTTTCAAGTTACAACTGATTTACTCAACAGTGACAACCTTAAAGTAGCTATTGTTCAGCTGTGCCATCATCTACAGGTCTGCAATTTTACTATGTTATAGCTGACCCAAAAGTAGCTGAATAACATATTAAAATAAAATACTCTAAAAGCTATAGTTTTCAAGTTGTAACTGATTTACTCAACAGTGAGAACCTGAACGTAGCTATTGCTCAACTATGAAGTAAGCTACAGGTCTGCAATTACACTTGGTTATAGCTGATCCAAAAGTAGGTGAATAACATATTTAAATAAATGCAATAGTTTTCAAGTTCCAACTGATTTACCCATTAGTGATAACCTTAAAGAAGCTATTGCTCAACTATGCAATGAGATACAGGTCTGCAATTTTACTATGTTATAGCTGACCTAAAAGTAGCTGAATAACATATTTATACAAAATTCTCTAAATGCAATAGTTTTGTAGTTACAAGTGATTTACTTATCATGGAAGTTACTGAAAAGTCAAAAAGTAGCTATTACTCACTTAGCTATTGGGATAGACTCCCATGCTACCATGTTGTAGCTATGGAAAATGTAGCTGAATAACATATTTCAAGAAAATGCTCTAAATACCATAATTTTGCTCAGCTATGGAATGAGCTACAGGTCTGCAATTTTACTATGGTATAGCTGATCCAAAAGTAGGTGAATAACAAATTTAAACAGAATTCTCTAAGAGAAATAGTTTTCAAGTTACAACTGATTTACATAACAGTAAAAAGGTAAACATTGCACAGTTATACAAAGAGCTACAGGTCTACAATTTTACTATGTTGTAGCTGACACAAAAGTAGCAGAACATATCAAACAAAATACTCTAAATGCAATAGCTTTCAAGTTATAACAGATTTACTCAACAGTGAGAACCTCATAGTAGCTAATGCCCACCTATGAATTAAGCTACAGGTCTGCAATTACACTATGTTACAGCTGATCCAAAAGTAGGTGAATAACATATTTAAAGAAAATACTATAAAAGCAATAGTTTTCAAGTTATAACTGATTTACTCAACAGTGATAACGTCAAAGTAGCCATTACTCAGCTATGAAAAAAATACAGATCTGCAATTCTACTATGTTATAGCTAACCCTAAAGCAGCCGAATAACATATTTATACAAAATTCTCTAAATGCAATAGTTTTCAAGTTACAACTGATTTACTCAACAGTGACAACCTTAAAGTAGCTATTGTTCAGCTGTGCCATCATCTACAGGTCTGCAATTTTACTATGTTATAGCTGACCCAAAAGTAGCTGAATAACATATTAAAATAAAATACTCTAAAAGCTATAGTTTTCAAGTTGTAACTGATTTACTCAACAGTGAGAACCTGAACGTAGCTATTGCTCAACTATGAAGTAAGCTACAGGTCTGCAATTACACTTGGTTATAGCTGATCCAAAAGTAGGTGAATAACATATTTAAATAAATGCAATAGTTTTCAAGTTCCAACTGATTTACCCATTAGTGATAACCTTAAAGTAGCTATTGCTCAACTATGCAATGAGATACAGGTCTGCAATTTTACTATGTTATAGCTGACCTAAAAGTAGCTGAATAACATATTTATACAAAATTCTCTAAATGCAATAGTTTTGTAGTTACAAGTGATTTACTTATCATGGAAGTTACTGAAAAGTCAAAAAGTAGCTATTACTCACTTAGCTATTGGGATAGACTCCCATGCTACCATGTTGTAGCTATGGAAAATGTAGCTGAATAACATATTTCAAGAAAATGCTCTAAATACCATAATTTTTAAGTTATAAGTGATTTAGTGCATGATTTCAGGAATTTTAATGTATAAAAAATTATTCAAAAAATTCATAAAAAAAATTAAGAGAGATCCATGCCTGATACTCACACAAGGGAATCTTCTAGTGGGATAGTACATGAACGCAAGATAAGAGAGAAATCAATGCAATAATCAATGAAAAAATTGTGATAAAGTGTTGAAATTTTCATGTGGGTGGGGGCACCTCACTTGTAATGGCTCTGGGGAATAAATGAACAAACAGATCTGCATGACTTGAACAACTTTTCATCCTCGATAGATAAGGTATCTTTTAGAAAAAACTGCATGTGTCTCTGATTTGTGTTTTTGGAGAAGTTGTTCATGCGAACGCCAGCGTGTACGTGTACACAAATGCTGCAGAGTGATGCCATAATGTCAGCTGACTGTAGTAGCTAAAGTGATAGGAGTGACGCCATAATGTCAGCTGACTGTAGTAGCTAAACTAGCTATTTCTTTGCTATGCAATGCACAACAGGTCTGAAACTTTATTATAATATAGTCCTTGGTACCCTGGGGATCCAAAATTTGCCCGAAATTGCTCTATCTCTTACGGTTTTTGAGATAAGCGATATTTTCCATTTCCGTCAAAATTCAAGATGGCCGCCCAAATTTGAAGAAGTCGGACATTTCAGAGGTCCTACCAGAGTAGTCATTGGTACCCTAGGGGTCCAAAATTTGCCTGAAATAGCTCTATCACTTACGGCTTTCAGGTTAAACAGCATTATCCATTTGCGCCAAAATTCAAGATGGTGGCTGAATTTCGGACAAGTCTAACAGGAGTAGTCTTTAGTGCCCTAAAGAGAACATATTTTATAGCAAACCTCTAAACCAGAAAATTTTAATTACTTAAATGCAGCTTTTATAGGCTACAAGCTTACCATGTGGAACTGAATGCTTACCTTGGATGGCGGCAGGCATCCGGCCAACGTCCAAGAAAAATAGACATTTAGTGTTGACCGAATCCCCAGGTTGTATGTGATCCGTGTAGTGTTCTTCCACAATCTTCCTTGTTTTCTCGTTGCAATTTTGACCATACCCCCTCAGCTGTAATACAGCGGGGAGGCAGGGTGGCACTCTCTTCAGTGCCACATGGTTAGGTTGTAGCTTATAAAAGCTACATTTAAGTAATTAAAATTTTCAATTTTATTGTGCTACAATAGCTTAGCATGTGGAACTGAATGCTGAATCCAACCGCTGGGCGGAGGGATTACAGCTGAGACTGGGAGTGTTGTCAATTTTTCTTAGATTTTGAATTAATTAGATAGAAAGAATGTTCAGAAAGACCAGTCTGAGTCTCACAGTGCCCCAGTACCGAAAACTGGGCATGTAAGAAGCCCAAAACCAGAAACTGAATGAATGACAGTGCTAAAAACTGTCTAAAAACCCAGATAAATACTGTTGTCGTTGTTTGACCAAGTAAGGTCTTTTAGGTAAAAATTTGTAAATGTATTGTGAGCTTTCCAGTGACAAGCTTGCATGATTTGGTCCACCGATACCCAAAGGCCCTAATATCATGCACTTTAACTTGGACAAAGTCTAAGGCTTCTAAGGTCTGCTTGTTTGTAACAAAGTAGCATAGTTTGCTTTAATCAAGAAGAGAGTGTAGCGGGTCTGATGTCCTTTCTTGAAGGAAATAAAAATTAGGGTTCGAGACCCTGTTAGGTCTTTGGTCCTGTCTTCTGTGAATTGTCTATCTACAATTGTAGTCAAAGCAGGAATAGTCACCGGAGACACACTTTGAGAACCTTCTCTTGCTAGTTGGTTTTTGGCTATGAAATCTGAAGAAAGGAACAAGGCTACCTTTTCTCATTGGCCTAGATTAGACACTTTGTTTGCAACCCAGGCATGAATTTCCCTGCGGCGCTTGACAGAGGCCAAAAATAGTAAGAAAGCAGTTTTGAGAGTAAGATGTTTGAGGTCATTGTCTTTCATAGGCTCAATGGGTGCTTTTGTGAGCTCATTAAGCACAACAGAAAGGTTCCATTTTGTTAAGGTCTGAGCTTTGGGAAACATGGAGCCCCTCTGGGCCAAAGGTGTCAACAATGGCCGTCCTATAACCATCAATGGTCGAAGGGTACCTGCTTAGATCTTGGTTACATGTACATGAAAAAGTCTGAGAATTATTTCACAGAGGGAGTGGAGAAATCCACCGAATTTTCTCTGCACCATTTTTCAAATAGCCCACTTGACTTGTAGATGGTCCTTGTTGATGACTTTTGAGGGGCAGCAATTCTCTCTGCCACCTCTACAGAGAAGCCTTGTTCTTGGAGCTGTCCACTCCTAGACACCAGGCATGGAGGTTAAGATGTTGTGGATTATTGTGAAACACATAGTTGTGGGACTGTTTAAGAAGAGTTGTTGACATTGATAACTGAAGTGGGATCTCTGTTGAGAGCTGTACTAGGTCCCAAAACCAGGGCATCCCTGGCCAGTCTGGAGTGATTACAATGATAAGGCAATTGTATTGCTTGATTTTTTTGGATCACCATGTCAAGGAGAGCCATGGGAGGGTAAGCATAAGCAGTGAGAATTTATGTTCAAAGCATCTAAGTCCCAAGCATTTTGGTCTGGGACTGGAGATACATACAGTGGAAAACTTTTTGGTTCAGACGAGTGACAAATAGATCTACATGAGGAGTGAACCACTCTGACAGAACTGTTTCAACACGTGCGGGTGCAGTGACCATTCTGTAGACTGGACTTGGTTTGACCTAGATAGAAGGTCGGCCATCACATACAGACATCGTGGAATGTGTCTGGCTCTTAGGGTTATAGGTAATGATGGCACCAGGTCATGATTTTCCAAAGGAGAGCGCACATCTCCGCCGAGTGGGTTCCTCCTTGTTTATGTAGGCTACTACTATTGAGTTGTCCATAGCACCAACACTGTTTGGTTCTGGCACTGTTCATTGAACCTTTGAAGAGCCAGAGAAACGCTTTCAACTCTAGAACATTTATGTGTAGCCTTTTTCCCCTGTGGTCTTTGGGATAAAGGTCTGCACCTTTCATCACGTTTGCGGGATTTTGCAACCACTCTAGGTGAGCTAAAATAGTCTCTCACCAAGGCAGGAGGGTGTCCAATGACTGGGGATATCTCCAGTACTCCTTGAAGTGAAACCTAAAGGGCCTCATGTGAACGCATCCCTCTGGGATCATATCCTCCATTGAGGCGAACATGTTTTGACTTTTAAGTGTAGGATCTAAGCCTGAAGATAGAGCTGTCTCTCTGAGAGGGTTAAACAAGGGCTGAATCTAGGTAGTATTCATAGCCCACAAATGGAAACACCTGAGTAGGTTTGAGTTCAGACTTCTCCTGATTTATTATCCACTCTAAGGACTGTGTCAAGTGCTTCCTTGAGCTTAGTAGAAAGAGATGGGTGTCTTGAGGTCCATCGACAACACCCATTCCCCTGGAATCAGAGAGGCCATGATGGGTTCTGGAGTTTCCATTTGAACTTTTCTACAGGTAGAAAGGTGTTAAGCCTCCTTAGGTCTATCACTGGCCTGCACACTTGGTGAGGCCAGGGGACTAGAAACAGAAGATTGTAAAACCCGAGAGATTTTACACTTTCCACCCTTTCTATTGCTTTGACAGAAGGGACTGGGTACAAGAGGCCAGAGCAAGATGTTTTTGATGGGCCTTGTATCCTGAGTGAATAAGGGACACTCTGGCTAATTTTGGATTGGTGATGAATGTAACCATTGATAAGAATGTTTAACACGTTTGAGCATTTATTTTGCCAGTCTCTTCTGAAAGAGCAGAGACCTCCTACTGGTGGACTGAGGGAGGCTTTAAATGAGTCATTAGGAGGAGGGGTTTCCATGCCCTCATCCCTTTGTGTGAGGTCGAAAACAGCCTCTGGAGCCTCTGCTACACGACTTCCCCATACCTGGGGAAAACAATGGTTACTGCTTGGAATGGATTGACCCCCATAGGGGTGTTTCCTGTAGGAGTTTCTTGGTTGTAGGGACTGTGTAAGGACTGATTTGATAGGTCCTAAAACCCTAAGTGTTTTACGGGTGCCTTGAGGAGGAACTCTTGTCGCTCCTTAACTAATTGTGAATGGAACAAAGGAGAGGAACAGAATGGGGAACTCCTAAGTTCTTAATATCTGGTATCTCCCCTCAATTCTCCATAGTGTATAAGTCTCTCTGGATAGTGGGCTAAGGCCTTACTTGACAGGCTAAGGAACTCTGTTGGATAAGGATCCTCTTACACAGGATATCTAGTCACAAGTCTTTTCATAATCATCTTTGGCTGCTGGTTTTTTATATATATAGGCACCCTCTGAATCTGAATTTACCTGGAAAGTAGCCTTGATACAGTCTAAACAGTTTCCGTGACCAGGTTGATGAAATGACTTAGGTAAGAGCCACCAAAAATTAAGGGTACAGAGATTTTGCCTTGCCTGAAGCTCAAACTCTGAGACTACAGTAGGGGACCTAGCGCCTAGCTTGTAGCCTATAAAAGCTACATTTAAGTAATTAAAATTTTCTATTTTATTGCGCTACAATAGCTTACCATGTGGGACTGATTGCTGAATCCAACCGCTCGGTGGAGGGATTACAGGTGAGACTGGAAGATATGTCAATTTTTCTTAGATTTTGAAGTAATAGATAGAATGCATGTTAGAAATACCAGTCTGAGTGCCGTTTACAGTGCCCCAATCCCGAAGACCGGGCCTGTAAAGAGCTAAAAACCCAAATAGAATGGATGACAGTGCTAAAACTGTCAAAATGTTTTGATTGTAGGAGAGAAGTGCAGACATGCTCACTTAATGAGTATAAGGGTCCTGAGGGACCATCCACGAGTGAAAAAACCAGCCCACTGGTTGGAATTCTCATAAATTTTTGCCACCGAACATGAGATTAATGACAACCTTGACAAGTCCTTAATACATCTTATACTTGATAAACTAAAAATACAAAAAGACCTTACCCATAACATCTTGAAAGGTAAACCTATACCTAGATCCTGGGATTAGACTCCTGAAGACTTGGCTGTAGCGAATGTGCCCCCCCCCCCCCCTTTCTTTCTTTCTTTCCGAGGATGACTGGTCTGAGGGGAAGGGTCTAGGACTTGTTGTGCCGCCACCACTGGCCCCAGAAACATATTGTTGTCAATGTCTGACCAAGTAAGGTCTTTTAGGAAACAATTTGGAAATGTGTTGAGTTTTCATGTGACAGGCTTGCATGATTTGGTCCACCAATACCCCATCATAAAAAGGCCTTAGAGGCCGCAAAGGCCCAAATGTCATGCGCTTAATTCTTGGACCAAGTCCAAGGCTTGTTGGTCTGCTTGTTTATAACAAAGTAGAATGGTTTGTTCCAACCATGAAGACAGAGTAGCGGGCCTGATGTCTGAGGTGTGTCCTTTCTTGAAGGAGATGAAAGGGAGGGATCGAGACCCTCTCAGGTCTTTGGTTCGGTCCAAATAGTACAAGGTCCTGTATTCTTTGACTTGACTGTCTACAATGGTAGTTAGAGCAGGAATAGTCACCGGAGACACACTTTGTGAACCTTCTCTTGTTAGTTGGCTTTTGGCTAAAAAATCAAAAGAAGGGAACAAGGCAACCTTTTCCCATTGGCCTAGATTAGATACTTGTTTGCAACCCAGCCATGGATTCCGCTGCACTTGCCAAGGGCCAAAGCTGGCAAGAAAGCAGTTTTGGAAGTAAAATGTTTGAGGTCTGTGTCTTTCATAGGCTCAAAGGGTGCTTTTGTGAACTCATTGAGAACAACAGAAAGGTTCCATTTAGGAAGATTTCTGGAACTTTTGGGACGATCCCTGTGAAAACTGGAGAGTAACCTGTGAAGGTCTGAACTTTGTGCAATATGGTGGCCCGCTGGGCCAAACGTGTCAACAATGGCCGTCCTGTAACCAACGATGTTTGAGGGGTGCCTGTTTAGATCTTGGTACAGGTACATGAAAAAATCTGAGATTTGTTTCACAGATGGACTGGAGATATCCACCGAATTTTCTCTGGACCATTTTGAAATAGAGTCCACTTGGACTTGTAGATGCTCCTTGTTGATGACCTCTGAGGGGCAGCAATTCTCTCTGCCACCTTCACAGAGAAGCCTTGTTCTTGGAGCCGTCCACTCCTAGACACCAAGCATGGAGGTTGAGATGATTGTGGGACTGTTTGAGAAAAGTTGTTGACACCGGGAGTTGCAGTGGGATCTCTGTTGAGAGCTGCACTAGGTCCCAAAACCAGGGCATCCCTGGCCAGCCTGGGGCTATTACGATGATCAGGCAATAGCATTGCCTGATTTTGGATCACCCTGTGAAGGAGAGCCGTCGGAGGGTAAACGTAGGCAGTGAGAGCCGTCCAGTTTATGTTCAGAGCATCTATGTCCCAAGCATTTGGGTCTGGGACAGGAGATACGTACAGTACAATGGCAAATAAGTGGCCATTCTGTTGAATGCCCTTGGTTCGACCTGGACAGAATGTCAGCCATCACATTCAGGAACCCTGGAATGGTGTCTGGCTTTCAATGTTATGTGATAGTGATGGCACCAGGTCATGATGTTCCACAGGAGAGCACACATCTCTGCTGAGTGAGTTGCTCCTTGTTTGTTTAAGTAGGCTACCACTGTTGAGTTGTCCGTTGCAACTAGCGCTGTTTGGTTCTGGCACTGGTCCTTGAAGCTTCGAAGGGCCAGGGAGACTGACTTCAATTCTAGGATGTTTATATGTAGCCTTATTTCCCGGTCTGACCACAGACCCTTGTAGAATCTGATCTAAGTGAGAGCCCCAACCGTCGTTGAGGCGTCTGTAAAGAGTTGGATACTGTGGTCTTGGGATGAAGGTCTGCACCTCTCATCACTTTTGAGGGATTTTGCCACCGGTCTAAGTGTGCTGCAATGGCTTCCGTCCAAGGAAGGAGGCTGTCCAGCGACTGAGGATATCTCCAGTGCTCCTTGAGATGAAACTAAAAGGGCCTCATGTGAAGGCGTCCCTCCGGGACCGTTTTCTCTGTTGAGGCAAGCAACCCAATCAGCGACATCAAACATCTTGCAGTCAAAACAAGTTTTGACTCGAGTCTTAGGATCAAATCCTGAAGTTGAGCCATCTCTCTTGAGTGGGTTTTTCAGGGCTGAATCTAGATGGTATTCGAAGCCCACAAACAAAAAACACCTGAGTAGGTTTCAGTGCTGATTTTTTTCTTCTGATTTATGATCCACCCCAAGGACTGGGTTAGGTCTACCACTGCCTGAGTGTTCACTTGGGTTTCCTCCTGAGACTGGGACCTGATCAGCCAGTCGACCAGGTATAGGAGAAGCCCGAGTCCTCTAGAGAGGGCCATTAGCTTCACATCCTTTACAATCAATGTAAAAACCTGGGGGGTCTGTGGCTAGACCGAAATGAAGGGAGGTGAACTAGAACACCTGTGACCTGAGGCAAAACCTTAGGTCTCTCCTTGAGTACGGGTGGATGGGGAGGGAAGGTAAGTGTGCGATAGGTCTATCGACGATACCCATTCCCCTAGTCAGGGAGGTCCTGATGGACTCTTGAGTTTCCATTAGAACTTTTCTATGTATAGAAAAGTGTTGAGCCTGCTTAAGTCTATTACTGGCCTCCACCTTGGGGAGGCTTGGAGATTAGAAAACAGGCGACTGTAAAACCCGAGAGATTTTACCTTTTCCCACCCTTTCTATTACGTTCTTTAACAGAAGAGACCGGATGCAAGAGGCCAGAGCTTGGTCTTTTGAAGGGCCTTGTATTCTGACTGAATCAGAGGGAATCTGACTGGACTTGGATTTGAAAAGAATGACAGGATTTGTTTGCCAGTCTTTTCTGAAAGAACGGAGGCGATCTCCTACTGGTGGACTGAAGGAGGCTTTGGAGGAGTCATTGGGGAAGGGTTTTCATGCCCTCGTCCCCTGGAGTGGGGTCGAAAACGACCTTTGAGCCTCTGTTACTCGATTTCCCCCTAGCTAGGGAAAACGATGGATACTGCTTGGAATGGAATGACCCCCATTGGGGTGGTTCCTGTAGGAGCCTCTAGATTGTGGGGATGGAAAGGGCTGATTAATAGGGCCTAAACCCTGAGAGTTATTACAGGTGCCTTGATGAGGAACTCCTGTCCTTCCTAAACTAGATGTGAATAGGGAACTTTGAGATCTAAAGATCCAGTATCTCACCTGAATTCACCGTACCCCTTCTGACTACTAATATGCACCATGAAATTGAGTTTGACCTGTCTGGTAGTAGCCTTGCTACTGTCTTAACAAATATCCATAACCAGGTTGTATTCAGGGGAACCTAGTGAAGAGCAGCCTGAAGCTCAACTCTTGATGACCAGAAGGGGGAGGGGGCTTACCCAAGGTGGCTTGATCTACCCAAGGGAGATACATGATTTGAAAACTTGTAATTTGTGTTCAAAATAAGGTTGTTCCATTTTAAGGGAAATTAGCAGCCCAAGTTCCTGTTGGCCTGGTAAATCATTCAGAGTCCAGACTAGGGAGGATCTAGGCATAAATTCCCTGGGGGCAGGGAGGTTCAAAAACTGCCTAAGTTTCAATGTCCTCAGAAAATGGTTAGGGTTAAGTCAGGCAACCTACTTCCCTAAAAGTACAGAGTCAGAACAGAAGGGCTGGAGGACTTGGACTTGCACCGAAGCCCCCAATAAGGAATATTTACTGCCAGGCTTGTGGACTATTAGTCTAAGTGTGTGTTAGGATTGTTCAGACTTCTGATCTGGAACCACCACTCGAACATCAGATTTAAGATCTGATCATCCGAGGATCAGATCTAAATACAATCATCCGAGCATCGGATTTAGATTAGATCATCCGAGCATTGGAGCTTAGTGTAACATCCGATCATGGGATGGGTTAGCAGACATCCGAATCTCGGATCTGATATCTGAGCATCGGGTCTAGGTGCAATGAAAATCCGAGTATCAAATCATACTCGGGAGGATAGAAGTTGGAAGTAATGCATCCAATTCTCGGATGAATTAAAAACTCGGATGAACTAAGATCGAATCTGGCTTCAGATTCAAGCAGGGATCTGATCCACCCTGGCTAGAAAGAAGTTGGATATTATAATTTCCTTGTAAGCTTTCCTTAAAGGGTTCTTTGAAGAGAACTACACAACTGGATTTACGTATGTAAATCAAGAGTGACAAAAGGTCATCTCCCCCCCCCCCGCCTCACTACAGGTAGGGCTAGTTGTGAGATAAGGAAAGCAATAATTACACAGAATTTTATTAAATAACATAGAATCTAAAAAGCAAGTATAATATCTTTTATATTATAAAATTACATGAATTAAAATAAGGTCAAACCAAAGTTACCTTAGTATGAAGAAGAGCGTACTGTCTAGACAATTGAGGAAGGATTCAATTCCTGTTTATTTAAGTATTAACATTTTAAATGGTCAATAATACAGGAAAGAAGGGATAAAATATTTTATTTTATTTATTCAATTTTATTTTATTTGGTAAATGTACTGTAAGAAACACGCGTCTCTCAGTCACGTTGTCTAGACGTGACGTCATCACAGGGGTTTCCCCAAGGATTCCCCAAGTTAGTTTCGTGCTTTATATCATATTTTAACCCTTAAAATGGACATATACTGTAGCAGAACGGGGATAAACCCTTAAAAAATTTATTTTATTTTAATTCAACAGGCATATATTCCTGTATATAAACTACCTACACGAGACGCATGATAGTTGCGAGTAATTGCTGTTTCCGATTATTTCACTTGACAAGGACTCGTTTGGATTAAATTTATATATTTATATATTTTTAAACCCTAAAATGGTCCAATAATGAAGCAGATAGGGGTTAAATATTTTATTTTATTTTACTGACAGGCATATATATATATCCTGTATTAGAAACCACATAAACGAGTCGCAGTTTCTTTACAACGTGAAGCTGGAAGT
Organism: Sabellastarte sp. h YS-2021; assembly: GCA_964017235.1. Classification (NCBI taxonomy): domain Eukaryota; kingdom Metazoa; phylum Annelida; class Polychaeta; order Sabellida; family Sabellidae; genus Sabellastarte; species Sabellastarte sp. h YS-2021. The sequence continues at coordinate 151,086,562 of OZ024927.1, forward strand.
GGACTTCAGTTGTAAAATATGCTAAAAATACTTATCTGAACTATGAAAGGTAACCAAATTATGATTCTATGTAACAAAACAAAGAAACTGATGTAGTTTCCTTATCCAACGACAAGTATATCCTTGTAAAAATGAGATAACTTTCCTTCTAAAATAAAGCATTGCTAAATCACGTGGCCAACGAGAAAAGGAGACGAATGTGAGAGTGTACCGCGAGACGACAACCAGAGGCTACGGCCAACTATTAATGTCTATTTTTCTTAGACGTTGGCCATGATGCCTTGCAGCCATCCGAGAACAGCAATCAGTCCCACATGGTAAGCTATTGTAGCGCAAAAAATAATTATTTTATTTGATTTCAACAGGCACAGATCTTGTACATAAGCTACATACATGAGTCGTTGTGGCCCCCTCTTTTCTTTACAATGTGAACCCTGAAGTTGATTTAAGTTGTAAAATATGTTAAATATACTTATCTGCTCTGTGAATTGTCACAAAAGATTCTATAATATAGAATAAGTAAACTGATGAAGTTTCAGTGTCCAATGACAAGTATATCCATATGAAAAAAATAAACTTCTTTCCTTGCAATAAAATGCATGTACATATCATGGCCAATGAGAAAAGGAGGAAGATTGTGGAAGAACACTACAGGGATCACATACCACCTGGGGATTCGGTCAACACTAAATGTCTATTTTTGTTGGACGTTGGCCGGATGCCTGCCACCATCCGAGATCAACATTCAGTTCCACATGGTAAGCTATTGTAGCGCAATGAAATGAATACTCTTGAGCATAAAAGTGACTTACTCAGTGGAAAAATGTCAATGTAGCTATTACTCAGTTGGCATTATAACTAGAACATAAATAAGTAGATGAACAACATATTTGATGAAAAACCTCTAAATTTACTACTTTTGAAGTTGCAAGCGATTTACTCATTAGCAAAAGCAGCTATTACTCAGTTAGTGGTGGAACTATAGCTGTAAAAATTTGCCATGACACAGAACATCAAAAAGTAGCTGAACAACATATTTGATATTTTCAACAAATAGCTACTGTTAGGAAATGGCAAGGGTGTTTTGTTATAAAATGACTACTTTTGAAGTTACAAGTAAGTTTCTCATTGGCAAAATGAGTACAACTCCCGTGGATACAATAATCTAAAAGTAGTATATGATACCTTATTTAAAACATAATGAATAACATATTTGAAAAGATTGGCCTAATTGAAAAAAAAATTAAAGATATTTGACATTTACTTCTTCCGTTATTTAACTACAAAAGAGAAAATAGCTATTACTCATTTATTATATGCAATGGTGATCCAAACTATGTGCCATCTGGTAGTTCAGGACAAAGTAGCTGAACAACATTTCTTAAGAAAATACTCTAACTGCAATAGTTTTGCAGTTACAATAGATTTACTCAACAGTAAGAATTTCAAAGTAATTATTACACTCAGCTATAAAATGTGCAAGAAGTCTGAAACTTTATCATGTGATAGCTTATCAAAAATCAGATAAGTAATATATTTGAAAAGATTTGCTTAACTTTAATACTTTTAAAGATATTTGACATTTACTTCTGTCATTATTTTGTGACAAATAAAACAAGCAATCAGTTCCTGTAAACAGGCTCTGTGTCAGCTGACTGTGTGTTTTGAGTTTCAGAGTAGAAGTGAATGAAGGTCACAAAGATTTTGCCCTGCAAACGGTATTCAGAGGTAAAGTACAAAGTTAGCTGTTAAGGTGGGAAACATATTTCAACAAAATACTGTAAAAGCAATAGTTTTCAAGTTAAAAGTGATCCAATCAACAGTGATAATCTCCAATTAGCTTTTGCTCAGCTTGTACTGAGCTACCGGTCTGCAATTATACTATGTCATAGCCGAGCGAAAAGTAGGTGAATAACATATTTAAACCAAATACTGAGGGGAAGAGGGGAACAAGGCAACCTTTTCCCATTGGCCTAGATTAGATACTTTGTTTGCAACCCAGGCATGGATTTCGCTGCGGCGCTTGCCGGAGGCCGAAGCTGGAAAGAAAGCAGTTTTCAGAGTAAGATGTTTGAGGTCTATGTCTTTCATAGGCTCAAAGAGCGTTTTTGTGAGCTCATTGAGAACAACAGAAAGGTTCCATTTTGGAAGATTCCTGGAACTTTTGGGACGATCCCTGTGAAAACTGGAGAGTAACCTATGAAGGTCTGAACTTTGTGTAATATGGTGGCCCGCTGGGCCAAAAGTGTCAACAATGGCCGTCCTGTAACCATCAATGGTCAAGGGGCGCCTGTTTAGATCTTGGTACAGGTACATGAAAAAGTGTGAGATTTGTTTCACAGATGGAGTAGAGAAATCCACCAAATTTTCTTTGCATCATTTCATTTGTAGATGGTCTTTGTTGATGACCTTTGAGGGGCAGCAATTCTCACTGCCACCTCCAGAAGAAGCCTTGTTCTTGGAGCTGTCCACTCCTAGACACTAGACGTGGAGGTTGAGATGTTGTGGATTTCTGTGGAACACATAATTATGGGACTGTTTGAGAAGAGTTGTTAACACCGGAAGTTGCAGTGGCATCCCTGGCCAGCCTGGGGCTATTACGATGATCAGGCAATGGCATTGCCTGATTTTTTGGATCACTCTATGAAGGAGAGCCGTTAGAGGGTAAACATAGGCAGTGAGACCCATCCAGTTTAAGTTCAGAGCACCTATGTCCCAAGCATTTGGGTCTGGCACTGGAGACACGTACAGTGGAAGTTTGTGGTTCAGATGAGTGGCAAATAGATCAAAGTGAACCACTTTGACAGATCTGTTTGAACACCTGCGGATGCAGTGACCATTCTGTTGACTGCACTTGGTTCTACCTGGACAGAAGGTCGGCCATCACATTCAGACACCCTGGAATGTGTCTGGCTTTTAATGTTATGTGATGGCGATGACACCACGTCATGATCTTCCACAGGAGAGTGCACATCTCCGTGTTTGTTTATGTAGGCTACCACTGTTGAGTTCTCCATTGCAACTAGCACTGTTTGATTCTGGCAGTGGTCCTTGAAACTTCGAAGGACCAGGTAGACCGTCTTCAACTCTAGAATGTTTAGGTGTAGCCTTTTTTCCTGGTCTGACCACAGACCCTTTGTAGAACTTTGATCTAAGTGAGCGCCCCAACCTTCGTTTGAGGCGTCTGTAAAGAGTTGGATACTGTGGTCTTTGGGATGAAGGTCTGCACCTCTCATCACGTTTGTGGGGTTCTGCCACCAATCTAGGTGGGCAGAAATGGTTCCTGTCCAAGGAAGGAGGCTGTCCAGCAACTGAGGATATCTCCAGTGCTCCTTGAGATGTAACTAAAAGGGCCTCATGTGAAGGCGTCCCTCCGGGACCATTTTCTCCGTTGAGGCAAGCAACCCAATAAGTGACATCAAACATCTTGCAGTCAAAACATGTTTTGACTTGAGACGTAGGATCAAATCCTGAAGCTTGAGCCATCTCTCTTGAGTGGGTTTTACAAGGGCTGAATCTAGATGGTATTTGTAGCCCATGAACGAAAACACCTGAGTAGGTTTTAGTTCTGATTTTTCTTGATTTATTATCCACCCCAAGGACTGGGTTAGGTCTACCACTGCGTTCACTTGGGCTTCCTCCTGAGACTGGGACCTGATCAGCCAGTCATCCAGGTATTGGTGAAGTCTGAGTCCTCTGGAGAGGGCCATGAGCTTTACTTCCTTTACAATCATTGTAAAGACCTGGGGGGCTGTGGCTAGTCCGAAAGGGAGGGAGGTGAACTTGTACACCTGCAACCTGTGGCAAAACGTTAAGTATTTCCTTGAGTTTGGGTGGATGGGGATGTGAAGGTAAGTGTTTGAAAGGTCTATCGACGATACCGATTCCCCTGGCATCAGGGAGGTCCTGATAGACTCTGGAGTTTCCATTTTGAACTTTTCTACATGTAGAAAAGTGTTGAGCCTGCTTAAGTCTATGACTGGCCTCCACCTTTGGTGAGGCTTGGGGACTAAAAACAGGCGACTGTAAAACCCCGAGAGATTTTACATTTTCCACCCTTTCTATTACATTCTTTGACAGAAGAGACTGGATACAAGTGGCCAGAGCTTGATCTTTTTGAAGGGCCTTGTATTCTGACTGAATCAGAGGGAATCTGTCCAGACTTGGTTTTGAAATGAATGGCAGTACGTAGCCATTGGTGATAATGTTTAACACGTTGGATGAACATTTTTTTGTTTGCCAGTCTCTTCTGAAAGAACGGAGGCGACCTCCTACTGGTGGACTAAGAGAGGCTTTTATGGAGTCATCGGGGGGAGGGGTTTCCATGCCCTCATCCCCTAGAGTGGGGTCAAAAACGGCCCCTGGAGCCTCTGAAGTTCGGTTTCCCCCTACCTGAGGAAAACGATTGGTTACTGCTTTGTGAGGAGTTGCCCCCATAGGGGCGTTTCCTGTAGGAGCCTCTTTTCTTGTGGGGACCACGAAGGGGCTTATTTTGATAGGGTCTGAAACCCTGAGAGTCTTTAGAGGTGCCCTTTTTAGGAAGTCTTCTCTCTCCTTCACAAGTTGAGACTTGAACAAGGAGGAATGTCGAAAAGGCGAGTTCCTGAGTTCTTGGTGTCTCGTTTCCCCTAGATGTGGTTGTAAAATGGTCATTTCTGCTTCGCGCCTTAGAAAGCCGGTGTTATCAATGGTATATAGCTCCCTCTGGAGTATATGGGCTAAGGATTTGCTGAGGCATGTGACAGCTCTGTGTTGAATAAGAACAGTCTTATTCCATATGTCTAAGTATTCACAGGCTTGTTCATATCCACGTTTAGCTGCTTTCTCAGGATTGGCACCTTTCTGGATCTGAGACTTAACCCTCTTAAAGGTTGACTTCAGGCTATGTTGGCACTTTTCAAGAGTGACATTGCAAGAAGATGAAGTCTTGGCAAAGGCAGCAGTAAAGTTGAGAGTGGATATATTTTGCCTAGCTTGGTGTTCTAATTCTTTAAGAATTGGTAGGGGAACCTTGCCCATAGGGGCCCCAGGGGGTTTAGGAGTAATACAGATTTTGGCAAAATCTGTATTCAACTCCTGCATTTTCTCCTCATAACAGGGCTGTCCCACCTTGTACCACTTAGTAGTGGAAAGAGGAGGTTTGATATATTTACTCTCAGGTAAATTAGCGGCCTGGAAATCATGCTCAAATTTACCAAAGGCATCTTTGATAACAGAGCTGAGGGGGAGCATAGAGGAAGGACTTCTTGGCCTGAGCTCCTGACAGCCTTCTCGTCGTCCAGCCCCATGACTGAAGTGGAGGACCTAGGCATGGACTTCCTGGGGTCAGGGAGGGAAAGAATGCGCCTGAAGGTGTCCACTTCTTCAGCGTATTGGGAGGGAACGTCAGACAGAGCTACTTCCCTATAATAAGGTGTGTCTGGATCGTGTTGAGGTTGGTCTTGATCAGAAAGAGCCCCAGAGGGCTTGGAAGACCTGTGTCTGGGTGCAGAGGACTGATCCTCCTCTGAAGAAGAAGACACGCATCTGGACCTCACTTTGTGTTTACTTCTATCAGCATGCTTTTTAGGTCTAGATGAGGCAACCCGAGGTTCCTCGGACTGACCTGAATACTGATCCGAGGCGGATCTCGGTTCAGTGTCATGCTTTTTGTGAGAGTGTTTTCTGGTTCTAGCCAATGCCACCTTAGAAGGTGCATAGGATAGACTAGAAAGCTGATCCGATGCGTTATCATGAGGGTGATCAGCACTGAGACGTGGAGGAAGTGCTGGACCATAGTCCACTTCCATAGCCTCAGCAGATTGTGAGGTAGGCCGAGGTCTCAGATGGGGTGGGTCCAGATTTACAGCTTGAGAAGAGGTACCAGGCTTAGAAGCCGAAGCAGAGGTCTGATCCACCTCCACTTCTGGTTGATTAGAAGTCTTCTTAAAAGACAAAAATTCGTCTCGGAGAGACTGAAAAGCTTCTAACATTGAAGCCTGAAAACCCCCCATTTGCTGCTGTAAATGTATGTTCAGAGTGTTACCCAGGGACTTTTCGAGTTTAGACTCGATCTTCTGCTGTAAGGCAGTACCTGGGGTTGGTGGGACAGATTTTGCTGGTGTTTTAATAGATAATGACTCGAAGGATAGGGGCGGAGGACGTGGAGGGGAGGTAAACAAATTGTCTGCAGCACTCTCAAGGTCTGCATGAGAACCACTAAAGGACTCGACCTCCTCATCTGCTAATAGGTCGAGTTCATCATCTTTGTTGGTGTCCCTCTTCTGTTTCTTAACGTATCGCTTTCTATGGGTGATCTTGATTAGTTGTTCTTCAGTGAAGGCAGCACAAATCCCACAAGGAGATTCGAACGTGACACAGGGGTCATCACCCTTACCAGATTCCCTGCATGTGGGGAAATAATTGTGAGTGTCAAATGAGAAACAGAAGTGGTGACACTTGGCAGATTTGGGCTTGTCTTTATTCATTTGGTGGAAGGACATAATAAAAACGCAATAAAATGACAAAGGCTGAGGAAAACTCAAAACACCAAAACTAAGACAAAATACTTATCCTGTCGAAACAAAACTTTCACAGAATAATCTATTAGGTATTTTAAAAAATAGCATCAGAGATGCCCGTACCCCACAGCCAAGGGAAATATTTTTAACACCATGAGATATAGAAGTACTGTATCAGTACAAAGTTCAGGATACTTTCAGGGCACTGTCAGTTATATGTCAGGTCCAAACAATGTTTAAATAGAGAAAATAATGTCTAAGAGAAAGATAATGCATGTACTCTTTATCTACATCTCTCGTGGCCGAATTATGGTTTAGATGTTTTGAATATTACCATGCATACAGAAGTGGTAATACATTCAATGAATGCTTATGTGTGGTGTTGGAGCAAAATCTGTGGCTCACTTGATGAAATTCCATCTGTTACAATGGGAAGTTGTAAAAGTAAAATTCGTAATGAATTCTAATATAACTTTTATAGTGCTTAATCTGCATCAAAAGACAAACCCAAAGGTGCAACAAGATTTTAAAGGTCAAGATCACTACGACAAGGTCAAAGGTCAAATCAAGGTCACACCATGATGCTGCACACCTACAACCCCTAACCAATGTCCCTTCCAAGCATCAACTTCCTACACCTTATGGTTTCCGAGATATAGCCCAGACAAGATTTTATAGGTCAAGGTCACTAAGGCACGGTCAAAGGTCAAATCAAGGTCACACCATGACGTTGCACACCTACACCCCCTAACCAGTGTTCCTACCAATGTATCAAATTCCTACACCTTATGGTTTCCGAGATATAGCCCGGACAAGATTTTATAGGTCAAGGTCACTATAGCAAGGTCAAAAGTCAAATCAAGGTCAGACCATGATGTTGCACACCTACAACCCCTAACCAATGTCCCTACCAAGTATCAACTTCCTACATCTTACGCTTTCCGAGATATAGCCCAGACAATATTTTATAGGTCAAGGTCACTACGACAAGGTCAAAGGTTAAATCAAGGTCAAACCATGACGTTGTACACCTACACCCCCTAACCAATGTTCCTACCAAGTATCGACTTCCTACACCTTACGGTTTCCGAGATACAGCCCATACAAGATTTTATAGGTCAAGGTCACTACAGCAAGGTCAAATCAAGGTCACATCATGATGTTGCACACCTACACCCCCTAACCAATGTCCCTACGAAGTATGAACTTCCTACACCTTACAGTTTCCGAGATATAGCCCGGACAAGATTTTATAGGTCAAGGTCACTACGGCAAGGTCAAAGGTTAAATCAAGGTCACACCATGACGTTGCACACCTACACCCCCTAACCAATGTCCCTACCAAGTATCAACTTCCTACACCTTACAGTTTCCGAGATATAGCCCGGACAAGATTTTATAGGTCAAGGTCACTACAGCAAGGTCAAAGGTCAAATCAAGGTCACACCATGACGTTGCACACCTACACCCCCTAACCAATGTTCCTACCAAGTATCAACTTCCTACACCTTACAGTTCCTGAGATACAGGACAGACAAACTTTTGCCGCCGCCCGCCCGCCCATCCGGACACCATGGGTGAAAACAATACCCCGAAGGGCTGTGGGGTAATAAAATGGTTAAAAATCAACCTCCAACAATACGTATGTGCTGAGAAATGAAGAAAATTATGACTGTTTATAACAGAAGCTACTAAAACACGCGGCCAACGAGAAAGTAGGAAGAGATCTCACAGAGTACCACGAGAAGGCAACCTGAGGCTACGGCGAACTATAAATGTCTTTTTTTCTTAGACATTGGCCGGATGCCTGCGGCCATCCGAGAACAGCATTCAGTCCCACCTTGTAGTAACTATTGTAGCGCAACAAAAAGCACACTCGCACACACATGATGCATTTTATAATCTCCCTCTCAGGCTTTAGGTCTGGTGGGAGATAATCATTCAGCACAAGCAACTACTAGATTCAGCATGGCTTAGATCCCAGTTCCATTCCTACAGAAAAGCTACTGTATTGTCCTTGACCAAGAAAATTTGGGTTTTTATGCTAGTTATGGACATACTGTTGGATTATCTTGGCCATTTCAGGCCCACCCATCTTCGCCCCCCAAATATTAAGTTTAACACATAATTTCCAGGAGCAATGTGGGAGTGATGAAAATCTTATCCTGTATAGGACTAGATACTTAATTGTATGGGGGCTATGGGAGGGGAGGAGGCTGAAGGATCGTAGCAGGTACTTTATGATACTTACCTTGGAGAGTACTTTGGCATCAATCACTTAACAGGAGGGGAAAATATGAGGGACCTCATTGCTATGGTCATGTTCACGAGTAATCCTTGTCCATCGTTGTGAACCTGTAGCAGTTTTGCACTGTACATAAGGCCTACGTAGGTCATCCGAGGACACATCCAGGTTCATACAAGTACATTAGGGAGATCTGGGAACAAATCCTGGGGCACTACTTGGATGTCTGGGGTATACCAGACCTTGGAGGGTTGATAAAAAAAGAAACAAAGCTCCTGACCAAAAAAAATTGCCCCCCCCCCCCCCCGCCAAAAAAAAAAAGATAACACTACCAGACTGCTCCTGGACCACCTGACAAAGTGGAACTGCCCCTAAAGGAGTCAATGGTTAATTGTTATAATATTAAATATGAAATAGTTAATTTTCAAACTATCCAACAAAACTGTGGTTAAGTAAACATGCCAATGAAGCTGAAAGCAAAGACATATATAGCAGTTGTATCAACACAAACAAAACAATAGTGCAACCACTTTTTAAGAAAAAATGAAATGGCTAATATTTAAAAGTTCATCTAACCTTTTTAAAATGTTCCTCTCCAATTCATTTGTTTAAAATTGCACTAAAACCATCATTAAATTATACCTTCTTTCAAAATATAATTTCAGGTTTTACACAAGACCAGAACACATACACAAATATAACATTGCTTTAATCATTGAAAAATCACAAGACTAGAATAACCTTAAATCTCTCAACTTGCTATTTCAGTATATCAAAACTTCTCAATTATTTGAAAGTCACAAAATGGTTTCTATGCTGGATACTGAAGTATCAAATGATTTACTTATCAAAATGTATGATCTGACATTTAAGATGACTGGTCATTACAACTTCTATTCTGTCTAAAAATCTTATTGGCGCATTAATCTGTTATGAAGAAATCTTAACCATCATAACATCAAGGAAACCCTAATCTGACAATGGCTTATCCAGCAGATGTCTATTGGTCTAAGATATCCCTCAGACTCTAACAACTTACATGAAAAACCCAAAGTAATTTATAGTTTCACATCATAGAATACAAGCTAAAAAATAGCATCACAGATGCCCGTACCCCACAGCCTGGGGAAATAGTTTTTAACACCATGAGATATAGAAGTAGTGAAACAGTACACAGATTGGGATACTTTCAGAGCAGTGTCAGTGTCCAAATAATGCTTAAGTAGAGAAAGTAACTTCTAAGAGAAAGAAACTGCATGTAAAGATTAAGTATTAAAACAAGACAATTCAGTAAACTAAAAGTTATAAAGCTTTAAGACTTCTCCCATTTTGATATTCATTTGTATGGTCGAATTATGGTTTGAATGTTTTGAATATTACCCATATATACAGATGTGGCAATACATGCTTTTATGTGGAGTTGGGACAAAACCTGTGGCTCACTTGATGCAAGACCATCTGTTACAATGGGAAGTTGCAAAAGTAAAATGGTTAATGAATTCTAATATGACTTTAACAGTGCTTAATCTACATCAAAAGACACCCAAAGGTGCAACAACCAAGATTCAAGTGAAAAGATATAAGAGACATATATAACAGAGATAAAATAGTATCAGATATCCCCATATAGAGATAAAACAGCATCAGATATGCAAGATCAAAGCCTCAAAGGTCAAATCCAGGTCACACCATGACGTTGCACATATATAACCCCCGACCAATGTCTCAAATATCAACTTCCTACACATTATGGTTTCCGAAATATAGCCCAGACAAGGCATTATAGGTCAAGGTCACAAGGGCAAGGTCAAGGGTCAAATCAAGGTCACACCATCTATAGCCAATGTCCCTACCCGATATCAACTACCTACACCTTACGGTTTCCGATATACCCCAGACAAGATTTTATAGGTCAAGGTCACTACGGCAAGGTCAAAGGTCAAATCAAGGTAATGCCATGACATTGCACACCTACACTGCCTAACCAAAGTCCCTACTAAGTATCAACTTTCTACACCTTATGGTTTCCGAGATATAGCCCGGACAAGACTTTATACGTCAAGGTCACTACAGCAAGGTCAAAGGTCAAATCAAGGTCATGCCATGACATTGCACACCTACAACCCCTAACCAATGTCCCTACCAAGCAGCTACTACCAAGTACCAAATTCCTACACCATATGGTTTCCGAGATATACCCCAGATAAGATTTTATAGGTCAAGGTCACTACGGCAAGATCAAAGGTCAAATCAAGGTCACACCATGACGTTACACACCTACACCCTCTAACCAATGTCTCTAGCATGTATCAACTTCCTATACCTTACGGTCCTTCCAACTACCCGTCGTGATATGACCTGTACAGTGTTGAAAGCGACGTAAAACCCCAAATAAATAAATAAATATACCTTACGGTTTCCGAGATATAGCCCGGACAAGATTTTATATGTCAAGGTCACTACGGCAAGGTCAAATCAAGGTCACACTATAACGTTGCACAATTACTCCCCCTAGTCAATTTCCCTACCAAGATATAGGCTGGACAAACTTCTTCCCGCCGCCCACCCAATACGGACACCATGGGTGAAAACAATACCCCGACAGCCCTTAAGGGCTGTGGGGTAAAAATGACAAAAGAAGAAAGTCTCTTAATCCCATGAGGAACTCAATTCATAATAATAATTCAATGAACATATCGAAACTATACTTCGATACTCTATCAAAGGTTCATAAGTTTTCACAGCTGGGTCTAATGGAACACTGATGATCCCAACTCATACACTTGGATTGACACAATATCTGGGAGAAATTCCAATTATTTAGTGGAGATGTTGAACACTAAGACATACTTATATTTCACAGAATATTAAATATTCTTATAAATCTGTATTTCATCCATAATCTTAAATATTCTTGTATGTGTAATTTTCAAGTTTCCAACATACTGCAGAACCTCTATTACCTGACCTTTTGGGGAACACTTAGGTTGTGTAACAGAATGGTCTGACAATAGTCCAAAATAATAGGTTTAAATGGAGTTGGGGAGTGGGTTTGGAGGCTGGATAATTAAAAATTTGGATGCTAGAGGGTCAGATAATAGAGGTTCTACTGTATTTTTGAGTTATATTATGAAAGGTAGTTAACAGAAAAGCAGTGCCTCATATTTCATCAAGGTTTCTGGACTGTTAACCATACAGATATATGGCTTTTCTGTGGGCAATATTCCCACCTAAGAGTATATACTGATAATCCATTCCCATTTATTTTCACAGGAAATCAGAGAAATGTCATATAGCATTAATAATGGAGACCCTATTTGTCTCCAACAAAAACTAAAATCAGCAATTATCAGCTCATTTCTTAGTAATGAAGCTTCCATTTTTTGATAGAAAAAACTTGCATTGGAATATATCTGAACTGTTTTATGTAGAGAGGACAAGATCCGGAATGTAGTACTTGTATTTGTTTACAGCTCTAAAAACGATACTTTTTATGGACTCACTTGCAGTCCTCCCATATTACCTTCACTGGGCTCTTTGATCACACTTTCTGTTAATAAAAAAACTGGTATCTACCAAATGGTGGTCAAATAAATGAAAATAATGGGTTACACTAAGTTTGAGAATAAAAAATACTTTATTCAAGGATATCAGTGGTTTGTACAATATCAAAAACAAACTTTTATATTGGCCAATTTAAGAATCACCTGCAGAAGTCTTTAAGACTAAAACAGGTATTGCCAGCGCTAAATGTGGGTGACCCAAATGTAAAACTACAGACAAAATTAGAAAGACTTGCATCTTTTGATGTTAAAACTGTCACTTTTTAAGTCATTTTCTTGCAAACGACAACTTTCTTTACAATTATTAAGCCAGCACTATATGCTTAAACTTTGAAAATAAATTTCAGAAAAATTGAATGTAGCCATAAATAAATAATAGAACTACTTTTTGATGAAAACAGATCAGAGCGACCATCATGCTTTTCCTGGTGGGATTCACCAAACAAAAAAGTTATTGGCCCAATTTTAATCCTATAAATCTGATCCAGAATGATCTTTAGCGAAGTAAAGAAAGTGGGTTCATACTTATCCCCTAATTCAAGTCTATTCTTGGAGACTAAGAAGGAAAATAGGGGTCCTTTCTATTACATTTAATCATGTTAAATATAAAGGGACCAGGAAAGTACTTACACCTTACCAGAGTTTCCTTTATAGGAAGGCTCCCCCTCCTCCTTTACTTCTACAAAACAGGCAAATTCTACTCAGCCAGTTTCTTCCTGAACTGGTTTGACTTCTCATGCCAATTGCATTTTGGCTTAAATTCCTTCAAAATATTGTATATCACAAGTATATCGTTGTTTCTATACAAAAATCTGGCAGATATCATCCATATCTTTTTTTAGTTACTGTTGCTTAAACTGTAGTGTTCAGTGAGAATTCATTCAAAATCTATGGATACTTATTGTTAACATGTTTCACAGGTTTGATTGAACTTTCAAAACCAAATACCATCCATGGGAAGAAATACTAATATGTTGAATTTGAGATAATTAATTGTGGTTAACTGATAAGTGATTCACAAGGAATTGCCAGAAAACAAATTCTAAATTGACAGTTAACCTTTACATCAAAATCAGAATGGATCAATTTAAAAATGAAGGATCCAGTGCACAAAGCTGGGTCTGAGGCAAGATTCAGAACTGTAAACCACCAGGCAGGAATTACCTCCGCTAAGGAGTTTATGTAATTGGTCACTCCTGTCCGATTGTATTTATATTTTGTATATAGGAAATGTTGGGCCTTGGTGGAGGCCTGTGTTCTCCGAGTGGTCTTATTTAAGCATCAAATGAGTTATCTCACCCAATATAACATTAGCTGTTGAAAGGAATATAAATCCCAACTTTCATTGTTGGTAAAAATCTGATTCCGACTGTACCAAGGATGGGGAAAGGAATGATCTTAATATCACAAAGTAATTGTTATTTATTCCTGAGCTATATAAAGCATAATAAGCAGTAATTCAGACGATCCATTTGTCTGTAGTTCTTTGCTTAAACATCTCCTTTTTCCACATAAATTCATATCCTCATAATCTTTTCCAAAGTTCAAACTGAAGGGTCGTGCTTGGAGAACAATTATCAGCTAAATTATGAGACATAGCTATAATCTCTTTGAAATGATTCAATACCAAAGTGAATACAGTTTGCTGATGATCTCTATTGAAAATAAAGACTAAAATGCAATCATTACATCACAAAATATTTATGCATTCATGGACCATATTTTGGTAAGAATTTGCAGGATCTGTTGTGATCCAATTTTTTTGTAAAATGACAAACATGAGATGAAGGAATTGTTTTACGAATTTATCTTCCAGCAGTTTATTTACAAATAATGACAGAAAAAAATTCTGCATGGCAAATTGCAATAAAAGTTTGAGTTTTCTTGATATTTTTACTTATAAATTTTGTCTTAAAAGTGATAATGTGAAACATCATTTATATCCTCAACATGTATAGAAAGCCACTGCAAGAAACAATCCTGATGGTGGACCAGGCTTCCTTCAAGCCTTATTGTCTTGCATAATATAGACCCTTGCACATGGTGTTATTTATATCACATGACCACCTGTAAGCTACCGTTTATAGGGACAATCAATGAAAGAAAGCATAAGAAGTTAAATAGGTCAGATTTTTAAGGTTATGGTAAACAAAATCAAATGTCTTTACACATTTTTCATTATATGGAAATTAACTAGGTTCATTTCAAGCCCTGTACATGAATTATTGGGCCAGCCAGAAATATAGAACTTATGATATATCTTCAATATTTGATTTTTCCGTGAATTGATAGCATATATGCATTGTTCATATTTAACTTGTGAGTTTGTATCAATAAAAATTCAGAGAATCTTGAATATTTTTCTTCCACAAACATTTTAAGGGTCATTTTGGTTCAAAGTAAATTGACCAGAATTTCATTTCTCTGTTAGTACAACAATAAAACAGACTGTCAGCTGATCATTCAGATTAAGTATGCAAGAAAGGTCACATGATATGTTGTACTATTACTTTAGGAGTCTAATTGAAGACTCTTTCTTGCTATTATCACTCTATGACAAAGTATTTCAATCAATTTATTTCAAAAGGAGATATCTTACTGCCTTTTGGATGAATCATGTATTCACAGTTGGTGCAGGACACATACAGAGAGAGAGGGAAAGACAAGAAAAGATTCTGTAAGTATGGGGAGGGCAAATCATGGCAATGTTTGCCATTCATAGCTGTGTTGAGTGCACTCATTAAGCTAAGAAAAGACGTCTTCTGTGGTTCCACAAATTTTTATATACATCTATTTAAACTCCGACAATAGTAAAACAACTAAAGCAGAAGATCGGGAACTTAGTATTAAACACACAATATAACCATTTCTTCTAACCCAATCAACACACTGCACATAATTTGATTGTGTTTTTAACCACTTTAATAAATTCACAGTTATAAGCCATAACCATATTTTGTTACTATATTTAGAAAAACTTGAAAGTTATTAACTCAAAATATTTGCTAAAATGATACAAATATAAAGAATTACACCAGATGATAAAATGGAGTACTTCATGTCCTGCAAATAGTTCACTACAAATTATAAAACCAATATAAACCTTATATTTTAGAATAACCTTACAACCAAATGTCAAAACTGACAAACATGACTATTTGCACAAATAAAATGAATATAAATTTCTGAAATGTTGCTTTGTTCCTTGAAAATTAAACTATTCAACTGTCTTCATAAAAAAAAAAAAAAATAAATAAATAAATAAACATAAACAAACTTTTGGCCAATCCACAATTTTTTTAAAATCTAGTTAATGGGAATGGATTATACTTCTATATGATTTAGTATAAATTATTTAAAATATTGAATGTGTGGATTTACTTCAGAGTTTAAAATCAAGGCTAATTAAATTAAGGTAATCACATTCTAAAATCATCTGCAAATCTCTACATTTTTCAAATTAACGTGACTTAACCGTTTTTACCACTTCTGGCTTGACTTTACATCAGTCTAGATATGAAAACATGCAACTACTTGTATTTTCTAGTGGTCGGACCGGTTCTAAAAATAAAAACCGGTTTTCGGGGCTTTGAAACCGAACGAAATCCGGGATTTCGAAAGTTTACAGAGATATGATAAAAAGTTGTACGCGAGCGTACATGATTAATATTCTCAATAGGAAATATACATTCGCGAGATATTTTGAAGTTTGTAAACTTCATTTGCCATTATTATAAAGCGAAAATGTATGTTATTTCTTCAAATATATATCTTCTTTATTGTTTTGACGAAATATTAACCAGTAGAAAGCCTAATATAATGACATTTTCAATAACCGGTACTTAAATATTCTTTGCGGATTTCGTAATTTCTACCTAAACGAAACGAAATGCGGTATACTGGTTTACCGTTCACACCACTAGTATTTGCAATGTAACTTTTGTTTGCCGAAACCATTATGGGCTATAAACAGATTACGTCTCCGTCAACACTAAGATTTTAATCAAGATAGCTTAAAGGAAAATCCAACATTCATTTATCCATCACAAATACTACAAAATTTGGACTCCTATTATTTGTGTAATCATTACATACTTGAAAAAAAAACTTCTATGAAATTGGGAGACAGTGACTGAAGGAAAGCTCATTGGATTTTATGTACTGTTGTATTGAAAACTATATTGGGACCCTAACGTTTTCAAAACCAATGTTTTCTCTCAAAGTTTAACTACTAAAATGTGGTATTTTGAATTAAAATGGATACAATGCTGTTAATTGATTGCAAAATATTTGCATAAATGACAACATTTTATATCAAACTATTTCAAAAGCATTAGAATATTATATACATTCTACATCAAATTCATTTGAAAGCATTAAAATACAGATTATATAATGAACTGTAAAGAGATTATATAACTCTATTATTTTTTAAAAATATTTTTTAGTCTCTTGCTGTCACTGATGGCATAACCTTTGTTATTTCTGGGTTCTTTAAGCTAACATCTACTCCCTAAAATTTGCTTTTGCTTTATAAAACTGTCCAGACTGATGTGCCACTTGTTCACACATTTACAAATGATTTAACAAAAAAGTAAATTCCAAGGACAAGTCACATTAAGCCAAAGCAGGAGAACAGCAGTACATGCATGCTACACTTAATTCTATAAGAAATAATAATAGCCTTTTCAGTCTTAATAATTGAAGGGGGCGTATGAAAACAAAAAGACAAATATTACAACCCCACAGCCTAAAGTCAAGGACACTCAATTTAAATTTGACAGGAATGCATGTCATTATGCCAAGGCATCAAACTAACCTACATCTGCATGGAACAGCAATACTAGGAAGGAGATTGCAGACATAAATATTTCATTGTCAACTGATATATCAGCTTTCTAGATTTTAAATACAAATACCAAAGTGTGAATCAGATCATCTTCAAACTATGTACTTTCAAAATATTCTTGCAGTTTATTATGTCTGATGTTAAATACTGGACATTCAAACTGGTAAAGATATTGTTCCATATTTTATCTAGTCACCATTAGTCTTGGCAATATTTTGAATATTGGTTTTTGAAACCGGTGTTTCAATTTGTAGTTACTAAATGATACATGTTCACAAATACAGCACAATATATTTCAATGTAGATTTATATATAAAATCAAATCAGAGTTTGATATCGAAAAAGCAAGAGTACTTTTATCCCTGCATTCAATAGTACCATGTATTAAGTATGAGTTCAACCATGAACTGGGGTATCATGGATAGACTGGGAGGTGCTTTAAGTCAAAAGTCTCAGCTCCATGGTTAAATGTCTGCCACTGCAAGTATGCACTACTGAAGAAATAATCGTAGTACAAAATATGGGCGGACTGATTAGCAGGAATCCATTAAAGCAAATGCATAGTTTAAACAAGGTGCTGATAATATTTGTGTGGGGTTCCACTTCCAGTATTGCTGAGATCATGCAATGGGCAGGATCAGTACCCATACCCGCTTACTGGTTAAAATATACTGGGCTTGAACAAGAATTGATAAAGATCAAGGCTTAAGTAATGGCTATAAGCTAATCTAGGACCCATCCTACTAGGTGAGGTAAGACAAAAACTTTACTTGATGATATGGGCTGTGGGGTGATTAAAATGGCTATCTAAACAAATGGGTAAATATTTAACTGCACAAACCATTTCGGTAATTTAATTTGAGATAAAATTGCAAGAAATATTTAAGTATTGGTTAAGTAAAGATTTTTTAGTGAACTAAATAACAAATTTAGCACAAAGCAATTACATTATAATCTATATACATATACACAGATGCATTCTAAATATCAGCACTATCCTTTCAACTTTCAAATAAGATAATTATCTTTGTGATGAAAAGCTGGCTCATACACATGTCAGAACCATACACTTAACCTGCTTATGTCAGCAAACTGAATAGAGAATACGGTACCTGGCCTTCAACAGGTGCATACCCTTCATATTACAAACTCTCATTCTGATTGTAAGTCACCATCTTTTAAGATCTTTACATGAAACATGTTCTCACTCAGACACATAGGATATCAACCCTTATAATCTCACATTATACACCAATGTCACTTCTTTATTAATTATAACTATTAATTCCTTCAATCAAACAATATATACCAACACACAAATTTTATTTAACAGAATGTCATCCTCAATATTAAATAATTCACACCAAAGAGCACACAATATCATCCAAATGTGAAATCTAAATATTATTACCATTCAAACTCCACGGAATCTAAACAACAGAATTATGAACAATAAAAGCTACATAGCAAATCAAACATATTCTTATGCCATAATGTCCTAAGTTCGACAAAGTCACCAGTATTATGTAGTGGCTCTAAGGAGCAACCTTCTCACAACTTGCTTGAAATAAAGAAGCCACAAGTTAATCCATTTACATGCCTTAAACCATGCAAATGATATCACTAATTCACCTGCAACATCTTTTATTTTCCTTCCCTTGGAAAAATTTTTCTTTTATCCTGCAATGTTAATTCTTTTACTTCTTAAAAACAAACCTTGAAATTAGGCAAGATCTTTCTCCCAAACAGCACTTTTATCACTTTCATTCTCAATAATAGAGTCACAGTTTTATGTGCAAGTCACAAAAGAACACACTTTCACATTAAGACAGATGGTTGCACTATTGTTTTTGTTTTGTTTTTTTTTTTCTGAAAAGAAAAAAAGTGTTAATACAACATACTACCTGTTCCAGACCACCAAACTGGGTGGCTGGAATTTGTCTCTCACCTTCACCGCATTAGCGGGCTTTTTACCAGTCAGTGTCACGATTAATGTTCACCGCACTAGCAGCATTGGTTTGTCACAGGTTTACCACACACACTAGCAGCCGTGGTATATTTCAAGGCATACACCAACAAGTTAACTGCACTAGCAGGCTTGTTTTTGTTGTCCAGGGAACACCTTCAAACTGACCCACATTGGAGGCCTTTAGTTTTTCCATGTCGATACAGACACCCACATTTTCATTTCATAATCAAATGTTTTCACAGTATGTTGACACAAATACTACTGACTACTACAGGTTTTGTAGCATTTGGCAGTCTTGACAGTATTTTGGATATTTTCTGTTTACCACACACTAGCAGACCCTTCTGATGCTTTCTTTACTTTTGGCTGTGATATTTTCACTGTATCAGCTATAAGATTGACCAACTTTAATCTGGGATGCACAATTTTGCATTTAAACACTTTTTGATATAACTAATGTACAAAAAACAGACCTCATGGTACTTTTTAACCTTTAATTTTATTTTTAAAATATAAATAATAAAATATAGATGTTTATTATAAAAACCTCCAAAAAAACATTTTCCTAACATTGTAAAACTGGAAAAAAAAATAAAATAAAATGTAATAGTTAACATGAAAAAGATTTCAAATTAAATGCAATATTCTGGCACATTTCTGGAGAGTAGCAGAAGGAACACTTGTTCAAACACTTTGTACCAAATATCCTGCACACAAGAAACACAATGTTATGTTGAAAATCTTGTACAAGAAAACACAAAGGTGTCCAACAAAGAGGATCAAATGAATTTTGTATTAAGAGCCCAGAAACTAGTGTCCAATATCACAGCAGTCCTCGTCTACATCCACTGATTTTTTTTTCATCTGGTCAAATACTGAGGTTACTTTAATGTTCACTGTTGATATAAACCCTTTAAAATTGCACAAGAACTTTCTTTGCGCTTGCAGTTCTGGCAAAACACATTCCACAGAAACTTTACACTTGAACTTGCCCATTTAAATTATCTCATTATGAACAACTGTGGCTGTTAATGGCAAGTTTACTTTCTGTCATTGTAATGTTGCTAGCAAAAACACCCCTTAAAATATACAAAAGGTCACATAATGAAAATTGATACAGTCATCGAGTATTAGCTATGTTCTAATTGTCCGGTGATCCCTTGGCTTCACATTTTTCAACAGATTCTTTTTGACCTTGACTACTGGTTGCACTTTTGAAAGCCTCTGATTTTGATTCACTACCAGCAATATTGCCCTTGGCATGTGAAGAAGGGGTGCTTGTTTTATTTGGCTTATGATCACTCTTTTTGCCCTTATTTGGATTGTTTGTGGAGGCTGATTTTTCATCCCCCCAGTTATCTCTTAAGAAATTATCGTCACCCCAATTGTCAATATCATAATCTTGCTCAGCTGTAGATTTCTTTGACTCTTTTGCCTCCATTTCTCTATCATACTCTTCAATATTGAAGTCATCAAAGTCATTTTCATTGAATAAGAAGTCTTGTTCCTCTACAGTTTTTTCGTTTTTGTTCTGCTTTTTAGCACTGCTGTGATCTCTTCCTTTAGGAGTGCCACAGTACTTTGTATCTTCTCGAGGAACACGGCCAAACTCATCTACTCCCTTTGGGCTTCTGCTTCTTTCACCTGCATCCTTGTTCCAGTTTCTATCATCAGACTGTCCCCTAAACCCAGGCCTTTCATTCAAGTCTCTCTGACCAAAACTTTCTTTTCGGTCGAATTTTCCATAACGATCATTACCTTTGGAACGCCCCCTACTTCGATCTCGAAAACCATCACTGTTTCTGCGACTGAAATGTCCTCGCTCTCTCCTATCAAAATTGTCATTATCCCTCTCATCAAAACGAGGCTGATCTCTAACAAACGGCTCATCTCTATCAGGTGCCTTCTCCATGGGTGCTGCATTTCTATTTCCACCGGAATCTCTTTTTGCTGCATCCATGTCAACTCCAAGTTCCATCAAACTTGGTCCTATACTCATCAAGCCAGGAATTTGGTTCTTCTTTCCAGATGGATGACCTGCTTGTCTTGATCCCCCAAAGCCTGGGGTATGAGGTCCCTGGCTTCTCTCTGACATTCTGCCACCAAATGGTTCACCTAATCTTGGCTCACTATGATTCTCGGGGCTCTCAAATCTATCCATTGACCCATCATCCCTAATTCTGTCTGGCACAAAGTTTCTGGAGTTGCTACTCTCTTGGAAATCTGACTCAACGGGGCCTGGAAATCTATCTCTAGGGCCATCAAATCTACCTTTTGGACCTTCTTCTTTAAATGGCCTCATAGGTCCAGGACCATTAAAGTTTCTATCCCTGAAGTTAGGGGGGCCTTGTGGTCTATTGCCTGGACCATCCATTCTTGATCCTCTCATGTCTGGGGGTATCTGACTGTTAGGGCCACCTAAATTTGGAGCACCTGGTCCATCCATTCTTAGGGGACCTTGATTTTGTGGGCCTACATTACTAGGACCCTGGTTACTAGGAACCCCAAACCTGTGTTGCCCTTGATTCGGTGGTCCTCCCATGTCAAGCGGTGGTCTACTGCCTGGAGCCTGATTCCCTGGACCTCCCATACCAGTGGGTACCTGACTCCTTGGACCTCCCATATCTGGCGGCCCTCGACTACCCTGAC
Source organism: Sabellastarte sp. h YS-2021 (assembly GCA_964017235.1). Classification (NCBI taxonomy): domain Eukaryota; kingdom Metazoa; phylum Annelida; class Polychaeta; order Sabellida; family Sabellidae; genus Sabellastarte; species Sabellastarte sp. h YS-2021. The sequence goes on from OZ024927.1 coordinate 151,108,337, forward strand.
CTCCCAAACCTGACGGTCCCTGATTACGTAAACCACCCAAGCCTGGTGGTCCGATCATTCTAGGACCTCCAAAATTAGATCTACCATTATTTCCAGGACCATCCATTCGTGGTGGTCCTTGATTATTTGGTCCCCTTATTGGTGGCAACCCCTGGTTCCCTGGACCCCCCATACCTGGTGGTCCCTGATTCCCGGGAACCCCCATTCCAGGTGGTCCTTGATTCCCTGGACCCCCCATACCAGGTGGGCCTTGATTCCCGGGAACCCCCATACGTGATGGTCCCTGACTTCCCGGACCCCCTATACCAGGTGGGCCTTGGTTCCCTGGACCCCCCATACCAGGTTTACCTTGGTTCCCTGGACCTCCCATAACAGGTGGGCCTTGGTTCCCAGGACCCGCCATACCAGGTGCTCCTTGGTTTCCTGGACCTGCCATACCAGGTGGACCTTGGTTCCCTGGAGCCCCAATACCAGGGTGACCTTGGTTCCCTGGACCTCCCATAACAGGTGGGCCTTGGTTCCCAGGACCCGCCATACCAGGTGCTCCCTGGTTTCCTGGACCTGCCATACCAGGTGGACCTTGGTTCCCTGGAGCCCCAATACCAGGGTGACCTTGGTTCCCTGGACCTCCCATACTAGTTGGGCCTTGGTTCCTGGGGCCCCCCATACCAGGAGGACCTTGGTTCAATGGGCCCCCCATACTAGGTGGTCCCTGATTCCCTGGACCTCCTATACCAGGTGGACCTTGGTTCCCTGGACCCCCAATACCCAACGGTCTTTCATTATTCGGACCGCCCCTATATGGTAGACCTTGATTGCCTGGACCACCTATATGAGGTTGTGCCTGATTTCCCGGGCCAGCCATACCTGTATGCCTTTGATTTCCCTGACCGCCTATACCTGGTGGTCCCTGATTTCCTGGGCCCCCAAAACTTGGCGGTCCCAGATTTCCTGGACCCCCCATTCTAAGCCCCTGATTTCCACCTGGACCACCCATACCTGGAGGGGCTGGATTTCTTGGACCTCCCATCATTGGTGGGCCAATATTTACTGGACCTCCCATACGTTGTGGTCCTGGATTGCCTTGCTCTTGATTTCTAAAACCTGGACCACTCATAGCAGGTCTTTGATTACCAGGGCCTGGCATCCTTGGCTGACCTTGATCCCCAGGACCACCTATACCTGGAGGGCCTAGGGTCCCAGAACCTAAGTTTGGGGGTACTTGACATCTAACATTACCAGAACCCATTCCACCATGATTAACTGGGCCTTCCATACGAGTTGGTCTAAATCTGGGGACAACAACACCTGAGGGATCTTCATTTCCAGTAAACCTGGGCCCACCCATTGCCTGGGGTCCTTCAAACCTTGGTGGGCCATCAAATCTTGGTCCATGGAACTGGGGTGGACCACCTCCCTGTTGCTCAAATAGAGGGGGTTTGTTTCTCATCTCAAAATCTGATTCAGGGTTCATTGGGTATTGATTCTGGGGACCCTCATCAAATAAGGTATTATCACGTTCAAAGTTATGAGGACCTTGCTTCCCATTTGGTTCACTCAAGGGTGGCTGACCATCATAGCCCTGTGGATCCTGATCTCCAATTATCTCATAGGGATTGTTGCTGTGAATCTCTGGACTATCTTGTTCAAAGTGATCATTCCAGTCATTACCACCATCTCTATTCATAGTTTTGGGGCTTTCCTGTCCCCTGTTATTCTCACCTCTGTCCTGAAAACCCTGCCTTCTGTAACAGCCCAAACCGTCTCTACCCGAGTCCCCAAACTGACTGGAACTCTGACTACTGTTATCCCCTTCATCATAATATCCAGACCCTTTCCCCTGGAACCTGTCCAATTCTAAGCCCCTCCCAGACTGGATATTAGGGCCACCTGGAAACGGTGGGACATTACTTTCTGACATCATAGGGAAAGAGGATGGGACTGTTCCAAATGGAGGACCACCAGAACTAAATGGGGGACCACTAGAACTAAATGGAGGACAACTAGAACTAAATGGTGGACCAGCTGAACTGAAAGGGGGCCTATTGCCTTGGTTTTGATGGATGGGCTGCCTTAAGTCTTGGTCTTGTGCACCTGGACCAAAATTAATGCCATCTTCTTCAAAAGGTGCTGGAGTATTATTGTTACTACCTTGTCTTAAAGGAGTTGTCATATTTACACTTGGGTTAGATGGGGCAGAACTGAATAGGGGAGCCTGGTTCTGGTTGGCATTTCCCTTGTATAGACCTGTTGGTGGAGTAGGGGGAGGAGGCAGAAAACCGTCCTTACCAGGAATTGGTGGGGGATGCCCTTGATAATCTGTTCCATGCATTGGCATTGTTGCAGGTGGTGTTGGTGCATTAGTATAACCTGCTGCTGAAAGAGATCTTGGTGGAAGTGGAATGGATGGCATTCCTGGCATAGAGTTTGGAGTTGAGATGGAAGAAGGGGGATAAGGTATATTAGAGTTAGGCGGATATGGTATATTTAGGGGGTCTGCCTCAGATGACTGGACCATTGGGGAATTCTGGGGAGCTGAAATAGAGGAGGGAAATGGCATATTCTGTAAACTAGGTACAGAAGAAGGTGGGCCATATGGCTCACTCTGTGGAATATTTGCTGAAGATGTTTGGAATGGCAGTGGGATACTTGATGGGACTGCACTACCAACAGTGGATGGAAAACTACTCATCTTTGAAGTGCCATCTGGGTTGGATTTGATTGGCCCAGGTGTGGTAATGGGATAAGAACTATTCTCACTAACATTTTTCATATTAACCCCTATTGGTGGCAGAGAGATGTTTTCTAGATTAGATTCCTGATCTGAACTTGATGTTGCAGCCATTTGATTGTACTCTGCTGTTGTGTTTATAGTTGGGATAGATTGGCCCATGGAACTAGTATTGTCTGCTTCAGATTTCCACAAATGCTCTTCGTAGGAATCATCTGCACTTAAGTCCATGGTTTCTTCTTTGTGTTTTGGCTCAGTGCTATTTTCACCTATTTGTTCCTCACTCTTTTCTTCACCGAGATTTTTCTTTTTCCATTCATCAATAACAATACTGATGCCTTTCTTTTTATTCATTAAGCCAGTTCCAGAAAATGCTGAATCTAAGTTACCGCTAGCTTTCTTTGGGGTCTTCTTTACTGATCGTGCTCGAACTAGTGGCAAGAAACCATCCTCTTCCCCTGGATGTGGTTTGACAGCAGATATTATTGATGAGGCTTTATTCTCCTGATCATCCATTGCATTATCTTCTGAAGGCTGGGAGGGATCGTACTCCATATCAGTGGGTATATCACTGGCTAGATGGCTAAGCTGTGATTTAACTACTGTGCTGCTGCCTCCCACTGGAACACCAGCAAAGGATGTGTCCTGTTCATTGGCTTGCTGGGCAGCACTGACACTGACCATCTGAAAATATATGATAGAAAAAAGACCACTTACTTCATGAAGGTACATGAATTATTTCTGGTAAAGTTATGTCATAAATAATACTGTCATTAGAGTAAACAGCCTGTGTTACAGATATACAATCTACACCTTTTATCCATGCATTTACGATGTATTAGTCATTGAAGATAATTTTAAACAAATTTGAAAAAATTGTAACAGGAGGGTCAAAGACGCCCCAAAAGGCGGGTTGCGCAGGCAGCAATAAGGTTAGCGAAATGTTAGGTCACCCAGTTAAGGTGAATGTGTTAGACGTGCTAAGAAATGTAAAACTTGTAATCTAGGTTACATAATTGTATCTATGCTATAAACGGACAAATAAAAGGACAGAATTAAACCAATTTCGAAAGCAACTTAGCTATGATGGTGATGTATGTCCCTGTCAAGTTTGAATTCGATTGGACAAAGCGTTTTCGAGTTAGAGTCCGGAAACGGAAATGTTGACGGACAAACGAACGGACGGAATTACACCAATTTCGAAAGGAACCTAGCTATGATGGTGATCTATCTCCCTGTCAAGTTTGAATTTGATTAGACAAACCGTTTTCGAGTTAGAGTCCGGAAACAGAAATTTTGACAGACAAACGGACAAAAAACGGACAAACGAACACACGGAATTACACCAATTTCGAAAGGAACCTAGCTGTGATGGTAATCTATGTCCCAGTCAAGTTTGAATTCAATTGGACAAAGCGTTTTTGAGTTAGAGTCCGGAAACGAAAATGTGGATGGACAGACAGACGGACGTCGGACACATCAATCTAATAGGCGGGTTGGTTACACGCAACCCGCCTAAAAACTTAACTATGATTTACTGCAAAGAAACTGTATTTAACTACATCAAATGTTAATTACAATCAAAAGTTGATACTTAACTGGTCAAAACTCCATTTTTAACTTTTAAACTAATTTAATTTAACAACTGAATGTTGTAAATTATTTTTTGCAAAAATGTTTTGAAAATAAATATACTTTTAAGGAACAAAATTGACTAATTGTTATAAGGCATAAAACTACAAAATAATCTACAAGCCCGACCTGAAATAAATACATATGTCAAAATACTTACCATGTTGAATTTAAACTTCAATCAATTAAAATTAACTCTATTATCAACTGATATCTTTATCTTCATTATTTTTTACAAATAAATAAATCTTATAAACTCTTTGTATTTCTGTCAATTTGATCTGATTATTTTACTCATATTCTTGTTGGCTGGCCTACTTGAGAACCGACTAAAAACCTTAAACTTAAAACAAATCTCAAAACTCTGCAAAGCAGGACAAATCCTTTTAAATAAATATTTCAACATAACTGATTTTCATCTATTGTTTTTAATGTTCTTGATTTATTGTCAAACTCTCAAAAAAGTTCACTTAAATTAGGTCAATTGATATTCATCAAACTATTTATTTGACATGTTTTCATTTGTGGAAAAATGAATATAAATAATACTCCCAATTCATCATTTTTAGTTTGGGTAAGGCTGAGCAAATTGAAGTAGTGTATTTCCCCACTGGCTTCAAATGAACAATATGTATACATTAGTGATAAAGACGGCAAACCGGATAGTTGGTTTCTATTCGATTTATAAAAGAGTAAACGAAATCCGGTGACAAATTCCAAGAACCGGTTCCCGAAATGTCACATATTTCACATCAAAACGTATAAAATATTGCACAGAAACGTTTAAAAATATAACTTCTGTAATATTTTGCCAATATACACTGAAATAATATCCAAAACGTCTGTTTTATCATCAAATAAACCACATTTGATTTGAAATTACTGTTCATGTACACGCACAGAAAGTTTTACAGCTTGACTACAGCTTGGTGTATACTAATTCGAACGAATCCGGTTTCCGCCGAATTTTTGTTTTCGGGACCCGGTTTCCATATTTACATTCGATCGTAACACTAGTATACATTCTGTCCAGATTATCTCAAGTACCCAGGAATATTTACAAGAAACCCATCTTTCACAGGAAGAAAAATTTCATCACATAAACCATGCTTAAAGCATTGTAAATTCTTCATCTCACAATTTTAATATCAGAAAAACATTATTTTCAACTGTTGACTAAAAAACCCTTGATTTATTTATTACTCATCCAGTTTGCATTCTACATTGAACTTCTGAAAGTCTAACTTAATCATACATTTATTATGCCTTTACTTGAAGCAGGAAAAATAATGCTTATCATAAACGCACTGCACAGCCAAAAAGATCTCACACTTCTGTAAGCGGTTTCTTTTTTTAATACATAATTCCCCCAGACTAAATTTCTCAGTGAGTCGAGTGTATCACACTGAAGGTTTTCCACTATGCAGGATGGCTACTTAACAGAGGTCTATCATACATGGAATTAGCACTTGTAAATCTTTTGTTTCCCTACTTTCACCAACAGTTTCCTAAAAATGTGTTGAAAGTAGAGCAGAAACCGCACTGAGAGAACCTTTTACTTTCATACACAGAGTTTGGGTAACATAGACTGTAAAATTGCAAATTTAATAAGTACATTAAATTTTTGTAAGTTAATACCCTATCCAATGGACAATTGCTTTATCGGTCGGCGCGACCGGTCCCGCCAAACGCCAGAAAAAGGGGTCCTGTATATACTACCGGCAGGACCAGTCACAGAGTGTGCATTCGCTAGGTGGCGCATCGTACTTCCTTCCTGTCTAGACAGCGTGACGTCATAGCATCTTTTTTGTGTCTAGTCCTGGTAAGACTCCTAGTAAGCTGATATCAGGGCCGGATGGGTGGGCCTTTCCTGTCCATTGGATAGGGTATTAACTTATAAAAATTTAATTTACTATTAAATTTGCAATTTTATTGCGTTAATACATCCTATCCAATGGACTATTGCTGAATAACTACCGCTTGGTAGGCGGGTAAGTTACTAGGGACTCAGTTGAACTCATAAACAGAAAACAAAGGTTGAGAAGGCCCGGTTGACCTAAGGTCAGATGACCTCAAAGGTCAAGGTGGGCTGAGACTAACCGGTTACCCGGAAGTCTACCAAAGTTGCCCCCCCCCTCTCAGACCTGCCCTGAGAAAGGGAGAAGAGGGTTGAGTTCAGTCCCATAAGAAATAAACTTCCCAAAAGAAGCAAGTCACAGTTTTTTTTTTTGGTATTATATACAAATATACATGCTATGTACATATATACACATTTACATATCTCTTCATTTTTGGGCTTGGTGGTGGTGGACCTGTTGGGCAGCCACCACAGGCCCTAAATGAAAAAGCTCTGTATCAGCCCAAGCCACATCCTTCAAACAGAATTGTGTGAAGGTGTTATGGGATTTCCAGTGGCAGGCTGACAGAATCTGCTCTAAGGAGACCCTCGACTGGAAGGCCTTAGAAGCAGCAAAGGCCCTGACATCATGGATTTTGACCTGATGCAGTGTGAAGGTCTCCTGGTCAGAGAGCTCATAACAAAGGATCACAGTCTGCTTGATCCATGAGGAGATGGTGCCAGGTGAGATGTCCTTATTAAAACCTTTCTTGAAGGAGACAAAGACCAACTCCTTGTTCTGCCTAAGATCTGAGGTCCTGTCCAAGTAATAGCGAAGGGCTCTGACTGGACACAAGGACCTGTCACCCTTGACTGACTTATCCAGAGTGGGGGCCAGGGCTGGTATGACCACTAGGGCCACACTATCTGGACCTTCCTTAGCCAGCTGGTTCTTGGATAGAAAGCTGGGTTAGGGGTACAAGGACACCTTAGACCAGTCTGACTGGGGTCTGATGTTCTTATGTAACCAAGCATGGATCTCACTCCTGCGCTTACCATAACCCAGGGCTAGCAGAAAAACAGTCTTGAAGGTGAAGTGTTTTAGTGAGGCCTCTTTTAAAGGTTCAAAGGGAGCCTTAGTCCGCTGGTGCAAGACCAGGGACAGGTTCTAGGAGGGTATACCTCTCCTGCCCTTGGGCCTGTCTCTATGGAAACTATCCAGGAGACGAGTGAGATTCTCATCTTTGCTGACATTAATGGGGGAGTTGCCCAACTTGTTAGCAATGGCTGATCTGTATCCATCAATTGTGCCTGGCTGCAACTTCCTGTCCTGGAACAGGTGCAAGAGGAAGTCAGCTATGGCTTTCAGAGGTGGTGCCCTGAAGTCCACCTGATTACTGAGGCACCACTTTGTAAAAATGGACCACTTTGCTTCACAGACGGATCTGGTTGATCCTCTTTCAGGAGCCTCAATTCGTGCTGCCACTGCCTAAGAGAAGCCCTGTTCCTTGACTGCTGTGGCTCTAGGAGCCAGGCGTGTAGGTTCAGGTTTGACAGGTTCCTGTGCAGGGTCTGGTTGAATGGCTGAGACACCAAGTTGGGTAGGTTGGGCAGACACAGTGGGATCTGACACATTGGGATCTGGGACATTGCCACTAGATCCCAGAACCAGGGCATGTTGGGCCACCAGTGACCGTTCTGATGCAATCAGTATGATTCTGTTGCATGGGTAGTCCTGCAACTTCTCCACTACTTTGCCCAAGATGGCTGCTGGTGGGAAGGCATATGGGTCCAGATCCTCCCAGGACAGACTGAGTGCATCCACTGCCCATGCCTGGGGGTCTGGGACCGGTGAGACAAACTGTGGCAGTTTGTTGTTGAATCTGGTGGCAAAAAGATCCACTCGAGGCCGATGCCACCGAGAGCATATAGCTTGGAACACCTCTGGATGAAGGGACCATTCCGTTTGAATGGTCTGGCCAAGTCTGGATAGCTTGTCTGCTATCACGTTCAGCCGGCCGGGGATGTGACGTACTCTGAGAGTTACCTGTTTCCTGGTGCACCAGGACAGGATTCTCCACAGTAGGGCACACATGAGCCCGACTTCATCCCCCCCTTCCTTGATGATATAGGCAACCACTGTTGTGTTGTCTGTGGCTACCAGTACTATGTTGTTGCAACAGAGGTCTTGGAACTCTTTTAGGGCCAGAAAGACCGCTTTTAGTTCCAAATGGTTTATGTACAAATTGCTTTCTGGGAGGGACCAGGTTCCCCTTGCAGTGCGCTTGTTTAAGTGAGCGCCCCACACTTCTTTTCATGCGTCTGTAAATATCTGCAGAGCATGTTTTAGTGGCTGTAATGGTGGACCTGGAAGCACATTGCTTTCCTCCAGCCACCACCTTAGGTGGGTCTCATATGAAGTCGACCTAGGTGGACTTTGCTTTTCTGTTGCTATTAGGAGCCCTATGAGGGACATGAACTGCCGGACCGGACACACCGGACCGGACAGAATTGACTGAATTTTATCTATCAAAGTCTGCCAAAGCTCTGGTGTGGGTCTTACCCTGCCCTCTTTCAAGTCGAACTGGTAACCTACAAAGTTGAAAACCTGTTTTGGTTCCAGTTCTCACTTCTCCTTGTTCACCAGCCAACCCAAATCTCAACAGAGAGCTACCAAGGTCTGTGTATGCTGGGAACAAGTTTGGTGGGATATGGCTCTCATAGCTGGTCTCTGGAACCGGCCAAGCAGGTTCTTGATGAATTGATCTTTGAGGAGGCCAGCAGTTTCTGTATTTCTTGCAGGGTAGCCCTCTGTGATGGTGACATTAAGCTTTTCCATCTTCTTGCACAGCCAATCGTCCATCGGAAGCTTGACTGACACTTTACCGGTTGACTGAACACGTGAACCGGCAAAGGGGTTGTCATCAGAAGATGAAACACTCTCAAACTCAGGGACCTTGTGCCAACCCATGAAGGATCTCGCGCCTCTGATTGTCTCTCTATAGCTGGCCTCCTCAGAGAGTTCTTGATCTGCAGACTCGTCCCTGGTGAGTTCTCTGTCTGGGGAACCGTCGTGAGACGTCAGAAGGGTCCACGAAAGTGGGGGTAGGGGAGGACGAAACCATTTTCTTGTCTTTCTTTCCTTCTCTGTAGGTGGGGGTGGCTAGCTGTTGGACCTGCTCTGGTGTAAATGCTTTACATATAGGGCAGTCCTTCTTAAGAATGCAGTTGTCTTCTCCAACCCCCTTGTCCCGACATCTTGCACACTTCAAGTGGCCATCAAAAATAACCATAACGTGGCCACAAGTGCCTCTCTTCTGTCCTGGGGACGACATGATGATCAGCACTTCAGGAGAAATACGTAGAAGTAAAATAAAATGGATGAATTCGCAGTTAAATTTCAAAACGTCTCTCTGTAGAAAACACGTCTGCACACTCCACGCGCCAAACGAAAAAGATACTATGCCGCACGATGTCTAGACAGGAAGGAAGTACGATGCGCCACCTAGCGAATGCACACTCTGTGACCGGTCCTGCCGGTAGTATATACATGATGTCTTTTTCTGGCATTTGGCGGGACCGGTCGCGCCGCCCGGTAAAGCAATTGTCCATTGGATAGGATGTATTAACGCAATAAAATGTACATATTTTCAAATCACTGCCTTTAGACTATGGACCAAAATTTGCACCTTGCAAATTTAAACTAGGAATGAAACCAGAAACTGCACCAGAATATGTGCAAAGTAGTGTGTCTGCTAAATTGACATCACAGCATGTTTCACGTGAACAATGGGCAGAACTGTCAAAGTGAAATGATGGATATAGTTCTAGATAGAGTACAGTTCTAAAACACAGTCTACCTATTATGCAGAATAAAAAAAATTGATGGACAAGAACGGAACCACTTAAATGGCACTCAATATACTGAACCTTTACATAACTGGTCATTTATTGTTTGGTATAAGACCAGATTAATTAGTTTTTGACACTTTATCTCAAGTAAATGAAGAGAAGAAGCAATTCTAGAAGAAGAATTCATAGAAGCTACATGAGAATTGATTAAACTGAGCCTTTTAGGAAAAACATTAAGGCTTTAACGATTAGCAATATTTTCTAGTAGGGTAGTTGCTTGTATTAACCATCAACTAATCGGTTAACTGTTTCTGATATATAGTACCTGAGGAGAGAGAATACCGAAAACGTCGTCTGCACATGGCAGATCTCGAGTCACTAGAAAAGAAAATTCACTCAAATTATTGCGTAATTTGCAAATAAACTGCATATTTTTTTATATTTAATGTGACAAATAGATAAAATACTTTGAATTGCTACCGTTTTCAATTGTGACTCCAAATATTAAGCAATCTAACGATTGCGTAAAATCCCACATAAGGTGATATACATTGGAAACAGTTAACTGGTTCAAGAATACTGGCGTCGACTAGTGCTTTGGTAACCTAATAATCCGTTAGTATGGTTAACCGTTTCAGCTCTAAAAAACATCTGGAACGAAGGGTATATATTTTCCTACAATTATAAAAAAATATTCTTTTCTATAAATTTACCCCAAAACCACAAACCTTGTTATAAGCCTCAACAAGAGGGTCAGAGATGCACCAAAAGGCGGGTTGCACAGGAAATATTGATGGACAAACGGACAAAAAATGGACAAACGAACAGACGGAAGTACACCAATTTCGAAAGCAACCTAGCTATGATGATCTATCTCCCTGTCAAGTTTGAATTCGATTGGACAAAGCATTTTTGAGTTAGAGTCCAGAAACGAAAATGTTGACGGACAAACAGACAAAAAACGGACAAACGAACATATGGAATTACACCAATTTCGAAAGCAACTTAGCTATGATGGTGATCTATCTCCCTGTCAAGTTTGAATTCGATTGGACGAAGTGTTTTCGAGTTAAGAGTCCGGAAACGGAAATGTTGACAGACAAACGGACAAAAATCAAATGAACAGACAGAATAACACCAATTTCAAAAGGAACCTAGCTATGATGGTGATGTATGTCCCTGTCAAGTTTGAATTCGATTGGACAAAGCGTTTTTGAGTTAGAGTCCGCAAACAAAAATGTGGATGGACAGACAGACAAAAAACGGACAAACGAACAGACGGAATTACACCAATTTCGAAAGGAACCTAGCTATGATGGTGATTTATGTCCCTGTCAAGTTTGAATTCGATTGGACAAAGTGTTTTTGAGTTAGAGTCCGGAAATGAAAATGTGGACGGACGGACAGACAGACGGACGTCGGACACATCAATCTAATAGGCGGGTTGGTTACATGCAACCCGCCTAAAAACAAAAGTGATACACTAAAGGCGTAACATCAGGTCTTACTTTCATTTCAATCTTTAAAAGCCACATTTCTTAGAAGTTCATTATGTCCAACTAACCTTACTCCAGTAACGTCTCCAAACCTGGCATAAATATTTTAAGTCACAACCTCATATTGAACAAAAAGCTGCTGACATAAACCATTAAACAAAGATCATTATTCACTAAGGTATTCAAATCCCCTCAGACTATTGTATCATTCTTTCGTTTCTTCAAAACTAAGCCTAACCAATTCCAGAAACTCACTTGTTGCTGGTCATCTAGCTCATCTTTTATGGGTGTCTTTCCTTCCAAATCTTGCGGTGTCATTTCTGGCATTCCTGAAGCGGTAGTAACAGGAGGTACAGCTGGAGGCAAACCAGGCACACCCAGCGCAGGTAATGGAATCCCCAATGGTGGCGGGACCATCCCTGGGACAATGACCCCTCCTGTTCCTACCAGTGGATGGTGTACCATTGCAGCAGTGGCATAAGGTATCTGCGATGTCACTAAGGGGTTTGGAAGGGCTGATCGAAAAACAACAGAAAAATACAAATATGAGAATCTGTAAGTGTGTACAGCTTAGTAGCAGATGCTGCAATTAGAACGTAAGGTCTGCAACCACTGAAAAATATATGTACATAATCTACAATTTACAATTACGGATTTTCTTCAATATACACTCTTCAGTCATCTTTACTCAAAATGTAATGGACTGTTAAATTCCCCTTCAGTGTTCAAGTTGTCTTCAACTAAAAACTGGGTCAAAACTGTGAAAAGTAAGGAATCTCCCAGGGTAAGCTATACTTTATTTTTCACTAGATGTTACATGCAATAAAAATATTAATGACGGATGATTCCACTTTTATCTCCCGCCAGGAGCCAAAGGCTATGGCCGGGAGATTGTAACACGTCTTCCATACGTACATGTGTGCGTGTATGCATGCATGCATCTGTTTGTCAGTTTTTTACATAAACCTTTATACCTCATCCATTAAACAGATATCTGCACCAAATTTGTAGGGAATGTTTAAGGCTATGAGAACATGTCTATGCAAAATTTTGGCCTCATTTTGAAAAACAAAACGGCCACCGTGTTTGAAAATCATTAAGATGCTGTAAAACTTGACCTATTGCAGCTAACTTCATCAAATTTGCGTAAAAGATATATGGCTAGGAATGCTAGCATGATAGTAATTTTGGTCTAGTTTCAAAAACAAAATGGCCATCTTATCACACGTTTGATGTCAAATGGAGTTTTTCTATTAAAAGGCCTTATATCTCCCTTATCATTGCTCCTAGGGGTTTGGAATGTGAAACAACGTATAGGTATTCATGGCCTGAGAATCTTTTCTAAGTGTTTAATTTGCCTTTTGACCCCTGCTTCAAGGTCAAATAGGGTCATCATACTAAAACGTCCTTATATCTCCCTTACTATTGCTTCTAGGGCTTCAGAATGTGAAAACAGCCCATAGAAAGTCCAGGTCTGCAAATGTTTTGGCTGTGAAAAATTTTACTCTCATTTTGAAAACGAGCAATCAGTGCCCGTGAACGGGCTCTGTGTCAGCTGACTGTGTTTCGAGTTTCTGAGCAGAAGTGAAAGAAGAAAAGGTCACAAAAGTCGTGCCCCGCAAATGGTATTCAGAAGAAAGGTACAAAGTTAGTTGTTAAGGTGCAAAAAGTAGGTGAACAACATACTTTAACAAAATACTGTAAATGCACTAGTTTTCAAGTTACAACTGATTTACTTAACAGTGAGAACCTGGAAATAGCTATTGCTCAGCTATGTAATGAGCTACAGGATCTTCAATTCCACTCAATGTTATAGTTAACTGAAAAGTAGGTGAATAAGATATTTAAACAAAATACTCCAAAATACTTCAAAGTAGCTATTGTTTAGCTATCCAATTAGTTACAGGTCTGCAACTTCACTATGTTATAGCTGACCCAAAAGTAGCTGAATAACATATTTACACAAATTTCTGTAAATGCAATAGTTTTCCAATTACAACTGATTTACTCAACAGTGAGAACTTCAAAGTAGCTATTACTCAGCTATGCAATGAGCCACAGGTCTGGAACTTCACTATGTTATAGCTGGCCCCAAAATAGGTGAATAACATATTGAAACAAAATACTCTAAATCCAATAGTTTTCAAATTTTAAGTGATTTACTAAACAGTGATAACCTAAAAGTAGCTATTACTCAGCTATGCCATGAGCTACAGGTCTGAAATTTTACTATGTTATAGCTGACCCAAAAGTAGCTGAATAACATATTTATACGAAATTCTCTAAATGCAATAGTTTTCAAGTTACAAGTGATTTTACTCATGATGGAAGTTACTGAAAAGCCCAAAAGTAGCTATTACTCACTTAGCTATTGAGACAGACACCCAAGTTACTCACCATGTTGTAGCTCTGAAAAAAGTAGCTGAATAACATATTTTAACAAGACCACTGCCGCGGTATGTATCTCCCGCCGAGTACCGCAGGGGAAGAAATACTAAATTGAAAATTTTCCCCTTTGCATAGGACACTGTTGTGCCATGCTGTGGGGTCAAAAATTCGCTCAAAATCGCTCTATCTCTTACAGTTTTCGGGATATTGACACTTTCTCATTTTCCGCAAGAATCCAAGGTGGCCGCCGAAAGTGGCGAAAATTGAAATTTCCCCCCTTTGCACAGGAGACTCTGGTACCACCCTGGGGGTAAAAAATTCGCTCGAAATCGCTCAATCTCTTACGGTTTTCGAGATATTGACACTTTTTCATTTTCCGCGAAAATCCAAGATGGCCGCCAGAAGTGGTGAAAATTGAAATGTTCCCCCTTTCCACAGGACACTCTTGTACCATCCTGCGGGTCAAAAATTCGCTGGAAATCGCTCTATCTCTTACGGTTTTCGAGATATTGACACTTTTCCATTTTCCGCAAAAATCCAAGATGGCCGCCGAAAGTGGCGAAAATTGAAATTTTCCCCCTTTCTACAGGAGACTCTTGTACCACCCTGCGGTTCAAAAATTCGCTCGAAATCGCTTTATCTCTTACGGTTTTCGAGATATTGACACTTTTTCATTTTCCGCAAAAATCCAAGATGGCCGCCGAAAGTAGTGAAAATTGAAATTTCCCTCCTTTGCACAGGAGACTGTTGTACCACCCTGTGGTCAAAAATTCGCTCGAAATCGCTCTATCTCTTACGATTTTCGAGGTAATGACACTTTTTCATTTTCCGCGAAAATCCATGATGGCCGCCGAAAGTGGCGAAAATTGAAATTTCCCCCCTTTCCACAGGACACTCTTGTACCACCCTACGGGTTAAAAATTCCCTCAAAATGGCTCTATCTCTTACGGTTTTCGAGATATTGACACTTTTCCATTTTCAGCGAGAATCCAAGATGGCCACCAAAAGTGGCAGAAATTGAAATTTTCCCCCATTTGACAGGAGACTCTGGTACCACCCTGGGGGTAAAAAATTTGCTCGAAATCGCTCGATCTCTTACGGTTTTCGAGATATTGACACTTTTTCATTTTCCGCGAAAATCCAAGATGGCCGCCAGAAGTGGCGAAAATTGAAATGTTCCCCCTTTCCACAGGACACTCTTGTACCATCCTGCGGGTCAAAAATTCGCTGGAAATCGCTCTATCTCTTACGGTTTTCGAGATATTGACACTTTTCCATTTTCCGCAAAAATCCAAGATGGCCGCCGAAAGTGGCGAAAATTGAAATTTTCCCCCTTTGCACAGGAGACTCTTGTACCACCCTGCGGTTCAAAAATTCGCTCGAAATCGCTTTATCTCTTACGGTTTTCGAGATATTGACACTTTTTCATTTTCCGCAAAAATCCAAGATGGCCGCCGAAAGTAGTGAAAATTGAAATTTCCCTCCTTTGCACAGGAGACTGTTGTACCACCCTGTGGGTCAAAAATTCGCTCGAAATCGCTCTATCTCTTACGGTTTTCGAGGTAATGTCACTTTTTCATTTTCCGCGAAAATCCAAGATCGCCGCCGAAAGTGGCGAAAATTGAAATTTTCCCCCTTTCCACAGGACACTCTTGTACCACCCTACGGGTTAAAAATTCCCTCGAAATGGCTCTATCTCTTACGGTTTTCGAGAAATTGACACTTTTCCATTTTCAGCGAGAATCCAAGATGCCCGCCACAAGTGGCGAAAATTGAAATTTTCCCCCATTTGCACAGGAGACTCTGGTACCACCCTGGGGGTAAAAAATTTGCTCGAAATCGCTCGATCTCTTACGGTTTTCGAGATATTGACACTTTTTCATTTTCCACGAAAATCCAAGATGGCCGCCAGAAGTGGCGAAAATTGAAATGTTCCCTCTTTCCACAGGACACTCTTGTACCATCCTGCGGGTCAAAAATTCGCTGGAAATCGCTCTATCTCTTACGGTTTTCGAGATATTGACTCTTTTTCATTGTCCGCAAAAATCCAAGATGGCCGCTGAAAGTGGCGAAAATTGAAATTTTCCCCCTTTCTACAGGACACTCTTGTAGCACCTTGTGAGTCAAAAATTCGCTCGAAATCACTCTATCTCTTACGGTTTTCGAGATATTGACACTTTTTCATTTTCCGCAAAAATCCAAGATGGCCGCCGAAAGTGGCGAACATTTTTAGATAAAAGTGCTATTACTCACTCAAAAGTAGGCCAAAGTTCACCAAACCTTTTTCCACTTAGAATAGGATACTCTTGTACTACCCTGTGGGTCAAAAATTCGCTCGAAATTGCTCTATCTCTTACGGTTTGCAAGATATTTTTGATTTTTGACATTTTCAGCAAAAGTAGCAACAAAGTAGCCATTACTCACTTGTACATCGAGCAACAGGTGTGAAACTTAAATATGTTACAGTTCACAAAAAAGTAGATGAACAACATATTTGAGAGAAATCGTGTAGCTGCAATACTTTTGAAGATATAAGCCATTTACTCATTATGGTTATCATAAAAAATTGACAAAGTTGCTATTACTCACTTAGCTATGGAGATACACTTCCAAACTACTGGCCATGTTGTAGCTGTGGAGATAGTAGCTGAACAACATATTGGAACAAAATTGTGTAGCTGCAATACTTTTGAAGATATAAGCCATTTACTCATTATGGTTATCATTAAAAATTGACAAATAGTTATTACTCGCTTAGCTATCGAGATACACTTCCAAACTACTGACCATGTTGTAGCTGTGGACAAAGTAGCTGAACAACATATTGCAACAAAATACTGTAAACGCAATAGTTTGAAAGTTATAAGCCATATAAATATATTAGCTAAAAGTGCTATTACTCACTCACAAGTAGGCCAAAGTTCACCAAACCCAAAAAATATTGAAGAGCAAAAAAATTCATTAGGACAACTAATTTACCAAAAATGTGTAACTGTAGTAGTTTCAGAGGAAACCGCGTGACACACGCACGCACGCACACACATGGACAACTAATTTACCAAAAATGTGTAACTGTAGTATTTTCAGAGGAAACCGCGTGACACACTCACGCACGTACGCACACACATGGTGCAAATTATAATCTCCCACCGGCGAGCCGGGCGGGAGATAACAAAATGCTCTAAATGCAACACTTTCCAAGTTATAAGTGATTTAGTGCATGATTTCATGAATTTTAATGCATTAAAAATTATTTTAAAAATTTATTTAAAAAAAAAATAAGGCAGATCCAGGTCTCACACTCACACAAGAGAATCTACCTCTGGCCTAGTACATATATGCAAGATATGAGAGAAATCCCTGCAATAGTCACGGAGAAAAAATTGTGATAAAGTGTTGAAATTTTCACACTTTTGGTGGGGGTACCTCCCTTATAATGTCTCTAGCAAACAGACGAACAGACAGATTTGCATGCCTTGAACAAATTTTCATCCTCGATAGATAAGGTATCTTTAAAAAAAAACAGCATGTCTCTAGGCCTTGTAGTTTTGGAGGAGAAGTTGTTCACGCGGACGCGTACGCCCATGCCACAGAGTGACGACATAATGTCAGCTGACTGACAAGTAAGCTGACATAAAAAGAGAGAGATCCAGGCCTGATAATCACACAAGGGAATCTACTTGTGGCCTAGCACATACATGCAAGATATGAGAGAAATCCCTACAATAGTCAATGAGAAAATTGTGATAAAGTGTTGAAATTTTTTTGGTACCTCACTTGTAATGGCTATAGCAAACAGACTTGATTGCCTTGAACAATTTTTCATCCTCGATAGTTAAGGTATCTTTAAAAAACAAACAGCATGTCTCTGGGCCTTGTAGTTTTGGAGAAGTTGTTCACACGTACGCGTATGCCCACGCCGCATAGTGATGACATATGTCAGCTGACATAAAAACATACATGGCTCGGATAATTTGGTGTAGTTTCCAAACCAAAATGGCCGATATATCACATGTTTAATGTTACATAGGGTTATCCTATTAAAAAGGCCTTATATCTCATTTACCATTACTCCTTGGGGTTCGCAATGTGAAAACAACTTATTAGAATTCATGGCCTGAGATCTTTTAAAAGTGTGGAATCTGACATTTGACCCTTGCTTCAAGGCAAAGTTAGGTCATCAAACAAAAAAGTCCTTATAGCTTCCTTATTATTGGTGCTAATCTTCTTAATGTGAAAACAGCCCATAAGAGGTCATAGCCTGCAAATCTTTTATCTGTGAAAAAGTTTGGCCACATTTTAAAAAGCAAAATGGCCGCCACAGCCAATTGTTTGAAAATCATTAGGATCCTCTAAATCTTGAAATATTGTAGCTAGCATGATCAGATTTGCACAGGACATTTGGCTAGAAAAGGTAGTAAGATAGTAATTTTAACCTTGTTTTGAAAACAAAATGGTCACCATATCACACGTTTAATGTTAAATGGGGTTTCCTTATTGAAAGGCCTTATATCTCACTTGCTCCCACAGGTTCAGAATGTAAAAACAAGTTATAGCACGTCATGGCCTGAGACTCTTTTCCAAATGTTGAATCTGACCTTTGATCCCTTCTTCAATTTCAATTGTCTTTCTGTGTGGCACTCTTAAAAGTGGTACTGAATGATGGTATGGTTAAAATGTAAGCCAGCTGTCTAATATCAACTATGCGATATTGCTACACTACTTAGTCCTATGCATAAATGTGGTGACTAATAGGTATCACTTCCACAACAATTAGACATTACAGCTGATGTACTTTTCAGACAATGCAATGATCATAACTTCATCAACTTAAGTAGTTTTCAATAAAAAAAACTCGAGGATCGCTTGCAAAACAAAGTGATTGTTTATGCGTCCCGAAAAGGAGAAATAATGGCAGCTTAATCATGTAAGAAAGTTCTGCTTATAGCTCAACAAAGCCAGATTATAGGAAAAGTGGCTCTTGGGCAGGGTAGTTATCTTGGATACAGTGCGTTTCAAACATTTTGATATAATTGCTCTATCTTGCACGGTTAAGGAGACAGAGGCAATTTGGTGTGTTGCACTTTTTGTTACAAATTTGAAAATTGACAATGACCCCCCCCCAATTTTTGTGAAAGGTAAATATTTTTGAAGAGTGGGTCAGCTACTCAGCAGTTACCCTGTGGGTCAAAAATTTCATCAAAATTGCTCTATCTGGCACGGTTCTCGAGATACGAGCATTTTTTGTTTTGCTATTTTTGCAAAAAAATCAAAAATTCAAAATGGCTGCCCAATATTTGGCGGGACAAAAAATTTTTGTAAACTGGGTCAGCTACTCAGCAGAGCTACCCGATGGGTAAAAAATTGCGTCGAAATCACTCTATCTAGCACAGTTTTTGAGATACAAGCATTCAAAATTCAAAATGGCCGCCATTTTTGGCGAGTGAAATATTTGTTGAAACTTGGAAAGGCTAGTCATCACAGATAGCCTGTGGGTCAAAAATTTTGCCGAAATCCCACTGGTAAATTTTTATTTTATGAAGAAAATGCTTGCAAAAAGTACTCATATATCATATATCACTTAATATTGTTATATATGTGTACCTTAAGAGCCTATATTTCCAATTTTGTGTTTTGCATTTTTGTCAAAAATTGAATATGACCCCCATTTTTGGGGAGGAGAAAATTTTTGGAAAATTTGAGAGAGTAATTTGTTTAGATACCCGGTGGGTCAAAAATTTCGGCGAAATTGCTCTATCTCACACGGTTAAGGAGATACAAGCAGTTTTGTGCTTTACTCATTAAGAAAAATGTTAATGCTTAATTAATCATCAATAACTCAGTCATTTCTTAACTTATCCCTGCCAAAATTTAATGTTGCCCAGATCTTTATATGAGGAAGGTATTTTCTAAATTTCAGGAGGATATATAAAATGCTTCGTAAGTTATCATCCGTACAAGGACGCCCTTTCAAAATACGCATTTTCAGTCATTTGACATCTCTGATTGGTGAAAATGTCATCGCAGTATATTCAGAAAAATTTCCCAGGGCTACTGCATACACCTGCCAAATATGAAAAGAATCCACCTTATGGCTGCGAAGCTATTGCAAAAAGAAAATGCAGATCCAGCAGAGTCGCTTCTCCCATATACAAACAAGTGTCCCTCACAGGACACTTTAATATTTACTTTAGGGAAAACAAGAGCACTCAGAGAGCGCAGACCTAAGCCAAGGCAGCTCAGTCCCCTAACGCTGTGTCTACTCCATAAAATAATTCCTGGGCTTTGAAAACCTACCATTAGCATTGATATTGTATTTTTTATGCTTTGTTCCTTGTCCTATTTCAGACATTTAATGAAAATTTCACCAAAATCCATCCATAACTTTTTGAGTTATATTCCTTTAAAAAATACCTGGAACCAGAAGATCTAGACAATGATCCGGATCACACTCAAAATCTAATCACTTCTTCCTTGTCCCATTTTGGACATGTCCTGAAAATTTCATCGGAATCCGTCCATAACTTTTCGAATTATCTTCCTTTATAAAATTTAGTCATCCAGAAGATCCAGATGGTGATCCGGATCACTCCCAAAATCTAATCACTTCTTCCTTTACCAATTTCTCACATATCCTGAAAATTTTATCAAAATCCCTCCATAACTTTTTGAGCTATCTTTCTTTAAAAATTAAATTTCAAGGATCCAAAAGATCTAGACAGCGATCCGAAACACTCCCAAAATCTAATCACTTCTTCCTTTTACCATTTCGGACATATCCTGAAAATTTTATCAAAATCCGTCATAAGTTTTTGAGTTATATTATTCACAAACAAACAAACAGACAGACAAACCCAGGCAAAAACATAACCTCCTTGGCAGAGGTACCAACTTCAAGAAGTCTACCAAAACTGGAAACTTTGGGTTTTATCTTTTCCTAATGGTGGCTTATGTTTGATCAAATTATGCTTTTTTTCATAATTATGTGAAAATGGTACTATTTAGATAACTTTCAGTTTCAACCATGGATGGTAAGTATTGTTCAAGACTTTCTTGTGCATTACAATTTCCTCAAAAGTCTAAAATACTAGTATTAAGTAATACACCGCAAATCTCATAAACAACTTGTCCAAATACACAAGATGTAAAGTCTGTTTGCATGTATGCAAATCTTGACTACATCACCCTGGTTTCTTTACAAAAGGACATAAATAGCCTTTCCTTTTAAAACGTCCAATTTATCCAAGTTAACAAAATAGCATCAGAGATGCCCATACCCCACAGCCTGGGGAAATAGTTTTCAACACCATGAGATATAGAAGTAGTGAAACAGTACACAGATTGGGATACTTTCAGAGCAGTGTCAGTGTCCAAATAATGTTTAAGTAGAGAAAATAACATCTAAGAGAAAGAAACTGCATGTAAAGATTAAGTATTAAAACAGGACAATTCAGTTAACTAAAAATTATGAAGCTTTAAGACTTCTCCCATTTTGATATTCATTTGTATTTTTGAATAATGGCTTGCAAGTTTGAATATTACCCATACATACAGATGTGGCAACACATGCTTTCGTGTGGAGTTCAGGCAAAACCTGTGGCTCACTTGATGCAATACCATCTGTTACAATGGGAAGTTGCAAAAGTAAAACAGTTAATGAATTCTAATATAACTTTAACAGTGCTTAATCTACATCAAAAGACACCCAAAGGTGCAAAAACCAAGGTTCAAGTAAAAGATATAAGAGAGATATAAGAGAGATAAAATAGTATTAGATATCCCTATAGAGAAATAAAATAGCATGATATGCAAGATCAAAGGTCAAATCAAGGTCAGACCATGACGTTGCACACCTACACCCCTTAACCAATGTCCCTACCAAGCATCAACTTCCTGCACCTTACGGTTTCTGAGATATAGCCCGGACAAGATTTTCAAACTCAAGGTCACTAATACAAGGTCAAATCAAGGTCAGACCATGACAAGAATTCAACCTTTTCATGTAGGATTTAATGAACATGAATACAAATTCATTTCATGCAGGTACAGGTGATATTTACCAGTTATGAGACCAAGTTCTACTATTTTGGAGCAAAAAGTCAATTTCTGTGAGTAATCACTATTCCAGTCCATGAGTATTTTGCAAAATATTAGTTATAAAGTGACATATTTCAAATTTTTTTATAGTGAGTCTTCCTGTGATGCTATAAGGAGGTAAATATTATTACATTTAACATTTGCTAAATTTTTTTTAAAGTTTTTTCTTCAGCTATATCTCTTCTCGAAACCAAGTTAATCAAAAATATTATACATCATGAGTGCCCCGATCTATTAATACTATCAAAGACATGATCAGAATTTTCTTCATCACTCCAAACAAGTAATCCTTGAAATCAATATTTCTCACTTATACACCAAAATCAGAACTATTGTTTAAGTTGAACTGACACATTGTAACATGAAGCATTATTTTGAATGCATTCCTGTGGAAATTTAAAAAGTGTTGGGAAGTCACAACTAATCAACAACTGTTACAATGGTGTTATTTTTCAGTATCATATTCAATGAACAAGTAATCGCAGAATACAGTAAAATATGGCAAAAGGTCTAAAACCATCAGATACTTGCAATTTCTCATATAAAATAAGTTAAAATCAAATTACAGCAATGTTTTCTGTATTGTTTATGCATTCACCTAAAACGGAAAGAAACATATACCTCTTACATTGCCCAGTTCCTTAATGAGAAAAATGCACCAGAAGAGGCAGGAAAATGACAAATTTAACAAATTTTAAAGATTATGGACCTATATCTGCATGTTTATTTTACATATTTGATACTTTGATATTTAACACGAAGCATAAGAGTTTTGGTATTTTCATAAATTCAATGGTTATTCAGTATCAACTCATATAGTACCTAGTGATCAGCCTGAAATATTCAGAGTCGTGACTTCCCTCAAAAGTGCAGTGACATTTACAAACAATGGCCACTTAGGCCATATATTCAAGGAGAGACGAGAAATACACTGAGAATGGTTACCTGGGGCCTCTAAAATAATTTCATGCACCACCTAGGCTCCAGGAGGTACACAGTACTATATACTCAGTACAAATAGCTGAAGCAATAAATACCCCAGCAAAATTCAAAATTTGCACCTGTCTGTCTTATCAAAGACAGATATAATATCTGCAGGGGTTGAAGATTGCTTTTAATTTATGAGTCCACACTGTCAGAGAAATAATTATTCCAAAACTAAAAATTTCGAATAAACTGAGTGGGGATGTGGGGGAGACAAAGTATATACCCGGCATGACTGGCTGAGGTAACATCCCCAGATCACTCGGAGCCAAAGGTTTGGACACCTCCACAGCAGATGGCTCAACTGCTGGCTCTGGTGGAGCAGGAACTGGTTCTGGTGGAAGGGCTGGCTTAGCTTCCTCAGGTTTGGGAGGTTGGGGTTCAGTTTCCACGACAACCACATCTTCCACTTCTGACTTAGTTTGGTCATCCACCAATTCTGTAGGTTCTTCATCGAGATCAATGTGGATGACAGCTGAAAGGAGAGCAGACATACAGAATTTCCATTTATCCTGTATTTAGTAGTGTTTACCTCAACAGCGACTGTAAATCTAGCTTAGTATTCAATTTTCATGGTGTGTTCAACTGTGTCAGCTGACTCTTAGAAAATCCATTTCCACAATTTACCATTTACACTGTCTTGTACTGTCACTTGTCACAGCAAATAATATGAAACTATAACCACCCACATTGACACAGACAAATATGATATTAACAACTGGAAAAAGATTTTTGCTAACAAAAACGAGCGGCCCGGATGAAGATATGGGGTTATTAAAGCTGTAATAGTTGAGGTATCAGACTGTAAGCAGAATGTAAGTTTTACTGTGTTTTGTATCTGATGGAAAAGCAGATTATTTAAAAACTGCAGCAGTTACAGTATTAGACTGTAAGAAGAATGTAAGCTTTATTGTGTTTTGTAAAGTAGTATATTTTACGAAAAGAATAGATCATTTTTACTATAAGTTGGCAGAAGACAAATTGTAGTTGTAAAATTTCCCTGCTAGAAAAAAATGCTTTTGCAGAAATTCCACCTAGAAAGTATGTATCTTACATATTTGTATTCTATACACCTAAATATATGCCCCTTACAGTGGACGGACGTTTCGGACACGGACGTTTCGGCCTAGGACGTTTCAGACAGGCCTTTTTAAGGGTGGACGTTTCGGACAATTTTTTGGGGTTATAAAATTTGTTAAACTTCTTTGTCAGTGCATGCTCAAGCATGTGAATATTGAAACCAACTCAGGATAGTACAGCTCAGGTGATGATCAAAAGTTTCACAGTAAATCAAGTACTTTAAAATTTCTGGTCAAAAAAGTTTATTCTTTATAAAGTTATGAAGTTAAGGGGACAGTATCATTTGAAACCTACTCAGGACTGCTCAGAGGTAATTATATGAAGCTGACTCTTCTTGTAAAAGAGGGACTATTTTGTGGTTAATAATTCATTAGCCAAGAACATTAACCCTTTATATCAACTAGACTAAGGACGCATCTGTGGCCAGATGCTGGATGTATCCACCGACAAAGGCCAACTAACATAGTTTAGAAGATAAACAGCATTTTTCGTTAATAAGCAAGCTGAAAGCACTTTTAAGTTTGGCTACCCTTATTTGACCCTGTAGCAGGGGCCCAAGGTGAAGTCTGACCACATCAAAAGATTCGCAGCCCATGATTTCCTATAAGTCGTTTTCACATTGCAAACCTCTAGGACCAATAATCAGCAAGAGGGGCCCAAGGTGAAATCTGACCACATGAAAAGATTTGCAGCCCATGACTTCCTCTAAGTTGTTTTCATATTAATGAGTTATTTGAGAAATACTGGCTATCTGCAATAATTCTAGAGATAACTCGAATTTACTCATTTTCAGTAGGTGAGTAATTACCTACGGGTCTGAAACTTCAAGTGAAAGCTCTCCCAAAAGTAGGTGAAGGAGTTATTTGACAAAAATTGGCTATCTGCAATACTTTTAGAGATAATTTGCATTTACTCATTTTGAGTAGGTGAGTAATTACCTACAGGTCTGAAACTTCACCATGTGAAAGCTCTCCCAAAAGTAGATGAATGAGTTATTTGATAAGAATTGGATATCTGCAACTTTTAGAGATAAATAGCATTTACTCATTTTGAGTAGGTGAATATTTAGCTACAGGTCTGAAACTTCACCAAGTGAAAGGTCTCCCAAAAGTAGGTGAAGGAGTTATTTGACAAAAATTGGCTATCTGCAATACTTTTAGAGATAATTTGCATTTACTCATTTTCAGTAGGTGAGTAATTACCTACGGGTCTGAAACTTCACCAAGTGAAAGCTCTCCCAAAAGTAGGTGAATGAGTTATTTGACAAAAATTGGCTATCTGCAATACTTTTAGAGATAATTTGCATTTACTCATTTTCAGTAGGTGAGTAATTACCTACGGGTCTGAAACTTCACCAAGTGAAAGCTCTCCCAAAAGTAGGTGAATGAGTTATTTGAAAGAAATTGACTATCTGCAATACTTTTAGAGATAATTCGCATTTACTCATTTTGAGTAGGTGAGTAATTACCTACAGGTCTGGAACTTCAGCATGTGAAAGCTCTCCCAAAAGTAGGTGAATGAGTTATTTAAGAAAAATTTGCTATCTGCAATACTTTTAGAGAAAATGCAGAATTACTCATTTTTAGTAGGCAAGTTATTTAGCCAGAGGCCTAATTTAGACATAAAGCCTACCAATAGAATACTGTGGTGCACCCTCTAATATACCTTGCAAACTTGAGAAGGCTAGCTATAATATTTTTTTTCGTTAGAGCGGTAATGGTGAAATCTCTCTACACACTGCGGCTATCCTGTGGATACAATGATTTACTCAACAGTGAGAACCTGAAAGTAGATATTGGTAAGCTATGCCATGACATAGAGGTCTGCAATTTCACTCTGTTATAGCTGACCAAAAATTATGTGAATAACATATTTAAACAAAATACTGTAAATGCAATAGTTTTCACGTTATAACTGATTTACTCAACAGTGATAACCTGAAAGTAGCTATTACTCAGCTATGGAATGAGCTACATGTCTGAATTTTTTCTATGTTATAGCTGACCCAAAATTAGGTGAACAACATATTTAAGCAAAATACTGTAAATGCAATAGTTTTCAAGTTACAACTGATTTACTCAATAGTGAGAACCTGAAAATAGCTATTGCTCAGCTATGCCATGAGCTATAAGTCTGTAATTTTTTTCCAAGTACATTTTTGCATCAAAAATGGTGTACAAGTTGTTGTGTGAAGTTGTGCTCACCTCTGAATGTATACTACACTTAAGAATAAATATTGACAAACAAAACAAATAGTTGTACAGGTACAGAGTATATTAATGTGGCATAAAACTATGTTGCAGTAGGAAACACTACTTATGTTTTGTGAAAAAAAGGTTTATGAAAAGACTAAATCCCAATGGCCATGCATACAGACCTTTATATATTCGTTTAGGAATATTTAATGAACTCTGAGTACTGTAAAAAAGAAAATATGTGGAAAAATTAGCCACAGTAAATTGTATTTTGCTAACTTTATATATAAGCTGTAATAAGTAACAGGTACCTGCTTTGATAAGTAAGTGATAATATAGTAGCAAAGCAGTTAGTTAACAGTTAGATTAATAATCGACTGTAATACCCAACAAAGATTCATGGAAAAGCACCGTCCTAAAAAGTAACAATTCTCTGGTTGGAGGTAATTAGTTGTCAGTAAATATAACACAATTCTATCAGCGACTAGTAAATAAAGTAGCTGCTGTAATCTTTGTAAAGTTAATTGAAGTCTATTGGTTTGAAAAAAGAAAATAGAGAAAATATTTAAAAAAAAAAAATTCTGAACACCGAGTACTGTTAAAAAAAAATTTGTACAAAAAATTAGTTACAGTAAACCGTATTTTTGTAAACCTCATGTATAAGCTATAAGAAGGAACAGGCACCTTTTTCGATAAGTGACAATATAGTAGCAAAGCAGTTAGTTAACAGATTAATAATTGACGGCAATACTCAACAAAGATTCATGGAAAAGCACTGTTCTAAACAGTAACAGCTCTCTGGTTCGAGGCAATTATTTGTCATTAAATATAGCACAATGCTATCAGCGACTAGAAAATAAATATAAAGTACCTGCTACAATCTCTGTAAAGTTAATTGATGTATATTGGTTTGAAAAAGAAGAAAATAGTGAAAATGTAAAAAATTGCTGAGAAAATTGAGAGTTTGGGAGTACTCACAATGACACGCTTTGTTGTCTAATACATTAAAGTAATTTAAACAGTAGAATTTTAGTAAAACTGTAGTCGTGTATACCAGTTTAAAATATATGATTCAGTAACTCACAAATTAGTAAAACATTATGTCCTTGCAGGTACTATATTCTTATATGCATGAATTTGCTAAGAATATGCCACTAATAAGGTACTGCAAATGCTTATTCACATCGTATGTATATAGCCATATTGTTACGGTTCCAACTGACTAGCAAAAATTTCAGAATGTTAGTCCAATACATTAGAGTAATTGAAATGGTAGAATTTTAGTAAAAGTGTAGTTGTGTATACTAGTTTAAAATATAATTTTCAGCAACGCACAGATTAGTAATAACCTATGTCTAAGTAGGTTCCATATTCTAGCATGTACTTGCAAAGAATTTGCCACTAATAAGGCACGTAACGGTTATTTACATACTATATTTGTTGTCATATTGTTACGGCTCCAACTGAGCAGAAAAAGTTTCAGAATTAGAGTTAACATGTTAGTCACGTACTTAGAAATCTTTATAGTAAACAGGTATGTAGGAAGTAGGAAAAAATGTACTCGTTTGATCGATTTACTTTAAAATAATCTGTGCAAATTAAATAGTTAAGGTTGGTCCATATATTAGTTAAACTGATGGACTTTACAAGTGCTAAACAGCAATTTTTATTATTGATTCAAGTTTCTCATTCGAAATGAGACAGTGGTGCATCTACTATTTGTATTTCAATAGTAATGAAAGTATGTTTAATTATTTGTTTTAGCCTCGTATCTGTTATACATAGCAACTTATTAGACCACAACATGGGCAAAATACAGTTAAGAAAAATCATAGCTGTAACAAGAAGTTTGGATGTTGTTAAATATATATTTGATAGGTTACACCCATGAAGACCAATTTGGATATATGCTCCCTTAATTGTAGAGGATTGCGAAGTAAACAAAAAAGAAACACACTCTTTAAATGGTTAAATGATCAAAAAAGAGGTCTGATAATGTTACAAGAAACACATTCAGATGCGTCAATTGAAGAATTATGGGAAAAAGAATACGAAGGGAAAATTTTTTTCTCACATGGTTCTAGCAGTGGTAGGGGTGTTGCTCTTTTAATTCCTAAATATATGAATGAACAAGTACCAATTAAAGCAATTGAGACTGACAAAGAAGGTAGAATTTTACTAGTACATACCGAACTGTGCAATAGAGATGTAATTGTAGTAAACATTTATGCACCAACTAAGGACAATACAACTCTACAAAATAATTTTTTAGAAAATTTAAGAATAATTCTTGAAAATTTTACTGATAAACCTTTGATAATTGGTGGTGATTTTAACACCTACTTAGACTCTGAACTTGATAAAAGAGGAGGGATAAGTCCTCAGACTTCATCGTATAAAGATAATCTTATACAGTTTATGGAAGAATTTTTATTAGTCGATATATGGAGATTGAGAAATCAAGACAAACGCCAATTCACATGGAGAGGAAAAGGTCGTGGAGGAATAGTTCAAAGTAGGTTGGATTACTTTTTAGTATCAGTCTCTTTAGAGTCTGAAATAGACAATACAACAATTAAACCAGGTTTCGGTACAGACCACAGCCTAATTAACCTCAATATAAAATTATTAGAAGGCCAGAAAAGAGGTAGAGGTTACTGGAAATTTAATAACAGTTTATTAAAAGACAAGGATTATATAAAAATAGTTAAAGAAACCATTGTCGAAGCTTTATCTAATAACCAATTTAATAATAAAAGAGTGCTTTGGGACTTTATTAAATGTAAAATTAGAACAACTACCATGATTTACTCTAGTGAAAAAGCAAAATCCAGAAATAAGAGAGAGAAAGAAATATGGAACATGCTACTACAACTAGAAGAGAACTGTAATCGAATGAACAACCAAAACACGTTTACAGAATATGAGAATTGTAAAACAGAATGGGAGACCATTCAATTAGAAAAAAACAATGGCGCAATACTAAGATCAAAAGTACGCTTTGCCGAAGAAGGGGAAAAAAACTCAAAATATTTCCTGAATTTGGAAAAACGAAACTATGATAATAAACATATGAAATCAGTGATTAATTCTAAAGATATATTGATAGACAAGCCTGATCAAATCTTAGAAGAGCAAGCCATTTTTTTCGAAAAACTTTATACATCAAATATATGCGATGAAGAAAGCCAAATTCTGACAAGTGAATTTCTTGAAAAAATTGATATACCAATGTTAAATGAAGACCAAAAGGAATTTTTAGACTGTGAATTAAGCGTTTCGGAGTTGTCTATGGCCTTAAAAGAAATGTCAAACGACAAGTCACCAGGGCTAGATGGTTTCACTACCAATTTTTATAAGTTTTTTTGGGCTGATATAAAACTTGTCGTTCTTGAAAGTTTTAATTACTCTTTAAAATATGGCGAATTAAGTGAAACCCAAAAAAGAGGTGTGCTCTCCCTTATACCAAAAAATGGTAAAGATACGCGGTATCTAAAATCGTGGAGGCCAGTCTCACTGCTAGCCACAGATTATAAGATCCTTGCAAAAACATTGGCAACAAGGCTACAAAAAGTAATCTCAAACTTAATTAATCCTGATCAAGTAGGATATATAAAAGGACGACACATTGGACAAAACATAAGGTCCATAGAGGACATTTTATTACTGAGCAAAAAACACACTATTAGTGGCTTATTCGTTTTAATAGATTTTGAAAAAGCATTTGATACTGTTGAATGGGACTTTTTATTTGAAACTTTAAAATCATTTAATTTTGGCCAGACGTTTAGAGCTTGGATAAAACTTCTATATACTAATATAAGTTCCTGCACAATAAATAATGGTTATTTTTCAAGAAATTTCACACTAGGGAGAGGAATTCGCCAAGGGTGCCCACTGTCAGCTCTGTTATTTATTTTAGTAGCAGAAATATTATCAATCAACTTAAGAGCCAACAAGGAAGCAAAAGGTATTACCATTGACAATTGGGAATACAAGATTTTTCAATTAGCTGATGATACCACTATTTTAGCCAAAGATCTAGAATCCCTGAAACTAATTATAACAGTTTTTTTTAAATTTCAAAAAATATCTGGCTTAAAACTGAATCTTGATAAATGCGAAATTGTTCAACTTGGGCCAATGATGTTGACAAGAGCTGGATTACCAAATGAGCTTTCAAATCTTAAAATTAATAAGGGCCCTTTCAAAACATTAGGGGTGTGGTTTTCGCCGGATTCAAATGAAAGCAGTAAACTGAATTATGATGAGCGTCTTAATAAAATAAACAAAATCTTGCAAATTTGGAGCCAAAGAAGCCTATCTTGGAAAGGACGCATCATGATAATCAAAACATTAGTACTGTCCCAGGTCGTTCACTTATTCGCAACAACTTTTACACCAAGAGAATTTTTAGTCCAGCTAGACAAAATACTTTTGAACTTTTTATGGAACAAAAAACCTGTAAGGGTCAAGAGAGAAACTATAATTGCTCCTGTAGAAAGTGGAGGTTTAAAAATGCCCGAAGTGTTTGCCTTTCAAGAGGCACAAAAAATAGCCTTCATGAAAAACTTACTTGTAGAAGATGGTAAATGCCTTAACCTCTTCTTAAAAGTCTGTAACTTTAAAAAAGTCATGTTAGACCATAAGCTATCCAGCAGTGTTATAGAAAACTATACAAATTCTAAGTTCCATCTCCAGACTTTACAGGCTTGGTTCAAAGTTAAAAATAATCCCCCTGAAGACTTACAAAGTATTTTAAATGAATATATCTTCCTAAACAGTCATGTAAATATAGATGATTCACCTATTCACCCTAAAGACTTAGGATTAGATAATGATTTACTTGATCTAAAGATTGTAGACCTCTTAAATAAAGAGAAAAAATTCACTACAGCTGAGGAGTTAAGGGTTAGGCCGGGATGGTGTATTAATATTATAAATATATACTCATTGCTGGATGCTATCCCGAAACAGTGGAAATTTATTATAAATAATGAAGTATACAGATACACTCCATACCCAAAATTTAGTACATCATTAAACCACAGAATAACAGAAATCAAGAAGGTTACAAGCAAGAAAGCATATTTAGAATTAATCAGACATGTAGTTAAAGCACCAACAGCTGTAGAAACCTGGTTGAATTTATTTCCCTTTCTAGAACAAATAGAATGGAACTCAGTGTTCACACTAGTATACAAAATAACCAAAGAACCGTATCTACAATCATTCCAGTATAAAATTCTGAATAGAACTCTTAATTGTCGCTATAATCTCTACAAATGGAAGATATCTTCCTCCCCTACCTGTATTTATTGCACAGAGAATGATACTATAGAGCATCACCTTTACCACTGCAATGTGACAATTAATTTCTGGAGGGAAGTTAGCACATGGCTTTACAAGATAAATCTGATAAAGCTCTCTTTTACAGTGTGTGAAGTAATTTTTGGACTTTGTGAAGCTTCACACACTGATGGGTGTATAGAATTTGTGTTTAACTACATTATATTATTAGGAAAATGGTACATTAATAAAAGTCGTTCTAACAATCAGCGAATAACATTTTCCAACTTTCCTTCTCTAGTAAAAGAAAAGTTGGAAATTTTGAGAATGAGTTATATTCTAAAGGAAAATTTAGATATCTTTAACAAGTTCTTTGGCACTTTGTATAGGTATTTTGACTAATGAACATTCAGTCAAATGTAGACTTAACAATGATTTACCATGCTATGTTCCTGTAAAACAATAAACCTAAACGGTATTTCAGGACTTTTAAGAAGATCTAGTATTGTTCTCTGCAACTAAAGGCAGTGTAAATATGTAATGGGTAGACAAAATGAAAAGTGAAACTTTTATATTAAATTACATAACTTCTTGCTATAGTACTAGAAAATGTACTTAAGTTGTATTCAGACAATTTTGATATTGTATGTTACAGTTTTGCTTTATGTAATGATACAAGAGAGGCAATAAAATATTAAAAAAAAAAAAAAAAAGTCTGTAATTTCACGATGTTATAGCTGACCCAAAAGTAGGTGAACAACATATTTTAACAAAATACTCCAAATGCAATATTTTTCAAGTTACAAGTCATTTACTCAACAGTCAGTACCTGAAAATAGCTATTGCTCAGTTGTGCCATGAGCTACAGGTCTGTAATTTCACTATGTTATAGCTGACCCCAAAGTAGCTGAATAACATATTTACACAAATTTCTGTAAATGCAATAGTTTTCCAATTACAACTGATTTACTCAACAGTGTGAACTTCAAAGTAGCTATTACTCAGCTATGCAATGAGCCACAGGTCTGGAACTTCACTATGTTATAGCTGACTCCGAAATAGGTGAATAACATATTGAAACAAAATACTCTAAATGTAATACTTTTGAAGTTATAAGTAATTTACTCAACAGTGATAACCTAAAAGTAGCTATTACTCAGCTATGCCATGAGCTACAGGTCTGAAATTTTACTATGTTATAGCTGACCCAAAAGTAGCTGAATAACATATTTATACGAAATTCTCTAAATGCAATAGTTTTCAAGTTACAAGTGATTTTACTCATGATGGAAGTTACTGAAAAGCCCAAAAGTAGCTATTACTCACTTAGCTATTGAGACAGACACCCAAGTTACTCACCATGTTGTAGCTCTGAAAAAAGTAGCTGAATAACATATTTTAACAAAATGCTCTAAATGCAACACTTTTCAAGTTATAAGTGATTTAGTGCATGATTTCATGACTTTTAATGCTTTTTAGACATTTTTGTCTACCACAGGCCTAATTTAGACATAAAGCCTACCAAAAAGATAGGGTGGCGAGTCCTCTAGCATACCAAGCCACCTGCCAAATATGAAAGAAATCTGGAAAGAAATGTGGACTGTAGGTCGCTAACAAGCAATATTCCACATTTTAGACATTTTTGTCTACCACAGGCCTAATTTAGACATAAAGCCTACCAAAAAGATAGGGTGGCGAGTCCTCTACCATATCAAGCCACCTGCCAAATATGAAAGAAATCCGGAAAGAAATGTGGACTGTAGGTCGCTAACAAGAAATCTCTGCGGACACGGACGAGGGCGCGGACGACAACGATGATGAATCCATAGTATCCCCGCTTCGCGTCGGGGATACAATTACTGGTTCAGCTAGCCTTGTCATCTGATCCAGACAGATAAAATTCATCTAAAACATAGGAAAGTATTTGGGAAGTTTTTAAGGGAAATCAGTCTTCCTTTCACATTTTGTGTAAATAATTTTCAAATGGTACAAGTAAATATTTATATGTTCAGTAGGAGATTATGATAGTTTGGGGTGTTTGATGGCTTCTGTGTGACTATAAAATTATCTTAAAGGCAGACAAAGGTCCCACTCTGAGTAGACTTACTTGAAACAGGGAATTAAATTTCCTTATAATGTAGACTATATGACCATATGTAGGCTGTTCAATCCAAGCACTCTTACATCATGAAAAGCTTTGTGTTTTTATACCCCTTTAATTGGAAATTGTGTTGAAGGACATTGGTTTTTCTTGTGTGACTACAATCCTTTAAACAAAACTTACAAATGATACTCTAATGTCTTTTAGGGCCACTACACATAGGGGATTTAGAGCAATTCAGCACTAAATTTCAGACCTCCTTATAGCCACTGTTTCATATTGCTTTTTAAATAAAGGCATTTGGCTTTAAATTATTTCCTGAGTGGGGATATTATACTTTTCTTCTCTATTTAACAATTCCTTTATTGGTTAAGAGGATTATTGGTGTGCAGATGAATAGACTGGAACAGTGTGCGGAAAAAAGTATTGTCAGTTTTATTTTCGTAATCTTGTGAGGTGTTTGTTATTTTACAAGCAACTGATACTACATTGTTTAAAACGGTGAATCGTTTAAAACAAATCTTCTATTTCTCTACTGCTACGGTGTATGCGTTTTAAACAGTGATATTTTTTGTGCTTTTGTATGAACAATACATTAAAGCTTGCAAAGTTTTGATAAAGGCTTGTTTTTGGCTTAAGGATAAAGTATGCATTCTTCTGGTAAGTGAAATTTATGTTTTGGCATTTTGTTATAATGTCGCCAATGTAGAGAATAATATGTTGCTGATGCTTATAACTGTATGAATGGTAACTAGAAGAATGTTTTTGCTAACAAAAACTGAGCGTCCCAAAAAGGTTCACCGCAATATAATATACAGTAGAAAAAGGTTTTTGAAAATAAAAACATGCAGTGCTGAGAGAAGAAGTGAAAGTTAAGCAGACAGTGTGGAAGTTTACGCATTAACATGAAAGAAAAATTTAAGCTTTATTTTGTTTTCTATGGTTATAAATTGTGAAAAGTTAATCTGACCGGCTATCTAGACTCATCACATAAGGTTTCACCAATACCTCTTAATACATTGTAAATCTCTGAAAGCAAGAATAAAATAGATATAAGGCAAAAACACAAAATTGGCTCTTTCATGACCCCAGTTTGATCCATAGGGGGGGTGGGGGGTGGGGGGGGTGGGGGGGGGGAGCTTGCAAAGTTTTGATAAAGGCTTGTTTTTGGCTTAAGGATAAAGTATGCATTCTTCTGGTAAGTGAAATTTATGTTTTGGCATTTTGTTATAATGTCGCCAATGTAGAGAATAATACGTTGCTGATGCTTATAACTGTATGAATGGTAACTAGAAGAATGTTTTTGCTAACAAAAACTGAGCGTCCCAAAAAGGTTCACCGCAATATAATATACAGTAGAAAAAGGTTTTTGAAAATAAAAACATGCAGTGCTGAGAGAAGAAGTGAAAGTTAAGCAGACAGTGTGGAAGTTTACGCATTAACATGAAAGAAAAATTTAAGCTTTATTTTGTTTTCTATGGTTATAAATTGTGAAAAGTTAATCTGACCGGTAGGGGGTAAATCGTTTGGCTTTGTGGGTATCGATATTGAATGTAAAAATATTTCAATATCGGGCGATATCGGGGGGTTCATATTGTCTACCAAATAGTCCGAATTCGGGAAAGTGAAAACGTTTTATTTTAGTGTTTCCTGAACCGCTAACAGGAAGCGAAATGAATCAAAACAAAACAATGCAGTTTTCATCAAAAACGCATTGAAAACTTCAAAAATGTGAGATAAAAGTGTACAATGTCTTCAGATTTTTGCTTTATTTCGAGTATTAACAGTGTAAGTTTACAGTTTTACTTAAAATGGCGATATTGAAATACGTGTTTAGATCTCGATATCGGGAGTCCAGTTCCAAAACAATAAATATCGGCAATATCGATAAACAATTTACCCACTACTGACCGGCTATCTAGACTCATCACATAAGGTTTCCCCAATACCTCTTAATACATTGTAAATCTCTGAAAGCAAGAATAAAATAGATATAAGGCAAAAACACAAAATTGGCTCTTTCATGACCCCAGTTTGATCCATGGGGGGGGGGGGGGGGGGGGGGGGGGGGGGGGGGGGTTAGGGGGTAAATGTGACCGGCTATCTAGACTCTTCACATAAGGTTTCCCAATACCTCTTAATACATTCTAAAACTCTAAAAGCAAGAATAAAGGAGATAAGAGGTAAAAACACCAAATCTGCTATTTTATGACCCCCAGTTTGACCCATGGGGGGGTCAGGGGGTAAATCTGACCAGCTATCTAGACTCTTTACATATGGTTTCCCAATACCTCTAAATACATTCTAAAGCTGTAAAAGCAAGAATAAAGGAGATATAAGGCAAAAACACAAAATCGGCTATTTTATGACCCCAGTTTGACCCATAAGGGGGGGTCTGGGGGTAAATCTGACCTGCTATCTTGACTCTTCACATATGGTTTCCCAATACCACTTAATACATTCTAAAGCTGTAGAAGCAAGAATAAAGGAGATATAAGGGAAAAAGACGAAATTGGCTATTTTATGACCCCAGTTTGACCCCTACAGGGGGGTCGGAGGGGAAATTTGACTTGCTTTCTAGACTCTCCACATATGGTTTCCTACTACCTCCCAATACATTTTATGGCTCTAAATGCAATACTTAAGAAGATAATAGGGGGGTTCACATGAATTTTAAGCTTTCTGATTGGTACCTGTGAGAAAATCGCCCATAAATTGGTCAATTTTCATCGGATTGCTCCCAAAATGTAATCGGCTCGCATTTTTGATAGTATGAACACATGTATGAAGTTACAAGCCTCTGCGGTCAGTAGATTTTCCTGAACTGCGATGACGGGCGGGTGTACCCGAAAAAAACTATTTTTTGATCATGTCACCTTGATAAAGATGAAAGGTCAAATTTAAGCATGTGGAAAAATTTTCCCACGCCTAAGGTATATAATAGCCAAATATGGTTAAAAAGCTTCCAATAATAAGGGAGATATTCAAGGGAGACCATAATGCGGCGGCGGCCAGGAAACTGATGCGAAACCAAATAAGCGCCCTTTTCATGGACGCTTAATTAATGAAAATTAATTCTAAAGAAACCTTCCTGTGAGTAAGCCTATTAGTAATCAATGTGTCAAGTTTAACTGAGATTAGTTGAACAGTAAGTCAGTTGGGGGCTGAAAACCCATTTTTTACTGTAAGATGGCCATTGGTGGACAGAAATAAGAAATTTGGCACCCTTTATAAGTGTGCAAATTTAACTGAGGTCAGTTGATCAATAAGATAGTTGGAGGCTGAAAACCCCATTCTGTTACTGTCAGGTGGCCATAACGCCATTCATATTGGGGCATTAAGTTGACCATAAAATAACAGTGTCCCTTTTGCCATCATTTATAGGTGTGCAAAGTTTAACTGAGGTAAGTTGAACAATAAGATAGTTGGAGGCTGAATACCCCCTTATTTCACTTTAAGGTGGCTACAACTTCATTCATTTTGAGAGTTTAAGGTGACCATAAGTATTCTTTTTATCTATTTTAATACCAGTGATAATTTAGATATAAAAATAGCCAGCCTCGGCAACCAAGAACCCCAGCCAGCAGGTACAGCTAAATGGCCAACATTCAGATTTGGGAAAATCTTAGGAACAACATCTGTTGTAAGAAGTACAGAGAACCCACGAGATGTTCTACAAAAGATTCACAGGCCATGATTTCTTACAAGTAGTTTTCATATTTTGTAGCCCTAGAAGCAATTACAAGGGAGATATAAGGCCTTTTTGATATGATAACCCTCCTATTTGGTATTAAAGATGTGATATGGCGGTCATTTTGTTTCCAAAACAAGGACACAATTACTCTCAGGCAAGTTTCCTATGCATTTACATTTTGTCCAAATCTGATAAAGCTAGTTGCAACATTTTAGGTTACAGAAAGTATCAAAGATTTTAGAAGAAACTTTAAGACCTCAAAATTTTCTAAAGTGCAACAGTTGCCGCCGGATACCCCAAAAACCTAATCAGCTCTAGATCCTCTTAGGACAAACATATCCTGAAAGTTTGGTGAAAATCCATGCAGGGGTTTAGGCTGTGGAACACCCACAAACTGTAAGACTCGAAAATCTTAAAAGTGTTGTCATGGCAACTAGGGGTGTGACCGAGCAGTCGACACTCGCCGAGCGAGGCGAATTTCATGAAAATTCGACCCCAATCCTTAGGGTCGATTACTCGTGTATATATAACAACCTATAGAACCGGTTACGTTTTTTAGTTAATAAAACATAAATAACATACCTTACTTTCATTAAATCGCATAATCCACCATTTGTAACATAAAATTAATGATATTATGTGCTGACAATAGCTAATTCAAGCGATTCAAAGCTTTTATCTTTATATTTTTTTTCGTTTACGGGAGCCGCCATATTGGATGTCGTTTCCTGTTATGGTGGATACTAAATGTCGCAAGGGCTCGATGTCGAGTCGAGTTTTTATCTGCGAGTAATCGACCTGAATTATTTGTACTCGTCCCACCCCTAATGGCAACAGTGGTAGCTGGATACCTCCCAAAACCTAATCAGTTGTAGATCCTCTTGGGATAAACATATCCTGAAAATTTGGTGAAAATCCATGCATGGGTTTAGCCTGTGGAACACCCAAAAAGTTTAAGACCCAATAAGTTGTTGCCACACACCCCAATATGTCATCAGCTTTAGATCCTCTTGGGGTAAACAAATTCTGAAAATTTGATGAAAATCCATGCATGGGTTTAGGCTGTTAAACACCCACAAAGTTTAAGATTCAGAAATCTTAAATAAGTTGCCATGGCAAAGATATCCCAAAACTTAATCAGTTTTAAATCCTCTTGGGGTAAACACATCCTGAAAATTTGGCAAAAATCCATGCATGGGTTTAGGCTGTGGAACACCACTAAGTTTATGCTTGCCACAGCTGCCCCGATGGCGCAGGGGACAACTATAACCCCAGCTTTTATGATCGAGGGTTAAAAATTGAAAAGGAACATAAAATATGAAAAATTTCAAAGCAAAGCAGTTACCATCATACCATGGCAGTAACTTTTGCCAGAATTTCATTAAAAACTGCAACAGACTGTCCTTTCATGGTGAACATATTCTGAAAGTTTGATAGCAATGAAACTTCAGGTTTGATGTCAGGAGCATGCATAAGCTTTCAAGAACTGAAAACAGCTCAAATTGCCCAAGAATAATGCTTGCCATGGCAACATTTTTGCGGAATCCTGGCCAAAAGATACACAATCAATAGGACACACATCCTGTGAAAATATGGTGAAGCTCAGTCAAGAGTAGTGGATATGAAAGAACATTGATTTCTGACACATGGAAGGACAGATGGATGACTGACCTTGACTATTTTTATATCCCCCTTCAACTTCTGTTGACGGGGATAAAAATATCACAATACCATCACACTAGTGTTTATTTATACCTTTTATAACACATTATATCATGTATGTCATCACAGAAAGTTATATATGAAACAATTTTTAAAACCTATGATTTCACTGAATAAGGATTAATACTCTGTCAACAAAACTATGATTTCATTGGATAAGGATATTATTTCCTGCAAACAATATAAATACTACAAAGCTTCTCACACAATATATTTTTTCTTTATTAGCAGTATAAGGTAAATTATGACTGGTGTTCACGTTTATTTTCTGAGGACAGTACTGGAGATCACTACCCACCAGTTTTTTTATTATGACTTACTTCTCATATGACTAGGCAGGGACTCCTCATCTATCATGCCTCCCTGTGAGATCTCATCCAGGCTGACTTTGTGCAATTTTCCATAGGGAATGTAGACTACCCCCAGCTCCTTGTCAAACTTATGACTGTAGGACTTGGAGTCTTTGATACCCTTACCTGGTGCCCAGTCAGCCTGCAACAACAGAATCAATTTACTGGTAGATGTCTAGATATATAGGGAGCACAGTTTAACTTCATACTGTCTATACCTTGATAAAAGTACCATATTTGTACAAAAAATAGCTTCAGAGATGCCGATACCACACAGCCTGGGAAAATAGTTTTCAACACCATGACTTATAGAAGTAGTGAAACAGTACAAATACCGGGATACTTTCACTTATATAAAGGAAAATAACATCTAAGAGAAGGAAAACTTATGTAAAGATAAAGTACTAAAACAAGATAATTCAAGATTTTCAAACTCAAGGTCACTACGGCAAGGTCAAAGGTCAAATCAAGGTCACACCATGACGTTGCACTCCTACATCCCTCACAAATGTCCATACCAAGTATCAACTTCCCACACCGTACGGTTTCCGATATATAACCTGGACAAAATTTTATAGGTCAAAGTCACTAAGGCAAGGTCAAAGGTTAAATCAGGGTCACACCATGATATTGCACCCCTACACCCCCTAACCAATGTCCCTACCAAGTATCAACTTCCTACACCTTACGGTCTCCGAGATATACCCCGGACAAGATTTTATACGTCAAGGTCACTATGGCAAGGTCAAAGGTCAAACTAGAGGATCGCTCGCAAAAAAAAAGATAATGTTTTTGCATAGCAAAAACAAAGCGTCCCGAAAAGGATATAAAGGTGAGTGCTAAAGTATTAAGAAAATGCTTCGTTTCTAGCCTTATACTGTTGTGGCAACCAAAGTCAGCGCAGTCTGCTCTATCTAGCACGGTTTTCAAGATATAAGCATTTTTGTGTTTTGCAAAAAATTAAAAAATTAAAAATGTCCGCTATATTTGGCGAGACAAAAATATTTTGAAAATTGGCATGGCTACTCTGCAGAGATACCCAGCAGGTCAAAAATTTTGTTGAGTTCGCTCCATATAGCACGGTTTTCGAGATATAAGCATTTTTGTGTTTTGCAAAAACTTTGAAAATTCAAAATGGCCACCATTTTTGGGGAGACAAAATTTTTTGTCAAGACCACTGCCGCGGTGTGTATCTCCCGCCAAGCATTAAAGCAGAAGAAATACCTTTTCTGAGATATTCACAATTTTTCATTTTCCTGTGTGAAAGCTCTTCCAAAAGTATGTGAATGAGTTATTTGAGAAAAATTGGCTATCTGCAATACTATTAAGAGATAATTCAC
Organism: Sabellastarte sp. h YS-2021; assembly: GCA_964017235.1. Lineage (NCBI taxonomy): Eukaryota > Metazoa > Annelida > Polychaeta > Sabellida > Sabellidae > Sabellastarte > Sabellastarte sp. h YS-2021. Next base: position 151,149,125 of record OZ024927.1, read on the forward strand.
ATTTACTCATTTTCAGTAGATGAATAATTATCTATGGGTCTGAAACTTCACCAAGTGAAAGCTCTCCCAAAAGTAGGTGAATGAGTTATTTGAGAAAAATTGGCTATCTGCAATACTTTTAGAGATAATTCGCATTTACTCATTTTGAGTAGGTGAGTAATTAGCTATGGGTCTGGAACTTCACAGAGTGAAAGCTCTCCCAAAAGTAGGTGAATGAGTTATTTGAGAAAAATTGGCTATCTGCAATACTTTTAGAGATAATTCGCATTTACTCATTTTGAGTAGGTGAGTAATTAGCTATGGGTCTGAAACTTCACCAAGTGAAAGCTCTCCCAAAAGTAGGTGAATGATTTATTTGAGAAAAATTGGCTATCTGCAATACTTTTAGAGATAATTCGCATTTACTCATTTTGAGTAGGTGAGTAATTAGCTATGGGTCTGAAACTTCACCAAGTGAAAGCTCTCCCAAAAGTAGGTGAATGATTTATTTGAGAAAAATTGGCTATCTGCAATACTTTTAGAGATAATTCGCATTTACTCATTTTGAGTAGGTGAGTAATTAGCTACGGGTCTGAAACTTCACCATGTGAAAGCTCTCCCACAAGTAGATGAATGAGTTATTTGATAAAAATTGGGTATCCGCAATACTTTTACAGATAATTAGCATTTACTCATTTTGAGTAGGTAAATAATTAGTTATGGGTCTGAAACTTCACCATGTGAAAGCTCTCCCAAAAGTAGGTGAATGAGTTATTTGAGAAAAATTGGCTATCTGCAATACTTTTAGAGATAATTCGCATTTACTCATTTTGAGTAGGGGAGTAATTAGCTATGGGTCTGAAACTTCACCATGTGAAAGCTCTTCCAAAAGTAGGTGAATGAGTTATTTGAGAAAAATTGGCTATCTGCAATACTTTTAAGAGATAATTCGCATTTACTCATTTTGAGTAGGTGAGTAATCATCTACGGGTCTGAAACTTCACCATGTGAAAGCTCTCCCAAAAGTACATGAATGAGTTATTTGATAAAAATTGGGTATCCGCAATAGTTTTTGAGATAATTAGCATTTATTCATTTTGAGTAGGTGAGTAATTAGCTACGGGTCTGAAACTTCAAGTGAAAGCTCTTCCAAAAGTAGGTGAATGAGTTATTTGAGAAAAATTGGCTATCTGCAATACTTTTAGAGATAATTCGCATTTACTCATTTTGAGTAGGTGAGCAATTAGCTATGGGTCTGAAACTTCACCAAGTGAAAGCTCTTTGGGATAGCTGCTCTGCAGAGATACCCTGAAGATAAAAAATTTCGTCGAAATCGCTCTATGTAGGACGGTTTTCGAAATATTAGCATTTTTGCGCAAAAATTCGAAAATTCAAAATGGCCGCCATTTTTGGCAAGACAAAATTTTTTGAAAATTGGCATGGCTACTCTGCAGAGCTACCCTGTGGGTCAAAAATTTCGTCGAAATCGCTCTATCTAGCACGGTTTTCGAGATATAAGCATTTTTATGTTTTGCAATTTTGCGAAAAATTCGAAAATTCAAAATGACCGCCATTTTTTGCGAGAAATTTTTTTTTTGAAAATTGGCATGGCTACTCTGCAGAGATACCCTGCGGGTCAAAAATTTCGTCGAAATCGCTCTATCTAGCAGGGTTTTCAAGATATAAGCATTTTTATGTTTTGCCATTTTTGCGAAAAATTCGAAAATTCAAACTGGCCGCATTCTTTGGCGAGACAAAATTTTTTTGAAAATTGGCATGGCTACTCTGCAGAGATACCCTGTAGGTCAAAAATTTCGTCGAAATCGCTCTATGTAGCACGGTTTTCGAGATATAAGCATTTTTATGTTTTGCAATTTTGCGAAAAATTCAAAATGGCCGCCATTTTTTGCGAGAAATTTTTTTTTTGAAAATTGGCATGGCTACTCTGCAGAGATACCCTGCGGGTCAAAAATTTCGTTGAAATCGCTCTATCTAGCAGGGTTTTCAAGATATAAGCATTTTTATGTTTTGCAATTTTTGCGAAAAATTCGAAAATTCAAACTGGCCGCATTTTTTGGCGAGGCAAAATTTTTTTGAAAATTGGCATGGCTACTCTGCAGAGATACCCTGTAGATCAAAAATTTCGTCGAAATCGCTCTATCTAGCACAGTTTTCGAGATATAGCGAGATTAAGCGCTATAAAAGTACAGAATAGAATAGAATAGAATAAGCATTTTTATGTTTTGCAATTTTTGCGAAAAATTCGAAAATTCAAAATGGCCGCCATTTTTGGCGAGACAAAATTTTTTTCAAAATTGGCATGGCTACTCTGCAGAGATACCCTGTGGGTCAAAAATTTCGTCAAAATCGCTCTATCTAGCAGGGTTTTCGAGATATAAGCATTTTTATGTTTTGCAATTCTTGCGAAAAATTCGAAAATTCAAAATGGCCGCCATTTTTGGCGAGACAAATTTTTGTTTTAAAATAGGCATGGCTACTCTGCAGAGATACCCTGTGGGTCAAAAATTTCGTCGAAATCGCTCTATCTAGTACGGTTTTCGAGATATAAGCATTTTTATGTTTTGCAATTTTTGCGAAAAATTCGAAAATTCAAAATGGCCGCCATTTTTGGTGAGACAAAATTTTTTTGAAAATTGGGATAACTACTCTGCAGAGATACCCTGTGGGTCAAAAATTTCATCGAAATCGCTCTATCTAGCACGGTTTTCGAGATATAAGCATTTTTGTGTTTTGCAATTTTTGCGAAAATTTCGAAAATTCAAAATGGCCGCCATTTTGGGTGAGACAAAAATTTTTTGAAAATTGGGAAAACTACTCCGCAGAGCTACCCTGTGGGTCAACAATTTTGTCGAAATCGCTCTATCTAGCACGGTTTTCGAGATATAAGCATTTTTGTGTTTTCCTTATTTGGAAAATTCGTAATGATTAATTAATCATTAATTACTCAGCCATTTCTTAACCAATCAATGCCAAAATCTAATGATTTCCAAATTTTAATAGAATGAATGTATTTGCCAAGTTTCAGGTGAAAATTCCTTTCCAGTTATCATCCGGACAAGCTTCCCCATCGAAAAAAGATATTTTTGGTCATGTGACCTCTCTGATTGGTTGAAATGTCACTGCAGCATATTCAAAAAAATTCCCCAAGGCTACTGCCTAAACCTGCCAAATTTGAAAAGAATCCGCCTAACGGTTAGAGAGTTATAAGGAAAACAAAATGCGGAGCCGCCGGAGCCTGAAGGTCTCCCATACACAAACAAGCATCCCTTGCGGGACGCTTAATCAAGGTCACACCATGACGTTGCACACCTACACCCCCTACCCAATGTCCCTACCAAGTAGTGCTGGGAGATTGCCATGACTTTACCTGTCGATGTTCGTATCGGAATATTTGTGAGCAAACTTCGAACCTTTCCGATCATGGAGTTGACATTGTAAACCAGACAGAAAAATCAAATATTAAATAATAACAAGTAAAATATACACAAATTACCACAAATATAACCAAAATACAATCTAAAAGCCATTCACAGACGTCTCCCTCACTAACAGACCATGCTTGATGTATCTCCACTCATGATTGGCTAATTTTATGATTACCTTGACAACAGTGGGAAAACCCCAAGGTGTTTCTATTTACATTATATTTATTGCATTCACAGCTAGTTTTGTCATTTTAACTGATGAATATTTCAGATTTTTAAAAATATTAATACGGTTGGCGTTTTATTGTGACCAAAAGGCTAGAAAGAAATTAATTTAGCAAACATCGGTTGTACTTAAATTTTATCGGTCATTGATCGGCAGGGAGCCAGCGACCGATAATACCGAAGTTTGCAAACATCGTCCCAGCACTACTACCAAGTATCAACTTGCTACACCTTACAGTTTCTGAGATATAGAACGGACAAGATTTTATATGTCAAGGTCACTACGGCAAGGACAAAGGTCAAATCAAGGTCAGACCATGACGTTGCAAACCTACACCCCCTAACCAATGTCCCTACCAAGTATCAACTTCCTACACCTTACAGTTTCTGAGATATAGCCTAGACAAGATTTTCAAACTCAAGGTCACTACAGCAAGGTGAAAGGTCAAATCAAGGTCAGAACATGACGTTGCAAACCTACACCTCCTAACCAATGCCCCTACCAAGTATGAACTTCCTACACCTTAAGGTTTCTGAGATACAGCCCAGACAAAATTTTCTTGGAAACAATCTTTTACAAATTTCTAAGATGCAGATTTTCACTTTTTCATGCAGCCAAACACACATTGTTTTCCTTGACGTATGACCTGACACCAATACACTAACATTGAAGAAGGAAATTCTCAGGTCAAGGAGAAGTCTACATTAATGTGGTCCCTTGAGATGTAACTTCTCAGGGTTCAACTGAATTTACAGGCTCAAAAGAAAGACTAATGAGAACAGAAAGTTTTGGTGTCTGTTACAGTTAAATTGGCTTGCTTGTATCTGGGCCATTTTCACAGTTTCTGAGATATAGCCCGGACAATACTTTAAAGGTCAAGGTCACTACTAGGGCTGTAATCATTAGTGATTTCTGTAGATCGAGGATCGCCTGTTAGATGCGAGTTGAACTCGAGTTGAACTCGAGTAAATGTCACAAATATAAATAAAATGACAATATCCAAATATTGCCATCAAGGGATCCGCCATTAATCTGTTTAGTACCATTTTATTGCAAGGAAATATATTTTGTTGCCGGTTAAGTTTTGCAGATATGTATGAGCACGTTATGGAACAGCCACATAAATAAAGGAAATAAAAAACCCACCATTGCTCATTAATTTTTACGTCTTTATGGTTAAATAAATTGCAAAGGTGCTAGTTTATAGCAAGATTAGTATATCACTGTTTATTTCTTAAAAACTCGAGTTTAAATTCTGTAAACCGATGTTATCCCTAAATATCGCCCATCGAGTTACGACTCGAGTTTCGGTCAACTCGTTACAGCACTAGTCACTACAGCAAGGTCAAAGGTCAATTCTAACATGACACGGCTGTGTCCGCGATTCTGATTGGTCGAGAGCTATGGTAAAACCTCGATATACATGTTGGCTGTTCTATTGTCATCCCATCGCAAGTAACAACAACCAAGTACATGCTTCCGGTTTTTGACAGTTAAGGATCAGAACTTATTATTATTCATAAAAGCACTTTTAATTGATATAATTCTGATAATGAAAAGAAAATATATAGAACCTAAAAAATTTTTTTAAAAAAACTATTTATTTTCGGCATATTTAGTGAGAAAATGCTACTGCCACAATGTTCAATTGGTAGAACAGCCTGATTAGTTTCAAACGTTTGTGAAATGGGCATGATTTTTTTGCAAAATATAAGGAAATTACAAGTATTTTAATTGTTTTGTCATGTTAGAATAGGAATAATGCCTGACAAACCATGCCTTCGGGGTTTATAATCTCAAACCATGGTAAAATTCTGCATATACCATGGTTTGTCAGGCATTATTCCTATAATAAAGGTCGCACCATGACAATGCATATCTACATCACCTAACCAATGACCCTACCAAGTATCAACTTCTAACACCTTACAATTTCTGAGATATAGCCCAGACAGGATTTTCAAACTCAAGGTCACTACAGCAACGTCAAAGGTCAAATCAAGGTCAAACTATGAGGGGCCATTTTACTTTACCGGTACGGGATCCACCATATTTGATAATTACAGGAAATTGTCAAGGAAATATGAAATTAATTTAAATTAAATTAAGTTATAAATGGGGGCAAGCCCCCAACCCCATAAATATTATTCCTGTGTATTACAATTAAAATAAAGGGATGGAATTGCTAAAAAACGTTGAATTATATTATTGCCCAAATCTCGTACCGGTAAAGTAAAATCTAGCCAACTATGACATTACAAACCTTCACCCCCAACCAATCTTCCTACCAAGTATCAACTTCCTACACCTTAAGGTTTCTGAAATACAGCTAAGACAAACTTTTCATGCCGCCTGTCCACCAGTCCACTTGCCCACCCATCCGGACACCATGGGTGAAAACAATATCTGCATAGCCCTTAAAAGGATGTGGGGTAAAAACTGAATATTGACATAACAGTAATTCACAGAATGAAGTTCTGTACCTTCAGACTGTTTCCCAGTAACCTCACACCTCTCAATTGAGTGAGTGCTATGGCAGCCTCTTTCCTCTTGGCAAGACACACAAATGCACAGCCTCTTGGTAAAACCAGCTACAATAGACACGACATTCTCAGAATTTTAAACCACATTTTTTCAATGAGAATTTATGGGACCAAAAGTTAAGTAGACAGATGATAAAGATATACTACATTGTTCTCCAACTGCATCAATCCATTTGTTTTATAATTGGACAGAGTTTATATTTTTGTTGAAAAAATAGCATCTTATTTTGTAGCAGTTTCAGCAATTTATTGAATATAAGTCTTAGAGTAATGCTGTAAATATGGCCTTTATACAATGATTCACTTATGATCAGGAAACAATAATTATTAATCATTACATATACCAAAGTATTTCATTAAAATGCCCTTGATATAAGGTCAGTGATCTATCCTTAATATTAATGAATACTTTGTGCACTATCAATAGTTTATGTCATTATTCACAGATTAAAATAAGTCAGACTCTAAGTACTGATTTACTTGAACTGCAATATTCTGTGAATCTGACAAGCTAATGGAGTAAGAAATCTAAAATTCGCCAGGAATCTAAAATTCGCCACCTCTAAAAGCTTAGTTAATTTTATGAAGAAAATGATGTTTTTGTCCAAAAATTGGTACTTTTCAGTTCAAAAAGCCTTAATTTACTATACAGTCAACAAATCTCACCACAATTCATTTATTTTATTAGTATTTTTACATGTGGCGAATTTCAGATATGTGGCGAATTTTAGATTTCTTACTCTAATACACTTACACTTATTTGAACAACTTTTCCACAAGCTTCCAGCTCCTTTCTCAGCACCTCCTCTGTTGTGTGTCGACTCAGATGCCCAATCCAGAGCGTTGTTGAACACACTGGCACAAAGTATACACACTTATGCATATTGTAAATCTAAACATATTGTGTAAGAGAAGTTAATCAGTTTCAAATAAAATGTGTTTGTAATCACGGGGACCATATGTTTTAAAATTTTTGGCACAAGCCAAATATTATATGTTATCATTATTTTACAAGCCTTTTCTGGGAGCAACAAGCAAAAAATGTGGCCAGGGGTACCAAAGCCATTCAACAGTATTAACTGGTGCCATATGAACTTGAGACCGAAGGTACTGAACACAAAGAAATTCGCAGATATAATAGGAAAACGTCCCGAATGACATATACAGAAAAAATATATCACGAATGAAGATAACAATATTATACGAGTGCGTAGCACGAGTATTATATTGTTAATCTTCATGAGTGATATATTTTTTCTGTATATGTCTGATGAGGGATGTTTTACTTTTATTATCCACCATTTTGTGGGATTTATGGGTCAAATAATATGAATATTTAATGAGAAAACGTGAAACAGACTGTCAAAAAGGATGAGCAACACTGAATATAAAACTTCAATCTTTACCTTGCAATATCTCAGTCATTTCTGCATGGATATTTATGCAACATACATGAGCAGAAGCGCTAGAATAACACCTTTCTAATGATATATTATACATATTTTTAAGTTACATACTTTCCGAGATATTGTTGAAAAACCGGAAGTTAATCACACTCAATATCCATAGTACCGGGGCGCCGGTGTATACAAAAAAAATACATCCCGGTCTGTATTTCCCCGTATTTAGGGCAAATACGTCGCGTGGTGGATAATAAAATTAAGTATTTCCCATTAGCCAAATTTTGCTTGTGAAGTATTCACATGCAAATTCCCAGAAATGACAAGCCAATTGCTTCTTGCTTCTGCAAGAGTTGGGCCCGTGAATCACAAGCTAAGTTCTTACCATTTACACATACCGTAAATTTCCAAAATAACGCCCAGGTTCAAATAAACGCCTGGTTCAAATTAACGCCTGGGTACCAAGCACACTGTTTACAATTTATGACACTGTTTTTATACTTCAAAAGAACGCCTGGTTCAATTTAACGCCTGGTCTGATAACCATTTGAAAATAATTAACGCCCGGGCCATATTTTGGAAAAATACGGTAGATTTAAACATTTAGGCTAATGGTTGAATCAATGTACTTACAATATCACATACATTAGGTTTATTGCAAACATACTTGCAGGCACCATAAATGGTTCAATCTAATATTTCATATACATCTATTTAATCATAGATGTTTTCAGGAACTCTGGGACATATCTGTTAGAAGTCAGCCCCTGTTAATATCCTTAACAGGGACTAAACATATAGGGATTTTAACAGTTTTTACTGCAGTAGATATTTTGTAACTAGATCCTCAAAAATTTACAAGATTTGGTTCTACTTATGCCTAACTTCTGGTTGTACAGTCCAGTATTTTTTCACAAGGACATCTCAAAACTCCCTCCACTATATCTAAATACAACTAGACTTGCTTACAAGTCTTTTACTTTTGGTACCTTGTTTAGACAATGACAATGAATGGATGCATTTTAAAACAGTCCGGATTTTACATGCTAACTGGATGTCAACTTCATTCAAGTGGGAATCTACTCAGAGAATAACAGTGCCCTAAGGAGGCACCTTGCACTAGGTTTAAAATGCAATTTATAATGCTTCTACTTCCTAATCAATACCTTATTTTTACTGCCTGAAAAATTAGCTGTGGGTTATATTCTCACACTAAAATCTGGTGTTTTGAGAAAAATACAGTAAAACAGAAGTAAATGTACATAGAATATCTTCTACCACAACAATAGTTTCCACTTGCAAACTGGAAGAATGGACAATCTCTCCAATGAATAACTTCAAGATCATCACTTTCAAATTCCAATTTTGATCACTGATCAGATTAATACTAGTGAATACTAAAGTCTTCTATTTGCTGATAAGACTGTTAACAAAAGGAAGCTTAACCTGGTCAGTATAATAAAATGGCATGAACACAAAATCACACTATGCTTCAACCCTTACTTATATAGTCAAAACCTTCCTTACCAATATCACAAGGCCAATAAAAGACAATTTTCTTATAAAACTTTTGTTAAAAAATATCCAAAAAGACCTCAGGAAAATGGCATTAATTGACCAAAAACACATCTTTAGTCTTTTGTGTAAAAAGCAGAATGCACTGGACATTTACAACAAATATAGTAACACAACAAATAGTGGAGTGGTGATTTTGTCAGATGCACTTGATATTCCATTTATTTTACATTACATCTGAACATAGCATGGTTTTTGTTTTCTTCAGGGCACACAAACAACATTGCTTTTGCATGGGTAATTGTGACCATTCTGAAGCATCACCTAAAATAGGAAGGTTGTGTAATTTCCAAAGCTACATTACAATAGCCACTCAGATAAGAACTAAGCAGATTTTAAGGCCCAATCAATTTTCAAGAGGCTCCATCTATTTTGAATAACTCATCAAATCCTCTGTAATTGACATAAATACAAACTTTCCACATGTTCACACATTCTGTGTTGATGCCAATAAGTGAACCTCTGGCCATGATCTCAGATTTTAAGTGACACAGATGGGAGCGTTTACAAAAATTTGCTAGGATTTACATCACATCAGAAATAGGTTTAAAGTAGTGATCTCAACGGCTATCCGATAACCGGGTACGCCAATCACTGAATATCTACCCGAATCAAAAATCACATACCCGAGTACCCTCATCTACGCATAAGTACTTCCAATATCGCCCATGTTGGCCGACCGAATCCCGACATGTCCCGACTTCATAAAGTCACTTCAAAAGGAAACTACTCACTTAAAATGTACAACAATATTGTTTTCTTACCTTTATACACCATTTATAGAATTAATTTATCTTTTTTTTTTTGACTGTTCATGCATTGTCAAATGAAGAAACGCTTTGAAAATCATCAAGATGTTAAAACAGTTAGTTAATTCGGACAACATTATTTACTGTATATTGGCCATATAGTGTCATTTATTAATTAAATAAATAAAAGTACAAGGTTTTCACACAGTATTTGATGCCTTTGCATCAACAAAATTGACTTATCAACCTGAAAAAAAAATTAAAGTTGCAAATCCGAAACTACATAAGAGCTAAGGTTATTGTTTAACTGATAGGTCATGTGACTCCATTTTTATGGAATGAACAACTGTGTTTTGATTGTACAGAAGTCCTCTTTTCATTAACATTTTTCCACATCATGGTGTTTTGAATGAACCAACGAGTGAAGCCCAAAATAATATTATCTTAAATTTCTTAATATACACGATTAATTTGTCATTTGGTAAATAAAAACGTTGGCAGGAAAGAAATAAAGCAAATGGTTGGATCCCATGTTTTGTGTGAGTTTTAAGTTTGTTGAATGTGGAGAGCGTGATGAATTATTGAAGCCAACTGGACTTTCTATAACTGATAAAAAAATAGTGAAGCAAGTTTTCTATTCCATTATGATATTTGCCACAATGTCTTTCATACAGAACCACATTACTCTGTTGTGGAACATAACTGAACAGGCCTGAGCATATTATGAACAATAAAATTGAATCACAATATTTGTCTCAAGACATTCATATGTGTTGATAATCTTCAGTTGCCCTGAGTTCTAGCTACACACAACAAATATTGATACAAGTCAGCTTACAATCTAAGTTAAGGATAAGTATGACCAAAGCATCACAGGCCATATTTTCCATAACTCAAATTTAATTTATATCTGCTTAACATTCCTTCACTGCAAAATAAATCAAATGTCAAATAAATGGATACAACCAGACAAAACTAAAAGGTACAATAAATTATTTCTGAATTTCTAAAGAAACTGATACTTAAGAAAAGTGTTGTGATAAAGTAGGTTACTAATACAGTAGAACCTCAATTATCCGGCCCTCTATAATCCGAATCTCCGGATTAAACGAACCGAAATCTTGTCTCCCTACTGGCAGTACATATAATGAACGGTCTAGCATGAGCGATATTACAGGATTTTACACATTCTCGAAAACCATTAATTCTAGTTCTTTATAAAATATACGGTCCACTGAAAATACCTAACTTCTTTGATCTTTATTGTATCAATAGGGGGGGGATTAATTCAATTACACGACCCCACTACACAACTTCTTTTATAAAGCCTGATCACTGATTGCGTGTTCAATTGCGTTTTGCAATTTATAATCTCCTGGAGTAGGTCCATTCACAGATTGACGTTATTAAAAGGTAAATGCCAGCAATGCATTACCAACCGAACATACATCCACTGAAGATGCATTCAATTAGGTTTTTGCAATAAATAATATCTCGAAGTTTTTCAATTGAAAAGATGCACTGCGATGTTCATCTAAAAATTAAACATCAATGCATGTACAAAACGAACACACCCACCTCAAGTCCGCGTAATATTTTAAATAAAAATGCATAATAATATCCATAGATACAGAGCAAATAATTCAAAATTAGAGGGTCAGATATATTATACAAGACAAATGTATTAAACTACTTCATCAATGACCATCCTCGTCTGTTTTAAGTACGTAAAAACGACTTTTCTTCAATTATCGCCCACTTGGCAATCCATAGACGGTGAAGTTTTGTTTCCTGCATCTATCCGAACCCCTCGATTATCCGACCCTGTTGTATGTCTCCCACTAGGTTCGGATAATTAAGGTTCTACTGTACTTTGATTTTAAATCCATTTTGAGATGTTAAAAACAAAATCAAACTAGAGGATCGCTTGTAAAACAAAGCGATTGTTTTTGCATAGCAAAAACAAAGCGTCCCGAAAAGGAGAATAACGGCAGCTTAATCCTGTGGGTCAAAAATTTTGTCGAAATCGCTCTTTCTAACACTGTTTTCGAGATACAAGCATTTCTTGAAAAAAAATTGAAAACTCCAAGTTGCCACTTTTTCTGGTGAGTGAAAAATTCTTTAAAACTTGGAAAGGCTAGCCTTCACAGACCCCCTTGTTGGTCAAAAATTTTGGCAAAATCGCTCTATGTCGCAGTTTTTAAGACACAAGCATTTTTTGTGTTTTGGAATTTTTTGCGAAAAATTTAAAAATTCAAAATGGACGCCCTTTTTGACAGGACAAAATTTTTTGAGAGTTATCCTGTGGGTCAATAATTTCATCAAAATCGCTCTATCTAGCATAGTTTTCGAGATACAAGCATTTTTATGTTTTGCATTTTTGAAAAAAAATTTGAAAATTCAAAATTTGCTTTATCTGGCACGGTTTTGGAGATACAAGTATTTTTGTGTTTTGCAGTTTTGCAAAAAATTTGAAAAATCAAAATGGCCGCCATTTTTGCTAGGGCATTTTTTTGAAAATTGGGTCACCTACTCACCAGTTCCCCTGTGGGTCAAAAATTTTGTCGAAATCTCTCTATCTAGCATGGTTTTCAAGAGACAAGCATTTTTGAAAAAAAATTCGAAAATTCAAAATGGCCGCCATTTTTGGCGAGTGAAATATTTGTTAAAACTTGGAAAGGCTAGTCTTAACAGATACCCTGTGGGTCAAAAATTTTGCCAAAATCCCACTAGTAAATTCTTATTTTATGAAGAAAATGGTTTCAAAATGTACTCGTATATCACTTTATTATTCTATATGTGTACCTTATAAGTATATATTTCAAATTTTGTGTTTTGCATTTTTTTGTCAAAAATTCGAAAATTGAATAAGACCCCCATTTTTAGGGAGGAGAAAATTTGTGGAAAATTGGAAAGAGTAATTTGTTGAGATACCCTGTGGGTGGAAAATTTTGACGAAATCGCTCTATCTCACACGGTTAAGGAGATACAAGCAGTTTTGTGTTTTACTAGTTAATAAAATTGTTAATGCTTAATTAATCATCAATAACTCAGTCATTTCTTAACCTATCCCTGCCAAAATTTAATGTTGCCCAGATATTTATATGAGGAAGCTATTTGCTAAATTTCAGGTGGATAGATTAAATGCTTCGTAAGTTATCATCCAGACAAGGACGCCCTTCAAAAAAAACACATTTTTGGTCATGTGACCTCTATGATTGGTCAAAATGTCACTGCAGCGTATCCAAAAAAAATCCCCCGGGCTACTGCATACACCTGCCAAATTTGAAAGGAATCCGCCAAACGGTCACAGAGTTATGAGGAAAAGAAAACGCGGAGCTCACGGAGCCAGATATCCTCCCATATACAAACAAGTGTCCCTTATGGGACACCTTAATTCCTTTTCAGAATATGCATGAGGGGTCAGGTATCCAGTTTACAACAGCCCTATTATCGAGTTGGCAATTTATATTGCACATGATGTTCTTTTAACTGATTCCTATCAGTATGTAGAACCAAACACTCACTGCAGCACAAAAACTATTAATAAGACCAGGTTTCAGCAACAGGAGGTTCATTTTATTACTTTATTACTACCCCTACTCTTAACCCACAACCCCATATAAAATCCATTTACCAGACATGCAAGAAATTAGAAGTCTGCAATAATTATATTAGAATCTCTTCTTTTTTCTACATTCTATTATAAGAGTATTCAATTTTACTGACTCAATTCTACTCTCCCAAACTTGTATTTAAATATCTTTATACTAATTTATCAATTCTACTGTACAATCTTTCTTTAAAGATCCTATCCTACACTCCCTGCTAAGTTGGCTAATAGAGAATGTATTTTGCTATTTACTTTTTCATACCTACATTTTATATTTCCACAACTTACTGGCCTGGAACATTTCTTCACTTGTCTTTATTAATTTTTCTGTGCACCGAGTTCCCCCGTGCCAGGAAGATACTGTGCCTTGAAAGCACTAGATTATATATTTTTCATTCAGGTGAGAAGTATTTGGGTTTTCTGTGTCAGTAGCTTACCGGCCACGTGTCCCTCTTTGAGCGGTGGCAGTCCATTTTCCAGCCTGATCTTTTCTCGCACCTTCTCTCGCCTCTTTCTTTCTTTATCCTTGTCTTTTGAGTGTGACCGCTTTCGACGCTCTTTGGATTTGGACCTGGATCGTTTCTTCTTCTCTCGGGATCGTGACCTCTTTTTCCTTTTGGGTGTCCTACTTCTGCACAGTAAGATAACAATGCACTGTCTCCTGACTTTGTATTTTGATTATGATTCTGAATGCAACATATAAATTGCTAATTACTATATTAATCAAAATTTTAGAGAGAAAACTTTACTCATTTTCCAATTTTAAGAGCTCCATTGGAATAATTTTTTACTAAATATCAGTTCCATTAAAAGATTGACACACACTGAAATTTTACTAGGAATTAATTTGTCTCTCCAAGGTCATTAACAAAAATAGTCAAAATTACAACCTAGTAAAAATCTCCAAATATACAGCATTTAATCCATTTGGAGTTGTTTTCATTTTAACCCAGCTCCATTACAGTCACCGATTTAGAGGCATATGAACAGTTTGCATCAATTTTAATGAATACTCAATCAATCCAAACTCATTTAGACTCAATTTTGTTTTTTTCAGATGTTTCTTCACCAATTTGATCTTTGCTTACAAAATTATTTCTTGAAAGCTTATTTGGATTAAAAATGTCAAAGGAAGGCATAGCATGAAAAAGAAAGAACATACCGTGATATCATTTAGAAAAGTTTTATCTAATAAAAACAAATGTGGACCACACTATCATAGATAATAATCTTCTATGATTATATCAAAAATTGACCTTTTAATTAAAAACCGACCAATAAACACATACTTTGACTTGGAGCGAGATCTGTCCTTTTTCCTGTGCTTTTTGGATGACTGTTCAAAGTATTCTCGACTTGGACCAAAGGGAAGCTCTCTGAGTTTCTTTTCCTTATGCGAGTAACCTCCCTCCTCTGAGACTTCCCGCTCTCGATCTCTTCGTCTTTCTTCATCCCGCTGTTTTTCTCTGTCCTTTCCACGAGATGATTTCCCACCCTCTTCTGCATCCCGTTTTGCTCTATCTCTCTTTCTACTGGATTTTTTGCTCTTTTCACGTCGGTAGCCATCATTTCTGTCTCTCTCTGGTTGTATGTATTCCTCTTTTTGACGTCTTCTGTAAGTGTACAGGAAGGACAAATCTTACAGTGGTATTCTAAATATTTATCAGATATTTGACTTTCTGGGTAATTAAAGAAGCATAGACAATTTTCAATCACTCACCTTGCCTGCAAGCCAACACTTGATGGGATGAATCTTTCACATTTAGCCTAACACGTTGTGGTGTGGCTCCTTTACTTGTAAACTGACCCCTTGAGGTTGAAGGTAATGCCCTATGATATAATTCCTTTACCTGTGAAATGACACCTGGTCATGTGACTCCTTCATCTGTAAGCCAATGTTTTTTCACATGTAAGGTGATACCTGATATTACAATGTCTTTACCTCTGATAACTGGTTGTGTAATTACTTGTAATTTAATACTAGTTGGTGCAACTACTTTAGTGTGGGATGATACAAAGTAATATAAAATTAAACCTGCAGACCTAGAACTTCCAATTCTTAGTTAATTAGTTCAAGTTACAGTTAACTTCTAATTACATCTACCAAACACAAATCGTTTTCTGGTGTTTGGATTTTAAAACTGGCTCAACTTATACCTAAAATTGACTTACACTAGGTCTACTTATACAGATTCTACTGTAGCTCCTTTACCTGTAGGATGATAGCTCGTGGTAGGAGTCCTCCTTAGCTCTACTAAAGCTGTCATTGTTCATATCTTCCTCCACATATTCCCCCTCCTCATACTCCCCATCCTCCTGTTCATGGCTGTAGTCATCACGGCTGTAATCTCTGGATGCCGCATCATGGCTCTAAAAATAGAAAGTCAATAAATACAAAGTAAATGGCTTCATGTACACACTTGCCACATAAACATAAAGGAAAAGCCCATTACAAAATCAGTCAAATTACAAGAAATCATGTCAGGGAAAGATATATATTAGTAGTTTATCTTATAGATTCATAAGACAATACTGGAAGCTAATTTAAAGCATATCTGACAACTGTGATCTCTAATTATATCCCGAAGTTCTCTCAGTAACTTAACCAAAATATTTGTGCTTTCCTTCAGAGATGGGATGAAACTTTGAATCGTCTCTTCCAACTACCCCAGTTTTCAAGGTAATTAATTTCCCTCTTTGTTGACCAATAATCGAGCCACAATTGATAACTTGTAATCAGTGCTAATCATCATTTTAGTCTAATTACCCAACTACTAGTGTTAATTTTACAGAATACTTATCTTTCTACCCCACATAGTTCAATTTCCTTAACCTAAACAACTGCTTAATGGCTTACAGTTTGCCCATCAAAGGAGTCCTCAGGATATCCAGAAGGTTCCGGAGGATGTGGAGGTTCTCTTGGTCTTCGTAATTCTTCATCAAACTCAACCTGACATTCAAATATATTACACAATTGCAAATCAGCAGACTTATATGGAATCTTATCTGACCAGACTATGTAATGTTTGAACTCTGCATATTAGAAGTAGTAGAATATCAATAAATTATGTTACATTTATGTCAAGCATATTTACATCCATATATCTCAAAAGTCAAATTAGAAGAAAGCTCCAGCACTTCCAATGAGTGACCGGAAGCATTCCAAAGAATGAGGTAAATGATCACCCACTTTCCATGAATCATATTTTTATGTTATCACATATGTATAATAAAAGGTATAAGAACAAGAGAACTCTTGGACAGTGTTGTGAGGTTTAAAAATTTATGCAAAAGACACAAACCTATGTTTTAAGCAAGATGGCAAAATAGGTCACCAACATTACACTGCAAGGTCTTCTATACACAATAAGATTACCCTCATATGCATACCGTTATGTCTCTAAATTTAACCCACTTAGATACAGATAATGTTCCCAGAAAATGTGTGCATTCACATTTCCCAACTAATGCAAGACAATACAATGAGGCATCTCTAGCAAAGGTGAGCTTTTACAGCAAAATATAATATCATAATTTAGGCTGTGATAGGTTACCCGGTTACCCGAGTCCAAACAAGCGAAGCAGGTAACCGAAAAAATGTGAAATATAGCGTAAATCAATGAAATACTCGAACAAACCTTACTATTCTGTCAGATTTCTTTATCTAGTATTAGTTTTTCACATAATTTTCCTTATTTTACAGATATTTAACAATATTTTTCGTAACGTTTTGTTTACATCATCCGCCATGTTCGCTTCTATGCTACTTCCACTGGGTGACAACTAAGACATGGTTACCCAAATTCGGATCGGTTCTGTCGAGGCGAATACCTGGTGTTATTTTTCTAATGAAGTCAAAGCCTTCATCATAATACACCTTGTCCAAGGTACCGTAATCTGTACAGATGCCCCTCCCTGCTAATCATCCTCCCCCCTCTACCTCTCAACCTTTGCAAAGTTCATATTTCGGGGTTTTACATCCCTCTGAACAGCCAGCAGCTTTGTGACTCCAGGATTCCGAAAAAAAAGATAAATTTTTTTAGTACTTCCCTAATCAAATACCGCTGACGAGAAATAAAGAAAGGCAAAACAAAAGATGGCCGTTTCGATCACAGATGCATTAAAATCTGCAAAAATACGAGATAAAAGTTTATAATTTCTTCGGATTTAAGCTTTGTATCCAATATTTTAAGCTCTCCCGCCATTATACATACTGGCAAGCGAGATCAAGGCTGCAAGTGTCCATTATCGCCCACTGCAACTGGACTCGAGAGTTGATTTTTTTTATCTGCAATAGCCGCCACCACCCAGCCCCCAACCCCTTTCGAAAAATTCATTGTCACAGGGTATTTATAGGGATGAATAGGGTATCTTTGTTTACCTAACCAAAATACCATCTTGGTTTGTCGCTTGGCAATCCGACAGAGAAAGTGAAACAGATATTCACAACTACAACATAACCTGTATTTTGCAAATATACCAAGAAAATGATATTCCATTTTGGTAAATCAGGGTTTATAAAAGAGTAAAGCTGTTGTTATGCATAACTGTTGTAAATAATGAAGTTGGGACTGAGAAAGTTAGTTCATTAACTTGCAAATTTAATAAGTAAATTAAATTTTTATAAGTTAATACCCTATCCAATGGACAATTGCTAATCCGGTCGGCGTAGACCGGCCCGCCAAAGGACAGAAAAAGTCGCCTTATATGTGTCCGTTATGGACCCACAAGCAGGCCAGTCCCACTGTATACTCGGCAGGTGGCGATAGTACTTCCTTCCTGTCTAGACAGCGTGACGTCATAGCATCTTTTTCGTTGTCTAAACGTATTAGACCCCTAGTAAACTGATAGGGGGGTCAGTGGTAGGGTCTTGTGTGTCCATTGGATAGGGTATTAACTTATAAAAATCTAACTTACTTATTAAATTTGCAATTTTATTGCGTTAATACATCCTATCCAATGGACAATTGCTGAATAACTACAGCTTGGTCAGCGGGTAAGTTACTAGGGGCTTAAGTGAACTAACAAAAATCTCTCCAGGCCTGGGAGCTTCCTGTCCTGAAATAGGTACATAAGGAAGTCAGCAACTGACTTCACAGGGGGTGCCCTGAAGTCCACCTCATTAGTGACGCACCACTTTGTAAAAATGGTCCACTTTGCCTCATAGACTGATCTGGTTGATCCTCTTTGAGGAGCCTCAATTCTTGCTGCCACTGCCTCAGAGAATCCCTGCTTCTTGATTCCTGAGGCTCATGGAGATTTAGGTTTGCCAGATTTCTGGGAGGGATCTGATTGAAGGGCTGAGTTAACAGGTTGGGCAGGACAGGCAGGCTCAGTGGGATCTGACTGGACATGGTCACTAGGTACCAAAACCAAAGCATGTTGGGCCACCCCGGAGCAATCAGAATGATTCTCTTGCATGGGGAGTCCTGCAACTTCTCCACCACTTTGCCCAAGATGGCTGCTGGTGGGAAGGCATATGCGTCCAGATTCTCCCATCGCAGACTGAGTGCATCCACAGCTGTGGCAAACCTCCTGCCTCCTTCCTTGTTTATATATGACACTACTGTAGTGTTGTCGGTTGCTACAAGCACTATCTTGTCTGAACAGAGGTCTTGGAACTCTTTTAAGGCTAGAAAGACTGCCTCTAGTTCCAGTTTATATGCAGCTTGCTTTCTGGTAGTGACCAGGAACCTGTGGCAGTGTGCTCGTTTAAGTGAGCACCCCACCCTTCTTTTGATGCGTCTGTAAAGATCTGCAGAGCATGTTTTAGTGGGTGTAATGGTTGACCTTGGAGCACATTGCTCTCCTCCAACCACCATTGTAGGTGGGGGTGCAGAGATATGGGTATTGGAATGACCTTTTCTAGTGATTCTGGTACTCTCCATTTGTTTTGAGTAGTGGGTGGACGATTAGACGTGTGCTCGATTAATCGTCGGTGACAGTGTAGAATCGCGGTCGGTCACTGGCGTTTTCTAATGATCGATTATTAAGCTTATATCTTACCTTTTCTGATTTATATCAATATCCATGTTTTTAAAAAATATTTTAGGTATTTTTACTTAATAAACTGACAGTTTTGTCTTCAATTTCAAGTTTGTTTATGTCTACCGCCATATTTACAGGGAGTGGGTACTTTTGGTAGATTCTAAATGTCGCAACACCATTATTCTTACCGGATTGACCTATACTTTATCCCGGAAAGTGTTTCTTAAATAATAAACAATAATGGAGTAAAATAATCGATTATGGGTCGATCATCGCTCGGAAAAATGGACGAATAATCGACCATGAAAATTGGAGGCGATTCCCAACACTAGTTTTGAGATGCCATTGTATGGGTCTCATATGTAGCCGACCTAGGTGAACTTGCTTTTCTGTGGCTGTTAGCAGACCTATCAAGGACATGAATTGTCGGACAGGACAGGCCGGCAGGGACAGTAGTGTCTGTATTTTTGCTTGGAGGATCTGCCACCAGTCCAGTGTGGGTCGGACCCGACCGGACTTGAGGTCAAACTGGTAACCTACAAAGTCGAAAACTTGTTTGGGTTCCAGTTCTGATTTCTCTAAATTAACCAGCCAACCTAGGTCTTGACACATTTTCACCAGGTCCAGGGTATGCTGGAGACAGACTTGGTGGGATCTGGCTCTCACCAACCAGTCGTCTAGGTACTGGTGGATTCTTATACCCTTGTGTATGGCCATCAGTTTCACCTCCTTTGCTACTACCGTGAACTCCAAGGGTGCTGTGGACAGACCAAAAGGCAGAGCTTTGAATTGGTATGTCTGACCTTGGACATGAAATCTCAGATATTTCCTGGACTGTTCCTGTATTGGTATATGGAAGTAGGCGTCCTTGAAGTCTATTGAGGTGACCCACTCCCCTTGTTGGAGGGATGTTCTGATGGTTTCCGGTGTTTCCATTTTGAATTTCTCCGCCTTGAGGAAGAGATTTAATTTGCTCAGGTCTAATATGGGCCTCCATTTGTTGTTGGGTTTGGGTACCAGAAACAGTCTGTTGAAAAACCCTAGGGATTTTTTATTTTGTACCAGCTCGACTGCATTTTTGGACATAAACTGATGTAACGCCTCCAACAGGTAGCTGTTCCTGTGAGGGTTCACATAACAGCTTATGACAGTGGGAGACCTTGTTAAGTTTGGCCGGGTCCGGAAGGGGAGGGTGTAACCCTCCTTCAAGATCTGAACTACTTTCGGACCGGCCCATAGATTCAGCCAAGTTTGCCAAAAAAGTTTTGAAGTCTGGCCCCTATAGGTAGATTTGAGGCAGCATTTTTGACATTTGTTACAGGTTTGACACAAGAAGCACCTTTCACATATTTTAATTTGAAATTTTTCTGGTGAGAAAAACAAGCTGCTGACCCGGGACTTACTTCTTTCTTTTGCGAAAGCCTGGGTACAGTATGAACAAGAGGTACAACATTTAAATTTACACAAGTGTCTATAGTTTGTCTCTGAACTGAATCTTGGATCCCGGCTAGCAGTCGTCCCAGTAAACTGTTTACACAATAATTGTCATTTGTACGACTGCTGGCCCTTGGCCGGTATTGAGGAGTAATAAGAGGCCTTGCCTCTGGCTTTCTTGCTCTGCCCACGGCTTCCAATATTTTTCCAGGCTGGTCGGTCTGGTTTCTTGTTATCTGCCCATTTGTCTAGGCGTTCATACGGGTGGAAACGACCTTTCTTCCCTGTGTGAAGCTGACCCTTGCTCTCAAAATTTGCAATGTCCTGTTCAGCTTGCCTGAGAGCTTCATCTGGAAATAGGGTTGGAATGTGGAGTGGAGCCGTTCTGAGGGCAGCCAGAGTATCTGGTTTGATACCAGTCTTGAGGTGTGACAAATAAGAATCCCTGCAAGCTAATGTAGTATTAGCAACAGTCACAAAGACGAAATCACTTAGGTGTTCTAAGGTCTTTGCCATGGCTTGAGTGATGCTGGAATTGAAATTCATTAAAAATTGAAGTTCATCAGCTGCACCAGAGACTCTTGATGAAGATTTGCATTTGCTAAGGTCTGTCCTGATAAGCTTCAACTGGGACTGCATATTTTCTTGCACTTTGTAAAGGCACTGTTGAAGCCAGCTGCCTGGTTACAAATGGTGGAGGCTTCACGTGCAGATTTTTCCTAGCATCTCAAATTTTCCTGTGAGATCTGACGTGAGCCTGGTGGGATTGAGGCAATACCTGCTGCCCTGGCTATGCGGCTATAAGTACTGTTGACCTTGGAAGCGTCGGCATTCCATGATGACACAGTTTTACCAGTTCCAGTATCACTTTTCTGATGGTCGGAAACAAAACCATACCATTTGGCCTGAGATCTGGCTGGTCGGACAAACTGGTCTTTGAGTAAACCTCCCGCTTACGAACTACGTGAAGGATATCCTTCCACCAGAGTGAGGTTGAGCTTGCCCATCTTCCTACATAGCCACTCGTCAGTAGGCATGTTGACCGACACTTTGCCCATTGGTTGTGCCTTGGGCCCAGCAAAGGGGTTGTCATCTGATGTGGCAGCTGCTCCTCTGAGAGGGTCTGGTCGGGGTAGGTAGGTAGCAATAGCATCAGGATCTTGGTCGGACAGCTCCCCTTCTTCCACAAAAATGTCCACAGGAGGTCAGTCAGAGAAATCAGAGTCTCAGTCCATAGAAACAGGGCTCTGTCTTCCGGCCAGTGCTGAAGACAATCTGCTGGAAACCTGGTGAGCAGCAGGTGAGTCGGTACCAGCAAGATCTGAGGTGTGGTCGGTAGTCGGTCTGCCTTTAAGCGATTTGCTGGTCGACTAAGTTCTAGAAACAGTCTGAGAGCTACCCTGCAAATCTGAAGATGGCTATTTAGTAGAAGTAGAAGAGAGAGACTTGTCGGTGGCCTGTCTCTGTGGAGAGTGGTCGGTACCGGCCAAGTCTGTAGTTTGAAGGTTGCCAGAAGGTCGGAAGAACGGCTCTGTAGATCTGGTGATAGCAACTGGTGGGGAGGTCGTTGGTGTAACTTTAGCAAAGGTCGGTTCCGGTTTATCCAAAGTTTTGGCGAGTAAGACTAACTCTTCAATCCTAGCGTCAGCCGAGGATCTGTGAGGGTTGGTTGTAGGCGATTTGGCAGGCTTCTCTGAACCGGACTTGGAGTGTTGAATGACTTTTTGGTTTAGCTGTAGGGTCAGGCTTCTTCTTCTTTGTACATGAACTCAAACCAGGGGACTGTACCATCCCCTGGCCGTCCACAGCTCCAACTACCGTCACAGAGGACGGGTGAATGAGAGAGGAACTGTCTGAGTCCTTCTGGGGAGTATCAGTAGATTTCTTAAGCTCCTGTTTTTGTTTTCTTAATCCTATAACTAGGTGTAGACAACTGCAAACGTTGTTCTTCAGTTAGGGAGTTACAAGCTTGGCAAATTATGAGAAATACAAGGATCTGAACCTTTACCTTTTTCTCTGCTGCGTGTGCAAAAACTATGGCTGTCGAAACTGGCCACGATGTCTCCACAGCTTCCATGTTTCTGGCCCGGAGAAGACATAATGATCTGAGAACAATGATATCCTGAGATGAAAACGATCTATGCACTCCCTAAATAAAGTTCATATAATTTTTCAAGCAAATATAAAAGTCACTGATAATATATTTCCAAAAATGATCCTGCTAAAAAACTCAGCGTGCGCCAAACGAAAAAGATGCTATGACGTCACGCTGTCTAGACAGGAAGGAAGTATGATGCGCCACCTGGCGAGTGCACAGTGGGACCGGCCTGCTTGTGAGTCCATAACAGACACATATAAGGCGACTTCTTCTGTTGTTTGGCGGGCCGGTCTGTGCCGACCGGATTAGCAATTGTCCATTGGATAGGATATATTAACGCAATAAAATGAAGAATGTCATAATAGACATTTGGATAACAGAGGTTGTACAAAATAGAAGTGGCAGGTGTCTACTCTGAATTTACTGTGGACACATGATGACAACAGACCTGCTCCAAGTCTTCCTCCCTGTCCTCATCCTGTTGCTCCTGGTAACGGTTTGAGCGGTGGTGAGGGGGTGGGGCTTGGTCCAAGGCATCATCATATTCTTCTTGCATCATGCGATGTCTGTGACTGTCCAACTCGGGCTTAACCTCCTCACTAGTCTTAAGGTGAGAGTCACTCGAGTCTTGCAACTGGTCACTGTATGAAATGTAAACTAGCTAAAATCATGGTTTTTTTTTCAAGATCTCTTAATAACTGAGACTTTAACAAGACTGTCTGCTAGTGCTGTATTTATTAATTTGGGTTTTAACGCAACCTTCAACACTGTAAAGATTTTCCGTATAATGACGGGTAGTTATATGGGCAGACGAAACCAGTACATTCAGTTGGTCAAGGTTCTGTACTGTAAATTGACGACCATCAGTAAGAAAACATCAACTTTCCCACATAGGGTCCGGGGTTTGAACCGCCGACCTCAGAGGTGGGAGGCAAGTTCATTTCACTGCGCCACCATGGTCCTGTGCTAGTGATTTGAAGTAGCAAACAACTTTTGATCAAGAAGCAGATTTTTATGGAGTTTATGTATAATCCCCATGATCAGACAGAATGTAAATTTTAAGATATGTTGACATGTGTTAAATGAAATTTTGTGTTAATGGTAAACTTAATCAGTTAGAGGGTATGGAGAATTATGAATTCATGCTTTTGTTTGATATTTTAGGCTGTATTTTCAAACTTGTTCATCATTTCTGGAATTATACTTAGATGTAATCCTTCAATTCAAACTTGGAAATTGAAATCCCTATTGTCAAAGAACAGAGTCTTCAAATCTAAAAATGGATTTCTGAAATAGTAAAGTGGAAAGAATTTGAACTAGAGGATCGCTCGCAAAAAAAAAAGATAATGTTTTTGCATAGCAAAAACAAAGCGTCCTGAAAAGGATATAAAGGTGAGTACTAAAGTATTAAGAAAATGCTTCGTTTCTAGCCTTATACTGTTGTGGCAACCGAAGTCAGCGCAGTCTGCTCTATCTAGCACGGTTTTCAAGATATAAGCATTTTTGTGTTTTGCAAAAAAATAAAAAAATTAAAAATGTCCGCTATATTTGGCGAGACAAAAATATTTTGAAAATTGGCATGGCTACTCTGCAGAGATACCCAGCAGGTCCAAAATTTTGTTGAGTTCGCTCCATATAGCACGGTTTTCGAGATATAAGCATTTTTGTGTTTTGCAAAAACTTTGAAAATTCAAAATGGCCACCATTTTTGGGGAGACAAAAATTTTTGTCAAGACCACTGCCGCGGTGTGTATCTCCCGCCGAGCATTAAAGCAAAAGAAATAGCTTTTCCTAGATATTCACAATTTTTCATTTTCGTGTGTGAAAGCTCTGCCAAAAGTAGGTGAATGAGTTATTTGAGAAAAATTGGCTATCTGCAATACTATTAAGAGATAATTCACATTCACTCATTTTGAGTTGGTGAATAATTATCTATGGGTCTGAAACTTCACCAAGTGAAAGCTCTCCCAAAAGTAGGTGAATGAGTTATTTGAGAAAAATTGGCTATCTGCAATACTTTTAGAGATAATTCGCATTTACTCATTTTGAGTAGGTGAGTAATTAGCTATGGGTCTGAAACTTCACCATGTGAAAGCTCTCCCACAAGTAGATGAATGAGTATTTGATAAAAATTGGGTATCCGCAATACTTTTACAGATAATTAGCATTTACTCATTTTGAGTAGGTGAATAAATAGCTATGGATCTGAAACTTCACCAAGTGAAAGCTCTCCCAAAAGTAGGTGAATGATTAATTTGAGAAAAATTGGCTATCTGCAATACTTTTAGAGATAATTCGCATTTACTCATTTTGAGTAGGTGAGTAATTAGCTATGGGTCTGAAACTTCACCAAGTGAAAGCTCTCACAAAAGTAGGTGAATGAGTTATTTGAGAAAAATTGACTATCTGCAATACTTTTAGAGATAATTCGCATTTACTCATTTTGAGTAGGTGAGTAATTAGCTATGGGTCTGAAACTTCACCGAGTGAAAGCTCTCCCAAAAGTAGGTGAATGAGTTATTTGAGAAAAATTGGCTATCTGCAATACTTTTAGAGATAATTCGCATTTACTCATTTTGAGTAGGTGAGTAATTAGCTATGGGTCTGAAACTTCACCATGTGAAAGCTCTCCCACAAGTAGATGAATGAGTTATTTGATAAAAATTGGGTATCCGCAATACTTTTACAGATAATTAGCATTTACTCATTTTGAGTAAGTAAATAATTAGCTATGGGTCTGAAACTTCACCATGTGAAAGCTCTCCCAAAAGTAGGTGAATGAGTTATTTGAGAAAAATTGGCTATCTGCAATACTTTTAGAGATAATTCGCATTTACTCATTTTGAGTAGGTGAGTAATTAGCTATGGGTCTGAAACTTCACCAAGTGAAAGCTCTCACAAAAGTAGGTGAATGAGTTATTTGAGAAAAATTGGCTATCTGCAATACTTTTAGAGATAATTCGCATTTACTCATTTTGAGTAGGTGAGTAATTAGCTATGGGTCTGAAACTTCACCAAGTGAAAGCTCTCCCAAAAGTAGGTGAATGATTAATTTGAGAAAAATTGGCTATCTGCAATACTTTCAGAGATAATTCGCATTTACTCATTTTGAGTAGGTGAGTAATTAGCTATTGGTCTGAAACTTCACAGAGTGAAAGCTCTGCCAAAAGTAGGTGAATGAGTTATTTGAGAAAAATTGGCTATCTGCAATACTTTTAGAGATAATTCGCATTTCCTCATTTTGAGTAGGTGAGTAATTAGCTATGGGTTTGAAACTTCACCAAGTGAAAGCTCTCCCAAAAGTAGGTGAATGAGTTATTTGAGAAAAGTTGGCTATCTGCAATACTTTTAGAGATAATTCACATTTACTCATTTTGAGTAGGTGAGTAATTAGCTATGGGTCTGAAACTTCACCAAGTGAAAGCTCTCACAAAAGTAGGTGAATGAGTTATTTGAGAAAAATTGGCTATCTGCAATACTTTTAGAGATAATTCACATTTACTCATTTTCAGTAGGTGAGTAATTAGCTATGGGTCTGAAACTTCACCAAGTGAAAGCTCTGCCAAAAGTAGGTGAATGAGTTATTTGAGAAAAATTGGCTATCTGCAATACTTTTAGAGATAATTCGCATTTACTCATTTTGAGTAGGTGAGTAATTAGCTATGGGTCTGAAACTTCACCGAGTGAAAGCTCTCCCAAAAGTAGGTGAATGAGTTATTTGAGAAAAATTGGCTATCTGCAATACTTTTAGAGATAATTCGCATTTACTCATTTTGAGTAGGTGAGTAATTAGCTATGGGTCTGAAACTTCACCATGTGAAAGCTCTCCCACAAGTAGATGAATGAGTTATTTGATAAAAATTGGGTATCCGCAATACTTTTACAGATAATTAGCATTTACTCATTTTGAGTAAGTAAATAATTAGCTATGGGTCTGAAACTTCACCATGTGAAAGCTCTCCCAAAAGTAGGTGAATGAGTTATTTGAGAAAAATTGGCTATCTGCAATACTTTTAGAGATAATTCGCATTTACTCATTTTGAGTAGGTGAGTAATTAGCTATGGGTCTGAAACTTTACCATGTGAAAGCTCTTCCAAAAGTAGGTGAATGAGTTATTTGAGAAAAATTGGCTATCTGCAATACTTTTAAGAGATAATTCGCATTTACTCATTTTGAGTAGGTGAGTAATCATCTACGGGTCTGAAACTTCACCATGTGAAAGCTCTCCCAAAAGTACATGAATGAGTTATTTGATAAAAATTGGGTATCCGCAATAGTTTTTGAGATAATTAGCATTTACTCATTTTGAGTAGGTAAGTAATTAGCTACGGGTCTGAAAAGTGAAAGCCCTTTGGGATAGCTGCTCTGCAGAGATACCCTGAAGATAAAAAATTTCGTCGAAATCGCTCTATGTAGCACGGTTTTCGAAATATTAGCATTTTTGTGTTTTGCAATTTTTGCGCAAAAATTCGAAAATTCAAAATGGCCACCATTTTTGGCAAGACAAAATTTTTTGAAAATTGGCATGGGTACTCTGCAGAGATACCCTGTGGGTCAAAAATTTCGTCGAAATCGCTCTATCTAGCACGGTTTTCGAGATATAAGCATTTTTGTGTTTTGCAATTTTGCGAAAAATTCGAAAATTCAAAATGGCCGCCATTTTTTGCGAGAAATTTTTTGTTTGAAAATTGGCATGGCTACTCTGCAGAGATACCCTGCGGGTCAAAAATTTCGTCGAAATCGCTCTATCTAGCAGGGTTTTCGAGATATAAGCATTTTTATGTTTTGCAATTTTTGCGGAAAATTCAAAAATTCAAAATGGCCGCCATTTTTGGCGAGACAAAATTTTTTTGAAAATTGGCATGACTATTCTGCAGATATACCCTGTGGGTCAAAAATTTTGTCGAAATCGCTCTATCTTGCAGGGTTTTCGAGATATAAGCATTTTTATGTTTTGCAATTTTTGCGAAAAATTCGAAAATTGAAAATGGCCGCCATTTTTGGCGAGACAAAATTTTTTTCAAAATTGGGATAACTACTCAGCAGAGATACCCTGTGGGTTAAAAAATTTCGTCGAAATCGCTCTATCTAGCACGGTTTTCGAGATATAAGCATTTTTGTGTTTTGCAATTTTTGCGAAAATTTCGAAAATTCAAAATGGCCGCCATTTTTGGCGAGACAAAAATTTTTTGAAAATTGGGAAAAGTACTCCGCAGAGATATCCTGCGGGTCAAAAATTTTGTCGAAATTGCTCTATCCCCAAGGCTAGTGACTAAACCTGCCAAATTTGAAAAGAATCCGCCTAACGGTTACAGAGTTATAAGGAAAACAAAATGCGGAGCCGGCGGAGCCGCCGGAGCCGGCGGAGCCTGAAGCTCTCCCATACACAAACAAGCATCCCTTGCGGGACACTTAATTCTGCTACACAGAAACTATACCCATCCAAAATAACAAAACTATTACTTCTGAATGAATTTAATCCTAAAAGAATCATATCACACTACTTCAAATACTGTAACAGAATCTTTAGGCAGAAATGTAAGTATAATCAAGAATACTTAAAATTGTATCACACAATTCTTATCACAACAGGCACAAAATTTGCATTCAATATACCTGATATTTGTTTTGTTCAGGCCCAGAGGGGATTTTCTAGTTTCCTCTTCATCAGATTCCCCATAATCAAAGTCTAATAACTTCTGAAAAGAATATACAAAGAATACGTAATTTAAGACTCTGATTTTCCAATTAGTCCCACATTACAATAGACTCTATTTTAGTAGAACCAGAGCAAGTACAATTTTGAAACAAGTGACACCAGTTGTGGGGTCACATCAGAAATTTGCTCAAGTCTTCTACTTTTTTAAGTGGGTATACGTTGGACTTAACTAGAACCAGTTACAGTGAATATTAGAGGTTATACCTTGAGTTCAAGGCATTAAAGGGTGATGCCCCCGACTACATTCAATCCTCGCTTTCCATAAACAGGGTGTCAAATTAAAAGTGGTGTCTCAGAAAATTGGAAAATAGGAATTTCGGGAGTCAAAAAATAGGAATAAAATAGGATTATTACTGGAAAAATATAGTGAAAATAGGAATCTTTTTTAACCAGATAGCCTCCCAACACCCCTATAGCCATCAGGATGTACCCAAATTTCCAGTTATGTTGTACTTATCTTTGAACAATGGAAAATATATAGTCAAAATGATGTATGTGTAACTCAATACTTATTTAATTGCATCATAAAAAGTCTGATAAAAACACATTCTATTGAACTACGTGTGTACATGTAACTCAGTTCAAAATCATAACTAGATTGTGCCGACTCAATGCCAACCTATCCCCAGACAGGCCATTTCTCATGCCAAACGCATTCATAGGGTATTTTTGTAGCACCCATTTTGTGTGATTCACAATTATAATAAACCATTTTTCATTTTTTAATGATACTGTAAAATTTATATTATATCATGATATGATAAAATCAGTCATTTTCCACATGATCAACAAAATTTAGTGAGCTAAAAAACATTATCATCACCAAAAAAAGGAAAAAATAGGAACTATCCTGGAAAATGGGAATAAATAGGAACTAGAAATCGGCCGCCCTGTTGATAGTAGATGCGAATAGAAACAGGATAGCATAGAAGAACACACATTATCATGTGTAATGTCCACCCATGAACCTTTTGCCCAAATTGTACAGTAGTCTTACAAGACCCTGTTTCATTTGTAAAATATATCAATGATGCTTAAATATTTGTTAGTGTAGATGTAAATTATTTCAGCTTCATGCCTTTTTGCATTGGTTGGGTTGAAAATTTTGACGAAATCACTCTATCTGGCACGGTTAAGAAGATAGAAGCAAATTCCTGTTTTTCTATTTTTGGCAAAAATTTGAAAATTCAAAATGGCCGCCATTTTTGGGAAAAGGAAATTTTTTTGAAAATTGCCAAGAGTACATTTTTTAGATACCCTATGGGTCGAAAATTTCAACGAAATAACTCTATTTTGCACGGTTAAGGCCAGTTTGTGTTTTTCCATTTTGGGCAAAAATTCGAAAATTCAAAATGGCTGCCATTTTTGGGGAGGGGAAAATTTTTTGAAAATTGCAAAGATTACATTCCTTAGATACCCTGTGGGTTGAAAATTTCGACGAAATCGCTCTATCTCGCATGGTTAAGGAGATAGAAGCAAATTTGTGTTTTGCCATTTTTGACAAAAATTTGAAAATTCAAAATGGCCGCCATTTTAGGGGACGGGAAATTTTTTTTTAAATTGCCAAGAATACAATGCTGAAATACCTGTGGGTCGAAAATTTTGATGAAATCGATCTATCTCGCACGGTTAAGGAGATAGAAGCAAATTTGTGTTTTGCCAAAAATTCGAAAATTCAAAATGGCCGCCATTTTTGGGGAGGGGAAAATTTTTCGGAAAATTGCAAAGATTGCATTTCTTCGATACCCTGTGGGTCGAAAATTTCGACGAAATCGCTCTATCTCGCACGGTTAAGGAGATAGAAGCAAATTTGTGTTTTGCCATTTTTGGCAAAAATTCGAAAATTCAAAATGGCTGCCATTTTTGGGGAGGGGAAAATTTTTTGGAAAATTGCAAAGATTGCATTCCTTAAATACCCTATGGGTCGAAAATTTCGACGAAATCGCTCTATCTCGCACGGTTAAGGAGATAGAAGCAAATTTGTGTTTTGCCATTTTTGGCAAAAATTCGAAAATTCAAAATGGCTGCCATTTTTGGGGAGGGGAAAATTTGTTGGAAAATTGCAAAGATTGCATTCATTAGATACCCTGTGGGTCGAAAATTTCGACGAAATCGCTCTATCTCGCACGGTTAAGGAGATAGAAGCAAATTTGTGTTTTACCATTTTTGGCAAAAATTCGAAAATTCAAAATGGCCGCCATTTTTGGGGAGGGGAAAATTTTTTGAAAATTGCAAAGATTGCATTCCTTAGATACCCTGTGGGTCGAAAATTTCGACGAAATCACTCTATCTCGCACGGTTAAGGAGATAGAAGCAAATTAGTGTTTTGCCATTTTTGGCAACAATTCGAAAATTCAAATGGCCGCCATTTTTGGGGAGGGGAAAATTTTTTAAAAATTACCAAGAGTACAATGCTCAGATACCCTGTGGGTCGAAAATTTTGACGAAATCGCTCTATCTGGCACGGTTAAGGAGATAGGAGGAAATTTGTGTTTTGCCATTTTTGGCAAAAATTCGAAAATTCAAAATGGCCGCCATTTTTGGGGAGGGGAAAATTTTTTTTAAATTACCAAGAGTACAATGCTCAGATACCCTGTGAGTCGAAAATTTTGACGAAATCGCTCTATCTGGCACGGTTAAGGAGATAGAAGCAAATTTGTGTTTTGCCATTTTTGGCAAAAATTCGAAAATTCAAAATGGCCGCCATTTTTGGGGAGGGGAAAATTTTTGGAAAATTGCAAAGATTGCATTCCTTAGATACCCTGTGGGTCGAAAATTTCGACGAAATCGCTCTATCTCGCACGGTTAAGGAGATAGAAGCAAATTAGTGTTTTGCCATTTTTGGCAAAAATTCGAAAATTCAAAATGGCCGCCATTTTTGGGGAGGGGAAAATTTTTGGAAAATTACCAAGAGCACAATGCTCAGATACCCTGTGGGTCGAAAATTTCGACGAAATCGCTCTATCTCGCACGGTTAAGGAGATAGAAGCAAATTAGTGTTTTGTCATTTTTGGCAAAAATTCAAAATGGCCGCCATTTTTGGGGAGGGGAAAATTTTTTTTAAATTACCAAGAGTACAATGCTCAGATACCCTGTGAGTCGAAAATTTTGACGAAATCGCTCTATCTGGCACGGTTAAGGAGATAGAAGCAAATTTGTGTTTTGCCATTTTTGGCAAAAATTCGAAAATTCAAAATGGCCGCCATTTTTGGGGAGGGGAAAATTTTTGGAAAATTGCAAAGATTGCATTCCTTAGATACCCTGTGGGTCGAAAATTTCGACGAAATCGCTCTATCTCGCACGGTTAAGGAGATAGAAGCAAATTAGTGTTTTGCCATTTTTGGCAAAAATTCGAAAATTCAAAATGGCCGCCATTTTTGGGGAGGGGAAAATTTTTGGAAAATTACCAAGAGCACAATGCTCAGATACCCTGTGGGTCGAAAATTTCGACGAAATCGCTCTATCTCGCACGGTTAAGGAGATAGAAGCAAATTAGTGTTTTGTCATTTTTGGCAAAAATTCAAAATGGCCGCCATTTTTGGGGAGGGGAAAATTTTTTTTAAATTACCAAGAGTACAATGCTCAGATACCCTGTGAGTCGAAAATTTTGACGAAATCGCTCTATCTGGCACGGTTAAGGAGATAGAAGCAAATTTGTGTTTTGCCATTTTTGGCAAAAATTCGAAAATTCAAAATGGCCGCCATTTTTGGGGAGGGGAAAATTTTTGGAAAATTGCAAAGATTGCATTCCTTAGATACCCTGTGGGTCGAAAATTTCGACGAAATCGCTCTATCTCGCACGGTTAAGGAGATAGAAGCAAATTAGTGTTTTGCCATTTTTGGCAAAAATTCGAAAATTCAAAATGGCCGCCATTTTTGGGGAGGGGAAAATTTTTGGAAAATTACCAAGAGCACAATGCTCAGATACCCTGTGGGTCGAAAATTTCGACGAAATCGCTCTATCTCGCACGGTTAAGGAGATAGAAGCAAATTAGTGTTTTGTCATTTTTGGCAAAAATTCGAAAATTCAAAATGGCCGCCATTTTTGGGGAGGGGAAAATTTTGTAAAAATTACCAAGAGCACAATGCTCAGATACCCTGTGGGTCGAAAATTTTGACGAAATCGCTCTATCTGGCACGGTTAAGGAGATAGGAGGAAATTTGTGTTTTGCCATTTTTGGCAAAAATTCGAAAATTCAAAATGGCCGCCATTTTTGGGGAGGGGAAAATTTTTTAAAAATTACCAAGAGTACAATGCTCAGATGCCCTGTGGGTCGAAAATTTTGACGAAATCGCTCTATCTCGCACGGTTAAGGAGATAGAAGCAGATTGGTGTTTTGCCATTTTTGGCAAAAATTCGAAAATTCAAAATGGCCGCCATTTTTGGGGAGGGGAAAATTTTTTGAAAATTGCAAAGATTGCATTCCTTAGATACCCTGTGGGTCGAAAATTTGGACGAAATCGCTCTATCTCGCACGGTTAAGGAGATAGAAGGAAATTTGTGTTTTGCCATTTTTTGGCAAAAATTCGAAAATTCAAAATGGCCGCCATTTTTGGGGAGGGGAAAATTTTTGGAAAATTGCAAAGATTGGATTCCTTAGATACCCTGTGGGTCGAAAATTTCGACGAAATCGCTCTATCTCGCACAGTTAAGGAGATAGAAGCAAATTAGTGTTTTGCCATTTTTGGCAAAAATTCGAAAATTCAAAATGGCCGACATTTTTGGGGAGGGGAAAATTTTTGGAAAATTGCAAAGAGTACACTCCTTAGATATCCTGTCGGTCGAAAATTTCGACGAAATCGCTCTATCTCACACAGTTAAAGAGATAGAAGCAAATTTGTGTTTTGCCATTTTGGGCGAAAATTCAAAATGGCCGCCATTTTTGGGGAGGGGAAAATTTTTTGAAAATTGTAAAGATTACATTCCTTAAATACCCTGTGGGTCGAAAATTTCGACGAAATCGCTCTATCTCGCACGGTTAAGGAGATAGAAGCAAATTTGTGTTTTGCCATTTTTGGCAAAAATTCGAAAATTCAAAATGGCCGCCATTTTCGGGAAGGGGAAAATTTTTGGAAAATTGCAAAGAGTACACTCCTTAGATACCCTGTGGGTTGAAAATTTCGACGAAATCGCTCTATCTCACACAGTTAAGGAGATAGAAGCAAATTTGTGTTTTGCCATCTTTGGCAAAAATTCTAAAATTCAAAATGGCCGCCATCTTTGGGGAGGGGAAAATTTTTTTTAAATTGGCAAGAGTAGAATTCCCAGATACCCTGTGGGTCGAAAATTTTGCCGAAATCGCTCTATCTCGCACGGTTAAGGAGATAGAAGCAAATTAGTGTTTTGCCATTTTTGGCAAAAATTCGAAAATTCAAAATGGCCGCCATTTTTGGGGAGGGGCAAATTTTTTAAAACTTCCAAGAGTACAATGCTCAGATACCCTGTGGGTCGAAAATTTTGACGAAATCGCTCTATCTGGCACGGTTAAGGAGATAGGAGGAAATTTGTGTTTTGCCATTTTTGGCAAAAATTCGAAAATTCAAAATGGCCGCCATTTTTGGGGAGGGGAAAATTTTTTTTAAATTACCAAGAGTACAATGCTCAGATACCCTGTGAGTCGAAAATTTTGACGAAATCGCTCTATCTGGCACGGTTAAGGAGATAGAAGCAAATTTGTGTTTTGCCATTTTTGGCAAAAATTCGAAAATTCAAAATGGCCGCCATTTTTGGGGAGGGGAAAATTTTTGGAAAATTGCAAAGATTGCATTCCTTAGATACCCTGTGGGTCGAAAATTTCGACGAAATCGCTCTATCTCGCACGGTTAAGGAGATAGAAGCAAATTAGTGTTTTGCCATTTTTGGCAAAAATTCGAAAATTCAAAATGGCCGCCATTTTTGGGGAGGGGAAAATTTTTGGAAAATTACCAAGAGCACAATGCTCAGATACCCTGTGGGTCGAAAATTTCGACGAAATCGCTCTATCTCGCACGGTTAAGGAGATAGAAGCAAATTAGTGTTTTGTCATTTTTGGCAAAAATTCAAAATGGCCGCCATTTTTGGGGAGGGGAAAATTTTTTTTAAATTACCAAGAGTACAATGCTCAGATACCCTGTGAGTCGAAAATTTTGACGAAATCGCTCTATCTGGCACGGTTAAGGAGATAGAAGCAAATTTGTGTTTTGCCATTTTTGGCAAAAATTCGAAAATTCAAAATGGCCGCCATTTTTGGGGAGGGGAAAATTTTTGGAAAATTGCAAAGATTGCATTCCTTAGATACCCTGTGGGTCGAAAATTTCGACGAAATCGCTCTATCTCGCACGGTTAAGGAGATAGAAGCAAATTAGTGTTTTGCCATTTTTGGCAAAAATTCGAAAATTCAAAATGGCCGCCATTTTTGGGGAGGGGAAAATTTTTGGAAAATTACCAAGAGCACAATGCTCAGATACCCTGTGGGTCGAAAATTTCGACGAAATCGCTCTATCTCGCACGGTTAAGGAGATAGAAGCAAATTAGTGTTTTGTCATTTTTGGCAAAAATTCGAAAATTCAAAATGGCCGCCATTTTTGGGGAGGGGAAAATTTTGTAAAAATTACCAAGAGCACAATGCTCAGATACCCTGTGGGTCGAAAATTTTGACGAAATCGCTCTATCTGGCACGGTTAAGGAGATAGGAGGAAATTTGTGTTTTGCCATTTTTGGCAAAAATTCGAAAATTCAAAATGGCCGCCATTTTTGGGGAGGGGAAAATTTTTTAAAAATTACCAAGAGTACAATGCTCAGATGCCCTGTGGGTCGAAAATTTTGACGAAATCGCTCTATCTCGCACGGTTAAGGAGATAGAAGCAGATTGGTGTTTTGCCATTTTTGGCAAAAATTCGAAAATTCAAAATGGCCGCCATTTTTGGGGAGGGGAAAATTTTTTGAAAATTGCAAAGATTGCATTCCTTAGATACCCTGTGGGTCGAAAATTTGGACGAAATCGCTCTATCTCGCACGGTTAAGGAGATAGAAGGAAATTTGTGTTTTGCCATTTTTTGGCAAAAATTCGAAAATTCAAAATGGCCGCCATTTTTGGGGAGGGGAAAATTTTTGGAAAATTGCAAAGATTGGATTCCTTAGATACCCTGTGGGTCGAAAATTTCGACGAAATCGCTCTATCTCGCACAGTTAAGGAGATAGAAGCAAATTAGTGTTTTGCCATTTTTGGCAAAAATTCGAAAATTCAAAATGGCCGACATTTTTGGGGAGGGGAAAATTTTTGGAAAATTGCAAAGAGTACACTCCTTAGATATCCTGTCGGTCGAAAATTTCGACGAAATCGCTCTATCTCACACAGTTAAAGAGATAGAAGCAAATTTGTGTTTTGCCATTTTGGGCGAAAATTCAAAATGGCCGCCATTTTTGGGGAGGGGAAAATTTTTTGAAAATTGTAAAGATTACATTCCTTAAATACCCTGTGGGTCGAAAATTTCGACGAAATCGCTCTATCTCGCACGGTTAAGGAGATAGAAGCAAATTTGTGTTTTGCCATTTTTGGCAAAAATTCGAAAATTCAAAATGGCCGACATTTTTGGGGAGGGGAAAATTTTTGGAAAATTGCAAAGAGTACACTCCTTAGATATCCTGTCGGTCGAAAATTTCGACGAAATCGCTCTATCTCACACAGTTAAAGAGATAGAAGCAAATTTGTGTTTTGCCATTTTGGGCGAAAATTCAAAATGGCCGCCATTTTTGGGGAGGGGAAAATTTTTTGAAAATTGTAAAGATTACATTCCTTAAATACCCTGTGGGTCGAAAATTTCGACGAAATCGCTCTATCTCGCACGGTTAAGGAGATAGAAGCAAATTTGTGTTTTGCCATTTTTGGCAAAAATTCGAAAATTCAAAATGGCCGCCATTTTCGGGAAGGGGAAAATTTTTGGAAAATTGCAAAGAGTACACTCCTTAGATACCCTGTGGGTTGAAAATTTCGACGAAATCGCTCTATCTCACACAGTTAAGGAGATAGAAGCAAATTTGTGTTTTGCCATCTTTGGCAAAAATTCTAAAATTCAAAATGGCCGCCATCTTTGGGGAGGGGAAAATTTTTTTTAAATTGGCAAGAGTAGAATTCCCAGATACCCTGTGGGTCGAAAATTTTGCCGAAATCGCTCTATCTCGCACGGTTAAGGAGATAGAAGCAAATTAGTGTTTTGCCATTTTTGGCAAAAATTCGAAAATTCAAAATGGCCGCCATTTTTGGGGAGGGGCAAATTTTTTAAAACTTCCAAGAGTACAATGCTCAGATACCCTGTGGGTCGAAATTTTTGACGAAATCGCTCTATCTCGCACGGTTAAGGAGATAGAAGCAAATTTGTGTTTTGCCATTTTTGGCAAAAATTCGAAAATTCAAAATGGCCGCCATTTTTGGGGAGGGGAAAATTTTTGGAAAATTGCAAAGAGTACAATGCTCAGATACCCTGTGGGTCGAAAATTTTGCCGAAATCGCTCTATCTCGCACGGTTAAGTAGATAGAAGCAAATTTGTGTTTTGCCATTTTTGGCAAAAATTCGAAAATTCAAAATGGCCGCCATTTTTGGGGAGGGGGAAATTTTTGGAAAATTGCAAAGTTTACATTCCTTAGATACCCTGTGGGTCGAAAATTTCGACGAAATCGCTCTATCTCGTACGGTTAAGGAGATAGAAGCAAATTTGTGTTTTGCCATTTTTGGCAAAAATTCGAAAATTCAAAATGGCCGCCATATGTGGGGAGGGGAAAATTTTTGGAAAATTGCAAAAAATTGCATTCATTAGATACCCTGTGGGTCGAAAATTTCGACGAAATCGCTCTATCTCGCACGGTTAAGGAGATAGAAGCAAATTTGTGTTTTGCCATTTTTGGCAAAAATTCGAAAATTCAAAATAGCCGCCATTTTTGGGGAGGGGAAAATTTTTTGAAAATTGCAAAGATTACATTCCTTAGATACCCTGTGGGTCAAAAATTTCAATGAAATCGCTCTATCTCGCACGGTTAAGGAGATAGAAGCAAATTTGTGTTTTGCCATTTTTGGCAAAAATTCTAAAATTCAAAATGGCCGCCATTTTTGGGGAGGGGAAAATTTTTGGAAAATTGCAAAGAGTACATTCCTTAGATACCCTGTGACTCAAAAATTCTGTCCAAATCGCTCTATCTCTTACGGTTTCTGAGATATTAAGATTTTTTCGTTTTTCGCAAAAATTCAAGATGGCCGCCAAAAGTGGCGAAAATTGAAAATTTTCAATTTTGTACAGAATACTCTTCTACTACCCTGTGAGTCAAAAATTCTGTCAAAATCACTCTATCTCTTACGGTTTCTGAGATATTAGCAAATTACTCAAAAGTAGTACTGAAAATACACAATGAAGTACCTAAATGGCTATTACTCATGTACTGACAAAGCTATCAGTCCCAAATGCAATACCAAGCGAGCTATGGACATAACAATCTTGTATTCAAAATTGTAGTAAAATATCTTTAATTATCTTGGCTTAAATGCACGGAAACCAATGGGTACTGAAAATAGCTGTACTTAAGTATTACTCAGTAAGCAAAAGAGGTACAACAGCCAAAAGCAATCCCAAGCAAGCTACTGACCCAATAAGCCTGCATACCAAATTTGGTGACAATAGCTCTAATACTTTTCCTTTAAATGAGCGGAAACCATGCGTGACGCCGGACATCGGACGCCGGACATCGGACATCGGACGCCGGACATCGGACGGCGAAAAAAGCAAAAATAATATATCCACCCCCCAAGGGGGTGGACATAATTACTCAAAAGTAGTACTGAAAATACACAATGAAGTACCTAAATGGCTATTACTCATGTACTGACAAAGCTATCAGTCCCAAATGCAATACCAAGCGAGCTATGGACATAACAATCTTGTATTCAAAATTGTAGTAAAATATCTTTAATTATTTTGGCTTAAATGCACGGAAACCAATGGGTACTGAAAATAGCTGTACTTAAGTATTACTCAGTAAGCAAAAGAGGTACAACAGCCAAAAGCAATCCCAAGCAAGCTACTGACCCAATAAGCCTGCATACCAAATTTGGTGACAATAGCTCTAATACTTTTCCTTTAAATGAGCGGAAACCATGCGTGACGCCGGACATCGGACCCCGGACGCCGGACATCGGACGGCGAAAAAAGCAAAAATAATATATCCACCCCCCAGGGGGGTGGACATAATTAACTTACTTCAGTTTAACTACACAAACTTTTATACCACAAGAAATACCCAATGTTTCTTCAAGAATAACTGTATAAATTCTTATCATTATCATAAAAACGAACTGTTGTAATATAAAATTACTTTTAACATTCACTTGAAGTATGAGCACCATTGACTTATATCTATCAAAAACAATTGACAAAATAATTGCCATGACAATATTATGTAAGGACTGACACCATAATTACCAATGAAAGAGCAATTTTCTGGATTTTGATCAAAAAGGTTAAATAAACATTTTCTGCACCAGTCATTTATCTGAACCATATTCTGATTAATGCAAAATATTCTACAAATTTGCCCACTTATCTTACCTTGTTAAAAGCAGGTTTTGCTGGAGTTGCTTTTTCTTCAGTTGTTTCCCCCAACAATTGGTTGGTCAGTGCCTGGATCTGTGTAAGCAGGCCACTGTCTATCAGCGGAGTCTGGGGCACAGCGGGTTTAGCTAGAATCTTGGACTGCTGCACCAGCTGCTCTTGTAACACCTGCAGCTGTCGAAGCTGTGATTCCTGGGCACTTAAAGTCAGCTGTTGGGGCTGTAAAGATGTGGCAAATTAAAGCAAGATTACCATAAAAAGCATATCTACACTGGTTTTATTTCAGTTCATTGTGCATTTACCTGAAAATCACCTGCAAGTGGTATGGGGTACATACGGAGTCAACAAATTTATATTTAACATTTCTGCATTGGAAATAATAAAAAATAACTTATTAAATTCTATTTTTAGTCTTTTGATACTAACACTGGATATTACAAACCTACAAGGAGTGATTTTAGGTTCCGGAGTATGCATCAAAAAAATTTATATTTTGAAAGGACTATTGTATCCCCACTGTTACACTGAAAGTACATGTATGTTTATCTTAAATATTCCTTGTTCTTAAAATTGCAGAGAAATTTGGCTTTTCTGTTTGAAATTTACCACAAAAACTGAGTCCAAGTCATGTCATCATGGTTTAGTCTATGACAATGAACTCCAAAGTCAAGCACAACACTAGTTAGTAATAATACAATGGGCTCAATTTACACAATATCAGTTTTGAAAGGAAAATCAGATAAATATGACACAGACTTGTTATAGGTGTGGTCTCTTGATGCTCTTCTTCAGCAATTATGATGCACATTCTCAATATTTATGTAAATTGATACACTAATTGCCAAATATACAGAAAACATCACAACTATAGGTATGCAGTGTGCATATAAATTTTGATTTGCTTAGTTTTGGGTATAACACTCATTGGATCTACAGTTAGCTTCATACTTATTTTATGTTTCCCAATTAGTGCTGCTAAGATGTTTGACGAATTTTGATAGTTCGCTTGTTGACTGTCCTGAAAATGAAGTTTTGTTCACTCTACTGAAGTTTGGCCTTGGCAAAACATTTAGAAATCACCAATTTGGCACAAATACAATTTTCCTCCAACTATAAAAGTTATGTTTCACTGAGAAACATGATGAAATTTTTCCAAAATATCTATGAATATTATATATTTTAATTAGGGATGTGACAGTACCAGATTTTCTAGTTCGGGATTCTGCCAATGCAAAACTGTCCCAATTCCGGGATACCGAAGAAGTTTGAGTTTCAGCATTTCCCCAATTGAATAGCCCTACAAACAGGAAGTGATTTTCTGTATCCAAAACATGGCAGTACTTCTTGAGGAAATCACTATAAATCCATTAAAATCTCGTGAAAAATGAGGTTATAGTTTATAATTTCTTCAGATTCAGGTTTAGTATTTCATATTTTACATTTCCCAAAAATTATATCGGCCGACATTTGAGATTCCGGTTGTGAAAGTGGTCTTGGTATTTCAGTATAATTGTCTCGATACCGGTATACCGCCACTACCGACTCACCCCTAATTTTAAAGTAGTTTCAGCATGGTGATGGAATTTTGTGAATGATTTCCAAATTTTTACTAATTTTTAAAGCATTGATCAGATGATCAAACTAGAATACTAGATCAAACTAGCTTGTAGAGATGAATTCAAATTTTTGAACCTGTTACCAAAAGCGGAAAGTTGACCAAAAAACCAGGTACGTTTGATCTAGTAAACGCCAAGACATAATGTACCTGAGCTATATCTCGCACATAAATATGAATCGTGATGTACCTTATGAAGACTTTTGAGGACAAAACATGTAATATATTGATCAGTATTATAAAGAAGCATCAGAGATGCCCATACCCCACAACCTGGGGAAATAGTTTTCAACACCATGAGATACAGAAGTAGTGAAACAGTACAAAGATCGGGATACTTTCCAAGCAGTGTCAGTTAGTGTTGTGAACGGTAAACCGGTATACCGCATTTTGTTTCGTTTAGGTAGAAATGACGAAATCCGCATAGAATATTTAAGTACCAGTTATTGAAAACGTCATTAAATTAGGCTTTCTACTGGTTAATATTTCGTCAAAACAATAAAGAACATATATATTTGAGGAAATAACTTAAATTTTCACTTTGTATTCATGGTAAATGAAGTTTACACAACTCAAAATATCTCATTTTTTATTTTTAGAACCGGTCCGACCACTAGTGTCAGTTATATTAAGGTCTAAATGATGTTTAAGTAGAGAAAATAACATCTAAGAGAAACAAAATGTATGCAAAGATAAAGTATTAAAACAAGACAATTCAATAGCAAGATGACAGCATTAATCAGTAAACTAAAAACTATGATGCACACCTACAACCCCTAAGCAATGTCCCTACCAAGTAACAACTTCCTACACCTCACAGTTCCTGAGATATAGCCCGGACAAGATTTTATAGGTCAAGGTCACTACAACGAGGTCAAAGGTAAAATCAAGGTCACATCATGACGTTGCACACCTACACCGCCTAACCAATGTCCCCACCAAGTGTCAACTTCCTACACCTTACGGTTTCCGAGATATAGCCCAGACAAGATTTTATAGGTCAAGGTCACTATGGCAAGGTCAAAGGTCAAATTAAGGTCACACCATGACGTCGCACACCTACACACCCTAACCAATGTCCCTATCAAGTGTCAACTTCTAACACCTTCCGAGTTATAGCCCGGACAAACTTTTTCCCGTTGACAGCCCACCCATCCGGACACCATGGGTGAAAACAATACCCCGACAGCCTTTAGGGCCTGTGGGGTAAAAACAGGTAGGTCTAACAATTGATTTCCAATGTTT
The DNA here is from genome assembly GCA_964017235.1 of Sabellastarte sp. h YS-2021. Taxonomy (NCBI): domain Eukaryota; kingdom Metazoa; phylum Annelida; class Polychaeta; order Sabellida; family Sabellidae; genus Sabellastarte; species Sabellastarte sp. h YS-2021. Next base: position 151,191,332 of record OZ024927.1, read on the forward strand.
AAGTAGGGTATTGACAGCAACATACTTGTGTAATATTTTTAACTGTGACATTAAGTTTCTGATACACACACCTCCTGAGTTTGCTGTAAGAGCTGAGATACGGCCTTGAGAAGATCATCATCCTGAGCAGGTGCACTGGACACCGAAGCTGCACTGGACTTGTCATCTATCACAGGAACACTGACTGGCTTCTCCTTCCGGGACTTTGGAGGCTTTGGCTGTACAAGAGTGGGTTCCAGCCCTGTTGCATCTTGTACAAGCAAAACCGCTGTAAAGTAAATGAAGCAAAAATTTGACTCGTTGTTTACATTTACCTAATTATTTGAGTAGGTGAATAATTAGCTACGAGTCTGAAACTTCACCAAGTGAAAGCTCTTCCAAAAGTAGGTGAATGAGTTATTTAAGAAAAAATTGGATATCCCCAATACTTTTAGAGATAATTCACATTTACTCATTTTGAGTAGGTGAATAATTAGCTACGGGTCTGAAACCTCACCAAGTAAAAGCTCTCCCAAAAGTAGGAGAATGAGTTATTTGACCCCAATACTTTTAGAGATAATTCACATTTACTCATTTTGAGTAGGTGAATAATTAGCTACGGGTCTGAAACCTCACCAAGTAAAAGCTCTCCCAAAAGTAGGAGAATGAGTTATTTGAGAAAAATTGGATATCTGCAATACTTTTACAGATAATTCACATTTACTCATTTTGAGTAGGTGAGTAATTAGCTACGGGTCTGGAACTTCACCATGTAAAAGCTCTCCCAAAAGTAGATGAACGAGTAATTTGATAAAAATTGGATATCCACAATACTTTTAGAGATAATTACCATTTACTCATTTTGAGTACGTGAATAATTAGCTACGGGTCTGACACTTCACCAAGTGAAAGCTCTTCCAAAAGTAAGTGAATGAGTTATTTAAAAAAAAATTGGATATCCCCAAAATCAAAACTGTGGGTTTGACTCCTACAAGTCACAATGCTGAAGGATTGTGTAAATGATCAATACAGTTCAATATGGAAGTAAAAATAGCATCAGAGTTGCCCGTACCCAACAGCCTGGAGAAATATTTTTCAATACAATGAGATATAGAAGTAGTGAAACAGTACACAGATTGGGGTACTTTCAGAGCACTGCATGTAAAGATTAAGTATTAAAACAAGACAATTCATTAAACTAAAAATTATGAAGCTGTAAAATTTCTTTACTGGAGAATAGCTGTCAATGAAAATATCAAAATCATGTATGGTCGAATTATGGTTTGAATGTTTTGAATATTACCCATAAGATGTGGCAATACATGCTTATATGTGGAGTTGGGGCAAAACCTGTGACTCACTTGATGCAATACCATCTGTTATAATGGGAAGTTGGAAAAGTAAAACCCTTAATGAATTCTAATATGACTTTAACAGTGCTTAATCTACATCAAAAGACACCCAAAGGTTCAACAACCAAGATTCAAGTAAAAAAATTTGAGAGATGCAAGAGAGATAAAATAGTATCACATATCCCTGTAGGGAAATAAAATACCATCAGATATGCAAGATCAAAGGTCAAATCCAGGTCAAACCATGACGTTGCACACATATAACCTCCGACTAATGTCCCTACCTGGTTTCTGAAATGTAACCCAGACAAGGCATTTTATGTCAAGGTCACTATGGCAAGGTCAAAGGTCAAATCAAGGTCACACCATGATGTTTTACATCTACACACCCTAACCAATGTCCCTACCAAGTATCAACTTCCTACACCTTACGGTTTACAAGATATAGCCCAGACAAGATTTTATAGGTCAACGTCACTACAGCAAGGTCAAAGTTCAAATCAAGGTCACGCCATGACGCTGCATACCTACACCCCCTAACCAATGTCCTTACCAAGTATCAACTTCCTACACCTTATGGTTGCCGAGATGTAGCCTGAACAAGATTTTATAGGTCAAGGTCACTATGGCAAGGTCAAAGGTCAAATCAAGGTCACACTTTGATGTTGCACACCTACAACCCCTAACCAATGTCTCTACCAAGTATCAACTTCCTACACCTTACGGTTGCAGAGATATAGCCCAGACCAGATTTTATAGGTCAAGGTCATTAAGGTAAGGTCAAAGGTCAAATCATGGTCAGACGATAACGTTGCACACCTACACCCCCTAACTACTGTCCCTACCAAGTATAAACTTCATACACCTTACGGTTTCTGAGATATGACCCGCACAAGATTTTCAAACTCGAAGGTCACTACGGTAAGGTCAAAGGTCAAATCAAGGTCACACCATGACGTTGCACACCTACACCCCCTAACCAATGTCCTTACCAATATCAACTTCCTACACCTTATGGTTGCCGAGATATAGCCTGGACAAGATTTTATAGGTCAAGGTCACTATGGCAAGGTCAAAGGTCAAATCAAGGCCACACTATGATGTTGCACACCTACAACCCCTAACCAATATCCTTACCAATATCACCTTCCTACACCTTATGGTTGCCGAGATATAGCCTGGACAAGATTTTATAGGTCAAGGTCACTATGGCAAGGTCAAAGGTCAAATCAAGGCCACACTATGATGTTGCACACCTACAACCCCTAACCAATGTTAGTGGCCAAATCAAGGTCAGACCATGACATTGTACACCTACACCCCCTAACTAATGTCCCTACCAAGTATCAACTTCCTACACCTTTTGGTTTCTGAGATACAGGCCGGGCAAACTTTTTCCAGTCACCCACCCCCTAGACCGACCACCCGCCCATCCGGACACCATGTGTGAAAACAATACCCCGACAGCCCTTAAGGGCTGTGGGGTAAAAATCACTAATTTAAATATTATTTCTATTATTAACTAGACTGTCCTAAAGTTGTGACTAGTGGTGGGATCGCCAGCTTAAATGAAAGATCGAGCATCACTTGTTAGAAGCGAGTTGAACTCGAGTCAAACTCGAGTAATTTTCGGGATAAAGTATTTCGTTTGTTAGCGAAAATATTTTACATAACCGTACATGAGGCAAAACTTTGAACTGGAAATGGTCTTTCGCGATATAATTTAAGTTAAATCTTCATTGATTTAAGCAAGAATAAAGTAAAAATACAATATATTTTTGAAAATTTCAGATATTTCTATTGTTTTGGTGAAGTGTCAGCCTTAGATGGTGAAAATATATACGTTTTCAAAAACTCGAGTTTGACTTGCGCAAATCGATGCGACCCCCAATTATCGCCCATCGAGTTGTAACTCGAGTTTCCGTCAACTCGTCCCAGCACTAGTTGTGACCATTCATAATAATTTCATATGTCAACAGACCATTTGTCATTTACTGAAAGATTATCAGCTTTTAGGTTTTGTAAATGTTACAGCTTGAAACAATAGTTTAATGTGAATCAATATGCAAAGTTATATTGCAGTTTGATTTAATTATTGACATTCCATTTTAATCCATACACTGCAATAATTACCAAATAAAACTGAATCTAGTGTAAACGGTATACCTATTTACCGACACAAACACACTGATCTGGCTACTTCCGCTTGCATATAGATATTAGCCATTTTGTGGCTCTTCAAGAAACACCACGCAGTTCATATTCATATGCAAATTATACAGTACATTTTTTAGTGGGTAAATTGTTTATCGATATTGCCGATATTTATTGTTTTAGAACTGGACTCCCGATATCGAGATCTAAACACGTATTTCAATATGGCCATTTTAAGTAAAACTGTAAACTTACACTGTTAATATTTGATATAAAGCCCAATTCTGAAGAAATTGTACACTTTTATCCCACATTTTTGAAGTTTTCAATGCGTTATTGATGAAAACTGCAATGTTTTGTTTTGATAAATTTCGCTTCCTGTAAGCGGTTCGGGATACACTAAAATAAAACGTTTCCATTTTCCCAAATTCGGACTATTTGATAGACATTTTCAACCCCCCGACATCGCCCGATATTGATGTATTTTTACATTCAATATTGATACCCACAAAGCCAAACGATTTACCCCCTATCATGTACACATTTTGATAACTTATGTGATAGCATTTGCTAAATCTTGAACATTATCAGCTTTTCGTATAATTTTCAACTTTCAGGAACCAGTTCTAAAATATGCAATCAAGCACAACACAGTCAAAATCTCACAAATTATATAAACTTCCACTGACCTTGCTGAAAGACTTCTGGATTTTCTGGGTCTGCTGCTAAATCAAGTAGTGGCTGGATCACAGCAGGAGAGAATACGGTGTTCTTCTGCCACAAATTCAGCACTCTGATCACCTTTGGCTAAATGTATCAATCAAATATACAGCAGGTTGAGACACCACCCGGTTTTACAAATACTGAAACTATAATTCCACTCATGGACTGAACATGGGGATTAAGAGTTGTAGCATGTCAGTGGGCAGAAATATTAGCCCACATACACAGTATAGATATTTGGCCAGCTAAACTGAACTTTACCTGCTGTAGGTTTGCAAAAATAATGCATAATGTGTACTTCAAGTAGGGGTGTTGCGGTAGTACCAGTATCGTTGGTACGGTAAATAAATTACTGCAAACCGTCATAAAGTTCAGCTACCGGTTTTCCGCTTACACTTGAACATAAAGAGATTTTACTAACCTTACATACAAAATAAATGTCATAATCCACTTTTATTTGCTTTTTGCTGTAAAACAACAGCCATAATGAGCGATAATTCACAGATACCATATATTCGTCTTTTAGCCAATCAGAATTGAGGACACATCTGTGTTACAGTATGGAAACTATTTGGTTCTCATGTTTTCTTAAATAAGAGACGGTTAACCGGTAACCGACCGGGAAGTACTAGATGTGAAACCGGAAGGAAAAAATCGCTACCGCAACACCCCTAACTTCAAGCATAATCAATTTTGTTTAATGCTGGCAAGACACCCAATTGTGAAACTACCAAAACTTGATTTTGAAATAACATTGTGTCACCCAAAACATTGTAAACCAGATTGATCATAACACTGTTATATCCTCAATACTTCGGGCAACAAAGTCGTATTTACATCTGACATCAGAGACCAATTTTTTCTTAAATAATATAAACAAATAATAAGCTTTCAAAGACACTTTCACTTGCTACAATTGATCAAGTTATTCAGTTTTCTGAAAATGAATGGACAAGATTTTGTTACACTTGCATACCTTTTCTTCTTGCTGACACTTCAGAACATGTTGTATGGTTTGTACAATATTCTTTGAAAATCGTGGTGCAAAAACATCTTTTTCTGGGCCAAACTGGTGCCGTGATGAACGCACAATTGAGTCTATGACGTAGAGCCCAGGGATTTTGTATTCTGGTCGACACTGCAATTTAGACAAACATGAATCATTTAATAATACTAGATTACATGGATGTGATTCCAACATATCACCAGGTAGGCCATCTCTCACGGCCACAGGCATTCATTGGGTATATTTTGCAGCACCCATTTTGTGTGACTCACAATTATTCTCAATCACTTCATTTTTTTTTTTTTTTTGTCAACCTCAACATAAAGATAAGATTGTTCCTTTCTCAAAGAATTTACTGTACATTCTAAGAGGGGGCCATGGTGGCATAGTGGTAACATAATCGTTTCTGACCAATGGTCAGCTACAGTACACAACCTTGACCAACTCTATGTACTGGTTTCCTCTGCCAATAAAACTACCTGTCGTGATATGACTTATACAGTATTGAAAGCAACGTTAAAACCCAGATAAACTTACATGTACATTCTAAAATTGTTTCACAAAAGTTTTGTTAGGATTGTATGCTTTTAATATATTAACGGAGAGATGAAATACCATAAAATAATTTAATTAGAACTTACGAGATCAGAGCAGAAGTTTTATCTAGTACAGTTTGATGTTAGACTTACTTGTTCAAATTTAAATACTGGGTAGGCTTTATGTATTTAATACACAGTTTAAAATTAAAATGTCCACTAAAAGCTTATACTTTTGGATTTTGTAAAAATAGCAAATCAGTATCTTCTCAAGGAAGATATTAGGTAGATGAGCCAATGTAGTTTGCAAGGTACATGACTTAAATAGACAAAAAGTGCATACAGTTGGTCTCTGTAGATATTTTTAAGCGTGAGCCTCGCAAGAGCTCGTGCTTCTATAGACAGCTTTTTTTTTGGTCTCCGGACTTTGATGAAATCGACAACACCTGTGGATTCTGAATTTGCCTCTCTTGCTCTCCAATAGCTAAAAGGACACATGTTTTCACACGACACATGTGAAGCTCTAAAATCAACTAGAATTGTGTCGATTTGACGCAGTGAATGGCTGGGGCTTGGTATAATGTAGCAAATAGAGAATTCAGCCATTCTGAAATGCAACATTTTTGTTCTCTGCCAAAATTCAAGATGTGGGCCGAAATTCGGAAAATTATACATTTTTCATAAAACTAATTTCCTGGGTCTTTAGGACCAAAGGATCCAAAATCTGCTCAAAATCACTTCACCTCTAATGTTTCTTTGAGATAATCGATATTTTCCATTTTCGTTAAAATTCTAAGAGTACTACCATCTCCGGGAACTACGAAGGGTCCGCAGGTACTTAAATCATGAAACAGCTGTAAAGGTGGCAAATGCCTTGGTAAGCAGTCGTCTGGATTACTGTAACTCACTGCTTTACAACACAAAAAAGGCATATACTAGCAGACTACAGAGAGTTCGAAATGACTTATGTCGGACGGTGTGCAAGCTAAATAAATACTGTCATGTTACACCCTTCCTGCACAAACTACACTGGCTCCCCATTCATTACCGTATACTGTTCAAATATAATCTCCTCATTTATAAAGCAATACATTTGAGCCAACCCCCATATCTCTCCGCTCTAATTAGGCGGAGTGACCTCACACGGGGCAATCGCCTATCAATTTCCTCATCTAAACCAAATAAACGCTCAGGGCTACGCAGTTTCATAGCAGGGGCTCCCACAGAGTGGAACAAGCTTCCTCAAGCCATCAGAACCATAGAAAGCATTTCTGGTTTCAGGAAACAGTTGAAAACATACCTTTTTAGATTGGCTTATCCTCCACCATAGCCTATCTCCCCTACCGGACGCTAAAATGGAAACGGACATCTTTCTGGAACTGGACTATCCCTTTTTGCACATCAGCGCCTTAGAGGATGTTTACATCAAATTCGGCGCTATATAAGTGTTTCTTACTTACTTACTTTCTTACTTACTCGCTTAAGTGACTAAAGAAACAAAATCTACTCTTTACTTTTCTGCAAAAGAAACTGGAACCTTTTATGTCAATTTTGTATCAGTATTTTGAAAACTACAAATGTTTAACTGGAAAAGTGTATTTTGTGCTTATTATTTCCTCCAAATAATCCAAACTATTCACCAATGCAAAACCATACCGATTCCGGGACTCAGCGTTTTAGTACATCCCAATTATAGGGGATGACAAGCAAAATTAAAGCTACAAAGTGTTGTAACCAAAACATGGCAGTTCTGCTCAAAGTAATCGCTAGTACTGTATAAAGTCTGCAACTGCAAGAAAATTGGGGATAAAAGCTTATAATTTCCTTCAGATTTTGGGTATGTTTCTAATATTTTAACTGTCCCTTCCAAGGCTTCCATTATATGTGTTCACAAGCGAAGTGGCGGTTGTAAAATCTTATTACGGTATTTCGGTAAAATGCTCTCAATACCAAGATACAGGGATTACCAATCCATCCCTACACAAGATATATGCCGTCATAGCATGTTTAACTATCCAATAAACCTCATGGTATCATAAATTCATACAAAATTCAGTATGAGTAAAACGTCTTACTATTATATCCACAGCATTTGCCTCTAGCTGTGATCAACACCCATTTATACTGACAAATGTACTGTAATTTTTTTATGTATAGACTTTATAATTGGTTGCACTTACACAGAGATTTAATTTGTCGTTAAAATAAGAGATGATTCAGGTTTTATATATACTCACTTTCTGAATGAACTTCTCCACACTTTGGACCACATGTTTATAAAACTTGATGCCCTTGATAGCTGACTTTGTCAGCTGGGCCATTTTGGCCCTTGAAATTGGCGGCTTCCCTTCATAGAGAGCTGTTAACTACAAATATATATGTAAAAAAAGTTAATATTGAATAACAAAACAAAAATCACTAACTAAACATGTACATGTTTTATAGATTTCACATAAGCTCTAAGTGTGTGACACTGAGTAGGGCTGAATAAGGCACATGATTTTAAGTTACAGCCATATTATATTTTCAGTTCATAGATATCTGAATCTCCTGACCAAAGATCTTAAAGACAATACTTCTTTCCAACACAGATTAACCTTATAAGTTAATATGTAATTTGGTGACGAACAGAAACTTGGTCCATCCAGATTACTACAGACAACTGTACTTTTACAACTTGCTTCAAAGTATTTATTTTATGTAAAATTTATGCAACCCTGTAGGATGGGTAAGTTTCATAACTGTTCCGTCAGATTGTGTAAATTCAACATCAAAGCAAGGGTTGATTTCCTATTCAATAGGAACTGTCCACAGTACATCCCACATGTTGCCATTAGCTTGATTCAAACCCATGACTGTAGATGTGAGAATCACATCATTCAATGCCAAAATTGTTAACCAATCAGCCATTGAAGCCAGCTTTCCCTTAAGTAGCTGTAACAAACGCCAGATTCAAAAGTGCTTTTAAGGGCCAGGTCCTGATTTGCTCAGGCCAACATTAAATATTGTACTGTATATCAATTGATAATCTAGTAACAGAAGATTATGATGTAGAACTCTTAACGTAACACATAAACAGGATGCATAGTTAGATCTGTGTTGAGAATGCATTGAAACTTAAGACTGGTAGTCTAAGATACCGATCTTCAGTTCCACCACAGCCACAAAATATTAACCACAGCATGAGTATAGAAGAAAAAAAACACCACAAGCACAAGTTTGTAGTAGGTATATATTATAAATGAATTACAATAAAAGAGTCTAAACTATAAACTACTTTGACCTATAACTACAAGTATTCTCAATCTAAATCACTCAGCAGCATAAAATACTGTAATAAATGTAATGTAATATTCAACTGTGATCACACAAAATCCAAAGGACTGAATGATTTTCAGAGTAAAACTCAGGGGATACAGTGATGTGGTTCTCTTTTGCCCTAAAGTTGTTAATGAACGCTGGTTGATGGATTATTACAGCACCTGCAGACCTACCACCCCAAGAAGACCCTCTTGTGTATCCCAGGCTACCCCAAGAAGAGCCCCACTAACAGAACGGCACAAGTACAATGACATAATCCTTATAACCCAGCAGATAAACTTACTACTTGGATATAAACATCATTTTGAAATACTTTGACACAGATGGGTGGACTGCTCTTACTAGTGTATTCAGGGAAAGGGGGTCAATTGGTTGGTTGTGCTTTAAATGCAATCAAGACCTAAGTGGGGAGTCAATAGGGTGTGACAGTTGTTTAGAGTGGTACCACCACAAGTGTGCAAGAATTAGGAAGATACCCACCTCCCAGTACTGGGATTGTAAGAGCTGTAAATGAACACAAACTTCTAGTGATAGTTACAGTGAATGTATTGTCTTTGAATGAGTGTATTTGTACATGTATTCATTTTATTGCACTGTTGTTATACATACATAAATTCAATAAAGGAGAATGAAAACTTACCTCAATAGTGAATGTGAATTTGTATTTGTGCATGTACCGTAAATTTCCAAAATAACGCCCAGGTTCAAATAAACGCCTGGTTCAAATTAACGCCTGGTACCAAGCACACAGTTTACAATTTATTACACTGTTTTTTGTATTTCAAAAGAATGCCTGGTTCAATCGAACGCCTGGTCTGATGCCATTGAAAATAATTAACGCCCGGGCCATATTTTGGAAAAATACGGTATTCATTTTATTGCACTGTTGTTATACATACACAAATTCAATAAAGGAGAATGGAAACTAACCTTTAATGCTTACCTTTAAATAGTCGTCAGAATAGCCTGTATATTATTCTACCACCTTTAAATAGTTAAACAGTCACATACTTATCTTTAGTCATCTGAATAGCCTGTATATTATTCTACCGACCGTCGGCAATATAAGCTGTCGTCTATTTTACTGACGACCATCGTCAGAATAGCCACTGCGTTTTATTTATGGATGGATTTTGATAATCTAGGTATCATTGTTTAGAGTTTTTAATCGTGGATATAATAGTAACACATAATCTTGAATCAGGTTTTCACAATAAGAGTAATATGTACAAAAATGTTTTATCATATCTATTGGTAACAGTTTTAATAATGTAGTGGTGGTGGACCAGTTCACGCCCGGGTACCAATTCACGTCCACCCCTAAATTTATCCAAAACAATAAATTCCAAATGTATATGATCAATTTGATGATTATCTATAATGTGATAAACATCTTCTCCATGAAAAATCATAAATCTTCAAGAAAATTGAGGGTGGGCGTGAATTGGTACCCGGGCGTGAACTGGTCCACCACCACTAGCCATCGTTTGTAAAATACTACGTACCTTCTAAAACCATTTCCATTGATATTCTACACATTTCAGCTAATTTATCTCACAAAACACATAATTAATATACGACGCATACATAAATAAAATCTGTGAGAATGACCTTCAGATAGGGCCGAGTTGGCAAAGGTCAGAGTAGAAAATGATTCGTACAGAAGACCATTCAAGCACATCTTTGTTGTCATTAGAGGTGAAGGTCACAAATTGGAAAGTTTTTGGGGGCACCCAACTCATCAATGGTAAATACGACCAGTTACACCGTTCTTGACAAATTTACAAACTGTAAACTCGTGTTTACGGCCGGTAAGAACACTGCATTAAATTTGACTTTTTAGAAACACTGGCTTTCAAGCCAACCAACAATTAACCAATGGAGAAAACTAAACTCTAACCACAATCAATATTAAAAGTGCAATATATTATATAATAAATACCTCGCTATTAAATGCCTTTACTGTGTCCATTTTTCTTTGTTAAATACATTGAATATGAAACAGAAAACAAAATATAAACATGAGCGAAATTACAAGACTTTACACGAGCGTGGATTCAAGATGGCGACTATAATTGATACCATAAAATATCGATGAACAGCTACCACGTGTAAAGTACTTTTGTCCCGAGTTGGAAAATCATGCTATCGGACTTGAATAACCAACAAAGTCAGTTATCTTTCTTGTCAGCTAATAATAACCTCAAAATCGTATGTTTAAGTATTCCATAGATTTGGCAATTGTCATACTCTTAATTTTGAAAAATAGTCTGCAAAAATTAACACAGAATTAGACTATAACTTATGTCAAATTTTACAATTATCTGTGAAATAACATATTCTAAAAGTTGATCTTAATGCAAATTACTAATCTCAATTGATCAGTGTTAATCTTTGGAACAATCTGCATTGCAATAAAATTATCATAGTTTGGGATGACTGTATGTATTATTCTCGAACTATGTATAACCTTATGTTCAAAGTTGGGGGCTTCATATCCCATTCCATAGAATGGGTCATATTGGGACAGGTCATCAGCATTTGCCATTGGTTGGGATCTAACCAACACAGAGGTGACAGCCTATGATTATATGCTAAATTTGCTAACCACTAGGCCACTGAGGACCTCTGTATAATCTTATGACAAGCAATACTTTAGTTAACTTATAATCTATATTTACATTGGATCTATCCTTATAAAGTTTAGTAGAACAGCTCCCACCCTTTTCTCAAAAATGAGTGTTTGGATGGAGAATTAGAACTGCTAGCAACACTGGCAGAAAGGCTGGATAAATTTTCCACAAGGATACTACATGTTTTGTTGTTGCATGTAAAAAGTCTTCATTGCTTTTGTGTATGGAAGTCCTGAGTTAAAACCGCCCTGAGTTCGCAACACAGGTGTAATACTTAAATTATAACTGATACAACAGTATAAACCAGACTTGTGCTATTAATTGATGTGCCACAATCTAAAAAAAATTTAAATTATTTTGTATTGTATTTAGTTAAAACAAATAAAAAAATTACATATACACTTGACAAAAAGATGTTTTTCAGTTGTCTTTTCTTTGTAAAATACTTAATGCTGTCTATTTTCCTGATAGAGTTTATTCCAGAGTTTGGACCAGTAAAAGCACAACTTATCCTACCACAAGTTTCTATAATTGATATTTTAATTGGTGTAAAACAACTTTTCCCTCCTAGTAATGCAGTTTTCATAGAGTGGTGTAAGGTGATATGAGTGGTGCTTGGTAATCAGGGGGAGGTCAGTGAAGAACTTTGAAAACATGTATTTTTGTATTTATACTCAACGCAATATCTCCATGTACTACAGGACTCAAAGGGGGCCACTGTGGCAGAGAAGTAACACTCACACTTCCCACCTCTGAGACTGGTGGAGTTCAGTTCTGGCCTGGCCTCAAGTAGGAAAGCTGGTAGTTGCTTGCCGTTGGTCGGCAGTTTACAGTACAGAACCTTGACCAACTGTATGTACTAGTTTCCCCTGCCCATAAAAATAACCGTCATGATATGACCTATACAATGTATTGAAAGCGACCTAAAACCCCAAATAAGTAAATACAGGACTCAAAGTGCTATATGACCCATTTGACTGTATAATTACAGTCCAACTCTCAAATTTCTGACATTCCCTTAATTGAAAGACAGAGGCTCAAGGATGATCATTTATCAACTTCGAGGTTCTTTAACCTGCTACTGGGGAGAGGACCCAATGACAGAGGACTGAAATTTTAAGTGGTCATCTGAGCCACAATGTATCTGCCTGTACCTAGGATTGAACCCTTGTCCTCTGTGTTCCTAGGCGAGTGTGTTACCCACTTGGCCACAGTGGCAGATACACTTACAAGACATTGAAAGTGCTTCAGACTTTGTTTTATTGAAGATAATTTAGCATATAAAATGACCAATGTTGCTGTGGTATTCTGAAAACATTGGCGTTTGAACAGTTGTTCCTTGCTCATCGTTGCTAAATGTCTATCATATTCCTATATTTATCAACATATCATGCACCAGAGTGCTTGAATATAATACAGAAATGAGTTTTAACAAATCTCTCCTTGCGTTCACAACATGAAATTTTTACACAGGTGGAACATTGAAGATTGGTGGATAAGACTGAGGATAAGACTGAATGGAAAGAATGTCTACAGATCCAGGTAAGTTTTACTTCTCTTATGAGGCTGAATAAAATAAAATAAACCAGATTCACTCAATGCACATTATTACTCAACGTGGACATATTTAATCAAGGTTTGATTGATTTAACGAATGACATGCATATTTTAGATGAAATTGTTCTACTGCACACATTACATCACATTAAAATACATAACACTAATGTGGATTAACGCAATTTCAATCTTTTTCAATATGGGATCCGTTTGAACTGAACCCATGATGATCTGTAAGCTTTAACAGAATAATAGGAAGATTAAAGTGTACTCTAACTATGTCATCTATTATAAACAAACATAAATATTATAAAATTAATTGTAAGAAAATATTGTGACAGATGTCAAGAAATTCTTATAAATCAAATTCAAATGCTCAGTCACAGAGATAAGAACCAAAGTACCAGGTACTTGGAAATTACAGAATATCTTAGCAAAAGCAAAATGAGTAATGGAAACCAACTTTATAAAGGTTTTTCAAATAAAGCATGAATAAAACTTAATGAGCAACTACCAGTTGTTTTCAATTTTGAACCCACATCATGACAGGTGGGAAGTAAGTGTATTACACAAAAGACCACCAAAACATCCAAAGCATGAAGAGTCTTCTTGCATATGATAGTGTTTCATGCAATAAAAAGAGGCCCATTGAGGTTTTCTAACATATTTTACCCTCAGGCGAGAACATATAGAGCACGATACATTGTACATGATTGTAGAAGCATTGTCAACACCATATGTACCTTCCATAAATTTTCACTTTTGAATTTGGTACTGTGAGCATGTACAGAAAATTGTAAGCATGTACTGGTGAATATCTTGCTATAGTAACTGAAGGCGTAGTCCATGGTGTATATAAGGTTGTCACTCAGTCGTCTTTCGGTGTACCACAGTGACATAAGGGATGTGGAAGTAAATGGACATTTTGCCACTGTGTCATAAGATCGCATACAAACCTCAGATGGTAGTTGAAGGACAGGGACATCTCATCCAACACCTATAACTGGGGGTTATACTGCCTGTAGTGTGAATGATACACCAAATTTCAAAAGGTATGAGGCGTCCTTTGAGACAGTTTCACCTCCAAGTAAAACCTCTAACCATGAGACATACTGCCTGTAATGTGACTGAGGCATAAGTGAACAACTTCAGATGCTGTGTGACCACATCATGTACATTAGACATAAGTTCCTCACAAGTGTGGCATCTTGAGGCATGAGTAATATCATATATTGGTCAAAGTTGGGGCTTTACGTCCCGTTCAACAGCCAGGGTCATATTGGGACAGGTCCTCAGAATTGCCACTTGTGGGACTCGAACCCACAGAGGTGACAGCCTGTGATTAGATGCCAAACTTGCTAACCACTAGGCCACTGAGGACCTAATATCATATATTGGAAGAGTTCGAACATTTGGTTGCTACTTCCCCTGCTGTCTGCCCCGTAATCACAGGTCCAAACTTAGCTCTTATCTGGGGTGAACTGATATTATTTTAGCTGTTGAAAGGGCCCACAACATCTAGTTTTGATCTTTAAGGTATGGTTCCATATTCAGGAATGAATCCTTAACTTTAAAATCAGCTAGGATCAGGCTAAAAAGTGTCAAACTATGCGAACATATGTGGTGAAATTCAAATATACCCTGATCATGGGGATCAGACTAGGAATTATCAATTGATCTTGAGACCTATCCAGACCAATGCAGACCAGGACTTGGCAGGACTTTACACCTGAGCTATACGGTTTCAATATGATTACCTGTATGGTAAATAGGATATATGACAGATTCACATCCTTAACCTCCCACTGTGTCTACAATAACATTGATATTTAGGCGGTGTCCAGCTTGAAGTATAACCATTTCATTATTTGGGTCAAAGTCAGGGCTAACAAACTCTATGATTTATACGAATTTAAATTAATTTAATTCAATGGTGACAGTCTCAAGTGGCTCCTGACCTCTACAACTTGACTTAATGGCATTAAAATAGGTTTGACTGAAGGATCCGTCTTTTCAATACATAAATAAACACATAATTAAATAAAACATGTTTAATATTTTCCCGACTTTACAGATTTTGCTTCCAAACACATACGATTCCAGAAATCAGCAAGAGTCAAAGTCGGGAATATGGAGCCATAACTTTAGGCAAGACTTGGAATTATTGGGATGTGGCTTTAGTAAGTTTCATTCTTTATTTATTTATTTAGGGTTTTACGTCACTTTCAACACTGTACAGGTCATATCACGACGGGTAGTTGGAAGGGCAGAGGAAACCAGTACACATAGTTCGTTAGGGTTCTGTACTGTAAACTGCCGACCAACGGCAAGCAACTACCAGCTTTCCCACTTGAGGCCATGCGGGGATCGAACCCCGGCCTCAGAGGTGGGAGGCGAGAGTGTTACCATTCTGCCACCGTGGCCCCCAGTAAGTTTCATTCATATCAACAACTAAAATGGTAACATTATGCCAGACACTCCAAAGGTCAAAGTTGGGGTTTTACGTCCCGTTCAACAGCCAGGCCAGACACTCCAAACCAAAAATCTGTATGAATGCAATTAAAACAACATAACATTCCTGTGTAAAGTTTATTACCCAGTAAACATTAGAAACATTTTTAAATGGTTTAAACATTTACCAAACGTTTATAACAAATTTTCAAACCCTATGTTGAGGTTTTCTAAATGTTTTCAAGCAAATGTTTATACTGAAATGCTTAAAAACGTTTTATAAACATTCCATATACAAAGGTTTTTACTGAAAACGCTTATTAAACGTTTATAAAATAACTCAAGAAGCTAGGTTTGACAGGAAACATTTTTTAAACATTTATAAAATAGCTAAAGAAATAAAGCTTATGTTGGAAATATTTTTTAAACATTCACCATGAACTGTTTTATAGACCATAGACATAAAATGTTTTAAAACATTGTCGATCAAATGTTTTGAAAACATTTGGTCATAAACATTTTTTAAATCCATATTTTCAGAATGCTTATTAAACTTTCACCTTCAAACATGTGCAAATAAAGATGGCGGTGAGCAATAGTAGGGGATTTTAGAGGACATTGTGAAAAATTGCCCCACATGCAATCCGTAAAAGTAAGAATTGAATGGGGACAAAATTTTTAAGTCACTATCTTACAATTTTAGACATAAATTAATATTTTCATTATTGAGTGTGGAGTTATTATATAGACAAACAGCCTTATATAAGTCTCCTTATTGGGTTCTTAGTTTACAACAAGCAACAGGCCGGTTCTTGACAAGTACAATAAACAATACCACTCTCAGGACATTCTAAGAGTCCCACAACATCTCCCCTTCAGGAGGCACTTGTTTGCCAATTTACAATGTCATTAAACTTGTTTGCCAATTTACAATGTCCTTAAACTTGTTTCACTAAAATGTGTATCTATATTTGTTTTAACTTTAATATGTTACATAATAGAGTTTTTACATTGTAACCATTCCTACCCAGGGTAGTACACTGACCTATTTGTGAATTACCAATGAAATCATTTACCAGGCATGTGGGTGGAGCTTGAAGTAACCATCAAGGGTAGTTTGGGTGGTTAGTGGTGTACAAGGGGTGTTTAAGCTCATTAAAAAAGAAAATTTTAATATGAATCCATTATGTTGGAGGGATGAAGGACTTGGTACACATTTGCAAAACAACAGGGCCAAATATGACTTTTCATCACTATGCAAATGATTAACACCAAGGAACATGTATATACAATATTATGCACCTTTTGATTTTGGGTAGTCTTCTTCTAGGCTCTGAGATATTTTTTATGTTTAATATGTTTTATATAATTCTGTATTCTTATATTTTTTCAACAGCAAGTATCCACAATATTCAAACAGTAAATTGAATACTGGAACTAAGTGCAACTGAAAAAAAAAACAATCTGACCTGTACAAAACATAATTAATAATAATTTTCAAAAGGAATCAGCATGACATTTACATTATATTCTACTCAGTTCAAACCAAAGTCGATTAGCTAAGGTCCAAGATCAAATACCAAGATTTTATGTTTCATTTAAAAGCCAACATAATATTTGTACAGACTTAAATTATTTTATGCATTGAGCCGGGGGGGGGGGGGCACAGTGGTAACACTCTCGCCTCCCCCCTCAGAGGCTGAGGTTCGGTTTCTGGCATGGCCTCAAGTGGGAAAACTGGTAGTTGCTTGCTGTTGGTCGGTAGTTTACAGTACAGAACCCTGACAATCTGAAAGTACTAGTTTCCTCTGCCCTTCCAACTACCCGTCGTGATATGACCTGTACAGTGTTGACGTAAAACTCCAAATAAATAAAAATAAAGCATTAAGCCAGGGGCTCTGGTAAAGCCCATAGGCAAGGCTAGATGTATTGGTACACTGAATTGATAATATGATAAACTAGGGTATGGGGTCAGTGCTTTAAAATATCACTTAAACTATTGTTAAGCTTGAGGAAACATTATTTATAACATGTCTACCAGAATTCATTTTACAGAGCCTAAAATAAAGACTCCAGAATTTTAAGGATAATACATATTTCACTGGTGTGTAAAATTTATTAAGTTACAGAAATAACAATTTCTTAGTACTTCCTTTTCCCAAAATGTTCTGCACTAATTTTTCATTATGTAAAGCATAGAAAAGCCCTACAGAGAAAATCCATGCAGAGAAAAGTCACACAATTTGTTGACTCCCCCATCGAGAAATGCCCTACACCATTTTTGAGACTGTGGATAAAAGTCCTTTTTACATAGAACAATGCCAAACATAAACTGTTTCACAGTTATGTATCACTTTTATTATTTCAATATTATTATTGTTTCGAGTATTTTCTATGTGACATACACATTTATTGTTCTGCAACTAAATACTTTAACATTCACAATGCAAATAACATATTAAAAATATTGTATTACTAATCAAAGGAAAGTAAATAAATGCCAATCTTCAAGAACAAATTCAAAGTTCAACTGACTGTAAAAATTCTGGAACAAACTCAATTTCCACTTGAATATTTCACTGCAACATTTTTTTAATCAGTTATCATCTAGAGATTGAGTAAGTGTAATCCAGAGGGGTTTTACCTTTCTAACAAATTAATTTATTTTATTGTTCCTGAAACTACAAAGGGGCATTAGGATTGAAAATTACAGCACTGGTTAGTTTGAACAGCAATTGAAATACCCTTTAAGTAATGATCAACCCTTTCATTTGTAAACTGAACATGATGCATAGGGCTTTCTTCAAGATCTAGAGAATAGTGTATGATTTTCTACATGGATATAAAAGAACTGTAGCGCATTTCTCCTGTAGGGCTTTTCTTTGTAGGGTTTTTTCCCAGTCTTCAATCAATAACTGAGGGGCTGGCATATTACACTTATGAAATGTGATTGCTTCACTTTCAAAACTCCAATTGTTAATTTAGCCACTAATGTGGCTCACTAATGTGATCACAGTTTTGCAAGAACACACATGCACCAATTTGTCAAAAAAAGACAGGCACCAACAGACAATACATCATATTGTCCAGTTTTGGATGTGTACACAAATATTGCTCTACACATATATAAAGTTGCCACCCCTCAAAATTTATTTAAATTAGGCATTGCCATATTAGGCATGTAACTACCCAGCTTACTTCCCACTGGTGTACAATGTAAAAACTCTAATAAGCCTATATAGGGGATTTTAAGAGGACATTGTGAAAAATTGCCCCACATGCAATCTGTCAAAGTAAGAATTGAATGGGGACAAAAGTTTTAAGCCACTATCTTACAATTTTAGACATAAATTAATATTTTTATTATTGAGTGTGGAGTTATTATATAGACAAACAGCCTTATATAAGTCTCCTCATTGGGTTCTTAGTTTACAACAAGAAACATGCTGGTTCTTGCCAAGTACAATAAACAATACCGCTCTCGGGACATTCTAGGAGTCCCACAACATCTCCCCTTCAGGAGGCACTTGTTTGCCAATTTACAATGTCATTAAACTTGTTTGCCAATTTACAATGTCATTAAACTTGTTTCACTAAAATGTTTATCTATATTTGTTTTAACTTTAATATGTTACATAATAAGCCTATATAAAAAATAAAGGCCAAAAGTGTAGGTTTGAGGTGGACTGCTCTCCCCTACATGTAGTGCCAGGGATTATTCTGTAATAGTTAAGTATAGTCTTTTCATAAGTGCACTACATTAACATTTTGAACTGGCAATTTTAAAAATTACAAATCCAATTTCACTGGTGCCTTCACATTTCGTCCTGATCTTGTTTGTAACTAGACTGGGAACTCCTGGTTTTGTAGCTTGCTCTAAGGAAAATGATTGACTGTCCTTGACTGGTGATTCAACTGTAGAATCCGTTTGTTTTAACTGATTGTTAAATAGTTCTGAAAGGTTCCGTCTGTTTCTCCTGAAAGATCCAGATGGCGTTTGCACTATATAGGAATGTGGTGTTCCAGCTTTACCAATAATTTCTCCCTCAGCCTTATTGTCTCTTATCATAACTTTACTTCCAACTGGTAGATTAGTATTTAACTTTATGGCATGTCTGTGATCGAAATTGTTCTTGATTTTAGACTGAAACTGCTGTTCTTTCTGTTGGATACTTTCTTTAGGTGTAACTTTTGGGTCAAGCAGTTTTGGAACAATCGGCAATGGTGTACAAAACTTCTTGTTCTGTGACAGTTCTGCAGGACTAAATCCGTTTCTCAGTGGAGTTGCTCAGTACATCAGAAGTGCGAGGTATGGATCCTTGTTTTTGACTAAGAGACCCTTAGCTGTTTGGACAGCTCTTTCTGATTCACCATTACTCTGCGGGTAATGTGGGCTACTGGTGATGTGCTCGAAACCCCATTCCTTAGAAAATTTCATAAATTCTGCAGATAAAAATTGTGGTCCATTGTCACTAATAAGTTTCTCAACAACGCCATGTCTTGCTAAAATGGCTTTCACTCCCTCAATGACTGCATGTGCTGTAGTAGTAGACAGAGGAATAACTTCCAGACAACAGGAATAATAGTCAATCCCAACAAACATTTTGCATTTGATTTCCATTGAATCAACACCCATCTTCTGCCAGGCACATGCAGGGAAATTCGCTGGGTAACAAAGGTTCAACTGTCTCTGGCTTGTGTTTGATACAGACATTACAGGTTTTGGCCATTTCTTCTATCTGTTTGCTCATGCCTGGCCACCAAATAGATGAACAAGCTAATTCACATCATTTTACAATGCATTGGTGGCCTGCATGAATCTTTTGCAGCATCTTAATTCTTAACTGAATAAAAAATAAAATCCAGGTGGCACCTGGGCAGAAATTACTATTCTGTCACCCTTCATCAGAATTCCGTGTTGGACTGAAAAGTCATGTACAAATGTCTCATATGCCTTTAATGGACCCTTTATTCATGTATTTGTATCCACCCATTGATACAGTAGTTGACTATTTCCATGCAAATTTCATCTTCCTGTTGGGCAGAACTAATTTCACCTAGCTTTGTATCTGTCACTGGTAGACAGTTCATAACCAGATCAACAAAGACTTGAACTTCTATCTTGTGGTCACCTTACCTTGCAAGTGGAGCTCGAGATAATGAATCTGCAGTATACACGTGTTTTCCTGGAACATGAAAGATTGAATAATTGAATCTCATCAGCCTCAAACAAAATTGGATGATCCTAGGGGGTAAATTGTCTAGAGATTTCTTCCAAGCAAAGGGTCTGTTTACTGGGTAGTTATATATGAGAAAACGGTGTTAAAATAAGATAGAGATAATTGGGTTTCAAAAAGGTGATGTAATTGGTTGAATGAGACCGGGGTTTAATGAAGACTGCTTAAACTACAAGGGCTTACATACCCACTGGACCAGCATTGAGGAATGTCATGCAAAAACCGCAAAATAATTAATTGGAGATAATATGGCAGTGTTATGCTAGTCCAAGAACCTTGACTATGAATAAAATTAGCATGAGATATGTCCGTACCCCACAGCCTAGGGAAAAAAGTTTTCAACACCATTAGATATAGAAGTAGTGAAACAGTACAAAGATCGGGATACCTTCAAAACAGTGTCAGTTATATAAAGCTCCAGATAAAGTTTAAGTGGAGAAAATAGCATGCAAGAGAAAGAAAATGTATGTAAAGATAAAGTATTAAAATGAAACAATTCAATAGCAAGCTGACAGCTTTGATCGGTAAACTAAAAATTATGAAGCTGTAAAATTTATTAATTGAAGAATAGCTATCAATGGAAATAGCACAATTATATAAAAGTGCATATAATAATCAGTTGCAGCAATCCAAATATCTTTGTCATATGAGGACGAAATAGCCCAGACAAGATTTTAAAACTCATGGTCACTATGACAAGGTCAAAGGTCAAATCAAGGTCCTACCAAGTATTAACTTCCTACACCTTATGGTTTCCAAGATATAGCCCAGACAAAATTTTATAAGTCAAGGTCACTACAGCAAGGTCAAAGGTCAGATCAAAGTCACGCCATGACATTGCACACCTACCAGCCCCCGACCAATGTCCCTACCACGTATCAACTTCCTACACCTTACGGTTGCCGAGATATAGCCTGGATAAGATTTTCTAGGTCAAGGTCACAACGGCAAAGTCAAAGGTCAAATCAAAGTCACACCATGATGTTGCACAAGATTCCAAACCTAAGGTCATTGTAGCAAGGTTAAAGATCAAATCAAGATCACACCATGATTTTGTACACCTAACCAATGTCCGTACCAAGTATCAACTTCCTACGCCTTATGGTTTCAAAGATATAGCTTGGACAAGATTTTCAAACTCAAGGTCACTACAGCAAGGTCAAACATCAAATCAAGTTCACACCATGATTTTGCACACTTACACCCCCTAACCAATGTTCCTACCAAGTATCAACATTCTAAACCTTATGGTTTCTGAGATACAGCCCAGACAAACTTTTTCCCACCGCCCGCCCGCATTAGTGAAAACAATACCCCCACAGCCCTTAAGAGATAGGGGGGTCAAAACAGTATATGTCGCATACAGAAGAGAAGTAGGGTGACACAAAATGTTTCTTTTATCTAACTGTCTACTTAGTATCTGGATAAATTAAGATACTAGTATCTATCTTGATTTACCAACTTACTGTCTCAATAACTTGAGAAAGTTGCCTTGATATATCAGATTTACGATCTTAATAAATTGAGAAAGTAATCTCAATTTATTGAGATACAAAGTTTAAAATTGGACAAAAAAATTTAACTGCAGAATTTAAAAATTTTTTCCCATTTGTCAACTTACTAACTCAATAAATTAAGATAAATTAGTTGATTTATCGAATGCTATATATCTATTAAAAAGCTACGATCATTAGTTAATAATAAAAGCTAAAAGGTTAATGTTTTTAAGGAAAAGGTTTATATCAGGGGATGCCCTCCCAAAATATAACATGCTACGATGCCAGGGTTCGAACACACAACCACAGAAGTGACAGAAAAATGAACAAAAACCTGTTCACAAATCAGCGATTGAATCCTACAAAAAAGGATTGGGGAGTGCAGACAAAATGTATTTCATGTCCAGTAAACATGGTTAATAGTTTTACTGTGACACATTTTAATGAGGTTTTGTGCACTATATAATTATGTTAAAGATTTATTCTATTAGTATTGCCATTCTCCAAGGGACCAAAGACATTAGAAACCCATTTTATGAATTTATATATATTTATTCTTTAGGTTGCCATTCTCCAAGGGACCAAAGACATTAGAAACCCATTTTTTGAATTTATATATATTTATTCTACTAAAAGCTTTTTACTTGAACAAGTTACATACATTACAGAAATCTAAGTATTTTAACCACCATAATTCATTATAAAAGATAGAAATCAGACTTTACATATGAAAGCTACAACTTCGATTGTCCGGACAACTGGAGAGAGGAGGTGCATGGATACCCCAAACATTCAAGAACTAGGCAGCCACCTGGTTACCCAAATTACAATAGCAGTAAATGCTATATGGTTTTCAAAAATTGGCTATGTTGCATCACCGCCGTGTAGGTGTATGGTATTGAAAGAAAGAGTTGCTGAAATGTCAATTTTCAGGTGAAATGTTAAGGGTAAATGACCCATGAAGCAAAAGCCAGGCATGAGTTACAGTTAATCTGAGAGAAACCTAAGGGGACATAAATATGCTGGAGTTACAGAAATCTGAGAAGCTAAAGGGCCGTATTATAGTGAAAACCTAAAATGAGTTGTTTTTGTGCTTTTTGTATGGTTCATGTAAGCAAATATGCAAAAATGAATAGCAAACTTCTTGTGGCTGAATTTGAAGAAACAGCCAAACTAACTATAATGTGGTGCTGACAGACACTATGCACCGAGAGTTACCCAGATTGTTTTAACTCAGTAGTTAGCAAATAGAAAATTTATTTATTGTCAAGATACTCTCTCTCAATTTATCGAGTTAACAAGTTAACAAATAGAAGAAAAAATATTGTAGATGGCCGTACTACTTATCTGTACTATAAATTGTTCTACCAATTATTATAAATAAGGGTGTTTCTAGAATGGCGAATTCTGGGATTGTTGCAAAACCACTACTATTTTTTAAACAAACTTTAACTCACAGATTTGAAGAGGTAAAGAGTTCCCATCATAAACCCCATTATCTGGTGTGTGAGTTTTAACTTTCATTGGAGATAATTTTGGCAATTAGGGAACATTTATTTTGGGTTTTATTTGGTTTAAATGTCATCAGCTGAAATCAGATCAATGTAAATACGATTATGTGAATCTGTGGCCTGGGCAAACAGGGGCAGTAGACCCACTACCACTGCTTGTTGTTTTTATCCATTCACAAGGGGACAAAAGGAGAAAATATAGTGGCCCCCAAAAGTGATTTGTCTGTATTTTGAGAGTTTCTAGTAGTCTCGTTCAAATCCCAGAAGAACCGAGAAATGCCGATAAGCATGCTTTGTGGTTCACCGCAAATGAAAAGACACTAATCTTCAGGGATTGGAAAATAACAGCCTAAAAAGAATAAATTTTGTTATGGAAATAGAAGAAGTAGATTTTAAGCTGTAATTGACTAAAATATGAAAATTATATATTTAATAAACCTAGACTATTTGATAAAGAATATTATCCAGTAATAAATTTCTTTTTTTTAAGTTTGCTTTAAAATAAAATCTAAATTAATCTATATGTTCATTTGAAATTGATATGTCCTACATCATACTGGCGAGTGACTTTTCACATTCAGTTCTGTGCCTTGCTAAAATCCATGTTGGTACTTTTCCACCCCTTTCCATATGAAGACAAATACCCCAAAACTTGAGTCTCTATAAAAGCTCTATACAGTATATATGTATTCTCTTCACGGTTGCAGGGACAGGTTGCCAAACACACTAAGTAAATCTAAATAGGCTTGTCACTTTGATAGCAATTTCATGAGTAGCTTTGGTTATGCTGATGACGTGGCTTTATTAGCACCAATAGTGTATTCACTTGTGAAAATGCCTAGGTTTTGTAATGTTACCCCAAACCTAATCCAGACACTTACCAGTTTATTCAATTTCGCTCTGATAGTGGCAGTGAAATAGAAGGTATCTGTCATAATGGTGGCCTTATAAAGCCTGTCAACAAGGCAATACACCTAGGTGGTTTTATCAGTAGCTACAATACAGGCATAGAAAGAGATAATGGTATAAATACTGCTATTATTATTGCTGTAAATAGTATGGTAAATGCCTTTTAAGAATTGTGATATGAGTGTTAAGTATAATCTGTTTCAAAAGCTTCTGCATGGGTCTAAATGGTTCTGTTTTTTTTAGTTAGTTAGATTAGTTAGTGAGGAAATAAATTGCATGTTTTACTTTGTAAGCAGTAAATAGTAATTACCTTTACTTATCGTATGTCCATTTTTCAATATCTGTAAATATTTATTGTTGATGGGATTTTTAAATTTGTTTTTATGTAAAATGGTAACATGTCAACTGCACCACCGAGTAAAGTAAATAAATATATTCAGTTTACGTGAAGTTAAAGTTCTGTACACCCCAAGCATATATTTCTTGTATTCTGAATTATTATAAGTCTTTCTTTTGGAGAAAAGCCGATACTCGGGCAATGTCTGAACTATTTGTCAAAAACCCACTTGTAGTCATGTATGTATAGAGACACAAATTCTTTGGTTGCTAAGACAGTGTGGGAAGTATTGTCATTATTCAAGTGTCAAAGATCACACAGTTTAACACTTGGTCAGAGGTGCAATAACTCTTGAACAACATCTATTTGTTAATATTGGCTTTCTGATCTTCCTCCCCCTGTTCAAATGGGAAACTGTGACCTTTTGGGTAGCAAACTCTCCCCCTCTTTCTCAGAACATGGGTTTGATTTCCATCCTGTTCTGTAATGGGAAAGTCAGCAGTAACCTGCCAAATGTTCTTCAGTGCAGTATCCTTACCAGCCAGTATGTGTGGCTCTCCTCCATCTCTTGAAAAATCCGTAGTGATAACACCTATACAGTGTGTTGAAACTATAATCTATTATTTAGTACCCAATGGTCCAGTGTATTGTAAAAGCATTCCCATTTGAAAATATGACATAAAATTTAGGACGGTTTTTTTATCCAGCTAGGATTATGTTCCATCGCTTTGCTAGTAGTTTAGGGTTACGTTATTGCTATAGCGTCGTCCTTTTTCGGGCAAAACCATGAATTATGTTAGAACTACATTGAATTGTGACATAGTAACCTAAACTAGTAAAATATGCCTTCTTCCCTTCTTCTTGTGCCTACTGTTTGATGTGATTTGTTGAACGGGGTGGGGTGGGGGGTTAACTGCCAGGAACTACTATCAGACTCGGCTTCCATTTGCTGTGTACAGTCAAACTGTCATGTTGTCTTTTGACACCAAGAAGAGCATGTTTAAAGTCAAGTAGTACTATCCATTATTTAGGCTAACATATATATTCAATTTCTGTCTGAACTGTGCTGACGTCATAACTATTCTGTTCACATGGAACAAATACACCAAACAGCTATGTAACTGAGTAGAAGTACAAACGATTATAAACATATCAGCCAAAGATATAACCCCTTTCTTACCACTACAATGCCAATTTCTTATTTACATGTATATTAAAATATTTCAACACTTGTTTTAAACTAGTACACAATCTTTATTTCCAGTGTGACAAATTATATAAATATGGAAACTTTCATATAAGATTGCCGACCCTGACAATCTTTTCCAGACAAAACTGGATTTATTGGTTTAATCGGGATATTTCAGTGACCCATTTGTTTTTTTGTTTTTTTTTTTCAAACATTATAATGACAACCTACTGTGAAGTCAACTCTATTTTTAATTATAAGCTTTACTCGGAATATTGGGAAACCAACGCAAGGCGGAGGTGTTGCACTGTTCAAGTGCTGTCGTACCTTGTACAGCAATAAAAAAGCAACTTGAAATGCTTGGTTTCTCAAGCTTTTGTATGTTTTCTAGGTTATTTCAGCCAGCTACAAAGATATTGATAGAACTCCCAAAGGGTTTTCTCTTCTCTTTACATTGTGATAAATGACAAAGCGTCCCCTTAGTATATAAAAAAGAAAGGGAAGCAGAGATTTATTAAACAGACTAAGTCACTGTGTTCCATTGGATGAAAAAAAATTATAGTCTACGGATGTCAAAGATGCTTAGATTATTTACACAATGGCACCCTTTTTAACAGTCGCCTGAACGAGTCCAGACATTAATCTTCACATTGTTTGTCAAATGTGTGAAAATCCATTTATTTTTTAAATTTTAGGTAGGTAGTTGCATCATGTGCTAATAATGCCAGATATTTTTTGCTTTATTTAGTTCACTGTAATACTCTTAATAATATACTTACATTTGGTCGATTTATATTACTTCAAAGAAAAGGATACCTACTGAACATGATATCATTAAATGTAATTTAAATTAATTATTGACATTTGACCTTTAATAGACGAAGAAAGTATAAATTAGGTTATACAGTAAGGAATATTAGTATAATTTCACTACCGTTTTGTTTGATTACAATACACATTTCCCTGCAGTAAGTCAACATCTTTTATCATTAATGGCAGTGGTTCGTCTGTTTCTAATAATATAAATGTTGTAACTGAATTTTTTCAATGTAGTTTTTTTTTCAATGTAACAGAAATACAGTATGGGCTATTTCTAATAATATAAATGTTGTAACTGAATTTTTTCAATGTAACAGAAATACAGTATGGGCTATGCCAAGTGTCTTTAAAAGTGTTGTAGATAATTATGTTGACAAAATTTATATATTGGATGATTTACTATACATTGGAAATATTAAAGATCTTCTTTTCATTAGAGATACCAGATATACTTTGTTTAAATATAATGAAATTAATGACTTGCTAGAATTTTTCTGCACTTGGTAACTGATGGCAATTATTATTATGTTATCTCTGTGTAACTTATTTGTACATAAGTACAGGCAGTTTGTGTTTGTTCTTCATGTTTTTCCCTCTGTGTGTCTTGCTTGTAAAATGGTATTGAACATGTATGTACATTTATGTTATTTGTAGAATTATTTTGTATTTAAATGTAGTGTACCTAGTGTACGAATTTGATAATAAATAAATGATAATATATAAATATCATTAGATTTGAAAATACGTGTCCAATAAAAACAATTTTCACGCTATGTTTACACGAAATACAATATATCTTATCCATATGTCAGGATTGATCTGACTATAAACCATTTATATCAGTCTGAACCCAAGTTAAATAAACCCTAGTCAGCCTTAGTGAAGAGTTCCTAGGTTTTATGGTGAGGTTGCAGTATGAGAAGTAAATACCCCCACATTTATTAAACAGCTGTCAAGCTGATCAGAACTAACGGGGGCACAAAACCAGCCAAGGATTGTCAAGGTATTACAACTTCAATTCTAGCCTGGTACTAGTCTCGGACATTCCCACAAATTTTTATTTCTTAACTTGTACTCTTTTTGCCTGTTAAGAGATAGAGTTGATTCTGTTCATTAATTGTATAACAATCAACTAAGGAGGGGGCATGGTGGCAGAGTGGTAACACTCTCACCTCCCACCTCTGAGGTCGGGGTTCGGTTCCCGGCACGGCCTCAAGTGAGAAAGTTGGTAGTTGCTTGCCGTTGGTCGGCAGTTTACAGTACAGAACCCTGACAAACTGTATATATACTGGTTTCCTCTGCCCTTCCAACTACCTGTCGTGATATGACCTGTACAGTGTTGAAAGTGACGTAAAACCCCAAATAAATAAATAAATCAACTAAGGAAAAATATAATTTATATTGGATTACAATGTTATATTTTATGTTGTGTGTCAATGCTAAATAATTAATAATTTATATTCTATTAAACAGGTTTTGATGGTAAATGTTCTCATATTGCAGTTGAGAGCACTATGACATTCTTATCAAGTTATGAAGGTAGGAAGTGGAATCAAGCATAGGAAAAGAAGCTAGAACAGTAAAACTTGAATAACAGATCGACTTGGTGCACATCACAATGCTATGCTCATATTTATATATTTATTTACAGTCGTACTATTTCAGATAAGTATAGATATAAATTACAGAAAGAATTATTTAGAGTTACAAGTTATCCTATTTCTACTTAGTTATTGTTTTCATCGATTTTAGCGGGCATTATTAAGGATGGCTTTTCAAGTTTTCCATTGAATCACTTTGTTCCCATTCAGTTAATGACAAAACGTGTGCTTTCTGATGGTAATGATAACAGTGGCTGTTGAAATAGCTTTGGGATACCAAATTTGACCCTTCATTTAACCTTGTATCTACAGTTTCTGGCCTCTTTCACGTCGCTTGATATGTGACTTTTTGGACTCTACCTGATGGATATGTTGAGCCTTAGCATCTGCTGTCCTTAGAAATTAGGCATTACAAAAGTTTAACTAAAATTAACACTAAGACCCTTACATCCAGATACACAAGACAGGTAACCTTTGTACTGGGTGATAATCGTTGTTCAAGTCTTAGGTTTAAGTTTAAAATCTGTATCAATTTTTTCCCTTTATTAAAACTTTACACATAAGTTTTTACCGAGATATTATCTTTATTTGACCTAAATATGTATATAATTGCCAAGTGGATGACAGATGCTTTCTTTGTGAGGTCATAAATACAGTATATCCTCATTAGATGCAAGAGTTGGAAAACATCTTGATAAACTTATGACATTCACCCTTGATACTTACAGTCTGAACGGCATTGGCTAGAAGATGAGATATTCTGAAGTTTGCCAATAACAGAAGTAATAAAAGTTGATTTAATGGGCAAGAATCTAGGAAAATCTTCCATCCTGAAATATCAAACTATCTGAACCAAAACTGCTTTAATCCTGCGATTTTTTGGCCAGATCTCAAACCATAGATTCAGCAATTATCAAAGGCTTGGGAACAAATGCTTAAAATATATCATGAATTGAAATTGACCATTTAATTCCTGGCATATTTACTAAACACCAGTAACAAATTGTGTTTGAGTATTATGGAGAACTGACATATCAGTTTGATAAGTTACAGATTGATCTTGGCTGCCTTATCTTTCAAGTGGCAATGAAATTTCAACAGAATAAGCTTCCAAAAGAAAGCAATTTGAAACAGTTCGCAGGTTTTATGGTTTTCTTACAATCTCCTTCAAACAGCAATGTTTTATGCTGTTACTGGTAATTGAAGGAGTGTTTTGTGTTTGTACATGACTGATAATCTGATACAAAATCGGGATACTTGTGTGTTTGATTGAATAATAATTTAGAGAACCATTGCTATATAGTGCTGTTTCCTTTCATCTGATAAATATTGGTTAAGATTACGTCTGCCTGTATTCAAGTCAAGAAGTTTATCAGAAAAAAATTCATGTCCATAATCCTTTAATCTCCCAAATAGTATATTCTAAACAATCTAGTGATACCCAAGTATTTAGGAATACTTTCAAAGCACATCAGTTTGTGTGGATTCATGAGATAATTCCAGGAGAAGATTAAACCTTCGGTCACAAGTATTTATTGCAGTTTTTTATTGGTTAACATTTTATCAGGTTTTCACATGTGAGATTTAAGGTTCTAATATCGGACCCGTTCGGACATGTTTTTTGAATGAAATTTAAAATATTGAAACAAGAGTATCTTACGTTTTATATCCAATTATTTATTTTGCGTGTATTTTAGGTTCAGTTTTAAAAGCAACTATTTTACGTAAAATTTAAATAAGTCTTTCCATTATGAATGTATGTATTCATATTAATCCTAAGGATTTCTGATACCCAGGGACAGTTTATAATTTAAAAAAAATTTACATCAACAGTTCCAAAATTGTTCAGTACTTCAGAAAATATAATATATATTTCTGTTTAGTGACAGCTGAACGAATGCTATAAAAACCATGTTCTCTACTTCGATAATGCAATAACCCTTCTCTAACGAATGCAGTGCTCAATGACCCAGGAGGCTTAAACATTGTGTATGGCAAACTATCAATATATCCTTGACCTCTTTTGATGTCCTTTCTTTTTGCTTTATATTGCTAATATTGATTTGCTTTGGGAATAAAGATTGATTGTGTGATGAATGGTTTGACAGGCTGGATAATGGATTAATTGATTTGGTTAGTGAATCATGCACTTAAAGATGTTTTATTTTCGTCATGCCTTTGTATGCATAAGTTATATATCTTTTACTTGTCACATTTGTTAGATTTAAATCCCATTGTTTCCATCAAAGATGATACGTTTAAGATTTGGATTTTCCATTATATACATTTACTCATCTGTCTATCTGTAAGCAATTTTAGGTAAATCAGAACTGAAACAAACGTCTTAGAAAATATATAACGTGGTTAAAAATTGAACCGATACCATTCTGGTGACAAATTAAAATGGATGTTTTTGTTGCTTTAAGGTTTATAGAGTACAACACCTCCACCTAAAAAGGAAACATTGAATTTCTTTCTTGGTTTAACCAAGATTTTCGTAAGAGGAAACAACTTTATCAACAGGTTAAAGATATTGTATGTTAAAGCTTGACTTCTTATCAATGGTTCTTGGTTTCTGAGTTTTAAATCTTGATCTACCAGTACACCTGTACATCCGTAATACTGCCAGTGGTGATATGATTAAATTATTAAAAGCGATGTTAGACCAAATTAAATTTGCTTGCATTATGTTCGATCAAAAGCAATTCACAAAAGTATTCCTATTGATGGAACTTATGAACCTAAGGTGACATTAAGAGAGCTACAGGATCACAAACACAGGTGACACCTGGCAATCAACACTGCAGTTACCAGACACCAGAACCCTGGAGAGTGTTACTGGGTTTAGACAACAGCAGTTGAAGAATTAACTCTTGTGTGACTAAGATACGTACTTCATTATTATTATTTTTCTACTACCACTGGCTGTGTTAATATGTGTAATTATTGGCTACACATTGAGTTTACTTTTGCAACAGGTTTGCTCACAGAGTTTGAAAAAAACTATGATATCTACCTTTATAGTAAATTATATTGAATTAAGATTGGAAATACATTCGTGGGATAGCAGGTACATATTAGCTACAGCCTTACTTGAACTACTCGAAATTTATTTTCCTGTATTTTAGAGCTCTCCGAATAATGTCCCTGTTTTCATATATGTGTTTTCATATAATGTGCTTTTATTGTCTTAATTGTATTTTTGTTTGTGGAAGCTCCCCCCTGGTGTGAACCACAGAATGAATTTTACCTTTGTCAGACGTTAAAGCCAGAAACTGTAAAAGAAAGCATAAATCAAAGTTTTACAACTAATGCACTTGTCTATAGGCTGGATAGTTTTATAATAAAATTGAATTGAAAGTCTGAATAAGTATAATTCATCATAAAACTTCTGATGGTTTCATGCATCAACCTAACAAGGATTTACACGAATTATCTTCTTCACCATTGGGGTTCAAAATGTTTTTAAAATGCTGTAGTCAACCCCCTGAGAAAGATCTTTTTGCAAAACCTATATTATTTGTAAAAATCTAGACCAAACATAGCTTTCAAAAATTATAAATTAATTTAATTATAAAATTGTAAATTACAATATATGAATCTGTATAATAATAGAGCTTAGAGCAGTAATTCTTGAAAAGACTTTAAGGCACCCCTTGCATGAGAGATACCAAAACAGCTAGATAAAAAAATAATAAATCTGCCAGGGATTTATTGAGGCTTTTACACGCTCCATAATGCAGAAAATGTCCCAGTGCTTAATAAGAGTGTCATCAGTGCTGCTTCTATGCATAAGTCCATGACATTTATTCCCTAAAAGTCTCTTAACTTTCTCTGAGCTTATAATTTCAGGACTTTGATTCAACCTTGCGACCAACATCTTGTGAATAAAACATTTGAAGTATTGAATGCACTGACTCCTGCAGTTAAAGAGGGTCATTATTCAGTACATATATGACAATTAAATCTGAAAGTTCTTGGCATGGGTTATGGTTAGGTTGATTATATTCAGGCGATAAGTCCATTGACAGGATAGTCCTTACATTAAGCCTTGAACTAAAAATATGGGATAAAATCTCCAGGCCCAAGCAGTTATGAAGACGGCTTAATTCCCTGAGTTAGCTGGATATCAGTGGTTTTATTGCTGCGATATGAAGGTATATGACCAAGGATTAACTCTACTTCATCCTAAACCTGTATCATCAGGAGTTCAATTAACCACACATGGGTTTCATTTGAGCATATTGCTTGTCTAACAAGGAAACAGAAGAAGCATTCGATTGCCTGTGTAAGCTAAAAGGGTTGATCTTCACAGAAATTCTCCCCAATAAGCCCAAAGTTTTTCGTCCAAAATTTAGCAAACACCTTTGACAACAAATTTGATACTACTTCTGTTATTTCCCTTTGTCAGTCTACTCGGCAAATTTTGATGTGACAAAATTTGCAGACTTTTCTTGAAATAATTACTGCATGAGAGCTTAGCACACATACTAGTATCAGATTAACGCAAAATTAAGTAAACAATGTCATCACATACAATCAGTCAAAATTTTTCATATGAAAACAGCAATTTGAAAATATAACCACGTAGGAATCGGTTTTTGAAGTTGTGCTAATCACCACACTAAGCACTATATAAACAAGAATACAGTAAAGACTGAAGTAGATGAAATTCGAAAGGACAAAAATTATACTGGATAGACCAAAAATAGTTGGCTGAATGTCAGTATTTTTGTAGATCCAGACCATCTTTCAGAAGGATTGAGCCATGGTGATAATCTAGATCCAATGTACAGGTTATGACAAATGGACCTAGGCAGACAGAGAGGCAAACACACAAAGTTATCATTTACCAAGCTTTCACCAAATGTCAGCAGTCAGCAGAAAATTCAATAAATATCATTTTGGTAACCTACTGTTAAACTGCTAGTCATATGTCCATACAAGTCAATGCATTGTGCAATATGGGTCCTGTCTTGTCTGTCTCCTCTCTTCATGGAGGAAAGAAGGAATTACTTAAAATTGTCCACCATTTTGTGGGACAGCAAATGAGCGAGATCATTGTCTAATCTTGTGGAGTGTAAGGTCACTTTACCGTACAAATCTTCCTCAGGACTTTTTATATCCACAACCCAGAAACACAAAAAAAAGTGCAACACTTGTTGCCCGATATTGCCGAAAAGCTAACCAGCTCCTATCCATGCAGTCGTTTGGAATGCAAAGAACCGACAAAATTTTGACAAAAGAAACAGAAGAAAGTGTTGCCATTTGTTTCCAGGTATCATTGAAAAGATAATTAGCTCCAATCCATGCAGGGGTTTGGATTGTAAAGAACCCCCCCCCCCCCTCAAAAACAAAAAAAAAGAAGAAGAATATTTTTAGCCCAAGAAACAGAAAAAGTGTTTCCATGGCAATACTTACTGGTTATTGCCGAAAGGCTAATCAGCCTCAGTTCCCTTTGCAACAAACATATCCTGACAACTTGGTTAATATATGTGCATAGATTTTGAATCTAAAGTATCCACAAAATCACAAGTTCAAAAACTACACAGAAAAAGTGGTGCTATAGCAACAATTGTTACCCAAAAAGTTGTCAAAGAGCTTAATCACTACTCTTCTAGTTCCCCTTGCAAGAAATAAATCCTGGAAACATGGTTAAAATCTTTGCACGATTTTTGTTTATAAAGAACCCACCAAATTAAAAGTCAAAAACATCAGGAAAAGTGTTGCCATGGCAACAGCCGTTGGCAAAAGTTGCCTAAAAGCAAATTACAACAAATTTCTCTTACAAGAAACAATTTCTAAAACTTTGGAATTATGCTAAATGCCCACAAAATTATAAGACCAATAAACAGGAAAATTATTGCCATGGCAATACTTGTTTCCAGATATTGCCAAGAAAGCATTCACATACAAAATATCACACTGTTAAACCTCCACACCAAATTTAGATGAGACACGTAAAAAACTGTACCTGTAAGTGAGCAGCAAGGAAGGGTGATTCAGAAGCAGAGGCAAAATAATATCCATGCCCATAGGATGGATATAATGATTAAGATAAGTTGTAACCTTAAACTCATTTCTTTAACTATCAAATTTTTATAGTGACATTACAGTAAAGATCTTGTTTTGGTCTAGATATGTGTGCATGCCTAATTTAAATGAAAACTCTAAGCTACCACTTTAATATTGTCCAAATATCATAAAAGTGAATGTAACTCAATGCAAATGTTAAGAGTTTAAGGTCATGTTAACCATGTAGACTCTATTCAAGGTTAGTTATATCCAAAATTTAACTGTGCTTAAAATCTATTGCACATAATTTAAGGTATTATCCAAATTTTTTAAGAAAAGTATTTATACCGGGTATTTGCCATTACTGGGAATTTAAGGTCATCTCAGTCTAGTTGTAGGGCATTTCTGTAACATCAGTTACATGTACCTGAAAAATATAGATCAAATATGTCATGCCATGTTGGTATACTTTGTGGAAACAGAAAAAGCTCAATAAAATTCTTTTACATATGGGAGTTTAAGGTCACCTTAAAATAGGACATACCTTCAGGACTAGATACAGCAACATACCAAATTTAAATTAAATCTGCCAAGCAGTTTTGAGATACCCTCCAGAAATAAGAAAAAATAAATTCAATATAATTATGTTATCAGTAGGAGTTTAAGGTCACCTTAAAATAGGCCACACTTTGAAGACTAGTTACATCCACATAACAAATTTGATTTGAATCTGTGAAGCCATTCTTAAGCTATTGCCCACAAATTGCAAAGTTAAATTCAATATAAATGTGTTATTTGTGGGAGTTTTAGGTCATCTTAAAATAGGACACATATTGATGGCCAACAAGAGTCACATGCCAAATTTGAATTTCATCCTACAAGCATTTTTGACATACTTTTCAGAAACAAAGTGTGACGAGGATGCTGGTCCTATATGTGATCCATCACAGCTGAGTGACACCAAACAGTTACAACCTTAAACTCACAAGTTTCTAAAATATCAGTAATTTATTGTAACCTTACAAAAGAGACCTTTTCCTTTTGTCTAAATATATGTACACGATAATTATCAATGAAAAAATCTTTCCCAACCTTAAAATCAACGTTACTTTGCAGTTATGAGGGAGTATAATGTAATCTATTCATGAAGGTTCTGTTCAAGATTTATTACATCCACAACTGAAACATGCCTAGAATTGCACAGTATTTGACATACTGTTTAAGAATTGCCAAACTTAAAGTAAATACAATTCTGTTAACACTGAGAGTTTAAGGTCATCTTATTGTATGACACTTATCTATGGCCAGTTACATATTCATGCAAAATTTGAATGAAATTTCTCAAGTTTATTTTCAGTATACTTTACAAGGCAATATGGTACTTTTACAGAGTTTCTGTATAAGTTTTCCGTTAAAATCTATACAAAAGAGCAGAGAAATCTTTTAATATTTTGTATTCATTGGTACCCCTTACTGGGGATACATAGTTTCTGAAACACAGAGGTGGATAATAATTGTAAACTAACCCTTGTGATGAATATGTATAAATTTTATCACTAAAATTTTTTTTAAAAATGAATGTTGCTCAGGTAATTTTCATGTTATATTCAAAACAAATCTTAAACTTTGTTGTGCTATTGCTACAATACATAAAACACAAAATATAGATGATCCAAATGTGCAAGTAATGAGATTAAGTGCTATCAAAATGTGATTTGACTGTGTCATGTAGAACTTGACTAAATGTGACTAAGCAATTTTAAACAATTTACAGGTTTCTCCAAAAGAATGCAAGCTAGTTCCAACTGGTTCATCTTATACTATCAAGACTGTAAGAACATTTGGACATATCTTATTCCATAAGGCGATATCTTAATTCCATGTTTCAGGGAAAAAATACAAAGGAAACAGTTTAGGTATTTCCCTTTTTATCGCCCTGTGGTATTACTTTTATCTGTGCCATTGGCTTGACCCCAATTCCACTAGTCTGATTGTTTTAACCAAACCCATAGATATCCTGACAGGATGATGGCGTTTTAAGCCTCCAATTTCATTCATTTCACGTATTTTATAGTACAAGAGCAGTTCTTATCTTAAGGATTTTTCTTATTTATACAGTAACTTTCTTCATACTTATATTAACCTGCAATTTTCTATTTAATATTGGCTGCAAGTTTATCTTTTAAAAAATTACCTAATTGTAAGATTTTTTAAATATAACATGAAAGTTACCTGAGCAACATTCATTTTTTTTTTTTTTTTTTTGAGTGATAAAATTTAAACGTATTCTTCGCAAGGGTTAGATTTTAAGATTATATGATAGATCTATGGAATCAATTTTCTTTTATTACCAGTAGATTAATAATGTATAAAAATTATAACAAAATATAACAATATTTGAAGTTCCGTGATCCAAGATTCGACTCCGTACTTTTATAGTGTTTAAACTGGGCAGAAGCAGACTTCAAGGTGTGACACCCAAAATGATTTGAAAGTACATTTGACCCTGGACATAGCAAGGTTCATTACAAAAGAGACACTGAATAGATAAGGGATTATGTGAAGGCCTTCGAAAACAAATATCATTTCATCTTCTTTCTAAATGAGGCTACAAAACAGGAAAAAATGCACAGATCATCAGACAGTTTATTCCATATTTTAGAAGAATCAAAGCCAATCTGTGAGCAAAATGCTTCTTAGATATAAGTTCAAATGGGCAAAACTCAGGAACATCCAAGAACCTTGTTTCATGTCGAACACATCTTGTTATCTCCACCAAGTAGGTGTTCTTGTCATGACCGTTAGCCTGTTTATCCATTTTGTCTGATTGTCTGTTTCTCTTTCTTTTTTTGTCAGCAGGATTTTGCAAATTCTACTGCCTGGATCTTCCTGAAAATACTAGAAGATAGATCACATTCTGGATACAAAAAAGATAATCCAGATTTCCCTTTAACTTTTTATTACATGTCTTGTTTTTCAAATACTATACAAATGCTACTGCTTGGATATTCCTGAAAAAGAAAATCAAAAGATGAGTCTTGGTCCATATTACATGCATTTCTGAACAAGGAACAAGGAAGGTGTTTCAATCATATCTGTCTAACACAAAGAAATGTTTGCTGCTAAGATATTAAAGCACAGGGGTACACAGTAAATTTGAATTTCATTACACATAATCTCAATCTGAACATGTCTTCAAAATTCATGGCAGCAAGTGGAAAATATTGGAAATCTGCCCCAACATGACCCTAGATGTAGAAGCTAACAGTTTTCTTTTGATGTTCTGTTGACTCCTTCAGGAGAAAACCTAAGTCTTACTTCTTCCTCAAAGCATATCAACCATTACATCTTCATTGATTCTGCATATCCTTGGTATTAGCCTTTTTTCAGCATCATAAAAGTTGATTAGAATTTGAATTATGGTCTAAGTTTAAGTTTAACTCTCATATGATACACCTTTTGGCCTATTTGCATCAACAATGAAAGAATATGGGCTGATACAAAACACTTTGCACATGGAAAAATTCTGCAACATTTGTCCGGTAAAATTACTAGAACTTCCTTATTTTTGGATCAGTTTAAGCAAAAATCATCAGCGTCTTCAGTTTAAAGTGGGTTTATATCTAAACTATCATACCGGATCATATAGTCTAGGTTTGGTGCATATGGCCCGCAACATTAAATTTTGAAGAATCAATGCATACCCCACCTTTGACCTTCTTCTAATGAGTTGGTGTCAAAGTATGTCTGTGGAAATTGTCTCTTTGTCTATCTGAAGCCAGAAAGTCATTATGAAGTAATTCCACATTCTATTGTATATTAACTGTATTGTAAGCTGAATATGACATGCCACTGCATGATGAGCTGGGTCATTACCATTTCATAGCATGAATATTTATTGCAGCAAATGAATTCCCAAATGCTACGACGTGATTCATACTTGTTGCTTTAAAGTCACACTCAAGTCAGTTAAGGGTATTCTGCATATATAAAATGAAAGCTGAATGGTTGGCGACCTTTGTCTCATGGGTAATAATAAATATATTCACAACAATATAGAAATTTTAATAAAA
The DNA here is from genome assembly GCA_964017235.1 of Sabellastarte sp. h YS-2021. Classification (NCBI taxonomy): domain Eukaryota; kingdom Metazoa; phylum Annelida; class Polychaeta; order Sabellida; family Sabellidae; genus Sabellastarte; species Sabellastarte sp. h YS-2021. Next base: position 151,230,231 of record OZ024927.1, read on the forward strand.
GTTTTAAGCTTTTTAGTGCTTAAGTCCGTCGTTGAAAGCAGAAACATGGGAAACATGGGATGTGCCAATACCAATTTAGGATAATTTATTTTATTTTATCATTTATTGAAGCCTGCTGAATTATATTATTATAAAAAACGTTGAACACTTTTGACTATCTAATTTATTTAATCTTCACCCTAAGTGTTATTTTCAATTTAACATGTTTTTCCTTTTGTGTTATAAATCCATTCTCTCCTGTGTATCTACCCACATAAAAAGAAGATCCCTATCAGTCATCAATACAGTCAATACCATAAAATTGACATATTGGCTTTTTCTGAATGACCTTAACATCAATGACCGAGGCTTGTTTTACAGTAAGATAATAAATTAGATCCACAAAGAGGTGAAGAAAAAAAGCTCTGATATCTCTTCATTTCCAGGACTGTAGAATGAATGTCCTCTAGCATCTTCTTGACTTGGGGTCTGTTTCATTTATTGTGTCCATATATATCAATCTCTGAGATACTCCCCAAAGAATGCTACTCTGTCAGCGCCTTGTTTCTATCTAACCTAATCCCCCAGTCACACTTTCCTGAAGTATAAACTGTTGTTTTAAAACGTCTCGCAATGTTAAACTGTCAGTGGATATTTTGAGAGACAATTCGCCCATGCTCCATATTTTCAAAAAGTGTTGCACTATATAAGAGGTTTGTACTGAGGGATTTTGTTTCTTTATAAATCAAACTTTGAATTAAACCATGACTCCTGTTATCTTTGGGATGGAATATCATTCTGACTTTTCCGACTTAGAGTTTACTTCTGAGTGGAGATTAAGTGCTATAAAAGTTGAATAGATTTAGAATTAGATTGGATTATCAGCACTAAAAGGCCCAGTTGACTGAAAATAATTTAACACAAATGATAAACCTTTATTTTATAGAGATTATCTATTCTTGGTTAAAATCTATTCTTTGTCAGTTCATTGGTCTCAGCCACATCTACCTAGAGGGCGAGTCACACACACCTCCCTTCAGACAGATAAGTTCCTAAAACATCCATGGATTAAATAAAGCAGGCCCAAATGTTAAACATGACAGAACAATGGAGAAAGTGTTCATATTTTTATCACTTTAAGATATTGTTTGGCCATAGAAACATTATTATACATAGTTTTGACTTGATAGAAAGTGTCACCACAGTGTAGTTACAAAATATAACCAAGATAGTCTATAACCTAGTCCTAAATTACCAGAAATGTGATAAAATGTCCCCTCCCTCATCAAACTGGTCAGTTTCGGGTTTCTACCAAGATAGTGGAGGTTATTTTACATATACAGGTCTTGGTGACACAAAGGTCACCATAACTTTAGCAAATTCAGTCACTTTTGCAGCCTTAAAGGGGAAAGCTTTCGTTCTAGAACAATAAAAAAATCCTATTAAATTTCAATTTTGATGTACATGAATTTTGAGCTTCTGATTCACCGCGAAATTCTATACATCCCTTAAATTTTCAACAGTTTTGACGCTTTGTTATAAATGTTAATTTGGTATCATTTGTCATGTGTATGATAATATATGTACATTTTACAAAAGAAAATGATTCTGAGCCCCTTTAATCCTTCAACTGTAACTGGGGTTTAAATGATGTCAGACAGATGTGTCAATTCTCCTTGCTTGTTTAGACAGATGTGTAAATCCTCTGAACCAGATGGATTCAGATGGACTTTGGTTGTTATAGTGGGACAGATTTTTTGCTGAACTTACTTTACTGAAGATTTGTATGGTGTTCAAAAACAATTAATTCTATGTGTTGTTCTGTTCCACTTTATCTAATCTTCTAGTTATTGGTAATAACACTGTTTCTCGTGGATATATAATTTTAAAGATATCTTTACGACATTACATATGTCACACCATTGCTAACATAAGCTACAGCACTCAAGAGGGAAATTAATTATCAGGGAATCTTCGTAAAAGGGTCATTTTGTGAATTAGTGGCCCAGAGGATAGCATTCCCAAGGACAGCTGATCAGCCTGTCAATTTGGATCTGTAACTGGGTGTAATAATATTTCTGCTTCATTTGAACTGTACATCTGGAAATAAAAAAACTTTACTGGTTGTAAATGTAACAACAGAATAAATATGTCTTTGTTTAGCATTTGTTAAAATGAAATCTCTATTGTTCTTTTAAATTTCCGTATTTTTGTTTTATGATCAATATAATAAGGCCCTTTTTGTTACCCCAAAATAGCCAATTTAAAACACAGAATTTAGTAGTACTTAAGATAATTTCCTCTGAGACGTTATTTTCCACAAAATTTAGAACAATCACTTTTAGCTCTATGTTTAAATTAAATTGGTGCCTTCAACTTGACCTGGTTATCAAATGTCTAAGAATAAAAAAATATTCTCAAACGAAACAATACACACAAACTTTATATTATTTAGAAAGTAAATACATGTATAAAAACCCCAAGGGTGAGCTTTGCGTATGCAGGTCAAGAAAGCAACAACAAAAGTAAAATCATCTGCAATCCCCCGAAATATTCTATCCAATGACAAAAGTAAAATGACGCTAGTTTTTATCCCAATATTACCATTAAGTGTTTTAAAATTTATATATTTCTACTGGTACGAAAAAAAAACCCACTTATGTTTATTTAACCGTAAATTCACTGTGATGCTTCTTAAAAATTTAAGTTTGAAGAGAAGATGAAATCACAGTTGAGCTGTTATGCGATCTTACTTTTGTCATCATAACATATCAGATAGTGAGTATATGTTGTCATATTTCCACATAAAAGCTTGCATTACCTTTGAGTTTTATGGATTGGAAACTTGTCAAGGTTAAAGTTGGAAGCATCATCTCCTATCTAAGGGGATATATATCAGAGCATTCCCTCTACAAATGTCACTTGTTACCGTTGAGCTTGATAGCCCCACCACAGCTACAAGGATTAGAGCCTAATAAGTAAATGTTAAACATGTTAATCACTATGCCAGTGAGATCTCTGTCAGACTGCTACATGCATTTTGCAGGATTGGGGTACAGAGAATTTATTGAAGACAACAACTAGTTGATGTCATATAGCAAAAGACAAGTATTTCACATAATACAAAAGGAAAACTATAGTTTAATTAGAAAATTGCAAGATACATTTTTTCGCCCTTTAACCGGGGTCTAGGAGATCTGAACAAGGCAACAGCCACAAAAGTCAGTGTCATCTGGCTAAAGTGAAGACATTCTATTCTGACAGCAACACAAGTGTCCAATAAATCAGGAGAGTTGGGCGGACATTCATAACAAGAGAGGCAGATATTTATCAGTATTTTCTGGATTTATTTCACATAGATAATCATGCAGGTACTTGAAATAGGGGTGACATCCTCTTTCTGGAGTAATTTCTAGTATTATTTTTGAGTGTGGGATTTGTGTCATTTAAACTGACTGACTATAGAATACACAGGGAGAATGATGATGATGTTTTGGTGAGTATTATCTATGCATGGTATATTAACTTTTAAATAATACATGTAATAAAGAACAAACTTCTTTTCTTTAGTCAGCCATTGTATTTTACTACTCATATATTCCTACAATAGAAGTTTTGAGGAAAATATAAATGAATTTTGTAGTCGTTTAAAAATCTATAACTTTTACCTATTAAATATATCGGGTCTTGAATATTAATTGTTTTTTATTGATGCAATTAATTGTTTGTGTATTTTATATTGGAGTTGTAATAAAATATCTATATATGCAGCACACATAAAACGTTACATTTTTAAACATGACCTGAAATACTAAGTTTTATTTATTTAAAACATAAGACACTTTTTAAAAGGGGTGAGGATGAGGCAGTTTGTTGAGATTTTAGAGTATTCTATAGAGGAATGTTCCTTCTCACAACGGTTCCATGTTATATTTTCATGATATACACCCAGTTGGGGTATGTAATCAGTAGAGAAATCCGTCCTAATGAGTCAGATATCTGGGTCGGGATTCACAGAAGGTCTTAAGCAAAAAATTGTCATAACTTTAAGAGAAAAGTCTTAACTGTGCAAGAATTTTGTCATAAAGTTAAGACTTTTTTTGCTTAGACAAAATGGGATTCACTAAAGGTCTTATACAAAAATTTGTCTTAGATTTTGTCATAACTTTAAGACCACTGCAGGGCAGACAATTTTAAAATATTCCATTGCATGTATTTACATTTTACCCTTTGTTAAGCCAACAAAATATATACTATGAGGATCTATATTTCCTATAAAAGTAATTTCTGTGGATTGTAATAAAAATTTACATCATTTAATTACCTATAAATTTCCACGTTTTACCTTCTTGTGGTAAAAATATTGTCATAAAAATGGCTGACTCACAATAAAACACAAATACCACTATTCACTACAGTTTTAATATTCATAAATGATGGAGTTACACTGGCCTACCTGAAGCCTGTATCTTACTGAAGGCTTTGATGGTGGTGGTAACCCTATAATTTCTAATAATGTTTTCTGGCAAGAATTATCCTAAATCTATTTTTTCTGCACAAAGGGATAAATAAACTGATTATTTTATGATGACAAAACCGCATGTAAATTTTTAGACTATACAATAAATATGATCAGCTAGAGTTTTATTAATACAAGATGTACATCATTTATATATGTACACATATAGTCATTTGTCCTTTTATACTTCACTTAACTTCTTATGACCAATGAGGTAAATCAAAGAATATCTCTGAAACTAGTGAAACAGCATCTAAATTGTAAGACAATGCAGTAAATGTCATTGGTTAGGAAAGGCATGTGTCAATTACAATTATGCAAAATACTTTCATCTCTTCAATGAAGTTTCCCTTTCCCACTTGTGTTCTTAGCTTGTTGCCTTGAGGTATAAGTCACAAAATATCCCTGGTGCTATAGGAGGCCACACCGAGACAATTCATTGCATTTTGGGATTTCTATTTTTTTACTTATTACTTTTTAACTTTCTTCTTTGAAGTCTGATTTTTATTATTAAGACTTTTCTACTTGAAGATTTGTTAAAAGAAAATATTACACTCCAGTTCACAGTACCATATCTTGGATGAGTAGAAATTATATCTAACAAGCATCAATAAGCCACATCTCACATTCATGCTGAATTTAATAACACAAATCTTTATTTATTTGCATGATGAACAATGTAAAAACCTATACTTTTGAGTGATAAACTACCAACTTGATATATTAATATTAATTAATAAATAACTTTTTAAGTGTTACTGCCAAATTTTTCGAGGTCTTTATGTAAATTCAGTGTTAATTTTTATGGAGAAACTATATATATGTTATACTCTAGCATTAATTTGAATGTTTATGTTCATATAATAAGATATATTTTCAATAAAATTGTTAATTTAACCAAAATTCTTTTTAAATCCAACTTGTACAACAGCATTATACAAGTTGGGATTTTTGATAGTGAAATTCTGTACAAGTTACAACTTGTACAGCCAATTTTGTACGAGTTGCAACTTGTACAAACTGCTTGTACAAGTTGCAACTTGTACAAAATCTCAACTTGTACATAACATATAAATTGACATAAGGTCTTCCTGTAGATATACACATAAATAATAAAAAATGCTGGTAGGGTTATTATGAGGGTGATAATAATCCCTGGGGCCGTTTGAAAAGAGACTTTATAGATTTAGACTTAAAGTTAATACTTTTGTCTTTGACCTTGGCCTAGTCTATGGCCTTAGACTTTTTTATTTTATGCAGACGGTAGGTCTAAGCTTTGGCTAAGTTTTTGGGCTTAAAGTTAAGTCCACTTTGGAACAGATTTTACTTTTGTAAACAAAGACTTATATGTGGTTGTTATATTTTCCTCCAGTTCAATAATTGAAAATGCTAAAAATAAAGTATAAATATATACAACACCACACAAACGTAACTTTGGAAAATTTTCTTACAAGGCGTTCACCAAAAACACCATTTTTTCCTGAGATAAAATGCATAAAAAAGAAGAGCATATTTTGAGCAGAAGCAAAAATTGACATGACACAGAAAACCACTGTGATTATTTGATGAAGTCCAAGCTTGATCCTTGCTAAGATTCTTTTATGAGATCCACTAAATACCAAAAGTTAATCAACCAAAAAATCTTCGATTTAAATCTTACACTAAGCCAAAATCTTGCTGTAGTCTAAGATCCTTTTAGAAGATAGCTGTTATAAAATTCTTATCTGTTATAATTTTTTAAAACTATTGTTAACATTTTGCCCAAACTATTTCAAAGTAATGGCTACAATGTATACTGCTGTATTCATTTGGGTATAATAGTATATTTATTTGAAAAATTTACAGGTTCCAGACCTTTCCACTAGTTCCTATCGTGATAGCCTATGGCACTGTGACGAACTTTCCACTGGAGGAAAATGTGACTGGATCACCAAATCTGACGCTATCCAGGATGAAGTCCAAATTCTCAGAAGCATACAATGCCTCAGAGCTACTGGATGCTTTACTCAAACACTACGACAACCGACTCAGACCGGATTTTGGAGGTACAGCCAATACATAAGTACATTTTTAAAATAATATCAAATGGCCTATTTGACAGTGATACTCATTGTCCTTGTGAAAGGATAGGGTGATATTGGTATAGGTCATCAGTACTTTCAAGTATGTTTTAATGAGCTGGACTCGAATCTACAACTGCATTAATGAGAATCAAGTGTCAATTTCTTCAAAAACGTGATGACCACTAGGGAAATGTATAGCATGTACACATTACAATACATTTAAATGTAATATCAAGTAACCTATACATCATGAGTTTATTAATAAACTAACTTAAAAGCCGCATATTAAGCTGGCTCTTGAGAAGAGCTCATGTAGCCATATAGCCTCACAACAAATCATAAAAATATGGAGTTTTTATAAATGAAATAATATAACACTATTTAGTAGTAATTAATCAAATAAAATCCAAAAGAAACTATGTAAAGTCTTTCGGAAGTACATATTGAAAACTTACTCTTTAGAGTGTAAGAAAAACATCTGCATGATAGTGTATAGATTTGGGACTTTTATGATATTTAAACAAATTGATTTAGAGCATGCATATAACTCAGTGTTATTGAACTATTGACGACAACTGGATCTGTGTTTATCTAATCTAATCTAGTGTGGACTTTTATAGTGCTTAATCTCCATCAACTGAAGACTTATAAGGGCAACTCAACAAAAACAATTTGAATAATCGTTAGTCTAAAACACAGGTCATATAAAAAAGACACAGGGATGACATTGAGGTTGTGATGGATACGCTTTTGCAAACAGGTAAGTTTTGAGCTTTTTCCTAAAGGAGACGACAGATGTTGGACTGTGTATATTATTGGGAAGATCGGCAGCATCAAGAGAGAGCAAAACTATGGCCAAAGTGTTTGATTGATATGAGCATTTTCAGTGGTCATTGTGTATGTACAGAATCAGACTTTTCCAGTGTAATGTAATGGGTACTTTTGTAGCCCTTAATCTTAATCATATGAGGGAATCTAAGGCACTAGAGTCGCAGTGAGAGAATGAATGAAAATCAGAATCCAGAGATGCCATTGAAGAGACATGTAATTTGTAATTGACAGATGACAGTGAAACCACAGTTTAGGTGTAATGAGGGAGATCATTCCACAAAACTGAAACATCAAACCAATTCTCATGGTACATGTATATAATAATTTCCTGGTAGACACAGAATTTTTTTTTATTTTAGAAAATTTAGTTTTCTTTTCAGTTTAATGGGCCTGAATTGGTCCAATTTTTTAAATTTCATTTTAAATCAACCAGAAGAGGAATAAAAAGCTCAGTATTTTACTTTCTTAGGAGCCATACAGTCAATCATTTCACCAATACATTTATTACCATAAGAACGCATGGCCAAAAGACTTATCCCTCTACAGTGTGTTGTGAACATTTCATGTATCTGCCTAAAATTAACATAGAAGTGGAAGACTTCTGGACAATTGGCAGCAAAGAGCAAAGTCACTACTGAAGCCTGCCCACGAAACACAAGACTTCAGGGGCTTCAGACGGTCAAACAGACAGAGAGACTCATCTCGATGATTTCAATTGGAGTAGCTAATCTTTACCACAATAATCATTAAACTCCTTTAAAATTATGTGATGGAAGAGTGGGAATATTTTAGCTAATTTAAATGAAAATATTTTTGAAGAGAGAACATTTAAAGAAAATTAAAGGAGTGAGATTATTTTTCTCATTTAACTTCCATTGTGTTCGTCCTGTCAGCAAGCTGTGACCAACATTCATACGTGTAAAAGCTTATAAGATCTGATATGTTGTTAAGTTAATTTAATTCCATCAGCTTGCAATGAATACACCATGAAAGCAATATGTATAAATAAAAATTGCTGTAATTCATAGGACCACCAACCCTGATTGATGTCAACCTGAACATCAGAAGCATGGGTCCCATCACAGAGAGAGACATGGTATTGGATTCTGATTGACTTCCATCCCCTTAATTAACTTAAGAATAATATAATGATACTTGTGGAATAATGCAAACATTTGTGTATTGTTTCATAGGTGAATACATGTAATTCTTGTAACTGATACATGAAACTATTTTCATCAAATTGGTAATTAGATAAAGAGATCATACCTTTATTATCTCGCCAAAGGGTGTAGATAATACTATACATGTCTAGCTTTTTCTAACTGTCTTTCAGCAAACTCTCTACTTTTGATAAGAATCCCAAGGAATGTGTCATTTTTGAATGAAAATTGTAAGCCAAAGGTTACAGGTTTCCTGCAACTATCACTTGAACATCCATAGAATATTGACATAGCATTTTTCTAGTTGACACTATTTATGAATAAATATCCCTTTAATCTTCTGTTCACACTTTTGCTAGTAGTAAATATATTGGAACAATCATGGGGACTAACTATATGATTCTAAATTTAAGTAAGGAAGTTAAATTACTTATAATTACCTTCGTATCACCAGATTTTATGGTAAACCTTGGGTTCAGAAGCTTTTCTTATCTAGCAGTTCCTTAGCTATCCCCATGTTACATGTATCAAAAATGATTCACTATTTCCCATTATATATAAATGACAAAACCATGAACCCTGCACCTGCCCTGGAGCAGTAATACCTCAGTTCCACTGTCACAATTTGTCCTCCTACCTGTCCCATCCAACTGTGGATGTCATATGACTTACCTTTCACTTGGGAAAGTGGAGAATCACAACGGGGTGATGATAGATTCTCATCAGACTTTTAAATATGTTTACAAGCCTTAGCAAAGGAGCATTTCAGTCCCAAGTTCTCACGACCAGTCTTTTGGATTCTAAGTCACTTAAGACTAATCATTTAGACTGCTATGACTTAGCTTTATGGTCTTAATCTTTAATACCCCTTTCACACTTCAGGCAGTCATCCGGCGGTTAGAAGTTTTACTCGGTGGTGGAACCACCTCCCAGATTGTCTGTTTCCATCCTAATTGTTCACACTACAGGCACTGATTGGACACAGTTTTTAAACATCAATAACAGTTGGACGACAGTACTACAAACATTAATCTCTACTCATCTTTAGTAGCCGTCGGATGAACACATGGCGAAACAACCAATACCTCCACTTACCTTATGTGGCTTTGTTACACTGAAGGAGCACTGAATCACAACCTTATGTACACAGTGGATCACACCTTTGGACCACAGTAAGAAAGTCACATGCACATGCGAAGAATCATCTATGCATGCCCATGGTACTGAAAACAGAGGCAGAATTTGAAACATTTTAAAATTTTCGTAGGATGTGCAAGGTAATGGATGGTTCGCCACTGACTTGCAAGGTTGCAAACAGACATCTGGGAGTGATCCAAGGACAGGAACATTTCACCAGACGAGGCCTACCATGGCGGATACCGCCTGTAGTGTGAAAGGGGTAAAAGGTGACTGGTCGTTTTGGTATTTCCCAAGTGTAACCTGGGCTTTGGTGCTATGGACTTATCTTTCTGAAACATAATAGACGGGAATGAGTCACAAGACTTATCATCTTTTCAATCGTACCACTTCAATCGTACCACTTCAATTGTACCACTTCAATCATCTTTTCTTTTGGACAAATGAAAATGTTTTGTCAGTTTCACTAACCTTTCTCAACAGGATCAGTCATAGCAGTTTTGCAAGTTATAAATAGGAGAGGTTTTAAAGTAAGTATTGGAGGTGGAGCTAGGGTATAGTACCAAGCCTCATTAATCTGTGAATAGGAACTATTTTTATGATGAAATCCACCCAGTTAGTCTAATCTTTACAGATACTCATTTTTATAAACTTCTATTTCCTTGTGTCATACGTGTATATATCTAATATTTGTAATGGCCGTTTTTTTACACATGCGCAGAGCTATCAGATGGACTGTTACTTCCGTCAGACTTGGGTTGACAAAAGGTTGATGTTTGTGGGCCCCATGGAAACCATGTTAGTGGGGATCAATGTGTTGGATCTTCTATGGAAGCCAGATACTCATTTTATTAATGGCAAGAGATCTTTACTCCACACAGTGACGTCACCGAATAAATTGCTGCGCATTAATCAAAAGGGAGAAGTTCTGTACTCAATGAGGTTGGTTCGCTATATATTTCAGCTTTTAAGCAATATGCTATAATTTGTATTATCAAAAGTTTATTTGACGAGAATCCTGATATTGATAAAAATTATTAAATGTTATTAATTAATTTGAAAAAAAAAAAACGGTTTGGTCATGGTCAACCTTATTTTCTGAACTTGCTTCAGTTTACAACATTGTAACTTAAAATTGGCAAAAATTAACAAATTGGGGGTTTAAGAAATTAAATTTGTCCAAGATACATAAGCCTTTTCATTCGGATGGATTTTAACTTAGCGTTTTCAGTGTTATTGACAGATTAGTCAAAATAAAAATACATAATTATATTCACATAGTTACTAGAGAAACTATCATGAACAAAATAATCACAGAAGGAGGGGTCATACTCAAACTTAAACGTTTATATATTGAAAGCAAAGTTATGACACCCGCAAAAACTACTAGTAATCGATCTACATGCATTTTATAGTTAAAGACAATAAGTTTAAGAGAGTTTTTGTCGTAACACAGGTTGACAATAAAAGCAACATGTCCAATGCATTTGGAGAACTTCCCTATGGATACACAGACCTGTCCTCTACAGTTTGGCAGTCGTGAGTATAGCAAAAACTATTGTAAACCAAAAAAAATGATGACTTGGCTATTTTTGTCTGTTTTTTAAGTTTTTAGTTCTCCTCTTGTTGATGAATTAAAGAGACTATTGAGTTCTAACGTTACGGAGTACATTGTACTTGCAGTTTTATTACTTTTACTTGCCTGTACATGTTTAATGTGTAGCTATCTTTCCTGGGCAAACCGTAATTGCATGTATTCTCAGTTAGGTTTTTCTGTAATTTAGTTAGGTTCTCTTGTTATAAAGGTTCTTGTTTTTGTTAAATTTACTGCTTAACCACTTCAAGATATCTTTATAGTTGTACATTTGTATAGCCACAGTAAAAATAGAAATGTTAAAAATACAGGTATCTACATTTGTTTATTGTATAATTTATGTACCTAAGCAGTCTATGATAATACATTCTGTTATTTTTCAGATGGTTATGATACTGGGGACCTGATATACCGCTGGACATATGGTCCTGACAAATCCATCAAAATGGCTACTGACATGACCTTGTCACAGTTTGACCTGATTGGATTTCCACACACAAATGAAAATGTCAGTCATCTGAGGAAAGGTTACTCGCTTTATGTTTTATCTTTTGGTTTCATTACATTCATAACATGCAACACATGCTTCTTGGCTTGGCAATTTGACACACAAATGAAAGTTTCGGCCTAAATATAGATTCTTTGTTTTGTAAGAAAACCAAAACAGGAACAATGAAAAGATAATTTTTGTGGCGATAATTTTTTTTTAACATGAAAGTTATTAATAGCAGGAACATACTTTATTAGTAAATTAAATACTACTCTAAAATCTATGTTATTTAAATGGTAAGAACTTCATAAAAATATATATAATCTCTCTTGGGGTCCACAATTATGCATCAACATATGAGGCTAAAAAACATTTTGGCCCCAGCTTTGCATATGATGCTCCAAGGATTTGGAATGATCTGTCTGATGATGTACTCTCTGTCAAATCTCTCACTTCATTTAGGAAAAAGTTGAAAACTGATCTATTTGCAAAAGCCTAGCCACCCTAGTTTTTCTTGGCTCGGTTTTTCTCTGTGGCGCCAACCCTTGCAATGTTTTTTACATAGCGATTATGATCTCTGATTTCTGGCATTATGCATCTTAGAGTCTGTCAATAAATGGAGATTAAGTACTATAAAAGTACCACTAGAAAACTAGAATTAAAAACTCAACAATTGATTCCCAACGTTTCTAATTTTTGACATAGATGAAATATCTTGTATTTAATGGCGCTTAAATAGTTAAATAAGTTATTTTAATGCTATTGTATATATCGTACACAATAGGTCACTACTCCATGTTGTCAGTCAAGTTCTCCTTGAGGCGTCATATGGGTTACTTTCTCATCAATGTCTACGTCCCATGCAGTCTACTCGTCATCTGTTCATGGGTAGGCTTCTGGATCAATAGGGAAGCCACATCAGACAGGATTGCTTTAGGTAATACTGCAGATTACTATAACTCAGTGCTAAACTGATAATTTTCATCATATCAGACAGCTACCTTATCAGTTACTGCGGTCCCTTATGCAAATACTTGCATTTATAAAGTCTTGTGATCTTATTCTATCCAAGCAAAATTACTGAATTAAGACTAAGATGAATATTTATTTTTATCATCGCTGTACTTAATTCATGCTCACAAATGAACCATAACTCACACCTCTTCCCAAACCCATTTATAATACAAGGTTATCAAAACATATTGTGTATACCATTTATGACAAATTTAGAAAAATGTTACAAATGAAGCTAGCAATGTTTCAGAAATATTACTTTGGCATTCCTTACCAATTTTGACCTTCATTTGGGCCAGAGGTCAAATTCAACCTGTTTTACGTTGATCACCAGTGAAAATATTATGTTTATCTCTAAATTTTATGGCTTACAATTTGTGACCCCATTCATTCTTCCATTTAGGCATTGCATATGCAAAGTTTTCTAATATCTCCTATTATTGCTCACTTCCATATTTGCAAATGTTTGAAGGTAAACATTTAATAAGCAGTCTGAAAATATGAGAAAAAACGTGATAGAATGTTTTCTTAACATTTGGTAGAAAACATTTCAAAAACATTTTAAAATGATGGTTATGAAAACCAGTTGCTATGAATATAAGTAAACAATTTTCATAGCAAACATTTACAAAACATTGTCAACAAATGTGGTTTAATTGTTTTATGTGTACTGTTTATCAAACATTTAATGATAAATGTTCGAAAAACATTTCCAGTATAACCTTCATTTCTTGAGCTATTTTTTAAACATTTAATAAATATTTTCAGCAAAAACATTGTATAGAGAATGTTTATCAAACGTTTCTTATATATTATAATGGAAATGTTTAGTAACCCCAAAGTTTTAAAACATTTTGTAAACATTTTAACCTTTTAAAAACGTTCATAATGTTTGCTGGGTAAAAATTCATAATTCTGGTTGGAAATAATTTTAAAAAATGAAATGACTAGTGTTTTTGATTTTTACGAAATTTATCAAAAGAAAAGATCGGCTTCATATTTTGGCTTTGCGGTGGAATTGATTGGCACTCTTCAGGTGTAAAACAACACCATCAATGATAAAACTTTGCGCATGCCCAATGCTTAAGTTTAGTATGCAAGCACTGAAATTGAGCAAAAGGTTTAACTTGTATCAAATAATTACTTTAGATAAGTATTCATAAATTATAGTAAACATCTATAAAATAAACTTTTATATATACTTGTATTATGATTATTTTTATAATTAAAAAAGTAATCTTTTTATTACTTTATTTTTGCAACTCCAAGTACTTAACAAAGTGTACAAAACATATTATATATTACATGCAGCTTTAGTTAAAGATTACTGAAAATATATATTACTCTAATTATTTAATTCCACTAAAATGTTTTACTTTTCACAGGAGTGACCACTGTATTAACCATGGCTTTTCTGAAGATTGATAACAGAATGGATTTACCAGAGGTCTCCTATTCCACAGCTTTGGATTATTTCTTGGGCACGTGTTTTGCCCTGGTTCTTGCTACAATTATTGAATTTGCTGGTGAGTTTTAATGTTGCCTATTAGATTAAATACGTTAACCCATTTCCGTTGTAACAAGTTACTAATCACAAGATTAACTTACATCTTTGTTATCCAGTTACATTATATACCATGTGAACATAAGATTGACTGTCAGCACTTTATTTACACATTGAAGACGCTTTACCTCTTGCCCCAGATTATCTGGTCTTGTTTAAAACCTCATCACGAGATATCAGTTCGGCAGTATACTTGTTGATAGTTAATAGTTTGTACTGCTAAATGAGCGATTTACCACGGATAATTATTTTTCACTTGAGTGTTTGTCATGACCAAGAATCCCCAAGAACCTCTCCCTTTTGAAACTTGCATATTAAATATCAAGGATAGTGACAATTTATGGCTAATTATCAGGGAAAGTTCTGCGATTTGGGCCTAAATACAAAATGCATCACAAGGTTCCTCCATTATCAATCATATTTTTTCTGTCAATCTTCATTCGCTTTAGTTTGGCTGGGTGAATTCACAACTTTATCCTGAAGTGTATGGAAATGTTCTGTGTATAGTTTACTCACCTGTAAAAACAACGGCTCAAAACTATACCCTTCTTGTGTATTCTTGCTATCAAGTTATTTCTCTCACCAGTTGGATTTTGCATCTTTGTACTGTCTGGGTCCAAACCCTTGAAACTCGCCTATTTACCTTAAAAGATGGGGACAAGTTATGCATGTTTTTTTCAGAAAGTTCAGATAAAAAATCTGAATACATGCAGTTGACATCATAATATTTGCTTGATAGGTGTACATTATTTCACCAAACATGGCAGTGGAGAAGTGTTGGAGGATTCAGACATTGATTCAGACACCAATGATGAAACTTTTACAGATGATCCTAAAGTAAGTGATGGCACTTGTTTTAAAAAATGCCATTTGCATTTATACATATATACTTAGATCTAATTTAGATGATACAAAAGATAAAAACAATTGACTTTTAAAACTAGACAAGAAACCAGACATGCACTAACTATATAAAGATTCTTCATCTATTCTAAAGCTTCCAAATTAATAATTTATTTATCTCAAACTATGTTTCTTTTTTCAACAAATTTCTAAAAAGGTTTTTTAAATTATTTTTATTTATTTTTACAGTTAAAAATTCTTTATCAAGAAGATTAATTCGTAAAAACAAAAAAAAAACAAAAAAATGATAACATTTTATATTAAGGAATAGTTATTTTGATAAAAATAAATATATTCTTACTGTTAGAATGTGAATGAATATGGGTCATAAGTATAATCTGCCTTACCCTCCATCTATGCAAAGTTTGAAGTACAATCTGCCTTACCTTCCACCAATACAAAGTTTCAAGTATAATCTGCCTTACCTTCCACCTATACAAAGTTTGAAGCTCAAGTTGAGCTTCTCAGTGAAAAAGTTGGCAGTGGAAGTGTCAGAGGTTTGCAGTGAAGAAATATTAACTATCTGGCCTGCACTATTTACTCCGACTAGGTGCAGCCCCTGAGATGACCATCATACCCCTTTCACACTGCAGGTGGTATTACCCAGAGTGACCTGCATTTGGTGAACGTTCCTGTACTACCATCACCGTTTGATGCCTGTTTGCAAACTTGCGAAACATTTGTGAACTGTCCATTACCTTGCACGTCCTATGGAAGTTTTAAAATGTTTAAAAATTTCCGCTTCTGAATTTGGTACCATGGGCATGCACAGACGAATGTGAGCATGTGCAGATCAATTTCTTGCTACGGTAACTGAAGGTGTGGTCCACGGTGTATATAAGGTTGTGACTCAGCCGTCACTCAGTGTAAAATGGCAATATAAGGCTAATGGAGGTATATGGACATTGGATCTTGAATGGTAATTGAAAGAGAGGGGCATTTTGCCAAACACCTATAAATATAAATTACACCACCTATAGCGGGAAAAATTCGGACGAATTGGGGCGACCTGGGAGGTGGTTCCTCCACAGATGAACACCTGTAACAGCAGGACATACCACCTATAGTGTGAAAGGGGCATTAAATATCATTTAAATATCATTTTTTTTTATAATTGTAGCACAACACCAAACAGATATAAACTTCTATTAAGTCATCTCTTCTTATTCTATATTCATAGGTGGTTAACTCTTGCCACAGAAACAAAAGTCTCGGCAACATTCATCGGAGACTAACGAGCCATGACAATAATGGCAAATACTATAACCAGAGTTCGAGCATTGACAGACTTGGCAGACCCAAAACAAAGGAAAATTGTTGTTACAAATTTTGGAATTGTGTTAAAGGCAGTGCTGAATACCAGAACATTCAGAAACGAAGACCTAGTTCAAATTTTTCAGGAACTATAAACAGTGTCAGTAAAATAGACAAAGCTTGTCGTGTAGTGTTTCCAATTATATTTTCATTATTTAATGGGTTTTACTGGAGTATGTACATTGGTTGGCAGGACACAAAAGTAATTATGTAAACATCTGGAATTGTGTTTTATGTAGTTATTTTATGTATTTTACTCCATTCCTACACTAATGGACAATAAAAAGGCTTTCCTTTGCATTCGGTTCGGCTTTGGGATTTCCCAAGGCTTGCTTAGCTTCGATCAAATGACCTTATGGCCTGATTTGTTCCTAGAGTTGAGAAGGGTAGTTAGCACTGAAATGAGGACAGAGTCAGCCTGTATGGACAAACAGCTTTTCATAAAATTATATTTTTCTTAAAAAGATTCACCACCACTCTTGTTACCTATTCAACGGAATCTGATCAGCCTCTATAACCTACACACTGAGCCATAGCTTCGCATTGTGGAGTTTAGTGGGGTCTACCCTGTTTACTTATACAGTGGGTACTTTTATTTATTTATTTTGGGTTTTACGTCGCTTTCAACACTGTACAGGTCATATCACGATGGGTAGTTGGAAGGTGGGAGGAAACCAGTACATAGAGTTCGCTAGGGTTCTGTACTGTAAACTGCCGACCAACGGCAAGCAACTACCACCTTTCCCACATAAGGCCTTGACGGGGATCGAACCCTGGACTCAGAGGTGGGAGGCGAGAGTGTTACCACTCTGCCACCATGGCCCCCCTATACAGTGGGTACAAACTTTGTCATCTTCTGTACAGAATCTGGCTGGTCTCACTTCCTCCCAAATAAAATGTTTCACAAATTAAAATGAAATGGTGTAAATTATTTATACTCAATATTATATTTACATAATCTGTAAGACATCACATTGCAGGGCCTATTTCAAAGTTTATTAGCTCTAATACACACATTTGCATAGGCGTAACCCTTGTGGTCAAACTAGCCCCACTAAATGGCTTTGCAGGATTCACATCTAATTATACACTGTCACCTCTGTGTGTGGGTTCGAATCCCACAAGTGACAATGTAGAGCACCTGTCCCAATATGACCCTGGCAGTTGAACGGGACATAAACTATCTCTCTGCTACTGCTTCTGCTGCTGTTGCCACTGATGTTCTTGCTCATAATGATATTTTGATCTTACTTCCATCACAAAATTTCTTGGTGTCATTCTAGATGACAAACTAAAATGGAATGAACATTGGAAATAATTGAAAATAAAATTTCAAAAGACATTGGTATGATGTATCAGAGTAAATAAAGGCAAAATGAAGGCTCACAGTTTATATTATATGACTAAATGATCTTCCCATATTCATACTTTTGTGGTGAATTTTGAAACACATGTAAATCCAGTTTAAATAAATTCAAAAAATTACAAAAACAAGTAATCCGAGTCTTAAGTAAACTAAAGTACGGAGATTCCTTTTTGAAAAAATAACGTTTTAAAATTAGGACAATTGAGTGAGTTTAAAACTTGTACTTTTATATTTATAAAGCTAACAGATATTTGTTGCCACCTTCTTTCCATGGTGTAATCAAAAATGCTCAACAAATTCATTCCCACAACACCAGAAATAGCCTTAACATGTACACAAACGTTTTATTAAAAGAATGCATCCCTGTGTTAAGTTGTACAATGACCTCCAAACAAACATGAAAACTTGCCCAAACTTTAAATTTTAAACAAGTTTTAAAAGCCACTTACTGGAACAATATAAGACAGCACAAGTATCATACAATAAGTACAGCCAATAAGCATCCTTTATTCACAAGTGTAACCTTTACTTATTTATAATCACGATACAGTGTTAGTAACAAATAATAAAATGTAAACTTAAAATATAAAAAATAATCTTAAATTTTGAAATATGATAGGTTATTACATGCTGTTATTGTTGTATTTTCTTGCATTTTTTCACATGCTGTTGTCAAATGAATTGTATTTCTCGGGTTTTTTAAAGTCAAAAATGAGGGACTATTCAGGCTGGTTGCAGAAAAGTTCACTTGGGGACTCTCCCAAAGTTTGAAAATTTGTTTAAAGATCAGTGGAGATAGGGACCACTCAGCTGGTTGGATCTGATTCCTCCTGGAGAGGGGGCTACAATGGCGCAGTGGTAACACACTAGCCTCCTACCTCTGAAGTCAGAAGTTCAAACCCAAGACCATATGTGGAAAAGTTGGTAGTTTCTTACCAATGGTCGGCAGTTTACAGTACAGAGCCATGACCAACTGTATGTACTGGTTATCTCTGTTTATAAAATTACCCATTGTGATACAACCTATACAGTGTTGAAAGCAACGTTAAAACACAAATAAACAATCCTCCTGGAAGAGGCAATTTGTTATAACGTTGAGTGAGACTGGTATGTGCCTTGATCTGAGTGTCACATTGTCCTTATGGCACCAGGTAAGAATTCTCCACAATAGAGCGCAGAGTACTACTGATCTCACGCCGCCCTGTGTTTTGATGTAGGTCATCACTGAAGTGTTTTCTGAAGTAATGAGGACTTGATTATTTTTGCAATACATCTTGAAGAATTGTAGAGCCAGAAGAACCGCCTTCATTTCTAATAGGTTGATATGAAGGTGCCATTCTGGGTGAGACCACAGACCTGTATGATTCTTGATTTTAATTAGCACCCCAACCTGCATTAGAGGCATCTGGAAAGATGAATTTTTGTGTTCCCTGGGATGGAGAAATTTTCCTTGTGGCATGTTTTGAGGCTCTAACCACCATTCCCCATTGCCTAACATCTTCTAATTCCAGGGGATTAGTGTGTCAAGAGGCATTGGATATTTCCAATGAGCCTTGAGATACCACTGAAAAGGTCTCATATGCATCCTGCCCAATTTCACAGTCTTCTCCGTTGATGCAAGCAATCCAGTGGTGGACATAAGAGTCCTTGCACTGATAACAGGATCCAAGGAGAGCCGATGGATCATTCCTGAAGTTTTGTCTGTCTGTCTTGTGTGGGCTTCATAAGAGCCAAATCGAGCACAAAGTGGTATCCTTGGAAGTTAAACCTGTGGGAGAGACGGAGTTCTGACTTCTTGAGGTTTACTACAAAGCCTAAATCCTTCACAAGCTTTAGTAGTTGTCATGTCTGCTTTTTGCAGTAGTTGTCGTGTCTGCTTTTTGCACTCCTCCTCAGTAAGGGCACGAATCAACTAGTTGTCCAGGTATTGGTGCAGTCTGATTCCTGATTGTAAGGCCACCAGTTTTACTTACTTGACTAAACTGGTGAATAGATGCCATTATCAGGCCAAAGGGTAGGCTGGCAACTGGTAAATGATACCTTTGAACAGAACCTAAGGCACTTTTGAGACTGGGGATGAAAAGGTACTTGAAAATAGGTGTCTGTGAGATCTATCGATGTTACCAACTCTCCTTTCCTGAGGGAGGCACATATTGACTCTGTGGTTTCCATCTTGAATTTGGTATGGCTAGGAACTTGTTTGATGAACTTAGGTCTATGACTGGCCTCCAGCAACAGTCGGCTGTAGAATCCTACACTGTCTGGAGTATGCATAACTTTGATTATCCGTTTCAGCAGCAGGCCTTGAATAAAGGTCAATATGGCATTTTGCTTGTTGAAGCCTGTGTAACCACTGATTATGCAGGGGACCCTGGATAGTTTTGGGCTTTCTCTGAAGGGCAACTTGTATCTGTCCTTGATGAGTCCTAGGATCAACTAGTGGGACCCTTGTTTTTCCAAATCTGGAAGTAACTGCCTGAGCCTGCCCCTACTGGAAGGTATTTTAACTTCTCAGGAGAAAATACACTTTGTAACTGAACTTGGAAGGATATATCCTGAGACTGTACACACAGTCTTTTTGCCCTCCGGTGGAAACTGTACCGAGTCTTCTCCCCCTCTGGTGGGAATGTACACATGGAGTGTTTACCCTCTCCGGTAGGATTGACCCACTCAGAGTCTTCTCCCCCTCTGGTGGGGCACAAGGAAAAGCACAGTCTAAGAGATTTCCTGAAGTAACTGTTTTAATCCAGGGTTTTGGGAGAATACCACAGGATATTGATTGTCATTGAGGAGGCTGTTACTGCTTGTAACCACCTGTGCTACCTTTTCTTCTTTGTAAATAACAAACAATTGTGACATTATTTATATCTTCAGTATTTTATCCAATCACTTTCTCTTAAATGTTTTATTAAGTTGGCAATAATAATATTGTAATTATAAAGAAGCTATAATCATGTAGCAAAGCCAAAATGCTCAGTTTAGATGCTTGTGTCTCATACAACTTTGTCATTTTCTGGTTTCTGTCCAAAACCTGCTAAGACTTTTGTCTTAAGCTTAGTGGTATTCACAAAGAATTTAAGACTGGTCTTAGGCTTAGCCAAGGGCTCAACTTTAAGACTGGTTAGCAGTGGGCTTAAATTTTGTAAAGAGGACTTAAATATGGCCGCCATAAACTTTTCTCCACTTCAAAATTTGAAATGGCTGTAAATAAAGTATAATTATACAGAACATCTCACTAAAGCAGTCTTTGGGAAGTTTATATGTGGCAACAAGGATTTCCATTTCAAAACAGCACTTTCCTTAGATAAAATGCATTAAATGAAGGATATATGTCACCAATAGTATAGTTTGAATAGAAAAGAAAGGTCACATGACACAGAAAACCACTGTGGTTATTTGATAATCTTGGACTTAGCTAAGTCAACCTTTGTGAATACAGTTTTAAGACAAAACTTAGCTGAGACAAAAGTCTTAACTTTAAGACTGGATTTAAGCCTAAGACCTGGCTAAGTCTAAGACCTTTCGTGAATACGGCCACAGTTATGTGAATTACAGTACTTTTATAAGTTGTATGGTTTAAAATCTGTGATGTCATAATACAGTTTATCAGTTGTCAAGTTGTTGTCAGCTGTAGGTACAGGCATCTTAACAACCATGATTAGGTCATAGGGTGATTTGATTTTAAAATTAATCTGGGTTTGAATCTTGAAGTGATAGCATGCTAAGTCTGGGTTTGAATCTTGAAGTGATAAGAAGCATTTTTAGCATGAGTACCAGATTTAGGTTAGTAATTTTTACATCCGGAATTGTTAATTATTCTTAGTGATAATATATTGTGTATTATTCAGAAACCGTAAAATCGGATACTGTTTAATAGGGTTTTAATCAGTATATTGATAATTATAGACAGAGACCTTAAAGTCGGAGACTGGCTATATATCCGGTATCAGAGTATAAAGTCGGACTGTGCTGGTGGTATATGTGATTAATTATTGATTTCAGTATATTTATCACTATAGTTTGTAATACATTCCGTGTTGTATTGGTGGTACTTTATCTGGTAACTATCACATTTCGGTTCAAGACCAAGTATTTGGTTTAATTTATAATAATTGTGTAAAGAATTTACACAGGTTCTCAGGTCAAAAACACAGGTATTGTATTTGTTTGGAATTACAACAGATTGTTGTAATCATGGTAATAGGTCGTAATAACAGTAATATATTGTGGTAATGGTAATATATATATTTGGGTATTTATAGGTTATTACTATTATCACTAGCAGTAGTAATTTTGTAGTTTAAAACTTAGCGTCTAGGAATATTTATATTTCGTATCTGTAATACAGTAATACGATTTAATTTAGATTTGCTGTGTATTATTGTATTTGTATTGCTTGATATTTTATATTAGATTTAATAAATGTCAAGTTTATATTAATATGGTGTTATTAATAAGTTGTTACATTAAATCTAAAGATTTTAGTGGTATTATTCTCTTATGAAGATTAAGGTCAATATTCCTCTGTTAGGAGTCAGGTCAATGAACTCGGGCAAATTTTGAGGTTGTTGCGTAACATATTTGTGATTTAAGTTTTTGACCTAACAAATTGTTAGGTGGGGGCTCGGAGCTGGGATTTGTTATGAATTTTGTAGGGTGCAACCTTCATGTTTTTGGGGGCTTGTCCGGGATTTATACATCTTGTAGGGCGCAACCTTCACATTTTGGGGGGGCTCATCTGGGATTTGTAAATCTGTTAGGGCGCAACCTTCACATGTGTTATCTAATTACTTTTAGTCACAGGCCTAATGTTCTGTGTAGCAGGGTACAAATAAGAAAAACCAGGAACCCCCCAACCTCACTGTTGTGTGATAAAATGTTATAGCTTAGGTTCTCTGAATAGAGAGGTTTTCAGTGTAAACTTGCAAACTGAAAACTAGTTATTTGTGTATGGGAGAATTTGAGAAACAAATTCAAATTACTAAGTTTTGATGAATAAATTTGAATTTATCAGTTTTATATTTAAGATAAGTTTGACTTCAAATGTTTTTTTTAATTATCAGGAATTGCATTAATCAACATATAATTATAAATTATAAAAATTATATTTGGGTGCATCAGTTTTGTTGTAAGTTGATGTAAATTAATAAGGGAAATGGATAAAAACATGCACACATAATCTTTATCATCTTTATAACCTTTAAAAATTAGTCTTTGCTTTACAAATACCTACAAATTCAAAAACTATTGCAATAATAGTTCTTTCAAAAAGTTAGACTTAATCACTATATCACCCTCTAGAAAAAGAATTTTCAATCAACGATCTCTAGTCATTCTTTTCCCAATATTCAACCTGTTTTCTGTTTAATAACATGACTAAGATTTTATGTTAAAAAACCTAACTTGATTTAGTGATGATTTTTTTTATGAAGTATCACTGCTTTTTCCAGTCAAAAATCCAACTTTGAAATATTGTTGAAATTGTGTCAGTGTCAATTTTTCAACCAAAAATCACCATGATTTCTGGTCAAAATATCACTACTTTTTCATGTCAGAAAAGTCACTTAGATTTAGTGTTGATAATGCAGATTTCAACGCCAAGACCTGTTTTCAACTCTAAATCAACGATATTTCAAGGCGTGTGGCAGCTGGATTCACTATGTGTGGGAGTGGTTCTGTCACATTTTATTCCAATTAAAGTAATCAGTTGAAATATATATATATATATATATATATATGCAATCAGTTTTAATCAGCTGAATAATGATGAAATGATAAAAAAGTTTAATAATGTGTATCCTTTTCAACAAGTCTTTAGTAAAATTTACTTGAAATAAACTGTATTTATTGCATCTAGTGGATATTTCAATGACTGTCCAGTGAATATTTCATGACAAATTATGAAAATTCCAAAATTGTAAGGAAAATTCCAAAACTGTAGCGAAATTCCTGAAATTCCGGTCACCTTCGCTACAAACTTTTTGCCAACCTAAACTTGGGGTTTTTAAGTTAGTGAACACCTGGGCGATATTCGAAGATAATAGAAAACACCGCGTTTTTAGACATTTCAGGATAAAAATTGGAAGTATTGTATGCAGCTTTATATCTCGTACAATATTATGTTCAGAATGAGGTTACCAGAGTACCAGTTTTAAATTAAGACGTTTGTGTGTGGAGTTTTGCGTTTACCACAATTATCGCCCAAATCGAAGGGAAACTGGTCAACTCGGCCCTTCGTCAACTTGGCCCCCGCCAAGACCCATCTATGCAAACTCGGCCATTCTTTTAGAAATGCAACTTGACGTAAAATCTTCATTTTTAGATGGATTTTAAAAATCTAGGTATCATTGTGGTTTTCAAATGTGAATATAATGGTGTGACATAACCTTATATAGGGTCCTCAGTGGCCTAGTGGTTAGCAAGTTTGGCATCTAATCATAGGCTGTCACCTCTGTGGGTTCGAGTCCCACAAGTGGCAATTCTGAGGACCTGTCCCAATATGACCCTGGCTGTTGAACGGGACGTAAAACCCCAACTTTGACTTTGACATAACCTTATATCAGGCTTAATTACATAGTTAAAGTAATGTGCACAAAAGGGTATACAAGCATCTCGTGACCACGGCAGCTCGTGACCAACAACTCGTACCTACAACTTGTTCCCAAGATTTTTTTAAATATTGCAAGAAACCCCACAGGCTTCTGTCTCCTCACATTTTTTTTTTAATTTGCATTTTTTATTTTAAAGTATTGCAGGCCACAGACTTCTGTATCCTCACATTTTTTTCTAATTTATATAATTTATTTTATCACAGTTCTAGGAAACTCCCACAGAATTCATTGACCTCACGTTTTCTAATTTGCATATTTTATTTCATAATCATAATATGGCTAGGAAACCCCCATGGAAGTACGAGAATTTGAAGTATTTGATCTCTAACTGAACAGACATTCTTACATAAAATGCTCGCTCTTCAAGCAGCATTTCTATCTGTTAAATATAAAATATTGTTAGAAAGTCCCACATAATTGAATGATCTCATATTTCTTCATAAATATTATGAGCTGCATATACAAGTATTTGATATTCTAGCAGAAATAATGTTTATTCTTATAAAATGTTTGTGTACGAGTTATGGGTACGAGTTGTTGGTCACGAGATGCCGTGGTCATGAGTTGCATGTAAATCCACAAAAGTAAGTGTTTTATATCAAATCCATTTGTAACAGCTTTAATAATGTAGCCATCATTTGTAAAATACTGCGTATTTTTTAAAAACCATTTCCAGGCAAATTTATCTCTTAATTAAAACACATAATACCATAAAATATATACAGGAGGGGACAGTATTTCACAGTGGACAGCGTTTCGCCAATTTCTATTGTACTTCATTTATAACTAACATCTACTGTGATACTGATGGAGCTGTAGTGGTGGTGGACCAGTTCACGCCCGGGTACCAATTCATGCCCACCCCTAAATTTATCAAGAACAAACACAGTTAAACAATAAATTACAAATGTATATGATCAATTTGATGATTATCTATAATGTGGTAAACATCTTCTCTATGAAAAATCATAAATCTTCAAGAAAATTGAAGGTGGGCATGAATTGGTACCCGGGCGTGAACTGGTCCACCACCACTATAGTTTTAAAAAGTGTGCAATATATGTTTTGACACTTTTTTAAGATTTTAGAACTGACAGCTAGTATGCAGGATTATTAAGATTAATTAAAATGTTTATATGTCAGTGAAAATATGCCAAACAAACTGCATCTGACTGATGCAAAGAGCTGTATGTTCTCTAAACTGTGTCTGGGATCAATATAAATACAATTTATTACGTCATCATATGCTAGAATACAATGATATGAATCAATCTCTAGCTTTGATTATTATATGCCAAATGGTTAACAGTCTTTGTAACTTTTTGGGAACAGTATAAAATAATTGGCAAAATGCTGTCCACTTTTCCTAAGCCCTAATTCTATTGCCATAGGACAAGTTCTATGGATGTATTTGTACTTATCACAAAATATATTTTAGGATGCTATTATATTAAATGTTCACTTATTTAAAGGGGAAAGTTTTCGACCTGGGACGAAAATCTCCTCAAATTACAAAGATCATACATTTGAAGTCTTTATATACAAATATCAACAAACACCACAGCTTACTGGGATATAACATATCACATTTGACAGCACTGATAAACACTTCCTTACAGACTAAAAGGGCATAAGTTCTCAAGGAATTTTGTTACTTGATGCAGTTTTTTTACTGTTTTAAAGTACACAAACTTTATTTAAATTTTCAACAGCAGATTCCCACATAAGTCCTTCTGTACACAGCAGTTGTTAATTATCTGAGATAAGTGTACATTACAATGCACTTGCCATGCAACATTAGTTTGTTTATTTTAGCATCACAATTGACAGAGGAATGAAGGTTCTTAAATGCTCTTTGACCCCTCGACTTTGGGCTTTAAGCCAGAATAAAGTAAAAAAGCTATATATTTTTGAAAATTTCGTATATATCTGTTGTTTTGGTGAAGTGTCAGCCTTAGATGGTGGAAATATTGACGTTTTCAAAAACTCGAGTCTCACTTGCGCAGATCGATGTTACCCCTTATTATCACCCATCGAGTTACAACTCGAGTTTCAGTCAACTCGTCCCAGCACTATTGCATACATAAATACACATGAAAAAAGGTAAACTTTGTAGGGATGAGTTTTAGAATGGGCCGAGTTTGCATTAAAATGGGTCCGAGTTGGCAAAGGTCCAAGTTGTCCATGATTCAAATCGAAGTGACTCCTTTTACTACCCGCATTACAATGAAGGGATGTCCCCCTCCAAACCATGGTGTATACAGAATTTTACCATGGTTTGAGGTTACAAAATTTTGTGTATACCATGGTTTGGACTGGAGGGAATTATTCCTATTCTAACATTATCCTAATTAATTACTTGTAAGATTTAATAAGAATATTAAATTAGAACTTTTTCTTGAATAAAAGCAGCCGAAATATGTGGCTATTCCATCCTGCTTACATAGCCCCACCCTCAGATTCTATTATGCTATTTATTGTAAAATCTCATAGTCATATACTAGCCCTGATATTTGAGTTGATTATTTCTATACAAACATGAGAATTTTTTTCACTGCAAAAAAGCTGTTTCATCCATTTCACTCTGTAGTCCAGACAGCCATAGTGAGCAATAATTTAAATAAACAAAGTTATACTGATCCTGTGAAATATTTCCTCAATTAACCAATCAGAAACACAGCCATGTCATGTTAGAATCATTGTTGAAGGTTTCTGTCTAAATTTCATATTGAAAAAAATGCATAAATACAACAGCATGTTGAATATATTGACACAATGTTGTGGGTTTAAATTTTTATATACTAAAATATGAATGAAACCCACAGGATTTTATTGTCTTTGTGCAAAAAAATACTTTCATGTAGCATGGTGATCATAGCTGGTGTTCTGATGAATGTTTACTGGTGAAAATGACAACTTGACAAGTTTGTTCAAATGGAAATTAATATTGCAAGTGTATTTTTACCTCACCCAGAGAGCATTCCACTGTAAGGCAGATGACAATTGGTTCAAAACTTTTCCCATCTTTGGGGCAACGTTTGTCCATCTTTAGCATTCCAACCACTCTAGGCCACAAATCTCTAGAATTTGAAATGTGAAAACAACCTATAGTAAAAATCATAACCTGTGAAACTTTTGCAAGTGTGGAATTTGACCTTTGACCCTGCTTCAAGGTTAAGTGGGTTATCATTACTAAACACTGAGTAAACAAGGCTTTTATGATTCTCTCTTATTATTGCTCCTTGGGCTTTTCTCGGATTTTTCCAATAGAAAATCATAACCTGTGAAATTTTTGCAAGTGTGGAATTTGACCTTTGACCCTGCTTCAAGGTCAAATTGGGTTTTCATATCTAAGTAGGCATTATATCTCCCTTGTTATTGGTTCTAGAGCTTGTTATTGGTTCATGTACTGCAATCTTTTGCAAGTTTTGAGTTTGATCTTTGACCCCTGCTTCAAGGTTCAGTTGGATCATCATGTTACAAAGGCCTTTTATCTCCCTTATTTTTGCTCTGTGGGATTTGAACCCTGTTTCATGGTCAGGCTACCTCCATTTTTGGTTAATACCCGATATGAGATAAACACTGCCGCAGTGGTCTTGTTTTTATTGTCAGATATAACTCTATTTTGTCCAGATAGCCATACCTCGACATTACAAGAAACCTAGTAATTGCAAGATGGGCTTATCTTCTAACTATGTGACAGCTTTATAAACTTGTAATTACTAGTTATCATGATATTTTAACTGTGAAATAAAAAAAATTAAATTTGATCTGTATATGCATCAGTAGTATCTAACTAACATAAAAAATATCACCAATTAAGCTATTGTCAACTTTTGTACCTTTTGCTGTTGGTCATGTGCACTTTTAAATTTTTGAGAAACATCTGACAAAGTATCTTTGTTGAAACTAAAGTATTTTCTTTCCTTTCAGGTTTGAATTTAATAATGGATGGGGCAAATATCCTATATATAGAAATCAATACATCATCAGGTGAACATTGCTTGACACTCCAATCAAGAATTTGTTTGTTCTTACTGAAAATGTTACAGAATGACGGTCAATTGGTAAAGATTATTTGCGTTATGCCAGAGTCATGTCAAAAGGATAGCCCAGTCAATTTTAAATGTGATGAAAACCTACCATTTGAGCACATCAGCAGTGACGATTGTCCAAAGTCAGTGCAAGCTGTACATTTGCCTGTGCTCATTTCCAATAAGGGAAGAATGGTACACTGTGGACTGTCATCTGTTTTAAGGAAACTGGTTAAACATATTCATCTTTGTTTGCCATCAAGGAATTTCATAAGTCTTCTGGTAAAGTATTTTTAAAAGTAGTTGATATTACCTGATGAAAATTTGTAGCAAGTATTGTTTCAATATTTCTGATATATTTTTCTCTAGTTGGTAGCTAGATATTTCCATGATATTTTTGTTTTAAAGTTGTTTTTTTCATTTGTTTGTTCCTTTCCAATAAATCGCAGTTTAATTCTGACAACAGTTTAATTCTGACAACAGTTTATTATTATTTTAGTTGTACCACCAGTGCACAATTCAAAATAATATTCTTTAACAATAATTTTTCATCACTTCTTAGCTATAAAATTTATGGCCTCGTGATATTAAATCAAACATTTACAACAGATATCTTTGCCAATTGCACGAATACATACCACCAATGCTCGAATATTGGCAGAAACCAAATCTTAATTTTAATCTTTAAAAGTCTTACATTAAAACGAGAAAGATTACAATAATGTTCCTCTGTCTGACTCCTTATCACTCATTAGATTATTATTGTATAAACATTGAATATTAAATGTTGGAAGTTGCCATTATACTTTGTTTTGTTTTTTTTCAAACAGGGACACCATGAGATGTGTTTGAGATCCTGTGCTGAGGTCTCTGTCTGGACTAAATTCTGTGAAGTAGAGATGCCACAAATGTTGGAAAGACTTTCCTTCTTTGAGAAAGAAGGAAAAAGGTAAATGATATTCCAGCAATTAATGTGTAATTTTCATCAGAAATATAAATTAAATTATACGATTAATAAAAACTAAAATTTTGTGTTATATCAAATTTTCAAGCAAAGAATTAGGTTAAAATAGTCTTCAGAATCTTCAATTAAGCCCTTGGGAACATTTGTGGAAGCAGTACATCCCAAGTACAATGGTCTGACTTCTCATCAGGTATTATTTCATTAAAAATAGTTGTATCTTCTGTTCATTGTACATGTATGTACCACTTCACTTACTTTTTGCCTGATGGCTATTTCTCTAAAGTATATATGCTGACACTACAAAACCTTTGACACTGTCTAAGAATATCACTGGGTGTAATTTGGACTATCCCAAAATACCTCCCTGGATAAACTTTGAGCTAAACCATTTTGCACCCCAGAGGTTATTCCTGGCTAGACTAAAGTAGACCTCTTGTCCCATATTATGCCCAGGTATTTATTAGTTTAGGACAGACAAACCCCTGGCCTAGTCTATTTTAAGCCACGAGGTGTAAAAGAGCATAATCCAAAATATGCAAAAGTCCCATATCAAACAATTGACTTTGATCCAACCACTTTTGATCCAAAATTTTATCCATATTAATGGGTGGATCAAAATGAAGCAAACATTAAGCCAAAATCAGCTTCTTAGTGAATATCAATCTAAGTCCTAACCTGATTTTTGGATTAACCTTTTTCATCTTTTCGCTGCTTTTGCACCAATTCCTTTTGTGAATTTGACCCTGGGAATTAGGCAAAAGTAATCCTTAGTATATTTTGAGATAGGGAGTATAATCTGAGCTGGGATATTTTATATATCCAGAGTGTGATTTGGGCTAATCCAGCTTAATCCCATGAGTAATTTGGACCAGCCTACTTTTACCCCAGGGTTAATTTTGACTGGTCTATTTTATCCTCAGGTTGGAGCATTTAACTCCAATATGTGTGAAAGTTTAGTTTTACATTGAAAGTCGAACTGTTACAGATGAAATGTTGTTTTGAAGGAGCAACATGATGGAAAGAAAACCACTGACTGTTCCAGATGAGCTGATTAAACTCGAGGATCATTTTCACAAAGCAGCAATCATTCCACAAATAACAAAGAGAAAAAGGCAAATCTACGAACAAGTGACCAACAAAGACAACTTCTTAAACAGAAATAAATTCTACGAGACATGGATTGATGACTTAAATACTCAAAGTGTCACAGACTTTCTAGAAAACAAACTTAATGATAAACCAGAACTTTTCGGTAAGATTTGTAAGGAACTGAAAACCCCAAGCAAAGTTGTGGCTGAAGAACTGAATGTTCCAGGATTAGGTCATGACTTTGCAGAAGGTGCAGATGTGACTCTGACTGATATGGTCTTATTACCATCAGTGAGCTCAGTTATAGTAAGTTGTTGATTTCATGTAAGACTTTCGATTTACATGTTGTATATACTACTGTATATTAGCACTCCAGCAACTTGTCATTCCTCTGTTTAATACATAGTAAGAAAGACCACTGTGGCCACTTATTATCCTTAGTGTGTTGTGTCTTAGTAAATATATTTTGGAAAACAGAAATCGTGATCTTGTGAAAGACTTTGTTGTTGAATCCTTGTCACAATCCTGTGACATCATCATTATAAAGGTCATACCTGTTGCCAACTGATCAATTGAATTAACTGACCCAGGGATTAACTGGTAAATTTGTCATTACTTATTAACATACAGTTGAAATTGTGACATCTAAAGTTCACATAAGTAGTATTACTTGTTAGTAGACATATTTAATTATCTCCCGCCGGGCTTTAGCCCGGGAGGGAGATTATGAAATGATGTCTGTGTGTGCGTGCGTGCGTGCGTGTGTGCGTGCGTTAGTTAGTCACGCAGATTTCTCCAAAACTACTACAGCTACAGATTTTTTGTAAATTAATTGTCCCAATGAATTTTCATGCCCTTGAAAAAATTTTTGGTTTTATTGACTTAGGCCTAAAGATAAGTGAGTAATAGCAATCTTAGCTACTTTGAGTAAAGGGCTCATAACTCAAAAACTATTGCAGTAACAACTTTTTCTTCAAATATGTTGTTCAGCTACTTTGTCCTTAGCTATAAGATGGTACATAGTTTGGGGTCCCATTGCATGCCATAAGTGAGTAATAGCTATTTTCTCATTTGTAGCTAAATAACAGAAGAAGTAAATGTCAAATATCTTCAAAAGTATTGAAGTTAGGGAAATCTTTTCAAATATGTTGTCCATCTACTTTTTGGTAAGCTATAACATAGTAAAGTTTCAGACCTGTTGCACCTTGGATAGCTGAGTTATAGCTACTTTGAAATTCTGACTGTTGAGTAAAGCCATTGTAACTCCAAAACTATTGCAGTTAGAGTATTTTCCTAAAATATGTTGTTCAGCTACTTTGTCCTTAGCTATAAGATGGTACATAGTTTGGGGTTCTGTTGCATGCCATAAGTGAGTAATAGCTATTTCGTTATTTGTAGCAAAATCATGACATAAGTAAATGTCAAATATCTTCAAAAGTATTAAAGTTGGGGAAATCTTTACAAATATGTTGTCCATCTACTTTTTGGTAAGCTATGACATAGTAAAGTTTCAGACCTGTTGCACCTTGGATAGCTGAGTAATAGCTACTTTGAAATTCTGACTGTTGAGTAAAGCTATTGTAACTAAAAAAGTATTGCAGTTAGAGTGTTTTCCTAAAATATGTTGTTCAGCTACTTTGTTCTTAGCTATAAGATGGTACATAGTTTGGGGTTCTATTGCTTGCCATAAGTGAGTAATAGCTATTTCCTCATTTGTAGCTAAATAACAGAAGAAGTAAATGTCAAATATCTTCAAAAGTATTAAAGTTGGGGAAATCTTTACAAATATGTTGTCCATCTACTTTTTGGTAAGCTATGACATAGTAAAGTTTCAGACCTGTTGCACCTTGGATAGCTGAGTAATAGCTACTTTGAAATTCTGACTGTTGAGTAAAGCTATTGTAACTAAAAAAGTATTGCAGTTAGAGTGTTTTCCTAAAATATGTTGTTCAGCTACTTTGTTCTTAGCTATAAGATGGTACATAGTTTGGGGTTCTATTGCTTGCCATAAGTGAGTAATAGCTATTTCCTCATTTGTAGCTAAATAACAGAAGAAGTAAATGTCAAATATCTTCAAAAGTATTGAAGTTAGGGAAATCTTTTCAAATATGTTGTCCATCTACTTTTTGGTAAGCTATGACATAGTAAAGTTTCAGACCTGTTGCACCTTGGATAGCTGAGTAATAGCTACTTTGAAATTCTGACTGTTGAGTAAAGCCATTGTAACTCCAAAACTATTGCAGTTAAGAGTATTTTCCTAAAATATGTTGTTCACCTACTTTGTCCTTAGCTATAAGATGGTACATAGTTTGGGGTTCTATTGCATGCCATAAGTGAGTAATAGCTATTTTCTTATTAGTAGCAAAATAATGACATAAGTAAATGTCAAATATCTTCAGAAGTATTAAAGTTACGGAATTCTTTTCAAATATGTCATTCATCTACTTTTTTGTAAGCTATCACATAGTAAAGTTTCAGACCTGTTGCACATTGCATAGCTAAGTAATAGCTACTTTGAAATTGTGACTGTTGAGTAAATCCATTGTAACTCCAAAACTATTGCAGTTACAGCTTTTTCTTCAAATATGTTGTTCAGCTACTTTGTCCTTAGCTATAAGCTGGCATGTAGTTTGGGGTTGTATTGCATGCCATAAGTGAGTAATAGCTATTTTCTTATTAGTAGCAAAATAATGACATAAGTAAATGTCAAATATCTTCAGAAGTATTAAAGTTACGGAATTCTTTTCAAATATGTCATTCATCTACTTTTTTGTAAGCTATCACATAGTAAAGTTTCAGACCTGTTGCACATTGCATAGCTAAGTAATAGCTACTTTGAAATTGTGACTGTTGAGTAAATCCATTGTAACTCCAAAACTATTGCAGTTACAGCTTTTTCTTCAAATATGTTGTTCAGCTACTTTGTCCTTAACTATAAGATGGTATATATTTTGGGGTTGTATTGCATGCCATAAGTGAGTAATAGCTATTTTCTTATTTGTAGCAAAATAACAACATAAGTAAATGTCAAATATCTTCAAAAGTATTAAAGTTAGGGAAATATTTTCAAATATGTTATTCATCTAGTTTTTGATAACCTATCACATAGTAAAGTTTCAGACCTGTTGCACATTGGATAGCCGAGTAATACCTACTTTGAAATTGTGACTGTAGGGTAAATGCATATAGTTTGGGGTTCTATTGCATGCCATAAGTGAGTAATAGCTATTTTCTTATTTGTGGCAAAATAATGACATAATTTTTCTCAAATAACTGCTTCATCTACTTTTGGGAGAGCTTTCACATGGTGAAGTTTCAGACCCATAGCTAATTATTCACCTACTCAAAATGAGTAAATGATAATTATCTCTAAAAGTATTGCGGATATCCAATTTTTATCAAATAACTCATTCATCTACTTTTGGGAGAGCTTTCACATGGTGAAGTTCCAGACCCATAGCTAATTACTCACCTACTCAAAATGAGTAAATGTGAATTATCCCTAAAAGTATTGGGGATATCCAATTTTTATCAAATAACTCATTCACCTACTTTTGGGAGAGCTTTACTTGGTGAATTTTCAGAGCCGTAGCTAATTATTCACCTCCTCAAAATGAGTAAATGCTAATTATCTCTAAAAGTATTGCGGGTATCCAATTTTTATCAAATTACTCGTTCATCTACTTTTGGGAGAGCTTTCACATGGTGAAGTTCCAGACCCGTAGCTAATTACTCACTTAATCAAAATGAGTAAATGTGAATTATCTGTAAAAGTATTGCAGATAGCCAATTTTTATCAAATAACTCATTCACCTACTTTTGGGAGAGCTTTCACTTGGTGAAGCTTCACACCCGTAGTTAATTATTCACCTACTCAAAATGAGTAAATGCGAATTATCTCTACAAGTATTGCAGATAGCCAGTATTTCTGAAATAACTCATTCACATACATTTTGGAGAGCTTTCAATTAGTGAATTTTCAGATCCGTAGCTAATTACTCACCTACACAAAATGAGTAACTGCCTATTATCACTAAAAGTATTGCAGATAGCCAATATTTCTCAAATAACTCATTCACCTACATTTTGGAGAGCTTTCACATGCTAAATTTTTTTAATGAATTTTTTAAATAATTTTTAATGCATTAAAATTCATGAAATCATGCACTAAATCAATTATAACTTGAAAAGTATTACATTTAGAGCACCTTGTTAAAATATGTTATCTTTAGTACATCTCATTTATATGGCGGGAGATAAATGCATGCGGCAGAATGCTTGTTATCTAAGTAGTAGTAAATATGCATATTGTTATTATTCAGTTTCATTTCACATAAGTGATAACTTATTTGATATGTAATGGTAATAGTGTAATGATGTCATTAATGTTTGGTATTGCATAAGAAGGGCAGAAAAGTTTATTTAGTATAACCCCATAATTATGAATATCTACAAACGTAAATAGTAGTGTAAAATATCAACATGCCACAAATACATGAATATTTGTAGTCAGAAGGCCAAGGCTGGTAGACTTTCAGTCCCCACCCAACTGAATGAATATACATGTGTTTTACACATTTGTGATAGTATCACTCACTTGATGTCTTTGTACAGGATCACTTTGAATCAGATGGATCACTGCAGCACCTGGTGGACACTGTACCCTGTGTAATTAGGTGGTACCAGAAGTTGGTCTCAGTCACTGAAATAGCTCAGGCATTGAAGAATGCAGCGACCTCAGTCACTGATTTGTCTGGCAAAGTTAAAATTCCAGCTTGTTCAAAACAACAGATGGAGAGGTAAAATGAATTTATTGTAGGTTTGTTGAAAATTTATTTGTCTCTCTTTCTATGTTAAACACAGTCAGGCTACCTTGCTTTGATGTTATAAAGGGTTGAGTCAGTGGTATAGATTACTTCTGTCAGTTCTGTGGTGAAATATCTTTCTTTACTGTACACAACAAATTTTTATGCATAACACTTTTAAAATCCTAAATTTTTTGCTATTTTTTTTTTTTTTTTTGCTAAATAACCATTGTCACCATAGCTCGTAACTGGAAGACATTATCAAAAGTTCTTTCCCAAACTTTGCAAGACACATCAAAAAGAGAGAAATATTAAGAGGGGTTGGGTCAATGGACATACTTTTTTCAGGCTTTCTGAAGATGTGGTGTTTCTGATATTCTGATACACAAAGTGAGCTAGTTTAAAGGAGTGGGCTAGTGAGTGGAATTGCCTAAATTTTCATAGTCGATTATTCGTCCATTTTTTCCGACCGATGATCGACCCATAATCGACATTTTTACTCCACTGTTGTCCAATATATCATGAAACACTTTCTGGGATGAATTATATTTCATTCCGGTAAGAATAACGGTGTTTCCGACATTTAGAATCTACCAAAAGCACCCACTTCCAGTAAATATGGCGGTAGTTATAAACAAACACAAAATTCATGAGAAATCTATTGATTTATTAAAGGAAAGTTTAGAAAACTGCTTAAAATATAAAAAAATACGTGGATATTGAGACACATAAAGAAGGGTAAGATTTAATCGATTTCTAAAAGTTGTCAGTGACCGAACGCGATTGTGCCATGACGCCGACGATTGATCGAACATTGGTCTAATCGTCCACCCACTAGAGTGGGCAGTATATAAGAGAGAGTTTTCAGAAATTTTCATGGTTGTAAATGATGTCTTAACTCTCACCTATGTGGTTGTAGATTTGATTCTGTAACCATATCTGGGAAATTCCAAGAATTACCATATCTAAACGGTTTTAAAAACTAATAATCTCTTCTTGCCAATAGAGCTGAATTGGTGGGATCTGACGTGTATTGTCACCTGTGTGACAATTGGGAATATGTTAACTTTGTCAATTTATTCATTAAAAGGAAGTCTATAATTGACCATAGCATTTGAATAATTCAGGTTACTGTTTAAATTAGTTTATTTCACTCAACAGGCAAGTGTGTCATTGTTATGGTATCGGACTTCCATTTTCACTGTGTTAAAACTTTCAATATATATAACAAAAATGTTCACATACCATTTAATGGTTGTCATGTTTTGAATATTATGTGGCCTTTTTATCATATTTATTCTTTTACTCACTTCTGATATAAAGGGTGAGGAAGTTTTAGATGCTTTGCCAGTTGCTGGCATTGTTGACTTAAAAGATTAAATTCTTTTGTGACAACCGTTTGAAAATGTGCTTTTAAGGTTTCAAAAGACAGAAATGAGCGGACTTCTACAGTTGGAGCTCCAGAAATTAAAAAAAAAAAAAAATTCTACTTAACCACGATTTCCAGATGAAATCGGTTTGAGGTACTTACAGTTTTCTCCTACTTCAAGTAGAAGTCTGATTAATGGAGTTAAACTTGAATATGTTCACCTGATGTTATCAAACATTAACCATTTTATTAACTATTTTATTAACTATTTTGCTCTCTATAAATGCATCTGTTGTTAGTTTTTTTTTATTTTCTACAGAGAAAAGGGTGCGCTTGTGAAGCAGAAGACTAGAGTATCAACGTCTGAAGCAGGACTTGTTGTCAAGAAGTTGTTGGTCAGTTTTCTTTCATTGAATTGTTTAAAATTCGAACCTTTAAAAATCTCTGTTTTTTTGAAGGCATGCTGGTGAAGTGGGTTACACAGTCTCCTCCAACTTCTGAGGTTGTGGGTTCCAACCCTAGCCCTGATTTGATTGGATAGTTTTTCACTGAAGAATCCTGACCATCTAGTATGCATTGTCTTCCTCCATCCTCTGAATTGTCTGACATTATATGATAAATAGTAAATACATTATTGTGAAAGTGACATAAAACCAAATCAATCCCTACGTTGTAAGTAAATTATTTTGTACCACACTTAATCTTGCCCCACTTGATGATGATTGATGATTTTTTTTTTTTTTTTTTTTTTTTTTTTGCTTACTTTATTGTAGAGACTGTTCTGACAAAAAGTTTCAAATTGAGACTTCACAACAACTGGAAGAATAATAATCCAGTTTCTCTAGTGAAACAGTTTCCTTTGACCTACCTTTTTATAAACCACAAATAGTCTTATCTTTTTATATTCTGTAGACTTTGCTTGTAAATAATCAGGGCCCATTCCTTAAATTTTTAATTCACTCAAAGAGGTTTACTGTCATTATAGTTCTTGCGTTGTTTGTATTATAGCTGTTTGTTTGTATGATTGGATAATTGCTTTTCATCCCACAGCGTTTTAAGGGCTGTACAGGTATTGTTTTCATCAATGGCATCCAGATTGGCGGATGGGCAATGGGAAAAAGTTTGATCGGGCTGTATCTCAGAAACTAATAGGTGTAGGAAGTTGATATTTGATGCCAATTTGGTTAATAGTTGGCACATCCCAAATAAATTCCAATTCTTTTGCTGTGTGCTTAATCTGGGTTCTTGGGTTTGTTTAGTGCCTAACCATTGTATCACACTGAATCTCATATTTATGTATGAATGATCTTCTAAGTGAAATTGTTTAGGTACTGGTGTCTCTGGTTTTTTTTTTGGCTTTTTGACACTTCCAATGTGGTCATACATTCAATGTGCTCATAGTAGGGATATTGGTTAGGGGATGTACAATAGGTGTACAATGTCATGGTGTGATCTTGCTTTGACCATTGACCTTGCTGTAGTGACCTTGAGATTTTGAATTTTGTCTGGACTATATCTCGGAATCTGTAAGGTGTAGAAGATAGATATTTGGTATGGACATTGATTAGGAACTGTGGGTATGCAATGTCATGGTGTGACCTTGATTTGACCTTTGACCTTTTCGTAGTGACCTTGGCCCTTTATATTTTGTCTGGTCAATATCTCAGAAACTGTAAGGTATATGAAGTTGATACTTAGTAGGGACATTGGTTAGGGGAGTATGTGTTCAGCGTCATAGTATGACCTTGATTTAACCTTTGACCTTGTGATAGTGACCTTGACCTTTAAATTCTTGTCCAGACTATATATTTGAAACGGTAAGGTGTAGGAAGTTGATACATGGTAGGGACATTGATTGAGGGGTGTAGGTGTGCAGTGTTATAATGTGACCTTGATTTGGCCTTTGACCTTGCCATAGTTACCTTGAACTTTAAAATCTTGTCCGGATTATATCTTGGAAACCGTAAGTGATACTTAGTAGTAGTGCTGGGAGATCGCTTGGATTTTCCTTGTCGATGTTCGTATCGGACATTTGTAACCAAACTTCGAAGATTTCCGATTATGGAGTCGAAGTGTAAAAAAGACAGATAAAATCAAATATTAAATTATATGAAGTAAACTACACACAAATTACCACAAATATGACCAAAATATAATCTAAAAGCCATTCACAGACGTCTCCCTCACTAACAGACCATGCTTGATGTATCCTCACTTGTGATTGGCTGATTTTATGATTACCTTGACAACAGTTGGAAAACCCCAAGGTGTTTCTATTTACGTTATTTTTATTGCATTCACGGCTAGTTTTGTGATTTTAACTGATTGATATTTCAGATTTTTACAAAATATTATTAAGGTTAGCATTTTATTGTGACCAAAAGGCTGCAAAGAAATGGATTTAGCAAATATCGGTTTTACTTAAATTTTACCGATCATTGATTGGCAATGAGCCAGCGAGCGATAATACCGAAGTTTGCGAACATTGTCCCAGCACTACTTAGTAGAGATGTTGGTTGCGGAGTATAGGTGTGCAACGTCATGGTGTGATCTTGCTTTGACCATTGACCATGCTGTAGTGACCTTGAGATTTTGAATTTTGTCTGGACTATATCTCGGAATCTGTAAGGTGTAGAAGGTAGATATTTGGTATGGACATCGATTAAGGACTGTGGGTATGCAATGTCATGATGTGACCTTGATTTGACGTTTGACCTTGCTGTAGTGACCTTTACATTTAAAATCTTGTCCAGGCTATATCATGGAAATCGTAAGGAGTAGTAAGATGATACTTGATAGGGGCATTGGTTAGAGGGTGTAGGTGCACATCATGGTGCAAACTGTAAATTGTAGGAAGTTGATTTTTGGATGAGTCATTGGTTGGGGAGTGTAGGTATGCTAAATCATGGTGTGACCTTTAACCTTGGCTCTGCCAAAGTGCGTTCACCTGCCATATTTGAGACATATTTCTCTCGTGACAAATATATATGGATTGCTGTAACTTATTATTATATATATTTACTTAATGGTGCTGTTTCCATTGACAGTTACACTTCAATTAATAAATCTTACAATTTTTAGTTTACTGATAAATGCTGTCATCTTGCTATTGTCTTGTTTTAATACTTATCTTAACATACATTTTCTCTCTCTTTGACATGATTTTCTCTACTTAGACTTTATTTGGATGATGGATCTTTATGTAACTAACTCTGTTTGCTCTGAAAGTCCCCTCATCTTTTTCTGTTTCACTTCTTCTATATCTCATGGTGTTAAAAATTGTTTCCCTGGGCTGTGGGATACAGGCATCTCCAATGCTGTTTTTTTGTGATCGTGTCATAGATGGATGGGATAGATGTAGACACCAATATAGACTCCTTGTTCGATGTTTACTTAGACTGGAACAACCTACCAGCTGCTGTCCATCCTCAAGAAGGTATGGAAGTTTATGAATAGTCTGATAAATCATCAATTATTACCCCTTTCAGATCATTTTTTGACAAGATCTGTACCCCAATTTTAATAAAATTTGGCACATTTTGCCTTAGTTTTAGATGTTTACATGTTCAGTGGATATAATATTTGCACCAAATATATAACATTTTGTGTATTCATGATATCCCAATTTTGAAACTGTTATCACAATGCCTAAATTAAAATTGGGTTGTAGTGATCTTACCATGTTAGGATTGGTGAGAACAACACTATCCTATGATCTAATTCTATAATTTGAAATAACCAAAATAACCCATTATTACCCAAAATATACCCCTCAGTATTTTTATGCTTTGTATTTTATCACTCTTAAAATGGTGATTCTACCATCCTTCTCTTTTCCTTTAAAATGAAAACAATGATCCCATAAATGTAGTTTGAGTGCAATCATTGAACATTTTTTCAAGGTTGCCTCCCTGTAAATCGAATCTCCCGGAAGTGTGAACAGCTTGGGAATCTTGCATCGGCTGTGCTAAGCTTAGCAGAAGCAGGAAATGTGATTGTTGATTTCTGTGCTGGAGGTGGACATCTGGGTATCTTACTTGCCTATCTGCTACCTGACTGCCACATACTGCTCATTGAAAACAAAGAGGAGTCCATACGCAGAGCAATGGACAGGGTGCTCAAACTTGATCTGAGAAATATTACTTTGTATCAGGTAGTATTATCAACACATTGTCAATTGAGATCAGATTTTATACCCAGTTAAAGTCTGTTGAATAGATGTATGTTTGACAGAGTATCTTTTACACCTTAATATGTGTATCTGACATTTCTTGAAAAACAGATGAAACAGAAGTAAAGTAGTTCATGGAATTCAAGTTTACAAAGTTAAAATGTATAAGTTAAAATGTACAAATATGTGTTGTGCCAAAAAATTGTAAGCATAGATATTTCACCCCCCGAAAAAGTAAACTTTTGGTGTCAGCTGTCTGGAGACCAGTGTCTAATTTGAAATTCATTTTCAAAAAGTCCATGGTTAATTTAAATAGTCTAAAAGAAATATTCAAAATATACAATAAACCAGTGATGCTTGACAGTCGATACACTTTATTTTAATAAATTACCTTGAAACCTGTTACACTATGAACATTGAGAGGTCCTCAGTGGCCTAGTGGGTTAGCAGGTTTAGCATCTAATCCCAGGTTGTCACGTCTGTGTGGGTGCAACTCTCCAAGGTTCTTTCTCAATATGACCCTGGCTGTTGAACAGAGCACTCCAAATATTGGACCAAACAGTCCAAGAATCTTTTGACGTTATAATATTACAACATACTATTTTAATACTTGTGTTGTTTCCTTATTGACAGAGTAATTTGGATTATTTCCATGGAAAGTTTGACATTGGCACATGTCTTCATGCCTGTGGTGTTGCAACTGACTTAGTTCTTGATAAATGTCTCCAGGCTTCAGCCTCCTTCGTAATTTGTCCATGTTGTTATGGTGCTGTACAGAATACCCAACATTTGACTTATCCACAGAGCCAAAAATATAGAAGCTGTTTGACATATGAGGTAAAGAATGTGAACAGAACCTACCACTACGTGAAACTCAGTTACTTTTCAATTCTTTGATGAAAATGAATTATGGATAAATTGAAATTAAGAATTGGGAAAATGTTTTAAGGGATTTAATGATTCATTAGCATTGGTAAGCCTCAACAAAAAAGAAGTTATTGTTTAAAAGACAGGAAAGTGACTGCTTTAAATCATCCAAATTTGTTTTAAAGGTCATAGGAAGCATTTTGAAAACTATTATCAGGAGACACACATAGATGTGAAGCTTCAATTTTTGTAAAAATAAGATGCGTCTGGACAAGGTTACATGATATATTCAACCATTTTCTGTCAGTTTTTTCAACCTTTTACATCTGTCACCATTAACTTTCGATAACTTTCGTAGAAAATACTAGCCTTGACGTCACAGGTTCATTAGTTTGTAAACAAACTGCCATGGTAAGCTATTTCATGTACAAACATATTTATTTTCTGTGTGTTGGAATGTTTTTTGTTGTTGATATAATACATCAGTCTGGCACAGTAAATAACAAAATTAGCCTTGATAAGATTGTTGGTATTTTTCCAACTAAAAATATATGTGTTTGAAGAGGAAATATAGTCAAACTGTCTTTTCATGTATCAACATTTTCAAAAGTACCCATTTTTCAGTGTTTTTGAATGCAATTTATTTGGTATGCTATATCAGTGTGCAACAATGAACTACACAAATAGCCTTTGGAGACCTTTATATTACTCTCATATTAAAATTATATGTTAAGGGAAGTAGGAACAAATTTCATAAATAACACATATACATGTATAGTACATATATGCTGGACCATTTTTTATGATAAATTTGAATGGATTTTCCTTGTTTTAAAAACTTATCTTACCACAAAATAATTATTAAATAAACACTGAATCAATATATGAGAGATTGGGCCCGTGGCAAGGATATGTAATGTTCAAACTGTAACCAGAAACACTGCAAGACTTTCAGCCACAAAACCTGCAAATATATCTGACTGTGTAGATATTGTTTAACCCTTGGGTATTTTTTAGGCAATGTTTAAACTCTGTAAGAGGTTAGTCATTACACAAGTTATCTATATAACTGAAATTTACATACATATACTTGAAAAGGTGTAATTAAAGAGTGCTGTCACTGATTTTTGCCTCTGACACCAATATATGTCTAAATATGTTGCATTAAATCCAAATAAATTCAATTCAGTTCCATTTACAAAAATGCTGAGTGTAGTATTGGCCAGATCTGTCAAAATTCTTTAATAAGTTCAGTTTTCACTTTAATATTGCCACAGCTCATAGAATATTCAAGAAGTGTTTCCTTATATGATAGAATTTTGCTAGTTTAATACTTTCTGACATAGCCAACTGTAAGCTTTTGAACTGATACATGTACATTTGCAACATTTTATTCTTATTATTTGAGTCTTTATCAAGACTGTGAAAGTTATATAGCAGAGGAAGAAAGTGAGAAATGGAAGTATATATTCCAAGTGCACACATATTCCTTACGCTGGCTGACTTTCATCTAAATGTTTATATTAACTGAGATGGTAAAACCAGAAGAAAAATGAGGCGACAGCTGATAAAAAGCAGCAACATGTGAATAAATAAGACTGATGGGCTGTTTTTGCTTCTATGTAAACTAAAACTTTCAAAAAAGAAAAAAAATTACACCAACTTAAAATTCCCTTAGTGTGTATTTATATGTTTATCTCAAACCTAAACAAACTTCACTATGAACCTGTGACGTCATCAATCATCATCTACGAGGAAAAACAACATGTCGGCTTTGCACAGCACTCAGGATTTTTACTTTTTAGATTGTCATTTGTGACTCTACTACCATATATTTCTTAAAAACAACCACAGTTTCCATTTCATTAAGTGTTTATCCATTTAACAAAGACAGGTAAATTCACATTTTTCATGAAAAATGCTTCCTATGACCTTTAAATATCCAAAAACAGTAAAGCATCAATTTCACTTTATGAAATTTTTTTACTGAAATATAAATGAAGAGTGAAAAATCTTTCAGCATAGGTTATTGTCTGTCCAGATATCTCTTATTAGTGGTCCACAGTGGCCTAGTGGTTACTGGTTAGCAAGTTTGCCATCTAATCACAGGCAGTCACCTCTGCGTGAGTTTGACTCATACAAGTGGCAATGCTGTGGACCTGTCCCAATATGACCCTGGCTGTTGAATGGAATGTAAAACCCCAACTTTGAACTTTGATAACTTATTAATAATCAATGTATAGTGATATATGTCTATGTCAATTTTTATGCTATTTTTAGGAGTATTTGTATCTGGCACATGCTGCAGATGATCAAAATTCAGGTAT
Organism: Sabellastarte sp. h YS-2021; assembly: GCA_964017235.1. Lineage (NCBI taxonomy): Eukaryota > Metazoa > Annelida > Polychaeta > Sabellida > Sabellidae > Sabellastarte > Sabellastarte sp. h YS-2021. The sequence continues at coordinate 151,274,405 of OZ024927.1, forward strand.
ATAAGTCATCCATGAAAAACATTTCTTTCATCTCATAACCAAGATGTAATGCACTGTGACATTTTGACACTGTAGAAAGTATGCAGGGGTTTGTAATACATGTAGTTGCTTCTTCTGAAGGAGCTACAGGAAATTTCTTTTTAATAAAGTGGTGTCCATATTATTTTGATGAGTAATGGTGGTATAGTCATAACACAATGGTCTCTCGCCATGTGGAGTTAAAATCCCGGTCATAAATTTACTTTAGAAAGGGTAGTTTTGATGCCTGGTTATTTATAATGCAAAATTGTGACTGGCTACAATGTTATAAATATAAAGTTTTTTTGCACCCATGATCCATAAAATGTGTTGAAAGTTACGGAAACTGGAATGATAAATAACACAGTTTAGTAAGTGAGCCTACCTATGAATTAAGCGTCCTGCAAGGGACGCTTGTCTGTGTATGGGAGACCTTCAGGCTCCGGCGGCTCCGCCGGCTCCACATTTTGTTTTCCTTATAACTCTGTAACCGTTAGGCGGATTCTTTTCAAATTTGGCAGGTTTATGCAGTAGCCTTGGGGATTTTTTTTGAATATGCTGCAGTGACACTTCAACCAATCAGAGAGGTCACATGACCAAAAATGTCTTTTTTTCAATGGGGAAGCTTGTCCGGATGATAACTTTAAAGGGATTTTATCAATTCACCTGAAACTTGGCAAATACATTCATTCTATTAAAATCTGGAAATCATTAGATTTTGGCATTGATTGGTTAAGAAATGGCCGAGTAATTAATGATTAATTAATCATTATAAATTTTCAAAATAAGGAAAACACAAAAATGCTTATATCTCAAAAACCGTGCTAGATAGAGCGATTTCGACAAAATTTTTGACCTGTAGGGTATCTCCGCAGAGTAACTATCCCACTTTTGAAAAAAATTTTGTCTCACCAAAAATGGCGGCCATTTTGAATTTTCGAATTTTTCGCAAAAATTGCAAAACATAAAAATGCTTATATCTCGAAAACTGTGCTAGATAGAGCGTTTTCGACGAAATTTTTGAATCGCAGGGTATCTCTGCAGAGTAGCCATGCCAATTTTCAAAAAAATTTTGACTCGCCAAAAATGGCGGCCATTTTGAATTTTCGAATTTTACGCAAAAATTGCAAAACACAAAAATGCTAATATCTCGAAAACTGTGCTAGATGGCGAATTATCTCTTAAAAGTATTGCAGATAGCCAATTTTTCTCAAATAATTCATTCACCTACTTTGGAAGAGCTTTCACATGGTGAAGTTTCAGACCCATAGCTAATTACTCACCTACTCAAAATGAGTAAATGCGAATTATCTCTAAAAGTATTGCACATAGCCAATTTTTCTCAAATAACTCATTCACCTACTTTTGGGAGAGCTTCACTTGGTGAAGTTTCAGACCTGTAGCTAATTATTCACCTACTCAAAATGAGTAAATGCTAATTATCTGTAAAAGTATTGCAGATACCCAATTTTTATCAAATAACTCATTCATCTACTTTTGGGAGAGCTTTCACATGGTGAAGTTTCAGACCCGTTGGTAATTACTCACCTACTCAAAATGAGTAAATGCGAATTATCTCTTAAAGTATTGCACATAGCCAATTTTTCTCAAATAACTCATTCACCTACTTTTGGGAGAGCTTTCACTTGGTGAAGTTTCAGACCCGTAGCTAATTATTCACCTACTCAAAATGAGTAAATGAGAATTACCTCTAAAAGTATTGCAGATACCCAATTTTTATCAAATAACTTATTCATCTACTTTTGGGAGAGCTTTCACATGGTAAAGTTCCAGACTCGCAGGTAATTACTCACCTACTCAAAATGAGTAAATGCGAATTATCTCTAGAAGTATTGCAGATACCCAATTTCTCTCAAATAACTCAGTCATCTACTTTTGGGAGAGCTTTCACATGGTGAAGTTTCAGACCCGTAGATAATTACTCACCTACTCAAATTGAGTAAATGCGAATTATCTCTTAAAAGTATTGCAGATAGCCAATTTTTCTCAAATAAATGATTCACCTACTTTTGCAAGAGCTTTCACATGGTGAAGTTTCAGACCCATAGCTAATTACTCACCTACTCAAAATGAGTAAATGCGAATTACCTCTAAAAGTATTGCAGATAGCCAATTTTTCTCGAATAACTTATTCATCTACTTTTGGGAGAGCTTTCACATGGTAAAGTTCCAGACCCATAGGTAATTATTCACCTACTCAAAATGAGTAAATGCTAATTATCTCTAGAAGTATTGCAGATAGCCAATTTTTATCAAATAACTCATTCATCTACTTTTGGGAGAGCTTTCACATGGTGAAGTTTCAGACCCATAGATAATTACCTACTCAAAATGAGTAAATACGAATTATCTCTTAAAAGTATTGCAGATAGCCAATTTTTATCAAATAACTCATTCACCTACTTTTGGAAGAGCTTTCACATGGTGAAGTTTCAGACCCATAGCTAATTACTCGCCTACTCAAAATGAGTAAATGCGAATTACCTCTAAAAGTATTGCAGATAGCCAATTTTTCTCAAATAACTCATTCACCTACTTTTGGGAGAGCTTTCACTCGGTGAAGTTTCAGACCCGTAGCTAAATATTCACCTACTGAAAATGAATAAATGCTAATTATCTCTAAAACTATTGTGGATACCCATTTTTTTTATCAAATAACTCATTCATGTACTTTTGGGAAAGCTTTCACATGGTGAAGTTTCAGACCCGTAGATAATTACTCACCTACTCAAAATGAGTAAATGCAAATTATCTCTTAAAAGTATTGCAGATAGCCAATTTTTCTCAAATAACTCATTCACCTACTTTTAGAAGAGCTTTCACATGGTGAAGTTTCAGACCCATAGCTAATTACTCACCTACTCAAAATGAGTAAATGCTAATTATCTCTAAAAGTATTGCAGATAGCCAATTTTTCTCAAATAACTCATTCACCTACTTTTGGGAGAGCTTTCACTTGGTGAAGTTTCAGACCTGTAGCTAATTATTCACCTACTCAAAATGAGTAAATGCTAATTATCTGTAAAAGTGTTGCAGATACCCAATTTTTATCAAATAACTCATTCATCTACTTTTGGAAGAGCTTTCACATGGTGAAGTTTCAGACCCATAGCTAATTACTCACCTACTCAAAATGAGTAAATGCGAATTATCTCTTAGAAGTATTGCAGATAGCCAATTTTTCTCAAATAATTCATTCACCTACGTTTGGAAGAGCTTTCACACACGAAAATGAAAAATTGTGAATATCTCGGAAAAGCTATTTCTTCTCCTTTAATGCTTGGCGGGAGATACACACCGCGGCAGTGGTCTTGTTTTCAAAAATTTTTGTCTCACCAAAAATGGTGGCGATTTTGAATTTTCGAAGTTTTTGCAAAACACAAAAATGCTTATATCTCGAAAACTGTGCTAGATGGACCGAATTCAACAAAACTTTTGACCTGCTGGATATCTCAGCAGAGTAGCCATGCCAATTTTCAAAATATTTTTGCCTCGCCAAATATAGCGGCCATTTTGAAGTTTTTGCAAAAATTGCAAAACACAAAAATGCTTATATCTTGAAAACCGTGCTACATAGAGCAGACTGCGCTGACTTTGGTTGCCACAACAGTATAAGGCTAGAAAAGGAGCATTTTCTTAATAATTTAGCAATCACCTTTATATCCTTTTCGGGACGCTTTGTTTTTGCACAGTCTTTTTTCTTTGCGAGCGATCCTCTAGTTTGAACTTACCTGAGTCTTGGACCCAAAGTAAGGCCATACCTCTGCCTCAACAATGCAACCTCCAATGAAACTGTTAAGCCCAAAACTTACCAAGCCACTGAAACGTTAAGTCTAAGACTGGACTGAACCTGTAAATATCAAGAGATTGATGAATATTGTGTTTATTGACAATTGCTTTGTTGTGAGGCTTTGATTTGTTTTTCTTAATAATTCATAAATTTTTATTGGCCTTAAAAAGTATATGTATGAATAAAGTTGTAGCTATAGATAGAATCATTTGATAAAATGTTTTTCTTTTGACACTTATGTATTTACAGGAAAGCAATTCATGGTGGCTGTCGACAGGGACAGACAAGGACTGGGTCATGACCATGGCTATACTGTAAATTTAAAATCACTCGAACCATTGACTTGTTCACCAAAAAACAATCTTCTCATAGGAAGAAAGTAATTCCTGTGAGTAAATGACTTAATCTACACGATGTTTATTTATGTATTTTTTATGAATTTTAAAGTGTAAAACGGTTTTGAATAAAAGCGATTGTTTATTATTGCTGTTCTTTTATTATAGAACCGCATGTGCTCTAGTGTACAAGTTAAACTCACTCTGTCTGATCTATTTTTTCCAGTTGAAGAGTAGCAAGGAAGTCTGAGACACATGAAATGAAATAAATCACGTGCTATGCTCTTTAGGTGATTATGTACACAATAATATAAAAAACTTTACTTCACAATGTATTTTGTTAATGCTTACTTCTGGTTTAATCTGTGGATATACTAAAAAGTTTGTTATTATCTTGAAGCAACAGACATTGATACTTATTTTTGATGGATGGATACACTAATATCCTCATGAAAAGCTAGTGCACTTGTATCATCAAAGCTGCAATTCCAAAATGATTTAGTTGATAAATATTTGCCTATTTTTGATTGCACCACATCCCTGAGATATTGTAACCAAAGCATTTTGTAAGATACTTAAATTGATGGTGCATTAAATTTATATTTTAAATTTAATCTGGTGAAATAATACTTTCCAGATTCACCCTGAGCCAAATTTCTTGTTAAGTGTAATATTGCCAATATGCAGGTCCAATATCTTCAGACCAAAGTAGTGATTTTATTGCGTTAATAATCCTATCCAATGGATAATTATTATTTTTGCTTTTTCCAGCGTCCGCCATCCGTCATGCTTGGTTTCGGGTCATTTCAAGGAAAAGTATTTATCCTATGTTTACCAAATTTGGTATGGTTGTTTATTGGGTTAATAGCTTGCACGGGATTGCTTTTGGTGAAGATAGCTCTATAGCTAACTGAGTAATAGCTACTTAGTTACTTTTGTGTACTTCTTTTGTTTCCGGGCATTTTAAGGAAAAATATTTGACATATCTTTACCAAATTTGGTGTGAGCAATAGTTAGGTCAATAGCTTGCTTGGGATTGCTTTGAGTGATAATAGCTATATAACTCACTCAGTAATAGCTACTTAGCTACTTTTAGTAGCTTTTTTATTATCTCCCGCCGGGCTTTAGCCTGGGAGGGAGATTATGAAATGATGCCTGTGTGTGCGTGCATGCATTAGTTAGTCACGCAGATTTCTCCAAAACTACTACAGCTACAGATTTTTGTAAATAAATTGTCCCAATGAATTTTCACGCCCTTGAAAATTTTTTTGGTTTTATGGACTTAGGCCTAAAGATAAGTGAGTAATAGCAATCTTAGCTACTTGGCGTAAAGGCCTCATAACTCAAAAACTATTGCAGTTACAACTTTTTCTTCAAATATGTTGTTCAGCTACTTTGTCCTTAGCTATAAGATGGTACATAGTTTGGGGTCCCATTGCATGTCATAAGTGAGTAATAGCTATTTTCGTATTTGTAGCAAAATAATGACATAAGTAAATGTCAAATATCTTCAAAAGTATTAAAGTTAGGGAATTCTTTTCAAATATGTTGTTCATCTGCTTTTTGACAAGCTATCACATAGTAAAGTTTCAGACCTATTGCACATTGGATAGCTGAGTAATAGCTACTTTGAAATTGTGACTGTTGAGTAAATCCATTGTAACTCCAAAACTATTGCAGTTAGAGTATTTTCCTAAAATATGTTATTCAGCTACTTTGTCCTTAACTATAAGGTGGCATATAGTTTGGGGTTCTATTGCATGCCATAAGTGAATAATAGCTATTTCCTTGTTTGAAACAAAATAACGACATAAGTAAATGTCAAATATCTTCAAAAGTATTAAAATTAGGGAATTCTTTTCAAATATGTTATTCATCTAGTTTTTGATAAGCTATCACATAGTAAAGTTTCAGGCCTGTTGCACATTGGATAGCTGAGTAATAGCTACTTTGAAATTGTGACTGTTGAGTAAATCCATTGTAACTCCAAAACTATTGCAGTTAGAGTATTTTCCTAAAATATGTTATTCAGCTACTTTTTCCTTAACTATAAGATGGCATATCGTTTGGGGTTCCATTGCATGTCATAAGTGAGCAATAACTATTTCCTTATTTGTAGCAAAATTATGATGGAAATAAATGTCAAATACCTTCACGAGGACTAAAGTTAGGCAAATCTTTTCATTTGTTATTCATCTAGTTTTTCATAAGTTACTTTCATGTGTCCTTTATATTTTTGTTGCTTTTGCAGATGTAGGTCACAATATCTAAGTGAGTAGATAGCTGAGCAAGAGCTACTAAAAAGAGTAAATGTCTTTTATCTCTAAAAGTATTATATGTAGGCAATTTCTTCTAAATAAGTCATTCACCTACTTTTGGGTGATGTACCACATAGTGAACTTGCAGAACTGTAGCTCTTTCAATAGCTGAGTAATAGCTACTAAAATGAGTAAATGTCTTTTATCTCTAAAAGTATTATAGGTAGGCAATTTCTTCTAAATAAGTCATTCACCTACTTTTGTGTGATCTACCACATAGTGAAGTTGCAGAACTGTAGCTCTTTGGATAGCTGAGAATAGCTACTAAAATGAGTAAATGTCTTTTATCTCTAAAAGTATTACAAGTAGGCAATTTCTTCTAAATAAGTCATTCACCTACATTTAGCAGATCTACCACATAGTGAAGTTGCAGAACTGTAGCTCTTTGGATAGCTGAGAATAGCTACTAAAATGAGTAATGTCTTTTATCTCTAAAAGTATTACAAGTAGGCAATTTCTTCTAAATAAGTCATTCACCTACATTTAGCAGATCTACCACATAGTGAAGTTGCAGAACTGTAGCTCTTTGGATAACTGAGTAATAGCTACTAAATGAGCAAATGACTTTTATCTCTAAAAGTATTACAGGTAGGCAATTTCTTGTAAATAAGTCATTCACCTACTTTTGGGTGATCTACCACATAGTGAAGTTACAGAACTGTAGCTCTTTGGATAGCTGAGTAATAGCTACTAAAATGAGTAAATGTCATTTATCTCTAAAAGTATTATAGGTAGGCAATTTATTCTAAATAAGTCATTCACCTACTTTTGTGTGATCTACCACATAGTGAAGTTGCAGAACTGTAGCTCTTTGGATAGCTGAGTAATAGCTACTAAAATGAGTAAATGTCTTTTATCTCTAAAAGTATTACAGGTAGGCAATTTCTTCTAAATAAGTCATTCACCTACTTTTGTGTGATCTACCACATAGTGAAGTTGCAGAATTGTAGCTCTTTATCTCTAAAAGTATTATAGGTAGGCAATTTCTTCTAAATAAGTCATTCACCTACTTTTGTGTGATCTACCACATAGTGAAGTTGCATAACTGTAGCTCTTTGGATAGCTGAGAATAGCTACTAAAATGAGTAAATGTCTTTTATCTCTAAAAGTATTACAAGTAGGCAATTTCTTCTAAATAAGTCATTCACCTGTGGGTGATCTACAGAGTGGAACAAGCTCCCACAGAGTGGAACAAGCTTCCTCAAGCCATCAGAACCATAGAAAACATTTCTGGTTTCAGGAAACAGTTGAAAACATACCTTTTTAGATTGGCTTATCCTCCACCATAGCCAATCTCCCCGTCCGGACGCTAATACGGAAACTGACATCTTTCTGGAACTGGACTATCCCTTTTTGCACATCAGCGCCTTAGAGGATGTTTACATCAAATTCGGCGCTATATAAGTGTTTCTTACTTACTTACTTACTTACTTACTTTGGATAGTTGAATAATAGCTACTAAATGAGTAAATGTCTTTTATCTCTAAAAGTATTACAGGTAGGCAATTTCTTCTAAATAAGTCATTCACCTACTTTTGCGTGATCTACCACATAGTGAAGTTGCAGAACTGTAGCTCTTTGGATAGCTGAGTTATAGCTACTAAAATGAGTAAATGTCTTTTATCTCTAAAAGTATTACAGGTAGGCAATTTCTTCTAAATAAGTCATTCACCTACTTTTGTGTGATCTACCACATTGTGAAGATGCAGAACTGTAGTTCTTTGGATAGCTGAGTAATAGCTACTAAAATGAGTAAATGTCTTTTATCTCTAAAAGTATTACAGGTAGGCAATTTCTTCTTAATAAGTCATTCACCTACTTTTGGGTGATCTACTACATAGTGAAGATGCAGAACTGTAGCTCTTTGGATAGCTAAGTAATAGCTACTAAAATGAGTAAATGTCTTTTATCTCTAAAAGTATTACAGGTAGGCAATTTCTTCTAAATAAGTCATTCACCTACTTTTGGGTGATCTACCACATAGTGAAGTTGCAGAACTGTAGCTCTTTGAATAGCTGAGAATAGCTACTAAAATGAGTAAATGTCTTTTATCTCTAAAAGTATTACAGGTAGGCAGTTTCTTGTAAATAAGTCATTCACACCTACTTTTGTGTGATCTACCACATAGTGAAGTTGCAGAACTGTAGCTCTTTGGATGGCAGAGTAATAGCCACTAAAATAAATAAATGTCTTTTATCTCTAAAAATGTTACAGATAGGCAATTTCTTCTAAATACGTCCTTACCTACTTTGGGTTGAGCTACTGCATAATAAAGTTGCAGAACTGTAGCTCTTTGGATGGCAGAGTAATCGCTACTAAAATGAGTAAATGCCTTTTGTCTTTAAAAGTATTGCAATCAAACATTAAACTTGTTGTCACTTCTACATGTGCCTCCATCTCACAAGAAAATTTATATTCCACTATCTTTAGTACATCTAATTTATACGGCGGGAGATAAATGCATGCGTCAGAATGCTTGTTTTAAACATTTTAAAGGAAAAGTATTCCACCTATGTTTAGGAAAAGTATTTATCCTATCTTTACCAAATTTGGTATGGGTGTTTATTGGATTATTAGCTTGCATGGGATTGCTTTTGGTGAAGATAGCTCTATAGCTAACTGAGTAATAGCTACTTAGCTACTTTTGTATACTTCTTTTGTTTACGGGCATTTTAAGGAAAAATATTTGACATATCTTTACCAAATTTGGTATGAGCAATAGTTAGGTCAATAGCTTGCTTGGGATTGCTTTTAGTGATAATAGCTATATAACTGACCGAGTAATAGCTACTTAGCTACTTTTAGTAGCTTTTTTATTTTAAGCATTTTAAAGGAAAAGTATTTCACCTATGTTCACAAAATTTGGGATGGAGGATTATTGGATCAGTAGCTTGCTTGGGATTGCTTTTGGTGATAATACCTTTATAGCTAACTGAGTAATAGCTACTGTGCTATATAGCTATTATGCTATTTTGAGTTGACTTTTTTTTCTAGACATTTTAATGAAATAATGTTTTCTATCTTCACAAAAGTTTATATGAAGGATTATTGTGTCAATAGTTTGGCCAGGATAGCTTTTGGTCGATGATAGCTTTATAGCTAACTGAATAACAGCTACTTAGCTACTTTTGTGTACTACTTTTGTTTCCGGGCATTTTAAGGAAAAATATTTGACATATATTTACCAAATTTGGTATGAGCAATAGTTAGATCAATAGCTTCCTTGGGATTGCTTTTAGTGATAATAGCTATATAACTGACTGAGTAATAGCTACTCAGCTACTTTGAGTAGCTTTTTTATTTTAACCATTTTAAAGGAAAACAATGTTTTCTAGCTCCACAAAAATTTATCTGAAGATAATTGTGTCAGTAGTTTGGCCAGGATAGCTTTTGGTCGATGATAGCTTTGTAGCTATAGCTAACTGAGTAATAGCTACTTAGCTACTTTTGTGTGCTTCTTTCGTTTCCGGGCATTTTAAGGAAAAATATTTGACATATCTATACCAATTTTGGTATGAGCAATAATAGTTAGGTCAATAGCTTGCTTGGGATTGCTTTTAGTGATAATAGCTATATAACTGACTGAGTAATAGCTACTTAGCTACTTTGAGTAGCTTTTTTAGTTGAAGTATTTTGAAGGAAAAGTATTTCACCATGTTCACAAAATTTGGGATGGAGGATTATTGGATCAGTAGCTTGCTTGGGATTGCTTTTGGTGATAATACCTATATAGCTAACTGAGTAATAGCTACTGTGCTATATAGCTATTATGCTATTTTCAGTTGACTTTTTCTGGATATTTTAATTCAACAATGTTTTCTATCTTCACAAAAATTTATGTGAAGGATAATTGGGTCAATAGTTTGGCCAGGATAGCTTTTCGTCAATGATAGCTTTGTAGCTATCTGAGTAATAGCCGCTTTGCTACTTTGAGCCTACTCTGAATTGCATTTCTGTTTTCACTCTTTTAAAGGAAACATATTTAACTCGTCTTTTTAAAATTTGGTGTGAAGGTTTATAGCGTCAATTGTTTGCTTGGTATTGCTGTTGGTGGTAATAGCTTTAACCTCCTGAGTAATAGCTACATAGCAAAAAACATAAATACAGTAGAACCTCGATTATCCGGCCTTCTATTATCCCAATCGCCGGATTAACGGAACCGAAACCTTGTCTCCCTAAATATATTGCACCGTCTAGCGTGAGTGATAATGCAGGATTTTACACAGTCTCGGAAATGATGAATTCCAGTGCTTTATAAAACGTACCATTCACAGAAACGCCTAACTTCTTTCATCTTTATCACCATTGTTACAATAGCGGAGGGATTAATTCAATTACACGACCCCACAACACAACTTCTTTGATAATGCGCTAATCAATGAAAGTGTGTTCGATTGGGTTTCGCAAATTTATAATCTCCCGTAGTAGGTTCACACACTGACAACATGTAGATAAGAAAAGACGTCAACAGTGCATTACCAATCAAACACACATATCGCTGAAGGCGTGTTCACTTGGGGTTTTACAATAAATAATCTCCCGGAGTTTTTTCAATTGGCAAAATGCGGGATGATGTTCATCTAAAATTAAAATGTCAACAATGCAAGTACCAACCGAACACAACCACATGAAGTCCGCATAATATTTTAAATAAAAATAATAATATCCATGGATATGGAGCAAATAAATGACTATTGAAGGTACACTTTATTATATGACACAAATATATTAAATTATTTTATTAACGACCACCAACGTCTATGTTTATTGCATATAAAATAACCACATCACAAAATAAATACATCAAATAACCACAGTGGTTTTCTGTGTCATGTGACCTTTTATATCCATTCAAAACATAATATTGGTGCCATATATCCTTCATTTGATGTATTTTATCTAAGGATAAGGGCTGTTTTGAAGGGATTAATTCAATTACACGACCCCACAACACAACTTCTTTGATAATGCGCTAATCAATGAAAGTGTGTTCAATTGGGTTTCGCAAATTTATAATCTCCCGGAGTAGGTTCACACACTGACAACATGTAGATAAGAAAAGACGTCAACAATGCATTACCAATCAAACACACGTATCGCTGAAGGCGTGTTCACTTGGGGTTTTACAATAAATAATCTCCCGGAGTTTTTTCAATTGACAAAATGCGGGATGATGTTCATCTAAAATTAAAATGTCAACAATGCAAGTACCAACCGAACACAACCACATGAAGTCCGCATAATATTTTAAATAAAAATAATAATATCCATGGATATGGAGCAAATAAATGACTATTGAAGGTACACTTTATTATATGACACAAATATATTAAATTATTTTATTAACGACCACCAACGTCTATGTTTATTGCATATAAAATAACCACATCACAAAATAAATACATCAAATAACCACAGTGGTTTTCTGTGTCATGTGACCTTTTATATCCATTCAAAACATAATATTGGTGCCATATATCCTTCATTTGATGTATTTTATCTAAGGATAAGGGCTCTTTTGAAATGGAAAACCTTGTTGCCACATATAAACTTCCCAAAGACTACTTTAGTGAGGTGTTCTATGTAATTAAGCGTTCCTGAAAGGGCGCTTATTTGTTTTCGCCTCAGTTTCCTCGCCGCATTATGGTCTCCCTTGAATATCTCCCTTATTATTAGAAGGTTTCAAACCATATTTGGCACTTATATACCTTAGGCGCGGGAAAATCTTTCTGCATGCTTAAATTTGACCTTTGACCTTTATGAAGGTCACATGATCAAAAACAATTTTTTTGAAGTACACCCCCCCCCCCCCCGTCATCGCAGTTTAGGAAAAACTACTTGCTACACAGCCTTATAATTTGACACACCTGTTCATACTATCGAAAACGCAAGCTGATTAGATTTTGGGAGCAATCCCTTGAAAAATGTCTCATTTATGAGTGATTTTCTGACGCCTTCCAATCTGAAAGCCTTAAATTTAGGTCAACCCCCCTATTATCTTCTTAAGTATTGCATTTAGAGCCATAAAATGTACTGGGAGGTAATAGGAAACCATATGTGAAGAGTCTAAATAGCCGGTCAGTTTTACCCCACGGCCCCCCCTTATGGGTCAAACTGGGGTCATAAAATAGCTGATTTTGAGTTTTTACCTTATATCTCCTTTATTGTTGCTTTTATAGCTTCAGAATGTATTAAGAGGTATTGGGAAAGCATATGTGGAGAGTCTAAATAGCCGGTCAGTTTTATCCCCCGACCCCACCTTATGGGTCAAACTGGGGTCATAAAATAGTTGCTTTGGAGTTTTGCCTTATATCTCCTTTATTGTTGCTTTTATACCTTCAGAATGTATTAAGAGGTATTGGGAAAGCATATGTGGAGAGTCTAAATAGCCAGTCAGTTTTACCCCCCGACCCCCCTTATGGGCCAAACTGGGGTCATAAATAGCTGCTTTGGAGTTTTTGCCTTATATCTCCTTTATCGTTGCTTTTATAGCTTCAGAATGTATTAAGAGGTATTGGGAAAGCAAACGGCGCAGCTTTGTGCATTCTTAGCTTTACAGCAATTCCCTGTACAAAGAAGATAGTAATGCAGCGTATATTCGTTCCAGATCAAAACGGGTAGAACAAGGAGAAAAGAGCACATCATATTTTTTAAATCTAGAAAAACATCACCAGTCCTTAAACTGTATTGGTGTGCTTAAGACTGAAATGGGAACTAAAGTAACAACTGACAAAGAAATTCTTGACGAAATTACTAAATTTTACAGTAAATTATACTCTAGTAGAAACACTGACACAAGAAAAGTCGAAAAGTACTTTAGAGACTTGCCAAGTCACAAAAAGCTAACTCATACAGACTCTGAATCTATAGAAGGGCTTGTAATGAAAGATGAATGTGAAAAAGCACTATCAATGATGAAAGGGAATAAATCTCCTGGTCTAGATGGCATCAGTGTTGAATTTTATAAAATGTTTTGGCCAGAACTAGGAGATTTAATCTTAGAATCTTTCAATGAGGCTTATCAAAGTAAATTATTATCTGCTTCCCGAAATGTATCAATTTTGTCACTTATTTTTAAGAAGGGAGACTCTTTAAATATAAAGAATTATAGACCAATCAGTCTGACAAACACTGACTATAAACTGCTTGCACATATACTAGCTAATCGTCTTCATAAAGTTCTATACAAAATCATTTCTTCAGATCAAACCGGCTATATAAGGAAAAGATATATTGGAACAAATATAAGAAAAATTCTTGATACTGTTGAATATTTGGAAAGGACTAATAATTCTGGTATTCTTTTGATACTTGATTTTGAAAAAGCATTTGATACTGTAGAATGGTCATTTCTTTTTAAAATTTTAGAAGAATTCAATTTTGGACCTCAATTTATTAACTGGATCAAACTGTTGTATCAAGATCCTGTAGCACTCATAAAGAACAATGGCTGGTTTTCCAATAAAGTTTCTATTAAAAGGGGTATTCGGCAGGGCTGTCCAGTCTCTGCACTTTTATTTATAATGATTGTAGATATTTTAGCAATCAAACTAAAGAAGAGCACTTATAAAGGAATTCGTGTTAAAATTGGCAATAAAGTCAAGGAAATGAAAATATCACAGTATGCTGATGATACTTGTCTTTTCTTGAAAGATGAAGTACAAATTGAACCTGTGCTAAACATAATAAATTATTTTGGAGACATTGCTGGACCAAAATTAAACCTTACGAAAACAGAAGGGCTTTGGTTGGGAAGTAAAACATATCAACAATTAAATTGCTCTCTGGGAAATATCAAGTGGCCAACTGATCCAATTAGGTGTCTGGGTGTTTTCATAAGCACTAATGGCTATAATAGTACGAAATGTGAGGATCTAAACTGGTGGTCTAAATTGGATAAAATAGAAAATCATCTAAAACTATGGAAGATGAGAAATTTAACAATATTAGACAAAATAACAGTAGCTAAACATCTTATCCTGCCAAAGCTATTATTTTCTTGTCAGTTTTTTGAAACACCGACTGGCTTTGTTAAGAAGTTTGAAAATATAGTTTATGATTTTATATGGAATTCCAAGGATAAAATCAAGCGAAATACGCTAATATCAGATATACAAAATGGGGGGTTAGAAATGATAGACCTTGCATCAAAATTAAAAGCAATGAAAGCAAGCTGGGTATACAAACTTAAGAATGAAGACTCTGACTGGAACTTTTTGGGTAATGAATATTTAAACTCACTAGGAAAAAATAATCTAACTCTATACTACAACTTTACTAACAGCAAGCAGTTCCCTTTAATAAGCAGTATTCCTATATTTTATCAAAACATGATTTGGGCATACAATGAAGCTAAGACTATTATCACTCCAGATAGTCATTTGCAACTCTTAGATGAAGTCCTATGTTGAAATGTACTATTTACTTGCTATAATGGAATGTCAAGGCAGCATGAGACTTTATTTTTCAGGAACTGGGTGTCATCTGGTATTATAACAGTAAGGTGTCTAAAATTTACTGATGGACATGTTGATGAGGAATATGTCTACAATACAATATCCGATAAAAGAAACATATATTGTCAAATGTTAATGATCAAAAAATATTTTTCACCATACAGAGACATTCTTATGGGCTACTCAAGTGTAAATGTCGACAGATATCCTGAGTTGAACATTACTAGAACTTTAAAATTTCAAAAAACGACCAGCAAATCCTTGTACAACAGTTTAGTCCAAAAAAAATTTGAACCACCATTTCAAGAAAAAGTTTGGCAAAGATTATTAGGAATAGATGAAATTGACTTTGCAAATGTTTACACAAATAAAATTAAGTTAGCAGATAAAAAATTAGCTGAATTTAATTACAAGGTTCTTCATCCTATTCTACCATGTGGAGTCAATTTAAAGAGATGGGGAATTGGGTACAATAAAGAATGCAATATTTGTAAACTGACACACGATATTCCACATATGTTATTTCATTGTAAAAAGGCTCAAGTTGTCTGGAAAATGGTGTCTAAGTTATGTAATGGTGTTGTCTCTTTGAAAGATGTGATATTAACAGATCTGAATCCAAATATTTCTGTGCTAATTACTATTATAGCATTCTCATTGTACAAAGAGTGGTTGTTATATGGTGAGAGTGAGAATTGGCACAATCGTGATATAGTATCATATGTTAAGCTCGAACTTTCCTTCAGAATAAAAATCTATGAAAACTTAAATTCAATGACAGATGTAGTCAATATTCTAAAGGATGCATATAGAAGTTTAATTAATTAATTGTAGCATGATTAGCTTGCTGATATGTTTGTCAATTATACTATTTATGAAAAAAAAATAAATTACATAAATAGTCCCTGTAATGAATATAGCTGCCTTTATGCAGTTAGTTGCCTTAACTTGTCAAGGAAAGAAACTGTCAATCTGTGACTGATCTGAATTGTACCAAAGTGTCTGTCTGATATATGCAATTGCAAAATCAATATTAATATATAATGATGCATATGTAGTCTGTTTATGATGTGTTTACAACACCCATTGTTGGCAGTGAAATTAGACTGGCAACTTTCTGAGGGAAAAAAAACCAAAAAACCACAAAGCATTTTAAACTTTCAGGGATGCTTTGCTTTTGTTAGCAAAAGCATTCCTCTAGTTATACTTTATTTACAGCCATTTCAAATTTTGAAGTGGAGAAAACTTTATGGCTGCCATATTTAAGTCCTCTTTACAAAATTTAAGCCCACTACCTCCCAGACTTAAAGTTAAGTCCACTGACTTAGCAATTTCATGGACTTAGCTGCTTTGTGAAATCCGCTAAGTCTAAGACCACAGACTTCACATTCTTTTGACAAAGTTTAAGAGCAAAGTCTTAAATTTAAGTCTAAATCTGGACTTAAGTCCCTTTGTGAAATCGGCCCCACAGACTTAACATAAACTTAAGACCAAAGTCTTAAATTTAAATCTAAATCTGGACTTAAGTCCCTTTGTGAAATTGACCCCGGTATTTCCACCGGCAGGACCGGTCACGGAGTGTGCATTGGTTAGGTGGCACATCGTACTTCCTGTCTAGACAGGCTGATGTCATCGCGACTTTTTCATTTGGTGTCTGTAGTGTGCGGACATGTTTTCTACAGCTCTAGAGTTGTGAAGAAATCTAAAGATATGTTACGTTTTTAAGCGGCCCATCAGGGACACAATTGTTTTCACTTAAGTTCGACTGATCACCGCCGCCGCAGGATTATGGTGTCCCTTGAATAACTTCTTGGGCTTTCAATTCTTTCTTTCCTTTTTATCTTTCTTTAAAACTATAGGGGCGGGAAAAATTTTTGGGATACTTTGCGGAGATCTTAAAATTTAGTTAAGGTAACCTTAAGCATTTTTCAAAAACACCCCATCATCGTGTTTCAGAAAAAAACACACACCTGTGCTATAAAATTTATCAGGTATATTCTAGACCAAATTTCGAAGGTCAGAAAGGATTTTCTGATCAATCAAACCATAGATGCCTGAATGGGAGGTGTTATATTTGCGTAAATTTTTTTAAAATGGGTACTTGGTCTGTATCTCAAAAAACGGTCAGGATTTCGGTGTTTTGTTGGAATAACTTATTCAGCTACTTTTTGATAATCTTTCACATGCCAAAGTTTTAGCCCTGTATCTGCAATCTTAAGGTCACCTTAATGTCAAAAAGGGGGGTTTAGCCCTCCAGTTCACTTAGTTTTTTCACTTTTTTCAACCAAACTTGGCACGTATATTATGGTGACATTAAACTCAAAATGCTAATGGACCTGTGGCCTGCTTAAAGTCATCAAATTGGAATAAAATCCTCTGCCTCCTGTTTCCATTTTTTATATCTAAATTATCACTGGTATTAGAATAGATAAAAATAATACTTATGGTCACCTTAAACTCTCAATATGAATAGAGTTGTAGCCACCTTAAAGTGAAATAAGGGGGTTTTCAGCCTCCAACTATCTTATTGTTCAACTGACCTCAGTTAAACTTTGCACACCTATAAAGGATGGCAAAAGGGACACTGTTATTTTATGGTCAACTTAATGCCCCAATATGAATGAAGTTATGGCCACCTGACAGTGACAAACGGGGGTTTTCAGCCTCCAACTATCTTATTGATCAACTGACCTCAGTTGCACACTTATAAAGGATGCCAAAAGGACATTCTTATTTTCTATCCACCTTGAAGTCCACCTATGGCCATCTTACAGTAAAAAATGAGTTTTCAGCCCCCAACTGACTTACTGTTCAACTAACATCAGTTTAACTTGACACATTGATTAGGCTTACTCACAGAAAGATTTCTTTAGAATTAACTTACCATTCATACAATTATAAGCATCGGTAACATATTATTCTCTACATTGGCGACATTATAGCAAAATACCAAAACATAAATTTCACTTACCAGAAAATGCATACTTTATCCTTCGCAAACTTTACGAAAGTCAAACTGACATTACTTTTTTCCCCACACTGTTCCAGTATATTCATCTGCACACCAATAATCTTCTCAACCAATAAAGAAATTGTTAACTAGAAAATAAAAGTATAATATCCCCACTGAGTAAATAATTTAAAGCCAAATGACTTGATTTAAAAAGCAATATGAAACAGTGGCTTTTAAGAGGTCTGAAATTTAGTGACTAAATTGTTCTAAATCCCCTGTGTGTAGTGCCCCTAAAAGACATGAGACTATCATTTGTATAAAAACACAAAAGCTTTTCATGATAAGACTGCTTGAATTGAACAGCCTACATATGGTCTTCATTATAAAGAAACTTAATCCCCTGTTTCAAGTAAGTCTATTCAGAGTGGGACCTTTGTCTGCCTTTTAAGGTAATCTTATAGTCACACAGAAGTCATGAAACATCCCAAACTATCGTAATCTCCTACTAAACATATAAATATTTACTTGTACCATTTGAAAATTATTTACACAAAATGTGAAAGGAAGACTGATTTCCCTTAAAAACTTCCCAAATACTTTCAGATGTCTTCGATGAATTTTATCTGTCTGCATCAGATGACAAGGCTAGCTGAACCAGCAATTGATATGAAGTGTTAATGTTCTTGGCTAATGTTCAAGCATGAGCCTTGTGTTTGTATATGCTGAATCTATTACTCTACCTGTACTATTATGTGAGTGAGGGGGAGGGGACCTTGTTAGTTGAGTTAGGATATCACTCCTACATATACAGATTTACTGCAGTGCACACACAAACATTCTTCATTTTTCTCTTAGTGTACATTATTGAGGTACAAATATTACTTAAATTCTATGATATTTAATACTTTGAGTTCATTTGTGTTGCATGTTAACTTTAAAAATATTTCATTCACAATTACAAAACCAGTTTACAACACTGTTCTATATTCACATTGTCCCAGGTTTTTAATGGAGAGGGGTTACAATATACATGTACTTGAATATTTTGACAAATTACCCAGAAAAAATGTTTCTTTAAGTAAAAAACAAAGCTTGTTATGGTCAGCCTTACTTTATGGAAAGTCAAAATAAATGTATTAGCAAAGAAAATCCATAAAGATTCCTTATTACATGCACAATTGGTATATGATCAATGAAGAGTATTTTAAATTCAGATTTTGACATATTCAGAAATATTACCTTATACTAATATCTGTTCTCATTACTACCATAAGGAGGTTATGTTTTGGATGTGTTTTTCTGTATCTCTGTTTCTTAATACTCGAAAAGACATGAACAAATCTTTATGAAATTTTTTATGTATGTAGGGCCTGACTGAAGGAAATGAAATGAAATTTTGAGAAAAAATCCAGATCACATTTTCGATACAAAAATTTTCATTTAATTTTTATGTATTTTTTCAAATGGTTTTGCTTTATTATCATATCACTCTACGGCATCTTGTCTGTTTTGAGACAATGGAAAAAGCCTTAATTTAATATATCCTGGAAACAATTTACGATTCCACATTTACAGCTACAGTTTCTCTTCAGCCAACCTTTAGCAAAAATGATTCGTAAAATATACTACTTTACAAAACACAATAAAGCTCACATTTTGCTTACAGTTTAGTACTGAAACTGCTACAGTTTTTACCCCACGGGGTATTGTTTTCACCCATGGTGTCTGAGCGGGCGGGGAGGTGGTGGAAAAGTTTGTTCCGCCTGTATCTCAGAAACTGTAAGGTGTAGGAATTGATACTTGGTAGGGATATTGGTTAGGGGGTGTAGGTGTGCAACGTCATAGTGTGACCTTGATTTGACCTTTGACCTTGCTGCAGTGACCTTGAGTTTGAAAATCTTGTCCGGGCTATATCCAGGAAACTGTAAGGTGTAGGAAGTTGATACTTGGTGAGGACATTGGTTAGGGGATGTAGGTGTGCAATGTCATGGTGTGACCTTGATTTGACCTTTGACCTTGCTGTAGTGACCTTTTCCGGGCTATATCTCAGAAACTGTAAGGTGTAGGATCCAGGCTATATCTCTCGTAAGGTGTAAGAAGTTGATAATTGGTAGGGACATTGGTTAGACCTTACTGTAGTGATCTTGACCTATAAAATCTTGTCTGGTCTATATTTTGGAAACTGTAAGGTGTAGGAAGTTGATACTGTGTAGGGACATTGGTTATGGGGTGTAGGTGTGCAATGTCATGTTGTGACCTTGATTTGACCTTTGCCCCTGCAGTACTGACCTTGACCTATAAAATTGTGATGTAGATGTCATGGTGTGACCTTGATTTGACCTTGCTGTAGTGACCTTGACCTATAAAATCTTGTATGGTCTATATCTTGGAAACTGTAAGGTGTAGGAAGTTGATACTGTGTAGGGACATTGGTTAGGGGGTGTAGGTGTGCAACGTCATGTTGTGACCTTGATTTGACCTTTGCCCCTGTAGTAGTAACTTTGACCTATAAAATCTTGTCTGGTCTATATTTTGGAAACTGTAAGGTGTAGGAAGTTGATACTTGGTAGGGACATTGGTTAGGGCGTGTTGGTGTGCAACGTCATGGTGTGACCTTGATTTGACCCTTGACCTTGCCATAGTGACCTTGACCTATAAAATCTTGTCTGGGCTATATCTCGGAAACTGTAAGGTGTAGGACGTTGATGCCTGGTAGGGACATTGGTTAGGGGGTGTAGGTGTGCAACGTCATGGTGTGACCTTGATTTGACCTTGCTGTAGAGACTTTGACCTATAAAATACTGTCCGGGCTATACCTCCAAAACCATAAGGCGTAGGAAGTTGATACCCGGTAGGGACATTTGTTAGGCGGTGTAGGTGTGCAATGTTATGGTGTGACCTTGATTTGACATTAACCCAGCTGTGGTGACCTTGACCTATAAAATCTTGTTTGGGCCATATTTCGGAAACTGTAATGTGTAGGAAGTTGATACCTAGTAGGGACATTGGTTAGGGGGTGTAGGTATGCAAGGTCATGGTGTGACCTTGACTTTACTTTTGACCTTGCCATAAGGAAACTGTAAGGTGTAGGATCCGGGCTATATCTTGGAAGTTGATACGTGGTAGAGACATTGTTTAGGGTTTGTAGGTGTGCATTGTCATGGTGTGACCTTGATCTGACCTTTGACCTTATCATAGTGACCATGAGTTTTAAAATCTTGTCTGGGCTATTTCTTGGATTCCATAAGGTGTAAAAGTTGGACTTTGGTTAGGGGGTGTAGGTCTGCATCTTGATGTGACCTTTAACTTTGGCTCCGCCAAAGTGTGTTCACCTGCGATATTTAAGACATCTTTCTCTTATGACAAAGATATATGGATTGCTGCAACTGATTATTATGCACTTTTACATAATTGTGCTTTTTTGACAGCTATTCTGCAATTTACGGCTTCATATTTTTTAGTTTTCTGATTAATGCTGTCATCTTGCTATTGAATTTTCTTGTTTTAATACTTTATCTTTACATACATTTTCTTTCTCTTAAGATCTTAGATGTTATTCTCTCTACTTAAACATTATTTGGAGCTTTATATAACTGACACTGCTCTGAAAGTAGCCTGATCTTTGTACTGTCTTACTACTTCTCATGGTGTTGAAAACTGTTTCCCCAGGCTGTGGGGTATAGGCATCTCTGATGATCTTTCTTGATCCTGCTGTTGGTACCAGCCAGATGTCTACCGGTGTGGTCACCCAGGCCTCAGCAGTCATTGTTACCGGTCCCAGTCCTGTTCAGGCCACCAGGGATGTTGCTGCCAGAATGACTGCTACCCAGCCTTTTGAGACTCCCAGTACAAATACGAGAGTAGCCACTCAGCCTGTTGAGGCTCTAATTGCAAGGATTGCCACCCAGCCTGTTGAAGCTTCCAGTGCCAGATCTGAGGTTCACTCGCAGCTCACCGGGACTAGTAGTATGGATGAGAGACTGGTAGACCAGACTCTATGGTTGCACAACTGAAAACTCTACCTTCTGAGAAGGGCAAGGGCAAGTCTGCAGGGAGGTCCCATTACACTGTTGATGAGTTAGAATATTTAGTGACATTCAACAGGAGTATCACCCAGGCCATGGCTCGCACAATGCAGGACTTATCGGAAGGCATTTTTATAAACATGGCCAACCTTACACTAGCTCATCGTGACAGCTACCTAGACTACCTTAGAGCCGGGTTGAAGCAAGATACTCTTACTGCCTTGCAAATTGCTCCACTGCATATGCACTCACTGTTCCCTGACCAGCTAATGGTGAAGGAAGAAGAGGAGGTCTCACGTAACAAGGAAAGACGTTCTACTGGTGCCTCACAGAAGAAGCCTGGTCGCTATCACCCCTATGCTTCTTCTACTGACAAGTCATCTCACCAACCGCACAAGAGGTCCGATGTTCCTGCATTGAAGCAAATCATGGACAGACAACAGGGCATGAAAGGTCATGTCAAAGCCTCAACTTACCATCAGAAACTGGCTAAGGGTTCAAAGCAGCATAAATTACAATTACTGTGTAAATTTTGTGGCGGGACAGGAGGACTCTGTGCATGTGTTCAGCAAAGTTGACAATTTAAGCTTTGTACCAGTGTTAGCCAGTTTTACCCGTAAACTCTTGTGCTGTAAATCCTGTTCATTTTGCAAAAGGGTATCCGCCAAAGAAAGGTGTAAATCCCAACATTGTGTAGGTCACTTGAGTTCTGTAAATCTTGTCACAAATGTCCAGATCTACCTGTAGGGGGCAGATTGCACCAGTTTTGGGAAAAATGGGCAGCCTTGAGGGTCAGTTCCAAAGTTGTAACAGTCCTCCGGGAATGCTACACCAGGTCACCCAGTATCATAAGCTGCTATGTAAATCCCAACAAGAATCACAACTTGGTGGAGGCTTTGCATCAGCTTTTGAACATAAATAAAGTGGAACCAGTAGCAACTCAGAAGTCTCTAGGGTTTTACAACTGACTATTTTTAGTACCCACACCCAACAACCGGTGGAGACCTATCCTAGACCTTAGCACCCTGAACAAATTGCTACAGAGTCATTCAAAATGGAGACACCAGATACAATAAGAATCTCCTTACAGGCACGGAAGTGGGTCACCTCCATAGATTTCAAAGAGGCATACTTCCACATACCTATTCAGAGTCAGTCCCGGAATTACATGCGTTTTCACGTCCAGGGTCAGTCCTACCAGTTCAAAGTACTACCATTTAGTCTGTCCAAAGCACCCATGGGGGTCAAATTACTGGATTTACAGACAGGTATAAGGCTCCTCCAGTACCTAGACGACTGGTCAGAGCCAGGTCCCACCAAACCTGTCTCCAGCATATACAGACATTAGTAGCTCTCTGTCGAGGGCTAGGTTGGCTAGGTGAACAAGGAAAAATCAGAACTGGATCCAAAACAGGTCTTCAACTTCATAGGTTACCAGTTTGACCTGAAAGAGGGAAAAGTCAGACCCACTCTAGAATGTTGGCACAACCAAGATTCAGACACTCCTGTCCAGTCCTGTATGTCTGGTCCAGCAGTTCATGTCCCTCATAGATTTACTCACAGCAACAGAAAAACAGGTCCACTTAGGTCGACTCCGTATAAGACAAAATGGTCTTTCCATCCCGAGGTCTTCCAAGCAATATACTTCCGTTGGCAAAAGCCTCAAGTGGACCTGTTTTCCACAAGGTTCAACTTCCACAGTTTGTTTTGTCAGTTCCGGACCCCCTGGCCTGGGCAGTGGATGCACTCAGTCTTTCCTGGGAGGATCTGGACCCATATGCCTTCCCACCTGTCGCCATCTTGTGCAAAGTGGTGGAGAAGTTGCAGAATGATCCTGATTGCTCCATGGTGGCCCAACATACCTTGGTTTTAGGAACTGGTAGCAATGTCCAGCCAGATCCCATTGTGTCTGCCCAACTTGCCCAATCTGCTTGCTCAGCTGTTCTGTCCGACCCTTCACAGGAACTTGTTGAACCTGAATCTCCATACCTAGCTCCTATCATAGACTCAGCTATCAGGGACCAAGGCTTCTCTGAGGCAGTGACAACACAAATTGAGGCTCCTCAAGGAGGATCAACCAGATCAGTCTATGAGGCAAAGTGGACCATTTTTACAAAATGGTGCCACAGTAATCAGATGAACTTCAGGGCACCCCCTATAAAGTCTATAGCTGATTTCCTGTTGTACCTGTTCCAAGACAGAAAGTTACAACCAAGCACCACTGATGGTTACAGGTAAGCCATTGCTGAAAACTGAGTAATTAGTCCATCAATGTCAGCAAAGATGAGAATCTCACTCGTTTCTTAGATAGTTTCCATAGAGACAGACCCAAGGGTCAGAAGGGCATCCCCTCTTGAAACCTTTCCCTGGTGTTGTGTTGCACTAGTTGCACTAGGCTCCTTCTTAACCCTTAAGGAGGCCTCCTTGAAGCATCTGACCTTCAAGGCTGTCTTCCTGTTAGTTTTGGGTTCAGGCAAATTTTGAAGTGAGATCCATGCTTGGCTACATAAGAACATCAGTCAGACTGGTCCAAGGTCCCTTTACCCATCACCCAGCTTTCTTTCCAAGAACCAGCTGGCCAAAGAGGGTCCAGACAGTTTGGCCCCGGTGATGATTCCAGCCCTGGCCCCAACTCTGGACAAGTCACTGAAGGGTGACAGGTCTTTGTGTCCAGAGCACTGTGCTACTACTTGGATAGGCCCCAAGACCTCAGGCAGAGCAAAGAGTCTCTTTCAAGAAAGGTTTTGACAAAGATATTTTACCTGCCACTATGTCCTCATGGATCAAGCAGACTTTGATTTAATGCTATGAGCTCTCTAATCAGGAGGCCCTCACTTACTTTGGATCAAAGCCCATGATGTTTGGGCCTTTGCTGCTTCTAAGGCCTTCCAGTTTGGCATTTCCTTGGAACAGATTTTATCAGCCTGCCATTGAAAGTCACACACACTCAGTTGTATTTCAGCTTGGGCTGATTTTGAGCTTTTCCATTTCGAGCCAGTGGTGGCTGCTCAGCAAGGAGAGGAGATCTTTATATATGTGCATATTGTATACGTACCTGTTCTTGTATATAAGGATTAAAATAAATAAAAAACTGTGACATGCTTCCTTTGGGAGGTTTATTTCCTGGGACTGAACTCAGCCCTCTCTTCCCTACCTCAGAGAAGGTCTTAAAACAGGGGGTAACCGGGTACATGTAACCTGCTATAGGCCTATAGGTTTCCTGACTCGAGGTCAGCATAGACCTGATAAATTTTGTTGTTTATGAGTTAAAAGTGAGCTAAAGTGCCTAGTAACTTACTGCCAAACAAGCAGTATTTATTCAGCAATTGTCCATTGGATAGGATGTATTAATGCAATAAAATTGCAAATTTAATAAGTAAATTAAATTTTTATAAATTAATACCATATCTAATAGAGAAGCCAGGCCATCCCAAATGGCCCCACTATCAGATTACTAGTGTTCTAAATAGGATTAGACAATGAAAAAGTCATCAGCCTGCCTAAACAGGAAGCAAGTACGATCGACATCTAGCAAATGCACACTCCGTGACAAGTCCTGCCGGTGGAAACACAGGACGACTTTTTCTGACATTTGACGGGACCGGTTGCGCTGACCGGTAAAGCAGTTGTCCATTGGATAGGGTATTAACTTATAAACATTTAATTTACTTATTGAATTTGCAATTTAATATCAGCACCCTGGGGAATCAGAAAGAAAAACACCAGTAATGGGTTTTATAAATATATTCATCTACTAAGATTTTTTCTGGCACAGTTTTACAACATTTATTTGATTTTATAAAATCTATTACCTCCTACATAGGGAGACCTGACTGCCATTTAAGATGGGTGATATATTACTGAAATAGTTAGAAAATTGACCTGCCGAGGTCAAAGGTCCAAAAACAACCCAATGAATATGCTATCCAATCCAGATTTGAAAAGGGGCAGGTCAAAGGTCACGGTGAACTGAAGGTCACTGTTGATAATCAAACAAAGGTGAAAACCTAAAAGTACCCCCATGACTATTGGAATAAGAAGGAAATCAGGTCTCACTTGTTCAGTGTGTTTTTAAAAGAAATATATATATATATTTTACTTTTTAGATACAAAACTGTGAATGCCCTTGTGACGTCAAAGGTCATTAGTCAAGGCCACACAAGTGGAGAATGTAGATTATAACCATTCAATGACTACATACCACAAATTAACTGGTGATATGGACCCTACTTAAGGGAGTTAGTTTAAAACACAATGTAAGGTTAATGCATACTATGTATGACCTTGAAAGAACTATTAAAGGTCATAATTCATGAGCCATGTGTGGCAAAGATGAAAATCTAAAGTTTTACATTAACAATGCTATTGGATGCGTAGTACTGACACCCAAGCACCAAGTATGAAACTAGGTATGTAAAGCAACCTTGAATGCTCTGGAAACAGGAGATTCAAGGGTAGAGTAAGAAGACAAGTAAGCCCATATGGCATCAGAATGCCAGGTGCCATGTTTCATAATATGCTCTAAAGGCACCCCATTCTGGAATGCCCAAGAAGCACCAGCACGACGGAAATCGTGGAATGTAAGTGCTTTTGGAAGACCTAAGTGAGAAGAAATATCTTTAAGGTGTTTTCTTGCCACTGAATCAGTGAGAGGAACCAGGGTTTTTGCCCTGGGAATAACAAACAAGGGTTCATTGTCTGACACCGGATACAACCGTGTCATACCGTCCATAGCCACGATGGGGCATAAAGGGGAATCCCCTAGTCGTGGAATGGGAATGGTAACAATGTCTTTCCTATTTTGAATGGTTTTCGACCACTTTATCAAGAGTATAGCTCCGTCTGGAGTAGCTATGTAATCTGCTCTAGTCAACTGTCTGGTATGGTCAAAAGTTGGTACTGAATGTGGAAGAATGTTTGAGAGTCTTAAGAATGAGAAGAAACAAAGCAGATATAATGATCTAAATATGGCAGGAAATTGAAAATGTTGACATGTGTGAACAATTTGAGTAAGAAGTTGGACATCCAATGCGGAACGTCTAGATGGAGCTAATGGAGCTTGAATTCTAAGTGATTTCAGATACAGACCCAGACATTCATCCTTGAAAGGACTGGTGTTTAGACCATGAAGGATATGATATGCTCTAATAGCCGACATGTAATTAGCTATATTCCCATGTGACTGAGAATTTTGGAAAAGATATTCCATGAAAGATAGAAGAATGAAAACATCTACCTGATGTTGGAGCAGCCCAGTGGCCACCCTGAAAGCTTGGAAATCAAGCCACATCCTGGCATATTGTCGCTTGGTAGCAGGCCTGAAGCCATCTAGCAACCTGTTAGAAGCCAAGGTGACCAACTGGGCTGCCTGTGGTGGAAATACTGAAAATAGAAATATACATGTAGAAATCATATGTCATAATTGAGCAATGTGAGATTTGGATGTGTAGGAATCCATACATATCCTGGTACTAAAGTATTTAGTCTACTATTATCTATAGGCGAATTAGTCCATCTGGACAAGAGATCAGCCGTTACGTTCTTATGACCAGCTATGTGTTGGACTTTGATCTGAAAGTTGTGAATGGCAGAAATCAACCAGATATTTCTTGCACAAACTGCAAGGGTGCTATCCCTGCATTTTCCAGTGGTTAAAACCTCTACCACTGCCTGGTTATCACACCAGATATGGATCTTTTGGTTAGCCCAATGGCTGGCCCAAACTTTACATGCAACCACTATATTGAGTATTTCAAGTTGGGCTATGTTGTAACCCATATAACCTCTAGGCAAAGGTAAACTGTAAACCATACCTTTGAAAACAGCACCTAGTCCTGTGAGGGAAGCATCCAAGTGCATTTGTGAATGACAATGAGTTTGGTGGTAGTAGGTAACACCATTATATTGGGAAAGGAATATTCGAAACCAAGTAAGGTCTGCAAAGAACTCCTTATTTAATAAAATCTTCTTGACAGCATAGTTATCCCGAAGTAACTGTAGCATGCGATTTAGAAAGAATCTTGCAGGCTTAACGCATTTGGTTATGTACAGAAGCAAACCAAGCAATGACTGGAGTTCGGTTTTACTGGAATAAGTTTTAGAAGCCCATTTTTGGTAAGTGTCCTTAATTTCCTGCAATTTTTGTTCAGGTATAGATATAGTCTTTTTAATTGTATCCACCAATATGCCTAAGCAGATTACTGATGTCGAAGGGGAAACTAGCTTACTGACGCTAATATCCAGCCCAAGGTTTTGTAACAATTGTAACAAAAACTGGTAAGAATCTTGGATTTCAGAGGGGAGTCCTATATATATGAGGTCATCTATGTAATTATATAACCCCTTATAACCATGTGAAGCCATGATATACCTAATTGCGTCAGAACATCTTTGAAAAAACAAAGAACCATGTCGAAATCCGAATGGCATCGAAACGTCAATAAATTGACGCCCATCAACTTGAAAACCTAGTAGGTCAATGTCAGCTGGGTCTATTCTCAAATGCCTGAAGGCACGACTAATGTCTACCTTATAAAGTTGTGCAGCTGGGCCTAATTTCACCAATGCTTCAGTAATATTGTCTATGGAAGGATAATGGAGGGAATAAGCTGTGTTAAGGTAGATGTCCTTTTTGACACCAGCATTAACAGACTGGCCAGGTGGCCAACTCAGATCCATAATGGTACGTTTTTTATCAGAGTCCTGTTTAGCCCTTGTCATTAGGGGAGATAGATGCAAATTGTAAGGTACTGTATCAAAAGGTCCCATGATTGCTTCATGCTGAAGCTCTTCCTTGACAAACCGCCTAACATGATCGATGTCTGTGATTGCAGACTTGTGGTTGTCATGAGTGGATGTGAGGGGACTAATTCTATTAAAGTCCAATGGAAATCCATAATGGAGAAGATCTACTATTTGTTGGTCCCAATAATCTTTGAGAAGGTGGGTCCAGTTATGAATTTTTAGATGTGAGTTAACAGGTATCCTACACTTTAGGTAATTGTGTGTGCCACTGTTCTTGACTAACTGATGTGCTTCGAGTACATTGGGAATTTTTTCCCAATATACAGGAGTACCTTTATAAATCTTGAGGGACGTCTGAGGTACAAAACCAAAGTAACCACCAGTTTGTTGTGTGCATTTTTGTTTGTCCAGACACATTCCTGGATTAACTGTCCCCAAGATATTTTGCATGTCTTGGGGACTGCTTTGGGAAAGTAAGTTATTATCTGGTTCAAAGTTTCTGTTTGTAGCCAGTAGATAATCGGTCGTATGGCTATCTGTGTCTACAGTAACATCATCCCTGTTGAGATTTTTATGACTATAGGCTAAGCTATCTGAGCCCTGACTTTTTTGGAAAGCAGTTGTCTGCAACTGCTTTGGACTGTGGAACTTATGGACTTTTGGTGTGACAATTGTCGAATTAGAGGTCATTTTTCCATTTTTGTGACTCTTAGCTTGCTTACTTGTATCTGAGAAAGTTTGACCCCATTGCTGGTCCTCAAATTCATGGGACAACTGATCTTGAAATACTTGAAATCTGTTGGTTAACTGGATTTGAACCGGAGTATTTCTTACCCGGGACACCCCAGCCACACTACCACCCCTGTTTAGGCCAGTAGATGCATTGGTTTGAATGGTAGTTGTCTGCTTGTTATTTTTACAAGTCATGTACCTATGACGCTTCTGATTTGTTGATATTTGGTTTTTTGGGACACTGCTATGGCTAATTCGTGGATATACTGGACCCGGGTTCATTTCTCTACCTAGTATAAGTGCTTGTGCATAACTTTTACCTGGTTGGATTTTTTGGAATTGTTTCCAGTGTTGAAAATACTTTAAGGCGAGGCCTTTGGATGCTTTACTTTCTACAGTAACATGTAGTAACTTTCTATTACAATAAACCCTAGTTTTTTTATTCAGGGCATGCCTGTGAGCTGACATACCCCAAGCTATTCGTTTTTTGACAAATTTTTTCTGTTTTTATTTCTATACTCGTTTTTAGGATGGGAGTAAACCTTGCCCCCAGATGCAAAGCAAGATGAGCAAATGTGTTTATATGTGACACCTTTTGTGTCATGTGTTCTGCTATATGAACAACTACCTTGATTATAGTAAGTGCATGGCATGGATCTATTAGTCTTTTGATTTTGCTTCTTACTGTTTGACAATGCAGAAGATGGAGCAGGGTGTCGTTGAGCATTTGCACGCCTAATTCTATCTAGCTTATCTGTTTCTGTGTAATTTTTGACTTCACCCTGTTCCATCCTGCAAAGCAAAACAGCATGACTGGCCCTTGCCGAATCCCATGAAAAATCTTGGACGTCTTCAAAGAGAGCAATAATATAATCTAACATGGAATTT
This sequence comes from Sabellastarte sp. h YS-2021, assembly GCA_964017235.1. Classification (NCBI taxonomy): domain Eukaryota; kingdom Metazoa; phylum Annelida; class Polychaeta; order Sabellida; family Sabellidae; genus Sabellastarte; species Sabellastarte sp. h YS-2021. The sequence continues at coordinate 151,304,685 of OZ024927.1, forward strand.
CTATTTTGAAGGTCATGTTCTTCCTTCATGATTCGGCAAAAGCCAGTCACCCATTGGGCCATAGAGAGTTGATCATATTGGACTCGTTCCTTCCTTGCACCCGCCAAAACATATTCTTGAGGCCATTTAATTCTATTGGGAACAACTACATCTACTGAACCACCCATCAAGGATTTTATTTTCGTACCTGACTTATTTTCTTCAACCAAGTTCTTTAATCTCTGCTCAACTTGAGCTTGAATGTATGCATCGCCTCTGAGATACTGTAAATTTGGAAGGGGTTGAGCAGCAACCTGTGGGGGAGGCAGTGTGACTGGGGTACAAGTCCCGGCAGTTTTGTTTTTGCTGTTATTTTTTATTTTTGAACAATCCCTACTTTTCTTTGGTTTTTTATTTTCAATAAAGTTCAAACGCTTGCTAATATCCCCTAACTGTGACAATATTTGCAAATTAATCGCCTGTTGTGAAACAGTATCAGTATTGATTCCTAAACAGGTACTCGAACTACTTGGTACTTGTTTGTCACCACCAGTACTTTCGCTACCATGTATTTGTTCATTGTCTGATTCATTTGACAAAATACTATTATTCTCGCTACCCGAATCTGAATCTGACACCTGACCTGACTGTGAAGTATTCTGTTGACACTGAAGTCTCGACATGAAATTTTCGTCCGACACTTCAAACTGCACTGGTACTGTAACAGCCTCACTGCCACCAGAACGCAAGTTATATGCTCTCTTCTCAGCCATGTTACAGTGTTAAAACATAGGCTGCAGTAAAATATAAACAATAAAAACTAAAAACCCTAAAAGTTCTAACGTGTTGTTAACTGTAATTTTCAGGTGTTCCCTCGTGGGTAGTCAGCATGCAAATGGAAGAGGCATGGTCAGTTATTTCAATTGACCAGTGGTCAGCCAATCACAAGCTGCCAACACACAGCATTGGGCAATTTCTAAAATATATGCAATTTTCGTACTGCTGACCCCCCCCCAGTGCTGACCTTGCCGACACCCACATGTCGACTCGAATTAATGTAAATAAGTCCTTTATGTAGTACACTACTCATACAAACTCTTAATTATTCACTTTTGCTATACAAAAATGCTTTGCAAATAAATTTTAACTCTTTTTCTGGACAATTTGTACCTGATATATTCAATGTGATGAAGTCACCTTTCTATTTTGTAAATACATCTTACCCAATGGGCAATAAGCTATACCAGTCCCACCAAATGCCGCCAAATAAGATGTAATAATTTCATAAACATAAATATTCTGTATGATGTTCATTTTAACTACCATGAGCTCTTTTTCCGTCAGACATTACATACTATTGAATATCTTGTCTTAAATATTTCCACTGTTGGTCCAGTGTAGGTTGAGTGTATTATCATGACACCTAAGTAATACATAATAATTTCATTTAGTGGACCCCAATTTTTGAAATTTCTGCAAGATAGTGGGGCAACCCATTTATAAAAAAACAAGGCCGAAATGGGTTTCAGTCTACTAGCATGAGCTGGAAAGCCATCAGAGAAATGAGTAGTGCACTGAAACTGTCACCCATCCCAGTACTTATGTAGCCCAGTGCTGCTTAATTTCAGTGAACAGAAAGATACTACTCATGCTACGCCACAATTCATGAAAGTCTGGAGAAAAAAACGAAAAAAAGTGATCTCGCAAGAGTTTACACTTAAAAAAAGAAAAAAGCTACAGAAACAAGGATCAGAAAAAGAAAAGACATGGTGCCACGAATGGCAGATCATCCAAAAGATGAAGAAATGAAAACTACTACTGAAAGCCGAGAGAAAAGTAGAAGTTCGAAATGCCACTAATGGAACAAAACAAGAAACGAAGATTGCATGCTGGAATGTACGAACATATAGAGTAGTCATAAACAAAACAGCTAACAAACAAAATGAAAAGATACAACATAGATATATGTGTCGTAAGCGACTGCAGATGGACCAGAAAGGGAAACGCCCAGCTAGAGACAGGTGAATTAATAATATGCTCAGGTAGTAAAGCACAAGGAAAGAATAATAAAAGCAGCATACAATTCAATTTTTTTTAAATTTCACCACTGAGGAAAACAAACAAGATAGATCATATAATTATAAACAGGAAGTACAGGAGGTCCTTACTAGACACAGGCTAAATGAGGAGCAGACATAGGAAGTAACCATCAGATGTTACTGAGCCAAATAAAATTGAAGCTAAAGAGAATACAAAAGAAGACAACAAAAAAGATTTGACAAAGAAACTGAAAATACAGAAAAACAGAAAAAAGTTTAAATTGGATCTGAAAAATAGGTTCACAGTTCTAGAAAAAACAAGAAGAGGAAAAAGAAGTAGAAGGGGCATGGATGATTTCAAGTGTGTTTTTGTAGATTCGGCTGAAAAAATTATATGGAAAAAAGCAAAGGAATGAAGAAAAATGGAAGTCAGAAGAAACAAAACGTGCACTAGAAGACAGAAAACAGAAATGAACAGCACAAAAGCACAAGAAAAATAGAGAAATACAAGAAACTATACAGTAAGAAAGACAAAAAAAATAAAGAAAGTGTGAACAAGGAACACTACACCAAGTCACAAAGAAAATGAGTGTAAAATATAATAGAACAGGAATGGCATACTACTGCCTAAAGAAGGAGACATAAAAGCCTGATGGAAAGGACACTTAGAGGTACTAAGTAGAAATCCACCAAAAAAGACAGCCGAAATCAGAACAGAATCAGAAGATATCAACATAATGAGATCATGAGATCAACATAAAAGAAATAAGAAATTAGATCTATAAAGATCTACAAAAAAACCTGAAAAACAAAGCACTTGGGGCCGTATTCATGAAAGGTGTTAATCTTAGTCTTATCTTAGGCTTAACCCAGTCTTAAATTTAAGATTTTTGTCCTAACTAAGAATTGTCATAAATTGGCATTCACAAAATCTTAGCAAGACAAATGTCATAAAGTTAAGAATAAGTTTTCATATAATTACTTTGGTTTTATTGGTTATGTGACCGTATTTGTAGACTTATTGCAGTTATACAGATATTATACTGTTGCTGGAATTTCAGACATTAGATTTTGAGCTAGTAAAACCAACAAGGTAATCAAACATAAATAACAAGGTAAATTTCATGTGACTTGACATCAATACTCACAAATTATCTGTCTCCTGACTGGTGCAAAACATCAATTTTTCCATTTTCATTACCCATACATTTTTCAATCAAATAATAGAATTTTTAATAAAACATTTAAATTCAAATTTGCAATTCAAAAGGAAAACCAAATTACAGTGCTACAATAATATTACAAGCACTGAAATATGGTTTCCCAATTTTGTGCAACACATTTTTCTACAAGATAAAAAAACAGTTAAAAAGAAGGTATCCACATTGGCCATTTTAAATGTTATTTTACTGTTTACAAAAACATCGAAGAAAATATATCCACATTGTTCTTACAACTGTATTATGGAGTCATACTTCTTTTACATATAAACATTGAAAGACATATCAACATTGTTGTTTACAACTATTTTTAAAGATATGTATTATATGATATTTTGTAGAACACCTAAACATTGAAAAAATATTCCATATTGTTTGACAATTACTTTCATACTATATTACTGTAGTTTGCACTTACATAAACATTGACATGCTGTCCTTCATTGAGTTTGATTAATTTGATTGGTTTATGCCAGGGAATGTAAACACAAGTGAGCTGTTGGTTTGACCCTACATGTGCCACTTTGATAAAAATCAATAAATGAAAATAGGACTGAGCAACTCGTGACAACAGTGCTTTATTGTGTCAAGGTCAGTAAACAAAGCTTATTTCTGGGGAAAAAGAAACATCTTCAAGTATTTCTATGTTTTATGTCAGTTACATGACAAGTGCGGTTCATTACCTTTTTACAAAGAACATATTTCTCGAATCTTGTTAAATATTTGGAGCTATAAAATAATATACATAGTGGAGTCAAAAATATAAAACTACTTCATGAAGTGATATATAAAACTTTCACAGTGGCATATGTACATTAATCAATATGTATTCATTGTGGATATTTTTTTCAATGGATATGTGTTAAATATTTGTTATGTACAGCAAACTTGTAGATATGTATTTCTCTGACTATGTGTTGATATACACCTTAAAACTTGTCCACTTGCTATTAAGACAAGACCCGAGAAAAACACACCAAGGGGGTGGGTAAAACGACTGCTGGTAAAAATACCTAAGAAAGGAGATTGGACAAAATGCCCAAACTGGAGAGCATAACCCTACTCCGAGTTACACACTAGGAAGTATATTAATAAGAAGATTCAAAGAAGCAGCAGAAAAAAATTAGAAAGTAACAAGCTGGCTTCAGGACAGGCAAAAGAACAACTGAACAAATATTTATACTGCTAAATATAATGCATTGAATGGTGAGCACCATTTTACCTAAACTTTATTGACTTTGAAAAAGCCTTCAACAGCAAACACAGAGAAACTTTATAGAAAATAATGGCAACATATGGAATACCAGGAAAATTAATAAGAATCATACAAGAAATGTACAAGAGCAGTGAGATATGTGTTATAAACAATGGTATACAATCAGAATGGACAAAAGTGATATCGGGTGTGAAACAAGGCTGTAGCATGTCAGGCTTCCTATTCTTACTAGTACTGGGCTGTCTGATGAGACAGAATGTGGACAACAAGAACAGTGGCATTAGATGGAGGTTTACGACTAAGCTGAAAGATTTAGAATTTGCAGATGATATTGCCCTGCTATCCAGCAAATTTAATGACATGCAACAAAAATCAACAAAATAAATTAAATAGCAGAATATGCTAAGACCAAGAGAAACATGGAGAAGCAGCAGAACCAGAACAGAAATTGGATGGAAGGACTGGATGACTGCAGAAAAAGCCACAAAATATAGAACACAGTGGAGAAGTCTGTCTTGCCTTATGTTCAACAAGGAACGAAGAGGTTAGGTATAGGTAGGTAGTCAATGCCAACTACAGTTTTAACACTTGTCTGCATGGGTTGAAAAATAGAAAAAGTGACTTCATCACCACGAATACTTCAGGAACACAGGTATAAATTGTTCAGAAAAGTGTTAAATTGGAAATTTAATATGTAAATTAAATTTTTATATGTTAATACCTTACCTAATGGACAATTAGCTACTGCTTAGTGTGACCGGGCCCACCAACACAGAGCATCGGCAAAATCCTGTTGTTAGTGTGCATTTGCCACGTGGCATACCTTTCTTCCTGTCTAAATGTGCAAGCAAGTGGAGCCCATAGAAAATTTAAGGAAAAATGTGACTTTTTGGGGGGGTGGGTGGGTGGGTTATGAAATGAATTTCCCTGAATAAATATACCACATGTTTTAATTTAACTAGTATATAAAACATTTTTGTTGAATGTTAAAAGTCCGATATGTGACCTTTAACAGTTTCTGACAGACATCAGTTGGTCCCTCTTAGTTGGCTCCCAGTGAACAGGGCATACCGGTGTAGTGCCAGATTTTACATAAAATTCATGGGGGTGTAATATATGGCAACTTTACTTTCCATATTTTACACCCCTTGCCATATTTTACAACCCCTGCCATATTTATACCCCTTGGTTGATTTCTATAGTTACTATATTTATGAAATAAGTAAAGCTCAACAGCTATAAACATTCACAAATTAAACATTACATCTCAAATACAATAATTCTAATGTAAGATCTTTTGCTTACCAATTTTTAAATATTTTTAACATATTTGTTGGCCCATCTAAAAATAAATGCTTATTCTTTTTATAGTGACACGTCAGTTAACTCACAAATAAATGTCTATGCATAATAAAATAAATGATATTTAACTACATGTAGTTTTAATTAAGTGTGGAAAAATCATTTCTATATATTTTCCTTTGAAGTGAGAGGCCAACCCATTGTTGTTGATTTGTCTAGACTAGTACCTAAATTAAATTGTCCCTATATTGTGGTCCAGTCACCACAGTTCTTGGATTGGAACGTTGCCATTTGCCAGGCAACTATGTACAAAGCTTTAAGCTAACTGTGGCTTCTCACCTGGGGTTCTTGTTGTATCCACCTAGCATCTGGTGGATACTATGGATTTCCCTTCATTACACCGCTGCTGCAGTGTGTAGAGATTTCACCGTTAACGCTCTTACAAAAAAAATATTATGCAAGACTTCTCAAATTTGCAGGTTATATTCATCATTACAAAATTTTGTCTGGGTATTTTTTGGCCTAATTTTAAAAAAACAAGATGGCCACCACAAGCGCTTTTCGATTTTTAGCAATGAGTTTTGTGTCCCCTCCAGAGCAAAAGATTTTATAGGTAGGGATCTCAAATGCGCAGGATATGTTCATCACTAAAAGGCTTGTCTGGAAATATTTTGACTTTTTTGTCAGTCATGAAGCAGTGTGTAGAGATTTTCCCGTTATCCTTTGTAGAGCAAAAAGTATTAGAGGCAGAGTGCTTAAATTTGCAGTATATGTTTATCATTACAAAAGCTTGCCTAGGAGTATTTTGGCCACATTTTGAAAAACAAGATGACTGCCAACGGCTTTTATTTGATAGTCTCGCAGGAGTTTTATATGTTCTGAGGCTTTTTCTCATCTATTGAAAGTTGAATGTCTTCATGCTTGATATTTTTATAAAACATATATTTCCTCTATAGCCTACAGGTATTTAACCTTGAACATTGCCTCATTTTCAAAAACATTTTTAAAAACAAGATGGCTGCCACGGGTGTTTTTTATGGTCGGCAAGGCCCTAGAGGACTAGAGGAAAAGGTATTGCAATGCAAACTGATGAATAAATTAAATCAGAATCTATTGTGGATTCCTATTCAGATCTATATGATTGAATTGGTTGAAAAGTTGTTATGGTAATGTATGTGAAATATGCTGTAAGCCAATGTAAGGTGTTACAAGCCTCAAGCAAATCCCATGTGTACTTTTGAACTGTGTAGTAGATATATCGTGTGAATTTAAGCTGAGCTTAGGTTACTTTTTTTATATATATTTTCACTAAAGGTGCTTTGCTTTATTTCAGAACATGACGTCCTGCAAGACTGCAAGAAAAGCTCATGACACAGTTTAGAAAGCATTTCCTTCCCTACACCCAAGAATGACTGTGACTCACTCAGAATATTTTTAAAATAATTTTTAATGCACTCTTGTGTATATTTGTATCCTGAAAATGGGGGGATACTATGAATCATGCACAGTCATCGTCCACGGCCACACAGATTTTCTTGTGCATATTTCTTCTTGGATATCTTTTAAACTTTGTAAGTGGCTTGCAATGGCAGAAACCTGGGCATGCTATTTTTTTGGTAGCCGAGGAGTTAAAATTATTCTCTGGAATGAAAAATGTCAAAAAATATGCCTATTGCTTGTGTTCAAGCTATAGGGCACAGTTTCTTTCAGATTTATTTTATTTTGGGCACATGAATTGGTGGGTATGATGTCTCATCACCCTATCATTTTTGTAGGCCTGGGATCAAAATCAAGCAGTTAGTAGCTATATTAGGTTTTCTGAGTAAATGGCTATTAACTCAAAAACTGTTGCATGTAGAGTATTTGCATAGATATGTTATTCACAAACTTTATACTTAGCTACAAGATAACATTAAGTTTGCTTCTCTATTGCATTAGATAAGTAAGAAATAGCTATATTGTAGCAAAATAGTATAATGAGTAAATGTGTAAAGTCGTCAAAAATGTTGAAGTCACATTAGTCTTGTTTAAAATGTTCTTCATCAACTTTCAGATAATCTATGTTATAAAGTTCCAGACCTGTTGTGCATAGCATAGCAAAGAATTAGCTACTTTTTATTTTTAGCTAAGTAATATAATGAATAAGTATGAAATATCTTAAAAAGTATTATACATAGCCAATTTCTCTCTGTGTTTTATTCAGGTATTTTGGGGTACATGGTGAAGTTGCAACTGCAGCTCATGGTATAGCTGAGTAATAGCTATTTTGACTTATTCAGTGTTGAGTAAATCACTTGTAACTTTAAAACTGTTAATTGCTTCTAGAGGTTTGCTATGTTTAACGAACCTATAGGAAATCATATACTGTGAATCTTTTCATGTGATCAGATTTGACCTTTCACATCTTCTTCAAGGTCAAATCATGGAAAGTTATTTTGAAGGGTCTTTATCTTGCTTATTATTGCCTGCAGAGGTTTGGCATGTACAAACAACTTTTCGGGAACCATGTGATATGAATCTTCTGATGTGGAAAGATTTGATTTCTGATCCCTCCTTCAGGTCAAATGATGAAAATAAACTTTAAAAGGAACAATATCTGACTTATTAATAAGTTATTATTGCTTGTATAGGTTTGGAATGTTGATATAACTTACAGGAAACTTTGACTTGTTGATCGTCTGATGTGATCAGATTTCAGCTTCTGGCCCTCGTTCAAGATGAAACAATGAAACTGAACTTTCAAAGACCTTTATTTCAATTTGTTCTTGCTGGTAGTGGTTTGGGATATTCATATAACTTGCATGAAACCTAAACTATGCTTCTTATGATCTCCCACAGGGTTCAAAGTTTGTACGTGACTAAGGCCTCTAATATTTACATGTGCAAATGATGAATTTGTAAGCCTGTAGTTTGTTGCTTAGCTGACTAATAGTTATTTTGACTGACTCACAATTGAGTAAATCAGTTGAAACTGAAGCTATTGCTTCAAGAGGTTTTCTATGTAATACCAACCTATAGAAAATCATCGGCTGTGCATCAATCAATGGAATCACAGTTGACCTTTGACCCCCTTGTTCATGGTCAAATGATGGTTATCAAACTTAAGGTGCCTCTATCTTGCATATTTTTGCTTCTACTGGTTTCATTTGTAAACCAGCCTATATGAAATCATAAGCTTTGAATCTTTTTAGGATCTCAGATTTACCATAGCTACTGCTGGTACCTCAATTGTAAAAGTTATAAATGTCACCAAATGACATTGTACATTTTACTCCCTATGTACCGAGCTGCACAAGTGATAACTTGTCTGAAATGCCAAGTTGTACATAACATACCTAATAAAATGTTATCTTATGTCTCTCTTTACTGGCTTGGTGGATGTGGACTGTGTTCATTTCACCCTGTTGGTGTTATTTTGAATTTTTTTCAGGATATTGTGACCATAAAATGTATGAAATGTGTCTCAATACTTGTGTCAATTAAAAATTTATTATGTTTAACCTGGAATCAATTTTAGGTTTATGTTAAGCTGATTGCAACTGGAAATGAAAATTGTAATCAACTGGACTTGACTTTCATATATACTATTTAAGTGACCAATAGACAACATTTCAATGTAATTTCAACAGAAAATCAACCTGAAATCAACTGGATTTCAACTGCAAATAAAATGACATTTTAAATTCATATAGACCTGATTTCAACCTGAATTTCAATGAATCTCGACCTGATTTCAAACCTGAATTCAACCTAATTTCAACTTGATTTCCACATCACATGGTGACTCTGGACCATGTTTGCAAAACTAACCTGGCTTCAATGTCTAGCCATGACCAGAAATTCAATGTTGAATCATTGCTGACGTGCCTGCTGGGATAATACCCCTGTAGCATCCAAAGCTGCCTTATTTAGCAAAAGTATAGATTCTTTACAATCTCAATCATTGTTTAGAGAAACTGTATCCACATGATGTATACAACCTTGTTTTTTTAGATTTGTTTACAATTATTAAAAAGGTGAAAATACAAGTCACTATTGCGTCTCCCATATATTGTTTTAATCTTTCTTAATATAAAAATTGATAAACATATAAAAAGGCAAAAAAATTCTTTCTAAGACAACCTTTTAAGTTACTTTTGACTAGTTTTTCTGAAATCTGCATTAATAACTGTCAGGGACCAGCTAGTAGCTATCTACTTTCCAGCTTCAGAGTTTGGGGCTGTTATTCGAGTATATATGATCTGAATAGTTGGAGCCAAGTCATGTATTATAAAATACAGCCGAGGGCTGAAAAAAATTAGTGCCTCAGTCATATTTTTGCACATGTCTGTTTGTGTTATGGGGGTGTATACAAAATATGGCACTATACACATTCATCGCTGTGATTAATGACTAATGGTTTTTCAACTGTTGTATTACTTTTAAAACATACTTATGGTTGGATTGCCTTTCAATTTGACAATGTAGATATTGCATGCATCAATTATAAAATTCTCAGTATGTAAGATTCTTATTTCATTAAAACATATTTAAAACCCAATTAAATTTAACATGGTGTTTTCATGGTGATAAGAATATTGTTATACAAAATTAGGTTTCAATTCTAATCAAGACGTCAGAATTTAAAAGTGTGGAAATAATGTTTTAAGTTATTGAGGTTCGCAGACTTGGAAGCAGCCTATTTTATTAAAACAAAAACCCGCGACAGAGCATCAGCAACGTTTAACGTTCCCCCATTTAAGAGTGTCTTTGGTTTCCGTTTTGCTAATAATGTAAGTGGGAGAGGACGAAGGTGGTAAACATCGAGAACCAGTTTAAATTATGTCACTTCTTTCGACGCAAGATGGCGCGAATTAAGGGTTTTTACAAGTGAAGTTGTTGTAATCTTAAAATTGCGTTTTGTAGAGGTTAAAAAGTATGACACTGTCCTGCTAAGTGCCTATTCTATTTGACTCACCGTGTAACACAACTAGTTAACATTTAATATCCGTAAGTATTTTGTTTCAGGTTTCTACTTTCTGTTTAACTTGTTGACCATGTGATCACAGAACGACAGAGAAAGTCGCTTTCGTAAAACGGAGTGGTTATTTACCAAACGGCTGTGTACGCTAGTTGTGATATTGGTCTAGCGTACCCAACGGCTGTGTATACAAGATTTATATCATCGCTAGCGTACCCAACGGCTATGTACACAAGATCAGTGCTAGTCTAGTAGTGTACCCATATTTTAATCACTTCTTCCTTAAATTAACTTTGTTAAAATGTAACAATAAGCTGAATAAGTTTAATTCAGAGAGTGGTCCTTGGCCCATTTCTGACTACTCAAAAAAAATTCCTTAAAAACTAATTACTTCACAATGCCTTGGATACAGACCTGTTTAGTACGCTATGAAGGGTACTGATATCGAGTGCACAACCATTGAGTGCATACTACCTTGGGTAATGAGAAATTGGGGGTGTACGTGCAACTCGCTGACAAGAGAAGTCGCTGACACTAACTCGCTGACACAACTCGCTGACAATATGCAAATTAGATATGGCAGATTAAACAAACGTTATACAATATTTTATAAAATGGAAGCATAGACGAAGACTTTAAACTACAGAAATCACGGCAACAGCACCCAAGTCATTAATATTCATGAGAAGATATGAGGTCACGGGTTTCACCTTGCATTTCCTAACAATATTTTATAAAATGGACGTCTCGTCAAAGATTAAATACTTTAAATGACAGAACTCGCGGCCATAGCACCCAAGTCATTAATATTCATGAGAAGATATGAGGTCACGGATTTCACCTTGCATTTCCTAACAATATTTTATAAAATGGACGTCTCGTCAAAGATTAAATACTTTAAATGACAGAACTCGCGGCCATAGCACCCAAGTCATTAATATTCATGAGAAGATATGAGGTCACAGATTTCCCCTGGCATTTCCTAACAATATTTTATAAAATGGACGTCTCAACGAATTTCAGATACTTTAAACTACAGAACTCACGGCCATAAGCAAATAAGATAACTTGTATATATACGTACATATATATTTCTTGTCAGCGAGTTGTGTCAGCGAGTTTCCGTTAGCGACTTCCTATGACAGCAAGTTGCACGTAATTCAAATTGGGCAGGGTGTAAAAAATTTGGAGTTGTTGGGTACACTAGCAGCGATATAGATCTTGTGTGCACAACCACTGGGTACACTAGAGCAATATCACAGCTGCTGGGAACACTAGCAGTGATATGGATCTTGTGTACACAGCCACTGGGTATGCCAGCAATGATACTGATCTTGGGTGCAAAACCATTGGGAACACAGAGTTTACTGCCTTGGGTACAGGGTAGTTGGGTATGCCAGTACCTTAAACAGCTTTTGGTTACACTAACAAAAGAAAATATCAATGACGTTAATCTAGGGTACATAACCATTGGGAAAACAGAACTTAGTGCTTTAACTGGATGTAGGAGAGTTGCATATGCCATTAGTGTACATACACAGCCGTTGGGTATGCTAGCAGTGATATAGATCTTGTGTACACAACCGTTGGGTAGGCTAGACCGTAATCACTGTTAGAGTACACAACCGTTGGGTACACTAGCAGTGAAATACATCTTGTGTACACAACAGTTGGGTACACTAACAATGCTAATGATGCAGGGTGCACGACCATTGGGAACAAAGGGTTCACTGCTTTGATTGCAGGATAGTTGGGTATGCCGTTAGTGTACATACACAGCTGTTGGGTATGCTAGCAGTGATATGGGTCTTCCATACACAGTCTTTGGGTAAGCTAGACCCATATCACTGCTAACGTACACAACCGTTCGGTAGGCTAGCAGTGAAATAGATCTTGCATACACAACTGTTGGGTATGCTAAGAAAGCTATTGACCTAGGGTGCACAACCATTGGGAACATAGGGTTCACTGCCTCGAGTGCAGGGTAGTTGGGTATGCCAGTAGTGTATTTATACAGCCATTGGGTAGGCTAGCTGCGATATAAATCTTGCGTACACAACCGTTGGGTATGCTAGACCAATATCACTGCTAGCGTTCACAACCGTTGGGTACGCTAGCAGTGAAATAGATCTTACGTACACAACCATTGGGTACACTAGACTGAGACTGATATCCCTGCTAGCGTACAGAACCGTTGGGAACGCTAGCAGTGTAATACATCTCGCGTACCCAACCATTGGCTACACTAGCAGTGAAACTGATCTAGTGTACACAGCCATTGGGAACATAGGGTTCAGTGCCTTGGGTGCAGGGTAGTTGGGTATGCCAGTAGTGTATAAACACAGCTGTTGGGCGAACTAGCACTGATATAAATCTTGCGTACACAGCCGTTGGGTACGATAGACTGATATCCCTGTTAGCGTACCCAACCATTGGCTATGCTAGCAGTGAAACTGATCTAGTGTACACAGCCTTTGGGAACATAGGGTTCAATGCCTGGGTTGCAGGGTAGTTGGGTATGCCAGTAGTGTATGTACACAGCCGTTGGCCACACTAGCACTGATATAAATCTTGGGTACACAGCCGTTGGGTATGCTAGACTGATATCTCTGTTAGCGTACCCAACCGTTGGGTACGCTAGCAGTGATATAAATCTTGCGTACCCAATCGTTGGGTACGCTAGCGGTCAAATAGATCTTGCGTACACAACCGTTGGGTACGCTAGCAGTGAAACTGATCTAGCGTACACAGCCGTTGGGTAAATATCCTCTACCTTCGTAAAATAAGCTTCCCACACGTAATCTATTCACCATATGAAGCACGTTTAGGGCCGATATTTATCTACCGTTGGTACTGTATATGTCACTCATTTCAGAATTGTTTGCCGTATCATCCAGAAACTTCATTTTAATCACTTAATTTTGGAGAGGTGGTGGTGGAGGGTTCGAATCCATACCATTACACGGGTGGACACAAAGATAAACTGGACACGAAGATAAACGGTTTCAGAACTTGACTCTTTTTCGTGGTATAAACAATTAAATTGAACAATATAAATAACAAATGACTTGACAAGCTTTGTTTAAAGAGTCTGTAGCACCCTCAACACAACTAAACACAACCCGTTAAAAAACCACATAAACAGAGCACCTACATACAACATTTTGAAAACTGCCAAGTTATAAGGGATATATTTCACTTTTTATGCAGCTCCCTCCCCACAGCTTTCAAACATAAACAGCCATGTTAGCAGAATGCTGTGACGTATGAAAATGGATTGCTTTCTCAGGGCCACTGTATATCCTAGTAATATTGCACTATAAACTGTACAGTAAATTTTTGTTTGGTGCTATCGGATTGTTTTAATTTACATAAAAAGTTATTCTACTTGAGTAAATGACCAATAATTACTCAAAGAGAATATTTCTTGCACCTTTTATAAATTGGAAACCATCTACAGGAAAAAACGAAACAAATACACGTGCACAATAAAAGTTTTGTTTATTATTTGTTTTTTGTTATTAAAAATAGTGACAATGGACATGAAATATTCCAGGAGTAATTTGATATTAATTTATTAAAAATATTTAGATTCAAGTACGTTTTCCTTTGACATCCTACTCAAATATAGTCAATAATAACATGTTTCAATACTAGATTATGTGTTTAGGTTTTATGAACAATTCTTAATAAATGTTGTAATTTCAAGAATATCAACTTCTAAGAATTTGATAATGCACACATTTTTATATCACATGAAAATGTCATGACAGATAAATTCTTATGGCAGAATTTGAAATTCTTTTCACAGAATTTCCAATCCTGGTATTGCAGTGGTTTAGAAGAATATCAAGTTCAGTCAGCAAAATTTAGATAGAATTCATAATTCTGTTGAAAAAACCTAACTTTACAGTATTCAAAAATTTCTCCACATGAATTATGAATAAGATTCATTCAGAATTTAAATTATAACAGAATATTCCTCAGCAAAATCAAATTGGAGGTCCAGATTTTAGATTACTTTAAAGAATTATAATTATCCCCTCTTTTTTGTTTACGTAATATTACTTTACTTTTTATCAAGCCAACTGTGGTAGTTCAGCTAAAACATACCTAGCCATTGTTTGAATTTTGATGTCAGGAATTCTCATGTTTCTAGTATAATATACACAAGTTTTATGAGCAGAGTTTTTAAAACTTTACATGAAATACCAGCAAAACCAAGCTTTGCAGAGATGTTTCATAAAAAAATGACATATGTAATTCAAGGGATTATTTATAAGACTGCATTATGTTTATTTAATTTTTTTTTCATTATAAATAGCAATGGTGCCTTCGAAGTAATTGTTATTATGCTAAACATTCAGGAAAGAAGTTAGAATGAGTAAAACAATAAAATTTTAAAATCTGCCATATACAAACCCAGGTTTCAAATCATTAGCCCTTATGATTTGGTATATGGATAGAATCAAAATAATCTTGTAACTTTTGAAACAAGTTTAACTTACATTCAGTATTTTGTAGTCTAAATATTACTGACATAAGAACCACTGATATTATTTATATTCATATCTTCATTTTCAGTTATACAGTCATCATCAGACAGAAAGGGTTCAGATTTATAAAAGCACTATGCTTCCTTTATGATTGCTACTGTTACCATCTCAAAAATTTGATTTATTGTCACTAGTACCAACTTCTGAGTCTGTGCATGATTATTGTATACAATTTTCAACACCAGAAGACATAATTAGATTTTAAACACAAGGAAATAAGTGCAAGAATACTGTAATCTTTACAGTGTGTTTTTGTACAAGTGGAAATCTCTGCCATCGTGTGACGTTGTACACACAAACTTTGGACTTCTGGCCTTGTGTTTTTTTCTTCCAAGAGGGAGGGAAATTTGAGTGATAAAAGTGAAAATAGTGGCATAAACATTGGCGTGGTGCAACTAGGAGAAGTGTAAATGTTTTTGTGTGGGGATGTACTTTATATACAAATAAAAAAGTGGTATGTTAAATTTGGTGCTACAGGCTCTTTAAGTCTATTCTGTTTGTTAGTTTGTGCAATTTTGTTGTTTACACTGCTTATATTTGAAAAGTTCTTAAGTCCGTTTATCTTCGTGTCCGTTTATCTTTGTGTCCACCCGTGTACTGGCCACATGCGGGATAGCTTGCATGGCAAATCAAAATCTCTGTCATGGGTTACACACACAGATGTCGTTAGTTGGTTTCGCCAGCTACATGTGGGATTGGCTCAGTAAGCTAGACCGAGTTTCTGTCCTGTCGCGCATTGCTGTTGATATTTCTGACGGTACGCAATGGCGAGGGACAGAGTTCCCATGTACCAGACATGGGGTCAAATGGGTTTGCATTTAAATGCATTTTAAATACTTTTCGAAAGTATTTGCATTTGAAATTTTCAAATGAAAAGTATTTGCATTTGAAAAAAAATGTCAAATACTTTCAAATACATTTTGCAAATAGTATTTATTCTGGAAGTGGCTGAATTTGCTGCTTTTTAATTTTTTTTAGCAAAGTTAATTCTTATTAATAATACGGTATTAATGACATGTATGAGTAAACTCAATTTAATTTAGATTAAAGTACTTTTATAAAAGTAATAGTTAAAAATATTTTATCTCATTGATTTATTGGACATTACTAATATTGTAAAAATGCCTCTTTGAAGATATTTAGCTGATAAAGAAACATTATATCAAAGACTGATCTCTTAAAGTGATATTGCAATTAATATAAACAAGTCTAAAACTAAACCATTGCCCTGTTTATACAAATGCAGGTTACAAGTGGCAGTCCCGTCATTGTGGATTTGTGTAAAAATACATAAACACAAAAACAAACATTTAGTAAAAGGTTACTGGGAAGATTCAAGATGTCAGGAAAGCTTAAACCTAATGTTAGACAACAGTCTTTTGTTATGAATGTACCTGATGAAAAAGGAAAGTATTGTATGAGGTGAAAGCGTTGTTCTACTGAACTCAGTGGCTCAACAATAGCAACCACTAATCCCCTCACTTAAAGGTTAAAATCTGAAGTATTTCTTATAAATGTTACTGGAATGTTCGAGTTCAAGCCTTCATAAAAAATTACTTTATTAGAAAATAAATATATGAAATAATTTTAAAATACAATCTTTTTGAACATTGTAAATTAATTCATTTTTTTCTACAGATTTTTTTAATATATAAAACCATTTGTACTTGTCACCACTATTTAAGTAAAGTAATGGTACACTTCTGCTGTTTTCACTACTTGTTTTTACAAAGTGACACTATTACACATTTTCATTATTTTGTTTCTAGAGAACATTTAAAATCTATTTTGTGTGTTTTACAACTTTTAATCTCCACTTAATGTGCGTTATAATTTTCACATTTATTTTTTTTCATGTATGCTAACACATAAAACTTAAAGAGTATTTGAAAGTATTTGAAAAAGTATTTGAAAAACTTTTGAAAAGTATTTGAAAAGTTGAAAAGTATTTGCATTTAAATACTTTTGGAAGTATTTGACCCCAAGTCTGCCATGTACCTGTGTTCTGTGTAAATCTCGAACTGTGGGGAATTATTATATTCACTTTCAAAACTCCTTGTTTTGTCTATTATAGTTGTATCCAGTTTACAATACATATGCTATTAAATTAAACTGTTTTAAAGCCAGGAATTTATTTTGTGGATAACTATGTAATGTTGAAGGTTTGTTTACATTTTGAAAATTGGTTGAAATATATACATGCCAGTTTGATTGGCATAAAATATAAGTGAATGGCACATATACATACCTTAAAGACACCAAATAACACTTTATACTGTTGGTAATATGTGTACAAATTAGCTAGTACAAATATGCCGTTCAAAATTTACACAGAAAACAAGTACATGTGAGGCTTTTTTTTTTGTGAGCTCTGTCCCTCACCATTGCGTCCATCAGTATATCAATAGCAATTGGCGACGGGACAGAAACTCTGTCTATCAGTAGGCTTATTTCACAGCCATAATCCACTGAATCTACTGCTTCCTGCCGTAACTTGGCACATCTTGGACACAAAAACCTAAATTTTGCTTGTTTTAAGCATATTTTTTAAGGCTGCAACGATTCTTCGGTTACTCTGAAACGAAACGATTCAGTTCAATACTCGAGGCAAGAAAAGTGAACTGGGTCTTCGAAAACCACCTAACATAGACGTAAATCTACTACAAAATTCAATTTTTTTTCTTTAAATATATGAATATATTTATATATTTTACTATAATAAGGTGTTTCAGTTTCAATATTTTATATTTCAAGCATTTGCAAACTTTAATTCTTTGTGTAATAATGTTTTATAAGACGGCATTTTATTATAACATATTTCGAAGACGCCTCAAATCTTGCAATATAAAGAGGGTTAAAGTTTCCTATATTTTGCATTATAAAGGCGTCTTTTTCCCAAAATTCAATAAATTATCAAAATTCTTTCCTGTTGTGTGCCTTGTAACCATTTTATAAGGCGGGATATGTCAAAATATGAAGCAGCTTGTTTCGTGGGCGATAATCAAGCGATTAACCGAGTCCGAGTCGATTCTTCCAAAACAAGGAATCGAGGCGCATTTTCGGGCTCGCTTGCAGCCCTAATATTTTTATGGATTTCTTTTTATTGAAATATGAATTGGCACAAGCGTAAGTTATAAAAGAATTTATCTGGCATAAAATCAAAAGAATAAACCTTAAACACTCATTTTTAATGGGCGATAATATAATTTCTACATGAAATTAGCACCCCCAACTTTGCAAAATTTGTATACGGAAAGTACCAATGTTATTTAATTTATCGCTGTTGTCACTTCTGCTTCTTTATTCAGTGTGTGAAAATACATGAGTTTACCGATGGCAATCAAGTGTTAATAAACATTCCAACTGCCATTTTGAGGTTTGTGCCAAGCAGTAGATCCCTCAGATTAACAGATTAGCTTGTGATGTGAATCCTAATCCAGGTTATGAATCCGTTGACGTACCGCTTAGAGATAGGAGGTGGATCAAGTTTTGTGTCCTTTTCTTCTTTCATTTCTACTCTGAAACTCAAAACACAGTCAGCTGACACAGAGCCCGTTCAGGTTCACTGATTGCTTGTTTCATTTAAACATGTATTACATGTTGTCAGACTGTGAATCAACCTATTCCAGGGAGATTATTAAGTATCCCGCAAGGGGCGTTAGTATAAAGGAGAAATCCAAGCGGAAGAGGCCACCAGCTCCTCCATCTTCTATGGTATATAGCTCGGCAACCACTGGGTGAATTCTCTTCAAATTTGCAACATGTATGCAGTAGCCCTGGGAAAATTTTCTGAAATTATACGACAGTTATATACCAAAAACATATTTTTTAAAAGATGATAACTCGAATCATAACTTAAAAAGCGCTTCGCCTATTCACATGAACTTGGGCAAGTAGGTTTGTCATATACCGTAGCCGCGCTCTGTAACGCCCATGGGCAATGTGAGCAAATATTTGCAAAAGTTGGGGATGGGCGTTTACGACAATGAAAACCAGCCGGGCATTTCGAAAAAATAACCCGAATTTGGGGAAACCGCATTTTAGCACACACCGACTGGAAGTAAAATATGCGGTTGGTAAACAAATCTCGATGCAATAAAAGTTGTCATAACTGCTAAAATAAGGAAAGTTTTCTTGAAAATTGATATAAATTAATAATATTTCACCGATTATTGGGTTTATATGGAGACAGTTTACCTCGAAACGACATATGAGCGATAACGTAAGATTGTGGATGGGCGCTTTCAAAAGCATGAGCGTTACGGAGCGCGGCTACGGTATATATTTGGAAATCATTAACTTTTGTAAGTGATCCAATCCCAAATGGCTGTCTTTTGGCTGACAACTAAATGCCACACTTTTTCTTAATGATCGAAATGAAAAATCTTTAACATCTCAGAAATGATGCGAGATAGAGTAATTAAGCGTCCCGCAAGGGACGCTTGTTTGTGTATGGGAGACCTTCAGGCTCCGCCGGCTCTGCATTTTGTTTTCCTTATATAACTCTGTAACCGTTAGGCGGATTCTTTTCAAATTTGGCAGGTTTAGGCAGTAGCCTTGGGGAATTTTTTTGAATATGCTGTAGTGACAATTCAACCAATCAGAGAGGTCACATGACCAAAAATGTCTTTTTTCGGTGGGGAAGCTTGTCCAGATGATAACTTGAAAGGAATTTTATCAATTCACCTGAAAGTTGGCAAATACATTCATTCTATTAAAATCTGGAAATCATTAGATTTTGGCATTGATTGGTGTAGAAATGGCCGAGTAATTAATGATTAATTAATCATTACGAATTTTCCAAATAAGGAAAACACAAAAATGCTTATATCTCGAAAACCGTGCTAGATAGAGCGATTTCGACGAAATTTTTGACCCACAGGGTATCTCTGCAGAGTAGTTATCCCAATTTGGAAAAACATTTTTGTCTCGCCAAAAATGGTGGCCATTTTGAATTTTCGAATTTTTTGCAAAAATTGCAAAACATAAAAATGCTTATATCTCGAAAACCGTACTAGATAGACCGATTTCGACGAAATTTTTGAACCACAGGGTATCTCTGCAGAGTAGCCATGCCTATTTAAAAAAAAAATTTGTCTCGCCAAAAATGGCGGCCATTTTGAATTTTCGAATTTTTCGCAAAAATTGCAAAACATAAAAATGCTTATATCTCGAAAACCTTGCTAGATCGAGCGATTTCGACGAAATTTTTTTCCCACAGGGTATATCTGCAGAGTAGCCATGCCAATTTTCAAAAAAATTTTGTCTCGCCAAAAATGGTGGCCATTTTGAATTTTCGAATTTTTCGCAAAAATTGCAAAACATAAAAATGCTTATATCTCGAAAACCCTGCTAGATAGAGCGATTTCGACGAAATTTTTGACCCGCGGGGTATCTCTGCAGAGTAGACATGCCAATTTTCAAAAAAAAAAATTTCTCACAAAAAATGGCGGCCATTTTGAATTTTCGAATATTTCGCAAAATTGCAAAACATAAAAATGCTTATATCTCGAAAACCATGCTAGATAGAGCGATTTTGACGAAATTTTTGACCCACAGGGTATCTCTGCAGAGTAGCCATGCCAATTTTCAAAAAAATTTTATCTTGCCAAAAATGGCGGCCATTTTGAATTTTTGAATTTTTGCGCAAAAATTGCAAAACACAAAAATGCTAATATTTCGAAAACCGTGCTACATAGAGTGATTTCGACGAAATTTTTGATCTTCAGGGTATCTCTGCAGAGCAGCTATCCCAAAGAGCTTTCACTTGGTGAAGTTTCAGACCCATAGCTAATTGCTCACCTACTCAAAATGAGTAAATGCGAATTATCTCTAAAAGTATTGCAGATAGCCAATTTTTCTCAAATAACTCATTCACCTACTTTTGGAAGAGCTTTCACTTGGTGAAGTTTCAGACCCGTAGCTAATTACTCACCTACTCAAAATGAGTAAATGCTAATTATCTCAAAAACTATTGCGGATACCCAATTTTTATCAAATAACTCATTCATGTACTTTTGGGAGAGCTTTCACATGGTGAAGTTTCAGACCCATAGCTAATTACTCACCTACTCAAAATGAGTAAATGCGAATTATCTCTAAAAGTATTGCAGATAGCCAATTTTTCTCAAATAACTCATTCACCTACTTTTGGGAGAGCTTTCACATGGTGAAGTTTCAGACCCATAGCTAATTATTTACCTACTCAAAATGAGTAAATGCTAATTATCTGTAAAAGTATTGCGGATACCCAATTTTATCAAATAACTCATTCATCTACTTTTGGAAGAGCTTTCACATGGTGAAGTTTCAGACCCATAGCTAATTACTCACCTACTCAAAATGAGTAAATGCGAATTATCTCTAAAAGTATTGCAGATAGCCAATTTTTCTCAAATAAATCATTCACCTACTTTTGGGAGAGCTTTCACTCTGTGAAGTTTCAGACCCATAGCTAATTACTCACCTACTCAAAATGAGTAAATGCGAATTATCTCTAAAAGTATTGCAGATAGCCAATTTTTCTCAAATAAATCATTCACCTACTTTTGGGAGAGCTTTCACTTGGTGAAGTTTCAGACCCATAGCTAATTACTCACCTACTCAAAATGAGTAAATGCGAATTATCTCTAAAAGTATTGCAGATAGCCAATTTTTCTCAAATAACTCATTCACCTACTTTTGGGAGAGCTTTCACTTGGTGAAGTTTCAGACCCATAGCTAATTACTCACCTACTCAAAATGAGTAAATGCGAATTATCTCTAAAAGTATTGCAGATAGCCAATTTTTCTCAAATAACTCATTCACCTACTTTTGGCAGAGCTTTCACTTGGTGAAGTTTCAGAACCATAGCTAATTATTCACCTACTCAAAATGAGTAAATGTGAATTATCTGTAAAAGTATTGCAGATAGCCAATTTTTCTCAAATAACTCATTCACCTACTTTTGGGAGAGCTTTCACTCTGTGAAGTTTCAGACCCATAGATAATTATTCACCTACTCAAAATGAGTAAATGCGAATTATCTCTAAAAGTATTGCAGATAGCCAATTTTTCTCAAATAACTCATTCACCTACTTTTGGGAGAGCTTTCACTTGAAGTTTCAGACCCATAGATAATTATTCACCTACTCAAAATGAGTAAATGTGAATTATCTCTTAATAGTATTGCAGATAGCCAATTTTTCTCAAATAACTCATTCACCTACTTTTGGAAGAGCTTTCACACACGAAAATGAAAAATTGTGAATCTCTCGGAAAAGCTATTTCTTCTGCTTTAATGCTCGGCGGGAGATACACACCGCGGCAGTGGTCTTGACAAAAATTTTTGTCTCCCCAAAAATGGTGGCCATTTTGAATTTTCAAAGTTTTTGCAAAACACAAAAATGCTTATATCTCGAAAATTGTGCTATATGGAGCGAACTCAACAAAATTTTTGACCTGCTGGGTATCTCTGCAGAGTAGCCATGCCAATTTTCAAAATATTTTTGTCTCGCCAAATATAGCGGACATTTTTAATTTTTTGCAAAACACAAAAATGCTTATATCTTGAAAGCCGTGCTAGATAGAGCAGACTGCGCTGACTTTGGTTGCCACAACAGTATAAGGCTAGAAACGAAGCATTTTCTTAATACTTTAGCACTCACCTTTATATCCTTTTCGGGACGCTTTGTTTTTTGCTATGCAAAAACATTGTCTTTTTTTTGCGAGCGATCCTCTAGTTTCATCAGAATTTTGACCCTATATATGCAGAGTCATGTGCCACTTTTTACCAAAAATCGTTTACACACCATTTTTGTCGGCCATCTTGAATTTCTGCGTGAAATGCAAAGATACATTTATTTCAGAAACTATACGAGTCTACGAGATGGAGTAATTTTGATGAAATTTTTTACCTGCAGGGTATACGCAGTCCTCTTGTCAAAAATCATTTTCCAGCTCATTTTCTGCTCATTTTCACTCATTTACTGCCTTGAAATCGAAGATTGGTTCAAACTCAGAAATTCGGATATCGCAAAACATTTGGAAGTTACCAACATCACACCACATTCCAGGGGATGCTATGTTTGCCGTTCTATAAATCTTGAGTTTTATTGATATTATAATATGGTGAAATATATTTTAAATATGGATCATATTTTCAACAAAGTGATAAAATTTTATGTTAGATTTCTGCGTTTTTAATGGTTTCGAAAATGCTGGTTCGATGATCGGAATAAATCAAAGTTTGCTAGCTTGTACAGAAACTAAACATTGAACCTAAAATTCCAAATGACTTCACAGCACTTGTTACAACACAGACCATTAAACATAGTCTAAAGGAGGTGCTTATTTTATTTTGTTGTTTTTCTTTCTAGATATAAAATGTCTGTAGAATCAGAAAAAACGGGAGGTACTGTTGATTCTCTTGGTTCACCCACCATGTTAGATGAAACAACTGATGAAGATACTGCTGAACAACAGATAGATGAACAGTTTATCTGTTTTATATGTCATGAGAAGTATAAGGATCCTCGAATTTTATCCTGCCTCCATGTTAGCTGCCTGTCATGTCTTCAGACACTTGTTTGCTCTGATGGTAAGTGTATGAAATACCAGAATGGAATATATATATTGATTTAAAAACCAAAGATAGACCATAGAATTTATTCACATTTCTTTAGCCTTAGTTGGTAATACACTTGCCGTCCAATTCTAAGGTTGTGGATGAAAAAATCTCATTGCCAACACAGAGTGGAAAGTTATATAGTTACTCGTTGATGCCCATTTATTTACACTATAGTGCAGTCTGAACCAAGGTGTCCATACTTTATTTTCCTCCGTCTTATGAACCAATGTGTACACCCTGCACATTTCCCCATCTGTTCAACTATCCTCTTGACAATACTAAAAGTGATGCTAAAGCCAAATGAGTGTACAGTATTCTGTGGAATTGCAGATATTTTATGAGTAATGCTGTGAAGTTGTTGACAACATCACACTCGAAAGAAAGATTACCTAAAAGTTGTTTATCAATTTATATATTTCAAGAATTAAGGCTCTTTGTAAAGGGCACTTAGTTGCTTTAGGGTCGAGTTTGTTCTCTGTGACATCATAGTCTCATTTCAGTATTTCTCATTTTGGTGGGCACTTGCTAACCATTTTTACCCCACAACCCTTAAGTTAATGTTTTCACCCATGGTGTCCGGATTGGGTGGGCGGTGGGAAAAGTTTGTCCAGGCTGTATCTCAGATATCTTAAGGTGTAGGAAGTTGATTTGACCTTTGATCTTGCTGTAGTGACCTTCACCCGTAAAAACCTGTCAGGGCTATAGCTCGGGAACCGCAAGATGTAAGAAGGCCTATGAAATCTTACCCGCTCTATATCGCGGAAATTATAAGGTGTAGGAAGTTGATAATTGATATGGACATTGGTTGAGGGTTGTAGATGTGCCACATCATGGTGTGACCTTGATTTGATCTTTGACCTTGCTGTAGTGACCCTGACCTAAAATATCTTGTCCAGGTTATATCTCGGCAACCGCAAGGTGTAGGAAGTTAATATTTGGAAAAGCAAGATGGCTGCCATTTTGAAATTCCGTTTCTGGATTCTAAATCGAAGGCACTTCAGTCGATTGATTTGAAACTTAACAGGGTGGTCGGGCACCACCTAGTTTAGGATGCTTTTGAAGTTGATGCCATTTGGAAAAACAAGATGGCTGCCATCTTAAAATTCTGTTTCCAGACTGTAACTCAAAGATGCTTCTGCTGATAGAATAGAAGTAATAGAAAGTAATAGAAAAGTAATAGATTGGAGTCAACTTCGATGTAATAGTAATAGATTGAAATTTTTCAAATGTAATAGTAATAGTAATAGATTGAAATTCTATCTATTACATCTATTACTTTCTATTATTTTTCTGTTACAATTTACCCTTTGCTATTTTTCAGAAGGAGGTTGTAGAAAAATGATCACTTAACATGGACTTTAATTCTGTAATGAATTAGTTTTCATATAAATTAATACTTTAAATGGACTTTGATACAATAATGAATTAATTGTCATAAAATCATCACTTTAAATAAACTTCAAAACAATAATGAATTGATTTTGTAGCACTCATAAGTCAAATTCATTTTAAACTTTCATACATAAACTTTTCAAATAATCAACTTGTCATCAAAGAATACTAAATATAACACACAAATGTTAAAATAAATAACTTTGAAATATCAAGGGACTTTTAATTGTCCCTCTTTGATTGAATGTTCTAAAACAACTGTCTTTGAGGTGGTATTATTAAAGGCTTAAAGAGGCCAATTTAACCTTTGAAAGGATTAACTAAATGTTCCTGAGTAAGGAGAAACTGTGACACATGAAAGGCAATCACACAGGTCACTATAATAATTGTGTATAATAAGGGCAGCATTGTGGCATGTATTAGCTGTTTCACTGATTTACATAAAATTACCAGAGTTATTATTTTCAAACATAAATGTCACTCTTGAATCATTTTGAGGTGGGCTCTGCATGCAAAGAATTTGAAAGAAAGGGGTTCTTTGAACGCAGTGTTTTCTTTTGTAAACACTGCTCATCAAGTATTTCTCATAATAATAAGAGTTTTTCAAATCTAGCAACTCATCATAAAGTGAATAAATATGAGAATTGTTTTACAACAGTGTATTTTCCCCCAGATAATATTTACTGATAATAACATATTTTTCAGCATTTAAAAAGCTTTGCATGGAATTTGCCAGAAATATACCTCTCATTACAAAATTTACAGCACTTAAGTGGCTTTGTATAGGATTCTCATAAATTCTCCAAGTAGTCAAGTGATTCTTAAAAAGAATAAATACGGGATCTATTTATTTAATTGTAAATATACCAAGTGATATATTTGTGATATTTTATCCTTGTATGGCATAATCTGAAGCATTTTCAATAAAATTAGATGTATAAAGTATCCTGTCAGTTTTATTTCTGTGTTAAAATTACCTCTCAAGTTTGCGCCAAATTGTAATAGAATGTAATAGAAAGTAATAGAAGTAATAGATGCCAATGTAATAGTAATAGATTTAAAATTTTAAAATGTAATAGTGATAGTAATAGATTGAATATTTTCAAATGTAATAGTAATAGTAATAGATTGGCTGTAATAGATTACAAGTTTGATTTGAATCTTAACAGGGTGGTAGGACACCACATAGGCTAGATTGCTTTCTAAATTGGTACCACTTGCCTCATGGCTGCCATCTTGAAATTCTGTTTTTGGAGTCTGTCTCAAAGACGCTTCAGCTGATTGATTTGAAACTTAACAGGATGGTAAGGCACCGCCTATTCGAGGGTGGTTTCTAAGTTGGTGCCACTTGGAAAAATAAGATGGCCGCATCTTGAAATTCTGTTTGCGGACTGTAACTTGAAGATGCATCTGCTGTTGAATTTTAAACTTGACAAAGTGGAAGGACAGAACTCAGTACTATTATGATATGTCCAGGACCAGAATCACAGCTATCGTGTTGCCTACATCTGGCATACATCCATCGTGTAGACATGACAAGTACTAGTATGTGTTACTGGCCCTGGTACTGATCGCGCAACCCACCTTTTGGGCTCTACACCCCCAGTTTCTTGTCTGCTTTTTGAATGACATTTCACCTATGCTTTAAGACACTTTGTTTTTGTTACCAAAAACATTTTTTTCTAGTCATGAACATGTCATTCCTTTTTTCTCTCCTTTATCCCATTTATGTCACCTCTCGGAAATTTTTCCAAATAGTCAATTTTATTACTCATTTCCACTCTAGCAAAATATCAGTTTTCTATGGATCTAAAATAATATTTCTTTCTGCACCATCACACACTTTCTCTAAACTTATGTGCTTTTTGTGCACTGTACATAAGCTTCAGATACTACAGCTTCTTTGTCTTATTATTCCTTTACATAAGCAGCTAATGAAATCAAGTGTCCAGACTGCAATCAGGTGACTAAGCTGGGCAAAGGCAGTGTGGCAGATCTACAGGAAGATCATGTGATGATGAATGCTCTTGATATGGTGGCCATCTTGAATATGCAGATTACCTGCACCAGCTGCAAGGCTAAAGAAAAAGCAGTGGCAAGATGCAAGGACTGTGCCAACTTTTTGTGTCCCAACTGTGTCACTGCCCACCAGTTCATGAGGTGCTTTGAGAACCATAAGGTGAGAAATGATAAGCAGTTATCTAATTGGAATTCTATAGTACTTTATCTTAACACAACAGATTCTCAGGTGAACAGAATCACCCCTTGTGCTCTTTGATGAATAATTCTAAAGTTAAGTAAACTTAGTTTATAGTATTGTAGAAAATGATTGATGAAATTGACTGATGATGCATAAAAATTAATGGATTTCAGGTGTGTGACAAAGTAGTTTTCACATTGTGCAAATGACCATCCCCAGTTGTTTGAATTTACCTCATTGCAACAAGTTATAGAAAAATTGCTGTAATGGAGTTACATGCTTGTTAAGATAGGCAAATATAATACATCATACATGACTGATTTTTGTTGGTTTCAGAATATTATTTTGTTGTTTCAGTGTGTAAGATTTGTACAGTTTTGAAATTTTTAATTTGAACTTTAAGTTCATAAGTTGCAGGGTGTATCCAGTCCTGGAAAAGTCATGGAATTCCATTTTTCTTTTCCTGGCGTGGAAAAGTCATGGAAATTGACTCCAGGTTTTGGAAAATTCATAAAAAGTCATGGAAATTAAGAGGCATCTTCTCGCGAAACAGTGTTGTTCCTTTCTTTCATCCAGCATTTCAATACAAAGAATACGTTTATGTAATCAGATCAAATTTTGGTATCTTCCACATCTTCCTGTACTGTGACTAGAACCTTGTGCATGGTTCTCAGGCAAAACCAATGGAAGCTTGTAGCCTTGTAGCCATGTCTCTTTCATGCCACGAAGCATGTAAAAGGTCCTTGATTTTAAAGCTTTAGTCATGGAGAAGTCATGGAAAAAATATTGAAATTAATGGATACACCCTGAAGTTGGCAGCTAAGCGGTAACAGGTGAGTCTGCCGCCAGTAGTTTTTCATGCATAGCTTGGAAAAGATTGAAGAATTATTGAATTAGTCACTGTATTGTAACTGCAAGACAAAGGTATATAGTAAATGGGGTCGAGTTAGAGTTTTGAACAATTAATCGTTCTTTATTGTAATCTTACAGTTCTTTATTCATTTGTGTCAGTTTTGTCCAATGAAAATGGCTTTTGTTTTCTCCAACAGAACCTGTTGCTTAAAAATATATTTAATTAAGCGTTCTGCAAATGCAGTTTTCTCGGACACTGTATGAGATATAGCGATTTGGACAAAATTTTGACCTGTAGGGTGTCTGCAGAGTGTTCTGGAATCTTTTGGTAAAAATAGTTTTCCCGCCATTTCTGGCGGCCATCTGCTAAAACACAAAAATGCATTTGTCTCGGAAACAGTGCGAGATTTCAACGAAATTTTTTACCTGCAGGGTATCTGAGACTCATATTGGCGATTTTTCCCAAAAAATGTTTTCCCGCTATTTTTGGTGGCCATCTTGGAATTTCTGTGTAAAATGCAAAAACTCATTTATCTTGGAAAAACGGTGCGAGATAGAGCGATTTCAACATAATTATTGACCCGCAGGGTATCTGTAGAGTCTACTGGCGATTTTTCGCAAAAAATTGTTTCCCCCCCCATTTTTTTCGGCCATCTTAAATTTCTGTGTAAAATGCACTTGGCTCGGAAACAGTGTAAGATAGAGCGATTTTGACGAAATTTTTGACCTGCAGGGTATCTGCAGAGTCTACTGGCCACTTTTCCCAAAAAATATTTTCCCGCCATTTTTGGTGGCCATCTTGAATGTCTGCCAAAATGCGTTTATCTCTGAAAGAGTGCAAATAAAGCAATTTCGAATAAACTTTTTGACCTGCTTAAAAATACATATTCACCTACGAAACCATTTGCATTTTGGCATAAATTTAAAAACATATTAAACACAGGAGAATGGTCATTTCTACAAAATCATTAATACTCATTGGGACACTTTGTTTTTGCTGGGGAAAAATAATTTCTTTTTCTTTTGCGAAGCAATACTCTAGTTTTGATATTTTTATTACTCTTGTTACTTTTTCTGCTTTCACAAATACTATTCAGGTTGTTTCGTTTGATGAAATGAAGGCCAGTGAAGCTTACTCGATTCATAAACCACTTTTTTGTAAGGAACATCCAACTGAAGGACTCAAGTATTTCTGTGTAGCTTGTCAGGTAAGCATTTCTTGTTTCTTTATATGTCATTGATACAGTTCAGACAATGAATATTTTGTAAGTCTCAAAAAAAAAAAAAAAAAAAGATAAAAATTTATCTAACCATAGAGACATAAATCAATGAGCAATGGTCGTTTTTTTTATTTCCCTTATTTACGTGGCTGTTCCATAAAGTACTCATACATATCTGCACAATTTATCCGGCAACAAAATATATTTTCTTGCAATAAAATGGTAAAATAAAAACAGAAGATCCCTTGATGACAATATTTGGACATTGTTATTTTATTTATATTTGTGTAATTTACTTGAGTTCAACTCGAATTCAACTCCCATCTAACAGGTGATCCTCGATCTACAGAAATCGCAAATGATAACAGCCCTATTGTTATTTTGATAATAAATCAATACTGTGCCTCAGATACCAGTGTGCACAGAGTGTGTGGTGACAGAACACAAACTTCCGGAGCATGAAAGTCACCGGCTGAGCGAGATGGAGGAGACAGGCAGATCTACGATCAAAGCACTTATGTCTGAGGCAGGCAGCAAGAGGAAGCAGTGCGAGGAGGCCTCAGATAACCTAGAGAATGCATTGTCAGAACTCCAGACGCAGAGAGATAATGCCAGGGACCTTATACTGGAAACATATCAGAGCTATAAAGCAATACTGGAGAACGTTAAGGTGAGTGAAGGCAGTCCAAGAAGCCAAAAATATTGCCTGGATTTCTCTAAAACTTATTAAAATATTTTTGCATTGTATTATTTTACAAAATTCTTAAACTCGTGTTAAAACTCACTCACAAACTCATTAATATGAGTTTATACTCAAACTTTTCACAATATAGAAAATTCTTAAACTCATCTTAAAATTCATACATAAACTTATTATTTATTATTATTATTTTATTATACTTAAACTCAAAGTGTATTCTATTTACAAAAAAATTACAGAGTGAGATTTTGCTTAAACTTTCCCGAAATTTGAGTTTACCGTCTAGTAATTACCCCACAGTCCTTAAGGGCTGTCAGGGTATTGTTTTCACCCATGGTGTCCGGATGGGCGGGCGGCGGGGAAAAGTTTGTCCGGGCTGTATTTCAGAAACCGTAAGGTGTAGGAAGTTGATACTTGGTAGGGACATTGGTTAGGTGTAGGTGTTAAACGTCATGGTCTGACCTTGATTTGACCTTGCCGTAGTGACCTTGAGTTTGAAAATCTTGTCCGGGCAATATCTCGGAAACCGTAAGGTGTAGGAAGTTCATACTTGGTAGGGACATTGGTTAGGGGGTGTAGGTGTGCAACGTCATGGTGTGACCTTAATTTGACCTTGCAGTAGTGACCTTGACCTCTAAAATCTTGTCTGGGCTATATCTCAGAAACTGTAAGGTGTAGGAAGTTGATACTTGGTAGGGATATTGGTTAGGGGGTGTAGGTGTGCAACATCATGGTCTGACCTTGATTTGACCTTGCCGTAGTGACCTTCACCTATAAAATCTTGTCCGGGCTATATCTCGGAAACTGTAAGGCGTAGGAAGTCGATACTTGGTAGGGACATTGGTTAGGCTGTGTAGGTGTGCAACGTCGTGGTCTGACCAGGATTTGACCTTGCCGTAGTGACCTTGACCTATTAAATCTTGTCCGGGCTATATCTCGGAAACCGTAAGGTGTAGGAAGTTGATACTTGGTAGGGACATTGGTTAGGGGGTGTAGGTGTGCAACGTCATGGTGTGACCTTGATTTGACCTTGCAGTAGTGACCTTGACCTCTAAAATCTTGTCTGGGCTATATCTCAGAAACTGTAAGGTGTAGGAAGTTGATACTTGGTAGGGATATTGGTTAGGGGGTGTAGGTGTGCAACATCATGGTCTGACCTTGATTTGACCTTGCCGTAGTGACCTTGACCTATAAAATCTTGTCCGGGCTATATCTCGGAAACTGTAAGGCATAGGAAGTTGATACTTGGTAGGGACATTGGTTAGGGGGTGTAGGTGTGCAACGTCATGGCGTGACCTTGATTTGACGTTTGACCTTACCGTAGTGACCTTGACCCATAAAATCTTGTCTGGGGTATATCTCGGAAACCGTAAGGTGTAGGAAGTTGATACTGAGTAGGGACATTGGCTAGGGTGTGTAGATGTAAAACTTCATGGTGTGACCTTGATTTGACCTTTGACCTTGCCGTAGTGACCTTGACCTATAATGCCTTGTCTGGGGCCCAGACACTGGGCTATATTTTTAGAAACCGTAGGGACATTGGTCAAGGGTTATATGTGTGCAACGTGATGGTGTGACCTTGATTTGACCTTGGATCTTGCATATCTGATGCTATTTTATGTCTCTGCGAGGATATCTGTATACTATATATACTATATATACTATTTATCTCTCTTATAGCTCTCTTATATCTTTTTACTTGAATCTTGGTTGCACCTTTGGGTGTCTTTTGGTGTAGATTAAGCACTGTTAAAGTCATATTAGAAGTCATTAACTGTTTTACTTTTGCAACTTCCCAAGTGAGCCACAGGTTTTGCCCCAATTCCACATAAAAGCATGTATTGCTACATCTGTATGTATGGGTAATATTCAAAACATCCAAACCATAATTCGACCATACAAATGAAAATTAAAATGGGAGAAGTCTTATAATTTCATTATTTTTTGTTTACTGAATTGTCTTGTTTTAATACTTATTCTTTACATGCAATTTCTTTCTCTTAGATGTTATTTTCTCTACTTCAACATTATTTGGACACTGACACAGCTCTGAAAGTATCCAAATCTGTGTATTGTTTCACTACTTCTATATGTCATGGTGTTGAAAACTATTTTCCCAGGCTGTGGGGTATGGGCATCTCTGATGCTATTTTCTCAAGTGTTAAGTTTGTTCTGAAAATGGTATTTGAAAGAGATCGCATACTGTTCCAGTGGGTTTTGCACTGTGAAGAGACTGATGAAAGACTCTGGCAATCCTTTGCATTATTTTATTGACGAGTATATGTGGGTAAAATTGTGCTTTAAAAAATGAGTTTATCAGTGAGTTTTAACGTGAATTTAAGTTTCTTTGTAAATTTGGGCCCAGGACTATTCACACATAGTGATATGGTTGTTTCCTCTTTCTTGCCTTTCAGGGTCAATTCTATGACCCTAAATGGGTCAAATTTTCATGATTTGCTTAATATCTCAATTACTATTGTAATTGCAGCTTTGAAACGTATTGAGAGGTAAAAAGAATACATGACCTGGGATTCCAAAAAGCCCATCAAAAAAGATGTTAATAATGTTTATGCATTTTACTAACCTT
Source organism: Sabellastarte sp. h YS-2021 (assembly GCA_964017235.1). NCBI lineage: Eukaryota > Metazoa > Annelida > Polychaeta > Sabellida > Sabellidae > Sabellastarte > Sabellastarte sp. h YS-2021. The sequence goes on from OZ024927.1 coordinate 151,337,517, forward strand.
TATAATTAAGCGGCCCGTCAGGGACGCTTATTTGTTTTCACCGAAGTTCGACTGATCACCGCCGCCGCCGGATTATGGTCTCCCTTGAATAACTTCTTAGCCTTTCAAATTTTTCTTTCCTTCTTATCTTTCTTTAAAACTATAGGGGCGGGAAAAATTTTGGGATACTTTGCGCAGACCTTAAGCTTTACTTAAGGTAACCTTAAGCATAAGTCAAAAACACCCCGTCATCGCGTTTCGGAAAAAACCACACACACCTGTGCTATAAAATTTATCTGGTACATTCTAGACCAAATTTCCAAGGTCGGAAAGGATTTTCTCATCAATCGCACCAGTTTTATTTTTGTAAATTTTTTTAAAATGGGTACTTGGTCTGTATCTCAAAAACGGTTAGGATTTCGGAGTTTTGTTGGAATAACTTATTCAGCTACTTTTTGATAATCTTTCACATGCCGAAGTTTTAGCCCTGTATCTGCAATCTTAAGGTCACCTTAATGTCAAAAAAGGGGGTTTTAGCCCTCCAGTTCACTTAGTTTTTCACTTTTTTCAACCAAACTTGGCACATATATTAAGATTTGCCAAAGGAATATCCTGACTTTATGGTGACCTTAAACTCAAAATGTTAATGGACATATGGCCTGCTTAAAGTCATCAAATTGGAATAAAATCCTCTGGCTCCTTTCTTTTTCCATTTTTACCCCACAGCCCTTAAGGGCTGTCGGGGTATTGTTTTCACCCATGGTGTCCGGATGGGCGGGCGGGTGGGCGGGCGGCGGGAAATAGTTTGTCCGGGCTGTATCTCAGAAACCGTAAGGTGTAGGAAGTTCATACTTAGTAGGGACATTGGTTAGGGGGTGTAGTTGTGCAATGTCATAGTCTGACCTTGATTTGACCTTTAACCTTGCCGTAGTGACCTTGACCTAAAAATCTTGTCCGGGCTATATCTCGGAAACTGTAAGGTGTAGGAAGTTGATACTTGGTGGGGATATTGGTTAGGGGGTGTAGGTGTGCAACGTCATGGTCTGACCTTGATTTGACCTTGCTGTAGTGACCTTGACCTATAAAATGTTGTCCGGGCTATATCTCGGAAACTGTAAGGTGTGGGAAGCTGATATTTGGTAGGGACATTGGTTAGGGGGTGTAGGTGTGCAACATCATGGTGTGACCTTGATTTGACCTTTGACCTTGCCGTAGTGACCTTGACCTATAAAATCTTGTCCGGGCTATATTTCAGAAACCATAAGGTGTAGGAAGTTGATATTTGGTAGGGACATTGGATAGGGGGTGTAGGTGTGCAACGTCATGGTGTGATCTTGATTTGACCTTTGACCTTGCCGTAGTGACCTTGACCTATTAAATCTTGTCCGGGCTATATCTCGGAACCGTAAGGTGTAGGAAGTTGATATTTGGTAGGGACATTTCTTAGGGGGTGTAGGTGTGCAGCGTCATGGTCTGACCAGGATTTGACCTTTGACCTTGCTGTAGTGACCTTGAGCTATAAAATCTTGTCCGGGCTATATCTCGGAAACCGTAAGGTGTAGGAAGTTGATATTTGGTAGGGACATTGGTTAGGCTGTGTAGGTGTGCAACGTCGTGGTCTGACCAGGATTTGACCTTGCCGTAGTGACCTTGACCTATTAAATCTTGTCCGGGCTATATCTCGGAAACCGTAAGGTGTAGGAAGTTGATATTTGGTAGGGACATTTGTTAGGGGGTGTAGGTGTGCAGCATCATGGTCTGACCAGGATTTGACCTTGCAGTAGTGACCTTGACCTATTAAATCTTGTCCGGGCTATATCTCGGAAACCGTAAGGTGTAGGAAGTTGATATTTGGTAGGGACATTGGTTAGGCTGTGTAGGTGTGCAACGTCGTGGTCTGACCAGGATTTGACCTTTGACCTTGCTGTAGTGACCTTGACCTATAAAATCTTGTCCGGGCTATATCTCGGAAACTGTAAGGTGTAGGAAGTTGATATTTGGTAGAGACATTGGTTAGGGGGTGTAGGTGTGTAGCATCATGGTGTGAACTTGATTTGACCTTTGACCTTGCCATAGTGACCTTGACCTATAAAATCTTGTCAGGGCTATATCTCGGAAACCGTAAGGTGTAGGAAGTTGATACTTGGTAGGGACATTGGTTAGGGGCTATAGGTGTGTATTATCATGGTATGACCTTAATTTGACCTTTTACCTTGTCGTAGTGACCTTGACCTTTAAAATCTTCACGGACCTTTGGGTCTGTCTTTTGATGCAGATTAAGCAAAAAATCATATTAGAATTTATTAAGAATTTTACTTTCATAACTTTCCATTGTAAGAGATAGAATTTCATCAAGTGAGCCTCAGATTTTGCTCCAACACCACAATAAGCATTCATTAAATGTATTACCACTTCTGTATGCATGGTAATATTCAAACCATCTAAACCATAATTCGGCCATGCAGATGTAGATAAAGAGTGTTGAATTTTAGTTTACTGATCAATGCTGTCATCTTGTTATTGAATTATCTTGTTTTAATGCTTCATCTTTATATGCATTATCTTTCTTTTAAACATTGTTTCTCCATTTAAACATTGTTTGGACCTTTATATAACTGACAGTGCTCTGAAAGTATCCTGAAGTTTGTACTGGTACAGTACTTCTATATCTCATGGTGTTGAAAATATTTCCCTAGGCTGTGGGGTACGGGCATCTCTGATGCTATTTTTTTATATTGAAATTATCACTGGTATTAAAGTAGATAAAAATAATACTTATGGTCACCTTAAACTCTCAGTATGAATGGAGTTGTAACCACCTTAAAGTGAAATGAGGGGGTTTTCAGCCTCCAAGTATCTTATTGTTCGACTGACCTCAGTTAAACTTTGCACACCTAAAAAGGATGGCAAACCAAAGGGTTATCCTGACTTTAAGGTGACCTTAAACTGTTAATATAATTTTGGCCCCCCTAAAGTCATAACATTTGAATAAAGCCGTCTGGCTCTTTTCTTTTTCCATATCTAACATATATTGATATTGAAGGGACATTCTCATATTATGGTCACCTTAAAGTCGCAATATGAATGAAGTTATGGTCACCTTACAGTGAAAAAGGAAGTTTCAGCCTTCAGCTATCTTATTGTTCAACTGACATGAGCTAAACTTTATGCACTTATAAAGGATGAGAAAAGGGACATTCATATTTTATGGTCACCTTAAAGTCCCAATATGAATGAAGTTATGGCCACCTTGCAGTGAAATTATGGAGTTTTTAATCTCCATCTATTGTATTCTTCTGCTGACCTCACTTTAATTGTGCACACTTATTATATCCCCAGACGAAAGTCGGGGATATATTGGATTCAGGTCCGTCGCGCCACCGCCGCCGTAGAAATTTCCTTGTGGACGCGATAACTCAAAAACAAATTAATATTTTTTTTTCAAACTTTGTACACATGTTAAGGGTGCCCAAAGGAAGATCCCTATTTTAAGGTGACCTTAAACTCCCAGTAAAAAAGAACTTATGGCCACCTTAAGGTCAGAAATTGGACTTTTGGCCACTTAGAGCCCTGTAGGTCACAAACTATGATGCTCAGCTGGCTGAAATTTTACCTGACAACACATTAATATGTTCTTAGTACATGTGCCGAAAATCACGACTTTAAGTTGAGGAGAAAATTGTGTTTGAGGCCCATAAATACCCCCACTTAGGGATTTTTTGCTATACTTTTCACATATTTTGCCCTATAATTTGGAAGTGGTAATTCTGATGAGTCTCAAACTGCGCTAGGTATAACTTTGATATGTAATCCTTGTCTGTAGAAAATTTTAGGGCTGTAGGTTTACCCAAAGGGGTCGACTTAAGGTCTCAAAAGTGCCCACAGAGACCCAATTTATGCACTTTTTGCCACTTTCAAGCACTGTAGCTTTCAAACTATGTCTCTCATCTAAGTTAAATATCATCTGGGAATATATCTATGTGTTTTCTTATATGTGCCCCAACATTTAGGCCTTTAATAGACAGTTAACCTGTGTATCAGGACCATAAACACCCACCCGAGTGACCCTTATAAGAAATTTTTCACATCTTTTTCCCTGTAACTTGGAAATGGTAAGTCTGAGAAGTTTCAAACTGTATTAGATATATATTCTGTGTGTAATCTTAGTATGTAACAGATTTTAAGTCTGAAGCTTTAATTTTGAAGGTCAAATTGAGGTCTCTAAAAGACCCCCAAAGACCCAATATTTGGACTTTTTGCTACTTTTAAGCCCTGTGACTGTCAAACTATGTGACTGATAGAGCTCAAATCCTATCTGGGAAGATATTTTTTTAGTATGTTATTTATATATGTGCCAAAAATTAAGGCTTTAAGAAGACATTTAACCTGTGTATGAGGACCATAAATCCCCACCCGAGTGACCATTTTTAGACATTTTTCACATATTTTTCCCTGTAACTTGGAAATGGTAAGTCTAAGAAGTTTCAAACTGTATTAGATGCATATTCTATGTGTAATCTTAGTATGTGACAAATTTTAAGTCTGAAGCTTTAATTTGAAGGCCACATTTAAGTCTCTAGAAGGCCCCATAAAGACCCAGTATTTGGACTTTTTGCCAATTTTAAGGCCTGTAACTGTTAAACTATGTGACTGATAGAGCTGAAATTTCATCTGGGAATACATTATTATGTTCTTTTTGCATGTGCCAAAAATCAAGGCTTCAAGTAGACATTTAACCTGTGTATGAGGACCTTAAACACCCACCTGAGTGACCCTTTTAAGACATTTTTCACATATTTTGCTCTGTAACTTGGAAATGGTAAGTCTGAGAAGTTTCAAACTTTATTAGATACATATTCTATGTGTAATCTTAGTATGTAACAAATTTTAAGTCTGAAGCTTTAATTTGAAAGCCACATCGAGATCTCTAAAAGGCCCACAGAGACCCAATATTTGGACTTTTTGCCACCTTTAAGCCCTGTGACTGTTAAACTATGTGATTGATGGAGCTGAAATCCCATCTGGGAATGCATTATTATGTCCTTTTTACATATGCCGAAAATCAAGGTTTTTAGTAGACATTTAACATGTGTATGAGGGCCATAGACACTCGCCCAAGTGCCTTTTTGGACATTTTTTCTGTATTTTGCCCTGTTATTTGGAAATGCTTAGTGTGACAAGTCTTAAACTGTATTATATATAATTTTTGTTTGTTATGTATGTCCCCCAAAAAGTTTCAGATCTGTAGTTTAATTGCTAAGGTCTCTTTAACAATTGTAAAATGCCCACAGAAACCCAATTTATGGACATTATGCCACTTTAAAGCCCAGTAACTGTCAAACTATGTGGGTTATAGAGCTGAAATCTTTGAATTTTTAAAAGGAAATGCCTGTCTATTTAAATTTTGAATATTAATAATGTTATGGCTCTCTTAGTCTTTTAAGAACTTATTTTTGTGTGTTATACCTCTGCTTGCTGAGTTTTTAACTTTTTAAAATGAAACTGGTTAAACGCCGGTTAAACATATTCAAGTAGACAAAATGGACACTTTAAGTGAGCTTTAAGTCCCAATATTAATGAAATTATATCCGTATGTAGTAAAACTAGGGGATTTTTAACCCTCAACTAGCCCAGTTTTATTCAACTTGCCTCAGTTAATTTTGACACAGCTCCTACAGTTATGAACTCATTTCAGTTGATAATCACATACTTAAAATTCTCATTTTATTGCGTTAATACATCCTATCCAATGGACAATTGCTTATCCGGTCGGCGCGGACCGGCCCGCCAAACGTCAGAAAAAGACGTCCTGTGTCTCCACCGGCTAGGCCGGCCCAGTACTGTGCACTCGCCAGATGGCGTGTCGTACTTCCTTCCTGTCTAGACAGAGTGACGTCATAGCATCTTTTTCGTTTGGCGCGTGGCTGTGCACAAGGAAATTTTTATTCTGCCAGATAATTTGATTTGTATAACGGACATTTTATTTTAGTGATATTCTTTCTACATAATTATTTTGTATCAACATTATGGCTTCTCCTGGCCAGCGTAGAGGGAAATGTGGGCACGCCATGGCCCTTTTTGACACACATACACATTGTGCACGATGCAGAGAGAAGGGTAAGGGACAAGATTTCTGTGTTGAAAACCCCACTTCTGCGGATAAGTGTCCTATTTGCATCACTTTCACATCTGATCAACGCCTTCAACTTGCAACTCCTGCTTATAAAATCAAGAAGGAAAAACGCGAAGCTAAAGCAGCTGATTCTACTCCGTCTAAAGATGAAGAGCTTGTGGATCCGGCCAGTGTGGCCGTTATTGGGGCTGTAGATAATCAAGGAACTGTTAAGACTTCTGTTTCCGCCCCTCCACCAGATAAAAAGCCTAAAAAAAGAAAGCAAGAAGGACACTAAGAAGGTGAAATCTCCCTCTAGTACGGCTTCTACCAGTCAACCGACCACTGATGATCGTTTTAATGATCTAGACAACAAATGGTCTGAACGCTTTAGTCGTTTAGAAGCCCTCATTTTGGCCAAGAGTTTTGAACCCTCTTTTACTTCAGATGTCAAAGTGGCTCCGTCCCACTCACCTCCACAGACACAGAATATCACTGAACCTTTCATCAGACCTTCAACCTCGCTTCCTGGATCTGGCTTCTCTGCTGAAAAGCATCAGCCGACCAGTAAAGCAATCACCAGCTCACAGACATCTTCAAATCAGTTTACTGGTACGGGCTTCTCTGCTACCAAGCATCAGCCCGCCAGTCAAACTAAGAGCAACGGCCGGCTTCCACTGTTAAGTTTACTGGACAGGGCTCCTCTGCGACCTCGCATCAGCCTGCCAGTCAAACTAAATCCCACCGACCTAGCACTGTGGATTATGGTACCGACCCTCAAGTCACTCACCGACCTCTTGCTACCGACCGGTCACTGTCCTCTGATCCGGCTGACACAGGTTCACCGGCTCTACATCAGACCAGACGGGATAGTGTATCTAGCCTGTCCTCAGAGGCTGCTAGCTTGTCAGACCAACCCCCTCTTGACTTGTACGCCGAAGAAGAAGGGGAACTCTCTGAGGACCCGGATCAGTCTGTCACCGACCAAGATCAGCCAGTGTCGGAGGAACAAAACTACAGAGACACCATGCAGGGCATACGTTCCTTTATGGCTTGGTCCAACATCCCTGAAATGGACAACCCTACCAGTACCTCTGATGATAACCCTTTCGCAGGGCCAAAGACTGCTCCTCCAGGCAAAGTATCAGTAAAAATGCCCACGGAAGATTGGTTGTGCCGCAAACTGGCCAAGTTAAACCTCACACTAGTGGAGGGCTACCCTACCCGTGGATCTGAGCCCGGTGGCTTAGCCAAAGATGTCTTCCTCAGGCCGGCTAAGTCGCAATCTCGATGGTACGGGCTACACACAGAACCTACAACCAATCCGTCTCAAGTTTCACACTGGTCTACCGACGCTTCAAAGCTAAACAGCAGCTATGGCCGGATAGCGAAGTACACAGGACTTTCTTCTACCCCACCAGCTTCTCGTAGAATCTCACAGGAGACCTTACGTAGGTGGGAGAGGTCAGCTAGGGAGGCATCCGTCATATGCAACCAGACTGCAAGTTTTAATAGGTGCTTGTTTAAAGTACAACAGCAGATGAAAGATCAGTTAAAGGTTGTTAGATCAGAAAATAAAGGCAAGGGTTCCGCTAACTTCACTGCAGCAGCTGATGAACTGAATTATCTCATAGACTTTAATTCCAGCATATCTCAGGCTGCAGCAAAAGCCATGGAGCACTTATCAGACTTCGTCTTCGTGTCCATGGGAAACCTTACCCTTGTACGCAGGGATGCATACCTCAGCCATCTCAGGACCGGAATCAAACCGGACACTTTGACAGCCTTGAGATCCGCACCTCTACACATTGCCACCCTCTTTCCTGAAGCTGTGGTGAAGCGGGCTGAAGAAGACATAGCCCAGTTTGAGTCTAAGGGCCACTCAACCTCTTCTCACAACAAGGGTCGGTACCATCCGTATGAAAGGCATGACAAGAAAGCAAGCTATAAAGATTCCAGGTCGGATAAACCAGCATGGAAGACAATTGGCAAGAGAAACTCCCAAGAGAGGCAGAGGCCGTGCTTCCACCTACTCATCCCGACCGGCCAAGGGCCAGCAGTCATATAAATGACAATTACTCTGTAACACAAGCCAATGTAAGACTGCTGGCCCGGAGCCCACAGACACTAGAAACTTTAAATGTAAAACAGCCAGTTGTTTCTCATGTTCCTTCTGCGTCCGGGCACTCGCAAAAGAAAGAGTTAAGTCCCGGACAGGCAGTGTTACCCAAAGAATTGGTTATTAAAATCTGTGAAAAGTGTTTCTTGTGTCACTCAATTGTCTTGTGTCCAACTTGTAGAAAGTGTCAAAAATGCTGCCTTAAATCTTCCTGTAGGGGCAAGACTTCAAAACTTCTGGACAATGTGGTCACAAATGGGTGCCGGTCCCAAGGTAGTTCAAATCCTGAAACAGGGCTACACCCTTCCCTTCCAAAACCGGCCAAAACTGTCACGGTTTCCCACAGTCGTAAGCAGCTATGCCAATCTTCACAGGAACAGCTACCTGTTAGAAGCATTGCAGCAGCTTATCGACAAAAATGCTGTAGAACGGGTCCACAATCAAACATCTCTAGGGTTTTTCAACCGGCTCTTTTTGGTCCCCAAACCGAACAACAAATGGAGGCCCATTTTAGACCTAAGCAAATTGAATCTCTTTCTCAAGACGGAGAAATTCAGAATGGAAACACCGGAAACCATCCGGACATCCCTCCAGCGGGGGGAGTGGGTAACATCTGTAGACTTCAAGGATGCCTACTTCCACATTCCCATACAGGAACAGTCCAGGAAATACCTCAGGTTCCATGTCCAAGGTCAGACATACCAATTCAAGGCTCTTCCCTTTGGCCTGTCCACAACTCCCATGGAGTTCACAGTGGTAGCCAAGGAGGTGAAGTTGATGGCTGGTCACAAGGGTATAAGGATCCACCAGTACCTAGACGACTGGTTGGTAAGGGCCAAATCCCACTCAATTTGCTTGCAAAACACACAAACTCTAGTCAGAATATGTCAAGAACTAGGTTGGTTAGTGAACTTGGAAAAGTCGGAACTGGAACCAAAACAAGTCTTCAACTTTGTAGGTTACCAGTTCGACCTCAGATCCGGCCGGGTCAGACCGACCCCGGACCGGTGGCAAAGCCTTCAGGACAAAATAAAATCACTACTGAGTCTACCGGCCTGTCCGGTCCGGCAGTTCATGTCCTTAATAGGTCTACTAACGGCCACAGAGAAACAGGTTCATCTAGGCCGACTACACATGAGACCCATACAGTGGCATCTCAAAAACAATTGGAGAGTACCGGAATCCTTGGAGAAGATCATCCCTCTTCCCAGATCCCTGCACCCGCACTTACAGTGGTGGCTCAACGAAAGCAATGTGCTTCAAGGTCAACCATTACACCCCATAAAGCATGCTCTGCAAATGTTTACAGACGCATCAAAAGAAGGTTGGGGCGCTCATTTAAACGAGCTCACTGCAAGGGGTTCCTGGTCGGTTCCGGAAAGCAAACTGCACATAAATTACTTGGAACTGAAAGCAGTCTTTTTGGCTTTAAAAGAGTTCCAAGATCTCTGCACCGACAAAATAGTCCTAGTGGCCACAGACAATACAACAGTGGTGGCCTACATAAACAAAGAAGGAGGCATGAGGTCAGGTCCACTGTGTGCCCTTCTATGGAGAATCTTGACTTGGTGTTCCCAAAGACAAGTGACTCTAAAAGCCCGACATATCCCAGGCCACCTAAATGTGATAGCAGACAAGCTATCCAGGCTGGGTCAGACCATCCAAACAGAGTGGTCCCTCCTTCCGGAAGTTTTTCAAGAATTATGCAATCAATGGCACCGGCCTCAAATAGACCTTTTTGCCACGAGATTCAACCACAAACTACCTCAGTTTGTCTCTCCAGTACCGGACTCCCTGGCAGTAGCAGTGGATGCACTGACCCTGCCATGGGACGATCTGGATGCATACGCCTTCCCACCGACGGCCATATTGGGCAAAGTGGTGGAGAAGCTACTGGACTCCCCGTGCAAGAGACTCATTCTGATTGCCCCGGGTTGGCCCAACATGCCTTGGTTTTGGGACTTAGTGACCATGTCCAGTCAGGTCCCTCTCAGCCTGCCCAACCTGCCCAGACTGCTAACACAGCCCTTCAATCAGATCCCTCACAGAAATCTGACAAACCTAAATCTCCATGCCTGGCTCCTAGAGCCTCAAAAATCAAAGAACAGGGCTTCTCTGAGGCAGTGGCAGCAAGAATTGAGGCTCCTCAAAGAGGATCAACTAGATCAGTCTATGAGGCAAAGTGGACCATTTTTACAAAGTGGTGCGACGCTAATCAGGTGGACTTCAGGTCACCACCTGTAAATTCAGTGGCTGACTTCCTAATGCACCTCTTTGAGGACAAGAAGTTACAGCCCAGCACCATTGATGGATACAGGTCTGCCATTGCTGATAAACTGGGAGGCACAACAGTCAATATCAGCAAAGATGAAAATCTCACTCGTCTCTTGGAAAGTTTCCATCGAGATAGACCCAAAGGGCGGAGAGGGATTCCTTCCTGGAACCTTTCCTTGGTACTACACCAACTGACAAAGGCCCCTTTTGAGCCTCTCAGGGAAGCATCTTTGAAGCACCTTACCTTCAAAACTGTCTTCCTTTTAGCCCTAGGCTCGGGCAAAAGAAGGAGTGAGATCCATGCATGGCAGCACAAAAACATCAGACACCAGTCCGACTGGACTAAGGTGTCTTTGTTTCCATCCCCCAGCTTTCTTTCCAAGAACCAGCTGGCCAAAGAGGGTCCGGAGAGTGTAGCCCCAGTGGTCATACCAGCACTGGCTCCCACTCTGGATAAATCCCTCAAGTCTGACAGATCCCTTTGTCCGGTCAGAGCCTTGCGCTACTATTTGGACAGGACTTCAGACCTCAGGCAGCACAAAGAGTTAGTTTTTGTCTCCTTCAAGAAAGGTTTCGACAAAGACATCTCCCCTGCCACTATCTCCTCATGGATCAAACAAACTGTGATCCTATGCTATGAGCTCTCTGATCAGCGGGCCCACACCCTACATCAAGTCAAAGCTCATGATGTGAGGGCCTTTGCTGCCTCTAAGGCCTTCCAGTCTGGAGTCTCCTTAGAGCAGATCTTATCAGCCTGCCACTGGAAATCTCATAACACCTTCACCCAATTTTATCTGAAGGATGTGGCTTGGGCAGACTCAGAGCTCTATCACCTTGGTCCTGTGGTGGCTGCCCAGCAGATCCACCAACAGGCGAGGAATTAGAGGAGACCTGTATATATGTAAGTAGTACTACATCTCTGTATATATTGCACTTATATTCAAGCAAAAAAAAAAAAAAAAAAAAAAAAAATTCTGGACGTACTTCCACTGGGAGGATTACCTCTATGGGACTGAACTCATCCCTCTCTTCCCCTACCTCAGAGCAGGTCTGCTTAAAGAAGGGGGGGGGGGGGGGGGGCAAGGTCGACTGACGGTTCAACCTCTTGTAACCGGGTGATGATATTCGACCATAGCCTAAAGGGTTACCGACCACAAGGTCTTCCCAGGCTTAAAAGAAATTGTTCATTATTCAACATGAGTTAACCTAGTCCCTAGTAACTTACCCGCCTACCAAGCGGTAGTTATTCAGCAATTGTCCATTGGATAGGATGTATTAACGCAATAAAATTGCAAATTTAAGAAGTAAATTAAATTTTTATAAGTTAATACCCTATCCAATGGACACACAAGACCCTCCCACCGACCCCGCTATCAGCTTACTAGGGGTCTAATAGGTTTAGACAACAAAAAAGATGCTATGACGTCACTCTGTCTAGACAGGAAGGAAGTACGACACGCCATCTGGCGAGTGCACAGTACTGGGCCGGCCTAGCCGGTGGAGACACAGGACGTCTTTTTCTGACGCTTGGGGGGCCGGTCCGCGCCGACCGGATAAGCAATTGTCCATTGGATAGGGTATTAACTTATAAAAATTTAATTTACTTCTTAAATTTGCAAATTCTTTTTGTATTTGAGTACCCCTTTTATATAGATTGTTTGTTTACCATTTATGCTGTAGCACTCCATCTCTTTGAGAGAACATGTAAACTGTGTAAAAAAGATGTAGAAGATGAGATACATTTTGTTTGTGTTTGTCCAGCTTTAGAGCTGATTCCTATGAAATATTTCAAAATTTTAAATATAGATAAATCTGAAGTATTAATAGATCAATTATCAAGGGTATTAACTCATATGAATGTCAATATGGTTATTAATTTTATTTTTGATTTGTGGCAAGAAAGAAAAAGTAAATTATATTGTTAATTTTTATGTATTGAATTGCTGTCTTTATTTACTGTATCTTACCTCAAAATATGTTTGCTCTGTTTGTTATTAACTCTCTATTTAAAGTGACTTATAAGCCCATATAGGGCTGGGTATTACTTCAATAGTTTTTGTATAATCCTTGTCAACATAATACATGTCACTATAATAAACTAATAAACTAAACTAAGTCCCAAGCCACATCCCCCACCCGGATTCCCCCCACCCACCTCTGGGACCTCCAGCTATATTGAGTGACACTAAATAAACAAAGGTATTTAATGATATCAGATGAGAAACAAAGAACTCAATGGGGTTGCAGATCTTGTGTAATAGTGAGAGAGGTGTGGAGAAGGGGAGAGGGGTGGGGGTGGGAGGTGGTGGGCTTCATTACATATAACACAAAGGGGAGTCAGAACTGAGATTGTGTCACATATTTAGGTTGCATATATATGGACCACATATATAGGTATAGAGGAAATGAATAACTGAAAACAATTTGCAAATTCTAAAAATAATATAATAAAATAATAATATAAATAATTTTTTTTAAATAATATTTTATTTGTGAACAAATATAGAAACAGATATGCGCTTTTGGGATTATGAATTTTAGAATGGACATTGAATCATCAATCATTTAAATACTTTGAAGGAAGATTGAAAAGTATGATGAGTTGAGTTAAAAATAATATTTTATTTGTCAACAAATATAGAAACAGATATGCTCTTTTGGGATTATTATTTTAGAATGGACATTCAATCATCAATCATTTAAATACTTTGAAAATAGGTTTAGAGTTATCATTGCAGGAAGATTGAAAATATAATTTCAGTTATGTATTCGGCGTCTGGGGATACACCATCTTCCTTGGGAAGATATAAACAGAGTAGATTGATGTGCTGAAGTTCATATAATAATGGGTAATTATGTTTTTAAAAATTCCCGATCAAAACCTGTGGCGTGAGTGATGACCTGTCTGGGGATATGTTGGCGCCGAGTTGGCCCAATCTAGTTAAAGATGAAAATAGGGACAAGTAACATACACAATGCAATAAAGTTCACAGTTTCTATTGCTTATGATGCATATGTTGACATCTTTTATGGGCGACTTCTTTTTCATCAGGGCCGCTTCGTTTTTGTCAGCAAAAACATTCTTTTAGTTGCTATTTCTTTATTACCATAAAACACTTTATTTACTGTGGGACGCTAAATGTTGAGCAAAAACGTCTTGGATGGATCAATGCCCCCAGTATTTAGGTATCGAAAGCATTTTACTGAAATTGGGGATGACATATTATTACCGCCATCTGGATTTTCAACACATATTTATTAAAGGACAACTTAAAATGTAGGAAATAAACACTAAATCTGAAGAAATTACATACTTATTCCATAGTTTTGTACATTTGGGGATTTTTATTGAGTGTGTGTTGAGAGGAAACTGCCATGTTTTGATTTCATGAGTTTCAGTTCCTGTCGGGGCCTGTTTGATTTGGGATGTGCTGAAATGCATCTTTTTTCAGAATAGTTTTGAATTAGTGGCCTCCCCAATCCCTATCTACAAACTTTTGTTACAAACCCTAATTGGGTTAGAATGGCATGTCTTTAGTGGAATAAAAAGGAAATGTTATTCCAGTGGGGAAGGGGGGAGCATGGTGGAAAGCCAGCATAACTTGGTTATGATGATTTGGTGTTTAAAAGTGAAAAGTTACAATTTTCTTAAGTCAACGAAGTCTTAGGGTATAACTGTATGACTGATGAATACCATAGACCCTTAAAATATGATCAGACTACCTGAATATTAAGTATTAGTATTTTTGTCAGAGAACTACTCGGTGAGATAGTGAACATGCATGGAATTCCCGTAAACCCACTGACTCTTATTTGATTTGATCACTGAAGTGTGAACATGGATTTGCATTGACAGTTTCATTGTTTTACCATTTTAGCTAGTTGCTTGTATGTTGTTCTTAGGAGGAAGCATTAGTAAACTTGGAGGAAATTCACTCCACCCAGGAAGACCACATCATGCATGTGTTTCACCAAGTGGGTAAGACCATGGAGAAGCTGGAGGACGCCTGCAAGTTTGTGGAGAGGATCTTGACCAGTGGCAACACCACAGAGATACTGATCAACAAGAGACTGATCACCTCACAGCTCCTCTCACTGATTAACAACAACACCCCCACTGATGTAAGCTCTAATGGTTAAAATATGAAGTAGTAAGACACTAATTTGAAGGTCACAATGAAATAATAACTAGCAGTCTGCGACATGAAGTATTGAGGCATTGAATTGAAGGTCACATTGCAATAACTGGCGATTTATCTGATCTGGCTTAAATATGAAGTAGCAGGGCATTGAGTTAAAGGTTACATTGCAATAACTATAAATGATAACTTCCTGCAAGGCAACAGATATACTGCCTTATAAAATCACTTTTGTAAAGCAGTTGTATTTAGACTGTAGTTTAGGCAAATTAACTTATTGCCCACTAACTAATAAGGATCAATACACCCAGTGTAACTACATACATAGCAAATACCAATGTTAAAGTATCCCCAGGAACTTAACGTGTAAATTAAATAACAATGTAGATCTTATTACATGTAGTAAGTTTAAAATGAAATATGTTGGGGAAACAGGCAGAGCATTCAGAAAAAGAATGTGTAAACATTTAGCATTGGTGAAAAAGAACTCAGCAGTGTCGAGGCACTTTTCCACTGAAGGACACTTACACAAACACACATGAGGTTCTTGGTGTTGCAGTGGTGCAAACCCAAATTTGACACATCCAACACAAATAGGTGTAGAAGGAATGAACTGTTTTTGACTCTCTACACCCACAAAGCATCAACCAATTTAAGTATAACAGCTGGCTATTTCATAGTCATCAAGCACTCAGTGACTGAATCCCTTCTTTACATTTTAGTAATTGGCAATTGGTCTCAACTGGTTGATATATGAAGGAGCAAGTCATTGAATTGAAGATCACGTGTAGTGATAACTAGGCCTGGAATGGATAATAGTCTGTGTAAATTCATGAGCTTTACTTTATTGTTTACAAGACAAATTCACTTAAATTCATTGAAGTCACTTGCAAGGGCAATATTTTATAACAGTTTGAAGCCGTTCTATAAAACTAAAAATGTCAAAGTATAAAAAAAATGCTAATAGTCAGATCTACAAGATGCTAAAACTAAACTTATAACAGTTGATAAAGTGTTTCTGTGATTTCAGAGCAACACAAAGATTGAATTTGTTACTCAACCATCTGACTTTGAAAAGTGTGTGAAGAATTATTTTGGAACATTCTGCACATCAAACTTGGACAAGGAGAAGGTAAGAAATTGTGTCAATCATTTAAAGACATTCTGATAGAATTTGTACAATGATCTGTAGTCAGTTTATAGTGTGCACTAAATCCATTTGTCAAGTTTCTTAGCCATGAACTAAAAGATCTTGAAAGAAACTTTATTTTGCAATAAATGTAACGCTAAAACTTACACATCAAAAATAGTAAATTTGTAATTTGCCACAAAGGAAATGATTGATATTTGTAAAAAGCTTCATTCAGCATCGTGTGTTCACGTTTAAAGACTTAATAAATTTTTGGAAATTTTCTCTTGCAGTTTTAACTGCCAGTTTATAGTGTTCACCAAATTTTGAAGGGGGAACAAGTTCACATTTCAAGTAAATGTAATAATATTCAAAAGTTCAAAACCATGGCTTCTAGAATTGAACCAAATTAAAACTGTATGAATCTTATAAAGTAATCTTATACATCCTCAAATAAATAACATTGTGTTGAGTTATAATACAGTGCATTGTATTTCCATGGTAAATGACAATACAATATAGTGTCAATCCATGGTAAAGATCAAGGACATTCGGTAAGTTGTATTTTTATTGCATAAAAATGTACTTACATAATCCCAACAAATGCTTACATGACCTACCGTTCGGTCAAGGACACAGACAATGTGTCTCGCCATTTTTTTCTCTACTGAAAGTACACACGTAAACCCCAGGGGGCACCTGCTGGAGGTTATATCTCCACTGTAAGTTGCCATTCTAATTTTGACCGCCGTGAAGTGCACACGCGTTCTTTTCAACAACTCAAAATGTCCGAAAAACAAAGGAAATGTTCAGTTTGCTTGGGTGATATGCTGCCATGGGATAATCACCAAGCCTGTTTGAAATGCAGAAACGACAAGAAGGGGAAAGACAAGTGTGTTGTGAGTAAGGAATCTGATTGCTCTATTTGTGCTGGGGCCTTAAAAATTCCTCACAGGAAGAAAGCTTCCAAGTCCAAAAGTTCTGAGAAGTTTGATGACTCTCTCTTGGATGAACCAACACCTTCAAAATCTTTACAGCCTTCTACTTCCAAACCTGATTCCTCGCTTCAAGACATGATTAAAGCTATGAATAATCAGTTGGCTTCCTTGGCTTCCCAGTTTGAAGAGTTCAAACGCAGTGACAAACCTTCAGCCTCTAAGAACAGTCTTCCTCTCTCTCAGGTGCAGGGTAGGAGTGCCCGTCTCCCAGACGAGAACTCAGCCATCAGAAGGAGAGCTATCTGATGAAGAGTCCTCTTTGCCTGCCAGCAAGCGACACAGATCTAAGTCTCCTCAAGGGGATGCAGACTCTCATTCACAGGAGTTAGATCCCTCCTATGTAGAGATGCTCAATGCCATCAGAGGTATACTGGACCTGGAGGTACCACAAGTAGAGTGCCTTGTGGCCCCTTCAGCTTTTTCCAAGAAGCCCTCCAAGCAGGTGGTGAGAAAACAAAATTTGGCTTTACCTCCTGTCCAAGATATTCAGTCCATGTGGGACTACAGGTTCAGGAAGGCCTCGGGAACCACAGTCAAAGACAAGTCCAGCTCTGATTCATTGTCTTAAGGACAGTTTTTGGCCTTTGAGAGGCCTGACATGATCTATTACACTACCTCTCCACAAAATACGCCTTTGAAAGCTCCTAAGTTACCTGACTCCTACTTCAACATAGCTAGAGTGAAATCTTTGTCAAATTCCATCTCTGTACCTTCCAAACAGCATATTGTTCAAGAGACAGTTTGCAGGGAAAATGTTCAAATCTTGGGCCATGTAGTTTGGTTTAAAATGGCTATAGAGGAGCTCAACAACAGAATCCAGGAGTTAGCTACTGAAATTAGAGGGTCTGAAGATCTGGATACGATCAAGGAATCAGCAGACCTCATGATAAAGTATTCACAGCTACAGGCTTCAGTTACCTCCTCCTTGGAGATAGCCCTGGATACGGTCCTGAAACAAAACATGACTCTGGCCTGCAATATGCTCCTTGCAAGGAGAGACAGCTTATTGAAGGACTGCAGCTCAAAATTAGGTCCTACGGACTTGGCAAACTTGCGTACAGACCATTTTGACCAGCAGGAGGTTTTCAACTCTGATATTTTATCCCAGGTTGAGGACAACATGATCAAAAGATTATCTATTATGAAAGACTCTGACTCCAAATCATACAGAGATTCTGTGAAGAATTTCGATTTCGGGAGGTCTTCACATCCAAAGCCCTCTCAGGAAGGTAACAGGTTTCGTGACAAATGAACGCAGCCAAACACCTCTTACAACCACTTCTCTGCGCGCGCATCGCGAGGAGGCAGAGGCAGAAAGAGGAAGTGACTTTCCAGGGACAAGATTGCAGGATTTTTGGCAGGTATGGGCAAAAAATCAAGCACATCCCAGAGTAGTAAGTTTACTACAACATGGTTATCGCCTAGACTTCAAAATTCTACCAAAATTGTCGAAAATTCCGCTCATTTTGAGCAAATATCACAACAAAAACAAAGATGGCGCTCTCCACGAAGCGGTTCAGGCCATGCTTGCAAAAAAGGCGATAACTCATGTCAGGAAACCCTCTACTCTGGGATATTACAGCAGACTATTTCTGGTACCCAAACCCATGAAAAGGTGGAGACCAGTGGTAGATTTAAGTATGTTAAACACCCATTTACATGTACCGACATTCAAAATGGAAACAGCCGAATCTATCAGGAAGTCGATTCGACAGGGGGAGTGGGTCACCTCGATAGACCTCACAGACGCTTATTTTCATGTTCCAATTCACCCACAATCTCAAAAATATCTGAGATTTCAAACAGAAAAAGGGGTTTTCCAATTTCAGGCTCTCCCTTTTGGTGTCGCAACAGCTCCCCTAGAGTTTACTCGCATTGTGAAAGAGGTAAAACTCATAGCTCAAGCCAGGAACCTCAGAATCCATCAATATCTGGATGACTGGCTTCTTCGGTCACCAACAAAAGATCAATGTCTCAAAGATTTGGAAAATTTAGTGAAATTGGTCCAAGAACTAGGCTGGCTCATCAATTTCCAAAAATCGGAATTGGTTCCCACACAAAATCTAGATTTTCTGGGTTATCACTTCGATCTTCAGAGGGGTCTGGTTTTTCCAACCCAAAAGAAACTCGATCGGTTAAAAGTTCAGACTGTTTCCATCAGAAAGTCATTAGTCTTGACTCCAAGAAAGCTCATGTCACTCATAGGGACATTAGCTTCCTTAGAAAAAACAGTACCTCTGGGAAGGTTACACATGAGACCTTTTCAGTGGTACCTAAGGTCACACTGGAAGTTTCCCCAGTCACTGGACAAAAGGATCCCAGTAACAGGAAATTTTCTGAATTATCTCAAATGGTGGGAGGATCTACAAAATCTTATGGCAGGTGCTCCTATCCATCCTCATGTTCACAACACATTGGTGTTTACAGATGCCTCCCAAAAAGGCTGGGGAGCTCACTTGAACGAAATAGTCCTCCGTGGCCTCTGGTCAAACAAGGAGGCTCAGCTTCACATCAACGTATTGGAGCTAAAAGCTGTTCTCCTGGCCCTAAAGGGGTTTCAGGAGCACTTGCAAGGTCAAAGCGTGCTCATCTGTTCAGACAACAGAACAGTAGTATCTTATCTGAACAAAGAAGGAGGCACCCATTCCATAGAAATGTGTGCTCTTATCTGGAGAATTCTGGCATTCACAAATTCCAGAAGGATCCAGATAAGAGCAAGACATGTACCTGGATCCCTAAATGTGATAGCAGACTCCCTATCAAGAAGGGACAAGGTCATACAAACAGAGTGGTCCCTTCACCAACAGATATTCAACCAAATTTGCAAAGTTTGGCACACACCAATGGTAGACCTGTTTGCAACTCATCTAAATTACAAACTTCCAATTTATGTATCTCCTGTCCCAGACAGAAAGGCTTGGAAAGTAGATGCATTGAATATCTGTTGGGAAGGCCTAGACAGCTGTGTCTTCTGTCCAGTAGCCATCCTGCCACAAGTAATTCAAAAAATAATAACATACCCATGCAGGATGATAGTACTGGCCCCAGGGTGGCCAGGGATGCCATGGTTTTGGGATCTGGTGGATCTCTCGACCAGGGTACCCCTACAGCTCCCTCACTGGAAGACACTTCTGAAACAACCACATTCCAACAGGTTCCACAACAACGTGGAGTACCTGAATCTACATGTGTGGCTTCTGGATTCCAGGAATCGAATTCTGGAAGATTCTCATCTGAGGTGGCAGAAAGAATTAAGGCACCTCAGAGGGAATCCTCAAGAAAAGTCTACCAATCAAGGTGGGCCATTTATGGGCAATGGTGCTCACAGAATAAGGTGGACATCACCTCAACAACTGTTCCCCAGGTAGCAGAATTCTTAAACTACCTGTTCACAGTCAAAAACCTCAAACCAGCTACAATTACTGGTTACAGAACAGCAATAGCTGATGCTTTGGGTTCTCAGGGTGAACTCATCTCAAAAAGTCTAGAACTGAATAGACTTATTGCCAGCTTCACCAGGGATAGACCTAAACCAAATAGGTCCATACCTACATGGGACCTCTCCTTGGTCCTCTTAGGTTTGACAAAACCTCCTTTTGAGCCTTTATCTGAGGCTCCTTTGAAGTGGCTAACTTACAGAACAGTTTTCCTGCTGGCTTTGGCCTCAGGCAAAAGAAGGAGTGAGATACATGCTTGGACTCACTCTTCTGTCTCTTCAAGGAGAAATTGGTCAGAGGTCACTGTTTCTCCTTCTCCAGCATTCCTGGCCAAAAATCAGTTGGCTTCGGATGGCCCTGATTCCATTAAACCAGTAGTTATACCAGCTCTTACTACCATGTTGGACAGTTCACTGGTGGAGGACAAGTCACTTTGTCCAGTTAGGGCCCTCAAAGTCTACTTAGACAAGACCAAATCAATGAGAAAGGGCAAGGCCCTTCTTTTTGTATCACTTAGGGAAGGTTATTCCAAGGATATCTCAAGAATAACCATTTCTCAGTGGATCAAACACACCATTCACACTTGCTATCAGTCTTCAGATATGACTGATCAACAGGTCACTCAGGTCAGAGCTCATGATGTTAGAGCTATGGCTGCATCACTTGCATTCAAGGGAGGTATCTCCCTAGAGCAGGTCTTGAGCTCATGTTATTGGAGATCCCACAATACCTTCACAAATTTTTATTTGAAAGATATTTGCTGGGAGAATGATGATATTTTTAAGTTAGGTCCCATTGTATCTGCACAGCATGTAGTGAACAATTGAGACTCAATAATTTAATCAGTCTTTATTTTTTCAGGATGTATGGAATTGGACTGGAATGTAGTAGGACTTTGATTTTTGAACACGACTATGGATAAGAATTCATGTTATGGCTGCTTGGCTTGAGGCACTCTGACTGTTGGAGTTCTATTCAACTGGGCACAGCTGACCTTTGACCCCTGCACATCTGTACAGATACGGTGACGGGATTCATAAATATCATACTATGTATAGTACAGCATGCTGCTTTCATAAGTGGGTGAGTACTTTGCAGTTACTTTATTACAACTACTTTTTCACTTTATCAGTACTTGTAATAACAATAATATAATAATTACAGTTTAACTATATGTACTATGTCACAGTTTTTTGTAGTATAACATATTGTGTGTATGCATTTTTTTGTATCTGTATAACCTCAAGAACTCTCCTATAGCACTTGACAGTCCTCAGAAGTCTACCCACCATGGACCTCAGGGCTGCATTCAAGCATTTGTTGGGATTATGTAAGTACGTTTTTATGCAATAAAATTGGATAATTTTATTGTAATTGGAATTTTTATAAATAAAAATACTTACATAATCCCAACAAGGAGAGTCCCACCCTCCTCCCCTCTACCATCTTCTGAGGGTTAGGGTCAAAATTTTAAGAATGGCAACTTACAGTGGAGATATAACCTCCAGCAGGTGCCCCCTGGGGTTTACGTGTGTACTGTCAGTAGAGAAAAAAATGGCGAGACACATTGTCTGTGTCCTTGACCGAACGGTAGGTCACGTAAGCATTTGTTGGGATTATGTAAGTATTTTTATTTATAAAAATTCCAATTACAATAAAATTATCCAAATTTGTGCTTTGTAGAGCACATCTTCTGGAAGTTTACACTCATCTTTTGAGAAGGAAGGTATCCAGCTTCCTCCAGGTCCATTAAATAGTGTGTCACAGGGTGTGGACCTCTTTCCCCCAGTGTCAGAAGTCGACTTCATGTCCAGCCTGGCAGGGCTACCCCCACTCTCTGTACACATGACCACTGCTGTGGCTCCTCAGGTAGCCACTGCCTCCTCAGGTAAGATCTGAGAACATGTAGTGGGTCGTAGCATGCTGTTTGTGTCAGGGTTCGATGTTTTTTTGTCTATTGAGCCATAGATTAGTTCATCTTTTAGCTTTCTATGTCTTGATTGATCAAAACACAAAAAAATAAATAAATAATAACAATAAAACTTAAGTCTAAAAACACATAGTAAAGTCAGTACTTGTGTCTGTTTATTAAAGTTTATTTAACCTAGCTGGTTTTTTATATAAAACCATGTTATTACCCCACAGCCCTTAAGGGCTGTCTGGGTATTGTTTTCACCCATGCTGTCCGGATGGGTGGGTGGGTGGGTGGGTGGGCAGCGGGAAAAATCTTGTCCGGGCTGTATCTCGGAAATCGTAAGGTGTAGGAAGTTGATACTTGGTATGGACATTGGTTAGGGGTTGTAGGTGTGCAACATCATGGTGTGACCTTGATTTGACCTTTGACCTTACCGTAGTGACCTTGACCTATAAAATCTTGTCTGGGCTATATCTCGGAAACCGTAAGGTGTTGGAAGTTGATACTTGGTATGGACATTGGTTAGGGGGTGTAGGTGTGCAATGTAATGGTGTGACCTTGATTTGACCTTTGACCTTACCGTAGTGACCTTGACCTATAAAATCTAGTCTGGGCTATATCTCGGAAACCGTAAGGTGTAGGAAGTGGATACTTGGTAGGGGCATTGGTTAGGGGGTGTAGGTGTGCACCGTCATGGTGTGACCTTGATTTGACCTTTGAATATGTGTGCAATGTGTGTATCTTTTCTGTCTTGCAAAAAAAAAAAAAGAAAAAAAAGAAACTGAAAGAAAATGGAAAGGTTAACTCTCACTGAGCTTTATCAAGCCTAGCAGTGCATGCTGTTATTCTGCTTACAGTCTAATACTGCAACTGATACAGTTTTTAGATAATCCACTTTCCCATCAGATACAAAACACACTAAAGCTTACCTTCTTACAGTCTCATACCACAACTACTACAGCTTTATTAACTCAAGTCTCCATCCAGGCCGCCTGTTTTTGTTAGCAAAAACCTTTTTCTAGTTTCAACTTGGATACATTCTGTTTTTGGAGTATACTGTACACAGTACAGTGCTAGCAATGGTGAGTTTTTCGCACTCTGTGTTTTCACTTTCAGCTGTATCTCCTCACACCATCAACAGCATTGCGTCCTCTCTGCAGAACCTAACTACTGGTGGGAGTGGGGGACCCTCAGCCTCTGTCATTGAGAGGAGCCTGTCCCGTAATTCATACTCCCCAGCTATGTCAGACAGCGGCATCTCTGTGGGAGCGGCAAGTAATTCCAGTGGCTCAAACCAACCTGCGATCAATGTGGCTGCATTGGCTAAGTTAGGGACAGTAAATGTTAATGCTCAGGGTAAGAGACTTGCCTTGTTTTTAAGCTTTTATTTTATTTTTTTTTTTTTTAACCCCAGCCCATAAAGGCTGGGGTTATAGTCGTCCCCTGCGCTGTCTGGGTGGCGGGGCAGGCATATAAAGCTTGTAGGTGTTCCACAGCCTACACCCCTGCACGGATTTTCACCAAATTTTTAGGGGATGTTTGCACCAAGAGGATCTAGAGCTGATTAGGTTTTGGGGGGTATCCGGTAACAACTGTTGCCATAGCAACACTTTTGAGATTTTCGGGTCTTAAAGTTTTTGGGTGTTTCACAGACTAAACCCCTGCACGGATTTTCACCAAATTTTCAGATGTTTACCCCAAGAGGATCTAGAGCTGATTAGGTTTTGGGGGTATCCGGTAACAACTGTTGCCATGGCAACACTTTTAAGATTTTCAGGTCTTAAAGTTTGTGGGTGTTCCACAGACTAAACCCCTGCACAGATTTTCACTAAATTTTCAGAATATGTTTACCCCAAGAGGATCTAGAGCTGATTAGGTTTTGGGGGGTATCCGGTAACAACTGTGGCCATGGCAACACTTTTAAATTTCGGGATCTTAAAGTTTCTTCTAAAATCTTTGATATTTCCTGTAACTAAAATAATGAAGCTAGCTTCATCAGATTTGCACAAAATGTAAATGGATATGAAAGCTTGCCTGAGAGCAATTGTGTCCTTGTTTTAAAAACAAAATGACTGCCATATCACATCTTTAATACCAAATAGGAGGGTCATCATATAAAAAAACCCTTATATCTCCCTTATAATTGCTTCTAGGGCTACAAAATATGAAAACTACTTGTAAGAAATCATGGCCTGTGAATCTTTTGTACAACATCTCGTGGGTTCTCTGTACTTCTTACAACAGAGGTTGTTCCTAGGATTTTCCCAAATCTCAATGTTGTTTGCCATTTAGCTGTACCTACGGGCTGGGGTTCTTGCCTGCTGAGGCTGGCTATTTTTTTGTTTTGTTTTTTAATATTTATATTTGTATCCACCGGAGGCATCTGGTGGATACTTCGGTTTAGCGTTCGCTACGCCGCCGCCGCGCGTAGAGAGATTTTCGGCGTTAACGCTCTAAGAGGAAAAATACATCAGCTAGGTTCACCAAATTTGCAGGATATCTTCATTGGGGGGTAAGCTTCTCTGGAAAGGAAATTAGCCTCATTCTGAAAAACAAGATGGCCGCCGCGGGCATTTCTTTGAAAATTATCTACATTTTTCTGTTGGCTGTTTCTCATAAGTAGAAGGTTGAATGTCTTCATAGGTGATATGTATAACAGATATATATGTCCTCTACAACCTTGCAGACATTTGACCTTGAAGCTCTTAATTCAAGGTCGCCCACAGAGTGCCAAAGTAACCCACATAGTGGACTTTAAAAGTGGTTATATCTCCCTTATTATTGGTCCTAGAGGTTTGCAATGTGAAACCAACCTATTGGAAATCAAGTGCTGCGAATCTTTTGATGTGGTCAGATTTGACCTTGGACCCCTCCTTCAAGGTCACACGAGGATAGCCAAAGTTAAAAGTGCTTATAACTCGCTTATTATTGGTCCAAGAGGTTTGGGATGGTAAACCAACCTATATGAAATCATGGGCTGGGCATCTTGTGGTGTGGTCGGATTTGACCTTGGACCCCTCCTTCAAGGTCAAACGAGGATAGCCAAACTTAAAAGTGCTTATAACTTGCTTATTATTGGTCCTAGAGGTTTGGGATGGCAAAGCAACTTATAGGAAATCATGGGCTGCGAATCTTTTGGTGTGGTCAGATTTGACCTTGGACCCCTCCTTCAAGGTCATACGAGGATAGTCAAAGTTAAAAGTGCTTATAACTTGCCTATTATTGGTCCTAGAGGTTTGGGATGGTAAACCAACCTATAAGAAATCATGGGCTGGGAATCTTCTGGTGTGGTCGGATTTGACCTTGGGGCCCTTCTTCAAGGTCAAACGAGGATAGCCAAACTTAAAAGTGCTTATAACTCGCTTACTATTGGTCCAAGAGGTTTGGGATGGTAAACCAACCTATATGAAATCATGGACTGGGCATCTTGTGGTGTGGTTGGATTTGACCTTGGGCCCCTCCTTCAAGGTCAAACTAGGATAGTCAAAGTTAAAAGTGCTTATAACTCGCTTATTATTGGTCCAAGAGATTTGGGATGGTAAACCAACCTATAGGAAATCATGAACTGGGAATGTTCTGGTATGGTCGGATTTGACCTTGAACCCCTCCTTCAAGGTCAAATGAGGATAGACAAACTTAAAAGTGCTTATAACTCGCTTAATATTGGTCCTGGAGGTTTGGGATGGTAAACCAACCTATAGGAAATCAAGGAAGGGTTTATAACTCGTTTATTGTTGATCCTAGAGGTTTGCAATGTGAAACCAACTTGCAGGATATTGTGGGCTGGGAATCTTCTGATGTCAGATTTGACCTTTGGCCCCTCCTTCAAGGTCCAACGATGGTTCACTGGCTTTGGTGAATTGTCTTTCCAGTGGATACAGATTTGCATCGGTTCTCTGATGCATAGGTCTAGTTTATGTAGGTCATATCACAGTGGGTAGTTTTATGGGCAGAGGAAACCAGCACATACGATTGGTCAAGGCTCTGTATTTTATACTGTCGACTGTTGGAAAGCAACTACTAACTTTCCCACATAGGGTCCAGGGTTTGAACTGCAGACCTCAGAGGTGGGAGGCGAGTGTGGTACCACTGCACCACCATCGCCCCCGCTTTGTTTTGAGATACAGTAAATATATAACCAGGCAGACAAATGTAAGTTAGGAATGGTCATTGTTAAAAGTCCATAATATTATCCATAAGAATATGAAGTGGCTGGTATTAGCTTATAATATTAATAATGACCTTGTGATATTTTGCTTTTATACATTATTATAGCAGAATGTAAATTTAGTAATATGCATGTTTTGTCTTTGAAAACAGAGGCATTTTGACTTTGGGAATTAAAAAAAAGTTATTGTATTAAAATTTGATTGCACCATCTCCAATTTCAGCAGATCTTCATTGGCAGATCAGGTGGCTTGGTGGTTTAGTTGTAAAACACTTATCCCTCTTCACAGGTCCTAGGTACAATTCTTTGGAAGAACCATGAATGAGAAAGTTAATAGTTTTGTGTCGGATGATTCATAGGGCTGAGTGCAAGTGAACTAACTAGTATACACTTATTTTCTTCACCGTCTCAACTATTCATGGTATGACTTTTACATAATGCTGAATGTAAAATTAAACCCAAATACAATTTAAAATTATTGACGGAATATCCAGACTAATAATGCATGACAGAGCAGTAAAAAAATCTTACTATGTAGATACTGTAATACCAGTGATCTGTTTGTACTCTTTGTCCAGCTATTGTTTAGTTGATTTGATTTAACAGGCCAGGTTACCCTGAATGGACATGTGATTACTGGTTTAACCATGAACAATGTGAGCGGTCTGTCACAGGTTTTGGCCAACAGAGCTTCAACACCTTCCACACCAATGACGCCTGACATAGGTAACTTCTATTATCACCTGGAAACTTCAATTAAATGTTCTGTAGTAATGAAGTCAGGGATACTGTCTTCTTTCAGATAAAGCAAGAGAACCATATTTTTCCAAGTTAGCTTTTTTACCAATGTTAATAACTAAAATATTATTTGTGTATTTTGAAAATAAGTCGGAAGTGTCTGATGTTAAAAAGAATTTCTCATTGTCTTTGTTAGTTTCACCAGATACTGAGGCTAGTTTTACTGTGCACTGTTACTTATGTTAACTGAGCATATTAGTGGGCAGTGTTTGCAACAGTCTGTTTTACATTAACATGTGTTTTGCTTAGACTGAGTAGGTTACTTAGCAATATTGGCATCAGTTTTTTACACTGTTTACTCTGCACCCTCTTAGGGCTGACTGGTTTACTGGGCAGCATTGGCAGTACTCTGTCTGCTCCACAGAACTTGGTCCTCAGCAAGCCGACCACTCCACAGATAGGAGACATTGCTCATTTCCTCAGTCAGCCATCTTTATTGTCCCCAGGTCAGTACAAAAGGTGTGATAGGATGCTGAAACATGTTACACTAATATAGATTAAAAGGATAAATAAATATTGTACAATGAATTTGCAATGACAGTTTGCAAATTCGTGTTTGCAGATAGAAAAAATAGTCAACGTTTCAAATATATTCTTGTGCAAAACCATAATTCCATCTCTATGCTACATACATTTTGGCACATCAATAATCAATCGTTTTTAGTGCCAACATGAACACCATTCATAAAGAATTATTTTTTTTGTTGTATAATATATCAGTCACTTACCCATTAAATATGTTTTACAAATTCTCCAATAGTTTATGATGAGGGAAATCCAGAGAAAAACCTCAAACTTGTATGGGAATTTCATGTTTATGCTTGTTAGATGTACATTATATTGTTAATTCTGCAGGTGCTAGTATTGACAGTGGCAGCGGTCAGGGTCCTTCAGTAACACCAGTGTTCAATCTTCAGTCACAGCTCTCTGGGCCCACCAGAAGCGGCAAGGTGCATTCCATGCAGATTGCGTGTAAATTCGGACAGTTGGGACCAGGGAAAACCCAGTTCAACTCACCACATGGCTTTTGTTTGGGAGTGGAAGAAGACATTGTGATAGCGGATACAAATAACCATAGAATTCAGGTCTATGATAAGACTGGAGATTTCAAATACCAGTTTGGCATTCCAGGTATATTATTTTTATGAGACTATATACAGTGATTTAAACATTCTAGTTACAATAGAATGCACAAAAATCTAAATGGGAAATTCTAAGAATAAGAATGTGAATGAATAAAGACTTGGACATAAAGTTAAAACAAACTTGAATTTGAATCTTTTGCTTAAGGAGGCTTTTAAAAATTTATGGCATTTTTAGGTCGAGAGGAGGGTCAATTGTGGTATCCACGGAAGGTGGCTGTAATGCTTCATTCTGGGAAGTATGTTGTGTGTGACAGGGGAAACGAACGATCACGCATGCAAATCTTCACCAAGAATGGGCACTTCATGAAGAAGATTGCCATCAGATATATAGACATTGTGGCAGGGCTGGCTATTAATTATGCAGGTACCTCTTCACTGGGTCTATTCATTTGTCTTGTTACTTCAAGTTTAAATCGTGTTCTTGAGTGGAACCTAGTTCATTGGCTTTTACTGATATATCAATTTAAATTCTAACATGACACGGATGTGTCCGTCATTCTGATTGGTCGAGAGCGATTTCTAAGCCGTCTAAAATTCAGCATCAACATAACGGCTGTTAACATGGCGGCGATAATTGGATAATTTTGTAATGTTACAAGTATTTAAGATATTTTATTTTAACAGTCATGTTAGAATAGGAATATAGCATTCAAAAGCCGTCTAAACGCAGAATTTTAGACGGGTTGGCATTATCTAAGCACTCAGGCTTCGCCTTCGTGCTTATACCATGCCAACCCATCTAAAATTCTGCGTTTAGACGGCTTTTTCATGCTATATTCCTATAACACAGAATTATGTATATAAACTAGGTGTCTTGGGGGCTGGCTGCATGTAACCAACCAGCTTATTAGATGGGTTCGTCATCTGTCGATCAACATTTTCGTTTCCGGAATCTAACTAGTAAATGTGTTTCCACCGATCAATTTAAAACTTACCAGAATGGTAGGGCATCACCTAGGCTAGGTTGCTTTCGAAATTGGTGCCATTTGCAAAAACAAAGATGGCCACCATGGCCTCCAGCATGAAAATCCGTTTCTGGACTCGAACTCAAAGATGCATCTGCCAATTAATTTAAAACTTAACAGAATGGTAGGGCATCACCTAGGCTAGGATGTTTTCAAAGCTGGTGCCATTTGAAAAAACGAGATGGCTGCCATGACTGCCATCTTGGAATTCAGTGTCTGGGCTCTAACTCGAAGATGCTTCTGCTGATCGATTTAAAACTTAACAGAGTGACAGGGCATCACCTAGGCTAGGTTGCTTTTGAAAGTGGTGCCATTTCGAAAAACAAGCATGCCGCCAATGGTGCCATCTTGAAATTCTGTTTACGGACTCTAAATCGAAGACGCTTCTGCCAATTAATTTGAAACTTTTTGGTACATGGTGGTAGGACATCACCAAGGCTGGGTTGCTTTCAAAATTGGTGCCACTTCGAAAAACATGATGGCCGCCATGGTGGCCATCTTGAAATTCCTTTTCCAGACTCTAACTCAAAGACGCTTGGTCTGATCAATTTGAAAAATAACAGGTTGATAGGGCACCACCTAGTTAGGATGCTTTCAAAGTTGGTGCCATTTGGAAAAACAAGATAGCCTCAATGGCTGCTATCTTTAAATTCTGTTCAGAGACTCTAACTTGAAAACGCTTTGTCTGATCAATATGAAACTTAACAGGGTGATAGGACACCACCAGGGCTTGGCTGCTTTTGAAGTTAGAGTTGGTCCTTTGATCAATTTGGGCTTGCACTCATCCCAAATATTTTGGTTTCCGTACTCTAACTCAAAGACGTTTTGTCCGATCAACTTGAAACTTAACAGGGTGACTGGACACCACCAGGGCTAGGTTGCTATCAAAATTGGCGTCAGTTGGTTTGCCCATATTGGGCTTGCTTTTGAAATTAGTGTACTTCTGTTTGCCGGTTTTGGGCATGTGCGCAACTGACCATTTTGTAGGACACCACCTGGGCTAGGTTGTTTTCAAAATTGGTGTCCGTCTGGTCATGCCCACGTCCATCTGTCTGGTCATATGTACATCTGTCTCCATATATTCGTTTCTGGACTTTTAACTTAAGGCACTTCCACATATCAGTTTCAAACTTGACAGTTGAATGACAGCAAACTCGACTATTTTGAAATTTCCAGTACAGCTTTCATGTTGCGTACATCTGGCCCTATCCCTAAAACTGATCTATGACCCCAGTTTCTTCTTGTGAATTTCTGTGATGTTCATCAGTTGCATTTACTATTTCGTAAATAGGTGGGGACCTCAGTGGGGTTATGCAGTTTGGCAATTGATCACTTGATTTTCATTTGTGTGTTTGTTGGGTCAAATTTAGATCATGACAGCTTGCCAGAAACAGTAATAATACTGTCCTAGTATGACCTTGGCATAATAACCTAGACATGAAAAGTTTAGTTTTTACATACATAATTCAACTTTTACTTTAGCTTTATTTTCAGTTAGAGATATATTGGTAGGCCTGATGTCTCGGTATCGAGTACATTTTACTGAAATACCATGATGAGGTTTGGCAACTGCCACTTGGTTTGACAATACATATAAGTTAAGGAAAACTTCAAAGATTGGAAACAAACCCCAAATCCGAAGAAATTGCACACTTTTATCCCATATTTTTATGCATTTGCAGATTTTTATACTCGGCAGTTTATGTAGTAATCACGGTAGTGAACACAACTGCCATGTTTTGGGTAAATAATTTAGGACACTTTATAACCTTAATCTTGCTTGTACCATATAATAGATGTAAAACTTAAAATAATGTAAACAAACCACAAATTTAAAGAAATTACACAATTTTATCCCGTATTGTATGCAGTTGATTGGGGTGTACTCAAAGACAGAGTCCCAGAATCAGAATAGTTTTGCATTTGAGGCCAACCAATCTACACATTTTTTATATCAACCAATCCCCAGTTTGAATTACAAATGTTCAGTTGTGTTATGATGACTGGGAGCCATTGCTTTTATGTTTAGGTCACATTGTGGCAGTGGACAGTGTATCACCCACTGTGTTTGTGATAGCGGAGACAGGAGACCTGGTAAAATGGTTTGATTGTAGCGACTACATGAGGGAGCCATCCGATATCTCTGTCAAAGACAGAGAGTACTTTGTCTGTGACTTTAAGGTATTCTCTGGTTCTATACAGTAAACTCTACATGAGTAGAATTATGCATTGAAAAAGTTTTGAGGCCACAACATAAGTGTGCAGTATTTTATATGTCTTAAGATTATAAATGAAAGTTAGCCGCAAATAGAACCAAGTCTTGTAAGTATGAGAAGCTCAAGTTAAACAGAGTCAGCCATATTTCTAAAAGTTTTACTCCAGAATCAACTTTTAGTTTCAAAGGGTTTTGTTCACATGTCAGATACATCAAAATCCTTTGATATTAAGATAAAATATTGCTAAGTTCAGTTGTAACTTGGACCAGTTATGAGAAATCTGAAAGACATAGTGGCGGTGGACCAGTTCATGCCCGTGTCCCCATTCATGCCCACCCCTAAATTTCTCCAAAACAATCACAGTTGCACAATAAATTACCAATGTATATGATCAATTTGATAATTATCTTTAAGAAAATTGAGGGTGGGCGTGAATAGGTACACGGGCGTGAATTGGTCCACCACCACTATAGAATTCAGGTTCCGTTGTCAATTGTATAACCGGTTCTAGAATGTTTAAAGAATCGTATAAAAATTTGATAGAGTATAAGAGTAAGTGTGATATAAAAAAATGACTATTGTGAGTGTACTATAGTCTTATTGCATATATTAAGTCAATAACTTTTGTTGCAGGGCCATTGTGTTGTTGTGTTCAGTGATGAAGGGCAGTTTCTGCGCCGTATTGGCTGTGAGAACATCACCAACTTCCCCAATGGTATTGACATAAGCAATGAAGGCGACATCCTCATTGGTGACAGCCATGGCAACCGTTTCCATGTGGCTATCTTTCAGAAAGATGGCTCACTTATTGGCGAGTTTGAGTGTCCCTATGTGAAAGTCAGCCGTTGTTGTGGCCTTAAAATCACATCGGAGGGCTACATTGTCACGCTGGCTAAAAACAACCACCATGTTTTGGTGCTGAATCCTCTGTATTTATTTTGAGCTTCAGTTCTGGCAGTTTTTGTCAGTTTCGGCATGTTTTGTCAAGTGCTACCCGCTTCTTGATTGCACTTACTTTCTCTTACAATTGAGAGTGTGGTTGTAGTTCTCAAATTTTGAGATTTCCAGTAAGACTCTGAAAAGGTTCTGAAAAAAAAAACAATAAAACTATGAAAAATATATGAAAAGAAACCTTTGTTTCTCATTGGAATTTTTGGCAAATTGGACAACACTTTGTACTAGGCAGTGCCAGAGCCATGTCTCTTTATGTTGTTTGAAGATTCAGAGAACAGTGCCAGAATTTTTATTAAAAAACCTGAATCATGTAATGTTGAATCTTGAGGGACCAGATACCAGTTCACAATGTTTCCTTTTGAAGGTCCTGCTCAAGTAAAGGAAGGTCAGTTTTTGTTTTTTTTCCTTTGGGAAGGCCAAAATAAAATCCATTTCACAAAGCCTCCTTTAACTCTACTTACCAAAGGTCTTTTTTGAAACTTAAGGAGAGAGTTATTGTTTGCCACTTGAATATGCAAGTTTCAAGCAATGAATGATTATTTAGGAATCAGATTGATATTCAAGGATGTTGGAACGTGTAACAGTAAGGTATTGTTATATGCATTTCATTTTCTTTCCTCTCTCTGGGTACCTAAAATTGGTAAGGAAGTGAAAAAAGTAAACGGTTAAAACATTTTTGTGAGTCGTCGATAAAATAAGCTTGTTTAATTAATTGTTGCTTGTCCTTGTAGCAGCAATGGCACATATTGACATAAACTTGGGGTAAATATGGTCGCACATTGTTTTCTACACCTCCAGGAATGTATGAAGTTGTGGAAATTTGAAAATGATATAAGAACACATAACTTTAAATGTTGATAAAATCTTTATTTGATTATGTGATTGTTTTGGATATTTGGCATTATGCTAGTAAACGGTCAGTTGCGGTCATCTACAAAAGTCAACAAACAGGGTTCAAAGCTTATTGTTTTGTAAAAATATTTTGTGTTTTTTTTTTCTTTACCACATTTCCCCAGTCGGAGCTCTTGGCCTTCTCAGAATTTATAAACAGCAGATGAAATTCTCAGTCAATTTGTTCTTATCAAAGAAGACCTAGCTCTGTAAAGTTATACTTCATTTTGGTACGTGTGGGACCTTTGTTTAATTTTATGTATGAAAAGCATGTGGTCTTCACATTAAATATATTGCAGAGTTTAGTAATTTACAAAATTTTCTATCAAAATAAAATATTTTCTCATCTTTTTCAAATTAAAAAAAAAATCCTGATCAGATACAAAATTTCCTTACTTTTTCTTGACCACTTTGAGGCCTGAGTGAAAATTATAAAATATGGCAGATTTGTTTTTTTTTTATAAACCACCACTGACTTGTTCATGTCATCCCTCAAAACCTGTTGATGAGTAGGAAATGTGGGAATCGCCACAGTACATGAAAATTACGTAAGGAAATTCTCTTGTTTCACTATACATATGTGGGACATGATTGATGACCATTCTTTTTTGGACATTTCTCTAAGCCATTGAGGATTTAGCTGAAGGTTTGTTTCTTTTCAGTTTTTTTTTTTTTTTTGGCAGGCTGTACTGGAGAATTACACATTTCTTATTCTGTAGTACAGGTCTTGTTTTTCTTTCTGTTTTATCCGTTGTTACAAATGCCGTTTATTTTACACTATTTTTATGTGTTTTATTGTATTTGTCCAAGAAACACTCTATTTATCTGTATACTTGTGAAAATGATTCGGGTTTATACAATTGTATCTTTGTTTATTACTGTTTTTTTCATATATGGGAAATCATACACTGATTCTGTCATTTTGTAGTGTAGTAATGATATGAATGTAAAATTAATATTTCATAAGCTTAAAGTTGCTACTAACACAAGCGCATCATGCAGATACATGTATTGTTGTGTATGGGGTTATGTAATTGGGGTTATTCTCTAAAACACTGTAATTCATTCCAAATCCCCCTGTACAAGTAGTAATAAGTAGTTTGCCACCACCAATTGTTTCAAATTTGTCGTGTGGCAGATTAGATATGGTTAGAAAAGAAAAACAAAAAACCTAGCCAAAGCTCCTGATTTGTAGTTAGTCTGTATCATGAAGAGGGTAGTTGGCTTCTAGTGGTTGTTTTTGTTAAAATTTTGTTGCAAGTTGGTTCTTTATAAAAAAATGAATAGTTATTTCTAAATTTTAGAACACATTCTGTTTGATCAAAGTGCAAGGTCTTTTTTTATTCAAGAAATTTTTATATATCTTTTGGAACAGTCTTTGGCATGACATTTTTTACAAAGTTTTGAAATGCCAGGCATCTTGTGTCCCTGGATGAAAGTCGGGGATACTTAGGTTTTAGCACGGTCATACCGCTGCAGAGCTTTCATGTACAATAACTTAAAAACTATTTTACATACACATTTCAAATTTGGTATGTGGGTTTATATAAGTAAGGCCTCCGTGCTTATTATTATTATTTTTTTTTTTGGGGGGGGGGGGGGGGGGGGGGGGCTTTGGCCTTACAATATAACACCAATGGTGGCCTTCTAAAAGTTAAATTTTGGGTATTTCTTCACATTTTGGCCTGGTGCTGACATAAAGAAGGCCATATCATCTTATATATATATCCCCTATAAGCATGTAAAAATATGACCTTGGACCTCTTTCTTCTGGATCATGATGGGCCTCAAAACATCACAGAAAACACCTTTCCTTCCAATATTTTTATGTCAGCTGACTTGTTAGTCAGTCAGCTGACAATATGGCATCACTCTGCAGCGTGGGCGTACATGTGAACAACTACTCCAAAAGTACAAGGCCCGGAGACATGCTGTTTCTTCAAAAAGATACCTTTCTATTGAGGATGAAAAAAATTGTTCAAGGCATGCATATGTTTGTTCCGCAGAGCCATTGCAAGTGAGGTACCCCTACCCAAATTGCGAAAATTTCAACTCTTTATCACAATTTTGTCATTGACTACTGCTGGGATTTCGCTCTTATCTTGCATATATGTACTAGGTCAAAAGTTGATTCACTTGTGTGAATATCAGGCCAGCATCTTTCTTAATTATTTATCAATTTTTAAAATGATTTATAATGCATTAAGATTTATGAAATCAAGCACTAAATCACTTACAACTTGAATGCATTGCATTTAGAGCATTTTGTTACAATATGTTATTCAGCTACTTTTTCTGTAGCTACAACATGGTGAGTAACTTGAGAGACTTTCCAAATAGCTAAGTGAGTAATAGTTACTTTCTGACTTTTTAGTACCTTCCATAATGAGTAACTATTGCATTTAGAGTATTTTCTTTTAATATGTTATTCAGCTACTCTTGGGTCAGCTATAACATAGTAAAATTGCAGACCTGTAGCTTATTGCATAGCTGAGC
Organism: Sabellastarte sp. h YS-2021; assembly: GCA_964017235.1. Lineage (NCBI taxonomy): Eukaryota > Metazoa > Annelida > Polychaeta > Sabellida > Sabellidae > Sabellastarte > Sabellastarte sp. h YS-2021. Next base: position 151,373,252 of record OZ024927.1, read on the forward strand.
AATAGCTACTTTGAGATTCTCACTGTTGAGTAAATCAGTTGTAGCTTGAAAACTATTGCAGTTAGAAAATTTTGTTTCAATATGTTATTGAGCTACTTCTGGGTCAGCTATAATACAGTGAATTTGTAGACCTGTGGCTCATTGCACAGCCGAGCAACAGCTACTTTGAGGTTTTCACTGTTGAGTAAATCAATTGTAACTCAAAAACTCTTGCACTTAGAGAATTTTGTTTAAATATGTTATTCATCTACTTTTGGGTCAGCTGTACCATAGTAAAATTGCAGACCTGTAGCTTATAGCATAGCTGAGCAAAAGCTACTTTGAGAATTTCGCTGTTCAGTAAATCAGTTGTAACTCGAAAACTACTCGAATAGTATTTTGTTCAAATGTTTTTCCCCTACTTTTTACATCTTAACAGTTAACTTGGTACTTTACTTCTGAATACCATTTGCAGGGCATAACTTTTGTGTCCTTTTCTTCTGTCACTTCTACTCTGGAACTCAAAACAGACAGCTGACACAGAGCCCGTTCACTAGCACTGATTACTTGTTTCTCCTTGGACCCCATTTTAAAGTCAAACGGGGTGTGTATTTAAAAAGCCTTGTATCTTGTTGGTTATTGGACCTAGGCCCAGTATTTTCAGAATGAATGAATTTTCATATATTATGTGACACCATGTTCCATTCGGGGATACACTGTGTCAAGACACAATCTTTAGATTTATTATATATGTTTGTAAAAATGTTTATGTACTTTGGAATAGTGTCCATTATTAGCAGTTCTAATGTAATAGTATTTGTAAGTGTTGATCTCTTTCATAAAGAAGTGATAACTCATGTTTGTGTTTACATTGGATATACATGGTTTCATTTGTCCCATATAGTACAAGGGTACAATTTATGATGTAGTTAAGTGAAAAAAAATAGAGCGTATCTTCAAACATTGTTTTCTCAGTGCTGTTATGTTTGAAAATGTTGTCAGTGTGATATTCAAATTGATTATAACATTAGTTTTGCAGTTAGAAAACTATGGTTTTATAAAGTAAATGATTAAAAGTTAGTCATAATGAAAGTCACCGTGAAGGTAAATGATTTCAACTGTTAAGCTATGGAAAATATGAAAGGTAGGGCATGTGCTTCGGTGGCTACTAGGTTGACATATATAGTGATTTTCAAATTGACTGGAATTTCAGTCTTGTAGTTGTTAACAAATATTGTTTTAGTAATGGTCAGACCATTTATAAAAATCAGAATTGGTTTCTGGGCAAACTTCAGTACTTCAAAATGAAGTGGCAAAAGTGAACTGTGGCCCTACATGACCCATAATTTAAAAAAGGAATAGTGTTTGAGTTATTTCGAAGTTAATAAACTTCAATTTTTTAACCAAAACATAAGTAAAAATATGAGATATCTTCCCAATGTTATATGTTTTTACTGATTTCATGTAGTGTTGGCTATTAGAAAGCCCAGTGATTTTTTTTCTATAACCAGTTCTTTAACTTTGTGACATACTTTATAATTTCCAACAAAATGAAACCAACAGTGGAGTACAGTTTTACCATTCACGTCACTAAGTTTTAGCCTATTACAATTTAGTCAACATTACTCAAGCCCTACCAAGTTATTCAACCTGTTCTACCATTGAAAATATGAAAAAAGTTGAAAGATTGCTTCAAGATTTGTTGATGAAAATGCGATAAAGTAAAATTTAGAGCATTAAATTTTTTTATAGTGGATTGCCTTTGTGATATTTTAGAGCATTCAAAATATGTATTTCATGCATTATGTGTTAAGCGCTGCTTGGAATCTGCCTGCTAGTACTGGATTATATTTGTTTGATTTCGTTGTAATATCGTAGTTGGTTTAGATAACTTTATCCATTCATGTGACATTAACAGTAAGCTCATAGATAAACAAGTTAGTTCTTTAGTTAATTTTTCTGATAAGCATAATAAGTCTCACTTTGACCATGCAGCTTAATATATTTACATACGCATAAAAAGTCACAAATAGTTTCTGAAAAGTTGAAGATGTTGTTTCTTTAAAGATTTCCATAGTGGAAGGATATTTGCAATATACAATCGGATGATGCATCATGCAAACCCTACTTTGTACAAGACTATTGGAAAAGCAAAAATGGTCACCACATGTTACTTTTAGCTATGCTAATGAACTAGGGTGGTGAAAATTAATTCTATTGATTTTTTTTTATTATTTAATAAGAGTTTTCTACCAGCTTAGACCTAAAGCTATACACTGTGTGTGTGTTGCCCACATTTGGCATTTTGGGGCACATTCTGACTAGAGGTAATAATCATTATATGCCCTCATTGCTCATAAAAGTAGCATCAAACTGGCATTAGATTTAGTGCCCATAGAAATCCATTTTAGTGTGCCAGATTTTGTGCATTCAATTCCTGTCAATTAGGCATCCTTTGAAAAGGGTGCTTATTAGTTTTGGATATGGTCTCCCCTTAATATCTCAATTGTAACAGCATGGAAATTATTTTTGACATGGTTATTCTTTGATTGAGGGAAACTACTTTTTTTCCAAATGTACCAACTTTACCTGTCTGAGGGTCACATAACCCCCCACCCACCCCCTTAATTTTTATGTCTGTGTTTCTGTACACAGTTTTGTTTGAAGGACACAAATTTATATTTATTTAGAAATGGGGAAAAAATTCTAACAATATCAGTCAATACGCTTAGATATATAAAGGACAAATTTCAGAGTTTCTCCCTTTTCAAAATCTCAGAATGTTTGGACTGATCCTACTTCTGGTATAAGTTGTAGGAACATTTGCTTTACTTTTTATTCTTTAAAAATTGGGAGTCATCTTTGAAACCCCGTTACCCTGAAAAAAATCCCTGTGTGGCTTATGCCACGAATTTCTTTCACATGAGCCATTTATACAAAGGTATTCCACTAGTATATATTGTGATCAGCAGTGCCAACAAAAATAAAACACAGAGTAGGTTTCAGCATTTAATGTTGGGCTCAATTAAACATTTAGTCCATGGATTTTGTTCCCATATTGGGTACATTATACTTCAATTATTTTACACAGGTTTTCCAAGGTGCTTGTCTCGATACTCTTAAGAAAAATATTTACCTTTTTATATTTCATTAGTTGTATACATCCAACCATGAGCTTTTATATTCTCATACACCGTTGTTATATCAGTTGTAATAATTTTGACATTATACACGGTCAAAAGTTTCCGTTTGAAAAATAAAAAACAATGTTTTTGTTTACGTTATCAAATGTTGGAATATATCATTTAAACAGTATTGAAATATATATATACATGCAGATATATATATATTTCTTTGTTAACATACATGTAAATTGCATTTAACACTTTACTATTATTTTAATATATATAAGGGCTTTCCGTTTACAATATTTAAGTGTTATATTCATATATATGTGTTTTACTTCAACTGTATAATTCTTTAATTTATGCACAGTCATTTTGTGATTTGTTACTTGAATAGTTTATACAGACCACATTTAAGGTTGAAGAAGGCACAGATATAATGGGTTTATTTACTTACGATTTGTTAATTTAGTTTTGATGGAATCTGTATGTCACTGTGTTACTGTTTTGTTATATTCGACAGTGTTTATTTTTCACAGCACTTTGATGTTAATTTTTTTGTATATAAAGGTTTGTATAGTTTCGATAAGGATTGGTGTAGACATAGAAGTAAGTCAGGGCAATTCTGGTCAGATTTATACAGATAATAACTAACCTTTGCTTTCATGTAAGTAATCTCTTGTCCACCTTACAGACACTACCCTTAATATTTAAAAGATTTTTTGTAAGCGACAGTATTCTGACGTTTGAGGAGCTGGAATGTGTTTCCTGCAATATATCCCATATGTTAGAGGCATTTTGAGATACTTGACTGGTAATTAATGAACTACATCTGCATTTTTCTCCACTGCTTCATCTGGTCTGATCAGGCATGCTACAAATGATGTAATTCATGTAAAAGCCCCTCACTAATTGTATCAGGTTATTCCAGTGGCATGTTTTAAGGTGTTTTTGTTCTGTTTGTAAATTGTCGTTTGTATTTATGTTACTGTGTGCATTCTCTTAATGGTGGTTGTGTATTATCAGGCTGTCCTCTGCAAGGACATCTGTCTTATTACTAGTATGACTGACCACCTCTAATGCCAGAAGGTTCAAAGGTCTTGTGGTAAACAAGTCACTGATCTCTCACCTCAGCAGTTGTGGGTTTGAATCTAGTTCATGACTTCAGCTGTTGAATGGGACATAGAGCCCAAATAATTACTCTCCCACCTTTTGATTCATTTACTTAGTGGATGATTATGTTGGTTAGTCATGTGGTTGGTAAAGTGTATATGTGAATTTTCCAACAACATTGGTTTGTGATTGATTATTCAATGTATATCTTAGTTTATCACACAAAATCTGTCTAAAGTTTGATATTTTTTACTTTGGAATACCAAAGCAATCTACATGTTTCATTAAGTGTGTGAAAAACAAACATTCAAAAGTCTATGTTGAACCATTATTAGTGGAAGGCAATACATAATATTCAGGGAATGTGATGACATGTACATTTATGTGTAGGAGTCTCTTGAAAAGTTGTACTTGAAATGTGACTGGATGATGTAGATTCTGTTAAAAGCACACAAAACTCTTGCCTTATTTAGTAACTATTTTATTGGTGTGTAAGTCATTGAAACTGATGAACCCAAAATTAGGGGAATATTACCAATAGTTGTTCGAGAAAAATTACTCCCAAAATATTCCCTGAAATAGAATTTAAGAGAAGACGAACATTCTTGGGGATATTGGTAATGTATACAATAATTGTCTTGTGGTAGTGTGTATAAAATCGCACCTGCAGAAGACTTAACATGTACTACTTTTGTGTTCCTCAGTTGATCGCTTCATATTTTCAGGTAGTACAAAGATAACTCTTTTAAAGTTTACACTTTTGTTGTACATTAGTGGTTAATTTTGGATATGGTGAACTGAGTGTGATACTCGGCTCAGTTTACAAACATACGACCTGGGTTTTCTTTTCAAAAGCAAATAGACCAGCCATTAATTTTATAAGAGGTTTATGTTGAAATGGCAATCATTCCCCTAATAAAAAAAAAAATTAAAAAGCTTTAGGGTAATGTGTAGTAAACCGTTATTTGAACCCGCAGTATGACCTCGGGTGATATTTTAGAAATCTTTAACCATATTTCTAAATTATCACTTTTCTGCCATTCTGAGGGTATCGTAGACTGTAGAATTACATTGAAGTATGATTGGAACCTGTTTTTAGAATCAACCTACTTTTAAAGGTGGGAAAAGTTTAACATTCTGGGCAAAGGAAGCAAGCTATCAAACAAAATAAATTCTTTGGATCGCTGACCCTTGAGTCTGAGATTCTATTTATACAAAGTCTCTTGTACTCTTCTTTATTTTAAAATCCTGCTTTTCGATTATATTTTGTGAACAAACATGTCATCTGTGTGGATGTTTCAGGTGCTACATGTACTCTGCTCATTTGCTAATGATTTATGTTTAAGACAATGGGACTTCAAAGTCTATAGGAACACTTTTCCAGTGCCAATGTATTGTGTATAATTTGTGGCTTCATATGCATGTTTTATTTTTTGCTTTACATTCTCAAAGATGTTTTTGTGCTGGTATGATTTGTGTTAATCGGGAGGACAACTATTTGTTTATACTCTTTTCATGTTATGGGAGTCGTCTAAATGTTGGGTAAAATCAGCTGGTAAAGATTTCAGATGTATTTTTATTCAGTAAAGTTTATTTGTGTATATTGAAGATCCTGTGTATTATATTTAAGGTAATTTTTATATCCATGAAACATTATTATAAAGTAGTCAATTTGAGAGTTGTATGAATTAAAATCCAGCGGTTCATTTTTTAAAGAAAAAATGGAAGAAAATGAAACTTCAAAAAATAGAGTAAGAGACCAATTTTTCTTCAAAATAGCATAATGTATCTGGTAGATATGTAGGATGAATTTCAGTGCAAGCTTAAGCAAGAAAATATTGATGCCAGCAAATGTTTTCAGATTGCAGTCACTGAATGATGAATTTAGCATTAGTATCACCATGCTGATAAACCTCACCTGGGTTGTGAGTTTAAATCCAGTTTATATGGAAAATATTAATAGTCCATCTCCGTAACACCCAAGGTGTCAAAAGGGATGTAAAAAGATGAACTTATCTTCACTTTCCCATGCATGGGACTCTGTACCATTTTAGATAATGTATCCTTTACATGCCAAAGTAATCCATTCTCTCAACATACAGAAAAGAAATGGTAATTTGGGATCATTCAAGCTGGTTAAAACCGCTGTAAAAACAAGTTGACATTAGTTCACCGTTGTCAATGAGGAGATTTTTCTGAAACTTGTTCTGAGTATGTGTGCCACGTGCACTCGTCACCTAATACTGTGATGATAACGGCAATTAATGGCTGCCAGTGTGGTGAACTTGATCTGTCATCTGTAATATATGCGAAAGTATGTGTGGTTTCAAATATTGCTAGCGGATCAATATTTTAGATCCCAGATAATCCAAAAAAATTCCAAGTAAGTGTGCATATTTATGGTGTTTCAGTAGGAAAGGCCCAACACTATAAGGATAGGGTTCCCACAGGACCTGGAAAACAGGGAAAGTGGAAACTGACATAAAATTTCAAAGCTCGTGCAGTGTCAAACTGAATGGTCCCACTGTAATCAAGTTTTTTGCTGTAATACTGTATCATTTGCTCAATTATTTTGTTTTTGCATTCTAATACACGGTGATTTTTAAATATAAGTGTTTCATTGCAAGTCATTGTTCACTGGCTTGGGTTCAATGAAAGTTCATGCAGAACCAATGACTGTTTAGGATGATGGGAGGCTGCAACATAATAAATTTATTAGTTTCTAAAATTTGAACAGTGTCCAAAAGAATGTAGTGCTAATTGTGTCTGTTAAACTGATATTTCGTCATGGAAATTTGTTTTGGAATTCTTGTGGGAACCCTGAGCTAACAGTCAAGTGAAATAACAGTTATATTTATGGCACACGTGCAAAAATAATCCATGAAAGCATAGCACACTATAAAAATCTAAAAGAAAAAAAAAACAAGCCAAGGGGTTTACTCCAGTCCAAAAAACGGGCAATCAAATGTGAAAAAAGCTTCCATGGTTCTAGTTGAAATCTACATTTATGTTTACTTTACAAGATTATAAGAACTTGTTAATTTTTTAAATGTTTTTTTTTTTGCATATACATTTATAGCTTATTTACCATTTATATTTGTACATATATTTACAGATAAGTTTACTACATTAACTACTTGTGATTTACTGTTTTCCCTGTTTGTAATATACACACTATAATTCCAATTCATGACAAACTTTGAAGAAGAACATTTTTCAGCTCGAGTTCTTTAGAAATAGGAAGTTTGTCACTGAGAAAATACCCTCTTATTTCACTGACTTGTGAAAAATGTTTTAAACATTTGTTATTGTTGTGACAGCATTCGACCTCTGCTGTTTATGCAAAATTGGCACACAAGTTTTGATAATTTTGTCTTACTTGAGTGCCCCTAATAGTGAATTTCACGTGTCTTAAACATTGTAACTCTCAAAAGGGAAAATAGGGAACAAATACTTTTCATGCTATATTTTCATGAGTAAATTGTAAAACTTTTCCACAAATAGATGATTATTAAGTTTATTTTTGTGTGTGGAAATAAGGTGTAATATTTTTATATAAAATTTATCACCTTTCAACCACATGTTCAAATTTATGCTCCCCAAACAAATTGTCGAAATGTTCAATGATTGTGAAAATTAAGAATAACAATAACCCTGTTTGGGTATTTTGTTTGAGCTTGTCAGGCTTATTGTAGTGCAAAATATGTGGAGGTTTGGTTAATTTTTTGTTCAAAAATTCTGTTTCTAGTTTGCTTTCTTACAAAACAGATAATCAAAGTAATTAAGTGTCAGTTTATACTTTCATGTTTTACTGTTATTTTCTCTTTATCAAAAGTTTTGGTGTAATTTTGTTAAAATGTGTGCGTATGATTTTATATTTAAAAATCTTTACAAATGTTTAATTCTTGCATAAGCTCAAGGTAATGTCTTGGAACTGTTTATTCTCTCTCAGAAATGTTGGGTATTGTTTTAGTGGATAACGGTTGGGAGAAGCATTTCACCAGTGCTTCACACTTTGATTTGAACATCTCTTGTGCTTCTCATTAGTAGTGTCAGTATTTCCCCTTGTTTGACCTTGAAGTTACATATGTTTTTGAAGTTAATATGAGAATGTTTGTAAAACCTTTGCATCAGAATAAAGAACAAGCTGTTGATAGAAAATGTAGGTGTTAAGCGCATGCATATCAAGGGAAGTTGGATAAAAGAATAGGGGTTATAATAGTGTCCACAAAAAAGTAACTGGTTGACAATGTACCCAGTGAGAGAAGCAGTTTCTTGCACAAAGTCAGTTCATGATTATTACTGTTATACAATGCAGTCTAAAATTTATTTTGTCTTATTTTTTATAAGTCTCCTATTGTAATTTGTATACAGAAACTTTCACTAACCAAGCATAAGTTGTGCAGTTTGTTGCAAGTTTTTTTTGCAGTTTTCAGTGTTAAAGACCTGTCAAAATCTGAAAAAAATTAAGATTTGATATTTTTGGAAAGGCAAGTAGTGCACCAAAGTGGTATTTTCATAATTAATTTATTCGGCAAACAAAAGTTATAGAAAGTTTGAAAAGTGCTGTATCTTAGCTGCTGTCGTGTTCAAATGAATTGCACACAAGATGCTTTGGGGGTTTTGTTTTGGTGGATATCCCACTTGAAGATCATATATATATCAATAGTTATATACGTTTATTAAATAAAGTGGTAATGACCAAACTGTAAATAGTTTTCTTGGGATGGTTTGCTCCATCTTGCCATGAAGCTTAAGATTTTATTGCGTTAATACATCCTATCCAATGGACAATAGCTTATCCGGTCGGCGCAGACCGGCCCGCCAAACGTCAGAAAAAGACGTCCTGTGTCTCCACCGGCAGGTCGGTCCCTAGTACTAGTGCACTCGCCAGGTGGCGTGTGGTACTTCCTTCCTGTCTAGACAGAGTGACGTCATGGCATCTTTTTCGTTTGGCGCGAACTAGTGTGGAAGCTTTTTCATAGCAGCCAGGAAATTTGTGTTTTTTTGTGAAATATTACAAGGATTTGAACTTTAATTTGCTTCTGGATTCTTCTAAGTGTGTAGGGCACGTTATGTCTTCACCAGGACAAAGAAGGGGCAGTTGCGGCCATGCAATGGCCAATTTTGATGGACATAGTTTCTGCGCGCGTTGTCGTGAGAAGGGAAGGGAGGGGAACCGTGTGTGGCTAATAAAGACACTACTGACTGTAAGTTATGCAACTCCCTTACCCCTGAGCAGCTTTCACAGCTCGCTACTCCATCTTACAAGATTAAAAAGGAGAAAAGGGAATCTAAACGGTCTGAGTCTGCTAACCCTACGGATGACACCCTTGTTGACCCTTCTGCTGTTGAAGTTATTGGGGTTGTAGGTGATGCTCAGTCTTCTCAAGCTACCTCTGTTCCTCCGGAAAAGAAAGCTAAGAAACTTCCCTCCAAGTCTAAGAAGGTGGTTACCCCTTCTTCTGCGGATAGTAAGATCTCTGACTTAGACCAGAAATGGTCCGAACGTTTTAGTAGCATTGAAGCTCTCCTCTTATCAAAGTCTTTTCAACCAAGTTTCTCTTCAGAGGTCCGTGTGTCCCCTACTCGCACTCCACCTGCTGGTATACGAAAGGATTCAGAACCCTTCTTTCAACCTGTGAACTCTTCACCAGAAAAGCGCACTGGCCCAGACATACATGCTTCAACGCACAAGTCGGCCGGTAAGCTGAAAACAGGAACAATTGACCAAGGACAACCATCTTCAGAGCGCACTGGCCCAGACACACATGCTTCACAGCATAAGTCGGCCGGTAAGCCAAAGTCGGATTCTCACCGACTCAGAACTTCTGCATCAGGGCGCACTGGTCCAGACATTGCTGAAAAGCACCAGTCGGCCGGTAAGCCTTCATCCGACCAACATCAAGCTGATAGTTTGCACTCCGACTCCGACCCAGCTGTCGCCAAGCCTTTTAGCAAACTGCTCTCCGACCGACCTCGCACCGACCGACCAGGCACCTCCTTTATTGCCGGTTCGGAGTCCCCTCCTCTTCAACTTTCTGAAAGAAGGGACAGCATCTCCAGCGTCGACTCTCAAGCTGATAGTGACATCTCCGACCGACCTCCGGTCCAGCTCTTTGTAGAGGAGGCTGACCTCTCTGAGGATCAGGACTTTATGGAAACCGACCAACCATCATCCGAAGAACAGACTTATAGGGAGACCATGAGTGGCATCCGTTCCTTCATGGGTTGGACCCATGTACCTGAGATGGATAGTTCTAACCCTTCGGACGATAACCCCTTTGCGGGTCCTAAAGCTCCTGCTCCGAATAAAATTTCAGTACAAATGCCCACAGAGGAGTGGCTTTGCAAGAAGTTGGGTAGACTCAATGTGACTCTCATTGAAGGTTATCCTTCACGAACCACTGAAGCTGGTCATCTGTCTATGGATCAATTTTTAAGGCCGGCCCGGTCTCAGAATAAATGGTACGGGCTTTACCCCGGACAGTCAACGGATCCTTCTGTAGTTTCATGCTGGAGTACCGGACCATCAAAACTGAACAGTAGTTTTAGTAGAATAGCAAGAAAGACTGGTTTGACTTCCATCCCACCGGCATCTCGCCGTATCTCACAGGACACTTTACGCAAATGGGAGAGAAGTGCAAGGGAGGCCTCTGTGATTTGTAATCAAGCGGCTAGTTTCAATCGCTGCCTTTTCAAGGTGCAGCAAGAGATGCAGTCACAGCTTAAAACTATCCGGGGGGAGTCAAAAGGCAAGGTTTCCAAGAAAATTTCAGAAGCCTCTGATGAATTACAGTTCCTCATGACCTTCAATAACAGCATCACGCAAGCCGCCGCAAAATCAATGGAGCACCTGACGGACTTCGTTTTCATCACCATGGGTAATTCAACCTTGGCCAGGCGGGACGCCTACCTTGGCCATCTTAAAAACGGTATAAAACCGGACACCTTTGCAGCCCTCAGAACTGCCCCTCTACAAGGTGGAACTTTATTTCCCGATGCCATTATCAAGAAGGCGGAGGAAGAGATTTCTCACTACGACAACAGGGGTCAGTCTGCATCCTTTGGCCGAAATAAACTCAGATATCACCCTTATGAAAGGTCGGAAACCAAGAAACAGGAGAGTCGGTCGGAGGGAAAGCAGGACAGGCCGGCATGGAAAAACATAGGACGTCGGCAGTTCAAGAGAGGCAGAGGACGTTCTACTAACTTCTCCTCCCGTGGTGTTAAGGGCCAGCAGTCATATAAATGACAGTCATTGTTTAACCCAGTGCCCAAAGAGACTGCTGGCCGGGAACAATGTAAAAGAAAAGACTTTGAACTCTTTGACTGTAAACTTAAGTGTTGTAAAACTTGCCACTTCTGTCCCCGGGTATTCGCAAAAGAAAGGAGTAAATCCCGGGGCAACAGATTGTCACTGTGTAAAGCAAGAATTAAAATATGTGAACAGTGTTTCTTGTGTCACTCAATTGTCTTGTGCCCCACTTGTAACAAATGTCAGAAATGTTGTCTCAAATACGCCTGTAGGGGCCAGACTTCAAAGCTTTTGGAAAATTTGGCTGGATCTGGGTGCCAGTCCCAGAGTAATTCAGATCCTAAAACAGGGTTACACCCTTCCCTTCCGGATCCGGCCTCATCTCAGCAGATCTCCCACAGTAGTAAGCTGTTATGTCAATCCTCACAGGAACAGCTACCTGTTAGAGGCATTACATCAGCTTATGGTCAAAAACGCGGTAGGGGTAGTGCACAATCAGAATTCTCTAGGGTTTTTCAACCGACTGTTTTTGGTTCCCAAACCCAACAGCCAATGGAGGCCAATACTGGACCTGAGCAAGTTAAACCTTTTTCTCAAAGTGGAGAAATTCAAAATGGAAACACCGGAAACCATCAGAACATCCCTCCAGCAAGGGGAGTGGGTCACCTCAGTGGACTTCAAGGATGCTTACTTCCATATTCCGATACAGAACCAGTCCAGGAAATATCTCAGATTCCATGTCCAAGGTCAGACCTACCAATTCAGAGCGTTGCCTTTCGGACTGTCCACAGCACCCATGGAATTCACTATTTTAGTCAAGGAGGTGAAACTGATGGCCACGCGCAAGGGTATAAGGATCCACCAGTACCTAGACGACTGGTTGGTAAGAGCCAATTCATACCCTGTCTGTCGCCAGCATACGCAGATTCTAGTACAAATGTGTCAAGAACTAGGTTGGCTGGTAAACACAGAAAAATCGGAACTGGAACCCAAGCAAGTCTTCAACTTCGTAGGTTACCAGTTCGATCTCAGGACCGGCCGGGTCCGACCGACCCCGGACCGGTGGGAAAGCCTCCAAGACAAAATTCAGACACTTTTGTTACTACCGGCCTGTCCGGTCCGGCAATTCATGTCTCTGATAGGCCTGTTGACGGCCACAGAAAAACAGGTTCATTTAGGCCGTCTGCACATGAGACCCATTCAGTGGCACCTCAAAAACCATTGGAGGGTACCGGAATCTCTAGAAAAGATTATCCCTCTGCCCAGGTCCCTGCACCCACACTTGCAATGGTGGCTACAGGAGGGCAATGTTCTCCAAGGCCAACCTTTACACCCCATAAAGCATGCTCTGCAGATCTTTACAGACGCATCAAAAGAAGGATGGGGCGCTCACTTAAACGAGCGCACTGCACGAGGGTCCTGGTCGGTACCGGAAAGCAAACTGCACATCAACTACCTCGAACTAAGGCAGTCTTGCTAGCTTTAAAGGAGTTTCAGGATCTCTGCGTGGGCGAAATCGTCCTAGTAGCTACAGACAACACCACAGTGGTAGCGTACATAAACAAGGAAGGAGGCATGAAGTCGGGCCCCCTGTGTGCCCTCCTTTGGAGGATATTGACCTGGTGCTCCCAGAGACAGGTGACTCTCAAAGCCCGACATATTCCAGGCCATCTAAATGTGATAGCAGACAAGCTATCCAGGCTAGGTCAGACTATCCAAACAGAGTGGTCCCTCCTTCCGGAGGTCTTTCAAGAAATATGCAACAGGTGGCACCAGCCCCACGTAGATCTGTTTGCCACGAGGTTCAATCACAAACTGCCTCTATTTGTATCCCCAGTTCCGGACTCCCTAGCTTTTGCAGTAGATGCGCTCACTCTGCCATGGGAGAATCTGGATGCATATGCCTTTCCACCAACCCCCATATTGGGCAAGGTGGTGGAGAAGTTATTGAACTCTCCATGCAAGAGACTAATCCTCATTGCACCCGGGTGGCCCAACATGCCTTGGTTTTGGGACCTGGTGAACATGTCCAGTCAGGTCCCCCTCAGACTTCCAAATCTGCCCAATCTGTTGACACAGCCCTTCAATCAGATCCCTCACAGAAATCTGACAAACCTGAACCTTCATGCATGGCTCCTAGAGCCTCAGCAATCGGGAAACAGGGCTTCTCTGAGGCAGTGGCAACAAGAATTGAGGCTCCTCAGAGAAGATCAACCAGATCAGTCTATGAGGCAAAGTGGTCCATTTTTACAAAATGGTGCATCACTAATCAGGTGGACTTCAAGTCACCACCTTTGAAGTCGGTGGCTGATTTCCTACTTTACCTCTTTGAGGTCAAGAACCTACAGCCTAGCACCATTGATGGATACAGGTCTGCCATTGCTGATAAGTTGGGTAATGTTATACTCAATGTCAGTAAGGATGAGAATCTCACTCGTCTTCTGGACAGTTTCCATAGAGACAGACCCAAAGGGCGGAGGGGCATACCCTCCTGGAACCTTTCCTTGGTGCTACACCAGTTGACAAAGGCTCCTTTTGAACCTCTTAGGGAGGCGTCTCTGAAGCATCTGACTTTCAAGACCGTCTTCCTTCTGGCCCTGGGCTCTGGCAAAAGAAGAAGTGAGATCCATGCATGGCAACATAAGAACATCAGACATCAGTCGGACTGGTCTAAGGTGTCTCTGTTTCCATCTCCCAGTTTTCTTTCCAAGAACCAACTGGCCAAGGAGGGTCCGGAGAGTGTAGCCCCAGTGGTCATACCAGCCCTGGCTCCTACTCTGGATAGGTCCCTCAAGTCCGACAAGTCTCTTTGTCCGGTCAGAGCCTTGCGCTACTATTTGGACCGAACTTCAGGGATGCGGCAGGACAAAGATTTAGTGTTTGTCTCTTTCAAGAAAGGTTTCGACAAAGACATCTCACCTGCCACTATCTCCTCATGGATCAAGCAGACTGTGATCCTATGCTACGAGCTCTCTGATCACCGGGCCCACACCTTACATCAGGTCAAAGCTCATGATGTCAGGGCCTTTGCTGCTTCTAAGGCCTTCCAGTCGGGGGTCTCCTTAGAGCAGATCTTATCAGCCTGTCACTGGAAATCTCATAATACCTTCACTCAATTTTATCTGAAGGATGTGGCTTGGGCTGACTCAGAGCTCTACCATCTTGGCCCTGTGGTGGCTGCCCAGCAGGTCCACAAGCAGGCTAGTCTTTAGAGGAGTTTTTGTATATATGTATATAGTATTACACATCTGTATATATTGCACGATTGTTAAAAAAAAAAAAAAAAAAAAAAAAAAACATTCTGGAAGTACTTCCTCTGGGAGTTAGTAGCTTATGGGACTGAACTCATCCTTCTCTTCCCCTACCTCAGAACAGGACGGTTCTCAAGATCTACCCAGGCTTTAACGGGAATAGTTATTATTCTGACATGGGTTAAATTCATAGTCCCTAGTAACTTACCCGCCTACCAAGCGGTAGTTATTCAGCTATTGTCCATTGGATAGGATGTATTAACGCAATAAAATTGCAAATTTAATAAGTAAATTAAATTTTTATAAGTTAATACCCTATCCAATGGACGCACAAGACCCTCCCAACCGACCCCGCTGTTCAGGTTACTAGGGGTCTATTAAGTTTAGACAACAAAAAAGATGCCATGACGTCACTCTGTCTAGACAGGAAGGAAGTACCACACGCCACCTGGCGAGTGCACTAGTACTAGGGACCGACCTGCCGGTGGAGACACAGGACGTCTTTTTCTGACGTTTGGCGGGCCGGTCTGCGCCGACCGGATAAGCTATTGTCCATTGGATAGGGTATTAACTTATAAAAATTTAATTTACTTATTAAATTTGCAATTTTCTGGTTTGTACACAATCTTGAACATGCAGTTAGACTCAGACAATTATGAATGTATATTATTGTATTGATTATACAAGGATCTTTTATATATAAAAACTTCATGATACAAACTGATCACTTTGACTCATATTTGGCATAAGGTTGTTGGATAATTATATCACAGTGACGTGGACAAGGTCGCTTTTCATCAGTCTATCTGTACCATGTAAGGCTGCAGTTATATCCTCCGATAGAAGTCAGTCCATTGTGCTGCTGCTGTAGAAATGTCCTTATGTATGTGAAAACTCTAAACCCAGTGCTATTTTCTGTTCAGACTTGGTATACATGTTTAGGATAGTGAAAGGAAGATCCTAATTTTCACATGACCTAAAACTTCCCATACTAAAGAAGCTACGGTCTCCTTATAGTCATAAATAGTTTAAGATTTGCTAAAGGAATATCCCGACTCACTTGTGGGATGTTTTCTTTACAGTTCTGTGTTAAAAAATCTGTCAATATCCAATGTCAAAAACTACATGGCAGTGGGAAAGGTTTTCTGGGCTGTATCTCAGAAACCGTAAGGTGTAGGAAGTTGATACTTGGTAGCGACATTGGTTAGGGGGTGTAGGTGTGTCATGGTCTGACCTTGATTTGACCTTGTCGTAGTGACCTTGACCTATAAAATGTTGTCCAGGCTATATCTTGCAAACCATAAGGTGTAGTTGTTACTTGGTAGGGACATTGGTTGGGGGTTATAGGTGTGCAGCATCATGGTGTGACCTTGATTTGACCTTGTCATAGTGACCATGAGTTTTAAAATCCTATGTGGGATATTTCTTGGATTTCATAATGTGTAGAAGCTCGACATTTGGTAGGGACATTGGTTAGGGGGTGTAGGTGTACTTCATGGTGTGACCTTTAATTTTGGCTCTGCCAAAGTGTGTTCACCTGCCATATTTGAGATGTGTTTCTCTTACGACAAAGGTATATGGATTAATGCAACTGATTATTATATGCACTTTCACATAATTGTCCTTTTTCCATTGACAGCTTTTCTCCAATTAATAAATTTTACAGCTTCATAATTTTTAGGCGGGTTGCGTGTAACCAACCCGCCTATTAGATTGATGTGTCCGTCTGTCCGTCCGTCTGTCCGTCCACATTTTTTGTTTCCGGACTCTAACTTTAAAACGGTTTGACCAATCAAATTCAAACTTCACAGGGAGATAGATCACCATCATAGCTAGGTTCCTTTCGAAATTGGTGAAATTCCGTGTGTTCGTTTGTCCGTTTTTCGTCCGTTTGTCTGTCCATCCATCTGTTTGTCCACATTTTCGTTTCCGGACTCTAACTTTAAAACGGTTTGACCAATCAAATTCAAACTTCACAGGGAGATAGATCACCATCATAGCTAGGTTCCTTTCGAAATTGGTGAAATTCCGTGTGTTCGTTTGTCCGTTTTTCGTCCGTTTGTCTGTCCATCCATCTGTTTGTCCACATTTTCGTTTCCGGACTCTAACTTTAAAACGGTTTGACCAATCAAATTCAAACTTCACAGGGAGATAGATCACCATCATAGCTAGGTTCCTTTCGAAATTGGTGAAATTCCGTGTGTTTGTTTGTCCGTTTTTCCGTCCGTTTCTTCGTTTTTGTCCGTTTTTCTGTCCATCCATCTGTCCGTCCACATTTTTGTTTCCGGTGAGTTTCGTTCTTAGTTCTTACAAACAGAAACCTTACAACTAGATCATCTGTGGATATTTCAATTTCTGGTGAAAATAAGTGGTAAATTAATGGTCTTCATTTACTTAGTTTTAGTTCTATATTTATTATAGTATAGATACAATAATGTAACTTAGATTAGAAGTATTACATTTCTTAGCACGTCGAACACATTTACCTTAAGTGGATAACCTAACATTTCTTTCCTTGTTCCTAAATTTAATGAGAGCAGTTGCTAACCTTGTTTCCTGCGTGCGCAACCCGCCTTTTGGGGCACCTCTGACCCTCTTGTTAGTTTATGCTGTCATCTTCGTATTGAATTGTCTTGTTTTAATTCTTTAACATACATTTTCTTTCTCTTAAATGTTATTTTTTATTGCGTTAATACATCCTATACAATGGACAATTGCTAATCCGGTCGGCACAGACAGGCCCGCCAAACGACAGAAAAAGTCACCTTATATGTGTCTTTTGGACCCACAAACAGGCCGGTCCCACTGTCCACTCGCCAGGTGGCGCATCATACTTCCTGTCTAGACACCTTGACGTCATAGTATCTTTTTCGTTTGGCGCATGCATTGTGTACACAGAGTTTTTTAGCAGGATTATTTTTTGGAAATACATTATCATTGACTTTAATATTTGCGTGGAAAATTATATGAACTTTGTTTAGGGAGTACATAGATCGTTTTCATCTCAGGATATCCTTGTTATCAGATCATTATGTCTTCGGGTCAGAAACATGGAAGCTGTGGACACATCATGGCCAGTTTTGACAGCCATAGTTTCTGCGCACGCTGCAGAGAAAAAGGTAAAGGTTCAGATCCTTGTATTTCCCATAGTGATTGCCAAGCTTGTAACTCCCTAACTGAAGAACAACGTTTGCAGTTGTCCACCTAGTTATAGGATTAAGAAAGAAAAACGGGAGCTCAAGAAATCTACTGATACTCCCCATAAGGACTCAGACAGTTCCTCTCTCATTCACCCGTCCTCTGTGATGGTAGTGGGAGCTGTGGACGGCCAGGTGATGGTGATGGCCTGGTTCGAGTTCAGGTACAAAGAAGAAGAAGCCTAACCCTACAGATAAACCTAAAGGTCATTCAACAAAACACTCAAAGTCCGGTTCAGAGAAGCCTGCCAAATCGCCTACAACCAACCCTCACAGATCCTCAGCTGACGCTAGGATTGAAGAGTTCGATCAGAAATGGTCTGATAGGTTCAAGAGATTGGAGGCTCTCTTGCTCGCCAAAACTTTGGATAAACCGGAACCGACCTTTGCTACTGTAAAAGTTACACCAACAACCTCCCCACCAGTTGGTATCATCAGATCTACAGAGCCGTTCACCTGACCTTCTGGTAACCTTCAAACTACAGACTTGGCCGGTACCGACCACTCTCCACAGAGACAGGCCACCGCCAAGTCGCTCTCTTCTACTTCTACTAAAGAGCCGTCTTCAGATTTGCATGGTAGCTCTCAGACTGTTTCTAGAACCCAGTCGACCAGCAAATCGCTTAAAGGCAGACCGACTACCGACCACACCTCAGATCTTGCTGGCACCGACTCACCTGCTGCTCACCAGGTTTCCAGCAGAACGTCTTCAGCACCGGCCGGAAGACAGAGCCCTGTTTCTATGGACACAGACTCTGACTTCTCTGACCGACCTCCTGTGGACATTTTTGTGGAAGAAGGGGAGCTGTCCGACCAAGATCCTGATGCTACTGCTACCGACCCCGACCAAACCCTCTCAGAGGAGCAAAATTATAGAGAAACAATGAGAGGGATCAGGTCATTCATGGGGTGGACACACATCCCAGATATGGACACAGTAGCTGCCACATCAGATGACAACCCCTTTGCTGGGCCCAAGGCACAACCAATGGGCAATGTGTCTGTCAACATGCCTACTGACGAGTGGCTATGTAGGAAGATGGGCAAGCTCAACCTCACTCTGGTGGAAGGATATCCTTCATGTAGTTCGGAAGCGGGAGGTTTACTCAAAGACCAGTTTGTCCGACCAGCCAGATCTCAGGCCAAATGATATGGTTTTGTGTCCGACCACCAGAAAAGTGATACTGGAACTGGTAAAACTGTGTCATCATGGAATACCTAAGCTTCCAATGTCAACAGTACTTATAGCCGCATAGCCAGAGCAGCAGGTATTACCTCAACCCCACCAGCCTCATGTCAGATCTCACAGGACAATTTGAGACACTGGGAAAAATCTGCACGTGAAGCCTCCACCATTTGTAACCAGGCAGCCGGCTTCAACAGGTGCCTTTACAAAGTACAAGAAAATATGCAGTCCCAGTTGAAGCTTATCAGGACAGACCTTAGCAAAGGCAAATCTTCCTCAAGAGTATCTGATGCAGCTGATGAGCTTCAATTTTTAATGAATTTCAATTCCAGCATCACTCAAGCCATGGCAAAGACCTTGGAACACCTAAGTGATTTTGTCTTTGTGACTGTTGCTAATACTACATTAGCTCGCAGGGATTCTTATTTGTCACACCTCAAGACTGGTATCAATCCAGATACTCTGGCTGCCCTCAGAACGGCTCCACTCCACATTTCAACCCTATTTCCAGATGAAGCTCTCAGGCAAGCTGAACAGGACATTGCAAATTTTGAGAGCAAAGGTCAGCTTCACACAGGGAAGAAAGGTCGTTTCCACCCTTATGAACGCCCAGACAAACGGGCAGATAACAAGAAACCAGACTGACCAGCCTGGAAAAATATTGGAAACCATGGGCAGAGCAAGAAAGCCAGAGGCAAGGCCTCCTATTACTCCTCAAGACCAGCCAGGGGCCAGCAGTCGTACAAATGACAATTATTGTGTGAACAGTTTACAGGGACGACTGCTGGGCGGGAGCCAAGATTCAGTTCAGAGACAAACTATAGACACTTGTGTAAATTTAAATGTTGTACCTCTTGTTCATACTGGACCCGGGCTTTCGCAAAAGAAAGAACTAAGTCCCGGGTCAGCAGCTTGTTTTTCTCACCAGAAAAATTACAAATTAAAATATGTGAAAGGTGCTTCTTGTGTCACTCAGTTGTCTTGTGTCAAACCTGTAACAAATGTCAAAAATGCTGCCTCAAATCTACTTGTAGGGGCCAGACTTCAAAACTTTTGGCAAACTTGGCTGAATCTAGGGGCCAGTCCGAAAATAGTTCAGATCTTGAAGGAGGTCTCCCACTGTCATAAGCCATTATGTGAACCCTCACAGGAACAGCTACCTGTTAGATGCGTTACATCAGCTTATGTCCAAAAATGCAGTCAAGCTGGTACAAAATAAAAAATCCCAAGGGTTTTTCAACAGACTGTTTCTGGTACCCAAACCCAACAACAAATGGAGGCCCATATTAGACCTGAGCAAATTAAATCTCTTCCTCAAGGCACAGAAATTCAAAATGGAAACACCGGAAACCATTGGAACATCCCTCCAACAAGGGGAGTGGGTCACCTCAATAGACTTCAAGGATGCCTCCTTCCATATACCAATACAGGGACAGTCCAGGAAATATCTGAGATTTCATGTCCAGGGTCAGACATACCAATTCAAAGCTCTGCCTTTTGGTCTGTCCACAGCACCCTTGGAGTTCACAGTAGTAGCAAAGGAGGTGAAACTGATGGCCATACACAAGGGTATAAGAATCCACCAGTACCTAGACGACTGGTTGGTGAGAGCCAGATCCCACCAAGTCTGTGTCCAGCATACCCTGGACCTGGTGAAAATGTGTCAAGACCTAGGTTGGCTGGTAAATTTAGAGAAATCAGAACTGGAACCGAAGCAAGTTTTCGACTTGGTAGGTTACCAGTGTGAAGTCTGGTCGGGTCCGACCCACACTGGACCGGAGGCAGATCCTCCAAGCAAAAATACAGACAGTACTGTCCCTGCCGGCCTGTCCGGTGCGACAGTTCATGCCCTTGATAGGTCTGCTAACAGCTACAGAAAAGCAAGTTCACCTAGGTCGGCTACATATGAGACCCATACAATGGCATCTCAAAAACAATTGGAGAGTACCAAAATCACTAGAAAAGGTCATTCCAATACCCAAATCTCTGCACCCCCACCTACAATGTGCTCCAAGGTCAACCATTACACCCAATAAAATATGCTCTGCCGATCTTTATAGACGCATCGAAAGAAGGGTGGGGTGCTCACTTAAATTAGCACACTGCCAGAGGTTCCTGGTCACTACCAGAAAGCAAGCCACATATAAACTATCTGGAACTAAAGGCAGTCTTTCTAGCCTTAAAATAGTTCCAAGACCTCTGTTCAGACAAGATAGTGCTTATAGCAACCGACAACACTACAGTAGTGTCATACATAAACAAGGAAGGAGGCATGAGGTCGGGCCCACTTTGTGCCCTACTGTGGGGAATCTTGACCTGGTGTACCAGGCAGCAAGTAACCCTCAAAGCCAGACACATTCCAGGCCGACTGAACGTGGTAGCAGACACGCTATCCAGACTAGGCCATCCAAACAGAGTGGTCTCTCCTTCCAGAGGTCTTCCAAACAATATGCAGCAGGTGGCACCGGCCTCAAACAGACCTATTTGCCACGAGGTTCAACAACAAGTTCCCTCTATTTGCGTCACCGGTACCGGATCCCTTGGCCACAGGTGTGGATGCACTCAGTCTGCCATGGGAGGATCTGGACGCATATGCCTTCCCACCAGCAGCCATCTTGGGCAAAGTGGTGGAGAAGTTGCAGGACTCCCCATGCAAGAGAATCATTCTGATTGCTCCGGGGTGGCCCAACATGCCTTGGTTTTGGGACCTAGTGACCATGTCCAGTCAGATCTCACTGAGCCTGCCTGCCCTGCCCAACCTGTTAATTCAGCCCTTCAATCAGATTCCTCACAGAAATCTGGCAAACCTAAATCTCCATGGTTGGCTCCTAGAGCCTCAGCAATCAAGGAGCAGGGATTCTCTGAGGCAGTGGCAGCAAGAATTGAGGCTCCTCAAAGAGGATCAACCATATCAGTCTATGAGGCAAAGTGGACCATTTTTACAAAGTGGTGCGTCACTAATCAGGTGGACTTCAGGGCACCCCCTGTAAAGTCAGTTGCTCACTTCCTTATGTACCTGTTTCAGGACAGGAAGCTACAGCCCAGCACCATTGATGGTTACAGGTCAGCCATTGCTGATAAACTGGGAAACTCGCCCTTCAACATCAGCAAAGACGAAAATCTCACTCATCTCCTGGATAGTTTCCATGGAGATCTGATTGGTCAAAGGTGTCCCTGTATCCATCACCCAGCTTTCTATCAAAGAATCAGCTGGCTAACGAGGGTCCAGACAGTGTGGCCCCAGTAGTTATACCAGCCTTGGCCCCAACCCTGGATAGGTCCCTCAAGTCTGACAGGTCCCTCTGTCTGGTCAGAGCCTTGCGCTACTATTTGGACAGGACCTCAGGCAGAACAAGGAGTTGGTCTTTATCTCCTTCAAGAAAGGTTTCGACAAGGATATCTCATCTGCCACCATCTCCTCATGGATCAAACAAACTGTGATCCTATGCTACGAGCTCTCAGACCAGGAAGCCCTCACCCTACATCAGGTTTAAAGCCCATGATGTCAGGGCCTCTGCTGCTTCCAAGGCCTTCCAGTCAGGCGTCTCACTGAAACAGATATTGTCAGCCTGCCATTGGAAGTCACACAACACCTTCACACAATTCTACTTGAAGGATGTGGCTTGGTCCGACTCGGAGCTTTATCACTTGGGTACTGTAGTGGCTGCTCAGCAGATCCACCAGTAACCTTGGTTTTGAGGAGATATGTAGATCTGTGTATATGTAAATAGCTTGTACATAGTTAAATGCAATTAAAAAAAAACTGAAAAAAAACTGACGTGCTTCCTTCAGGAGGTTTATTTCCTTCTTATGGGACTGAACTCCTCCCTCTCCTCCCTTACCTCAGCAGATCTGTCAAAAGAAAAGGGGGGGGGGGGGGGCAATGTCTGTATAGCCCCGGGTAACTGGCTGCTACTATCTGACTATGGCCTTATAAGGGTCTGTTAACCTCCAAATCGACCCAGGCCTGGAGAGATTTTTGTTAGTTTTGTTTAGGAGTTCACTTAAGTCCCTAGTAACTTACCCGCCGACCAAGCGGTAGTTATTCAGCAATTGTCCATTGGATAGGATGTATATGTATTATTGTATGCAATAAAATTGCAAATTTAATAAGTAAGTTAATCCCCTATCCAATGGACACACAAGACCCTCCCACCGACCCCGCTATCAGTTTACTAGGAGTCTAATAGCTTTGGACAACAAAAAAGATGCTATGACATCACGCTGTCTAGACAGGAAGGAAGTACGATGCGCCACCTGGGAAGTGCAGAGTGGGTCCGGCCTGCTTGTGGTTCCATAACAGACACACATAAGGCGACTTTTTTTGTCGTTTGGCGGGCCGGTCTGTGCCGACCAGATTAGCATTTGTCCATTGGATAGGGTATTAACTTATAAAAATTTAATTTACTTATTAAATTTGCAATTCTCTACACTTAAACATTACTTGGAGCTTTATATAAATGTCACTGCTCTGAAAGTATCCAGATCTTTGTACTTTTGCACTAACCATTTCCCCAGGCTGTGGGGTGCGGGCATCTCTGATGTTATTTTTCAAAGTATTACAGCCACTCTCTTGCTCAAACAAGTTCCCTTGTTGTTCCACAGTTCTTTTTTTCAATTCTTTATTATTGGAAGCTTTCTAACCATATTTGTCAGTTAAGTACATTAGGTGTGGGAAAACTTTTCCACATGCTTAAATTTGATCTTTATCAAGGTCACATGATCAAAAATAGTTTTTTTGGGGGAACCACCCACTCGTCTTCGCCACTCGGCAAAATCTACTGAATGCAGAGGCCTGTAATTTCATACACATATTCATACTATCAAACACGCAAGCTGATTAGATTTTGGGAACTATCCGATGAAAATTGACCGAAATATAAGTGATTTTCTCACAGGTGCAGACCAAGATTTGGTCCTTTTTGCCTTATATCTCCTTTATTGTTACTTTTACAGCTTTATTGAAAGGGTATAGAAAAGTATATACAGAGAGTCTACATAGCCAGTCAGATTTACCCCCTGCCCCTCCCCCCCCCCCCCCCCCCTCCTATGGGTCAAACGACTCGTAAAATATCAGATTTGCTGAGTTGGCCTTATATCTCATTTAGAACTACTCATTGAACAAACTATAGCATTTGTTAAATTAACTTTTCACAATTTGTGACCATAGAAAACAAAATAAAGCTTACACTTTTCTTTCATGTTAATGCATAAACCTCTGCACTGTCTGCTAAACTTTCACTAGTCTGGCAATGATGTATTCAAGGCCATCCTGGCCGATACCAGTCCCTTTATTGTTAAAGGATGGCTGGTTCCCGTCTAAACTTTTTAACCCAGCCCATACCCCAGCCCATAAAGACTGGGGTTATAGTCATCCCCTGCGCTGTCCGGGCGGTGGCGGGCATAAAGCTTGTGGGTGTTCCACAGCCTGAACCCCTGTACGGATTTTCACCAAATTTTCTGGGGATGTTTATCCCAAGAGGATCTAGAGCTGATTAGGTTTTGGGGGGTATCCGGTAACAACTGTTGCCATGGCAACACTTTAAAGATTTTTGGGTCTTAAAGTTTGTGGGTGTTCCACAGCCTAAACCCCTGCACGGATTTTCACCAAATTTTCAGGGAATGTTTACCCCAAGAGGATCTAGAGCTGATTAAGTTTTGGGGGGTATCTGGTAAGAACTACTTAAGATTTCGAGTGAGTAATAGCTATTTTTAACCCCAGCCCATAAAGGCTGGGGTTATAGTCGTCCCCTGCGCTGTCCGGGCGGCAGCGGGCATAAAGTTTGTGGGTGTTCCACAGACTAAACCCCTGCACGGATTTTCACCAAATTTTTAGGGGATGTTTACCCCAAGAGGATCTAGAGCTGATTAGGTTTTGGGGGGGTATCTGGTAACAACTGTTGCCATCGCAACACTTTTAAGATTTTCAGGTCTTAAAATTTGGGGGTGTTCCACAGCCTGAACCCTTCACGGATCTTCACCAGATTTTTAGGGAATGTTTACCCCAAGAGGATCTAGAGCTGATTAGGTATTGGGGGTATTCGGTTACAACTGTTGCCATGACAACACTTTTAAAATTTTTGGGTCTTAAAGTTTGTGGGTGTTCCACAGCCTAAACCCCTTCATGGATTTTCACCAAATTTTCAGGATATGTTTACCCCAAGAGAATCTAGAGCTGATTAGGTTTTTGGGGGTATCTGGCAGCAACTGTTGCCATGACAACACTTTTAAAATTTTGGGGTCTTAAAGTTTGTTCTAAAATCTCTACTATTTTCTGTAACCTAAAGTATTGCAGCTAGCTTCATCAGATTTGCACAAAATGTAAATGGACACGAAAGCTTGTGTCAGAGTAATTGTGTCCTTGTTTTGGAAACAAAATGGCTGCCATATCACATCGTTAATGCCAAATAGGAGGGTGATCATGTCAAAAAGGCCTTATATCTCCCTTATAATTGTTTCTAGTGCTTCAAAATATGAAAACTACTTGTAAGAAATCATGGCCTGTGAATCTTTTGTAGAACATCTTGTGGGTCCTCTATACTTCTTACAACGGTCATTGTTCCTAAGATTTTCCCAAATCTCAATGTCATTGGCCATTTACCTGTACCTGCAGGCTGGGGTTCTTGCCTGCCGAGGGTGGCTATTTTCATATTTGTATAAAAAAATGACAAGTAAAAGTCAAATATCTTCAAAAGTATGAAAATTAGACAAGTATGTTATTCATCTAATTCTAATAGCACTTTTATAGCGCTTAACCCCTTGTCAAAAGGCAGACTCTAAGGTGCATCACACAAAAACATTGTTCAATATTCATAAGCCAGAGACATTGCAGGGGTCAGCACCGCGGAGAAAGCAGGAGATTGGAAATTTAGGGTGGATATGCTTTTCCAAAGAGGTAAGACTTCAGCTTTGACCTGAAGGAGGCAAGTGAGTTTGCAGAGTGGACCTCGTCAGGAAGGTCATTCCAAATCATAGGTGCGTCATACGTAAAACTGAGTCCAAAATGCTTTTGAGACTTGAAAACTGAAGCAAAGTGGGGAACCTCAAGCAACATGCCATCAGATTGATTTCAACGAGTGTTGTATGTCTGCGTATCAGAAAGGGTTCAAAGTATTTGGGGATACCACTGTGTTGGAACTTATAAACAAGCACAGCAGTCTTAAAGATAGAACGGTACTAGTTTTTGGCAAGCTATCACATGGTAAAGTTTTAGACCTGTAGCACATTGGATAGCTGAGTAATAGCTACTTTGACATTCTTACTGTTGACTAAATCCATTGTAACTCCGAAACTATTGCAGTTACAGTATTTTCCTAAAATATGTTGTTCAGCTACTTTGTCGTTAACTATAAGATGACATATAGTTTTGGGTTCCATTGCATGCCATAGGTGAGTAATAGCTATTTTCATATTTGTAGCAAAATAATAACAGAGGTAAATGTCAAATATCTTCAAAAGTATTAAAGTTAGGCAAATCTTTTCAGATATGTTATTCATCTAGTTTTCATAAGCTGTCACATGGTAAAGTTTTTGACCTGTTGCACATTGGATAGCCGGGTAATAACTACTTTGAAATTCTTACTGTTAAGTTAATCTATTTAACTCCTAAACTATTACAGTTAAACTATTTTCCTAAAATATGTTGTTCAGCTACTTTGTCCTTCACTATAAGTTGGCATATAGTTTTGGCTTGCATTGCATGTCATAGGGGAGTAATAACTATTTTCATATTTGTAGCAAAATAATAACAGAAGTAAAAGTCAAATACCTTCAAAAGTATTAAAGTTACGCAAATCTTTTCAAATACGTTCATCTAGTTTTTGATAAGCTATCACATAATAAAGTTTCAAACCTGTTGCACATTTAATAGCTAAGTAATAGCTACTTTGAAATTCTTACTGTTGAGTAAATCCATTGTAACTCCAAAACTATTGCAGTTACAGTATTTTCCTAAAATATATTGTTTAACTACTTTGTCCTTAACTGTAAGATGATACATAGTTCAGGGTTCCATTGCATGCCATAGGTGAGTAATAGCTACTTTCTTATTTGTAGCAAATAATGACAATAGTAAATGTCAAATATCTTCAAAAGTATTAAAGTTAAGCAAATCTTTTCAAGTATATTACTCATCTGGTTCAAATATGTTATTCATCATATGTTATTCAAGCTATCATATGACAAAGTTTCAGACCTGTTGCACATTATATAGCTGAGTAATAACTACTTTGAAATTCTTACTGTTAAGTAAATTTATTGTAACTCCAAAGTTATCTTGGAAACGGTGCGAGATAGAGCAATTTCGAAGATAAATAAGTCACTCACCTACTTTTGGGTGATCTACCACATAGTGAAGTTGCAGATCTATAGCTCTTTGCATAGCTGAGTTACAGCTACTAAAATGAATAAAAGTCTTTTCTCTCTAAAATTATTGAAGATACACAATATCTTTTAAATAAGTCATTCACCTACTTTTGGCTAATCTAACACAGGGAAGTTGCAGAACTATAGCTCTTTGGATAGCTGAGTAATAGCTACTAAAATGAGCAAATGTCTTTCATCTCTAAAAGTATTTTATATAAGCAATTTCTTCTGAATAAGTCATTTAATTACTTTTGGCTGATCTACCACATAGTGAAGTTTCTATAGCTCTTTGCGTAGCTCAGTCATAGCTACTTAAAATGAGTAAATATATTTTATCTCTAAAAGTATTGTACATAGGCAATTTCTTCTAAATAAGTCATTCACCTAATTTTGGGTGATCTACCACATAGTGAAGTTGCAGAACTGTAGCTCTTTGGATAGCTGAGTAATAGCTACTAATTGAGTAAATGTCTTTTATCTGTAAAAGTGTTACAGATAGGCAATTTCTTCTAAATAAGTCATTCACCTACTTTTGGCTGATCAACTACATAGTAAAGTTGCAGAACTATAACTCTTTGGATAGCTGAGTCATATCTGCTAAAATGAGTAAATGTCTTTATCTCTAAAAGTATTGCAGATAGGCAATTTCTTCTAAATAAATCATTCACCTACTTTTGGGTGATCTACCACATGGTGAAGTTGCACAACCATAGCTATTTGCATAACTGAGTAATAGCTACTAAAATGAGCAAATACCTTTTATCTTTAAAAGTATTGCACATAGGCAATTTCTTCTAAATAAGTCATTCACCTACTTTTCGTGATCTACCACATAGTGAAGTTGCACAACTGTAGCTCTATGGATTGCAGCTAGTCCGGCAGCCAAAGTAGATATTTTAGCTTGAACGAAAAGTGCCTGTAATAGTTTTTTTCTCTGCAGATTATGTACCCCTGGAGTCCCTGTAATAACATCCTATACTATGTGGACATCTCACCCTTGGGCAATTTCAGATATTTACATTTTTCAAAATGGCCGCCATAATAACTTATTTTGCCATATTTTTGGTTTTGCTTTATACATATCTATTAGTTTAGGGCCAAAATCTTTTTTTTCCAGTCAATGAATTAAAAAAACAATTATTCAGCAATTAGATCAAATTGTGTTTGTAATTCACAAAAAAATTAAAATCCAATATGGCCACCATATCCTTTTGTGTCTATCTAATATAGAATGTTCTTTGACAAAACATATACAAAGTAATTACTAATATTTTAATCAAAGGCTATGACAAATTGAATTTTCAAGACATCAAGATAGTACTGGTCAAACTTTGGCTCTTAATTTCATTCTTTCAAAGATTATCATTTCAAAGCCCTTTCACAATGGTAGTTATTTTAACTTATGACAGTTCAATACAAGCAAAAGAAAAGAAACTGAGAAAAAAAGTAAATTTATTAAAGTAACAGGGTGTCGCAAAGAAAGGATAAAATAGCAAGTGAACCTATTTCATTCAAAAGGACAGAAATAATATATGGATATCCCAGTCAAATGCTATGCTCAAATAATTTCAAAGAAAGAATGTTAATCAGCTGAACCAATTTTATATTTGTCATTGCTATCATCAACATCATCATTCTGTCATGAGTTGATATTCATAGTTTTAGGGTCCAGCACATTTGTTGACTGGCTTTACACATGCAGGATTCTGTATGGCAAGCTTGCTTTCCTTTATCCACATCACATGGTTTTACAAGCCCTTTCATTTCCATAGCTATACCTAATTGGTTTATTCTGCTGCCATAGGTAAATTTAACGCAGGAAACTGGAACAAGTGATGTTCCCTCTTTCTTTTAACCATGCTTCCTGTAGTGGGAAGGGAGAAATTATTGATTGGTTCTGCTGCGTCTCGAACTTGCAGCCTTCTGATTACACACAGATATAAACACAAGTCTAGCTCTTTAACCAGCTGAGCTAAAGGGGAATCCCCGGAAGCCCAGGTATTAATAGAACTGACATACGTGAGGATATTACATACCACCCCTCCAAGGAAAGACCTGTCCTCAGGTCTTACATGACTACATTATTACACTTTACTCGCTTGGCTTTGAGAGGGAAGGATCTTTAGGCATCTCACCATGTAGTGGGAAGGGAGAAATTATTGATTGGTTCTACTGTGTTTCGAACTTACAGCCTTCTGATTACACACAGATATAAACCCAAGTCTAGCTCTTTAACCAGCTGAGCTAAAGGGGAATCCCCAGAAGCCCAGATATTAATAGAACTGACATACGTGAGGATATTACATACCACCCCTCCAAGGAAAGACCTGTCCTCAGGTCTTACATGACTACATTATTACACTTTACTCGCTTGGTTGTGAGAGGGAAGTATCTGTAGGCATCTCACCATGTAGTGGGAAGGGAGAGATTATTGATTGGTTCTACTGTGTTTCGAACTTACAGCCTTCTGATTACACACAGATATAAACACAAGTCTAGCTCTTCAACCAGCTGAGCTAAAGGGGAATCCCCGGAAGCCCAGGTATTAATAGAACTGACATACGTGAGGATATTACACTTCCCTGAGTCCAACATTGGTAGAGAAAAATCTGCAATCAATGCCACCATATAGACACCTGCATGTGGGCTCTTGCAACATTTAGTGCAAAACCTTCAGATGCTGGTGGTAAAGATGCCAGCTTTGGGTTGAACCATGTAACATGCAACTTTGATTACCAGAGCATTTTGAAGAACCTCTGTCATGGACCTGCAGGTATGGGTACTGAGGAAATGAACATCACAAAAATATTACCAGAGAATATGTTACTGCTGTCCATCAGATCTGATCCATGATAGTTATCTTGTTTCTGGACACGAGCCTAGCATCACACTTTGTGATTAAAGCAGTTGGTCAAACAGAAAATATTATACTAGCTGAGACAGTTCTCTGATGGTTCACATGGGTGGTCACTTTAGTCATACAAATTGAGGCAAGAAAAGTTACAAGCTGGTCAGATATAAAATAACCCATGTCAAAAGCTGAGACTTTGATCATTCACCAAATCATAAAGAGTAATGCACACAATGTTTTACTTGCCACTGATGACGCATATGATTTTCATCTTCTTTGTCATTTTGTGTTTACAAAAGCCATCACAGTTGACATGAGATCTACATCTTGAGGTCAAAGCACAACTGATATTGATGAAAATGTGAGAATATCTACACATATAGTGGGCAATCTTTTACATTTTCATTGACTAAGTGGATGTGACACTGAAGCAAAATATTAGAGGAACAAAATAGGTAGTGCTGAAAGTTCATGTGGGCACCATCACAATGCAGGTGGTGCAAGAAATGTTTCTGAAGCAGTGGATGCTGCTGCAGTGTAAGCTGCTCATTTATGCTTGCATGTTATCCTTAATCTGACTGCAGGTCCATGACATAGGCCCTTCTAAAGACTTTGTCATCATAGGTTGCATGTCGCATTGGTTCCACCCAAAGCTGGTATCTTAACCACCAACATCTCGAGCCTTTACTCTAACTGTTGAAAGAGCTGATATGCAGGTGCCATAAGGAGGCACAATGCAGATTCTTTTAACCACTGTTGGAGACCTTGAGAAACATGGTCAGAAGAAAGATTGAACGTCACTTGTTCCAATTTCTTCGTCTTCTAATGACACCATGGCACGCTAAGAAATTATGCATATGTGAAGATAATCATCCAAACTGCTCGTGACCATCAACTCATGACCAAGGGTGATCACTGACAAATATAAAATTTCCTTAGCTGAGTAGCCTTCTTTCTTTGAGATTATCAAAGAATAGACTTTGACTTGGATATCCATATATTATTTTTTTCCTTTTTAATTGAATATATGTGCACTTGTTTTTTTTTTCTTTGATTGTGACATCCTTCTACCTTAATAAATTTACATTTTTAGTTTCTCAGTTTCTTTTCTGTCACCGGCTAAAATAGCTACCATTTTGAATGAGTTTTTGAATAAAAATCTTCTAAAGAATGAAATTATTAGCCAATGTAGAAGTGTCACCTTCTGGTTTTTGAAAGAAAATTGATTTGTCATGGTCTTTGATTAAATATTATTAATTATTTTGTACCTTTTTGTTAAAGAACGTCTTGGATTAGACACCTCACATTAAATCCACTTCCACTGCTAGGAAAGATATTATGGGCCTTTCCTAAAAATTTGAAAAAAGTATGGTGGCCATATTGAATTTTAAATTTTTTTGGTGACACCCACCATTTGATCTGATTACTGAATAATTGTTTCATTTAATTTATTGACTGACCAAAAAAAGATTTTGGCCCTAAACTAATAGATACCCGGTATGTATAAAGCAAAACCAAAAATATGGCAAAAAGTAGTTACTATGGCGGCCATTTTGAAAAACGTAAATATCTGAAATTGCCCAAGGGTGAGATGTCCACATCATACAGGATATTACTAAAGGGACCCCAGAGGTACATAATCTGCAGAGAAAAAATCTATTACTGGCACTTTTCATTCAACCCCCTCGGCTGCTAGACTACTGTATCCCACAGCCCAGGGAAACAGTTTACAATAGAAGTGATACAGTACAAAGATCAGGAGACTTTCAGTGCAAACAATGTGACATGATGTTGCATACCTACACCCCAACCAATATTTTTTACCAAGTATCAACTTCCTATACCATATGGTTTCCGAGATACAGCTAGACAAGATTTTAAAGGTCAAGGTCACTACACAGGGTCAAAGGTCAAATCAAGACCACATGATGTTGCACCACCACCACCCCACCCCAACTGATGTCCCTGCCAAGTATAAACTTCCTGCACCTTACACTTTCCCAGATACAGGGCAGACAAGAATTCAGAGGTCAATATCACTATGGAAAGGTTAAAGGTCAAGTCAAGGTGGCACCATAACGAAGCATACCTACACCTCCTAACCAATGTTTCTTCCAAGTATCAACCTTCCACACTTTTAAGGTTTCAGAAAAGTAGGACAAGTTTCCCAGGACAAGATTTTAAAGGACAAGGTCTCCACAGGAAGGTCAAATCAAGGTCACTATGATGTTGCACACCTATACCCTCTAACCAATGTCTCTATCAAGTATCAAATCCTACACCTTAGTTTCAGTGATATAGCCCTGGCAAGAATTTAAAGTTCAAGGTCACTACCAGCAAGGTCTAAGGTCAAATCAACATCACACCATGATGATGCATAGGTCAAATTAAGGTCACACAATGATGTTTCACATCTTCAACTTTCAGCCAATGTTTCTACCAAGGATCAACATCTTACTCCTAAGAGTCTCTGAGATACAGCCCTGATAACATTGTTTCCACAGCCCACCCAGCCAGACAAACCAACACCACCTTTACAGGCTTAAAAATTAAAGTTGGCAAAAGGGACACTCTTAAATTCTGATGACCTTAGAGTCCTAATATCAAAAAGTTTTAGCCACCTTACAATAAAAAGGGGTTTTTAGTCCCTAAGTGACTTAGTATTCAATCTATATTCTGTTTACCTTAGAGTTCTGATATTTAAGAAGTTATCAGGTGACTACGTCAGAAATAGAATTTTAAGCTTTCAGCCCATTTAGTTTGTGACTTTTCAAACAAACTAATAGAATATGGAAGTTTCAAGCAAAATTTCTATTTTCTGCGCAACATTCATCTAGTATTTAAAAAGCTATGGCTTCCTCAAACTAAAAATAGCCAGCCTCGACAGGCAAGAACCCCAGCCCACAGGTACAACTAAATGGGCAACAACATTCAGATTTGGGGAAAATCTTAGGAACAACTTCAGTTGTAAGAAGTATACAGAATCCAAGAAATGTTGTCAGATGGAAGATTCACAGGCCATGATTTCTTACAAGTTGTTTTCATATTCTAAAGCCCTAGAACCAGTTTTAATATATAAGGCCCCTTTGTAATGATGACCACACATGACAAGAAGCAGGGGTCAAAGGTCAAATTTGACACTTGCAAATGATTTGCAGACCACGATTTCCAAAAAGTTGTTTTCTTATTCCAAACCCCTAGGACCAATGATAAGGGGGATGTTAAAGCTTTTTATGTGCCCCCATTTGACATAAAAGATGTGATATGGCAGCCATTTTGTTTTCAAAACAAGGCCAAAATTACTCTCAGCTTTTAAATTTTAGAAAATATCAAGGATTTTCAAACAATCAGCAATGGCGACCAAGTTATTTTTTAAATGAGTACCATAATTTTTTACAGACATGTTTTCACAGCCATAAACATTCTCTGCAAATTTGGTGAAGATATCTTCATAACTGAATGAGATATAAAGCTCGATTAAAAAACATGACACGCACATGCATGCACACACACACACATGGAAGATGTTTCATAATCTCAAAACCTCGGTCTTGGCTGGCGAGAGATTAAAATGCAATGTACTAACATCAGTTTAATAGCGCCCTTTTTTCAATTAAGAAGTTTAAGACTGAAAAGTATTCAAAGCATTCCAATGGCAACAGGTGTTTTCAGATACCCTCCCAAACTTACTCAACTATAGATCCTGTTTTGGTTAACATATTATCCTGCAAATTAGGTGAAAATCCATGCATCGAACGCCCACAAAAATGAAAACCCAAAAATATTCAATGCATTGCCATGGCAACAGTTGTTGCTAGATACCCCCAAAAAACTATTCAGCTCCCAGATCCTCTTGGGGTAAACATATCCTGAAAATTTAGTAAAACTCCATGCAAGGGTTTAGGCTGTGGAACACGCACAAACTTTAAGACCCAAAAATCTTAAAAGTGTTGCCATGGCAACAGTTGTTACCAGATACCCCCCAAACCTAATCAGCTCTATATGCTCTTGGTGTAAACATACCCTGAAAATTTGTTGAACATCCATTTATGGGTTTAGGCTGTGGAACACCCAGAAACTTTAAGACCCCAAAATCTTAAAATTGTTGCCATGGCAGCAGTTGTTACCAGATACCCCCAAAACCTAATCAGCTCTAGATCCTCTCGGGGTAAATATACCCTGAAAATTTGGTGAAAATCTGTGCATGGGTTTAGGCTGTGGAACACCCACAAACTTTAAGACCAAAAAATCTTAAAGGTGTTGCCATGGCAACAGTTGTTGCCAGATACCCGCTAAAACCTAATCAGATCTAAATCCTCTTGGGGTTAACATACCCTGAAAATTTGGTGAAAATCCGTATGTGGGTTTAGGCTGGGGAACACCCACAATCTTTATGCCTGACGCTGACGCCCGGACGGCCCAGGAGATGACTATAACCCCAGCCTTTATGGGCTGTTGTTAAAAATGGGTATTCAGCCGTGGCTTGTGTAGTCATGAACATATTTCAGTTGATAGTCATGCCTTTATAAGTTCCCAATTTTAGGTAAATTACCTAAGACCTTTTTCTGGTTCCATTCTTGTGGCACTGAGTACTGTCTGTCTGGGGATATGTATCTTTTTGGAAAATACACCTAATGTAAGTTGAATTGCTCGAATTCTCAGATAAGTGGTGTTTATTGGTATGTTTCATCTTAATCGTGGCATAAAAAAATGGGGAGCATGGCAAATAATCAATGCCTCTTGCTTGAGAGATGGCCTGTCTGGTAATATGTTGGCATCGGGTCAAACGAATCTAGTTAGTATATACAACAGAGTCTCCTCATAATGCTCAGCAGAGTACTGATGAGTAAGCAGGATCCTCCAGAAAGGAGTTCACAAAACCTGCCCACCTCCAAAGGAGTCTCAGAAGAAAATGGCTACTATGGAAGTTTTCTTCTGGGAAACCTTGATGTTTACAGATATTCTCAAAACACGCTAAAACTAATTATAAAGAAGTATTGCCATGCTAACAGTTTTGCGCAAAACCTAATCCATTCCAGTTTGGGGATACACCTATCCTGAAAATTTGGTATAAATCTGTAAAGGGGTTTTGACTGCAGAGTTTCCATAAACATACAAAGTGTTGTATAGTCTGTCCTTTTCTATGTATATTAAACTTTTTTTTTTACAATAACACAAGTTTATTTACCCTTTTTTGACAGTAGTGCAAGGGACCTTGGGAGGGCGAGGGTAGCAAACCTTCCATCAAGGCCTGTTTCCAGTGCCATTTCATACACAGTATGAAATACAATTTCTTCATGATTTATATATTAAATATATTAATAATTCACTTGTTACATATATTTGGTTACATAGATTTACAAATTCTTTCTTTATAAATTTTTAACATTGTTTTTTCGCATATATCTTCATATATGAGACTGAAAGTATTACAATACAGTATAATATACTCTTTAATGATGTGATTTAGGTCAATAGTACTTAACATATATTTTCAAAACTTCATTTTACCCAGGTGGAGTAAATAGCATACATGACTATTACAACGACAACATTTTGAATAGAAATATTCTGTAGACCTAAAATGATATGCTTCAGTTTGATATCTATCTGTAATATTTCACTCAGCTGAAGCCATAAGTTCTTAATCCTAGTGCATTCATAGAGCATATGTTGTATATTTTCAGTTTCTCTACAGTAATCACAATATCTGGATTTGGTTTTGTTCCACTTAGAAATCAGTTTCCCACAGGGAAGTATATTATGAAGGATTTTGAATTTAAATTCTGAGTATTTTCTGTACTTGGTAGAGTTTGTAATATTTTTGTATATGTTTATCCATTCATGGTTCTGCATAGTAAGGTTAAGTTCCTTTTCCCACATTTTTTCTGAATAAGGTCGTTCAAATTTTTTATCTCTCAATATTGTGTAGAAGAATTTTGCATTGCAGTTATCATCAGATATATTATACGTTTTTAAACGTGTAGTGAAGATCAACCTATTAAGCAGTCTATCTTGGATGTATTTGCAATTTGAAAAATCTTTGTTTGTAGGTATTTACCAACTGCCTTTTTAATTATCATGAGTTCAGCAATCCAATTGTTTTTCTTTTGATGTTTAGAGATTAATTCTTGTTCACTTTGCCACATTCCATCCTTGTTTAAGACATCTTTCACATATATAAATCCACTTTTTATCCAATTGATTAAGAATAGAGTTTTTCCTTGAGATTTAAAATATTCATTTCCCCATATGCATTGAGTTCGTCTTGGGATACACCTATCCTGAAAATTTGGTATAAATCTGTAAAGGGGTTTTGACTGCAGAGTTTCCATAAACATACAAAGTGTTGCCATGGCAAAAGTACTTGCCCAATGTTGCTGTAATCCTTGTCTATTCCAGTTCCTCTTAGGATAAATAAATCTTAAAAATTTGTTTACCCACAAAATTACAAGTTTACAAAATTAAAAGAAAACAGAAAAAGTGTGGACATGGGAAAAAATGTTGCCCAAAGCCTACTCAGCTCCAGTTGCTTTTGGGATAAACATGTTCTGGAAATTTGGTAAAAATCTATGTAGGGTGGACTGCACGAGCACCTAGAGTAAGAAATCTAAAATTCGCCACATATCTGAAATTCGCCACATGTTGAAATACTAATAAAATAAATTAATTGAGGTGAAATTTGTTGAATGTAGAGTAAATTAAGGCTTTTTGAACTGAAAAATACCAATTTTAAGACAAAATATCATTTTCTTGTAAAATTAACTGAGGTTTTAGAGGTGGCGAATTGTAGATTCCTGGCGAATTTTAGATTTCTTACTCTACAAACTCTAGGCTCTATGACAAATATAACCCCCACCTTTATTGCTAAACAGAAATGACATTGCATGTTATAATATTTCTTCAACCTTACCACCTTTAATACGACAGTTATCTCTTACTTTAACCAAACGATTGAACCAGAACAAACCTTTATGAACATTGAACTTTCAAATCTACTTCAATCCTTTTCCTTTCATACTTTAAAAAAATATGAAGTTTGATACAAATCCTTCAACACTGTATGAAAAAGAGAAAAGAGGATCCCATTTCAGCTGGAAAAAGTTGGTATGGTGTTTAACTCATATACATATTTGTTTTACCAACCTGAAGAAATGAAAGAATTTGATTTCATTTGTAAAACACACTTAGTGTGACAATCCACACAGATTATGGACATACATCCCAAGAGGATTTTTTTGTTCATCAAAGTAAATGAGTAGCTTGTATAGACTGTCCTTTTCTGTGCATATTAAACTTGAATTTATGCCGATCTGACTCAACTCTGGCAGGCAGAACACTTCGGTGTTATTTTTATGTCAACTAAGAGTACCAATTATATTTTGCATAATAGATAATTACCTCGTATCAAACAGAAATTTGATTATATTCTTGAATGGGGGGGCAGGCAATAAACTGACAGGCTTTGTGCCATAAAGAGTCTTGTTTGAACAGCAGGAACTGAACAGTGCATAATATATACAGGCTTGCCTTAAGAAATCAAGTGAATAGTTAATGCATAAAAGACATAACAATATAACCATCCACAAATTAGATTGGAGGTGTACAACAGAGCTGGGATGCTGAGAAACATGTGTTTTGATGCTTGATACTTTGGATTTTTGTGTATGTGTTTTTTCTGACACACCACATTAGATATTAATCTGTCATTTTTATTTTTCATGCTAATCATGAAAACAGACTTCACCCACTGTGGCTGAATAGAAATGTGTTATTGCCCCAGGACACAGGGCTATAGAAAGTGACTTGGGTGTATCAATGAGGAAAGCAGAAGACATTATAGATGACCACTGACTAACAAGGATAAACAATTTATATTATAAAGCACTACCTTGTTGTTTGATTTGTTAAAACTTTTAAATATATCTAAGGGGTCAAGACTACATTATCTTTGCATGTGAAAACAATCTTTGGGAATTGTGAAATAAAAGTTACTGTTGTGGATAGAACATAATAAATTTATATGTCTAACAACTATTCCAGTGGCCCAATTGTGTGTTTAAAGTGAAGAAAATCGAACTGTATATTCAAACTAGTGGCCAGTATTTGGATTGATATCTGAAGGATTTCAAAGAAACGAAAATGGGAACAAACATGGATGAGACTGAATCGGGTTTCTTGTAAGTACATCTGGCCAATACATGGCATAATATTTGGAAAAAACCCACAAAATACATATCATCTGTGTGACATATCAGTTTGGGTTTTAACCATATGTAGTTGCAGTATATAGTTGTAGTTTACACATTTGTTATTAATGACACATGTATATAATATGCATGAACAATGAATCTACTAATTAGAAATGCCTTGCCCAAAGGCGGCTTATAAATCCCTGCAATTACATAATGTTTTACATGTGTGATGCTAGTTGATTCCCTAATTTTCACACGTGTTCCCTTATCCGATGTTTATTTAAAATTTAAACAATATTTTGACAATAATTCTTACAAATTTTCTCCATAGGGTGAAAACAGTTTACACTGGCAAAAACATGAAATTGAAAAAGTAAAATTCATTTTATTATTACAACAAAAAGATGGTCATTTTAAAAGAAAAGCAGATTTATGACACAAAATATGTTTGTATAATGAATAAACATTATAAAGACCGGAAGTGCGCAGACTACTCAAAACAATGCACTGCGCATATTTTTGCGTACAATTATCTGAGGCAATAACTGGACGATCGCCGATAATAGAGAATCAAACGATACAGACAAAATATAGTGCGACAAATAGGTGTATAACAACATATTTACAATAATATTTAGGGATTAATAAATGAAACCGGTCTTTATAATAGAAATAAAGTCCTCAGTTTTGTGATTTATAAGCCCATATAATTCACAAATTTCCGGCGAATAACGGACGTAGCGCTCGTCCGTTATTCGCCGGAAATTTGTGAATTATCTGGGGTTATAAATCACAAAACCTCGGACTTTATTTCTACATTGAATTTCAATGGAGTAATGCATTCCAGTAGGAAAAACTAACAACAAAGAAGTAACTAAAATGTCAGGCATATCTCAAAACCAGTGCTCCAGCTAAGTTTACTCTTGAAGTCCACAATGTTATGTGATTGATAAATAAACAATATGTAAGGCAAGAAGTTAACCAATATGCTAATGCATATTGATAAGCATATAACAGTACAGCAGATCATGCATAAACATGTTGCCGCTGCATGTAAGCATTGCATCTTGCACTAAAATTCCATTAGCAACATGGATGCAGCATTAGCAAACGATTCACAATTTTTTGTATGAATCCAAAGAACAACCTTCAATAAGTGGTATAATTAGATTATTGGCCTATCATTTGCAAAATATTTTGTTAACCACTTATGACAACAAATACTTATGGCCTTGCACTTCAATTCAGTTGAAGTGAACTATTTAAAATATTTGTATTTGTTCACTTGTTTCTCTAATTAGCTTCTTTGACCACTATTTTCCAAAGCAGTTGTAAGTTCACAATCATGTCACATTTACAAGTCATGGCAACGATTACTGATGATAAAACAGCAGACCAAAGTCAACCATGCAGATAGGAAGAAATTGAATATTCCTGGCCCCTGGATTTTTATTTAGTATATGACACTATCTGTGATGATCTTATTGGCCAAGAATGTTAAGTGGCTAGAAATGTCCCTTTTCTTACCACATTATGTAAATCATAGCATGTCATTTATTACATGAACTTTTAGTGGCTTTTATTTGTCAAACTCACAGAACTTTGGCCTGCATTAAGCAAAAGCTTTGTTACTTGTATTTAAACCACTAAGATAATAAAAGTTTATGGCATCTTACAAATTAATAACAATACATAACTTTCCACTGAAACTGAAAAATTTTGTCACAAAATTGGACAAGTGTAAATGCATGAACAAAAAAAAATGTTCACGGTTTCCTAATGTAAGATGCATCACCATTGGCAATAGGCTAATATTTTAATAAGGAAAACAAAACTTAATAGCTGATCCAACAATAAAGTTGAAATTGAAATGACATGCTGCAAACTTTGGTGTATTGTTACAGGCTGTAAAGTGCCATTGCCACTGCAATCAAGAGTTGATTTTATCTGTGATATTTGCACACATCCCCCCCCTTCTGAAAAATGGCAGCGCCCACGGGGCATTTATTGGGATAAATACGGTACTTCATATTCAAGGGGAAATCATCAAGTATTCTATATTTAAAAAGAAAAATGTTTGAGGATGAGAAAAATGAGATATCAAAAAGGAAAATAAATATATTAGAACAGACTCATCCACAGAATTTGAACCTTTCGGCCGTCGAGAAACTTCGGGACAGAAAGGTTAAGGGAATATAATTGAAAAGACATCTGATACCATAACATACTAAATGGCTAAGCCAGGATGAGAAACCCCCAAAATACTTTTGTTTGTTAAACATAACAATTACCCAGAAAAATGCAGTCAAAGAAAGTTAAGAATTTTTTTATTAAGTTTTTTAGAAAAAGCTTGGTGTAGTGATTTTGAAAACATTAAATAATAGCTTCCAGTTTGAAAAGGTTACATTACTGATATTCCCAAAGGAAAAACCAAGAAAAATCTGATATCCCTCATCAATGCCTTTAGTCGTGTATGTAAGATAGCAGTATCTGCTTACCTAATATTTGTCCAAATTAATAAGCATGATACAACCTGGTTTTATATCTGGTATACATATTGGTGAGAGTTTGTGGTTAATGCATGACATTATGGATTTACCAGATAGATATAGTACCTCGCAGGATACCTCATATTTATTGACTTTCAACAAGTTTTTGATTTCATTAATAACTCTCAGTTTTTTTCTTATTCAACAAAAACCTAGTGTGGTGGATGCAACTTTTCAATCAAGACCTAAAAGGTGTACAATGTAAAGTACCACAATGTGGTTTTGTGTCTGATGCAATTAACACAGACTGTAAATGTAAATGGGCTGACCCTATTTCTCCTTAGCTGTATATTCTTGCAGGTCAAATACAGATTTGTCCTTTATGGAATCCTGAGCACTAACCAATATCTACATAAAAGAGAAATGTCAGAAACTTCATTCTGTCCTAGACCAAATGATACAACAGAAAGTGCTGTCCATTTATTTACTCAGTGAAAAGAATGAAACATTTTTAAGTGCGAGCCTCGAAAGAGCTTGCGCTTCTACACATCACTTTTTTTTCTGTCTCCGGACTTTCATCAATTGTGGCGCAGTGTGATGAGTTTTTGTCTGCTCACTGAAGTTAAGCTACGTTAGTACTTGGATGGGTGACCGTCTGAGTTCTGGACCAGCTGTGGGATGTGTCTGAATTGGAATTTTTTTGTGTCCCCAGACTTTTGTAAATTCTAGTGCACTACTCGTGTCTCTGATGGCTTTGTGCTCACACTAGGGGACCAAAACACCTTCAATAAGACAAAAATTAGGATTAACTTAAATGATTTCAACTTAATACATGGCTATCTATTCAGATATCAAACTTAATATTCCACTAAATACAATAATAGTTGTTCTAAAAAAGTATAAGTTTGAGATAATGTGTTTCCATATGTGTAAATATGATTTGAGAACAAACTCTGATAACTGATTTGTGAATATTTCTCTCTATACTTGCTTAGCATTTATATTGCAAATAGCATACACATTCACATCAACATAGGGACTGACAAAATGTTATAGAACTTGTAAAGGTAACTTTTAAAATATTATTATTATTATTGTTGAATAAAATTATATAAGCCGCAGAATTTGTAATTTTACAGTGTATTAAACCTAGAGCAGAAAACTTGACAATTGCTTGGGAAAGCAATTCTCTGAACAACTTTGCGTGCTTACCAACAATTATCCAACAAATACTAATAAAGTGAAACAGAAAGAGCACTATTGTAAGGATGCATATCATAAAGTAATAAATATATGTACACAACAAGTTCTATATAAATAGACTTTGAGAATTTAGAAACTGTTATACATATATCAATACAGACATTTATTCAACTTTTTATACCTAACAGCATGTAACAGAAGTATCAGTGTTACAACAGAAAATTCAATCAACCATATGTTTATATGTGTAATATAGGTTTTACAAACAAGATAAAGTTATATTACATTTTCTGTCATTTAATCAGCCTGTACATGCAAACTGACATATTATTTCTCAATGAAGAAATAGTATGAGAGATGCCCATACCCCACAGTCTGTGGAAACACTGTGTAACTGATAAGGTGCCTGTCAGAACAGTGTGTTTGTTATGCAAAGGATACAGGATAAATAACACTAAAAAAGGGAAAATGTATGAAGACAAAATATCAAAATATGACAGCAGCAAGATAAAAGCATTAATGTGCAAACTAAAAGTTTTGAAGCTGTAAAATTTACTTCTTGGAATAGAATTATGTATAGCTGGAGACAACACAATTGTCATCTAATAATCAGTTATAGTTATCCATATAGCTTTGTGGTAGTAGAAATGTCTGAAAAGGTAGTAAAAAGGTCCAAAGGCACACCATAATGTCGCACAACTACATCCTTTAAGGAAAATCCCTGCAAAATCTGAATTTTCCTACCTTACAGCTGTGGATATCTGAACGGAACAAGATTTTCAAACCCAACATTAGAAATTTGATATGTCCCAGTACACAAAGACCACACCAAGGCAACGTCATGACATTTGTATGACTACACCCCCCCCCCCCCCACCCCCCCAGGAATATCCCTGCCAAGTTGGAACTTCTTCTACCTTAGGGTTGAAGGTCTGGCCTAGACAAAATCAAAAAGTCCAAAATCAGAAATTTTTTAAGTCCATGTGGAGAGAACTAAGGTTAAAGACCAAATCATTAATGTTGGAACATTCGATGTGTTCCAAGAAACATCCCTGCTAAGTTTGAAGTTATATGAAAATAGAAGCAGTTTTAATTGATATATTGACTTCTGTAATATCTACTTTGACAATTACAGCCTTATACAATTCTTCTTGTGATGAAAAACTGCAAAGTATTGATGCTGGTGTATTTAAGCGCATTTCTCAACTGCATTTATTCTTGAGAAAATATATAGCAAACTGAAAACCAAACATTCTTGACTCAATGACCAATTATCAATAAATTAACTTCAAAACGATTTTTA
Source organism: Sabellastarte sp. h YS-2021 (assembly GCA_964017235.1). Lineage (NCBI taxonomy): Eukaryota > Metazoa > Annelida > Polychaeta > Sabellida > Sabellidae > Sabellastarte > Sabellastarte sp. h YS-2021. The sequence continues at coordinate 151,416,766 of OZ024927.1, forward strand.
ATATTGTGTTTAAAAACTTCAAAACGATTTTTAATATTGTGTTTAAAAATAATTTCTCCATCTACAAAGCCATCTTGTTTTTGTGTTTAAGACCAACCTTGTTCAGGCCTGATTCCCAGAACAGAAGGTGAAAGTAGAATTGCATACAAGATTTAAAACAACTCTTTCATGGAAAGAGACTTTGAAAGGTCTTAGTTGGTGTTTTACATCCCTTTCAAGAGATTAAAATTATATCAGGACAGGTTATCAGAAAACTCCATATGTTGTTATGGGCTGGAATTGAACCCACGACCACAGAGATGACAGCCAACTTATTAAAGGCCAAACTTGTTCACCACTCAGCCACTGAATACTTGCCAACTTAACTTTCAAAGTCCTAAATCAAAGGTAATATTCTCCTCTCTTTGAAGTAAAATGTATCCCACCTTTGGTCTTAGGAGCTAAAGATGTGAAACCATCTTGCAGGAAATCATTGACTTGGAATAATAATAAAGCAGGAGAGATTTGACCTTTAAATGTTCCTTCAAGGTCAAAAACTAAACCTTGTATATCATACTTTTTATTGGCTCTAACGTTTTACAATTTTAACTCATTTCATAATCAAAGACGGGTTTTATTTTAATTTAATGGGCGAGTTCAGTTATCACAGTCCTATTTGTGTATGGCTTAAGGTAATATATTTACTTTAACTGTAAGACCGTGCACAATATTTATTTTTACTGAATTTACCAGAAAGTATCCTTCATACAACATTGCATGTACAATGCACTGGAGCAGTGAATTCTCTTCTCATACTGATGAAATGCTATTCATGATCCCACTTCAATCTTTGATATTGGAGAATTGTCTCGAATAAACGGGAAATCATGTCTCAAATTTATGCAAAGAAATTTAGGTTGAAAGTTACCATTTTCCAGTTGGTTGGTTCAAAAACTTGATTATGATAATGACAAACTGGATTGTTTATATAGTTATCGAAAACCTCAAAGGTGTTATTAAGTGAAACAGAACGTCCCAATACGAATTTACATGTTTGTTCTGTGACTTCTATTTATATATACATGTATATATATATATATTTTTTTTTACTTAGTAACACACTAATTTTTCACAAGTTTATACGAAAAACTTTTTATAAGCATAACATAACTAGAATTAAATGTTGTAGATATTGGAGGCTCTACTTATTAGGAGTCTACCGAATATGTTGTCTAGTTACTTATTTTCATTTATAAGCACGAGCTCTAGTGAGGCTCACGCTTCTAGAGATCACTTTTTTTTTTGTCTGTGGACTTTCATGAATTTTAGCACAGCGTGACGACAGTATGTCTGTTCACTGAAGTTAAGCGGCAATGGGCTACATTAGTACTGGGATGGGTGACCGCTTCGGTGCACTACTCGTGTTTCTGATGGCTTTGCAGCTCATGTTAAGAGACCGAAACCCCTTTTGGCCTTGGTTTTTCTGGATTTGTAATTGACTCTTGGTTTCTCAGTTTGTAATATAAAGCCATGTAGCCACATTCATGTTCAAACTTAAAGTAAATGATTCCAAGAAGATAAAATAAAATAATCAAAATATTTCCTTTTTAAGTAAATCAAAAATTGTGCATATATCTATTTAACGTTTCTGTGCTGATGATTTATTTTGGGATATATTTTAGTGTACTCAGAAACATCTTCATTTAGTACAAACTATATTTCTCACTCATGCCAAAAAAACCCACAAATAATCACAATGTAACAGTTTTCAGAAAAAATAATAAAATTAGTGGGCACTTACAATACGGTAATGAGAAGGACTGTATAGATTTTCCAGGTAGCAATAGCAGACATGACAGATTCTGGCTTCATGACTACAATTGGGTTTTCCAAATTCTCAAAGATAATTACAATGTTGTTTTTTTAAATTTGCAGATGACTGATTATTGTCAAACTCTGTATTTATTGATTTTTTACTGCCTCAAGCAGTATTTTGTCCAATTTCTGAATTCCTATTAGTCTTCCTGGGAGGCTAGGGATCCAACTCAGGATAGCATTTAAGTCACAGTACACCAGACAACTTGCTTCAACTTTATTAGACTTAATTGTCAGTTTTTCAGTTACCTTTTCATAATGAACACAAATCTTTATCAAAAATAAGTAAAAATCAGTGTGCAATAACTGCGGAGTCTACTACACTTTGGTATATTCAATTTTAGCTGTTTTAAGGCAATATGTATTTTGTTGCACTTTTTGTATTGTGCAACTGAAGTAAAAGCAGAATCTTTAAGCATATTCCAATTTATCATCTCTGGTTTATATTTAAGTAATAAATTATTTTGAGTAAATAGAAAGACAGCTCAATTTTTACCACATGTAAAGAGGCTTACAATAGGTTTAATTCATTGTCTATAAATTACAACCCATGGTATTACATTGGTAAAAGGGGCTACTGTTTGTAGTAAGTAAAAAAGTAAGGTTCTTTTCAAAGATTTAAAGATATATTTTTCTACTTATTAAAACAGGATAATTTTCCTTGACTTTAGAAATGTAGCCACAAATACAATGAACACTAAATAAATGTGAAAAATCGTAAAGTGTGGGAAATGTTAAAGCTGAGAAACAATATGAAACCTTTAGACTCTTACACAAAGTACTTTTCACTAAATTTATCTGTCTGTGCATAAAAAAATTATAACAGGATGAACACTGATTCTAACATAGGAGAAAGAAAAAGGAAAGCAAAGTTTGTTAGCATTGGGTGTCAACCAAATTCAACCTGCGGTTACCATACCACTGGTTACCCAGTATTCTGAAAAGAAAATGAATGGAATATAAATACAAGTGGATGTTAAAACTATTTGATTTAGGCACGTTTGGTTTGCCAACCACTAACTGATAAATTTGTGTAGGTGATAGTTTCTTTTGCATTGAAAAACTATCATCTGTATGTTATATGTCTGTCATAAAATAATTTTACAAAGCATACATAATATGTGACCTTAATAAACTGGTCTCAAATGACAACCTTCCATACTAAAACATGTTCAGGATAGCTATTAGTAGTACATTAGGATATGCAAATATGAATGTTTGATACAAGCATAATTTTTATGCCAATAAAATGAGATGGTTTTCACAATTTATCTTTTTCTAGAGTACTTGTAACTTTTCACCGATGAACTCTTATTTAAGGCAGAAATTAAGGATGATTTATGTATTTATATTGAATGAACCATTGCCATTATTAACTAAAAGTTAATGTTTACATGCTTTACATATTCTTTTCACATGATTGAAGCACATCAAGTGCAAAAATCAATGTACCATGCTAAGAGAAGATATTATTAGACAAAAAAGTTATCCACCTCATAATTTACGCACATATTACCAGCCTACGGTTATTAAGTCTGATTTCTCATTCACGTAATCAGTTGTTTGCGTATTCCAAATTCACCACAACAGAAGATAGAAATTAATAGGATGAATAAAACTAACAAACAACTATCTCTAGAATAAACAGATACCCAATTATTGTTTACAGTACACAGAAGTGAAAGTTCAAGGTTCAAGGACAATTAAGAATACAAAGGAATGGAAAAGAACAACAACAATTGCCCTCTGTGTAAAATGGTATTATATCTGTCAGTCAGTAATGGCAAAAATTCGAAATATATTCAAAAGAAAAGTATAGAAAGACACAGAAATATGCCACTAAGTTTAATGGCAACATTCAAATGAGATGAATTGTCATGATTTATTTACAAACCATAAGGAGACAAAACAAAATTAAGAGACTACTAATGAAATTTAAATTTACTAAATTTGAGTGCAGAGAGTTGGACTGTTTGAATTTATCTGGCTTTTGCATTACTTTCAACTCATTCTATAGATAATATCATCACAGGTTGTTTTTGAGGAGGAGGAAGCAGCACCTACTTGACAGGAAAAGATTTCACTCCAAGACATTAAGATCTTACTTAATCAAAATGTTGATGCATTTACAGATTTCTCACCTAGAAGCATCATCAAAAAACCATCTTGTGGAAGCTTAAGTTATCACTGGTTTGACAGAGTTGATGCACTTTCCCTCAGACAAAGCTGTTTTGGTATTTTTGGATATACTCCCGACACATCTTTTAGTATTTTAAATGATTAACAGTAGAATACAACACAGGCCACTCTATACACATCAGTTATGCTTCTTTGAAATGAGGTATGACCTTGCCATGCACATAATAATGTTTATTTTAGCATCACATAGGAATCAGAAATTTTTAAATGCTCTTTCACCTTTTCATTTTGGGTTTTAAGATGCTCAGTATTCTCCCCACTTAACTACTGGACCACTTTAAACCAGGGCAAAGTTTCACATCCACAACAGGAAGGCAACCTTAAATTCAAGATTATGGGCTTTCACACTATTCTGGACAAACAGGTCTGCATATCTGCACAGTTATGCAAGGTACACCAAATAGGACGGGATTGTGGCTGTGGGTTGGTAAACGTGTCCATATTTTTATAATTGTAAGATCTCACAATGATAACATAGTTGAACATGGCTATAACAGTAGTTAAGAATCACTTAAAATTGGGATATTATTGCAGCAGTCACATATCCCATGAGAAGTTATAAAATTTCAAAATCCACTCTTCAGGGACCAGCAGACCCACAAAGTTTCTTCAATATGAAATAATTGCAAACACTTTCAAAATAGAGCTAAATGTGCTAGGTTTGCAGACATTTGGGGATGGATTCAAATGTTTTACCCTATATTTCTGAGACACACAGGATCTTGGCATCAGACCCAGATATAGACTTATACACAGTTGCTTTGATGAACACTTAAAATGATGGTCCTCCCCCACTGGGTCCTATCTACTGTGCAGGTTAAAGAACCTCAGGGACATTGACAAATGCTCATCCGTAAGACTTTATCTTACAGTTTGGGGAAGGTCATCTGCTTGGGCTATACAGTCTATACTTGTGTAGTCAGAATGGGCCAAATGGTGCCTTGAATCCTGTAGTAAATGAGATGTTGCAGGCAGTACAAATACCAAGTGTACAATAAAATAGAATTTCCTACTGGGGGAAAGCCAGAAAAGTAAAACCCAAAAATGAGGCATGGGTTTTAAAGATGTTCTGTGGGCTACACCCAGAGAGAAAGTAAATGGAGATGTTATAATTCATCTATTTTTTTAAAAAAAATCCTGTAACAGGCAGTTTTAACGTGAAAGTACGGCAGAACCTCTGTTCTATATTATCAACCTTTCAAGGAAGAGTCTCATTGTGGATAGTATGTGGTCAGGATATTTAGTGGATAACAAACCAAACTTAATGTGATTCAGGTGAAAACATGGAAAACCCCATTAAGAGAGTGAACAAGAATACTAGAGATTTAATTTGATGAGTGGAATAATAGCATTACAATATATAGTCTACAGGCATAAAGATGATTGAAAAGTTATCCCAAAGGAAATGTATAATTTATCACAAATGAGTCCACTCTTTATGATAGAAGAATTATCTATTTCTTGAAACAGAAATTCTAAGCCAGGTTTATTGTAAACTGAATTCATTATATGTTTCACTTTGAATCTAACTTAGCTCAGGTAATGCCGATTCCGCTAAGGTAGAAGACGGATTTATTTTTTTCACTTTTCAAAGCAAGAAGTAATCATTATATAAATGGGGGAAAAAACTATGCAGCATAAGGAGAAAAAGGTCTTTCAAAGCTTTGCATGGTCACAAGAATCTAAATATAACTGTTTTGGGGGTCAAGTAAGTTTATTAACACAAAAGAAAAAAAAGTGGGAATAAAAAAACTTAAACACTGCAAACTACACCTGAAAGACAATTATTTGGTGAAGAATCTTAAACTTGGTGGTATAGTCATGTCAAACACAGCTCTGTATGGATAAAATGAAAGTCGTTATAGCATGACCAAGCTAAAACTATCAATATATATCATTTGAAAAATATCTTAAGTATTTTATGCACAGATACCTCTGCCAAGGAGGTTATATTTTTAGTTATGCAAAATATCTCAAAAAGATATAGGCACATTTCAAAGAAATTTTCATGTTTTCACTTTGTTTTAAGTGGTAATCCCAATCAGCCTATGCATCAAGCAATTTGAAAGGATGTTTTATCATTTCTCTAATTAGCAATACTAGAACGTGTTTGCCTTGCCAGAGGTTTGTGCTCCCCTAGTGCTCTTGTTAGTGAAACATAATTTGCCAACAGCAAACAACCAAAGATAATGTTTATTCAGTAAGATATGGCCCAGTACTTTTTAACATTATGATGTGCATATTCACATGATGAAAAACTCTCAATGAAATCTGTGAAAAAATTAGTGATAATGTATTTAAAATGTTTATATGTAACAAAAACAAGCAATCAGTGCACCTGAATGGGCTCTTTGTCAGCTGACTGTGTGTTTTAGTAAAAGTGAAAGAAAAAAAGGTCTCAAAAGTTGTGCCCTGAAAATGGTATTCAGAAGTCAAGTACAAAGTTCGGTGTTAAGGTGTAAAAAGTAGGTGGAAAGCATATTTCAACAAAATACCGTAAATGCAATAGTTTTCAAGTCACAACTGATTTACTCAACAGTAAGAACCGTAAAGTAGCTATTGCTCATCAATGCAAGGAGCTACATGTCTGCAATTTTACTATGCTATAGCTGACCAAAAAGTAGATGCAAAATATTTTCAAAGAAAATTCTCTAGAAGCAATAGTTTTCAAGTTACAAGCGATTTACACAACAGTGATACCCTGAAAGTAGCTATTATTCAGCTATGCAATGAGCTACAGGTCTGCAACTCCACTATGTTATAGCTGACTGAAAAGTAGGTGAATAACATATTTAAACAAAATACTGTAACCGCAGTAGTTTTCAAGTTACAACTGATTTACTCAACCGTGATAACCTGAAAGTAGCTATTGCACAGCTGCACTACGAGCTACAGGTATAACATTTTACTATGTTGTAGCTGACCCAAAAGTAGATGAATAATGTATTTCAAGAAAATTATCTAAATGCAAAAGTTTTCAAGTTATAAATGATTTACTCAACAGTGAAAACCTGAAAATAGCTTTTGTTCAGCTATGCAATGAGCTACAGGTCTGCAATTTTACTATGTTATAGCTGAACCAAAAGTAGGTGAACAACAACTTTGAAGAAAATACTCCAAATGCAAAGTTTCAAGTTACAATTGATTTACTCAACAGTGATAACCTCAAAGTAGCTATTGATCAGCTATGCAATGAGCTACTGGTCTCCAATTTTACTACATTATAGCTGACCCAAAAGTAGCTGAAAAACATATTTATACAAAATTCTCTAACTGCAAGTTTTCAAGTTACAAGTAATTTTACTCAATATGGAAGGTAATGAAAAGTCAGAAACTAGCTATTACTCACTTAGCTATTGGGATAGACTCCCAAGTTACTCACCATGTTGTAACTACACAAAAAGTAGCTGAATAACATATTTTAACAAAAAGCTTAAAATGCAATACTTTTCAAGTTATAAGTGATTTAGTGCATGATTTCAGGAATTTTAATGCATAAAAAATAATTTTAAAAAATCATAAAAAAAATAATTAAGAAAGATCCAGGCCTAATGCTTACCCAAGGGAATCTTCTAGTGGCCTAGTACATATATGCAAGATTAGAGACAAATCCCTGCAATAGTCAATGAGAAACTAAGTGATTAAGTGCATTTCATGAATTTAATGCATTAAATATTGTTTTAAAAATTCATAAAAAATAGACAGATCCAGGCCTGATACTCGTACCAGGGAATCTACTTGTGGCCCACTATATATATGCAAGATATGAGAGAAATCCCTGCAATAATCGATGACAAAATTGTGATAAAGTGTCGAAACTTTCACACTTTTGAGGGTGGTACCTCACTTGTAATGGCTCTAGCAGACTTGCATGCCTTGAACAATTTTTCATCCTCGATGGATAAGGTATCTTTTTAAAAAAAACAGCTTGTCTCTGCCATAAAAAATAGCAAGCCAGGCATAGTTTCCACCAGGGATAGGATTACGAACGATAATTAGACTATTCCTAACTTAGACTTCAAGTAAGAAATGAGAACATAGTCATGAACAATCCTAACTATTGTTTGGTGAATGTAGATTTCAAGAAAAATTTAAGTGAAAAACCTTCTCTTACTTAGATCTGAAAATAACCTTATCAAAGTACTGTTCATGAATCCAGCCACAATTAACCATTCCATTGGTGTTATTTTGACTCCTGACTCCCCATTAAGGCAGCTAGGAGTGTAATCTTGTCAGTCATACAACCAAACTTTGTTCTTGTGAAAGGGAGGAACATAATCATGGTAATCACAGGTGCCCATCATAAATATTCAACAATCAACATCTTTAAAAACCTCACCAGTTGTTATTGGTTTATATTGTTATACTTAGCACAATATCTCCTTTTCTAAAGACTAAAGCGCTATTTGATACGTCCCAAATACACAAGTACAGCCCAAACACTTGTAAATGACATTCCCCTCACTGAAGGGTAGAGTCTTGGGGATGACCATTATTGAAGATAATAATAATGATCGAAACATACATATAAAGTGTTGAATTGATATGACCATCCCCTTGGGCACTACTGTTCAAAAATGTAGTGTCAATTATCAGGCCCAAGTCATTATCAGAACAAGTGATCAGTGCCCGTGAACAGGCTCTGTGTCAGCTGACTGTGTGTTTGGAGTTTCAGAGTAGAAAAGAAAGAAGAAAATACTGTAAATGCAATAGTTTTCGAGTTACAACTGATTTACTCAACAGTGAGAATCTCAAAGCAGATTTGGCTCAGCTATGGAATGAGCTACAGGTCTTCAATTTAACTATGGTATAGCTGACCCAAAAGTAGGTGAATAACAAATTTAAACAAAATTCTCTAAAAGAAATATTTTCAAGTTACAACTAATTTACTTAACAGCGAAAACCTGAAATATTTTCAAGTTACAACTGATTTACTTAACAGCAAAAAACTTGAGAGTAGCTATTGCACAGCTGTGCAATGCGCTACAAATCTACAATTTCACTATGTTATACTTGACCCATAAGTAGGTGAATAATACAAACAAAATTCTCTAAATGCAATAGTTTTTGAGTTACAACCAATTTACTCAACAGTGAGAGCCTCAAAGTAGCTATTGCTCAGCTATGCCATGTGCTACAGGTCTGCAATTTTACTATGTTGTAGCTGATACAAAAGTAGGTGAATAATATATTTAAACAAAATACTCTAAATGCAATAGTTTTCATGTCACAACTGATTTACTCAACAGTGATAACCTCAAAGTAGCTATTACTCAGCTATGCAATGAGATACAGGTCTAATATAAATAAAATTCTCTAAATGCAAAGTTCTTCAAATGCAATAGTTTTTGAGTTACAACTGATTTACTCAACAGTGAGAACCTCAAAGTAGCTATTGCTCAGCTATTCCATGAGCTACAGGTCTGTGAGAACCTCAAAGTAGCTATTGCTCAGCTATGCAATGAGCTACAGGTCCGCAATTTCACTATGTTATAGCTGATCCAAAAGTAGGTGAATAACATATTTAAAGAAAATACTCTAAATGCAATAGTTTTCAAGTTACAAGCGATTTACTCAACAGTGATAACCTCAAAGTAGATATTATTCAGCTATGCAATGAAATACAGGCCTGTAATTTTACTATGTTATAGCTGACCCCAAAGTAGCTGAATAATATATTTATACAAAATTCTCTAAATGCAATAGTTTCAAGTTACAAGTGATTTTACTCATTATGGAAGTTACTGAAAAGTAAAAAAAAACTAGTTATTACTCACTTAGCTATTGGGATAGACTCCCAACTTAACAAGTTTTAGCTGTACATATATGCAAGAGTAGAGAGAAATCCCTGAAATAGTTAATGAGAAAATTGATAAAGTGTTGAAATTTTTACACTTAGGGTGGGGGTACCTGACTTGTAATGGCTCTGGGGAACAGACGAACAAACAGATCTGCATGCCTTGAACAATTTTCATCCTCGATAGATAAGGTATCTTTAAAAAAACAGCATGTCTCTGGGGCTTGTACTTTTGGAGGAATTGTTCATATGGACGCCAACACAGATGCTGCAGAGTGATGCCATAATGTCAGCTGACTGAAAATCAGCTGACATAAAAAGGAAGTATTGACGAGTGGATGGTTACGACAGGGGATATGCTACTCTAGAAAGGTGTGTCTTGAGATTACTCCGAAAGCCAGCCATGGTCTGTTGGTCCCTGATCATCTGGAGAAGTTCAATTCATTCAGATGGTGCAGCATGAGTGAAACTGTGCCTGCCAACATTTTTCTTTGTTTTAGTGGAGGTTATTCTAAGTTGTTTACCATGAGTGAGATGGCTTGCTTTTATAAGGGATGATAAGTAGGGGATGTTGGTTGTAGTTGATTAACTTCTAAACCAGAGGGTTGTATTTGTACCGGATTGTTAGTTTCATGTGGAGCCTGTGAAATTTCTCTAAGAAAAGGAGATATGTGCAAGTACCTATTCAGCCTAAAAACAGTGCGGCATATGGCATTCTGTAATTTTTGGAGTTTATGTATATTTGCTTGACTGATGCTATATTTAAGCGAATTGCAGTATTCTAGACTGTAACTTACAAGTGCAGTCACCACTTTGACTAGCGTTGAAATCCTGATATTTAAGAGGTCTACAGAAGTCCTTAACATGGTAATAGTAGGATTTGCATACTGAGTATATTTGGGAAAAGAAGGAATTTCCCTGTTTCAAAATGTCACCCATATTCCTTATTTTGTTTGCAGGGGTTGTGTCTTTGTCCAGCAAATGTAACAAGAAAAGAGGGTTCAATTTGTTTCTGATGGTCTCCTCACAGATAGTTTTTGCTGCTTCCCAAGGGAGATTGAGACTTATTGTTATGACCAAGCTTTTTCTATCGTAGTACTCTTTTGGGTCAAAGAACCAATCTAAATCACAATTTTTCTGGGATATTCTAGCTTTCTCCCATTTGTTACAGGATAAATCATAGCAGCACCTCCAGTTTAAAATTGCTGGGTCTAATATGATCGATGTACTTGTATATTAATATCACAAACTTCTAAACCACTAGGCCATAAACATTAGATGCAAGGTCTCCTGTTGTATATAAAACATTGAACGCATAACCAAATCAATGTATAGAGGAAAAAGGTTCATCCTTGGATTAACAAACTTGACCTATAGAGTCCCACTTATAGAGATGAAAGCCACTAATGATGAATAGACAAAATGTTTAAGTATAATCTGTCCTTGACCAAGATTAAGGCTGATCAACATGCCCTTTCCTTGGAAAAAAGATTTTAGACCAGATTAAAATATGATTTAAAATATTTAGTCTGGAAGTATTTCATTCGGATAGTATTAGCAACACAGTTATAGATTTATGGTCATTATGTGCATTCCCAAAAATTTCAAATGATGGTATTTTGAATCCCCAAGTTATTTAATATCTAATATCAGTAATTTACTTCTGCAGAAGAAACATTTCCTCTTTTGTTCAGTGAATGGATGAAGAGATACCCTTTTGCCACATTTCTGGATGAGGTATACTGAGGAAATACCAAGGTTAGGCAAAATTCTCATGGCAGCCTCTATCACCCAAACATGTGACTATCTGGGACCGATTTTATAGGCATTTGAAAATAAAATAATAATCATTCAAGTTAGGAAACAGGGACAGGAATGAAGTACCATGAGCCAACAAGGGAATGCACAGTACCACACTGGTCCTGCTGGTAGAAACACAGGGTGGCTTTTTTGTAATTATATCAGGGCTGATCCTGCAATTGTCCATTGGGTAAGATGTATTAACGCAACAAAAAACAAATATTTCTGCGTTCCAACTTTTACTTGATGCCAGCATATAACAGTAGGAGTCTGGGTTAATGTGATTCTGATCATTTACCAAGATAGTATAAATATAATCCTGATGGCTGATGCAGTATACGTCAATAAAATAACAGAGAACATTAAGGACAGTATTACTTTGAATGGTTGCATTTTCTTGTTTCTTGTACTATTTATTGTGTTCTTCTCTCTGAAGATATGCCATAATTTACAACATGTTATTATGGCAATCAGTTTTGAAATCACAGCTGCATGCCAGTGCAAAAGTGGTGTGACAGTGATATATAAGCTCTATTTTACCGAATGTTTCCAAAGACAGCATCTGGTAAGAGAGTATACCTAGTGATGTGAGCTTCCTGGATCTGATAATGATCAGAATAGCTGTGAAAATATGTTGTCAGTATATTCTGGTTCACAAAATAGATAGGTACAAGGTAGATACTGATTCACTATGAAATAGTCTAACATTATAAGTACTATTACTACATGACAAAGCACCAAAAATTGTTTATGAACCTAAATCAAAGTTGAGACCAACAAAGGGTCTTTTGACATGATCCATTTAAAAGTTTTGACAATGGTCCAAACAAAAAGCATGAATTCAATTAACATTTGTGCCTTTTATCTGTAGGTTTAAATCAGATGATAGGTCTTTGCAAAAACATTTCTATTGCATATTTACCACGAGCCCTACCTCTCATTAGACAAGTACATTTGTCTTGTCTTCCTCTGTCTTAAGTTACAGACATTTTGGTATTTTCCATTGTTCTTTTTGCCATACACTAGATGTTTCATTAATTAAGAACAGAACAGAGACAGTACGTACAGAAACTGGTGTTTTTTGTAAAAAAAAACACTGCATCTTTTCTCTAAAATTCTAGAACAAATGACACTGGGAGTGCAATACCTAATAGGGAGAATGATTTTTGTCAATTAGATGTAGCCTGGATATAGACTTTGATGATCGACGAACAGTCAGAAATACCTCAAAGCACAAAGTTATGAATCTATAGCAAGTATCTCGAAATAATAGAAAGATGACTTTAGTGTTGTTAATGTAAAAGGGTTTTCTTTCCACACAGAGAAACAATATATTTATGTTGCCTCTTCCTGAAAACACTTCTAAATGCACCAAATGTTACATTTGATATGATTTTTATCCTGGTATACTTTATATTTTGAAACCATGTTGCCTCCAAAACAAATTTTAGATGATGTAATCTTGTTTCACTTATCACATCCCAGATATCATAAATTGCATATGTACTTAATTGTATTTTATGACCAACTTTAAAAAAACAAAACAAAAAAAACAATAACACTCCATATGATATGACTGGTTGTGAAGCTTGGATGTAATTTAACTGTTTTTTCAAGCACAAACAATACAGAACAAAAAGGTTCCTGCAGGTATTCATTTAATGAATGTCATATAAGAGGACATTTTGGTCTACTCAATCAGGTGACATTACGATATCTGGTCATACAAGTCAAATTTTGAACAAGTGATCATGAGGGCCTCATGTATGTAAAATTAGAAAACAATTCTGTTATTGGCTGAACATTTTTTTTTTGACAGACCACATACTAAACCTGCCATAAAACAATAAAGATTAAGAATATGCCCCAATGGGGCACTGTCTCAGCTTCCATTCCATGAAAGTAGCTTTAACCATTTATTTGCATCGATAATTTATGGCATGCCTGCAACACCAAAATTCATATGTAAATGCCAAAAAAGATATAGATGAGTTTTCATCTAAAATCTAATGAGTTCATAGTATCTAAAACTAAGCTCTGAATTGCTATCTATCTCTTACAATTTCAGAAACTTTCTTATTTTGACAAAACTCCAAGATGACCAAAAAATGAATAATTTTTAAAATTAACTTGCACCTTGTTATTTCCATTAAAAAGTTATACTTGGTGCATCAAATTATGATATAATTATGGCTTCCATTTGCAAGTTAAACTTTCAAAGTTACCCCTGTATTTTGCACAAACAAAACAAGCTTTTGCAGAAAGTAAAAGATTCCACTTACCAACCTCAATTGTGGGCAACTTCACTTTTAAAAGTGCATAATACACAGCTTAAAAGAGTACATTGTGTCATCACAAACACAAAATGAGGAATATCCTGAACCTTGAATATCTTCTTTCTAAAGGCCACAATTTTCACTCTATTTGCATATGAATATGTAAAACACAAGCTGGGACTTATTGATACTATACTTTTCTGTTTTATACTTTATTCTACTAGCATTCACAAAGAATTTGAGCTGATTTTTGGCTCAAATTTTGGCTTAACTTTGATCCAGCCAGGTTGGTGGATTAAGTTTTGGATCAAAGTTTGTGGCTTTATAATTAACTAGAATAGCAAACATATTAAAAATAAATCATTGTTTAATAATCTTTAATCCTTTATATTGGTAATTAATAAGGTTTTAATACTTTATTCCTGTTTTAAGTATGCTTATATTGATGTGTAAAATAGGCCAGATTTTGTTGTTTTTTTCTGGATCAAAAGTGGGCGGAGCCTAAATTTTTGGATTAAACATCAAATATTTAAAAATTCTTAAGTGAAAAAATAATGAACCAAATTTATATTATTGCACATTTTGTGGAAATTCAGGCATAAAAATGCTGTTTACAATGTATACAAGTAATTAACTTATGCGTTGCTATGTGAAATTTTTCAAAATTTTTGGCTCAGCTGATCCTTCCTTTGTGAATACAGACTTGAGCAAAAGATCAGCTGAGCCATTTTCCTTGATCCTGATTTGATCTTGAGCTGATTTTTCGCTCAGCTTGATCCATGTTAGTGAATACGGGCCCAGGATTGTACTACCAAGTACTGAAGCTCATTTCCCAATTTTGCAGCTCAACATGTAATGAAGATGTCGTCACTATCAGATGTCAGTGTTAACTGTTAAGCATAAAACTTTTAAAGCAGCTAAACTAATATTAACATTTTACTAAAAGATTTAACATTTTATTAAATTTATTAAAAATTAGGAACGAACAGATAAAATATAAAAAATTAAAACTACTGAAGTAGAATTAACACAAAACAATAATTTGTCAAGAATTCTCACAAATGCCTGTGGTTTCGGTAACCACACTCAATAACTTGGATTGAACCATGTATCTGTGGCAATCCTGTAGATTCAGCTCTTGGTCAATACATTAACCACAATGATGCTGCTCTTGTACATGCAGTGACTGTAGTGTCTTAGCCATAGTGATATCATATTTGTTGTGACATGACAAAACATTAAATGGTTTCTGAAGTATGGTTATCACCATAGAGTATACTTTTTATGGTTCCAATACATTGTGTATACACAGTTTTACTGGAGATGTTCAACAGAAAAATTAAAGCTGTCTTAACAAGCTGTTGCTTATGGGTATATAAATTTAAACGACAGGTTTTAGTCCCTTTATTAGATGAAAAAAAATAGAAAATATTGCAGCATAGATACTAATCGAAAACATGTCTATCTGAGAGAGGGAAACTTCAACATTGTAATATTATACCACCACACAGCCTCAAAAGAAAGTATTATTTAAATTCATGAAAGTATCATTCAAATTTACACGGTATCAAGTCAGTTCAACTTTGATTCACAAAGAGAACATCTAGTCATCCCAGTCATTTATCTATTGTCACATCATTATCTATCTGCTCCACTTATTTCATATACTTTGTGTGACATTTTAAGTAGTGAAAGTCTGAGTCAGTTGAACTGACACTGATTACATTACATGCTTTGCACCTCATTTGAAGAAACTTGTATACAAAGGTTCAAGGTTGATACTTCAAGACACACCATTGAAGTAAAGGAATCTTGTACATTTTCAACACACCTGTGGTTTATCTTGAAATAGCATCGTTTCACTGGACGGTGCTAAGTTAACTCAGAGTGATCTGCAAATGGAAGATTGATTATGTAATATGCCTGTCAGTGGTGTTTTACCATAGGTTTTGTGTTGTTCAAAATATTACTGCAAATACTGTTCAGTGCTTGCATCTAAGCCAAGTTTAAATTGGTGCCAATCTAGGCTGAGCAATAGACCATTTCTGCTTTTCCATTGCCTTTGCACACTGCAGTCTGATGTACAATTTCAAAATGTGAATATTATAAAGATGGTCAGATTCTAAACTATGGTTAACCATGTTAAACATTTGAGTACTGAACAACTGAATGATAAAGGTAAGAAAAGGATAGTTAGTACAACAAACAATTAGTTTCCACTAGTTAAAATAGCAGTAGATGGCAATGAATCGGTTTACATGATTTACATGATATGTAACTTGTTTACTTGTTGCCAACTTCTTGTGTGTGTGAATGAAACAAATGCATGTTTCTTGTCCAAATCAACCTTTAACATTTTTATGGAGTGTTTCTTGTTTGACCATTTCCTTCACCCCTTGAAAGTGACCATGTTCTCAATCTCCTGCAAATCCCATTAAAGCCTTCACAGGTATACAGAGTGATCCCTGAAAACAGTTTCACGAAATCAGGACTCAAGAGGCATTTACCAAGATAACGTAAAAATATGAATTGATAAATTTTCTCAAACAATAAATGAGAGAAAATATTGACATAAATGACTTGCAGATGTCTCTTTTATGAATGGTTCTGGAATATCCCCAATAGACATGCATTTCCGTTCATTTCTGCTTGCAAAACACCCCTAAAACTATCCCAAACACTAAAAAGATTTCACAAAAGTAGCAAATGTGTCCCCATTTGAACCCTGAGCCATGTGAGAAATAACATTACAAGTAGCTCAACTTTTAATTTGGGGATAAAAGTATCAGTGTAAGACAACAGAATTATGGAGGAGACACCAGATAACACCATATGATGACAAAGGTTGGCTTACAAAAATTTATGAACTTAGTAAACATTCTTGAACAACATAAAAGCCAAAGAGGAATTCACCTTGAATGGGGGCTTCAAAAACTGCTCCTGAAAATAATGTGAAACCACAATTTTCAGGAGTGTTTTATGACATGGCCGAATACGGACCCGACTATTACAAATTTAGTCCACATCTTTACACAAATTACACCAATGTCCCTTTTTAACATTCCTAAGTCCTTTGGGAATGTCATTTAGCTATGTGGAGTAGTGGCAAAATATGTCTGCCAATTTTGGACTCCAAATAATAGCATATCTCACAGGTTTTATGCAGCTTTTTCAAAACCTATTGAAGACACAATTTCTGAGAATCTTGGTTCATACTTCACTATCGAATAAGTTTCATGGATCATATTTTAGTACATATCAAGTTTCTTGGAGTCAGTACATTTTTAAGATGTAAGTTGTCAAAACTGAAAACTGATCTCAGACAATTCAATTTGCCTGTCAACCTCTAAATGTCTTCAGACATTAACAATTGGCTGTTTGTTCCATGGAAGTAACTTTTGAAAATGATACAATAATATCTTGTGTTAAACCATCCTCTAACAACTTCTTATGTTGTCAAGCATATCTATATGATAACTGAGAAGATTAATGTGTCTGAAGTTGTCAATTATTTTTAATTAATATTTTTGTCAAGTCTAAATAAAATGTCTGGCTTACTGCAGAAAATTAACATTATTCAAAAGCAGTCATTTCTTAAAATATTTGCAAACAAAAGAGACATGTGGTGCCACTCACTAATTGATATATTTATTAATTGAAGTATAGCGGTCAATGGAGATAACACAATTTGCTAAAATTACATATAATAACCAGTTGCATCAATCAATGTTTCTTTGTGATAACACAAATATGTCTTGAATATGGCAATTCTGGCAGTGCCAAAGTTAAAGGTCCACCAAGGTCACACTATGACAATGCACACCTTCAACGTCCAACCAAATGTAACTACCAAGTAACAATTTCCTACACCTTTAAAGATCAAGGTCACTACATCAAGGTCAAAGGTCAAATCAAGGTCACACAAAGATGCTGCACACCTACACTCCTCAACCACAAAATGTCCTTACCAACTATCAACTTTGTACAGCTTACAGTTTCTGAAATATACCCAAGACAAGATTTTCTGCCCATCTGCTAAAAGGTTCACCCAGCCAGATGAATTTAGAGGCTGTGGGGTAAAAATGATCTCAATATGGATTGATAAGAGACAAATACTTAAATTGTCAACACGTGAATTTTAACATGCATATGTTTTGAATCAACAAAATTACACCCAGATTATTTACTAGGCTTAAAGTTCTTATATTCTTAAATTCACAATGTGCAGACACTCCCAGTGTTTGGTGTAACACGTTTTTCTATTTATTATTTGTATACTGATAAATTGTGTAAAAACATGACACCATCATGTTTAGTTGTGTATACAGATCTTCTCGTGTTATAAACAGCAGAATTAATGAATAACGAAGTCACGCTATGTGTAAATTGTCATATACTAACAGATAAAATTTCACAATTTATTTTTATGAGAATGGATGAACAAGTTATATGTAATATTCAATGTGTTAAATCAAACCATAATTTAGTATTATCTATTTTAGATTAAAACTAGATCAAGGATGCACCTGTGGCCAGATGCAAGATGTATCCACCGGAAAAGGCCAACTAACATAGTTTAGAAGATAAACAGCATTTTTCAATAATAAGCAAGTTGAAAGCACTTTTAAGTTTGGCTACCCTCATTTGACCTTGAAGCAGGGGCCCAAGGTCAAATCTGACCACATCAGAAGCTTCGCAGCCCATGATTTCCTATAGGATGGTTTCACATTGCAAACCTCTAGGACCAATAATAAGTGAGTTATAAGCACTTTTAAGTTTGGCTATCCTCGTTTGACCTTGAAGGAGGGGCCCAAGGTCAAATCTGACCACATCAAAAGATTCGCAGCCCATGATTTCCTATAAGTTGTTTTCATATTGCAAACTTCTCGGACCAATAATAAGCAAGTTATAAGCACTTCTAAGTTTGGCTATCCTCGTTTGACCTTGAAGGACAGGCCCACGGTCCAATCTGACCACACCAAAAGATTCCCAGCCCATGGTTTCCTATAGGTTGGTTTACCATCCCAAACCTCTAGGACCAATAATAAGCGAGTTATAAGCACTATTAAGTTTGGCTATCCTCGTTTGACCTTGAAGGAGGGATCCAAGGTCAAATCTGACCACATCAGAAGACTTACAGCCTATGAATTCCTATAGGTTGGTTTACCATCCCAAACCTCTAGGACCAATAATAAGCGAGTTATAAGTACTTTTAAGTTTGGCTATCCTCATTTGACTTTGAAGGGGCAGCCCAAGGTCAAATCCGACCACACCAGAAGATTCCCAGCCCATGATTTCTTATATGTTGGTTTACCATCCCAAACCTCTTGGACCAATAATAAGCGAGTTATAAGCACTTAAAGTTTGGCTATCCTCGTTTGACCTTGAAGGGGCAGCCCAAGGTCAAACCCGACCACACCAGAAGATTCGCAGCCCATGATTTCCTATAGGTTGGTTTGACATTCCAAACCTCTAGGACCAATAATAAGGGAGATATAAGCACTTTAATGACTGAAAAGAAATGCCCGTGGCAGCCATCTTGTTTTTCAAAATGAGGCCAAAAATATTTTCAGTCAAGATTTTGTAATGATGAACATATCCTGTGAATTTGAGATCTCTACCTATAATTCCCTTTGTTCTAGAGGGCCAACAAAACTCCTTGCTGAAAGTCGAAAAACGCCCGTGGCGGCCATCTTGTTTTTCAAAATGAGGCCAAGATTTTATGGTTATGAATATAACCTGAAAATTTGAGAAGTCTACCTGTAATACCCTGGCCTCTAGAGGGGTAACGAGAAAATCTCTACACACTACGGCGTTCACGGCATACTCATGCGTAATCCATAGTATCCACCGGATAGCATCCGGTGGATACAATAATTCATACAGCGCATTGTAGGTTTAGACATAGAATTTCTAAGTGAACAGTCCATCTAAACTATAACCCTCCAGGGGACTGAGGATCACTTTAGTCTCATATCTATGTTGGTGAGCTCAAATTCAGCTCATTATAACATATAACAAATACTTATTTGCAATACTGGAAAAGCATTATGTCACTAAAATCTATAACATATTAGTTTACCATCAGATCTAGTAAAATCGAAGATAATCACCTCTCAATTATCAATATCAGGAAAGTTCCATCAGTTCCATCCATTAGGTGCATCACTGATTTTCAAAAATAGCCAGCATTGGCAGGCCAGAACCCCAGCCTGCAGGTACAACTAAACAGGCAACAATATTGAGATTTGGGAAATCTTAGGAACAACTTCAAATGTAACAAGTATACAGCATAATACAGGACCCAGATAATGATCCATAAATTCCGTCGGGATCTAAAACTGCAAGAATCTTTTCTTTAATTTTCACCCGGATTTTACAACGAATCAATAAAACCAGCTGAAATAATAAGTTAAGAAAAGCTTTAACAGAAGTGAAAGTTTCCCAAATTTAAACAAACCATAAAGCATTGGTCTTATGTTTCTGTTTACTGTTATTTATGGCTTTGTGGTCTCACAGTAAATATATCTTGTCCAATTTCTGTATATTTAAGTTAAAACACTTGGCAGGCTATCAGCTGTGAAAAATGTGAGTTTCATTGCTTATTTGGTGCTTTCTCCAGTACACAGTAGTTTTCCTGGTAAATTTTATGCCAAAACAATTAAAAACTGCACTAAAATAAGGAGGTTTCAAATGAATGTTTAACTGTACTATGAACTGAAAATGTTAAAAACTATAGCACAAATAAAATGACAGATTACGCCGAATATGAATCATTCAATACTCTGACAAAACCTAATCAGATCTAGATCGTCTTGGGTTGAACATATTCTGAAAATTCCGCCCACTGCCAGGATGGTGCAAGGGACAACTATAAGTCAGGCTTCTATGGGCTTGGGTTAAAAATTATTCAAACAAATGTTGGCTTCAGTTAAAGCCTCTATGTTTGTGGGACTAAGACAAGCTTATGGCAACATGCCGAGTCTAATGAGGGCCTATAGTGACATTACATATGGTGTCTTAGCTGTTGATACTTTGCTTGAAGTCGTGCAGCACATTCTTCAAATGATGATGGCACAAAGTTTAAAGTTAGGGTTTTACATCCGATTCTACAGCCAGGGCTATTTTGGGCTGGCCCTCAGCATTTTCCCTTGTACGAGTCGAACCTAAACAGGTCACAGCTTTTGATTAGATGTCAAACTTGCTAACCACTAGGCCACTGAGGACCTCATCCTGATGTCACAAGGTATAATCATGAGACTATGCATGTTTGTGAAGCTTTCAATGTAAGGAACAGGACTCTTAGACAGGACTCTTATGAGAGAAAGACATGGATAATACATGGATACACTATGATTTATCCTTTACCAATATTTCTAAGAAACTCCACTTTGACACACTTACCAAGTAAACTTATGCCTCAGGCTGTGTCATGTGATCAACTATTGCCAGTTTCCATTTGAGTGATTTTGTTAAACATCAATGGCCACAGTGTCAGTTTAAAATAGACCTTTAGTATACACAAGCAGTCAATAACAATATTCAAAACAAATGGACAAAGACCTGCTGAGTCATTGTAACCATTAGACCAGTGACCACTGGCCACCAGTTTCCACTCGGACCATCTTGTGATAAATGGGACCCTGTAGAGTGGGAGAGAAATGTGACATTTGCCACAGTATGTAAAATTTACCACTAATAAAATCCATATCCTTCATATTTATGTAAACTGATCAAAACTGTAGACCATTTTTGTGAGATCTCAATCAATAGCCATATTACCCAAAATCAGCCATACAATAAATCCTGATTTTATCTCAAATAGCAAAAAGACAGATAAACTTACTCCAAGTGTAAATGACTAAGACCCAAATTTGGTCATCGGTGTGGTAAAGTAACATTGTTTATCCCTAACTAGATTACCATCATATGGAATCATATTTATTTTAGTTATCTTACAAATAACTATATGATTGTTGTACCTATTTCCAGTCTATTACAAAAATTTCATTTAGCCGTCACTTCTGAAACATTTTAGTGCATTTTCCTTGTTCCAAAATATCGTTTGTATAACAAACAACACTTCTATTATAAGAATATACAGTTTCTTTTAATATTTTTGCACAAAAATATGTATACCTCTGACTTTAAAACCGTTTAGACCGGAAAGTGGAATGGACCGGATTCTGGTTCAAGAAGGTTACATATTAATTCAGAACTATATTTAATGTGTCTGATGAGCCTCTCTGGCAAAACCATGTATAAACACTATATTTGGTGTATCCAACTTAGACTTTGTGGCTATATAATTTATTAAGTCCACACACACTGTTAGTGAAGTCACACACATCATGACATTTTCAAACAGAGACATCACAGTCGCCCCAGCAATGACTGCTTACCTGTGATATGCTAAACCTTTCATTGGTCAGGGTCACATTTTACCTAGGTTACATAGATTTACGATCAAATCCAGATCATTTAAACATGGTCACACAAATAGTCAAGACATATTTACACCAAATCAGAAGTTGTAGCCTGAGTTTAATATTAGGACTATTGGGACCTCAATGTTAATTTGGCTCCTTTCTAAATTATTTTAAGGTGCGTCTCCAGTGGTGAATTTCACTTACTGTGGCACATTTCATACATCTTACAGTAACATGCTGCGATGGTATAAACTTTAACATTTTACAGACATCATATCATGTCAAATCTCTCTACTGAAAAGACTACCCTAAACTGCCTCATTATATGGCAATTACCTGGGCAGAGATATAATTACCTGGTCTAAAGCTTCTTGACCACCACCCCATGAGTCCAGGCCCTTAATGGGTGAATACAAACAAGGAGGCTTTTCAGGAAAATAGTTTCAAAACATGTCACCAAATGTTAATAAAATACCAGATTCATAGCAAATACCTGAAATAAGATGAGCTTTAATTTAACAAGAGAATTTGGTCATCAAGATACAAATGGTTACTCGTTGGGTGAATTTTAATACTGATTGGGTGAATTTTTAAATGTTTTTTTACCCTCTTGAACCATCATTACCTATGTTAAATATTTTAAGAGAGGTGACCTGTTTTTAAAATAAAAAATATGGTAAGGTTATTTAGTGCAATAAAAAGACAGGAAGTAAAATATTTCTAAAAAGTTTCCAGGAAACAAGAAAACTTTGATACATAACCTCCACAAAGTGCATAAGTTCCAGGTATTAGTTTATATTGTGTTACAATTCAGAATTCTTATATGGATAGTATTGTGAGTGGACCAACTTTACTGTATCATTTTGTACAGAAAACATTTCTGTATCACAACACTTCTTTTAAGTTAAACGCCATTTCAGTACAAGTGATTTTAAATGGTGCAAAACAACAGGAAATAGAAATTCAATTTGAAAATGTTAATTTATTTGAAAAAATCTTCAATGGTAACGGGTAAATGCATGGGAATAATTTACGATAATTTACTTCATAAATTAGGCCAACACTGCAGCTTTATTTTCATGTAAACAAGGCTTTGCAAAAATTACACACTCTTCTTCACTTGTTATCCCAAAAATTATGATTACAACTAACACAAAGTTTTTTTAACCCCCCCCCCCCAAACCCCCCCCCCCCCCCCCCCCCCCCCCCCCCCAAAAAAAAAAAAAAATTGCCTGTACATCACTGTCAAGCAGTCAGCTATGAAAAGGTGGAAACATGTATAACATTCCTTAATCCACTTACACAAAAAACAGGTGAAACTCAGGCCAATTGATGTGACCACCTGAAGTGGTTTTAATGGCTATTTCACAATGACCAATGTCATTCAACATGACACCAACACAATTAAATTACAAACACACATTGGCGATAGCCATACTGTATTGACCAGAGACCATCAACACAAGTAAACAGACACACATGTCCTCTGGCCTTGTACTAGCCTTGTACCAGGCCCACATTTACCACAAAACAACTAACCAGTTCTGCATAGAACTAAGGTCAGCCTAGCCTCATCACAAGCAAGTTTGGCACCTAACCGCAGGCTATGACCTCTGTTTCGGTTTGACTCACAAAAATGGCTATGTTCAGGGTCTATCCCGATATGAACAGGTTGTAAAATCCTAGCTTTGAACTTTGTAAGGTCAATGCTCCCTCTTACATACAATAAAATGAATAAATCACAGAACAGCTACTAAATATGAAAACGTATGACCCTTTTAACAGCTAATGGCCTTTAAGAACATGCCCTTGTCACATCCCAAATTTTGTGTTTGGCTGGATTAGCATGTAACACCAGTGTTCGCTCTCGCGCGCGATTTCGCGAGTTTGTACACACTCTGGGGCGAGTTGTCGCAAAACCATCTCACCAACGCGTCTGCACTGTCGCTACCAGGCGAAACATTCAAAACTGACCAAAGAAATTTGTCTACTATCGGAAGCGACGACGTACATATTTCCTCACAGAAATGGGTGAGATAGACATGAAAGCGAGTTTATTTTATTTGATACTTCCAGCTTACAGTAATTCTCAAGAGAATTCGGTAATCTCACGAGATTTCAGTGCTTTTTACTGAATTTTTAACTCATCGTCTGCATATGTTGGCACAGGCAAAACAGTTGAAACAACTACTGACCAAAGACATTTGTCTATTATCGGAAGCGACGACATACATATTTCCTCATAGAAATAGGTGAGAAAGACATGGAAGTGAGTTTATTTTGTTTAATACATCCAACTTACAGTAATTCATGCAAAAATTCGGGTATTCTTACGAGATTTCAGTGCTTTTGTTGAATTTTTAACTCGTCGTCTGCATATGTTGGCACAGGCGAAACAGTCAAAACAACTACTGACCAAAGACATTTGTCTATTATCGGAAGCGACGACATACATATTTCCTCATAGAAATAGGTGAGAAAGACATGGAAGTGAGTTTATTTTGTTTAATACATCCAACTTACAGTAATTCATGCAAAAATTCGGGTATTCTTACGAGATTTCAGTGCTTTTGTTGAATTTTTAACTCGTCGTCTGCATATGTTGGCACAGGCGAAACAGTCAAAACAACTACTGACCAAAGACATTTGTCTATTATCGGAAGCGACGACATACATATTTCCTCATAGAAATAGGTGAGAAAGACATGGAAGTGAGTTTATTTTGTTTAATACATCCAACTTACAGTAATTCATGCAAAAATTCGGGTATTCTTACGAGATTTCAGTGCTTTTGTTGAATTTTTAACTCGTCGTCTGCATATGTTGGCACAGGCGAAACAGTCAAAACAACTACTGACCAAAGACATTTGTCTATTATCGGAAGCGACGACGTACATATTTCCTCATAGAAATAGGTGAGAAAGACATGGAAGTGGGTTTATTTTATTTAATACATCCAACTTACAGTAATTCATGCAAAACTTCGGGTATTCTTACGAGATTTCAGTGCTTTTGTTGAATTTTTAACTCGTCGTCTGCATATGTTGGCACAGGCGAAACAGTCAAAACAACTACTGACCAAAGACATTTGTCTATTATCGGAAGCGACGACGTACATATTTCCTTATAGAAATGGGTAAGATAGACATGAAACTATGATGAAAGTGAGTTTATTTTATTTGATACATCCAGCTAACAGTAATTCACGCGAGAATTGGGTATCCTCGCGAGATTTCAGTGTTTCTTTTTTGTTGAATTTTTAAGTCCTCTTCTGCATGTAATTTCACAGGCGAAACAGTTGAAACAACTACTGACCAAAGAAATTTGTATATTATCGGAAGAGACAAAATATATATTTGTTCAAAGAAAAGAGCAGAAATGCAATTTAT
Organism: Sabellastarte sp. h YS-2021; assembly: GCA_964017235.1. Classification (NCBI taxonomy): domain Eukaryota; kingdom Metazoa; phylum Annelida; class Polychaeta; order Sabellida; family Sabellidae; genus Sabellastarte; species Sabellastarte sp. h YS-2021. Next base: position 151,442,510 of record OZ024927.1, read on the forward strand.
TTTATTTGATGAATCCATAACAGTAAAAAGAAAACAGTAGCACCCAGACATTAATGCTTAGATGTAATTTTGAAGTGAAATTGACAAATAAAAAAAGCATTAATTAATTTATTTGACCTTTTAGTTTAGCATCTATTTCTTATTATTTAAATTTAGAAGATTTAAAACAATCCCAAATTGGAACTAAATATTCCAAAAATATCTTGACGCAAAGCATGTCTCACATTTTTTCACAGTTGTCTCACCTTTTCAAGTGAAGGGAGACAGTCTGTCTCGCATTGAGTTTTGACGAGAGCGAACACTGTAACACTTGTCCTCTTTCAACACTGTATAGGTCATATCCCGACGGGTAGTTTTATGGGCAGAGGAAACCAGTGCATACAGTTGGTCAAGGTTCTGTACTGTAAATTGTCAACCATATGCACGAAAGTTGACGAAGCTACCATCTTTCCCACATAGGGTTGGGCGTTTGACCGCTGACCTCAGAGATGAGAGGCAACTGCGTTACTGTGGCTCCCAAAATAAGTAGAGAGCATCAATTTGTATATTTTGACATTTAAAAAAATCTAGGTAAATTTTATGGCAGTTCAAACATTTTTAAAGGTATGGAGACTTCTTCATTATTAACATTTATTCATCATCTTTACAAATAGTTCTTCCTGTGACAAGGCTTGCTAATCTTTGTTCACTCTGCCTTACTGCCTCAATAAAATAATGTTAATGAAAAATTTTACATGTCTTCTTAAGGACAATAAATTCCTTGTATAAGGTCAACTACACCATGATAAACAAATAGAAAACATCAATTTATATAACAGACAGAGTGATACACATGTCCTTTATCAGAATAAACAATAAACAAATTTATACCACAGGCCATCAGAATACACAAGTTTATACACAAATTATCTGTGATAAACCAAGGCCAGTCTTACGCTAAGTCCATCTGTATCCTTGTAATTGGTCCATCTACCACATTTATCCTTAAGAACATAGTCAAGACTAATATAGCAATTTGACTAAACAGGCCTCTACATTTTGATGAACAGGTTCGGAGGAACACTTTTCCTAGGGTGGCTTAGCCTGGGTCTTGGACCCTGTACCAGTTTGTCTATTGAGTACATACACACTTGGGTGGACTGAGATATGACTGCTCTGGGGTTTGTTGTCACTGCTTACATTCCCAGTACCTGCAGACAGATTCACAACCTCCTGTTTGGACAATGTCCTGGAGTCTATGTTCCTGGATTTATTATCCAGGGTTGTGTCAACTGAGCTTGATCTGCCCAATGTTTCTGCAGAGCTGCTTAAGTCTATAGGTAGGGGTGTAAGGTCTTCCCTTGTCTGAGTGTCCTCACAATGCTGTCTGTGTATGTTACTCTCAGGAATATTCTCTGAAGATGTCCACCTGTCTTGGTTTCTGCTTTGATCATTCTGTTCTTTAGTCCTTGTTTCTTGTCTCTGCTTTTGTAATGCAGTCAAGAGCTGGCTTATGTCTGGGTTGGCCAGAAGTGCCTACAGAACAAGGTACACAAAAAGGACAAATTTGGTTGCAATTGTATGTTTATAAGATAAATACTCACATAACAATTGTTAAGGGTTAGCAGTTAGAACTGTTTGACCTACTGGTCAACAAGGCTGAACTTTTTATTTAATATACATGGTAATAGCAAGTAAGATATTGTACATGGGGTTCTCTCCCACTGTATACAAAGTTCTAGAATCCCTGAAAATTTCCCACCCAGAAAAGTGCCCACCTGGAAAGATGGGATATAGCCCAGCTACAACCCCATCCAATCTCCCCACAAGTATGAAGCGCTTATACCTCACGGTTTTTGAGACACATCCTGGATAAGATATCTTTCCACCATCCACCCAACCACAAGCTCAACTGGACACCATGGGTGAAAGTAATACCCAAACAGCCTTTAACGGGTGTGGGATAATAGGTGTATGGTATACCTGTTCAGACTAGCATACCCACGACCAAAGTCACCTCTCCCGGAGGGTGCTTGCTGAGTTACAAATTTCAACCACTACTCGGCTTCGGACTTATGCTTTTGGACTCTAGTTTATTTTATTAGAGGAATTTTATCAATTTTGGACTATTTAATGCTCTTACTAAGTATGAGAACAGTTACTCCATACATAAAACCAAACCTTGTGTATACTTTAGAGATGGGTCGGTAGGCCCGCTAGCGAGAGCATTTTTCTTCCATATTTTCTTTCATTTGCAGACTTTTATTGCGATAATTGAGCAGAACTGCAATTTTTGGTTACAACACTTAGTAACCTAAATCTCGCATGACAACACATATAATGGTAGGAAAACTTACAACATTGGACACAAACCAGAAATCTAAGACAGATATTACATGCTTTTAACTCATATTTTCTCCATTTGGCCACTTTTATTGCAATGTCATTAAGAGGAAATGTCCATGTTGGGTTGTACTAAAACGCGTAGTCCTGGAATCGTTACGGTTTTGCATTGCCAACCTCCCGATGTACACATTTTTGATACTGACCGATCCCTAGTAGATTTTGGATTTAGCATGTACCAAATTAACTGCAAATGTGTTTTTACAGTTTATGCAGGTATCCGCAACCTACTCATTTGGTAATACTACTGTTCTTTATATATATCAGACGACATGCATAGAGGAGAGTTAACACAATACTACACATCAAGCCTTTCTGGAGCAATTACAAAGTGATGTTTAAGGAATATTCACTTCTGGTGGAAGTACCAGTTATCTTTGTTCTGTATAAAGTAGACTGTCTACGTAAGTCTGAGAAAGTCAAATTTACGTACAAGAGTAACCATTTTTGAAGTCCCAGCAATAGAGAACAATTTAAGATGAGGACCAGTCCAAAGACCCCGCCCCAAGGCCCAAACTCTGCTGTTGTAGGTACAAGGGGAAGTTATCCATAACAGGGCTATTAAAGAGTACTCAAGTGAGTCCCAGATTACCTGGAGTATAAACCAGAACACTGGAACATTGAGAGCTTTTCAAAATATTTAAAGGAAATTGAAAAAAAATTGGAAAAATTGGTGTTACTTCTCACAAAAACTTGCACATTATGTCGATTTGCTGCTACTATCACTATGGATAAGTACTTTTTGAAAAGGAAAGTAATGCTATAAGAATACTTTAGTACTAAAGTTACCCCTTGTGAGTTGCAGAAACTGTAACTTAAGAAGTAAATCCTGCCAATAACTGAGGTTCAACTGCAACAGAATCCACTATTAAATTAAACTTCATCAACCAACAACAACAGTATGAGCAAGCTCAGTTTACTGACTTTGTTTCTACTTTATCAAACCTCTACATCAGTTTTACACTATGGACACAAAATATGATTTTGAATGACACTTCTCACTTCATACAACACCTTGTAAATAAACAGTATTTAAAGCCTTTTTGTGATAAATATTGTGTGACAACAGTCCAATAAAGACTGTAAAAACATACTCATTCTGTGGTTACTTCATCTAACTTCATGACTTCATGTGTCTTATGCATGTTTTATGATTTAGTATATTATCACAAATAATTTCATGACAATGCAGTTATAAAACATAAATAAACATACTTGAAAATATATAGAAGAAATGTAGTAACCTGAATGTTCTTGGTAATTTTAACCAAAGTGCCAGATTTTACTAGTGTGAGCCACTTTTACTATCTACGTATACATGTGTTTGCCATAGATCATGATGCACATGATCTATATGATACTTGAAAATATAAAAAATGTTCTAGTTACAACATTTAACAATAGTCTGTCAAAATCTGTAGACACAATGACAAGGCTAGGTCATCATAAGTAGTCTGTATTAACTTTAGAAGAGAAGAGTTACATATTAAGTTGCAAATTCGAAACAACAGATCAACTAGACCTATGCATTGGAGAACCGATGCAACTTTGTATCCACTGGAAAGACAACTCCCTAAAGCCAGTGAACCATTGTTTGACCTTGAAGGAGGGGTCAAAGGTCAAATCTAACAACATCAGAAGATTCCAAGCCCATGATATCCCAGTGTTTCCGTTTACGCACAAACGTGCGTAAATTGATGTCGAAATAAAGCGATTTACGCATATAATATTTACTTGGGGGTCAGACTGACGCAGAATTATTTGCAAAAAAAGAAATATTAATATTTCGTCTATTTATGTAGCAATTCCTTATTTATTCCAATTTCAAAACAAAAATGGCCGATTTCCTGTTTGTTTACCTGTCAATGCGCATGCGTGGCATCAAAAGGTCGAGAGGTGAAGAGTTCACGAGGTCACGCATGCGCATTCGCGTTATTCAATAACAAAGGACTCGAGATTTTTTTAAATGAAAGATAGATGCACATGCAATAAAACAGCACTGAAGATAAGCTGTATATTTTAAAATGTCATGTGAGACGAGAGCTACGCAGATCCAGCTTAAACGGCCAGTGTTACAATGTACCCTTGCAAACCTTATTCAAAACGTTACATATCGAAAGAAAAGGTGATCTTTGCAAGGACACAATTGGAAACAACGTCTCCGAACGATGACAAATAACTTGTGCAGTGGGGGACACGTTCTACTAAATCTCGGAAATTCTTGAATTTTTAACCCCGGAAACCTTCCCAGAAATTATCACCTCTGAAATTCGAAAATATTTACAGGGATTGTAGCAAAAACACTGTAACTTTGGAACCACTCAATGGATTTTTGTCAAATAAAAAGCAACATAAACTACAATAATTTGTCTTTCAAACAGAAAAGATATCATATTTATAGTGTAGATAAAATAATTTTTTAGAAACTGTTAACATATATATCATTGAAAATTGAATAGTGCTTCTGTTCATTTTTGCTACCTTAAAAATCATTCAAAAATAAGAGGAAAAAAGTCAGCTATATTTTGTGACTGTTTTCTTTGCCCTGATGTACACAGGTGTACTTCAGATATTTTTATGAATGTACAACCATGTACAATGTACCATAATTTACTGTCAAAGTGATAAATAAATTTAAATCTAATTTATTGCTTTTTAGTAACTGGGTGTATCTAAACACTGTTTATTGAGGAAAATGTGACAGAATATTACTTGTACCCATTTTCGATACCCCATGGGTACATGGTACCCAATGTTTCGTAACTCTAACACACACTATCTTTGTAAGGTATTTTACGTATTGTTTGTCCATTATTTTTTCTAACCTGCAGTTTAAGTAGAAGGGGTCAAGTCTAACTGACCCTCAAAAATTTTGATTGACCACCGGTTTTTAAAGGAGGGGGTCAATTGACCTCCAGAAAAAAAAGGCTCAGGAAACACTGATATCCTACAAGTTTGTTTCACATTGCAAACCTCTAGGATCAATAATAAGCAAGTTATAAGCACTTTTAAGTTTGGCTATCCTCGTTTGACCTTGAAGGAGGGCCCAAGGTCAAATCTGACCACATCAAAAGATTCCCAGCCCATGATTTTCTATAAGTTAGTTTCACATTGCAAACCTCTAGGACCAATAATAAGGGAGATATAGACACTTTTTAAGGTCGCTACGTAGGGTACTTTGGCACTCCATGGATGACATTGAATTAAGAGCTTCAAGGTCAAATATCTGCACGGTTGTAGAGGTCATGTATATCTGTTATAAATATCACCTATGAAGAGATTCAACCTTCTACCTATGAGAACCAGACAGTAGAAAAGGGTACATAATTTTCAAAGAAATGCCCGCAGCAGCCATCTTGTTTTTCAGAATGAGGCTAATTTCAGTCCCAGAGAATCTTACCTCCCAATGAAGAAATCCTGCAAATTTGGTGAACCTAGCTGGTGTAGTTTTCCTCTGAGAGCGTTATCTCTGAAAATCTCTCTACGTGCAGTGGTGGCGTAGTGAACGCCAAACCAAAGTATCCACCGGATGCCTCTAGTGGATACAATTATTGCCATATAGCATAATTCCACCTTCAATAAAAGTAAAGTTGATAGTGGGAGGTACAGAAATATTCCAAAACATAAACGACTATGTCAAAGATGTGATTGTTATTGGTTTAACTGATGATGAGATATTATGTACAATTGTGTTCTGAAAGAAACTGTTGCAGGAAATTATTAAAGTTGGTACAAAATTTTGAAAAATCTTAATGATAGATCTAAACTAGAAATATTGCTTAGTCACCCAGCTATTGTAAATTCAACTGCAAAATATATCCTTAAACGTAATTTCTGATGAGTGTACGTTCCCACCAAAATATAAAGTTTTCTACTGTGTCTCATAAGACTTGCCAGTATATCTGTAAACTTTTGTAAATTGTTAATGTACAACATGTGACACAAAAATAATATATCATGTTATCTATCTGTGAGGACCAACCCTATACCATTTTAATAAAGTCTAAATGCTCACATGGTAATAAGTCTGGGATTAGGAAGTCAAGTTTGGGTTATTTACATCCTGTTCAGTTCACAGTTCAATACCCAGAGTCTGGAGTTAACAAGTTTATTTTCAATTATTTTCATTTCATGCATGTGACATGGAAAGCATTACCGATTATTTGGAAAGAAATGAGCACAGATCGTTAGATAGCTAGCCTAAAAAAATCAGCAATAGCAAGATGTAAATCATTCATGTAAATGAGAACAAGCTATAACTTTTAGAACGCAATGCACAAGTACATATAGGATTCACACTTTGTCTCTTTCTGTATGTTCAAAATATGAGGCAAAAGTCAAAAGTACACAAACTATTCTGCCAGTAAATGTACTCTATTATGGTTCCATTTTTGCAATGATTTATGAGTGTTCAATGTAATATAATCATAGTAAATGTCAAGTGTGAGGAAACAGAGAAGCTTGAATGAATGGTTCTGTCCAGTTTTCATTAAGAAGACATATGACCAAGTAATGGCCATTTCTGTGCAATAGAACATGCATAAACTGCATGTAGATCATTTAGACAAGACAGACATACATGGGCGGTATAAATCATAATGGTTTACATTTTTGCATAAAGGTTTTGGAGCATGTTTGATAGGTTCAAGTACAGAATTGTGGTCTAAACACCTGTATTTGCTTTGCAATCTGGTACATAAAGTGGAACATAAATAAGAAAACAAATACATTTACCTAGGGGAGGAGTGTGAGGGGGGAGTGACTGAGTTATTTACGTTATAGTAAAATTGGCATGTTAATTTAGTAGGCAAAGAACATTCTTAATTCTTAAATTCATTTCATTAAAAGTAAAATTTACCACCCCCACCCTTCTTTCAAAAAAAAAAAAAATCAGATGAGAAACAAATGACATCAACTTAGTGCAAAATGTCTCAGTGACATTTAACAATGGTAACATCAATGCATGAAGTCATATAAAATATATTTCAAAGGTTGCCTGACATTATACACACCTCAAAGTACTTGACTCACCAGTTAACCAGTGATGTATTTTTTCCCCTCAATGCTACTCTGTATTAAAGATGTTTAAAAGTCAAATTCAGTCAAAATCATAGAAATCCATTTTAACTCTAGGCTTGTGAACTCAATTGAACCCAATTATTGTCAGTGTTATTGCTTTCGCTCGCTATTTACTCCAAAATTTCGGGTTCTCGCTTTGGCAAAATGTATACTTATAGCCACAAACAGAATACCAACTTTAAGAGTTTAGTACTGGAACCATAAGAGATATCAGAGTTTCCCTGTTTATACCCAAGTGATAACTTTTCAATGTTTACAAACATATTGGGAGATGGTACCCCACTTACCATAAACCCTAAATCCTGCAAGTCAGAAGTACAAGACAACTGTAGGTAGTGCAATAAAAAAATTTCTAAGTTGTAGGCCCACCATTTTTCTGTACCTTAGGGACCAGTTACACTTTTACGGATCCCCCATGGAAATAGGCCACAGTTCCATATATGGAAACTGACAGGGATGAGGGTGGGTCATATAAAAGATTTACGGATCTGCAACGGATCCGCTACAGATCTCCTGTGGAGCGCTACAATGACCCAAGGACAGGTTTGCGGATGAAAAAACTGCACAAAGAATTGGTCTTTTGACTGTTTTTTTTAATCTGCAAACCCTTTCCGTGTCAATCTGTAGCAGATCCGGCTATGTTTTGAGCGATATTTGTTGGCACGGAAGCGTCACGGATGAAAGGGATGCCACAAGGACATCCAGCATGGGTTTACGGACAATAAGGACACTCACAGATGAGCTACGGATGAGATACGGAAGAGCTACGGATACCACGTCCGTACGGACTTCCCAGAAAAATCAAGCATGATTTTAATTCCGATCTTATCTGATTTTTGGCATGCCGCTACAGATCGCTGCATGCCGTTACGGGTCTCACAAGGACATTACGGATGCCCTTACAGATGGAAAATATGATCCGTAACTCACTCAACATTTTTCAACATTTTCCAAATTAGGTAACCTGCCGCGATCCTGCGGTACATTCGGCTATGTGCAACTGAGGTCTAAAGTTTAATGTACACACTTGTGCCACAATCATTTGTGGTGGCAGTTAATATGTCAGGAAAAGTATATATAGGATCAATTTTTGCAGCTAATTTTGAGGAGATAAGAGAGCAGGGAAAGGATTCCTTTAAATTGGTACTTGTGTGTAGGAGTGTTTTTAAGTAGGGGGTGGTAATTTGTCTGAGCATGGGTAATCATACAGAACATTGATCGCGATCCCTGATTACATCATGATATCTCCAAAAGTAATGAACAAATCTTTCTGAATTTATTTTGAGGGGGCAGGGCCTGACCAGGGGAGAATGTATTTTAAAGATCAGGATCAAATTCTAGATACAAAAAGAATCACAAATTTACAAAGTTCCCATTTTCAAAGAAATTTTCATTGACTTTTGCTTTCTGGTTGGAATTACTCCCAAAGTAATGAACGGGTTTTCACGATATTTTCAATATGAGTATAGCCTGATCAGAAGATACAAAAAAATTCCCAAAATGTCGGAAACAGCCCCAGTGGAGATCTGTGCTCTGTGAGTGCTTTCTAATTTCCAGATGTAATTAACCAGCCATAACAGCCTGATGTAGAACAAACGGGGGTTTTCTCTGGTTTTGCGGTCGTTTTGTGTCACCAGATATTGTGACACTAGTTATATAACAAATCCAAGAAAAAATCCTTATTTTATAACATTAGAAATAAAAGACACATTATCAAATTGTACTCTGCAAACACTGTCACATATTCACACAAATAGCTATCTTGTTACTAGAATAAGATATGAAGTTGGTTTTCATGTAGGAACTGTTATGGGGCTCTATGAAGCAGGTTTATTATTTTATCATTTAGATTTTGATAGCAAATGCAAACAGTATCTTAAAGTACTTATAGGATTGAGGTCTTATATTACATAGAATACGGTACTTTAGTGAAAGTCACATCAAATTTTCCGCAACAACACCTGACAATGTGTATACCATATGACACTCATAATGACAGTAACTTTTAACACTCGAGAAGATTAATGTAATTTTATAGAGGTTTCAACAAAGAAAATGCTACATAATTGGTATTAATACATTCATTGACCTGACCTTATTAACAGCCTTTATATACACATGATAAGTCAGCCATGTATTTAATCGAAGACTAATTTTTTTAAGATGGTCAATGACTCTGAACGTGTACTATCTGACACTAAACATGAATCTTGAAATAATACACAACCTTGAAGTTTCATACAACTATGTGTCCAAATTAATAAAGACAACACTTGTTCCAAAATATTTTAAACTTTATTTACACCCCTTTAAGTAGAATAATGTCAAATAGAATGATCCTTAAAAGGGCAAATAAATACCAGGTCTGCAAAGATGTTTTCTATTGGTATGTTCCCCATTATCTCAAATTTCTGCTGGAAGTAGATGATGTTTTTCTTGTCCTTTGTGATTACACTTAACATGACTAGCCCCCTTGCAAATCTCAATTAAATCTCAAATATAATCCCTACAATTCAGGATTTAAACCTTTCAGTTTAAATTAAACTGAAACTTGCAATTAAATTCAAACTCATATAAAGTATGGTATTTTCAAGTAAATATTTTCTTAAACTCACACTCAAAATCATTTATTATCCCTATTATTTGGTGTTTTAAACCTCTGAGTTTACATTTAAACTCAAATTTGTATTTAAACTCAAACTCAAGTAAAATACCAATACACAGTCTCAAGTAAGTATTTTCTTAAAGTCGGACTCAAAACTATTTATGATCCCTATATTTAGGGATTATAATTAAATTTGCATGAAAGGAGTCTCAAATGTTTCAGTTTATGTAAGCATCAATTGTGGATAAATTTTGTTTGACCATGTTTTCAATCAGGTGGGATTTCACTTGAGAGTTGAGACTACTATCTTTGAGGATATACTTATGTCGGACTGAGTTTGTTAATACTACATGTGGGTGTGAGATTTTATTCATGAATATCAGCCCAGGTTTCAACCGTAGTTCTCATATGATCAATAATGACCTCATTGAAATGGAGCCAACTAAAATTGCAGCAATCCATGATGAATGGATAACCACAAGAAACTACAGGTAAAACACCAAGTTTGTTTGAACAGTTGAATTTCCATAAAATTCAACTCTACTAAAATTACAGATGCCATGGATATATAAATTTCCTTTTTTCAAATGTATTATGTTTAACTTCTTACATCATGACAAATCATCAACCCCAGAAATTTAATTTTTCATTGAAGATACAATATTTTTTATTATTATTCAAACAAAGCCAAAATCTGCTGTATGAAAGCTTCTTTTGTATGTAATAGTGCAGTTATCACACTGTGGTCAATCTTAGGATAATTTTTAATAGTCGAACAAAATTGAGTATATTTTCAATATACAAGATGTTTTTGATGGTTGTATCAGGATTAAACAACCCTAAGACAGACCTCTATTGTATAACTTGAGGATTATGGCCTATAGGATTCTGCCAATTTAGGCTATGGTCTACCCTCTAGTTCAAATAGTTCTAATGGGTCATGTGATCTGATCTTGACCAATTAAGTTTAAATACTTGGTACTGACAGTGCCACTATATTACGGTAAGGCAAAAGTAAGTACAACATGATATATAAATGTACACTTTTGAATTCTGATATATGAAGTTACCCAGCCTGATGATAAAAGTAACATACCACTAAAATCGTACCAGACTCCAATATCTGCACTTAACTTTTTAAGTCACTTTAGATAATAAAGATTCTGTAGTCAAACCGACCTCCAGTTGGGGGTCACACAAAACACCAATGTGCTATATATATATTATATACAGCAAACTAAAAATCTGGGACAATAAATGAGCTGAATACCTGGAACCAGGGATTACCATCACAGCAACATTCTAGAGGATGCACCCAAAACCATGAAGAGTTGTAAGTTATACTAGCAATACAAGAAACTTGTGGTTCATGTAACCCACTGCTGTGTAAGGTTATAAAATGAAATAACAGATATAAAACTCACTGCATAAAATGTGCATGCGTCCTGAATTCATAACAGAAAGTGCTGGGTGTTAACCAATTCATATGACATAAATATAATTCTCACATATAGTTTTACACCAGTTTTCTTAAAATTCAAAACTCATTCAATTTATGGTTTACACCCAATGATGTCTCTACTGTAACTTCACCAGTAAGCCCAGAATGGATTATTAAGCTGTTCATTGTAGTGTTTCCCATACTTTATGAATGTATCTTAGAAGTACCATATTTATTTCAAAAATGACCAGGTGTTAGTTATTAACTTCTGTCAATAGACCAGGCCATAAATTTTCCATTCTTGGACCCCAGTTATAAAATTGACTAAGTAAAAAAAAGTGTATTAATTAGTCAGATTCTGACACATAATCTGACCCTATGATACACTGGTTAAGAAATTAATTTCATTATACAGTTATCCTATAACCCAGGTTGTTGGCATATTCAAACGAATTTGCAATGAAATGTTTACACAGCGGTTTCAAATGTCTTCGCACAAAAAGGACCATTTTAAATATTAGAAACTGGCGATAAATCCAAAGATATTGTAGTATTTAATTTCGTAATATTGCAGACTGATTTTTTTGGAGGGGTTTCTTTCTAATTTTGCTGATACCCACGTCTTATTGGTGCATCTAGATTCAATCTATTTAAAAGACACTAGAATACAACTTTGTCATTACCCATAAATAGAGATGGTTGTGCACTGAGAGGGATATCAATATTCTCATAGTGAAAATAGAAAAAATATTGCACCTCCATGAACATTTGCACAGGTTAACTATTATTATTATGGTTTGGAACCCTGTTTTAAATTTTTACCTTATATTGTATGTTGAGAGGCAGAGTGCAGAATTTCAATACACCGGTAAATCAAACAACTGTTTGTAATACTTATCTATAATACCTGTTTCTTTTGGTTTAAAACTTCCTCAAGCAGACTGCTTTTCATCTTGGACAAATCAGCAGAACAGATCACATCCACTACCTCCTCTGTAAAGTACTCGTCCACTGTCTCACTCTGGTCTTGTTCCACAGAATTACTTTTACTTTGGTTACTACTTTGGCTTGCCATACCTACTAGCTGAATTTCATCTAGAAAGTAAAACAAAACACAGGAGTAATTTATAAAATTTAAGTTAAATAATACACAACAGTTGAGTGCAGGACAATACAATCAGATTATAAAGTTGCTACTCAGAGGGCATAACTTGTCTGAATGAACAAACATTGGTATGGTTTGATAGTATGTAACAAGCCAAAATGATTTTGAGTTGGAAGACTCCTGTGCTTTTATAGCCGTTTTTTTGTTTTAATCTAACTGGTAGGTATCATCTGAAAATATCACAGAGCTCAGGTTAAAATGATGAAAATGTCATTTAATTTCTGGACTGACTGTGAATTTTTGTCATTTTAAAGAAGGCATATACCTCTGCATATTGTTTCAAATCAGACCAACTTGGTTTGGTGTCAACAGACCTTAAGTTAATAAGTTTAAACAATAAAATTGTTGCAACATCTAAAAATGCAGGATATTGACAACATGTCAACAAAACTTATAAATTGTAGTTCACATGATATACTGTTAAAATCTTTGATAAGCAGAACTCAAATGAATAAAAGATCCCTTTAAGATGAAGTAAACATAGATTCCCCAACAGGAACTTTTGTTGTAGTCAACATTTTATTACTTTTTCTTTGTCTGCTCAAAAGCCACAAATATTTTACACACAACAGAGCAAGGGTAAAGTGGAGAAGTCAGAGATATTGTTTGGGCACTTGAATTCACACCAGCATCTGAAAAATGTATTATATTAAATTGGATCTGGTTAACATTTCTACCCAATGAGTCTGAGCTGTCTCATTTCAGATATATCCTGCAATGTAAAGCACTTGCCACTTAGTGAGACACTGTATCCATATACTAGTCTTGCTTCTGACTAAAGTTTCTTTATAATGATTAAAACTGGTTCAGTTTGTATATGTACTCTTACATACACTGGGGTTTTACATCAATACTAATAAGACAGAGATCTGTAAGGTGAGTTGATTCATATCCCAATATGTCAGAATGCTTTTTGAACACCAATCTTTTGTGTACAAAGGCTTTTAGTGTTTATTTGAGCCTTACATAAGGCTAGTCTTACAATTCACTAGCAATTGAAAGGATTCATCTTCTTAGACTATCATCAAATCTATAGTCTGTGATAAAAATTTTATATGTTGTGAGTAGAGGTCTCCCTCAAATTAAAGGGTCAAATAATACTTGCAATGGGTCAATTCCAAACAGATGGTGAACTTATAAATACCTTTATGGTGACAGGTTCTATCATCTAGTTATACTGTGACTGATATCATACCTATATTTCATCTAAGTTCTGAAAGAGGGTTGATCAAAATCTTTGCATAAAAGAAGTCTTTACCAACCCACTACATTGTTTCACAAATACTGCACAAGTACCTTTTGCCACTGGAAATTATAGCTTATTGTAGCCAAGAAACTAGCAGGGGAAGGTATAACTCCCAGTAAAATAGGAGAATAAGCAAAAACTAATTCTGGTGAATAACATAAAATTTGAAAGTCCAAAAATTATTCTTGGTTAATAGGTAGACAGTACTACTAGACACTGTAATGTACTAAATAATTGTACAAATGAAAGTTTAGGGATTAACATAAAACTTCAGTTTCAATTTCAAACTCTAATTTATTTTAAATGCAGATTAATACATTTCATGATGTTAAACACATCATTTGACACAATCTCTCAGTTTGCTAAAAAGGTTATATATTCAATACTTAAAGTGATAATAAATAATAAATAAAATAAATCTTTACACAAGTTATTAAGCTATTATAAAAGTAATACAATTTTATCAATATCTCAGAAAAAAATCTTTTAACAGATAAATATTAACATGGATGACTAATACATAAAGCACTGATACAAAAAAAAGGTAATCTTACAAATTCTGCTTTACGAGTTGTAGAAAGTATTGTTGAAATTGACACTTCTGACATCAATATTGAAATTCAGAAACCTGTATTGATCAGTACTTCAGTATAAATAAGAGAATGTCCCCTTATGGATAATAAATTAAATATTAAATAAATCTTAATCCTTTTTCTAACAATAATACATATTACATAATTTAATGGATGCTAATGAAAAATAGAATATAAACATGGTTATCGAAAGTAATTCGGAAAATACTCAAGTTTCACAATTTGAATTGTAATATTTCCTATGGATTGGGTTTTTCTGATGTACTTGTTACAAATGACATAATATTTCTATATATTTTGAGCTGAACATTTGATGACTTTACATCATTATCTATCTATGAGTCACATTCCACAAACATTACCTGGTGAGGTGTGTCTAAAATTAGGTCATTAAATAATAATAGTGGGTGGATTGAATCCTTCATTCAATCAACAAGCCATGGGTTTCCACAACAGAAATGCAAGGCAAAGAAACGTTTTCTGAGATATATGGAGAACTTTCTAAAAATAGACCCAATCTATAAAAGAGAGAACTAGTTTTTAGCATATAAATATTTGTAGAAAAAAAACATATATATCAAATGCTTATGTAAATGGACAGTTTCCAAAGCAAACTATCATGCTACATTCACAACAACATTTGTAAGAGACCCAACAAACTGCACAGCCTTTTAATTTTATTTTCTTTGCACATCATCTGAATTTTATCTTTTTTAAATATAAGGTCAATTGTATTTTGATTTTTCATAAAAACTGACCAAATCAAAATTCAAACTGTTAGTTAACTTAAGGTTATTGTAACATTTCATTGAAGAATTGCAATGAATGAATAGAAAATTCCATGACCAGCAATTTCTTTTTCAATCAGTACTTTGGATCATTTAACTTTGCAAAAAGTCAGTTGGATCATAATAATAATCTTCCATGGTTACTGGTTACCATATTACATGATACTGTACCAAGTTTGAAAGAAACACTTTCGGTAGTTCAGAAATTACTCAAGGTTAACAGGGTGAGAGCTGACAGAGTCAATAAAATCTGATAAAAAGGAAGTATTCACTTGTGTTCCCCTCTTGTGGCTAATATTAATGTACAAAAAACATTATATTTGGTTGTTTTTTTCCACAGCATTGGCTTGGGATTAATCAGCTGTTACACTGAATCTTGAATATTACTTTTTAATTGACAACAGAAAATTTATAGATTACTGTAGAATGACACGTTTGTTTTGTTGCAATCAATAAGTCAAACTAGTAACTTCAGTAATTTTTCACTTCAAAACAATGGATCCATTATATGTTTTTGTTTTGATTCATAGAAAAAGTAAGCTGAAAAATGAAGCCATGATAAGGTAGAAGAATTAGAAAACAGAAGTCTTCAATCATTTTCAATTACACACTTAAAATAATATCATTTCCTCTAGACTAATGTGAACAACTCACTTTTGGAATTGTGATTTTGTAATGTGACCATTCAAACTACGCAAATTTATTGATGCAGAGAAAATCTGCTTTCTTTTTACAATTCAGTGCATATAACATTATGTACCATACTACAAGTAATTACAGAATATATCTTCAAAATAAATATCTCCTTTGTTTTCCATCAGACTAATTTCAGAAAACTTTGGCCACTTAGAGAATCACATTAAAACAGGGAGTTGCCTTTCAATCATTAGTCACTTTAGCATGACAAACATATATATTCTCTTATTTCTCAGGTAATTCTCAATTATTTTCATCAGCACATCCCTGGACTGTTAATTAACATATGCATATATTTCTCCTTTTCACTATAATATTTTCTGCCATTTTTATAATCACTTGGGAGGGTGTGGTGCTTTTGAATCATTCAGCCAGAAAACAGTGATATTTTTAGGGGAAGGTTTTTGACCCTTCTTGGAGTCCTGTCATATTTCCAATTATATATTACTTTTCCGCAATTCTAGATTCAAAATGCCTTTTTCATGCATGAACATGTACATAGATACAGAGTACATTTAAAATTATGTATACAGTTTAACCTATTCTGTAACAGCAAAACCACATTTCAAATTTAATAAAATACTGCCAAAATAGCCTTAATCACACCCTTCATCAATTCACACAAGTGCTATACATAGTTACTAGTGTTGGTATCAAATAAAAATATGTATATCGATATCAAACCATATTTTTACCTTCGATATTGAAATATCAGGGCATGAGATGCTTTCCTGGGGGAGTTCTTCTAAACTCTTTTGCTAGGTTTAGCTGAGTGTCCTGAATCCTAAACAAATATGGCAGTCCAGGTTTTGCATTTAAAAATGGCATTTAAGAGAACAGTAGTGAGCCTGTAAAGTCACAGATCTGGATTAGAACAAAAAGTAGTCACAAATTTAGTCTCACCTATTTTATTATAAACTGTACAATTAAATTAACGTAATATGCTTTGTAAGAGATTACATCTTCACTTGGCTCAGACAGCTACATTTATATATATTGTTTTATCTATTAAATATCAAGAGGTTTCATGGTGTGGTTAACACATGTACCTCCCAAATCGAATTATGGGTTCCAATCTCAAACTGGGCTTTGTCCTCAAAGTTGAGGGATAAAAGCGAGACTCAGAATCACTCATTCTTTACAAAAATAGAAACGTCACACAAGCAATTTGTTGCTGTAAACAAAAGGATTTAGACAGGATCGTATTACCACCAGATGATACACATGTTCTTCAACAGGCAAGTTGGGTTTGTTAATTATTGTATCACTAATTCGGATCTAAACTAAAAAGTGAAAATAAATGGATTTTATAGTCGATTAAACACTTTCCCCGAGGCAGAAAGTACCCTTAAAAATGCCCCTGCTTCACTCCAGGTATAGACAGGTATTCCTCTGAAAGTAGGACATATATTTGACCATTCCTGGATCATCTGCGCCTTGTCTGGCTCCCATATAAACCAGGATTTGTCCCCAGGACACAGGGTTACTACAAAACTGCCCTGGATCCACTGCAAGTTTTTCAGTCATTTTTGTGTTGGTCAACAGTGTGGACATCTATAAATGCTTGGTGTAACAATACTGATTATTCTTCTTAAAGCACCCATCGTCACAATTATAGATGCAATAAGTTGCAAATAACATTAGACCCAAATAAATTATTCAACTCTACAGTCCATAATATTTACATCTGGCACAACAAATGTTTCTTTTAAATTACATATTACAAATTCAACATTGTTTCTCTTTCAAATGACATATCATAAATACATCTGCATAATGAAGATATAAAACCACAGACTGACCAGATACGGAGAACATTCACACTAAACTATTCCACACAGATTAAAGCTAACACTAAGTTTAGGTCACAAAGAAGCTCTCGACACTAAGTTCTGGTGTAAAGAAACTAGATATGTCCAACACAAAAATTACAGACAATTCATTCAAATGTAAAGAATTAGATAGAGATCTTTAATTTTAAATTTTAACAAAATCCTATATTTTTCAAATATATATAGCCTACAAAATGTATTAAGATTCACTCTAAAAGTTAAGGACCGTGATCAGTGTTTAATAACCCAAAGGTAGGATCACAATTGTACAGTCCTTCGAAAAGATAAATGAACTCTTGAATTCCTTTGATTCATTGCCGAACATTGATTCCCAGACATGACTCGACCATGTTTTTTGGCCATGGTTCCAATTTTTCATGTGGCACAAAACTGCAGCTTTCCCTAAGGCTTTGAAACCGACGCACTGCACTTTGCCAACTCAGTACTTTTTTCACCTTATTTTTGGCAAACTAGGGGAGAATAAATTCTATCACACATTTATATTTGATGTGTATGGTCAGAAATAAGAAACAAGGATTGTCACTGATAGACATATGGTGGTATATATGTTTTAATAAACTACTGCTTTTTGTTGTACCGCATCCAAACTGTAGTATTAAATTAAAATTAAAACTGTGGCCACTGCAAGTTTTTATGTGATAATGGTTCTCCAAACTAGCAACTTCATTTAAATCAGACTACTTTCAAGTGCTAGATTCAGTAGCCAATTTAGCTACTTTGATTTTGCCTTTTCATATTGAACTCACTAAGGGGCCAGTTACACATAGTCGGATGCACTACGATATAGCCCACAGTTCCATATATGGTAACTGATAGGGATGCACAAGGGATGGGGGTGTTCATGTAAAAAATTTACGGAACTGCCACAGATCTTCCACAGATGTGCTATGGAACTAATACGGACAGGTTTGCGGATGAAAAGATTGCACCAAGGATTGGTCTTATGACTGTTTTTCAATCCGCAAACCCTGTCCATGTCAGTTAGTAGCAGATCCATAGCAGATCCGGTTAAATCCGGCAATGTTTTTACGGATATTTTTTGCCGCGAAGTGTCAAGGATGTAAGGGATGCCAAAAAGACATCCAGGATGGGTATACGGACAATAAGGACACCCATGGAAGAGCTACAGATGAGATACGGAAGAGCAATGGAGATCAATTACAGATAAGATCCGCAAAGTCTTAACAGAAAAATCAAGCAGTTTGATTTTTCTGTGGCGTCCCCACGGACACATGGCATCCGTGGCAGAAGCAACAAGGACATTATGGATGGCCATACTGATGGAAAAGATGATCCGTAAATCACTCAACATTTTCCATATAAGGAATCCAGCTGCGATCCGGCGGTACATCCGGCTATGGGTAACTGGGGTCCAGCTACTGAAAACTGACAAAATGACCTTTCTATCCATTTGGTCAAAATAATCTGCACAGAGACAAAATACAACAGAAACCAGTGTCCAGTTTAATTCAACAGGACCAGAAGAACAAATCTATTCAACCAAGGCTTCTGGATAACAAAGTTAGATTAAGTTAGATTGACAAGGACAAGTCCCCCCTAAAAGACATGGAATTACTGGTACTTACTCTTAAAAGAGATCCCCACTTAATGAACTTCTATATAAAGCAATAAGCAATAATAGCAAAAGATTCAAACCAATATAAAAAAACTTAACCATGAATTTAAAATGGTAAAGCAAATTTTTTTTGGGGGGAGAACTGAATGGAAAATGTTCAAAGGAGAAGTGTGTTTAGCTGTAATCACACACCTGTGATCACTTAAATCCAAAACATTAATTTTAAAGTAAGGCGTTGCCCTGTACTCTTCTGCCTGAAAACTATTTTACAAATAATCACAGAACAAGAAGACTGGGCAATCTTCAAGACTTTTGACTTCTTAAGTGGTTCAATCTTGTACATCAAGCAGAGTTAAATATGTCAAATTAGCCTAAAGAAAGTGAAATACCCTGTATCTCTTTCCAAAAATCCCAATCTTATGCAGCGGAAGCAGTATTTATAATTCCCTGAAGATATTGCCTGATAATCACAAACTTAGTATAGCTTGTATATTCATCCAAATAAATGCAATCTGGCATTCTTACAAGATGTGCATGAACATTGTCGTATCAAAGCCTAATCTTAAGAAATCTGCAGAAAAATGTGGAGAGTAAGAGCAGCAGTAGAACCTCAATTCTCTGACACTCTATTTTCTGAATATTCAATTTTGAGAAGTCATGTCAACTTTCCCAAATTTTTATTTGCCTTTTGTTATCTAACTTACCAGTAATGAACATTACAGTTAAAAAGAGTACTTGCTGATATTCAATTTACTTCTACAAAATAGAGTAATGAATTCTTTAGAGTTCCAAATTATGAAATCAGTAGGTTTTTATGTTTGATATCAAAAGTTTTGTAAATATCCTTCTATAACTGACCTCAAATTAGGCATTTTCTGTAAGTTGCAAAAGAAAAGTTTGCTAATGTTGGTACCTTTTAGGCTTTTACCCTGAGAAGACTACCAAGTACTCATTAAACGGTATAGTAATAGTACAAGAGCAATTAAGTACAAAAATTCAACCCATTCTAGCCTTACTTTAGATACTTATACTCTTGGAGTATCTTCAGAAAAGGAAGATTATAAATTTAAATGAGTAGAAGCGTATTCATAAATTCATATATTTAGATAATAGAAGGCTAGATAATTGAAATTTTACTGTATCTAATGTTGTGGGCTCCCATATTGTCAAGTGTACACAACATGCTACACATGGACCATTCCATGTGATATGATTTCATAATGACACTTCTTAATGGATTTTTGCACCTTTACTTTACATTGAAGTGAGTCTTATGACAACAGTCTAAAAGATGAAGCCACTATACAGTTCAGCTTTTCCATTTCATTTGAAAACAATTGTGAAAAACAGAAGTCTAAAGATTGTCAAAATACAGACACAATAATTATTTGCTATCCTGGGCAAGATTTCCATGTTTTCATAAAGGGCTTCTAGCCACTATGAAAGAGTAGAGATATTGATAATTTGGAGTGTAATATTGATTTATTTAGTTATATGGGTTTTAACATTGCTTTCAACACTGTACAGGTCATATCACGAAGGGTAGTTTTGTGGGCAGACGAAACCAGTACATCTGAGTTGGTCAAGGTTCTGTAATGTAAACTGCTGACCAGCCGTAAGCAACTACTAACTTTCCACATGATAAGGTCCAGGGTTTGAACTGCCAACCTAAGAGGTGGGAGACAAGTGTGTTACCACTGCTCCACCGTGGCCTACGAGTGCATTTTTAAGAAAGGAGTACTATTTTATCCTTTAACTTTGGAAAATTGCAATAAAATAGGTCAATTTCTGGTACTTCTCAAAGCTGAATTGAAAACTTTTGCACATGTTATTGCTAAAAATGGTACCTAGTAGGGCTGCGAACGGTTACCCAAGCCTCGATAGACAAGTCGGTCACTGCTGGGACTCGAGTCCATTTTAACTACTTGAGTACTCACAGCCTATTGTATTATCATCTGCGAAGTGAAACGTTTGTGTAAAATATGCTACATTTTTGCATTTCTGCCACATAATATCAATTAAAGTTGTGGTAATAGTGGTAAGAAAGAGTACTCCCTGAATACAAAATTAATCCTTATGGAGGCAATTAAGTGTCAAAAGTATTCTGTCATGTGTGTAGGTGACTAAAGGTACCACAGTCATCATGATAGTTCACCACACATCTGGGTTGATGCAATTATCACTGGACAGTACAGAAGATTCATACTGTTTCTTCAACATATGAGGTTAATTGTAGACAAATGTATAACTCCACAATAAGTTGTTATATGTACATATGTCTATATAAGGACAACTCTTACAAACATCTGTGAACTTACACTTTATCCAAGTTATCATTTATGTTAACAACATCAATAATTTCAAAACTGGCTAAAATTAGATTAACAATACATCTTACATATCAGATATAATGTGCTGAAATAAGCTTTTACATGCTTTTAAAGCTATATTTTTCTGCTATATCAAAGTAAACTTGACTTGCCAGTTTTCATTCAGTTTTGTATGATTGAACTTAAGTTACAAAATGATTTTCCAAAGCCAAAAATAATAATACCTAATAATAACTAACAGCAGCAATGGTGCAATGTTTAACATCCTAATTGAATAAGTGTTGTTAGGTGTTCATGTTATTAAAGCACCATAGTATTTCTACAACAAATATTTATCAGTAAAGTATTATATGCTTTTGTCATAGAAACTAATTGCCTTAACTCAATAAAATATCATCAATACATTTACTCAATCTCAGGGCTTTTAGTTTTGTACCTACACAAGTGGGTCCTTCTATGTTTCTGTATAGGTCTTTATTTTCTTTTGACAAAAGTCAACCATTACATTTTCCTATTAATCATCCTGCAATATTTACATACAAAAAAAAACCACGTACATAACTTGCTCAGCTTTTGACATTTGCCTTTATTGAAGATTTGGATACATATGCCTTTTGATGATTTCATAAAGGTATACAGTGTGGGTTAAAAAGCGCTAAGAATTGGTTATGAGGTGTGGCCTCACCCCTAATGTCCTTGACAAAAATGTCTAACAGACACAAAATATAGCACACAAACAGCTAGAGATTACTTGATTACTCATTAATCAGAATATGAAGAGAAAATATCTCAAGAAAAGGCAATATTAACTGTGTCACCCTGCATAAAAAAATATATTCCAAATCTATGTAATCAAGGCCAAAGATTTTGAATTGTCAAATCATTATTTGTCATTATTTAAAATGCTAGATTTGAAAGCTGTCTAGGTAAATAGAAGTTACTGAGGGTGTGTTTCTTTGCATGTGAACCCTACTTATCATAAAGGAGGGTGTAGATTTTAAAATTGCAACTGAACTAGGAGTATTAAAGCCTTTTTAAACCACTGTGTAAACTGTAGAGTAAGAAATCTAAAATTCGCCAGGAATCTAAAATTCACCACCTCTAAAACCTTAGTTAATTTTATGAAGAAAATGATGTTTTTGTCCAAAAATTGGTATTTTTCAGTTCAAAAAACCTTAATTTACTATAGAGTCAACAAATCTCACCACAATTCATTTATTTTATTAGTATTATCACATGTGGCAAATTTCAGATATGTGGCGAATTTTAGATTTCTTTATACTCTATATGAAAATAGTTTTACTGTTGAGAAGACAAACACTTTTCCATCCATTACCTTCACCCTAAAACATTTGGTTTTTATCTTTCCTATATTTTCTGTCATCATTTCTTGAATTCACTGCGGTTCATTTTCTCTATTTACTCTGAAATAAATCTCATTTCAAAGCTTTTCGGACAAAATCAGCACAGTCTTACCTATAAATAGCCCTTATTTTCCTTTATGACGGCACATAATTTGCTATTAAGTCTTCACATTGGCAGGGCATTGATG
The DNA here is from genome assembly GCA_964017235.1 of Sabellastarte sp. h YS-2021. Lineage (NCBI taxonomy): Eukaryota > Metazoa > Annelida > Polychaeta > Sabellida > Sabellidae > Sabellastarte > Sabellastarte sp. h YS-2021. The sequence goes on from OZ024927.1 coordinate 151,465,816, forward strand.
TTATTATTCACATTATAATTTCTGTAACTGACAAAAGACATTTCAGACAAACATTACAACCTCTATTTTGTGAACAATTGTTGGGAGAGTGTGGTTCAGGCTGGATAATTGAAGGTTCTTATGTAAAAGAGGCATTTTAGTGTAAAATAAAAAAACAAGAAATGCAAACTTTGCAAAATTGCAAGTGAGTTCATGAAGCTGAACATACAGAAAACAGGGCCACTGCCGCAGCATTTATCTCCCGCCTGGAATCAGTAATAATGGAGAACTAAATGAGATAAGGGCTTTATAGTAAGATAACCCCACTTGACATTGAAGAATGGGTCAAAGGTAAAAGTCAGTAGTCTCAGGCCTTTACTTCCTTTAAGTTGTTTTCACATTTGGAACCCCTATTAGCAATGATAAGGGAGATATAAGGCCTTTTTAATAGGATAATCCCATTTAACATGTGATAAGACAGCCATTTTGGCTTCGAAACTAGGTCAAATTACTATCAGCTTAACTTTCCTGGCCATATATATTTTGCGCATATTTGATGAACCTAGCTGCAATATTTCACGTTTTAGAGCATCTTAATGAATTTTAAATAATTGGATATGGTTGCCATTTTGTTTTTCAAAATAAGGCCAAAATTTTTCTCAGACAAAACATTTGAAGGCCAAGAGTTTTAATGGTCTGAACCTGTAAGAGCAATATTAGGGGAGATAGAAGGCCTCTTAAAATGTAAATTTGATGAAGCTAGCTGGAATTTTCGACATTTAGAACAACTGTATGATTTTTAAACAATTGGCTATGGCGGCCATTTTGTTTTGAGGCCAAAATTTTGCATAAACATTCCTTGCAAATTTGATGAAGATGTCTTTATAAATGAATAAGATATTAAGGTTTATGCTGAAACCTGACAAACGGATGCACGGACGGATGCACAAACAGATGCACACACGCATGGAAGCTGTTTACAATTTTAGACCACAGCCTTTGCTTTTCATGGTCTGTCTTTACAATCTGAAGCCACAGCACCAATAATATAGGAGAAATAAGGACAATTTAGTGTGACGACCTTGAAGCTGGGGTCAAAGGTCAAATTCAACACATGGAAAAGATTACCAGGCCATGACTTCGTACAAGTTGTTTTCACATTCCGAACCTCTAGGAGCAATATTTGGGGAGATATAAGGCCTTTTTAATAGGATAATCCCGTTTGACATTAAACATGTGATATGGCGGCCATTTTGTTTTTGAACTAGGTCAAATTTATTATCAGGCTAGCTTTTCTAGCCATATAGCTTTTGTGCAAATTTGATGAAGCTAGCTGGAATATTTCAAGATTTAGAGCACCTTTACGATTTTCAAACAATGAGCTATGGCGGCCATTTTGTTTTTCAAAATGAGGCTAAAATTTTTCAGAGACAGGTTTTCATAGCCATAAACATTCCCTGCAAATTTGGTGAAGATATGCAATATTTGGGGAGATATAAGGAATTTTTAATAGAATAACCCTGTTTGCCATTAAACATTCGATATGGCGGCCATTTTGTTTTTTGAACTAGGTCAAATTTATTATCAGGCTAGCTTTTCTAGCCATATAGCTTTTGTGCGAATTTGATGAAGCTAGGTGGAATATTTCAAGATTTAGAGCACCTTTAGGATTTTCAAACAATTAGCTATGGCGGCCATTTTGTTTTTCAAAGTGAGGCTAAAATTTTTCAGAGACAGCTTTTTATAGCCATAAACATTCCCTGCAAATTTAGTGAAGATATGTTCATAAATGAATGAGATATTAAGGTTTATGCAAAAACGTGACGAACGGACGGACGGACGGACGGAAGGCGTTTTATAATCTCCCGACCACGGCCTTCGGCCGGCGGGAGATAATAAAGTGCTGTAGAAAACAGGCTCTCAAAAGATTCATAACAACAGTGTGAAAATGTATCAATTTAGAAAAATGAAAAGATGTTCACAAAACTGAATAAACATATGGAGGTTTCAGTAACACACTTCACTGCATCAACACTATGTTACAAAAAATTTAATACATAGTGGCGCCATGGGCGCGCAGTACTTGAGCATGCACAAACCTTCCATGGGTAGTGCTGAAAAATTAAACAAACTGAACATCTTTTGTTAAGTTGTTCAAAATTTAAAAAGAGGCTATCACTGTGACCATCATCTTGTCTTCTCACTTTTCCAACTGTAATTGGTTTGCACTTGATGACCTCTTTACATATCTCCTCCCACACGGGAGGCTCCAAGGGTAAGGTATCTGTCCACGTTAGGGACGTCATCGTTGGGAAGTTTGCTGTCTCGATACCGTGAACAAAACAGTGGGCGATATCGCGGTATTTATCACTTAAGTTAATATCTACATTTCAACTTCATATTTTTAATTCAAAACATTATAAACCCTGTAAATTCTCCGAAAGAACAAAGATTTTTACTTTATTAAGGGTAAAATCCAAGAATCTTCATTTTAGAATAAACTGAAAGCCATTTCCAGTTACGAGTTCTGGCTCATGTACACCCACGTTAGACTCCACGTTAGCCTGTCCATGTACATGACTTGAAAAGTATACATCACATCTACCTCAAAGATAATTCAGTTCTAGATCCGGATCGAGTCTCCAGAATTGTTTTCCATAATTTTCACAAATGTTTTGTACTTTCTGCATAAAAAATGTTGAACAACATCTTTAAAAAGTGTACACGTCATGACCTAAGTTTACTGGTCTTCCTTCCATGATCTGCACCAATGTCACAGTCTCTTTTTCAATGACAGAGATCAGATTCAGAAAAAATACCAGTCCAAAATTTCTTTACCTTAAGCAGAAATTCTCTCAATTGCTACTTTAAAACTACTCACAATCAAATGTGTAAACAAACGATCAATCAACTCTGGCATCAATGTCATACATATCACATGTATGTGACTATCAAAACAGTTTCTATTTGCAATATTTGTATTAGTACTATTGTACAGTTTATCATGTTATTTCAAGGAACATAACAAGTTGACATTAAATCTTTAACTGTGGGCCAGCAACTGTTCCCACCAAATCAACCGCGGACTTACAAAGTCTCATATTATCTTGTCAACAACTTTAACTTAGCATTATACCTTAATTTATGCAGTTTTTGCATATAAGTGATATAAGTGCATGGACAAAAACTAAAAATTAATATATATCAATTTCAAGATAATCAAGTCATAATCCTGATCAAAATGTAAAATGTTTAAAACTCAAACAATCCTACTTTGTTGTGTCTTCAAAGAAGCCGACAGACGTAAAGTCAACGAAAAAAGGATGGTAGACATTAATCTTACAACCAAATTGTGGAACAAACTCTTATTGTTGTTTCACCTTTTGAATTCCCAGTGAAAATAGAAACTGTATTTTGCAGACAATGGAATTTATGTCTCCATCTAGTACAATGGATTATATACACTTTCCCTTGATTTCTTGATCTTTGACTAAAAGTGAAGGACATTGATGTTGTGTGACATGACAAACTTTATTTATCATTATTTCCAGTGCAATATTATTTCGTAGAATTAATTGGCTTGTTCAAGTGGAAATTGAAGGTAAATTGGCCAGCTTCAAAATAAGAGGATACATTTGTAAAAGACATGCCCTGTTATGTGCCAAGTGTTAAAAGAAATTCACTGTATTTAGTTAATACATCAAACCACCACCTTTGTAACATTGCATCCAGTGTAAATAAATGGGCTTGTATTAAAAGGATGAATTTGTTTTGTATTGTCAGCAAGGACAAACCTGTCAGGTAAGATTTCTTTGTCTTCACATACATAATTACATTTGTACTTATTTCACCTAAAATCCAACCTAATGCCTAAAAGACATCAATGAGAATGTAAATGTTGTGACAGAAACTACAATCTGACAGAGAAGTTAAACTAAATCTGACAAAATTGTTTTGCAGAACTTTTATATTAGAATATTATATATAGAATATTTTGTTCTATCCACAGAACCTAAAATAATTCTGTCAGTTTTTTGTCACAACATATACACAAGTAAAAACCACTTATTCCCTGTAACACATATAATTACTTTTAACAAATACGATTTTCATCAAAGATAACAGTATGACCTTCTTTTGAAAGTCTGGTTAAAATTTCTGCAATTTTTGCTACCCTAAAGTATTTCAATCGGCATTGAATTCCAACATTTGCTGTTACCTAATTATAATGCTAAATATATTAAATGTAGGTTACTTAGTGCAAACCGGGTCACTGGCTTTAATCAAGACCTTTGAGAGTGACACAATCAACTTTTCTTATGTTGCAGTCACATTACAGGTAGTATTGCCTACATTTAAAGGTGTTTTTATGAAATCCTCATTTCTCCATTTACTGTCAGACTTATCAGTAAAGCTTGCATGCTGTGATATAATCTGCTTTCCATTGCCACACACTTAAAAGTTTTAAAAAGTTCAAAACTTCCGCTTACTACATTATCAAGTTCTGTCGGGTAACTGCAGGGTATCCTGTCATTTCAGTGGCTGTTCTGCTGCCTATAAACTACATTATGTGTCCTACTTTGTCTTTGTGTGTCCCAATTAAGTTGCATGTTTGCCATAACATTATTGTGTCAAACCGTAGCCAGTGTCCTCCAAACTTCTGATTTTTTTTCAGTGGCAAAGCTGTAGGTAGCAATGTGTAGCTAGGTTTTACACATTCTGCTCATTTTTCCTGCCATCTGTAGTCACTGGAAATACTACTTGTGGTGTGACAGGGGTTACAGGCAAATGATTTCTGACAACCAATATTTTAACCCTTTGGGTTTAAGAAAGTTTATCCACATAGCACTATTGTACATTATCACCTTTACTTTGTAGGCATTGTGGATTACAAAATATTTATATTCTACTGAGGACTGTTTGAAACTGTAATGATAAGAAGTCAAACGGTGAAACTTTTGATGTCATCAAAGTTGGGTTCCTTACATCTCTGTCCATAGTGAGGTCCTATTGGGACAAGTCACTAGTATTTTAAACATGCTGCCATGAGCCGGATTCTACCCTTAATCATAAAGGTGACAGCCTGGTAATAATTTGCCAAATCTAAATACACACTGGTCACTTAGGCCCCAGACATCTTATTATGTGGATACGGTCCATACACACTTTTTTTAAAATATTGGGATAAGCGTTAGTCAAAAGATAACTAGCTATCAGTACAATTGACAATGTACAATTCATATTGAGCTTGAACTCTTTATCACTCTTACAAAGAATTAGTCTCAAATACAACTTATAAAGTGAACATGGGAACAGGCATCTACATTGGAAAAACTTGATATGTCTGATGTAGACATAATCATGGTAAATACCTTGAGAAAAGATAGAAATGACGGGGACGTTTGTGTAAAATATCAAATACTAGTTAAACGATTAAGAGGGAGGACACTGTATCGTTCAATTCAATACAGATAACAGGTCTCTGTCCTTGACTATGAAGACTTTACCCCTGAGTACTCTACCATTATGGGTAATAACTGTTAATATCTCAAAAGACATCACAGGGTTATTTCTTCAACGGAGACATCCGAACCTTGTCAGTAGCCATATACATAAACTCAGAACTGAAATATTTTCAAGGCACAGTATATATACATCAAAGGTTTTCATGGTTTGGATATTATATTCTGTACTTTAAACACGGGCTAACTAAATGATGTAGGTTGTTGACAGTGTACAAAGTTTTCTGAAAAAAAAACTTTTCAGATCCAACAGACCTGAAACTCAAAAATGTTATAGGCCGAAGCAAAAGTTGCCAGTCTATATTTGTATTTTAATGTAGGTTAAATGAATAAAATCAATAAATACTAAGTTTCAAAACTGACCAAGTGGGAAATGCTAATGAATAAATTGTTAATTTCAGTGATTTCAGTTATAATTAGTTTCAGGACATCAGGACCTATAAGTCTGGAAATATACAGGTCCTTGAGAAAAGTTACCAGTCTCTGATATGACAGTAGGTGTTAATTTCATACACTGGAACTTTAGGCCTTGACCTTTTGTGGGAAAGGTGACAGTTATGTGCTTTTGCCCACTGAGTTAGAACATACAACAAGCAGTACATACAGCATTTTTCCCACCCATTAAACTTTCCATTATAATATGAAATTTAAAGTGTCTTAAAATGAAAATTCACAAAAACATCATGGTCTATTCTTTAGTGAGGACTCTATTAGTTTGCTGAAGTGGCTTTCATTCCATTAAATTAGCAAGTTTATAGGTGTCTTAATCAGCCAGGGATTCCTGCCTACTGCACGCCTTCACTATACCACAGTATTACATTAATATAGCAGTTTGCAAATAATGTCCAAAAATTAGATTTACAGGCATATAGACAGTGCAAATAATATTAGGCCAGTTCACCCTGAACCCTTTAAGTGGCTTTCCCTTTTAAATTAAAGTCAATATTAGGTTCTCAGTGAGGTTTAAGTGTCTGATGTGCTGTCTGAATTCTTGGTTTGGTATAAGACAAGACTACTCTCTTTTGATTTAATGTCATATGGTTCAACTATACCTGGAAAGAAAAAAGCTACATAATAATTATTTTCTTAAAATATTTTATCTACTTGATGACCCCCTAAACTGTTTAGATGAACAGATGAAGTCTGAATATCAGAGTTCAGCCAATCAGAGAGTGAACAAATATTTTTATTTTGATCCTTTATAAATTAGTTCTCAGATTAAGGTTGAAAGAGCTACTCTCTGAGGAATAATGCAATGTCTTCACGACGACTGATGAATGATATTTGAACTGCAAACTGAACAAAGAGTGAGAAATATATGGACAAAACAGTCCAAGGTCAGGAATGACATGGGATTGGTGTAACAAATGGAAAATTTGCCACAGTATGTGATATTTAATAATCACCCAGGTTATCCCTCCAAAACAAAAGTAACAGGCAGAGAAATTCGCAAAAATTATGAAAAAATAATCAATGTAATTTCTCATAAATAAAAATAAAATTCAATGTTTTCCTCAACTGCAGATTTCATAAGGCATAGCATCAATTTTACACTGTTTTTAATCTATCGTGGGACAATACATGACATGACAGAAGGAATAGCAAATTTCCCAGGCTGAACTGTCACAAATACTTGGCCCATTACATGCATTTGGGTGGAACTCAGTTGACCCAGTGCAAACTTACCCATACACACTTTGGAATAAATATTTTACATGTATAAAAGTAACTCTCCATCTCATCCATATTGTAAACCTGGCATACAAACATCAAATAATGCAAAGACTTTGAAAGAGAAAAATGAAAAGCCATCAGATTGATAAATATCTCGGGCTTATAAATATATGAATGTTTTCTTCTTATTGGTATACAAAAATTGTTTGCATTTAAAAGCCTATTGCTTATGACAGCTTTCCTAAAAGCCACATAAATAAAAATGTTATCCTAACCTTGGGATTATCAATGGTGTATATTCACTGGCAATATATGCAAAATCTTTGAGAAGTAGTCAACCCATGACTCTTGACCAACATAACATATATCAAGTTTCACTTCTAATTTAAGAAGTCATACGTTTGACACTAATACATATACACCAACAATGACAAGGCAAGTTCCATTATGACACTCAATTTGCAAAGACAAAGATTTATTCTATTTCTGAAGTAAATAAGCATCCTATATATAATTTAAAAGAATTTTTCCGAATCATAAGTCTATGTGTTCATACAGTGGATGAAGTAGAGGTGTATTCTTGTGGCAAATTTATTCAGCTGAGGTATTGACGAAAAGTACACTAACTTCACTGACAATTTTTTACCTGAAAAGGGTTACATATTCAAACAGGTAAGTGGATTGTGTGCTTAAATCTATTTGTCCAGATCACATTTCTTTGTAGAAACTATGGGTGTGACTCACGATTCTCATATTAATATCCAGGGTTTCAGGTGTTCATGTTCTTGCAAAAAGGGCTTCAGCCTCAAATACTTGACCTTCAAATTGGCTTCAATGATGTAATATAATTATATCTCTACTTAACTAGAGTGCTGTCGTATGTCTTGTCACTTACTATCGCCTTTTCAAGTGTCAAGGTCAAATAGAACAGTTGTGACTGAAGAAACAGAATTTTTCTTCTACTAGGGTCACTACTGGTATGCCTGATTGTTTTGAGTGTATGTCAATGATTCATAATTAGTCATAACATGACAAAGCCAGAAAATTTTCCTCAGGTGGCCCATACGGTTATGAAAGCTGAAGTATAACTCTACATAATATATCTGACAGTCACATGAAAAATAATACTGGTTTATTGTACAGGTAGATACATTATTATTGCACTCAAAACAATAATTATATCTACATAATTATACCTTTAATTAATTTCATTTTGTGTGTCAATGACAAAAAAAAAGTCAAAACACAGATAAAATTTAATCAAAAAACATTTAATCTCACAAAGTTTTACAAGCAAATTAATAATCTTTTAGGTGGCGTGAATATTGCAGCATGTAATTTCTAGTAAATACAGGTACAAAGCAATGGGTTCCTCCAATAAATTTACAACAATTTACATTGAATTCCTGTTATTGGTCAAAATATCCAAATGTCCTTTTGTATCACATTATTTTGCACATTTAAAGGTAATGATGACAACAGAAATGTCAAAGAAAAAAGATAAGAGATCTTTGTTTTCAAAGGCTCTCAGTCGAAATAGTGAGTCTAATTCCTACACCCCTGCCATTTCAAGATTTTTGAATTATCTTAAATAAACTTGCTTTCAGTTGAAGCAATAAGCCAGCTATCCAGTATTTTCCATTTCAAATATGAAACAAGAGGTATTTAAGTTTAAGATGCTCAGAAGCCTTAATCACTATATGATTCAAGAAGTTTTGCTCCATAAAATACATCATTTTAGGACTTAACTTAATCTTAATTTGGCAATACGTTATTTTGTTCACACAAATAAGAGACACCATAATTTTTAGGAAGCATTACAATAAGCTTTGAAACAACATTCCATATCTTAAAATAGATCATGTAAGTGGTAATTTAAGATTTTTGAGGTTCATTAATTATAAGTTACAGAACTTTGTTAAGAGCAGCAATGGTACTGATATTTGACACTTTCAATATTGACACAGAAACATGCAGAACCATTATCGACACGATTCTAAACACTACTTGACATGCTGGAATATTTTACTGCGTCAGTCAAACATGCAAATCATGTTAACAACTGATCCCTGAAGCTAAGTACCAAGACAGTACAGAAGCATAACCCCCATCACTGGACCAAGGTGTTATGTGTGAGCGACTTTTATAACAGATCTGAAATCTTGCTGATCATGCACTTTTTAAAACAACACAAGACAGTTTGAAACCATAAAGACCAATTTCTATAGTGAGATGTCTGGGAATAAGGATGAATTGAATAGTGATAAATATTCCAGCACATTTTTGAGCTAAAGGTTAAACAGGATCCTAATTGATAAATGCCACCTCACCATTGACCAAGTTTATAACAAGTACCCATAGCATACTTAAATGGCCCATTGCTTACATTATACTGCAAATTATGCATGATTTTTAATACACAGAACTGAATCAATTCAGCTTTTATTTTTTATATATTTATATAGCTTTTCTGGTTGAAAGAATCTCCACATGTCTGACAGTGTGCATTGATCTTGATATTTTTTTATCAAATAATATACTTTTTCTTATGTTTCTTTTAATCAAGTTACTGGTGTCCTATTCAGACAATTTGCTCCATACTTACAAATACAGTAAGCCTTAATATTTCTAACCTCGTAGAATTTACCCTTCATCCTATATTGAAACTTAAATATCAGCTGCAAATGCAATATATACTAAGGGGCCAGTTACACTTTCACGGATCCCCCACGGATATAGGCCATGGGTCCATATATGGAAAGTGCCAAGGATCCCATGCGGATCGTGGGTTTTGGGGGGAAATGCTGAAAAAGTGAGTGATTTATGGATGCGGCACAGTTTTCTCTCCGGTTGATAGAGATCCCACAAGGACGTCAGGGATGACTTCCGATGCTTGCGGATGATCTCCGGATACTCGTCCGAGACCACCCACAGTGCAGCGGAAACACCCCAGGATACACCTGAAGACAACATAGGGATGCATCAGGACGTCGCAAGGACACCCCGGATGGGTATATGGACCTTGCGGAGACTCACAGATGGGGTTTACGGATCATATTTTCCCCGCAGATGTCAGCTTGTCGATTACGGAATATTATTAGCATAACATTGCAGGTGTCTCCATGAGAGGTAGTGACCACTGGATATCTGGATGCCAATGGCTATAAAAGGGGGCGAGGTCCAGCTCACTAGCCAGACACAATGTAGACGACAATATGGACAGGCACGACACAAATCTTGCACAACTTCAACTCTTACTGTTAGAAATGGAGAGGCAATTACTCATCATTTCAGCTATGATAGACCGGTTGAGAAGCAGATGGGGTCTGCCAGGTGGTCTGCAAGTTATTAGACAGAGAAGGCACAGAAGATATAGGTTCATGCCTTGGCCAACCCGGGCAGAGCCTGAAGAAGAGGGTTAGTACAGCAGACCGATGCCAATGCACCACTTAGATAACCCTATGGCATATAGAAACATCCAGATGCCACCTGAGCTCTGTCAAGAGCTGGGGCAGAGAATCACTGTTGAGTTCCAGAGGGACAGGACCTTGATGAGAGATCCAGTGAGTCCTGGAGTGAAGTTTGTAGTAACCCTCAGACATCTCGCCACTGGTGACAGCTACACCACTCTGCAGTATGCTTTCATGGTGGCCAGTGCGACCATCGAGAAGTTTGTGCCCAAGGTCTGTGATGCTATCACCAGGGCCTATCGAGATCAGGTGACGCAGTGCCCCACACTCCCAGAGGATTGGTTGCTGGTCAAGTCCGTCTTCCGCCGGAGGCGGAACTTTCCACATGCTCTGGGTGCCCTGGATGGAAGGCATATTCCAGATGTCAACAAGGGGGAGGCAGCCTCTTCCTCAACTGCAACTCCCATTGCACTCTTGTCCCTGGTGGATGTAGATTACAAGTTCCTGTGGGTGGACATGGGGGCAGCCGGGTCAACTTCAGATGCTCAGATTTTCAAGCACACCGATCTGAGCACAAAATAAAGGACGGCAGCATCAGCTTCCCTGACAGTGAATCTCTTGGGATTGGTGGACCAAAAATTAACTTTTTCATCCTCGGGGACGATGCCTTCCCCCTCAAGCTCTGGCTAATGAGGCCCTACTCCAGCCGCAGTATGGACTTGAAGGAGATGGTCTTCAACTACAGGATCAGGCGGGAAGAACTGTGGTCGAGAATGCCTTTGGGATGCCGACATCTCGCTTTAGGATTTTCCAGAGGCCACTGCAACAGGAGCCCTGGGTGGGCAACAGGGTTGTCATGGCGTGCCTAGTACTTCACAACCTACTGAGGATCACCCCACAACTGAACAGGAAGATTTAGGGGGGAGGGCCAGCGTACGGTATCCATATGATGGCTGTAACGCAATTGGGGCAGCTAAAAGGCAGAGGAATATTCTCAGAGACTATTTCATGAATGAGGGGCAGCTCGCCGATCCAATGGACAGCCGTTAAAATGTGAAACATGTTATAATGTGACTCTGTAAATGTAAATAGGACATTTAAGCACTTTAAAGTCAAAGGGATTGTTATACAATTTTAATAGTGCTACATGGACTGTTAACTTTGCAGACATGACATCTTTTGCTGAATGATGTAGCATAGGCTTTGGTTTTGAAAGGGTTGAAAACACAATGCTTTAGACAAATGGATAGGCAAGCAAGAAAGGCCTTGTCCTACAAGGTGGAAATATTTCAGAAAAAGATGCCCCACACCACTACACGAGAGGTGTAGTGACGGGTCCACAGCATTGTGGGCACAGGTTTCAACAGAATTTGGGCCTTTTTTGTTGGTATTGTTGTATGTATTTGTTTGGAGGGACCTGTGTTTTGGTTGTAATCTTAATTTGTCAATGGACTACTACTTCTATTTAACAATATTTTCTAGGGGTGAACTGTGGGCAGTCATTTTGTTTTTTTTTTGTTTTTTTTTTTTGGGGGGGGGGGGGGGGGGGGGGTGTTGCGTGGCAATTTTTTTTTGGTTTGTTTGTTTTTGGCAAAACAACAACATAGCTCAAATAATTGTTTTTGGAAGATTTGGCAGCCCTGAGAAGGGCCTATAAAAATTATCAGCTATTGCTGATCTGCTGGTTGGCTGGCTGGCTACTGGTGCCCTGATGCTGGTTGGTCTGGTGGAGTGGTTGATGTGTCTTCTGTGCTGGCTGCTGTGACTGTATGGAATGCTGTGCTTGAATTGCCTGCTGCTGCTGCTGCTGCTGCATCGCCTGCAAGTGTTGCTGTGGAGCATGTCCGTGGATCTGCTGCTGATGCTGAGCGAGTCCATGCAGCTGAGTGAATGTCTGTTGATAGTGAATGTCTGTTGATAGTGCCGGTGTGCATGTTGTGAATGCTGTAGCTGCTGCTGTGAATAATGTGTATGCTGTAGCTGCTGCTGTGGCTGTTGCTGTGCCAGACCTTGCGTTACATGTGCAAAAGTCTGTTGCATCTGCTGATGTTGTGCCTACATCTGTGTGTGAGACACTGGGAAATGGTGTGATGTTGAGGCTTGGCTGTAGGTGACGGTCTGCGGCATGCTCGTGCCCATCCCGTGTTGGTACTTTTGCTGCTGCTTATCCCTACGTGTAAGTCTCATCAATAAGTTGAATGTCTCTTGTTGAAATTCGTCATATGAGTCACTTGTTAGTTGTACCACCTCCACTTTCAGAAAGTCACAGAAGCCCAGTCTTGGATCATCAGGCTTCTCATCACCAAACGTTTTTACCACAATGTCTTTTAACTCTGTTATTCCCCTCTGTGATTCGACAAGAGCTGCTTGGAGGTCGGAATCAGCCAAACTTGACGTCACACTAACAACATGCGAGCGGGTAGTAGGCATATGTGTCTCCAGGTGCGAGATGTCTGCAGGGTCACAAGTTGACTCTGGATGAGAAGTATCCTTGAACGGTTCCGAGTGCACAGTCTCCCGTCTGGATGATGAGCCCGCTGCTGCACTGGCTTGAGAAGCAGACCCCTTGGGAGCCCTGGATTCACTTTTGGCTGTAAAATGGCGCATGATGTGGTCCCTGAGGAAGTCAAAATTGTCTCTGGTGGATTTCTGTCTCTCTGTCAAGACTGGTTCCCCCTGGCAGGACTTCATGTGAGTGACTTGTCCGTAGAGTGTGCGCTGGCTCTGAAACCACTTTTGGCAGGCATCTTTATTCAAACTGTTCTCCTCACAAAACTTGTCCCACACAGCCTCCCGCTTGGACCTATCCTTGTAGTCCATCAAATGCTTGTTGTAGAGAATCTCATTGTCACGCAAAAAGTCCACTATCTTCTGTTCCTGCTCAACGATGTGTGTCCCTGTAGCAGCATTTGTATCCTGTGTATCCTCATCACTTGTATCCGAATCCTGCTGTGTCTCCAGCCCAATGTCACCCTGCTCTGTGTCCGACATCTCCACAGGATCCACCACTCCCCCCCCCCCCCCCCCCCCCACTCTTCCACCCGAGCTGCCTGCTGAGTCTCTGGTACACAACTCAATTCATCCACCTCTGGACTCCTGGCCCTCGTGGACATCCTCTCTCTCTCTCCTGGCTGCCTCTCCTCTTAGTCCTCTTCTTTGGTGGCATTTAAAAAAAGTATTAAATACCAAATTTCCTTTGGAAAAAAAACAAACACCTCAAAATTTCTGGCTCACTATATATGCCAACAACATATATCCTCAAACATTTACAGTAGAGCTGTAAAGTTCCCAAAAATTGCAGTAGGATCACCTCGAACTGCAGAAAGTGTCATCCGAGAAACCTAAGCTTGGTGCACCTTATATAGGCTTTCACCCATGAGAAAGCGTCTTTCTGTAAATTCCTGAGTGTCGTGCAAAACTACAATTACATCCGTAAATCCCGTCCTTATTGTCCTTGAGGCGTCCTAATCATCCATAAACCCCATCCCTATTGTCTGTATACACCTCCGTGACTATCCGTGTATATCCGCAAAGTAATTACATATCCGTGACCTTCTTTACGGACCATCGCTATTGGTCCTTGTGGTTTCCGGGAATTTCCGTTAACTTCCGGAGGCGTCCTTACAGCCTCCGAACACCCTCCAGGAATATCTGTAGAAATTTTCCGAGCCATTATTGGTGCAAATGAGTCAATGATGTCCCGGATGCCACAAGTAGATCTACGGGTGCTGTAAGGATAATAAAGATGACATACGGATTAGACACAGATCAGTTGCAGATATTAATTACACCTGGCATCCGCAAACCTTTTACAGAAAATTCAAGCAGTTTGATTTTTCCATAAAGGTTTGTGGACACAACACATCCGTGATGGATGCTACAAGGACATTAGGGACGCTACGGACATGTTCACGGAAGGAAATTATGATCCGTAAATCACTCACAATTTCCCATATTTTGTAACCTGCCGCGATCCGGCGGTACATCCGGTCATGTGTAACTGGGGTCTAAGGTGTAGGGTTACCATGAGTAGAAAATTTTCATAGTCAAGTACCCTCACCATGACATTTCAACAAGTAATCTTTTTAGCAGTAAAAGCATAAGGATGTGTCATTTTTTTCTGGAAATAAACAGAAAACTTCCTTTTTCATGTTAATTTCATTTAAATATTATAAAAGCTACTAATGTTTGAGTGATAAAGAGTCACTCTTATTCTTAATTTTGTACTCTTAAGTCATCTGATACTCTACTCGTCACTCAGACTGCTAGATGACTCCCCAGTAAACGTATCAATGTGTATGGATGTTGTAAGTGCAGATTTTGCAAATGAAACTTTTTTACATTGGAGGCAACTCAGGCAAATAAATTAACATTTATAACACATTTTCTTTAATTTGTTTATTTATTTGGGGTTTTGCGTCGCTTTCAACACTGTACAGGTCATATCACGACTGGTAGTTGGAGGGGCAGAGGAAACCAGTACCTTCAGTTCGCTAGGGTTCTGTACTGTAAACTGCCGACCAACGGCAAGCAACTACCAACTTTCCCACTTGAGGCCGTGCCGGGAATCGAACCCCGGCCTCAGAGGTTACCACTCTGCCACCGTGGCCCCTCACATTTTCTTTAAATGATCACATCTTCCTTATTTGTGGACCAATTTTTACAATTCTGTCACCATTATGTTTGGTTAATGAGCCAAAAAAATTTGATATAACGTAGTTCAAAGTTTTTTTCCACAATATATGTCCTGTGTTGCTTGATAGAACTTGTGGATGCAGTAAAAATCAACATTACTTGAAAAATGAACACAAGTCGTAATCTGCACCCCCAAGCTACATCTTGCAAGCTGCACACAAGGAAATATTCGTCTAGAACTATACTGTTTCAATTTTATATAATATTAAGCTGCATTCACATGTTGCACAGGGCATCCCCATACATGGATAAATACATTAATAAAACCCTGCCAATATGTTCTATGTATATTTGTAACAGTAAACCCTCTTTCTCAGTAGGTAAAATTTTATAAAATACAGTATGATGTCAACCTTGTTGAAGAGAAACCACAAGTGATCTGGTTATCAATCTTCCAATATACAATGTTTTCATTTAATAATTCCTCTGTGACATTTTTCTTATGATGACTTTTATGTGCAGTATGTGTACAAAGGATGACAAAGGTACTTATTCATACATCAGATATATTTTCACGATACAGACATATATCAAAAGCAAACAAATGCTACCATAAGAAATAAAGATGTTTTGTGTCATGTAATTCACTGAAAATTTAAATTTTTAAAAATGCAAGAAAATATCTGCAATATTAGATCTTAGGTTTCCTATTAAAAGCATTTTTTTACATTTATTTTTCCTTTTCAAAAATATTTCTGTGGCAGAAAAATATGCGAGACTATTTAATCTAAAGTTGAAGTGTCAGGTGTCTTTGAAGTCATATTCATGTAAAGTTAATTTGCTTTGCACTGATATTTAAAAGTTAGTGGAAATCTGAGGTTTTCTGAACATTTTTAATATTTTTACAGAACAATACTCATTTCATGGGCCTCAACATTAAGAAAAAAAAGAACACAATGTACAACTGAATGTTTTACACAAAATATAGCATTATACGTGCAACCTTGATCATCCAAACTTGCCATTATCCAAATATAGGATTTTACGAAAATAGTTCTGCTCTTCTAATTTTTTATTTCCCACTGGACTATCTGAAATATTGTCTGGGTTGATATTACCGTAGCTGCCTTCTGTATCGCCCATGATTTTGAAAGCATGCCTCCACAATTTTACATTATCACCGATAAATTGCTAATATGTCACTGCAAATGTAAACTTTCTACAGTAAAACCACATAATCGGACTAATTTGTTTATTTCATTTTTCAACACAATTTTGCTTATTTTAGCAGTTATTTTACATTTTATTTTGTAGAGCTTTGTTTACCAACCATGTGCTAAAACGCAATTTCCCTAAATTTGTGTTATTTTTTCTAAATGCCCGACTGGTTTTCGTTGCTGTTAATGCCCATCCCCAACTTTTGCAAATACTTGGTCACATTGCCCATGAGCAATTCAGAGAGCAGCTAAGGTAAATCCCTGGTTCAAATGAAGCCCTGGTGCAGAGCACCTTATTGTAAGTTTTGAAGGAGAGGAGAATATTAGTGAAAGGGTAGATTACAAAAAAATACTACTCTTCTCAGACCTTATCAAGAAATAACTATGGCCTAGTGGATCACACACAGAGGACTTATGTTCAATCGCAGGTACAGTCAGATACATGGGGGCTCAGATGATTGCTTAAAATGACGGTCCTCTGTTACCG
Organism: Sabellastarte sp. h YS-2021; assembly: GCA_964017235.1. Lineage (NCBI taxonomy): Eukaryota > Metazoa > Annelida > Polychaeta > Sabellida > Sabellidae > Sabellastarte > Sabellastarte sp. h YS-2021. The sequence continues at coordinate 151,482,740 of OZ024927.1, forward strand.
GGTCATGTTCTCAGTAGCAGGCTAAAAAAATTGAAGAATGTTGATAAATGGTCATCCCTAAAACTCCGTCTTTCAGACAGGGGAATATCAATCATTTGTAACTATGATGGTACTTTGCTGATATGATGGGTCAAATAATACTTTGAGTCCTGTAGAAATGGAACTATTGTGCTGAGTATTAACAAAAATGAAAATAAAAACACAAATTCATCATACCATTTGAAAACAAAAACAACTTTCTCTGACAACATTTTGCCATAAAAATTGTAAACAATATTTTGTACTTTCCAAGATAGCATATTACAACTTTATACCTCTGGTCCTTTAACATAGGATCCTTCACCTGAGAGCCAGGGGCATTGTTTACCAAAGCCTACAATTCTAACAGAGTAAGGGTATACACTTGTTACATAACAGAACAAGAAGATACACTTGAATAAACATACAAGTTCTTCCATTACTCATTCAAAATTCCATCATAACTTCTCAAGGTAGAGTACGAGCAAAGTATCTTTTATTTTAATTAATTGTAAGGAGATATGAGTGGTTTAATGTATGGGAAAAAAATACATACTACAATGTATTTGTTTATGAAGATCCAGTGTTTGAATTTCATCGAGGTTAGAGTACCAGAGAGTGAAAAACCTACTAGTTGTGAATGGTTCCATATTTTCTCCTGGTTTTGAGTCCTGTGCACTTGGATTTGCATTCACTGTACATTGCACAAGTTATTTTGCTTGAGTTATTTTTACAGATGTTTCTTGCACAGATATAATACTGAAACCTTTCTTGTGACCAAACCAAATCTGTGCCTTTTCAAATTCTTTGGTTATTAAAACTGAATTTTGAGAACCTGTTGAATATTTGAGCCCTTCTTGACTCATTCAAAATATGAGAGTTTCAGTTTAAGTACATTCTGAATCCTAGTCAAAGTTACAGGACTGTGGCTGTGAATTTGTGGTCCACCCCATGCAAAGGCTCTAGTTTCACACCTCTGGTTATATAAGATCACTTGATCATGCATGTAAATGTGGGTGTGGAAGGCCTGTACTTTTCAGCCTTCAGAACTATCAGCTAAATTTGTGATAATCTTATAAATAAGCTTCACACAGGAAACTCGATTGCATTTCATCAGAACCCAATCCATGAGGCCAAAGCTAAGTAATTTGTCAAGTTACAAGAAAAATGGAAAATATATATACTTCTGTTAAACATATAAGTTTTACATTGTCATTTAAGATGAAAATATTTGTTCAATATTTCTCAAAGTTATAGGCACTTTTAAATTTGGCTATCCTCATTTGATCTTAAAGGAGGGGCCCAAGGTCAAGTCTGAACCCATCAGAAGATTCCTTGTCCATGATTTCCTACAAGTTGGTTTAATATTGCAAAACTGTAGGACCAACATTAAGCAAGTTATAAGCACATTTAACTTTGGCTATCATTATTTGACCTTGAAGGAGTAGCTCAAGGTCAAATCTCAACATATAAGAAGATTTCTAGCCCATGAATTCCTATAGGTTGGTTTCACACTGCAAACCTCTAGGACTAATAATACGTGAGTCATAAGAACTTTTAAATTTGCCTATCCTCATTTGATTTTGAAGGAGGGTCCCAAGGACAAATCTGAACACATCAGAAGATTCCTACCCCATGATTTCCTATGGGGTGGTTTGACACTGCAAAACTTTAGGACCAAGAATAAGCTATTTATAAGCACCTTTAAGTTTGGCTATCCTTGTTTGACCTTGAAGAAGGGGCCCAAGGTTAAATCTGAATATATTCCTAATCCATGATTTCCTATAGGTTGGTTTGCTACATTGCAAACCTCCAGGACCAATAATAAGGAAATTATAAGCACTTTTAAATTTGGCTGTCTTCATTTGACCTTTAAGGAGGGACCCAAGGTCTGAACACATCAGTAGATTCCAAACCCATGACTTTCTGTAAGTCGGTTTAACATTGCAAACCTCTAGGACCAAGAATTAGTGGGTTATAAGCACTTTAAAGTTTAGCTGTCCTTTGTTTGACCTTAAAGGAGGGGGTCAAGGTCAAATCTGACAACATCAGAAGATTCCAAGCTCATGATTTCATATAAGTTGGTTTCACATCGCAAGCCTCTAAAACCAATAATGAGCGAGTTATAAGCACTTTTAAATTTGGCTATCCTCATCTGACCTTGAAGGACTGGGGCCTAAGGTCAAATCTGACCACATCAGAAGATTCCCAGCCCATGATTAACGCTCGAGGATAGAAGAGTGAGAGAAGGTTATTGTGATCAGTTTTGTTCCATCTGTCTGTGCTTCTGTCTGTAAACCTTTTCACTCTTAGAACTATAACATCAATCGAGCTCAAATTTGGTGGGCAGATATTTCATGGGATACAGGCGGATTTCTAAGAATGAGGTGAAATTTGAGTTAAAATTAACCTCAAGATATAGTTTTTCTTATTTTTAATTGGGAATTTGCATAAAAATTTGCTTCTCTTCCTCATATACCTTAATCTGTATTTTGCTTTCTGATGATGTCAATTACTTTCTGATACACTCACAATGCTATTGTCATTCTGAAGTCACAAACCTAGCTAATGTGATATTTGCTGTCTTTAGTCAAAAATATTTCTTGAAACTGACATAAAGACAATCAAGAGTGGTGGCGTATTCATAATTTTTACATTTTTATTAATTTCTGTGTTCATTTTATTTTTATTTCAATTTTCAGTGGTCCCATTATCAATGTATTACCGATGACTTTGGCTTTCTACTTGACATTTGTATGATAAATTTTTAGAAGGAAGGGCCTAGCTAAAAGAAGAAGTAATTACGTTTTAGGAAAGATCAATTTTATATTCTGGATACCAATATACCTACAAATATGGAAACGCTACTCTGGTGGATGTGAGCGCTCTGAGTGGTCTCATACACTTTGTGCCCATTTTATCAATTAACACTTATCATTAAGTCAGCTAGATAGTGAGCCGCGTAATTGTGAACTGATTAAATATCCACAAAATATTTGTTCAGTGTCTGGATGTGTGTGTTCAAGTATGCATGAGTTCCTCGTGGTGGAGAAATCCATTGAAAATTAATTAAGATGTTTGGTTTCATTTTAATGTCTTCCAACATAGCTTTAAATACAAACAATAGATGATCAATAATACAATACTTTATAATACTTGTGAGGCTGGTCACATCCAGTCGAGCTTTTTGCTCTGTCTCAGTGCATCTTGTTTCCTAGAGGTTGGCTTCACATGCCAAACCTGTAGGACCAATAATAGGAGAGATATAGGCACTTTTAAAGACTGCTACATGGGGTACTTTGGCCTCTGTGGATGACCTTAAATGATGAGGTTCAAGGTCAAATTTCTGCATGCTTGTAGAAAACATATATATATATATATTATATATATATATATTATACATATATTATACATATCACCTCAGAAGAGATTCAACCTTCTAGTTACGAGAACCAGTGAGTAGAAAAAGGTAGATAATTTTCAAACAAAAGCCCAGGGCGGCAATCTTGATTTTCAGAATGGGGCTAATTTCAGTCCCAGAGACGCTTACCTCCCAATGAAGATATCCTGCAAATTTGGTGAAGCTAGCTAGTCCAGTTTTCCTCTCTGTGAGCATTAATGTCGAAAATCTCTGCACACTGATTCATGACTGACAAAGAAAGGTCCGTGGTGGCCATCTTATTCTTCAAAATGAAGCCAAGGCAAGATTTTGTAATGATGAACATATCCTGCGAATTAGAGATCTCTACCTATAATACATTTTGCTCTATAGGGGTAACAAAACTCCTTGCTGAAAGTTGAAAAATGCCTGTGGCGGCCATCTGGTTTTTCAAAGTGAGGCCAAAAATATTCTCAAGCAAGATTTTGTACTGGTGAACATATCCTGCAAACTCTACCTATAATACCTTGGACTCTAAGAGGGGTAACGGGAAAATCTCTACACACTGCGGCGGTGGTGGCGTACTGATGCATAATACATAGTATCCACTGGATGCTATCTGGTGGATACAATTAGTCAGTCACTATTAGACACATAATAAGTTACACATTTGTAATTTGGTCCAAGCCTGGGGGTCAACAAATAAATAATGAACAGCTACAGTTTCCTTTCAGCTCAACAATCACAAAAGATGCCAAGGATTTATAACTATTTCTGATAGAATAAGGACCACTCAGCTTTCACATTTTCTGGAAAATTGATAGTAACAGAAAACAACTTATTAAGGCACCAGGCCTCCATTTGTATTTGACTTTGGGATTTGACGGACACCCCACAAATCACAGTGGGAGTCAGAAGAGTCAACAGTTTCTTTTTGTGTCAAGTTGGGTAGCTTAACACTTAGAGAACTTGTGAAATAAAGATGACCAAAGAATTCTATATGTAAAATGCAAATACTTACAACAATAGCCCTTCATAAACTTCCAACAGAAAACATGTCCCGTGAATGCCATTTTTGTTTGGATTTACTTTACTCATTTAATTTCGAGAAAGTTCATCAGTCTCAAGTACTTTGTCTAGAGTCAAATGAAACTTGCACATGAGGTTTTCTAGGTTCCTGCTTAATCAAACTGGCAGATTGATCTTTTTTCAACAAATAAATTTTTTCTTAGTTTTACCTTTCAAACAGCAGATGCGGTGGAGGTGATTCAGTAGAGAGGTATAAGGAGACTTGTTATAGAAAGATAAAGTTGAAGAACTTCACTTCAATTTATTTTACTATGTTAAATAATTTAACAGGTGCTTTTGTGGTAAAATTATAAAATTGTTTTTACTCTCCAGTCTGTCCTTCCAATAAGGATGTCAATAGTAATCTAGTATACACGGAAAAAATAGCAATAAATTATGCTGAGCAGAGATAGTGACAATTTTACAATGTTCTTGTAAAATTAACTTCAAATGACTTTGTAATTTTATATCACTTTAGCAAGAAGTCAGGCTAAAAAAAACTTTTTTTTTTCATACTGAAAACAGTACAGAGCAGTCAATCTTATTACTCTATCCAATCTTTTTTTTAATTTAAGCAGGAAGGCATACAATAGGTTTGTGACGATCAGCTGAACATACCGATCAATAAGATTGAAGTTTTTGAACAAAAAGCTAAAAAAGACTATCTAGCTGAATGGAAAATTTGCTGGATCACAAACCCATCGGGAGCACAATCACCATAGTATAACAGCCCTATTACTTTCCATTCACTGTTCTTTTTTTTCAAATTGTCTGCCCAACTGTATTATAACACTCTTTATTATATACTGTAATTTTTCACTATGATTAAAAAATAGAAGGAATTTTCAAACAAAAAATAGCATCAGAGATGCCCGTACCCCACAACCTGGGGAAATAGTTTTCAACACCACGACATATAGAAGTAGTGAAACAGTACAAAGATCGGGATACTTTCAGAGCAGGGTTATATAAAGGTCCAAATAATGTTTAAGTAGAGAAATAACATCTAAAAAAAAGAAAATGTATGTAAAGGTAAAGTATTAAAACAAGACGATTCAATAGCAAGATGACAGCATTATTCAGTAAACCAAAAACTATGAAGTTGTAAAATTTATTAATTGAAGAATAGTTTTCAATGGAAATAGCACAATTATGTAAAAGTACATCAGTTGCAGCAATCCATATATCTTTGTCATACGAGAAACATGTCTTAAATATGGCAGGTGAACACACTTTGGCAGAGCCAAATTTAAAGGTCACACCATGATGATGCATACTTAAACCCCGTAACCAATGTCCCTACCAAGTACCAATATTCTATACCTTGTGGAATCCAAGAAATGGCCCAAACAAGATTTTCAAACTCATGGTCACTGCAACAAGGTCAAAGATCAAATCAAGATAACACCAAGATGTTACACACCTACAATCCCTTAGCAATGTCCATACCAAATATCAACTTCTTATACTTTATGGATTTCAAGATATTACCCTGACAAGATTTTAAAAGTCAAGGTCACTACAGCAAGGTCAAAGGTCAAACCAAGGTGACACCATGATATTGCACACCTACGACCCCCAACTAATGTCCCTAACAAGTATCAACTTCCTACACCCTACGGTGTCCACATTTAGCCCGGACAAGGTCAAAGTCACTACAGTATGGTTAAAGGTCAAATCAAGGTCACATCATGACGTTGCATACCTACACCCCCCAACCAATGTCCATACCAAGTATTAACTTCCTACACGTTACAGTTTTTGAGATAAAGGCCAGACAAACTTTTTCCACAGCTGGCAAGCCCATCCGGACACCATGGGTGAAAACAATACCCCAAGAGCCCTTAAGGACTGTGGGGTAAAATCTGTTAATACATTTTTCTTTAATCTTCAAAATATTTCAGGACTAAGGCCACAGACACCACAGATATTCTTGCCAATACAGAAAACTAGATTGGGCCAACTCGGCGCCAACATATCCCCAGACAGGTCATCACTCACGCCACAGGTTTTGATCGGGAATTTTTAAAAACATAATTACCCATTATTATATGAACTTCAGCACATCAATCTACTCTGTTTATATCTTCCAAGGAAGATGGTGTATCCCCAGACGCCGAATACATAACTCAAATTATATTTTCAATCTTCCTGCAATGATAACTCTAAACCTATTTTCAAAGTATTTAAATGATTGATGATTGAATGTCCATTCTAAAATAATAATCCCAAAAGAGCATATCTGTTTCTATATTTGTTGACAAATAAAATATTATTTTTAACTCAACTCATCATACTTTTCAATCTTCCTTCAAAGTATTTAAATGATTGATGATTCAATGTCCATTCTAAAATTCATAATCCCAAAAGTGCATATCTGTTTCTATATTTGTTCACAAATAAAATATTATTTAAAAAAAAATTATTTATATTATTATTTTATTATATTATTTTTAGAATTTGCAAATTGTTTTCAGTTATTCATTTCCTCTATACCTATATATGTGGTCCATATATATGCAACCTAAATATGTGACACAATCTCAGTTCTGACTCCCCTTTGTGTTATATGTAATGAAGCCCACCACCTCCCACCCCCACCCCTCTCTCCTTCTTTGTTTCTCATCTGATATCATTAAATACCTTTGTTTATTTAGTGTCACTCAATATAGCTGGAGGTCCCAGAGGTGGGTGGGGGGAATCCGGGTGGGGGATGTGGGTTGAGCATAAATGGTAAACAAACAATCTATATAAAAGGGGTACTCAAATACAAAAAGAATTGAGAATTTTAAGTATGTGATTATCAACTGAAATGAGTTCATAACTGTAGGAGCTGTGCCAAAATTAACTGAGGCAAGTTGAATAAAACTGGGCTAGTTGAGGGTTAAAAATCCCCTAGTTTTACTACATAAGGATATAATTTCATTAATATTGGGACTTAAAGCTCACTTAAAGTGTCCATTTTGTCTACTTCAATATGTTTCACCAGTTTCATTTTAAAAAGTGAAAAACTCAGCAAGCAGAGGTGGGTGGGGGGAATCCGGGTGGGGGATGTGGGTTGGGACTTAGTTTAGTTTATTAGTTTATTATAGTGACATGTATTATGTTGACAAGGATTATACAAAAACTATTGAAGTAATACCCAGCCCTATATGGGCTTATAAGTCACTTTAAATAGAGAGTTAATAACAAACAGAGCAAACATATTTTGAGGTAAGATACAGTAAATAAAGACAGCAATTCAATACATAAAAATTAACAATATAATTTACTTTTTCTTTCTTGCCACAAATCAAAAATAAAATTAATAACCATATTGACATTCATATGAGTTAATACCCTTGATAATTGATCTATTAATAATTCAGATTTATCTATATTTAAAATTTTGAAATATTTCATACGAATCAGCTCTAAAGCTGGACAAACACAAACAAAATGTATCTCATCTTCTACATCTTTTTTACACAGTTTACATGTTCTCTCAAAGAGATGGAGTGCTACAGCAAAAATGGTAAACAAACAATCTATATAAAAGGGGTACTCAAATACAAAAAGAATTGAGAATTTTAAGTATGTGATTATCAACTGAAATGAGTTCATAACTGTAGGAGCTGTGTCAAAATTAACTGAGGCAAGTTGAATAAAACTGGGCTAGTTGAGGGTTAAAAATCCCCTAGTTTTACTACATACGAATATAATTTCATTAATATTGGGACTTAAAGCTCACTTAAAGTGTCCATTTTGTCTACTTGAATATGTTTAACCGGCGTTTAACCAGTTTCATTTTAAAAAGTTAAAAACTCAGCAAGCAGAGGTATAACACACAAAAATAAGTTCTTAAAAGACTAAGATAGCCATAACATTATTAATATTCAAAATTTAAATAGACAGGCATTTCCTTTTAAAAATTCAAAGATTTCAGCTCTATAACCCACATAGTTTGACAGTTACTGGGCTTTAAAGTGGCATAATGTCCATAAATTGGGTTTCTGTGGGCATTTTACAATTGTTAAAGAGACCTTAGCAATTAAACTACAGATCTGAAACTTTTTGGGGGACATACATAACAAACAAAAATTATATATAATACAGTTTAAGACTTGTCACACTAAGCATTTCCAAATAACAGGGCAAAATACGGAAAAAATGTCAAAAAAGGCACTTGGGCGAGTGTCTATGGCCCTCATACACAGGTTAAATGTCTACTAAAAACCTTGATTTTCGGCATATGTAAAAAGGACATAATGCATTCCCAGATGGGATTTCAGCTCCATCAATCACATAGTTTAACAGTCACAGGGCTTAAAGCTTCAGACTTAAAATTTGTTACATACTAAGATTACACATAGAATATGTATCTAATAAAGTTTGAAACTTCTCAGACTTACCATTTCCAAGTTACAGAGCAAAATATGTGAAAAATGTCTTAAAAGGGTCACTCAGGTGGGTGTTTAAGGTCCTCATACACAGGTTAAATGTCTACTTGAAGCCTTGATTTTTGGCACATGTAAAAAGAACATAATAATGTATTCCCAGATGAGATTTCAGCTCTATCAGTCACATAGTTTAACAGTCAAAGGCCTTAAAATTGGCAAAAAGTCCAAATACTGGGTCTTTATGGGGCCTTCTAGAGACCTAAATGTGGCCTTCAAATTAAAGCTTCAGACTTAAAATTTGTCACATACTAAGATTACACATAGAATATGCATCTAATACAGTTTGAAACTTCTTAGACTTACCATTTCCAAGTTACAGGGCAAAATATGTGAAAAATGTCTAAAAATGGTCACTCGGGTGGGGATTTATGGTCCTCATACACAGGTTAAATGTCTTCTTAAAGCCTTAATTTTTGGCACATATATAAATAACATACTAATATCTTCCCAGATAGGATTTGAGCTCTATCAGTCACATAGTTTGACAGTCACAGGGCTTAAAAGCAGCAAAAAGTCCAAATATTGGGTCTTTGGGAGCCTTTTAGAGACCTCAATTTGACCTTCAAAATTAAAGCTTCAGACTTAAAATCTGTTACATACTAAGATTACACACAGAATATATATCTAATACAGTTTGAAACTTCTCAGACTTACCATTTCCAAGTTACAGGGAAAAAGATGTGAAAAATGTCTTATAAGGGTCACTCGGGTGGGTGTTTATGGTCCTGATACACAGGTTAACTGTCTATTAAAGGCCTAAATGTTGGGGCACATATAAGAAAACACATAGATATATTCCCAGATGATATTTAACTTAGATGAGAGACATAGTTTGAAAGCTACAGTGCTTGAAAGTGGCAAAAAGTGCATAAATTGGGTCTCTGTGGGCACTTTTGAGACCTTAAGTCGACCCCTTTGGGTAAACCTACAGCCCTAAAATTTTCTACAGACAAGGATTACATATCAAAGTTATACCTAGCACAGTTTGAGACTCATCAGAATTACCACTTCCAAATTATAGGGCAAAATATGTGAAAAGTATAGCAAAAAATCCCTAAGTGGGGGTATTTATGGGCCTCAAAGACAATTTTCTCCTCAACTTAAAGTCATGATTTTCGGCACATGTACTAAGAACATATTAATGTGTTGTCAGGTAAAATTTCAGCCAGCTGAGCATCATAGTTTGTGACCTACAGGGCTCTAAGTGGCCAAAAGTCCAATTTCTGACCTTAAGGTGGCCATAAGTTCTTTTTTACTGGGAGTTTAAGGTCACCTTAAAATAGGGATCTTCCTTTGGGCACCCTTAACATGTGTACCAAGTTTGAAAAAAAAATATTAATTTGTTTTTGAGTTATCGCGTCCACAAGGAAATTTCTACGGCGGCGGCGGCGGCGGCGGCGGCGGCGGCGGCGGCGGCGGCGCGACGGACCTGAATCCAATATATCCCCGACTTTCGTCTGGGGATATAATTACACTTAATATTTATTCTTTAGCACTTGCCACTTGTTCAATTTTGAAACCCAATATTGATGTAGCCTACATTTAAATACAGACTGGCTATTTGTGCTACAGACTTGTGACATTTTTGAGTTGCTGGTCTTGTGAACCTGGAAATTTTTCCGGTACACTTCATACAATAGTCAGAGCCGTGGTATAACTTATCTACTCACATGGATAGAGGTATGACAGCTGTTGATATGAAATGATTTTCATTTTTACAAGTTCTCCAATTTTTATCACATTGGAAGTTCTCATCTGCACATAACAGAGGTCCTAATTTAAAATGGACAGAACTTCCTTATTTCTTCTGGTCTGACTGTGAGAATTTTTTTTCCAATTTTTTCAGCTTAAATGGGGTTTGTATTAATTTTGACATATCATATTGGATAGAATCATAGAACTTTATCATTTTTTTTTGCAAACAGACCTTTACCAAACAATGTCATCCACTACTTTCTCTGTTAGGATTAAATGGCCAAGGGAAGGTCTACACAAGTTAATAAATAGACTGAAGTTCACCACAACAGTGTTGACAAAAAGTTTCCGACTTTGAATAGACATTCTGTTCAAAAATTTGAGATTTTCCAAGTCTGACTTTTAAGAATACTAGTATATCTTCAATACTTACACACTTATGTCAGTAAATGAACAGGCCAGTTAGCTTTAGATAAATCATTGGAAAAATGGTTATATCTCAGAATACAATTTAAGGTGTTTAGGTGAGACTCGAAATGATTATTTGATAATGTATCATGCACGATTATACACTGAAGATTGGATCTTTAGTTTATGTTAAGTTTATGTACATTTAGCTAACTCAGTTGTCTGAGAATGCAATATCAGACGCATGAATATGTCTGCACTTAATAAACTTTCACAGACAGTCGTATCTGTTTTAACAAACCATTTTGATGAAAATAAAATGAAAAATGAGCATTGCAAATAGAAAATGGATCAAGTTTAAAATTCTTCAAGCCTCATTCAAAACTATATATTCACATACAGACCTTTTATTACCAGTCTCATGAGTTTTTTTAAGTAAGGTCACAAATTCCACGATATATTGGCCTCAATACTATTGACTATTAAAATCACTTTAATATTGAAATTTCTGTACATTAAAATGTAAACCTCTTACATAACTTAGTAATTACTTAACCAAAAATATAAACAAATTAAGTATAGTTATTGAAACACAAGGAAGAAAGACTATTTTCCAGTCAAATTTTTCAATGTGTAATGTATTTTTACTAAATTGATTAATCCCCTTCAGTTTAACCATTTTAGACAGAAAAGAACAAGGTCAAAAACATCTATAAACTAGATTGGGCCAACTCGGCGCCAACATATCCCCAGACAGGTCATCACTCACGCCACAGGTTTTGATCGGGAATTTTTTATTTAATCCATTTGTTGTATGCCATAAATATTGGGAAAAGTTATATGAACTTCAGCACATCAATCTACTAAGTTTATATCTTCCCAAGGAAGATGGTGTATCCCCAGACGTCGAATACATAACTCAACTGATCATATTTTCAATCTTCCTGCAATGATAACTCTGAACCTATTTTCAAAGTATTTAAATGATTGATGATTGAATGTCCATTCTAAATTAATAATCTCAAAAGAGCATATCTGTTTCTATATTTGTTGACAAATAAAATATTATTTTTAACTCAACTCATCATACTTTTCAATCTTCCTGCAAAGGGTAACTCTGAACCTATTTTCAAAGTATTTAAATGATTGATGATTGAATGTCCATTCTAAATTCATAATCCCAAAAGCGTATCTCTGTTTCTATATTTGTTCACAAATAAAATATTATTTAAAAATCATATATTATTTATATTATTATTTTATTATATTATTTTTAGAATTTGCATTGTTTTTCAGTTATTCATTTCCTCAATTCCTATATATGTGGTCCATATATATGCAACCTAAATATGTGACACAATCTCAGTTCTGACTCCCTTTGTCTTAGATAATTAGATAATGAAGCAAACACCACCTCCCACCCCCACCCCACCTCTCTCCCCTTCTCCACACCTCTCTCACTATTACAGAAGATCTGTATACCTTTGTTTATTTAGTGTCACTCAATAGCTGGAGGTCCCAGAGGTGGGTGGGGGATGGGGGGTGGGACTACAAAGAGATGGAGTGCTGCAGCACAAATGGTAAACAAACACTTATAATATAAAAGGGGTAATCAAATACAAAAAGCTCAGTTTATCTTATCACTAAAATAAAATAAAATATATAAATAAGGAATGTCCAACAGGAAGATTATATACCTCCAGAATTAAATATAAATTATCAAACGACAAGAACAGATTTATAATAATAATTCAAAATTGAGAATTTTAAGTATGTGATTATCAATTGAAATGAGTTCATAACTGTAGGAGCTGTGTCAAAATTAAGGCAAGTTGAATAAAACTGGGCTAGTTGAGGGTTAAAAATCCCCTATTTTCACTACATAAGGCTATAATTTCATTAATATTTGGGACTAAAAGCTCACCAGAAAATAACAGTGTCCATTTTGCCTACTTGAATATGTTTAACCAGTTTCATATTAAAAAGTTAAAAACTCAGCAAGCAGAGAGATAACACACAAAAATAAGTTCTTAAAAGCCTAAGATAGATATTGGGTCTCTGTGGGCCTTTTAGAGATCTCGATGTGGCCTTCAAATTAAAGCATCAGACTTAAAATCTGCTACTTACTAAGACTACACATAGAATATGTATCTAATAATAAAGTTTGAAACTTCTCAGACTCACCATTTCCAAGTTACAGAGCAAAATATGTGAAAAATGTCTTAAAACGGTCACTCGGGTGGGTGTTAATGGTCCTCATACACAGTTTAAATGTCTACTTGAAGCCTTGATTTTTGGCACATGTAAAAAGAACATAATAATGTATTCCCAGATGAGATTTCAGCTCTATCAGTCACATAGTTTAACAGCCATGGGCCTTAAAACTGGCAAAAAGTCCAAATAGTGGGTCTCTATGGGGCCTTTTAGAGACCTCAATGTGGCTTTCAAATTAAAGCTTCAGACTTAAAATTTGTCACATACTAAGATTACACATAGAATATGTATCTAATACAGTTTGAAACTTCTCAGACTTACCATTTCCAAGTTACAGGGCAAAATATGTGAAAAATGTCTAAAAAGGGTCACTCGGGTGGGGATTTATGGTCCTCAAACACAGGTTAAATGTCTACTTAAAGCCTTGATTTTCGGCACATGTAAAAAGGACATAATAATGCATTCCCAGATGGGATTTCAGCTCCATCAATAACATAGTTTAACAGTCACAGGGCTTAAAGGTGGCAAAAAGTCCATATATTGGGTCTTTGGGAGCCCGTCAGAGACCTCAATTTGACCTTCAAATTAAAGCTTCAGACTTAAAATCTGTTACATACTAACATTACACATAGAATATATATCTAATACAGTTTGAAACTTCTCAGACTTACCATTTCCAAGTTACAGAGCAAAATATGTGAAAAATGTCTTAAAAGGGTCACTCGGGTGGGTGTTTATGGTCCTCATACATGGGTTAAATGTCTATTAAAGGCCTAAATTTTGGAGTACATACAAGAAAAACATATTGATATATTCTCAGATGATATTTCACTTAGATGAGAGACATAGTTTGAAAGCTAGTGCTTGAAGATGGCAAAAAGTCCATAAATTGGGTCTCTGTGGGCAATTTTGAGATCTTAAGTCGGCCTAACAGGTAAACCTACAGCCTTTAAATTTTTCACAGACAAGGATTACATATAAGAGTTACATCTAGTGCAGTTTGAGACTCATCAGAATTACCACTTCCAAATTATAGGGCAAAATAAGTTAAAAATATAGGAAAAAAGTCCTAAGTGGGGTCTTTATGGGCCTCAAAGACAATTTTCTCCTCAACTTAAAGTCTTGATTTTCGGCACATGTACTAAGAATATATTAATGTGTTCTCAGGTAAAATTTGAGGCACATAAGCCTCATAGTTTGAGACCTAGAGGGCTCTAAGTGGCCAAAAGTGCAATTTCTGACCTTAAGGTGGCCATAAGTTCTTTATTATTGGGAGTTTAAGGTCACCTTAAAATAGGGATCTTCCTTTGGGCATCCTTAACATGTGTACCAAGTTTGAAAAAAAAATATTAATCTGTTTTTGAGTTATCGCGTCCACAAGGAAATTTCTACGGCGGCGGCGCGACGGACCTGAATCCAATATATCCCCGACTTTCGTCTGGGGATATAACTAAGATTTACAGATAAAGGGTTAGTTTTATAGACAATGCGAAACATTGGCAAAAATCAGTAAACTTTGAAAGTGTAATGATATGGGACCAGTTGGAAAAAGTTCAAATTTAAACTATTACAAACATTTTCATGCAGGTTTATTTTTAGGCACAATAGTCCTACCTCTCTTAACAATCTGTCTCCTTACATTAGAAAGAAATCAAATCTGGGTCACTTTCATGTCACTGATAGTTCACCAAATTACACAAGACAAAGTGATCAAATGACACCAAACTTCTACGTAAAAGAACAGTCAGTTACTGAGATGAAACATTACCCTACAAGTGATAAATACAAAGAATAATTGTTCCAAGTTGATTCTTACTGAGCATCATTGGATAAAAATATGTGTACAGTTAGGACCTAGCACAGGCAGATCACTGATGTCATGTACCTTGAGGGGATATACCTGATTTTCTGTAATAAATGCCTCTTTCTCATTGAAGCTCCATTTCAAGTAAATTTCAAAATCCCCCATGCCTGTATCTGAGGATGCTCTTCCTTCCATAATATAGGGATAAATCTCACACATAACAACTAAACATGAATGCAATTTATAATGTATTCCATATCCCAAAGTCACACCACTACTACAGTTCCTGAGCTGTAAAATGTCACAATGACCAGTAAGTCATTGCATATTGCTGATAGGAGTTGGGCTAATTGTGGTCAAACCCATACCACCAATGACCACACAATTACCTAAGCAGATCACCTAGCCCTGAGATGCTATTTAAAAAGGCGGGACTTATACAGTTACAGTAAGAAACTGTATCAGAACTTAAAAATGCCTGTAAATGTTGTAGTACTTTAAAGGCTCCTCTATGTAGTTGACAATTTTATTCATGAATACAAACACTCTAAATACAGCTAGTGGTAAGTATGTCTTAAGAATAGGTTATGCCAACAAGGGTCTAAGTTTGATCACAATCATATAAATAGTCAATCTTAATTTTGTAGAAGCATTATCTTGGCATTTTACAGAAAAACAATAAAATGCTAAATGACCAGTTTTTAGACAATTTTCATATTTCTGTGACTTTAAGAAACATATCTATAAATATTTACATTAAGTCACACTTAGTCATCAACCACATAACATTTTTTCATAAATGGTAAAAATTAAAGACCTTTATTACAGAACAACGGGTTAAAAAATAGAAAATATGGTAGCTCAGTTTCAGATGAAGGGCAGGTAATAAGAGGGGTTGAATGGGGTGGCAGAAGCTCTGAAACTAGTGTATATAACAATTGCTGAAAGAGACAAATGCATCTTCATCTTTCAAACTATGGGGTTCCTCCCATTGCCATGAGATATTTATGGCGAACCCGCTTTCTTTCGTTCTCTGTTTACAGTAGTTGGAGCAAAGATTTAGGACCATATTAGTGTCTGGTGTGAATCTGATTCTACAGGAAAGGTTTTAATCACTTGTAATTGTGCTACAAAGAGAGCCATTTCTGAATGTGTGCATTGTTTGAGGAAAAGCATACAAACTGATATGGACAGCAAGAGTCAGTCTAATATTTCACTTGATCTGAGTGGATGACATGATGCAACTTTTTGCGTAATTGTTCTCCTAAACAAACTAATTTATAACCTCTGAAGGCTTTTTTTCACACCTGAGGGTAATTTCTTTTTCAATGCATGATGGCTACTATATCTATACACAATATCCACTGGTACCACATCAAAACAAAACCATCCACCTCCACATGAATCACTTTGAAATCCTGACCGACACAGTCACTTTTTTGAGAGTCTATGAGCTTTTGAAGTTACCACAGCCAAAAGCTGACATGGTGAATAAAAAATTATGAGAAAAATAATTGTAATATATGTGACAAGAAAATACTTTAAAGGCAAAAGTATCATTCTTACCTTCAACATTTAAAAACAAATACGCTCATGTGATGATTCCCAAAGTCAAGACCAAAATGAGTAATTAAATTTGACACCACAAAGAACATAAAAAATAAAAAATAATGTTTCACAATTGAAGAATAGGGTCCATCAGGATAAATATGTTTAAACACAATTTATTTCATGTTTCCATTCAATCACAAAATGTGATCAAAATTAAGACTTCTGACATTAACTGACCTTGAAAAATGTAATAGATTTGACAGAAAACTACCATCAATTACCACTTCTGATAACTGAGTTATTATTAAAAAATAGCATCAGAGATCCCATACCCCACAGCCTGGGGAAATATTTTTCAACACGATGAGATATAGACGTAGTGAAACAGTACAAAGATCGGGATACTTTCAGAGCAGTGTCAGTTATATAAAGGTCAAAATAATGTTTAAGTAGAGAAAAATGATGTCTAAGAGAAAGAAAATGTATATAAAGATGAAGTATTAAAACAAGACAATTCGGTTTCTGAGATATAACCCAGACAAGATTTTAGAAGTCAAGCTCACTCCGGCAAGGTCAAAGGTCAAATGAAGGTCACACCATGACGCTGCACACCAACAACCCCCAACCAATGTCCCTACCAAGTATCAACTTCCTACACCTTACAGTTTCTGAGATACAGCCTGACCAAACTTTTACCGCCGCCCGTCCATCCGGACACCATGGGTGAAAACAATACCCTGACAGCCCTTTAAGGCTGAGGGGTTAAAAACAGATAATTGAATGGTTTAATGAAAAAAACTTAATTAATTGAAACTGTCATTGCTTTAAAACCCTTGACACCAGTGCCACAGCAACTGTGAAATTTCATGATTTTTGATCATGATGGAAAATGGTTACACAATAATCAGTATGAAATATCCTTGGCTTGGTGCAAAATGTCTTGGTACAAAGTATCGCAGTGTGACCACGTGAAATGCCCATATTCAATGATAATCCATAACCACCCCCCTGACACCCCCTTCCAGTCAGAACATCCTGTATCTGCCTCTGTGAAAATGGGTAGAGTCAGCATAGAAATGTTTCAGATAAGATTATATATTATGACATCCCTACAAACCCAGTGAAGGCTTATTATGAAGAATTTTCCAGGTTTGATCAGACTGGTAGATATTGTCCACAAAACACTATGGAACTTCAGTTAAAAAGGTCAGATCTTCTTTATTACTCCTAACAGGTTATGTTTTTGAATATGTTCATTTGTCCATTTTTATCTATGTAAATAACATAAGACATGAGCAATCTCTCAATGAAAAAGTCTGTAAAAGGCTTTTCAAGGACCATAAATTTACCACTCTTTCAAAGAATTAAAAATTCTTCTAAGCAGATTTCTACACTGGTGTGTTTTCATTGTAATATAAAATAAACAAAAATCATCAAAAGACAGAGAAAATAGAGACAAAAGTATGAGCATTATGTGTTCAAATGCCAATATAAAGAAAAGCACACAATCACACTGAAATGGGAAGAATGTTATTGTGAATGGTGATTTCAATGATTTCAATAACACTTTCAAAAGTCTTTTAAATATTTCTAGGATCTATTGAAAGCCCCCTTTTTACACATTTTTGTAGATATTTCAAAGAAAGGTGTTGTCATTAATTATAATGGTAATAATTGGATGTTTTGAGACAATTGGCTCCTGGGGTGTGGGCTTCAAACAACAAGATCTTGGCCTCTAATTTTATTTTTCATTTCTATATTTTTTCAAAACATTTTGCCTGTGGCAGGAAATGCTTACATTCTACAAGATTAAGTCATGTTCCGGTTTTGCCAAAACTGAAAGCAATTTGTGGGGTTTCTCTTTTTGTTGACAAATAAAACTTACCAGAACACAACAGCTAGAACTCTTGAAAGAAGTTGGGATTTTTTTTGGCTTTTTAAAATGCATTTCACTCTATAAAAAAAAAAAAAAAAAAAACCAGAGATAGTTATAATTCAGTTTAAGTTATAGTCAAATTGTGACAATTTAATATTTTGATGGAAGTTATTTGATATTACCGGTAGATATACAGTTGATTTTTTAGATGATAAATGTTTAACACTTTCACTCTTAGGTCAGGCACATAACATTCTGCAATGTTACACATATATCGACTATAAAAATCAGTAAAAACGAAAAATAGAACTAAAGATTCTTAACATACATTAGAGTAAAATCAACTAATCAAATAGAACTTGATACAAATTTCTTATTGTTACAAAGATATCCTTTAAAGTCGAGACAACTCATGCTCCTATGTATCAGTATTCAAATCCAAATCATTGACATCCTGATGCTGGAATTCAAAAAAATTTCCGCCAAGTAACATTTGACCCAAACTGGCCTGTAGGTCACCAGTACATAATATTCCCTCATATTTACATGGATTGAACACAACACTGAATGGTCAGTGTTCAAAAAAGAGCTCGCCAGAGCACTTGAATGTTGCTAATTGACACCCTACAAAGGCTAGCTTATTAATGCTCAAATACCACACACAATGGTGTTCCTGTGGCTTAAGACCTTTGAGCTGCTTAGCATCTGACAATGGGGTCAGTCTGCTCAAAACAGAATTATTAAGGAAGATAAACATGTGTACTAGACACTTGGGTGAATAATGGTAAAGGATGCAAAACATACTCAGATGGTTTTCGGGTATCGAGCAGTTCAGCTTGGTTGTCTTAATATCTCAAGAAACTACTATCATGAGTATAATGTTCATGAAGTTCAAACTTGGGTTGAAAACCAACAGCAATGGTTTCAGTTTCTGACGAAACAGGAGACATATGATATAAAACCGTTGTGATAGTTGTTTTGATGTCAGATTCTGTTAGTTTCTAACTGAAATATTCAGTTGTTGGGAAAATGTGCAGCTCATGAACAGTTATAGAATATTTGAAGATAACAGAATGGGTAACTGAAGGAAAAGGAAACATAAAATGCTTGGAATACATGAACATTGAACTTGTATGAAAAGAATATGTGACCTGACACATGGATGTATCAATTGTCTTACAATAATTATAAACTAAGAACAGGTTTTCACTGTAGTTTTATGTCAAATGTGACTGGATAATATAGAGCAAGAGTCGTTTCTTGGAACATTAGAATTATGACTGTTTGATTCAACAACAGAAATGAAGTTCCTAAAAATCTTATGAGATCACAATACTTTACCATTTGTCAATGTCATTTGTCATATCAAAAGCTGAATGGAATTTTATGGATATATTTGTGCTTGTTCTAAAGCAGTGGCAATATAAAGTTCCAGCTACTGGGAATTTATAGGGAGTAAGGTAATTGGTAATTACCCAATCATTGGCATGTTTCTGTTACACATATATTACATGACACATGTGCAGAAGGAAGTTTTTAATAGGTTCTCTCTGTTTTATTTAACTTTTCCATGGAAAGATGTGACATGGAATATTTATTGTTACTTTAGCAACCCTTTTTTTCTCCAATACCAATGTGAAATTTGAGTGGGAATCAGGTTTTCTTTTCTTTTTTTCTACCTTATCCACCATAGTATGATCTGAATCGTCAACAATGAAACATTAATAGAAACGAGTGTAACTAGTCTGGATATTCCCACACCAGAAAATCTGTTAGTTTTGTAGGTATAACTAAAAATTACCAAAAACCAGCTCTAAGCAAAAATGAAAACTGCAGGTTCTATTTACAGAGTCTGCAGTGTAGAACAAATGCCTGGATGTCTAGAATTGATACATCTAATCAATACTTTTTAAATCTATTGAGTAAATTATGTTCCGTCACTTGAGTAATGAATTCAACGTCTATGAGGACTTGACTTGTTCTACCTTACCTTCTCTGAGTTTAAAAATTAACTAGACCTACGCATCAGAGGACCGATGCAAATTTGTATCCACCGGAAAGACAACTCACCAAAGCCAGTGAACCATCGTTTGACCTTGAAGGAGGGGCCAATGGTCAAATCTAACATCAGAAGATTCCTTGCCTTAGATTTTGTATGAGTTGGTTTCGCATTGTAAACCTCTAGGATCAATATAATAAGCGAGTTATAAACCCTTTTAAGTTTGCCTACCCTCATTTGACCTTGAAGGAGGGGCCCAAGGTTAAATCCAACCACACCAAAAGATTCCCAGCTCATGATTTCCTATAGGTTGGTTTACCATCCCAAACCTCTAGGACCAATAATAAGCGAGTTATAAGCAATTTTAACTTTGGCTATCCTCGTTTGACCTTGAAGGAGGGGCCCAAGGTCAAATCCGACCACACCAAAAGATTCCCTGCCCATGATTTTGTATAGGTTGGTTTACCATCCCAAGCCTCTAGGCCCAATAATAAGCCCGTTATAAGCACTTTTAAGTTTGGCTATCCTCATTTGACCTTGAAGGAGGGGCCCAAGGTCAAATCCGACTAAAACAAAAGATTCCCAGCCCATGATTTCCTATAGGTTGATTTGCCATCCCAAACCTCTAGGACCAATAATAAGCGAGTTATAAGCAGTTTTAAGTTTGGCTAGCCTCGTTTGACCTTGAACAAGGGGCCGAAGTTTAAATCTGACTAAAACAAAAGACTCCCAGCCCATGATTCCCTATAGGTTGGTTTATATTCCCACACCTCTAGGACCAATAATAAGCGAGTTATAAGCAGTTTTAAGTTTGGCTATCCTCATTTGACCTTGAAGGAGGGGCCCAAGGTCAAATCCGTCCACACCAGAAGATTCCCAGCCCATGAGTTCCTATATGTTGGTTTACCATCCCAAACCTCCACGACCAATAATAAGTTACCATCCCAAACCTCTACGAAAAATAATAAGCGATTTATAAGTAGTTTTAACTTGGCTATCCTCGTTTGACCTTGAAGGAGGGGCCCAAGGTCAAATCCGACCACACCAGAAGATTCCCAGCCCATGATTTCCTATATGTCGGTTTATCATCCCAAACCTCTAGGACTGATAATAAGTGAGTTATAAGCACTTTTAACTTTGGCTATCCTCGTTTGACCTTGAATGAGGGGTCCAAGGTCAAATCTGACATCAGAAGATTCGCAGCACATGATTTCCTATAGGTTGGTTTCACATTGCAAACCTCTAGGACCAATACTAAGGGAGATATAGGCACTTTTAAAGTCTGCTATGTGGGTTACTTCGGCACTCTGTGGATGACCTTGAATTAAGAGCTTCAAGGTCAAATGTGTGCAAGGTTGTAGAGGACATGTATATCTGTTATACACATCACCTATGAAGAGATTTAACCTTCTACCTATGAGAAACAGCCAGTAGAAAAATGTAGATTATTTTCAAAGAAATGCCCGCGGCGGCCATCTTGTTTTCAGAATGAGGCTATTTTCAGTCCCAGAGAAGCTTACCCCCCAATGAAGATATCCTGCAAATTTGGTGAACCTAGCTGGTGTAGTTTTCCTCTTAGAGCGTTAACTCTGAAAATCTCTCTACGCGTAGCGAACACTAAACCGAAGTATCCACCGGATGCCTCCGGTGGATACAATTAAATCTATTTTAAATAGTTTGTGGCAAAATGTACACATGCCAGATATGTATACAGAAAAAGATCTGTTGATTTTTGTGTGACCTTTGCATTTGAAACAAACAAATGTCACCACATTTTTCAATTTTGAAAAAATCCTTTTTCCTGTTCTCTTTTCAAGCTGCTTGTTTGCTCAATATTTGAAAAGAAACAGATTCTAAAAGATCATATTAGTACTGTCAAATATACACAAGTAGAAAAAGCCATTCTTCTGTGCAATTCAACAAAATTGTCAAAACCCAGTTTGTTTAGAGTAAGAAAAGAGAAATTTATCCCAGTGTGTAAAATTCAGAATGAGAAAAACAAGCACACATACCTCACATTCTATATGAAATTAGTTAAAACTTATAGACCTAAAATTGTCAGAAAAAGTAAACTCACAAAATTCTCATAATTTAAATTTTAAAGTACAAAATCAAGAGAGTTTTTAAATTTGGCAGAATTCATATACTGTGGCAAGTTTAAAAATCTTTACTGTAGACAGATAAAAATGAATTTAAATGAACATTTATTAACCCTCAAAGGCCTTTGATAGTGTGCAACATAAAGATGTAGGTTATGCATATTGATATAAATTAGTGAAAATAATGAGAAAGAGACAGAATGGTGACTCACTCAGAGTAAACATTTCTAAATTAGACAGTAAATATTATTGCCAAACCAAAGTTTGTTGGTGAACTTGTTATCTTAGTTTTTTCAGTATTTGTGCACTCACCACAAGTCTATCTACTTGATTCTGTGCATGAAGTTTACTTTCTCAATCTTAATCTATATATCTCATCTGTACTTGATAACAGACAGAGCTTGTCAAAGCCAGTAGATGATTCTTCTCATGAAAATATGCTTTAATATTACGTACAGTTTAGACACCAAACCATTTTTTCCAAGAAATTAACAGAAAATTAAATTAACAGTTTTATCATGTCTTATATTCATTGAGAATTCCAGATTCTGTAAGATTAGTCAAAGCCCTCCTACCATAAGCAAGATAGATTGAGGAAGATAAATTTATTTTTCTCACCTAGCACAATTAGGTCTGTGAAGAATTTTTTGTTTAGTTTATTTGAAAACTGGAAATTGCAAAAAAAAAACAATGCTGCAACTCCACCTTGCATGATGTGCCTTCCTGATATTCACAACAATCTCAGGTATTGCTTTGCAAAAGAAACTGTTTTGCATGGCATAAACAAAGCGTCCCAATGATCAATATTGATTCTGCCAAAATGACTGTATCTTGCTCTGTTTAACATTAATGTGTTTTTCCATTTACATAAAAATTCAAGCCGGGTGCAAAAATAGTGGGAAAATTATTTATTTACATCCACACGAGCCAAAAATTTGGTTGAAATTGCTCTGTCTTGCACCATTCAGAGATAAATGCGTTGTTTTTTTTTCATTCTACACAGAAATTCAAGATGGTCACCAAAAATGGCAGGAAACGATTTTTGAAAAACCTGGTAAATGATTATGTGTATACCCCTGCAATGCCAAATTTCCATCCAAATTACTCTATCTCGCACTGTTTCCGAGATAAATGCATTTTTGCACTTTACACAGAAATTCAAGATGACAGCCAAAATGACAGCCAAAATTGCAGGAAAACGATTTTCAGCAAAAAGTGCCAGATGACTCAGCGTATACCCTACAGATCTAAAGAATCTAAAGAAATGAAAGTATTCAGTTGCCATTAAATAATTTACTAGAAATTTCAGGTGTCTGTAAATGCCATTTCCTTAATTACCTTGAAGAAGGGGCCCAAGATCTAATCTGACCAAATCATCAGATTTGCTTATCCTTGTTTGACCTTAAAGGAGGAACCCAAGACAAATCTCAACACATCACAAGATTCCCAGCCCCAAGTAGGTTTAACATTGCAAAACTCTAGAACCAAGAATAAGCAAGTTATAAGCACTTTTAAGATTCCCAGCCCTAAGTAGGTTTAACATTGCAAAACTCTAGAACCAAAAATAAGCAAGTTATAAGCACTTTTAACTTTGGCTATCCTCATTTGACCTTGAAGTAAGGGCCCAAGATCATAAATGTCCACATCAGAAGAATCATAACCCGTGATTCCTATAGGTTGGTTTCATATTGTAAACCTCTAGGAACAATAATAAGTGAGTTATAAGCACTTTTAACTTTGGTTATCCTCGTTTGACCTTGAAGGAGGGGCCCAAGGTCATATCTGACCACATCAGAATGATTCCTAGGCCATGATTTCCTATAAGATGGTTTCACATTGCAAACCTCTAGGACCAATAAGAAGTGAGTTATAAGCACTTTTCATGACTGAAAAGAAACACTGGTGGCAGCCATCTTGTTTTTCAAAATGAGGTTAAAAATATTTTGATGAACATATCCTGCGAATTTGAGATCTATACCTATAATACCCTTTGTTCTAAATGGCCAACAAAACTCCTTGCTATAAGTAAACAAGAGGAGAGTGCCCGTGAACGGGCACTGTGTCAGCTGACTGAATGTTTTTGATTTGTGATGGTGATAATGAGAGGAAAGCATAATTATCAGGGAAAGGGCTGTACAGAAATACAGTAAATGGTAACTGAACAGCATGTTCGAAAGATATTCCGAAGCTGACAGAAAAAAAGGACAAAAAAGTTGTGCCCTGCAAATGGTATTATGAAATAAAGTAACACGGTAATTGTTTAAGAGTAAAAAGTAGGTTAAAAATATTTAAAGAAATACTATAAATGCAATATCCTCGTTCGACCATGAAGAAGGGGTCCAAAGGTCAAATCTGACCATACCAAAAGATTCCCAGCCAAAGAATTTAGGATGGTTTACCATCCCAAACCTCTCGGACCAATAATAAGTGAGTCATAGGCACTTTTTAAGTTTGGCTATCCTTGTTTGACCTTGACGGAGGGGTCCAAGGTCAAATCCGACCACACAAAAAAATTCCCAGCCCATGATTTCCTGTAGCTTGTTTACTATCCCAAACCTGTAGGACCAATAATAAGCGAGTTCTAAGCAATTGTAAGTTTGGCTATCCTCAATTGACCTTGAAGGAGGGGTCCCAGGTCAAATCTGACCACACCAAAAGAATCCCAGCCCATGATTTCCTATATGTTGGTTTACCATCCCAAACCTCCAAGACCAATAATACGCGAGTTATAAGCACTTTAAGTTTGGCTATCTTCGTTTGACCTGGAAGGAGGGGTCTAAGGTGAAATCTGACCACACCAAAAGATTCCCAGCCCATGATTTTCTATAGGTTGGTTTTCCATTCCAAACCTCTAGGACCAATAATAAGCGAGTTATAAGCACTTTTAAGTTTGGCTATCCTCATTTGACCTTGAAGGAGGGGTCCAAGGTGAAATCCGACCACACCAAAAAATTCCCAGCTCATGATTTTCTATAGCTTGGTTTTCATTCCAAACCTCTAGGACCAATAATAAGCGAGTTATAAGCACTTTTATGTTTGGCTATCCTCATTTGACCTTGAAGGAGGGTTCCAAGGTCAAATCGGACCATATTAACAGATTCCCAGCCCATGATTTCCTACAGGTTGGATACAATGATTTACTCAACAGTGAGAACCTGAAAGAAGCTATTGCTCAGCTATGCCATGACATAGAGGTCTGCAATTTCACTATGTTATAGCTGACCAAAACGTCTGTGAATAACATATTTAACAAAATACTCTAAATGTAATAGTTTTCAAGTTACTACTGATTTACTCAAGAGTGAGAACCTCAAAGTAACTATTACTCAGCTATGCAATGAGCTACATGTCTGAATTTTTGCTCTGTTATAGCTGACCTAAAAGTAGGTGAACAACATATTTAAGCAAAATACTGTAAATGCAATAGTTTTCAAGTTACAACTGATTTACTCAATAGTGAGAACCTGAAAATAGCTATTGCTCCGCTATGCCATGAGCTATAGGTCTGTAATTTCACTATGTTATAGCTAACCCAAAAGTAGGTGAACAATATATTTTAACAAAATACTCCAAATGCAATATTTTTCAAGTTATAGCCGATTTACTCAACAGTCAGTGCCTGAGAATAGCTATTGCTCAGTTGTGCCATGAGCTACAGGTCTGTAATTTCACTATGTTATAGCTGACCCAAAAGTAGCTAAATAACATATTTGCACAAATTTCTGTAAAGGCAATAGTTTTCCAATTACAACTGATTTACTCAACAGTGAGAACTTCAAAGTAGCTATTACTCAGCTATGCAATGAGCCACAGGTCTGGAACTTCACTATGTTATAGCTGACCCCAAAATAGGTGAATAACATATTGCAACAAAATACTCTAAATGCAATAGTTTCCAAGTTATAAGTGATTTACTCAACAGTGATAACCTAAAAGTAGCTATTACTCAGCTATGCCATGAGCTACAGGTCTGAAATTTTACTATGTTATAGCTGACCCAAAAGTAGCTGAACAACATATTTATACTAAATTCTCTAAATGCAATAGTTTTCAAATTATAAGTGATTTGCTCAACTTTGAGAACTTCAAAGTAGCTATTACTCAGCTATGCAATGAGTCACAGGTCTGGAACTTCACTATGTTATAGCTGACCCCAAAATAGGTGAATAACATATTGAAACAAAATACTCTAAATGCAATAATTTCCAAGTTATAAGCGATTTACTCAACAGTGATAACCTCAAAGTAGCTATTACTCAGCTATGCCATGAGCTACAGGTCTGAAATTTTACTGTGTTATAGCTGACCCAAAAGTAGGTGAATAACATATTTAAGCAAAATACTGTACATGCAATAGCTTTCAAGTTACAACTGATTTACTCAATAGTGATGACCTAAAAGTAGCTATTACTCAGCTATGCCATGAGCTACAGGTCTGAAATTTTACTATGTTATAGCTGACCCAAAAGTAGCTGAATAACATATTTATACTAAATTCTCTAAATGCAATAGTTTTGCAATTACAACTGATTTACTCAATAGTGAGAACCTCAAAGTAGTTATTACTCAGCTATGCAATGAGCTACAGGTCTGAAATTTTACTATGTTATAGCTGACCCAAAAGTAGGTGAACAACATATTTAAGCAAAATACTGTAAATGCTATAGTTTTCAAGTTACAACTGATTTACTCAATAGTGATGACCTAAAAGTAGCTATTACTCAGCTATGCCATGAGCTACAGGTCTGAAATTTTACTATGTTATAGCTGACCCAAAAGTAGCTGAATAACATATTTATACGAAATTCTGTAAATGCAATAGTTTTCCAATTACAACTGATTTACTCAATAGTGAGAACTTCAAAGTAGCTATTACTCAGCTGTGCCATGACCTACAGATCTGAAATTTCACTATGTTATAGCTGGCCCAAAAGTAGCTGAATAACATATTTATACGAAATTCTCTAAATGCAATAGGTTTTAAGTTACAAGTGATTTACTCAATAGTGAGAACTTCAAAGTAGCTATTACTCAGCTATGCAATGAGCCACAGATCTGAAACTTCACTATGTTATAGCTGATCCCAAAATAGGTGAATAACATATTGAAACAAAATACTGTAAATGCAATAGTTTCCAAGTTATAAGCGATTTACTCAACAGTGATAACCTAAAAGTAGCTATTACTCAGCTATGCCATGAGCTACAGGTCTGAAATTTTACTATGTTATAGCTGACCCAAAAGTAGCTGAATAACATATTTATACGAAATTCTCTAAATGCAATAGTTTTGAAGTTATAAGCGATTTACTCAACAGTGATAACCTAAAAGTAGCTATTACTCAGCTATGCCATGAGCTACAGGTCTAAAATTTTACTATGTTATAGCTGACCCAAAAGTAGCTGAATAACATATTTATACGAAATTCTCTAAATGCAATAGTTTTTAAGTTACAAGTGATTTTACTCATGATGGAAGTTACTGAAAAGCCCAAAAGTAGCTATTACTCACTTAGCTATTGAGACAGGCACCCAACTTACTCACCATATTGTAGCTATGAAAAAAGTAGCTGAATAACATATTTTAACAAAATGCTCTAAATGCAACACTTTTCAAGTTATAAATGATTTTGTGCATGATTTCATGAATTTTAATGCATTAAAAATTATTAAAAAAATTTATAAAAAAAAAAGTAAGACAGATCCAGGTCTCATACTCACACAAGAGAATCTACCTGTGGCCTAGTACATATATGCAAGATATGAGAGAAATCCCTGCAATAGTCACTGAGAAAATTGTGATTAAGTGTTGAAATTTTCACACTTTTGGTGGGGGTACCCCCCTTGTAATGTCTCTAGCAAACAGACGAACAGACAGATTTGCATGCCTTGAACAATTTTTCATCCTCGATAGATAAGGTATCTTTTAAAAAAAACAGCACGTCTCTAGGCCTTGTAGTTTTGGAGAAGAAGTTGTTCACGCGGACGCGGACGCGTACGCGTACCCGCCGCAGAGTGACGACATAATGTCAGCTGACTGACAAGTCAGCTGACATAAAAAACGCCTGTGTCCATCTTGTTTTTTTCAAAATGAGGCCAAAAATACTCCCAAGCAAGATTTTATGATTATGAATATATCCTACAAATTTGAGAAGTCTACTTATGATACCCTGGCCTCTAGAGGGATAACGAGAAAATCTCTACACACTGAGGCAGCAGCGTACTCATGAGTAATCCATAGTATCCGTGGGATGCTATCCGGTGGATACGAATAAGTTGAAGGTTATGTTTCCCAAGTAAAGTATCTTATTAACTGGTTACAGAATCATGTTGCTCCATTTAAATCTGCCAAAGACTCCTGTACAAGGATACACTTGACCAGCCTACAGTCCCTCAACCTTATTTGCTTTACAATCAGGTCAAGGTCACTATTGTAAGTCAGGGACACTTTAAACCAGAGGAGATATTTGTTTATTTCATTTAGTCCAAGGCTTAGATGAATATTGATGAAATAGATTTAGAAAATGTTTTTATTGTTCATAATATATACATAAAATCACTCCAAAAAAGATATAATTTAATACTAGCAAACTTAGTATGTGTACCCAAGATACAGGGTCGACCGGTCATGTATTTATTAACAGAAGAAAGACTCTTTTAACATGAGGGACTCGTTTAGTCAGTAGAATAAAAAATTTATAAATATAGCTCATAGAATAATATAATTAGTATGATGAAATAGCATAATTTTATAGATTTATCTGTATATACACTTTTGTTTATAGCCTTTTATAATTCTTTGCTTTGCTGACCAAAGTTAAGGCAAATAATGCCATATACATTGACACCCTTCCAATTCAATCTTCAGGTTCATTATTTGGTTTAAAAACCAAGGTATTTCTTTATATTTCTTTGTGAAAATATAAATGACAGGTTTGCTTTTCAATGATATGTGTAACTTTTAATCCAATAAAATACTTTTCATCTCACTTGTGATATTGATAAAATTTAAATGTATTTGTTGCCAAAAACCACAAAACAACATTACACCACTCTTTCTGTTGAACCTTCTGTTACCTCTGTTGACAATTTGAAAAAAATATTTTATTATAGATCTTCAATTATGGAACAACAAATGAATATATTATTCCTTATAATTAGTATTCTAATACCAGATACAACACATATAATTACAGCAATGCTAAACATCCGAGACATCAGAATTTCTACTGTATTCTTATGCCAAGGCCTCAGGCATAAACATTACTTGTCATTGACATGATGTTTGGCAACTCTGTTCTTATTGTAGTTAAGAAGCATCTACACAATCAATATCAGTAAGAACTTAGGATACCATGCATATCATAGCAAATCTCAGACGGCGCTTCAAAACAATCACAATGTTACATTAACAAGATGAGGTCTCTGAGGCAAAGTTTACCATATCCTATAATAAGAACAGATGCTGGAAATGTGAAAGTCCATTCACATAAACCTGTAAATTACATCATACATTTTAATTGTAATATTATCAACACTGAAAGGGGGCTACTAGTTTTGAAAACTGAAGCTTATTTTCCAAAAATCAAAAATCATCAACTTGATAACTTTGCATTTTCCTATTCTTGTCAGGAATTTCCAGATCACCATGAAGTTGACCTATTAAATCTGAATACAATCTCTGTTATTTCAAAGTTAGAATATGTGAGGCATGTTGATAAGACATTCACAAATCAGAAGGAAAGAAAGAATCTTATTAGACTGTTGACTTCCAAACTTCCATTCACATTTGTGAATATAGGTTTTGCAAACTTTATCTCCAAACAGAATTTCCACATCTGCTTTAAAACTACACAAACCTGTGACTTTGAAATAAATGACTCCATAAAATATATAGGAAACTCATAAACCTATATATTACAAGATCAACCCATAGTTTTCACTGAATAAAATATATAAAACTATGTGACAGCTGTGTCAATGCTGAATCATAACATACTGTGGTAATCGACAGTTATCAATAACAATACACATATAATTGCCACTTGATCTCATTATATTTGCTATAACCTAACAATTCAGCTATCAAAATAGTACTTTTATTTACAATTTTCATCTTTTTGGATAAAAAATAGTGAATATTGTAACATTTTTTTGTGCTCCCAAGTTTGGAAGTGCTCCTCAAATAATATTCAATGGCATATGTGTGATAACTGAGTGAAACATCACATATTCAAACCAACTGGAGAAATCCTTTTAGCTTTACCACTGAGGTTGAACCCATTTGATTCATTCTAATAGTTTGTAGTTTGAAGTTTCTTTGAAAAAACGTATTGATTACAGGAGATTTAACTGTAAATTTAGTTTTAAACTAAAATATACCACTTCTACACTCAAAGAGTAAAAAGAGCAAAACTATTATACCGCATATACAAGTTGCTATGCAAGCTGTAGGTCTGCTTTTGATGTTGCGACAACTTCTTCAGTTTCCAAAAAATCTTCCTAAACACAGAAAATACACAAAACAAAGTGTATCACATCAAAGCGAAAAAATTCTCTGTTACTGCTTCTGACAATTTTGTAGTGTAAAAAAAGTTCAGAGAGCAAAGTTTCAACAAAATATCTCTTTAATACTAGTTTACCAACCTTCTTTGTCAACTAAAAAACCAGGTGTATGAAATATTACCGGTATTATTTAAACTATTACACATACCTGAGTATGATCGAACAATTCTATCAAATTATGCACACAGATTTTAAAAGAAATATCTTAACCATTTTAATCTAATGGTCACTCTTTTGAGAAAACATGAGGATCTAGAGAAGATGAAAGATCATATTTAAGATTTTAACTTAATATTCTACAGTTTAACCATTAAGATCTAGACATAAATTGTACACTTACTGGGTCGTAGATAACTTTAATAATTAAAGAACAGCTAGGACACTTTGCTACGTCTTCACCAGTCTCAAGTTCTTCCTGGACAGAAAATCACAACTTGATGAGTTTTTTTTTTGTCATTTTTATATTTTGTAGTTGAGGTCCTGTATGGGCTTCAAATATTTTATGTACGGTCTCAACCCATGTCATCTGTGCATTTAGGGTGTTGCTTTCCCTGCACGGTTGATAAAATTAACGTTACTTACATTAATGTGCTGATGTTCAAAAAATAGTTTTGATTTCCCTGCAAGACTGATAATTTAATGTGTCAATGTCTACAAAACAATAACGTACAGAAAACAATAATAATATGCAGATAATGCAAAATATTTTAATATTATTAATACTTTTTTGCAGGGAATATTATCGTAACAGCCAAAAGCCTAAGAGATATTCTAATGAGCAGGTCATTGTAAAATCTCTTATAACACATTTCAATTTTTAACCATGAAAAAGAGACTGTTTTATCTATTTCATTTTGCAGGGATTATTGTGGGAACAGCCATAATGAACAATAATGCAAACCCTAAAAGTTATGCAGATTTAACCCATGAAACATTTCCTCAATTAGCCAATCAGAATCGCAGACACAGCCGTATCATGTTAGAATAGTATTTCTTCTCCCGTGCCGTGAGAAGGAAATCTTAAGCAATGAAAACATGCACCAAGCTTTGCCGAATATTTTAATCCTTTGGTTGGAATGTTAGAAAAAAATAAAGAAAAAAAAAGACATATTTGTGGTCATTCAAAAAAAATTTTGAAGTAACACTAAAAAGTGACAACATTAGATATTAGTGGTGGGATCGTTTTTAGAAATCAGAACTGGTTACCGGGGCTTTGAAATGAATGAAATCCGGTATTTCGTACGCTTGTTAGGAACTTAGTGTGCAATAAAATTATTCGCACGGCGTACATGAGGCAGAAGTTGCAAATGGAAATGGCTTTCACGATAAATCATTAAGTAAGTAAAAATGCTTTTTGTTCAATGTAAAGTAAAAATTTGACATATTTTACAAAATATGTATAGTTTTGTCGTTTTGATGTAGTATCGGGAATTAGTTTTTACTTTAAACCAATTATTGCTGGGTATCAATGCTCACCACTGATAATATAGACGTGGTTACCTTGGCTTTAGTTTACTTGTTTGTGGCGCCATGGCATGACCCCACAGAACTACAGAATTGCATAAAATCTTTTTCTTTTGAATAAAACTTGATGAAATGATTGAAAATGGTTTAATGCAGTTAAAACAATTGATATTAAGCCAAGGACACAGTAAATACAGCATGTGTATTACATACATACTATTTTACACAGATTTTATAATAAAAGAACATTTTCAAATTTTTAGAGAAATGGTCCATAAAACATTGTGTGCATGTTGTTGAAGGAAATGTTAAAAATAGTTGTTGGAACAATTGTGTGTACAAATTTGTATGATACATGTGTTTTATGCAAATCTCCAGTTCTATGTTGCATCATGCCACAGCTCTACATGTAAGTGGAGCCAAGATAACCATGTCAACACCGGTGGTACTAAAAAGCTTATGGGGTGTATGGAGGCATATTGGAGTGAATGGGAGCGTATGGAGCTGTGAGAAATGGCGAGACAAGTGTATTGAGCCGGTATAAAAGGTGTAAGTGGCTGTAAACAACCTTTACCCGTTCTATGTTCACAATTTCAGTTATCATGTGTTCTTTAAACGCATTTTCAGGTTTTTCAATCAATGGGTATCAATGGTAGTTTATGCATTATATAACATAGATTAGTTTGGTGGAATGATTTTACCAAGCAGTTCTGGGACCGTATTCCACAACAACTCTTAGATAAGGTGACCTTAGATCTAAGTTAGGGAAGGTTTTTTACCTGAAGTTTTCCCCGCACTTTGTATTCACTAAACAAAAGTTAGGAATGTTCAGTTTCATCATTTCTTACTTGAAATCTACGTTAGAAATGATCTAAGTGTTATTGCAGAATAAGGCCCCTGGTCACTACACTCAGTATGGTCAATTTTTTTTCTGAGCATGCATGCCTGCTGAATGTCAGCAAAGTTTTGATGTTGATGTTTAATTTGATCAACTTCGATAATTGTCTGAATCTACTCCTGCCAAATGGTACATCAGATTTACATGTTTTTGATATATTTACATGTATGATCACTTTAACTCAAGCTTTACATCATTTTCAGACGGAACATGAACATAACAAGACAATAAAACAGAAGTTATGAAATGTTAATGGTTTAGTGGCAGTTACACTTCCATGTTAAATTTATACCGCTCCAATATGCTTTTTATACACTCCCATATGCCTCTGTACACTCTTTAGTGCCACCCCGTCTACACTGATAAGTAAAACTTTCATGATTTAGTTTTGACCAAAGGTAACCAGATCATTCACACAAAAATGCATTTGCCCAAATATTCTTCAGTCGATTCGCACAAATAAAATATTGTTAGGAAACCAGTCTATTTTTTCACCTGCAAACGTGATTAAATTAACCAATAAAAACAATTGTTACTGAAACCTCACTCGAGACAAGTATTTTACTGTTACCACAACTTCTGTTGAAGTTTTCTATAGTAGCAATACTTTACAAATAGATTATTGGTCCCAATATCAGATGCTGGTACCTGCACACACAGATTTAAGGAAATATGAGGCCACGATGGGGTTTATTGCCATATTTTACAAACAGAAGATCTAGCCAACCAGTCTATTTTTCGTCTGCAAATGTGATTAAATTAATTAATGAATGAAAACAATTGTTACTGAAACCTCACTCGAGATAAAGTTGGAGTGCGGCATAATTTGCATAATTTATTTTATAATAGTTTTAGGAAACACCCACAGAAGTACAGGACTTGAATTTGAAGTAGTTAATCTTTACAGAGTGTCTTCGGAACCGACGAGGACGGGTCACAATTCTTTTAATTTTAGAACCGTCACGTTCATATTATAACTATTTGATGTGTGGCTTAAAGCATGCTGTCGATGAAAATAGATACATAAAACCAGGAAACGAGTCTACTTTTCATCTGCAAATGTGATTAATTTCATTAACCAATGAAATAATTTGTTACTGAAACCTCACTTGAGACCAAGTTTTACAAAGTTTGTACGGTATATTTTTCTACAAAATAGCTTCAAACTAAAGATATTCTAAATTGTCGTTTTACATAATATACTCTCTGATCAAGCAGCATTTCTATTTATAACAAAAAAAAGTTGTGCACATCATCTGCATAATATTTGGGCGAAACGGTTTCTGTGCAAATGATCTGGTAATCTGACCAAATATCATGGAAGATTTTTGTTGTTTATTTACTTTGTACGCTCTTTAATGCTCTTCAATTCCCAAGTCTACGCTGATAAGTAAAACCTTTATGATTTAGTTTTGACCAAATATCATGGAAGATTTTTGTTGTTTATTTACTACATTCAGTATTTACAGCTACAGACCATATTTAATAGGTTTTCTCATTATCAATCAGTTTTATTCAATATGCACGAAATTATGCGATGCAAGCGAAATTCCGGAAGCGTGAACAGTGGCGATAATATGCAATCCATCCGTCCCATACAATTTTACCTTTGATATCTGGAATTTATCACCACATGGACATGGATAATAGTATGTTTCAGTTTCCTCGTCATATTCCATATCTTCTATTTCAATTTCATCATGGTATATGGACATTTTTGATACAAAATTACATTTTATCGTCTATCAGAAACTCATGTCATCCATTTTGGCGGAAGTAAACAAACGAGAGAGCATTCAGTTATTCAACAGAAATAATACGAGGTAAAACTCCCGGAACAACTCCATTCTTATTCTCTAATTATTTTTTTATCATATTATGTTCTGTACACTAACACCGCATAGTTATGGCTATCTAATGGTATTTTTCATTTCATTGTCTTATAATATATCGGTATTATCTAATTTAAGTGGCAATTCAATAAAAACATAAACAGATTTTGTATTGTCTGAATGTCTTAAAGTTATCAAGGCAATATAATAGTTAAACGTTTAAATAATATACAATTTATATAGCAATCTGGAATTTATTTTTCTTATTTTTAAGGTAACAACTAGATTTAACTCTGAACTGTGTCAACATGACCTTGGCTGTTAAACGGGACATAAAAAATCTAACTTTCAACAGTTTCTGGGTTCCATTCCTAGTCTGATCTGAAGTTGGAAAGTTGGTAGTTGTTTGCTTGTAGCCAATGCTTTTTTAAGTACATAATCCTGACAAACTAGTTTACACTGCTTTCATCAACCCCATTTAACTACCCATATAACCTAAACATAGTGGCCGCTATGGCGCAGTGGTAACACACTCGCCTCCCACCTCTGAGATCAGAGTTCAAATCCTGGTCTGACCTCAGGGGCCACGGTGGCAGAGTGGTAACACTCTCTCCTCCTACCCCTGAGGCCGGGGTTCGGTTCACAGATCTACCTCAAGTGGGAAAGCTGGTACTTGCTTGCTGTTGGTCAGCAGTTTATAGTACAGAACCTTGACCAACTGTATGTACTGGTTTCCTCTGCCTTTCCAATTACCCATCGTGATATGACCTGTACAGTGTTGAAAGCGACGTAAAACTCCAAATAAACAATAAACTGACCTCAAGTGGGAAAGCTGGTAGTTGCTTGCTGTTGGTCAGCAGTTTATAGGACAGAACCTTGACCAACCGTATGTACTGATTTCCTCTGCCCTTCCAACTACCCGTTGAGATAGGCCTATTCAGTGTTGAAAGCGACGTAAACCCCAAATAAATAAATAAATAAATAAGCAATACTAAACCACAAACAATAATAAATTATTGGTCTGATGTCTGTCTTGAACATTGATTTGTTGTCAAATAACTGACCAGATGCGTAGAAGTGCCAGTTTATAAAATGGCTTTTAATTGGAATTAGTAATAAATTTAAAGGGTATTTTGTTTTCATGTGCAAAGCACAATTATAAATTTCAGAATGTGATATAAATGTGTATGTCTATATAGATTGGTGGGGTTTCCATACAGTCTTTTTGCAGCATACAAATTAATAAAGGTTCATAATTACAAAAGGTAAATGTAAGGTGTTTGGGACAGTTAGGTTAAAATCTTAGGACAGGGCTTTCAGTATATGTGCCTCTGTGGTCTTGATTTAGAAGCTCACACCATGTGTGTTAGCTGTTAATATCAATTACGTGTATGGGTTCCCATTATCAAATTGAAACTAGATATATTTACACTGGTACGTTTTTGAACTTATACTAAAATAGATTAACTTGGTTCTAATTTACGTTCCTCACAATATTACATGCACTAGATTCTTTTTACATCTTAATGTGTCTGTACCAAATTTAGTAGTAGCAGAGCTGCATGCTCGGTGGGATGACACCCTTACAACTGGGCACGTCAATATATACCCAACCCCCTCAAAAAGGGGGATCCAATATGATTTCAACATGTATTTAGTATTTATTTAAAGTGAAAGTTCCACTTTTTTAAAAAGTTAAAGGTCATTATTATTTCATGAGTGTTTTATAACTATTATTATAAACTTTTAAGATGTTGAGGTAACTGCAATCATTTAGTGTATGTATTTAAGTAAAAGCATGCTTGACAGGTTACGATACACATATCTCCTTTTTATGAATATGCATGCTACACCTGTGCATTTCAGACCCACTACTGCTCAGAAGAAGATTCTATTAATACCACAAACAGAAGCTACCCAAAGAACAACGGAAAAGGATCAGAATGACAGACAAAAGTACCTGACAGAAGTTTTAAGTCTGGATGTAAACGCAGATAATCTCTCTGATATATCTATTGCCAAGTGCAGCCAAGCTTCAATCCGCTGGATAAAGGCACTACGCAAAATACCTTTCTCTTCTGTGATTGGCTGGCTGGGCCAGAGTGATTTTGACAGGGGTCCCAATTCTACATTGCCTGTCAACTCTTATACTACTGACGATATTCCAAATAAGACAACGGGCCCATCTGAAGCTAGAGTTACTTTACATTTAGATTACTGCTTTCGTGTGATTAAGTCACCTAACTTGTACACCTTCACGGATTTAAAAGAACATTTGGAGGATACTGACAGTGCTTGGATACTCGAATTCTTGAGGAATAATGGATTAGAGGCCCTGTTTGAATCCCTTGCAAAGTTGTCTGAAAACAAACCTCATTCAGTGGTGGATACATTTTTACAGTTACGTTGTGTAGAATGTGTGAGAGCAATCATGAATTCCCAAGCTGGATTAGATGCAGTGATAGAAAACAAGGAATTACTCACAAAAAAGTTTGCACAAGGTAATTTTTCTGTAATATCTGTTTATTTACACGAGGCAATTCCTATTTAATTATTTACTATCCTGTTATATTGTTAGAAATTAACTGCTTTATCTATATATTTTTTACCAGTAACATAACTTTACACTCGAGTAAGTAATGAGATTACAATTCCTTGTACAGTGTGACTTACACAAGACATAGACTGAATGACAAGTTTACAGGTTGGGCTGGTTTCGTTTTATTGAAATATTAACATTTGTAATCTTACGGTCAAACAATATTCAAGCAAAATCAGTAATTTATTAGATAGGTTATATTTGACTAATTAATAGCAATTAAGAACTGTGTGCACTTGTAATTAACGTAAAACCAAATAGAAATACCTCCACAGTTCATAGCAGTTACCACAACCGGCTATTATGTACATTACATGATTTGGCAACACACTTACATACACATTTCTGTTGTCATTTACAAAACTCGTGGCAGTTTTGTACATATATGAGGAGAGAAATTACAGGAACCATCTGTGGATATGTCCGTGAGGGGTATTAATACTTGGGCCACAAAAAGCATCTTTCACTGAGAAAGCTACACAGAATATCTGGGGATCTGAATCTAAGGGGACCCTGGATTAATCTGGGGATTCATTTGCACCAGACATTTTAAAAATCCCAGAAGATTAGTGGGTATATGACTGTGGTATACAATATATTGGCATTATTTTCCTCCATCATTAAATCTGATCATTGACTCTTGCACACTTATTTTTTACTTTCTTTTTCAAAATGTCATAAAAATAAGTCATTTGGTACCCAATACTTTCTATTTAATACCAGAGTAATATTAAATCCACCTGTAACATGACATATATGTTGGACAAAATTAAGGTTTTAAAAATGGTTTATTAATTGAAGAACATAACATTTTAATAAGAAAACATAAATCATAAATTCATCTAACTGTGCTGTCTACTACTGGCCTTTCAAAATAAAAGTACAGACAGTGAGAAGGAATATGATAAAGTTCACACACAGAGACCCGTTACACTCGTTAATGTCTGTATAGCAGAAGTTCAATATCACACCAAACAAGTGTTTTGAGAAATATAGTGGTATTTGATTGCCAAAGGGATGCTTTTCTTCAAAAATTACTCTTAATGGGCCCATAAAAATGCCCTTTCTTTTTCTACCTTGGACAAGAAAACGTCAATAAGTCATAAATATGAGCCTTTTCTTCACCACCAGTTATATGGCAGAATATGTTGTATATTTATATGTACCTATGTTTCTTTTTACTACTTTCTTTGCCAAGGCTTACTAGTGTAAAGAGCACACAAAGCTTCTGTGAATTGCTACAATATGTATTACAGATGAAACATATTTATCAAAACATTATGTATATTAACTCAACCGTCTTCTTAAATCCTTGTGGGGGCCACCGGTGGTGCAGTGGTAACACACTTGCCTCCCACCTCTGAGGTCAGTGGTTCGAACCCAGGACCCTGTGTGGGAAAGAAGGTAGTTTCTTACCGATGGTCTACAGGTTACAGTACAGAACTTAGGGCAACTAGTTTCCTCTGCCCATAAAACTACCTATCGTGATATGATCTATATGGATTTGAAAGCGACATTAAAACCCAAATAAATCTTACATCCTTGCTCGAATTAATGATTGCCACTCCATCAATTTGTATGTAAATTACAGCTTCAGTAATTTGTGTGTATATTACTACTCCAGCAAGGTGCATGGAATTGCCATTCCAATAAATAGTGTGTGTATTAACACTCCAGTAAGTTTTAAGTGAGTTGCCGCTACGGTAATTCATGTCTATATTACCATTCCAGTAAGTTGTATGTGAATTCCATTCCAGCATATTGTGTCAATCTATATTACCACTCCAGTAATTGTATTTAAAACACCACTCTGGTAAGGTGGGTGTAAAAAAGAAACTTTGACAATATAAAAGACCTTCATAAACTATACTATATCTACTAGCTGTAGATCAATGAATGAGTTTAAGTATTTCCTAAAATTTAACCCACAACAAGTGACAAAAATAATTCAATATCGTCCACTGGACATTCTCTGGCTGTTGAAAAGCAGGGGCGGATACAGCCTCTAAGTTAGGTGGGGGTTCACATCAGAGTAAGGTGGGGGTTCACATCAGACATACCATAACTAAGGGGGTCGCCCCTTTACATTATTCTTCAAGGGGGGGTGGGGGGGGTGGGGGTGGGGTGTCGAACCCCCTGAACTCCCCCCTGGATTCGCTAGTGAAAAGGGCCATAAATTGTCAAATTTGAGTTTCAGTGTATACATGACTTGCAGTTACAGACACAATATGTGACCTTATAGACTGGATACTATGTGGCTGAACGAATAATGACCCCTTTGTGACTAAACTTCATAACGTAGATACTATCCAGAAAGAAAAATACAATTGCAAGGGACAACTACACCATGGGGATTACTAAACGTAGCCATAAAAGTACCAATACAGAATATTTCGTATTTTGAACACAACATACTGTCTCCATAGGAAACAATAAAGGAACACACATCTATTGCCTCAGGTTGGATAAGGCACTTATAGTTCTCATACTGATAAGTACGTGAAAATATACCTCTTTAATTAGACTTCTTTTTGTCCACGAAAAACCACTATACATGTTCTTTGTAGTGTATATTTTTTCCTTGTCCTTCTGAACTAACAAGGCAAATATAAGGTAACGTACCTCTTAAAATGATATCAAAGTTTGTCCAGATATCAGTTTACACTCTAAAATAAAGTGAACATCAAATATTTTATAGATTAAGTTAACACGAGGGCGCAATAGACAAACAAGCACTGGAGACTCATTTCTTTTGCTCAGATAATTTTTCACCAGTGTATTCTCTCTGCAGAATTAGCCTTGACCAGGCCACAAGAAATATGATCAAGTCAAGAGTTGGCTTTTACACATATTGCAAGGATAATTTCCAGGACTGTTCCTAAACTCTATGCCCATGTAATGCACTGTACTAATTATTCTATTTTATCGCCCATTTGGCCAACTGCAGATCCCTGTCTGGGACTCCCTGAACGAGAACACGATCTCTGCTGTCTGAATATAAAACAGAAACAGTCGGGGTCAGTTAGAATCTCATTTATGAACACACTAGTTGTCATTTACATTAAACAATAAATTTACTACATCTAACATATTGTCCACGGAAATAATCCTCATAAGCTAAGGGTTGGGGCACATTCAAAATTATGACAAGAAACTTGTGGCGGCCCATGTAGCCTTGATCAGACTTGCAAATCATTTTTTGAATAATCCAGAAAATTTACACTGAAGCCTGAACAATGGCCATTTTTAGAAATGCCCTGCCACTGTTTTCATTTAAAAAAACATGGTCATACAAGCTGTTGGATACTAATCATTATACTAAATACATTGTATTTGTATTTTGGTATTTGAACGGCTTTAAAGCTCACCCTGGACATTTTGTCACAATTCAAGCCCTTTATCCTTCACATTCAGGTATGTCATTTGTCATTAATTTACATTTATTTACTGGTTATATGAGAGGGTAAACAATGCACAATGGAAGTCAATAGACTGAGAAAATAATACCGGATAATAGATTAAGGTTCCCCCCCCCCGATCTAAACATTTGAATGATGACAATATAGAGTCTATTGAAAATTGGATTATGTTATATATTTTTGTAAATGAGGAAAAAATATTTGGAAGTATCTTACTATTTCACAATAAACCATAGTTAGCTTTCACTCAGATCAGTTTGTATTTACATCTGCACAAACACATTCTGTGTATGTTTTGTGTGTGTTTTTTTTTCTTATTTCAAAACCTACTGAAGTCAAAGCTACCTGTACCACCATATATAATGAGTCTCAATTGCAAAATTGTCTATCGGAAGTTATTTTGTCCAAATTATTCCTTCCAGCCCCACAGAGATAATTGATATCACAATCAAATGGCAAAAACAGAAGTATTTCAAGTGTAAAGAAACTAGGAAATGGATTGCACCAATGGCATATAAATTTGAACAGTTCACAGAAATAGACCATGTGATGATAACAGATATGACAATGCTAGAAACGATTACAGAGTATACATG
The DNA here is from genome assembly GCA_964017235.1 of Sabellastarte sp. h YS-2021. Classification (NCBI taxonomy): domain Eukaryota; kingdom Metazoa; phylum Annelida; class Polychaeta; order Sabellida; family Sabellidae; genus Sabellastarte; species Sabellastarte sp. h YS-2021. The sequence goes on from OZ024927.1 coordinate 151,524,662, forward strand.
CAACTATGCAACACACAATTGACCATACATTCTCTGAGATTCTCAATTTCAACCATTTAATCCAGTTTTTAGACAGCATTGATAAGGTCGCTTGCTAGAAGATGGGACTGGCCCTTTAATTTTGTTTAAAATTATTAAATTCACTGATCGTAAGCAGGTATGCAGCTGGTCGTGACATATGCCAAAACTGGTGGGCAGTTACCAGGCAGTTTCAACAAGTTATTTTCTTGAAATACCCTAAATGCACTTGTGGCTAGTTATAATCATGTTTTTGAAGTTACTCTTCCCTAGCAGGTCTGTCACTGGTTTTGACTCTGAGACAAACTATCGGACAATTATTAAGAACTTCTGCTAATCTTTTCTTGACAGCATCAGCAACAAACATTATTTCAACTTCCTGTAACTGCAAGTTTACAAAACATGCTTTCAGATTCTTGGATGGTAATTTAACATTTCTGTGTGATTGCAACCACTATTGGTTTATTTTCACCACCTATAAATAACTGGGCTGTATGTTTCAGGCAGCCTTTAACAGGATGGAACACCTCTCTCTCTCCCTTCCTGATAGAGATTACACCTTGTTCCAACATCACTAGCATACTTATAGGCTCATTATTTTGTCAAATATTGATTTTCTTGAAACAGACACTGTACTTTTAACAGTGTGTTTGTAATATATATATTTATATTACTAAACATGATAACTCGCCTCTGTATCAGCTTCGTGTGCACCATTTCATAATCACAGAGTCTTCCTTGTACTTCCCTTATAAAAAGGGTGACATCTTAACAAAAGTCACAGTTATGAGAAGGTCTCTTCCAAAGCATAATCTGTATAATACCCGCTTCTGTGGTTCTGTTTTCACAGACTAAACAAACTCTCGGGAATACTCGTATTCACTCAGTTTTAATCCTTTATATTCTGGTTTGGGAATATTTGGAATGAACACAAGCTTACCAATAAAGGTTATGACTATTTTGGACAATTTATTTATCTTGCCCTTTCTATAGAATCCGAGTGCAAGGATCTAGAGCAAATATTTTGCACTGGATTCTTACAACACTGTTAAGTGTGTTAAAATAATAATTAAGATCATAAATTTTATCTGTCGAAGCCCTTATTTTCAAAATTGATCAAATTCAAACCTTCAAATCTCAAAGTTAGGTTTTAGATCCCATTCATCAGCCAATCTTCAATTTATTTATTTATTTGTGTTTTAAGTCATGCCTGGTACCTTTGTATCGGTTATATTGTGAGTAGTTAAAGGGGAAGATGACACTAGTAGATACAGTTGGTCAAGGTTCTGTACTGTAAATTGCTGACCAATGGGAAGCATTGCCTCCATCTTTCCCCACTTGAGGTCAGGCCAGGATTCAAACTCCGATCTCAGAGGTTGGGGACGAGTGTTACCACTGCACCAGAGTATCCCCCACTGGCATTTCAAATGAGGCACACTCACCAATTGGTTTATTTAATCTGCATTGGTAAGCTATATGAAACATTTAGAATATTGATAATCTCAAAATTTGTACCACGTCACAGGAGAAAAGCAAATAATCTGATTCCAAATTTGGTTTCAAAATGTTCAATGGCAAGGCATTTACTCATGTAGTTGACAAAAATACACATTGTAATTTTGGATAATTTACAGAGTAACAGAAATGGCATGATCTGCATGATTTGTAAGACTAAATATTAGGACAGATGGGTCACAGATAAAGGTTTATACATCAGGTAAAATGTACAAAATCAAGACTTGTATTCCTTTGTTGCATGATGTACAACAACACTCGAGTAACGACACCAACAGAGGCATTCAGCTTAAGTAATATTACGTGTTTATAACTTCCACAAGTGCAAAAACAATGTTTTGTTTTTCTTTCACACAGATAACGTGTACAAAATCTCTTTACATATATTTTTTTTCAAGTGGTTGACACATCCCCCACATGAGAGGGTTCCACGGTGTCAAAAGCTTGACACCACACAAGATGTCATTCCACTTTGATGAAGACATTTAAAATCTAATAAAATATAGATCAAGTATTTCTTGATTTCTAAACATAATTACCAACATATCTGCGTTGTATTGGGGACAGCTATAAGTAAATGTAACATGATGTAATACTTATTTTAGCTATAGCAAGAGCTTTTTACAGATTCAAACAAATCTCTACCAAAATAAAAAAAAACCCAAGGGGGTTAAATTTATTGAATTTCATCTCAATAAAACCTATTGTTGGAGACAGTTTCTGAAGGGTGAACTAGAAATATCCCTCTGTACTTCTGTATCCTTTAATGTGATATTGATAGTGTTGAAGCAAGAAGACGTTCGTTTTGTAGAGGATTTATTGACGATGAGACTTTAAAATTGTCAAGTACGTTTCAAAGGTTGGCAGACTGAGGATGCCAATTCATGGACCAAACAATATGGAGTACATATTGCATGGTCTTGTCAAAAGCTGTCACAAAATACTTCTTGTATCTCCACTTTTTTCACAGGTATGTCCTTCTTATTAAAATGGCCATGTTCTGTTTAAATGTATCTGTCTCGGATGCTTTGGGGGGAAAGTATTAGTCCGTTTGCTGCTAATTTGATGTTATAACATTAGTTTTTTTTACATTAATCATGTTATCTTTTTATTGTCACTATTTTGTGGGTTTCAACCACAGCTGTATAATGGTTTTGGCTGACCACTTCTGTCATATTCCTGTATACATTTTTGACCTTATTAATTAAACAGAATTAGACACAAGCTCAAAGTCAATATCCCCACCCGACTTTGTCCTGGAGGATGTTCAAATTGGACATCACCTTGGAACGATTTCAAACTGCATGCCTTTTGTAAGTGTCTTGTGGGGGCAATGGTGGTGCAGTGGCAACACACTCACCTCCCACCTCTGAGGTCGGCGGTTCAAACCCCGGACCTTATGTGGGAAAATTGGTAGTCGCTTACCAATGGTCAGCAGTGTACAGTACAGAACCTTGACCAATTATATGTATTGCTCTCCTCTGCCCATAAAACTTCCCATCGTGATATGAGCTGTACATTGTTGAAAGCGATGTAAGACCATAAATAAACAAAAATAAAAGTAAGTGCCCTAAAATATTACCTCAAGGTTTAACTTTCAGACCAAGTACATGGCACACTTTATTTTAATCCTTATAGATAGGTTAAAAAGCTTCAGTAACTTTCATTATACAGAGATCTGTTCTAATTTTGGTTGTATCTTATTGTATATAACAACACTGGTGTTATATAAAACATAAAAAATGGCTATTGAAGTACTGTACTGTGGAAAAACAATATAAAGTACAACTACAAATAATGATTTAGTTTTATTTTCATTCATATTGATCGTTCTCGAAGCAGATCCTAAAAAGTCCATTTTACAATTAATCTTTGAGCAAGTTTATGGGAATGCAAATAAATTGGGATATTGGATATCTTCACAAAAATCAGTGGCATTCAGTTAGCGTTGCATTAAATATTGCTTAACTACATAGGTACATTATATACTTACTGTTTAACCCCTATCATAAGATCACACACTATTTATTGCAATACCTAATTATTCAGAGACCAAACTAGGGATAACCCAGATGCCAGAGTGTGTCTACATGTTAGGGTCCGATAGGAGAGAAGGCTGTGTGTGGCACTGGCAGAGTGGTTGAGCATTTTGTTAATATAGTCCAATAGTTTTGGTTACGATACTGGTTTCTGTAAGCCTTGATAAGGTTATCATCACCAAACAACAGAACTGAGTTCCATTTTTATTGTTCTATTAGCTCTATATCTTATGGTAACATTTGTTCTCCTTTGACACTAGCCCGAGACACAAGATATTAAATCTACATGATAGAAATAAGAATATTTCTGAAAGTCCAATGAGAACATAGTCCAAAAGAAGAATCTGTTTAAATACTTGGTGCTAACAATGGTAGGTTAGCTAACAATGGTAGGTTATTTACAACTTTCTGGCACGTTTTTCGTAAACAGGTATAAGACGATATTATTATTGTTAAATTTGTCTGCTTGGGGTTGTGGGGTGTATAAAATGAAACAGTTGAACAATAGAGAGTCAAAAGTGAATAAGACACCTGTGGTTTTGTACCAATGACACTTAACATGGTAGGCAAAGTTCAGATTAAGACTAGCTTATATTCCTGAAATCCTTACCTTTCATTCATGATGGTGTAAAGATTACAATTACTCTTTCTCAAATCGCCTTATAAAAATACTTCTGATGTTTATATTTCACAAAAAATTACATTTTTAAATAAACTTAAGTTAACCTCTCTGTTTGATATATTTGGCTTCTCGGTTAGGTGAAAGAAGTTTTAGGTTCAACCCTTGACAAAACAGACAGACACCTAAAAGAATGACCATAACACACTGAGTTGCACTATGTAACCTTTGTTACCTATTTCCCTCTTAAGTCTTAAAATATCTATTTGGCCATCAGATACCTATTGTCTCTGAGGGGTAAGAGGTCTAGTATAATAAACCACGCAGTGTCAAAATGTATACAAGGCATTATATATACCTCAAATGAAAACAAGTTGTTTAGAATCTTTCTTTAAACAAGAACGGAACTTCGTAAAACACTGGTATATAGTTTTTGTACAAACACATGCTAAATTTACCTAAATCATAAAGACAAGCGACACACAAAAACTCTTTTCTCATTTCCTTTTCACTGAAATATACATTCATAAAAGTTTGCCCATCATAAGTCAGATCACTCTTTAGTTTATGATGAACTCTTCGTCCAACAGATACATAATTACAAACCAGATTTATGCAATTTTGGTTGATGTAGTTCTTGTTGTCATTCTACCCACAAGAATAATAGCCTCCTAAACTAAATCTTTGTACATGTTGTTTTCAAAATGGATGGCTTTTACGCGAACGAATATTAAGGTTATGTATTAAGCACACTCAAAACATTTCTCAGTAGTTTATGAAAAGCTGAACAAGACCAAAGTGAACTACTTATCATATGGTACAGAAAATGTATTCAAGGTAGACTAACTTGGCTTGAGTTACGAGTGTGTTACATACTTTACACCTTTGTAGAATTTGGTAAAGCTTTTGACACAGTAGGATAACACATACATCATTTCACAAACCACTGGACCACACACACCTTATACAATATCAAGGGTTCTTCTTGTTAAAAAGAGAGAAATGAACCTGATGAAACAATCACTTTATTCTTTTTATTAATTTGGCAATAAACATGTGTATCAAATAACTGATTAACTGTGCACAATGAAAATTACACTAATAACTTTACTTTGTTCATGTATTTTTTAATTTAAATTCATAAAGTTAATGTCATGTTATGTTTTGTATACATATGGTACTGTATTTGATGGCACAAACTATTAACTGGGTCACTTATAATTCTGGTTTTATTCATGATTCGGGGTAAATGACAAAAACACCTGAATTTTTTGTAGCTTCACGCAACCCATCTTTGATTTCCCTCTGACAAATAATATAACAATTTGAATCTCAGTGCATATTTTAAGGATGTAAACAGAGTAAGGGCAACAAATTTCCAAGCCCTATTGAATGCAAGATTTGATTACAGTTACATACATGAACAACACTAAGAACTCACAATCTTTGGCTGCAAGGTTTCAAAGACCAGGTTATAAATAGTTTCAAATCTAAAGTGGCTAAAATGAACGCAACACAGACATCAGAGCAATATTTTCTCCTCTACATGCATTCATTTGCAAGATTTACTTTGAACATTGGATTTAAAGTCAAACATAACCACTACTGAGAAACATAGAGGATATACAAAGGTCCTACTCTTGTCTGAAACATGCACAATCTGAAATGTTGGATGGCCTGGTGGTATAGTGGTAACCCACTCCCATCTCTCAAGTCCTTGGTTCTATTCTAGGCCCTGGCCTGATGTGGAGAAGTTGGTAGTCTCTTGTCAGTGCTTTAGTGCTGAATCTTGATTAATGCAATGTAGTACTTTCCTGAATCCCATCAACTACCCATTGTATTATGACTTATTGTGAATTTGTTGAAAGAGACAGTAAATCTAAATCAACCAATAAATCAAAAAGACAACTCAAGTGAGTATATTTAAGCTATTCTTCTCTATTATTTTAATTTTGGTATGTTCTAGTTAAGGTGTGGTGGCTGATGTATGCCATCATTAGTGTGCACACACACACATATATATAGCATCTAAGCTGGATCCCAAATAACAAGTTATCTTAATTGTCTTACAGCTTTGGACAATGACAATAAAGTAGTGAAGAAGCAGATCTTAGACCTCCTGTCAGCTCTGTGTGTCTACTCCACAGAAGGTTACAATAGAGTGTTGGATGTTCTGCAACAGTACAAGGTACGTGCCCCAGAAAACATTTAACTCTGTGAAGTTTTTGAACTCGGCAATTCAAGATAAACACAAGAGCTCACAGTTGAAATAAAAGCAGTGGGCAGAGTAAAATCTGAGAGTTTTATCATATCAAGTATGTGTTATATTTATTTGGTATTTAACATTGCATTCTAAAATTCGAATCACATTTTCACTATCAGTTTTAAACAAGTAGAAACAGTGCGTATCAAACAGTTAAAACATCTGTACTGTAAATCATTGGGGCATTATCAAACGAATGTGAGCTCTGACCTGTAATACCAGTGCTAAGAATTGAACCTACTTCATCAGTGATTGAGGTGTGGTCTACCACCAAACCTCCAAAGATGGTTGAGGATGACATTCCAAATTCCTAAATAACTTGTGGCTTAGAATCCTGTGGATTTCATAACTGGAGACATAGCAAAAATGAGACATTGTTAAGGACATGTACTAGCATTGCATGTCTGTCAGTTGAGGGACTATGGTAAATTTAAGGCAGCACCCTACAATCAAAGCAGGACCAGACAATTTAATGATGTTTATCAACTAGCACTGGATGTCTGTCAGTGAAGGGACTGTGGTAAATTAAAGCCAGCACACAACAATTAAAGCAGGACAAGACAATTTAATGATGTTTATCAACTTCTTTTGAGAGCTACCTTAAACTTAAAACTTCACCAGTTTACAAGACATAGAAACAACATAACTGTTGAGAACTCGGTGTAGTATTATTGAAACTTAAGCTAAAAATAAGTCTAACCACAGGGGATACATACACAAGAGATGGCTCATCCTCTCAGTTACAACATTTGCATGAAATGGGTTTCACATGAAATGTTATTATATGGCCAAAACATAAACCTCAAACATGGGTCATTAAACGTGTCCAAGGACATATATTTATCAGAATATAGCTTGTATTGTAGTATTACACAGAGGTTTTAAGATTCAAGTCATCAGAAGAAGCAATACTTGTCAGGTAAAGCAAGTATCTTACCGCCTGATTTTTTTCTGCAAAACCAATTGTGACATTGCAGATTTGGAAATGATCTGAATGACATATCATATGATGTACATCCAGCCCAATGTCATAATGGTGATGACCTTATTCTCTATTTGGAAGGTAGCTATACACTGTCAGAGGCCAATAGAAATATCTACCAATTTAAAAATCAATATTTGTTATGGTCACAATTTTTTCCAAAATTAAATTGGCTAACAAAAAGCAACAAAAAGATGGTTTCAATCACCATTCATATGTTTGTTTGTTTTCAACAATCACTTTTCATTTCCTTGAAACCTCATGACTTGCAAAGACACGAGATTTTAATTATTAGTAATGAAGATCGATGTTTTATTCGTTGGAAATTTCACTGCTTATTACAAGTCAACAATGCAAACAAAACAGGCATAAGTTTCTTTGAATAAATTGAACATGGCTAGGTTAAATGTACTTTAAATGAGAGACATCACTGCTTCATTTATGAAAAATATAATCAGATATTAGACGTGTAAAATCAGAACTAGAATTTGTAGCTTGAATCAACAATAGTTGCATTGAAATCACCTATTATAAAGACATTGTATAAACCTGACTTCTCAAATTTGTAGGTTCGACTTTGCTAGAAATTGACATTTCAGTTAAATATTTATAGTTATTAACTGTTGAATGAAGCCAATCAGATAACTAAATAAGCATGTGTACATGCCTGAGGTAGTTAAGGGCGAGGGACTTTATGGGAGGGGGTCGTGCATGAATAATTCCTCACTTAAGCTTTAGTCTGTGAGGAGCCTTTTAGCAAAGTTGGTTTACTTGTACCATTCAATTGGGCATAAGTAAATCTAGCGGACCAGAAATGACTATATAGATATTCAAACTTTGAGTAAAAGCAATTCCTAATGTTCATTAAATATATGGGTTTGAATTGCCTAAGGAATGGCAAATAAAAAAGTCTATTGTCATTGGGGAGCTGTAAGTTGAAATTGACAATTTGCATAATGTTGGGGAATTTTCCCCATTAATCATTTACCTTAATCTTACGACCATGTTTTGTAATTATTTAATCAAAAGATAATGTTACGTTTTCAATTGATATCAGACTAATAATGCCACAATATACAGTTCAGAACTTTGACTTTGTGGCTACCATATCATCAAATTGCAGAAAAATGTAGCTTTAGACCGGAAAGAGATTTGCCTAAAAATGGAGACTATAATTCTGGAATGATTAATGTCATAGGCTGGTCTTCTTTTTCTTTATTTTTTACTTATGTACATGGCATAAATCTAAACACAAATAAGCTATAAAGGACAAAATAAACCACTAGAAGATATACACAAATATCTTTATACATATGGAGCAAGAGAGAGTTTGTTATTTTGGAAAATGTCCAGCCTGTTCTTGAGGGTTTTCAGTACAATGTTCTGCTCTATATCAAAACAAATCTTAGTTATTACACTATTTGGCACTGTGAATTTATAGTCTTTTGCAAATATAGAGCCAGTGCTGTATATAAATGAGTTTTATTTTAATAATTGACCCCATTCTGCTAAAAATAAATCCCAACAATGTATCCATCATTTGTCTTTAGTTTGTCTTTAGCAAAAGGTCAGGTTTGATTTATGTGACGATTCATGTACAGTTGTAGAAGAGATAGATGGATAAACAATAAAAATAGTGCAAGGTATTAAGAAATATCCTTACAGGGAAAATGAAGAAATGGGAAAGAAAATGAAGAAATCACTTATTGCCTGAAATAATATCCATTGTCATTTAATATTTGCCTACTTGCCAATTGTATCCAAGAAGGGATTTTATATGGCATATTACAGTAGATGAACATGAAGGGACTGTTGCATTTTTATGTTATGTTTTGATATTACGTAGCACCATAAAAACCACATTATCTATAACTTTATAATTGGAAGTCCTCAAGCAAGCTCTTTTTGATCTTAAATTATCTTTTGGAGTGAAAAAACAGATTCAAATACTCAAAAGGGGTGTAATCATGAAGATATTAAAACCACTTAACCTAATGTACCTTGGAGATTCACACGGCTAATCTAGGAACCATGTATTAGTTGTTTCACCCTTTTTATTTTCATGTGAAACCCTTCACCAGTAAAACATTTGATATGCTATAATTACCTGAGATCTAAAGTTTGTATCCTTATATTTTCAATTGGTATAATTGCTGAGATTTTTTGGGGGGAAATGACCAATAAAACGATATCATCTGCATAATCTTAATCCCATAATAAGGAACTTTGATTTACTTTTTGAGCACATCATGCACAGGAAATATTTCTTTATTTTTTGCAATAATGGTTCTTGTTTCTGTAAAATGTATATGCAATGTTTTGGTATTTTCAAAATTTTGATTGACATATCTGTAATTCATTAAAGATGATATTGGGATTTTTAAATTAATGATCAGTCATGAACATACCAGAATGAGAGGTGACTACAGGTATGGCTAGAAATGTTTCTCTAATAATTAAACACTTCTGTGCAGTCTCTGAAAATAATAATCTAAAATTATTAAAAGAAATACACACTCTTTCTAAACTCTTTATGTATGTATTCAAATGTTTAAATGTAATCTAAAACCTTTTTTTCATTTTCTCCTTCATATTCACTGAATAAGGAGGAAAGTAGCTACTGAATGGTGTAGTCGAATTATTCATAATTCTTGAGGCATATAAAATAACAATTGTTACTTTTAGTACACAAATTGTGAAGTAAACATAATAGTTATGTCATTCATGACGGCGGGGCTTCAAGTCTTACAATTTTTGTCCTTCTCAGTAGGTTAGGGGTAAAAGTAATGAAAGTGATTAAGGGTCCCCTGGGTGGTTGCAAAAGACACATTGTCAGCTTTATAACTGACTAGCAAATGGAGTTAGCCATATACAATTGTATAACCTAGTTTTCTTCAGGACCCCATTGTCAAGATAATTGACATATTCAGCACATTAAAATATCTGACAATAGCTTATTACAAAGTTGAACAAGTATTGTACTTACATCTAATGCATGAACATTACTTATTTATATTATATAGACATGCTTGGCGATTTCAACACAAGCATGTCAAAAGCAACATACGATGTACATGTTTCCTATCTTATATGTTATTGTATCCACCGGAGGCATCCAGTGGATACTTTGGTTTAGCGTTCGCTATGCCACCGCCACAGCGCATAGAGAGATTTTTGGCGTTAACCCTCTAAGAGGAAAACTACATCAGCTGGGTTCACCAAATTTGCAGGATATCTTCATTGGGGGGTAAGCGTCTCTGGGAAGGAAATTAGCCTCATTCTGAAAAACAAGATGGCCGCCGCGGGCATTTCTTTGAAAAATTATCTACATTTTTCTACTGGCTGTTTCTCATAGGTAGAAGGTTGAATGTCTTCATAGGTGATATGTATAACAGATATATATGTCCTCTACAACCTTGCAGACATTTGACCTTGAAGCTCTTAATTCAAGGTCATCCACGGAGTGCCAAAGTAACCCACGTAGCGGACTTTAAAAGTGCTCATATCTTCCTTATTATTAGTCCTAGAGGTTTGCAATGTAAACCAACCTATAGGAAATCATGTGCTGCGAATCTTTTGATGTGGTCAGATTTGACCTTGGACCCCTCCTTAAAGGTCAAACGAGAATAGTCAAACTTAAAATGGTTTATAACTCGCTTAGTATTGGTCCTAGAGGTTTGGGATGGTAAAGCAACTTATAGGAAATCATGGGCTGGGAATGTTTTGATGTGGTCAGATTTGACCTTGGACCCCTCCTTCAAGGTCATACGAGGATAGCCAAACTTAAAACTGCTTATAACTCGCTTATTATTGGTCCTAGAGGTTTGGGATGGTAAACCAACCTATATGAAATCATGGACTGGGAATCTTGTGGTGTTGTCGGATTTGACCTTGGGCCCCTCCTTCAAGGTCAAACGAGGATAGCCAAAGTTAAAAGTGCTTATAACTCGCTTATTATTAGTCCAAGAGATTTGGGATGGTAAACCAACCTATAGGAAATCATGAACTGGGAATCTTCTGGTATGGTCGGATTTGGCCTTGAACCCCTCCTTCAAGGTCAAATGAGGATAGACAAACTTAAAACTGCTTATAACTCGCTTAATATTGGTCCTAGAGGTTTGGGATGGTAAACCAACCTATAGGAAATTACGGGCTGGGAATCTTCTGGTGTGGTCGGATTTGACCTTGGGCCCCTCCTTCAAGGTCAAACGAGGATAGACAAACTTAAAAGTGCTTATAATGGGCTTATTATTGGTCCTAGAGGTTTGGGATGGCAAAGCAACTTATAGGAAATCATGGGCTGGGAATCTTTTGATGTGGTCGGATTTGACCTTGGGTCCCTCCTTCAAGGTCAAACGAGGATAGCCAAAGTTAACAGTGCTTATAACTCGCTTATTATTGATTCAAAACATTTGGGATGGTAAACCAACCTATAGGAAATCATGTGCTGGGAATCTTCTGGCGCTGTTGAATTTGACCTTGGGCCTCTCCTTCAAGGTCAAACGAGGATAGCCAAACTTAAAAGTACTTATAACTCGCTTATTATTGGTCCTAGAGGTTTGGGATGGTAAACCAACTTATAGGAAATCATGGGCTGGGAATCTTTTGATGTGGTCAGATTTGACCTTGGACCCCTCCTTCATGGTCATACGAGGATAGCCAAATTTAAAATGCTTATAACTTGCTTATTATTGGTCCTAGAGGTTTGCAATGTGAAACCACCTTATAGGAAATCATGGGCTGGAAATCTTCTGATGTGGTCAGATTTGACCTTGAGCCCCTCATTCAAGGTCAAACGAGGACAGCTAAGCTTAAAAGGGTTTATAACTCGTTTATTATTGATCCTAGAGGTTTGCAATGTGAAACCAACTTGCAGGATATTGTGGGCTGGGAATCTTCTGATGTCAGATTTGACCTTTGGCCCCTCCTTCAAGGTCAAACGGTGGTCATATCCGGTGGATACAGATTTGCATCAGTTCTCTGATGCGTAGGTCTAATTTAAATTGTACTGCAGTACTTTTAATGTATATCTCCACGAATTCTTAGTGTGTAGCTATGCAGTGTTTCTCATAAGACTTAGATGAATATGTAAATATCACAGTTAATTAAATGCAGAATTTCTTTGCTTACTTTCAAAGCTAATTTTTCTGGACACCATTAACATAAGGGTCCTAAAAATAGCTTATGGTAAGATGTCCCAAATAAGTAGCTTGATAGTCACTTGACCTTGGGTCCCTCCTTCAAGGTCAAACGAGGATAGCCAAAGTTAACAGTGCTTATAACTCGCTTATTATTGATTCAAAACATTTGGGATGGTAAACCAACCTATAGGAAATCATGTGCTGGGAATCTTCTGGCGTTGTTGAATTTGACCTTGGGCCTCTCCTTCAAGGTCAAACGAGGATAGCCAAACTTAAAAGTACTTATAACTCGCTTATTGTTGGTCCTAGAGGTTTGGGATGGTAAACCAACTTATAGGAAATCATGGGCTGGGAATCTTTTGATGTGGTCAGATTTGACCTTGGACCCCTCCTTCAAGGTCATACGAGGATAGCCAAATTTAAAATGCTTATAACTTGCTTATTATTGGTCCTAGAGGTTTGCAATGTGAAACCACCTTATAGGAAATCATGGGCTGGAAATCTTCTGATGTGGTCAGATTTGACCTTGAGCCCCTCCTTCAAGGTCAAACGAGGACAGCTAAGCTTAAAAGGGTTTATAACTCGTTTATTATTGATCCTAGAGGTTTGCAATGTGAAACCAACTTGCAGGATATTGTGGGCTGGGAATCTTCTGATGTCAGATTTGACCTTTGGCCCCTCCTTCAAGGTCAAACGGTGGTCATATCCGGTGGATACAGATTTGCATCGGTTCTCTGATGCGTAGGTCTAATTTAAATTGTACTGCAGTACTTTTAATGTATATCTCCACGAATTCTTAGTGTGTAGCTATGCAGTGTTTCTCATAAGACTTAGATGAATATGTAAATATCACAGTTAATTAAATGCAGAATTTCTTTGCTTATTTTCAAAGCTAATTTTTCTGGACACCATTAACATAAGGGTCCTAAAAATAGCTTATGGTAAGATGTCCCAAATAAGTAGCTTGATAGTCACTTGACCTTGGGTCCCTCCTTCAAGGTCAAACGAGGATAGCCAAAGTTAACAGTGCTTATAACTCGCTTATTATTGATTCAAAACATTTGGGATGGTAAACCAACCTATAGGAAATCATGTGCTGGGAATCTTCTGGCGTTGTTGAATTTGACCTTGGGCCTCTCCTTCAAGGTCAAACGAGGATAGCCAAACTTAAAAGTACTTATAACTCGCTTATTGTTGGTCCTAGAGGTTTGGGATGGTAAACCAACTTATAGGAAATCATGGGCTGGGAATCTTTTGATGTGGTCAGATTTGACCTTGGACCCCTCCTTCAAGGTCATACGAGGATAGCCAAATTTAAAATGCTTATAACTTGCTTATTATTGGTCCTAGAGGTTTGCAATGTGAAACCACCTTATAGGAAATCATGGGCTGGAAATCTTCTGATGTGGTCAGATTTGACCTTGAGCCCCTCCTTCAAGGTCAAACGAGGACAGCTAAGCTTAAAAGGGTTTATAACTCATTTATTATTGATCCTAGAGGTTTGCAATGTGAAACCAACTTGCAGGATATTGTGGGCTGCGAATCTTCTGATGTCAGATTTGACCTTTGGCCCCTCCTTCAAGGTCAAACGGTGGTCATATCCGGTGGATACAGATTTGCATCAGTTCTCTGATGCGTAGGTCTAATTTAAATTGTACTGCAGTACTTTTAATGTATATCTCCACGAATTCTTAGTGTGTAGCTATGCAGTGTTTCTCATAAGACTTAGATGAATATGTGAATATCACAGTTAATTAAATGCAGAATTTCTTTGCTTATTTTCAAAGCTAATTTTTCTGGACACCATTAACATAAGGGTCCTAAAAATAGCTAAGATGTCCCTAAAAATGGTAAGATGTCCCAAATAAGTAGCTTGATAGTCAAAACACAACAAACAAATGATGTAATACAGAATGTAATGTGTGTGTTCATTCAGAGTGCATATAAGCACATCATCAACAGCTGTGTCTTTTGAACTGGTTCCAAAACCAAGTGACAGCAAAACAATAACCTGTCTAATGATGATAAATTCATGTATATTTAGAGTCCTTGTATATTGTTACAAGTGCACCAGTTGATAAAATTAACACAAGTACTTAAATTAATCTCTAACAAAGGGGCCTTCAATGGTCTCGAAAATGACTACAATTCATACCATAATTAGGCAGAACTCACTTAGCATCAATGAAGACATGAACTTGACTCCCTTGGTGTAATTTCCAGGAAATTGTTGTTTAATTAAAGTGATCTAAATTCAAACACAAAGCAGGGTGAAACATAACACAATTGTTATAATATAAGAAGAAATTGAAAATATCGGTCCAAACATAATATATATATTTCACTTGTGCCATGTTTGTGTATCTTATATATACAGATTTTGACACTGTTGTATCTGATAGTCAGGCGTTGAAGTGGCCAGGCTGTTAATCAGAAGATTTCCTTTACTAGTCCAACAGATTAATAATCTAAAATAAGATATATAATTTATATCTTGTGTCAATTCACAGATTATATCCCTTGCTCAGATGTGATCACACAACTGTTAGTACTATATATGTCAGTTTAGCCATCTCAGTCCATATATGTATCACCATGTGAGGAGGGTGTAAGTACTTATTTTGTGCCCATAGAGTATAAACACATTTGTGTATCTTAATTAGCTAGACGTTCAATTTGTTCAATACACCAATAACCATTACACAGTCACTTTAAGTATCTCCATATGAGATGGGTCATACTAATAATGGGCATGGTTTTCTACAGTGTTTTGACTTTTGAGTGAGCTTAACATACTTTGCTTTCTTCCTAAGGATAAATTACATTTGGAGCAAAGAAAAATCCAAATGAAATCAGTATTTACTTATGAAACTTGACAGATTTTTCAAGACAGTTAAACACAGCAAGCAACACAGTGGAGACAGAATGAGAAGACACAGAGATGAAACAACTGTTGATTATACACGACACATACCACAGTGATGTTTTTAGTTTGATGTTGAAATGTTTCACCTGAGGCATGCTACTGTCTGCCGCCAAGACATACGCTTTTTTAAAGACACGTGACAGGATGTGACGTCAATGATGTCGTCAAAATCATCCTTACCCATTAGAAACATTCTAAATGAATGCCAGGCTTTATGGTGTATGCAATTTCTGGTGTCTAAGCAGATACTTTAAAGGTTTTTTAAAGTCACATCAGACAGATTTTGTGGAATTTCAAATCAATTGAAAACAAAAAGCTGAGTTTAATGTGATTGTATAGCCTAGTATACTGTAGCAACTAGAAAAAAGGGCCCAAATGGCTGACGGTCAACAAGCTTGGCATTTAATCCGTTGGCTCTTAGGTGCCTGTTCCACCTTGGCGACAAATGCTTTACAACAGGTTTACAGTCCTGTAAATTGTCAGATCTGGTAGTAGATCTTTTCCATCACAATGATCTGAAGGCCATCGTAAACCCATCATGTATGAAACTTACAAAACTTCGCGATATGTTCCCGATTGGATGCTATCAGACATACATCGCCAACAGTTTACGACAATATATTAAATTGTTTCAAATTGACGTAAACTGCTAGCAATCTTTATCAGATTTATATCATCTTAAACCTATGATAAACCTATCTTTTCGATCCCAAAGCCATCTTCTTAAAACTATCTTCACAGTCGCAAGCAATCTTTCCCCATCTTACAGTTATCTTAAACTTATCTTTTTCATCTTCAGTTGATATTTTAAGGGTCATAAACCTAACATAAACTTTTTGGAACCTATGTTTGGCAATCTGTGCAGTATCTGGATGAGATCTTAAACCTACCCTAAACCTATCTCAAACTACATCCATGGAACGTGAAATATTTTATTTTTTCCAATCGGGAAGTAGCTTTATGATCAGCTTCTCAAGATGGAACAGCCCCAATACCTTTGTAGTCTTGGGTTTGAATCAAATTTATGAGAAAAACTGGCATTCACCGGCCTTGACATATATGACATATATGACCTTACCTGTTGACTGTTGAAAGGACCTAAAAGTTCTACTTTGATTGTTGTAGCAAAAAGAGAGGCCTCAAATCCTTATTGGTTAACAAGATTGATATGAGCTACATATTTGAAAGGAATGTAAAACCCCAACTTTGTAGCCACTGGATGGCAAGTAAAGAAATCCTAGTAAAGTTACAGAGGGATTATATCTTAATTAAACCAATGACTCAACAGGTTGCAATAACATTTGAGACTATCCCCAATAACAAAAATATGCAAACTATAATTGTAATGCATATTTCAACAGTATTACTCTGGACTTTGTCGAGGTAAAATTATATGATTTAAGGTATACTGGGATTGACTGAACTTTATTTTATAAGATAACACTAGAACTAGAATAATTCCTTTTTAACACATTGTTGTAACTGAAACAGAAATTTATCATATCTCTTATTGCAAGGATTCTCCTATTTGTGGTTTGTCTCTGTCCTTATTAGCAAATGTTTCAATAAAATAATCTTACCTGAGACCCTGAAATGCACTTCCTACTTGAATTATTATTATTATTGTGACTTAAAAACTTTTGTCAAGGATTGGACAATAGAGTCACTACATTGGAAAATGTATGGATAACAAAGGGAGAAGAGATAAGTCATACATATTAAACAACTGATAGGTTTTTGACAAAAAGAATGTACACCACCCACGTGAATATATTGTCTGGATAGAGCTTGGACTTTTCCTCAACAAACCACAATTATTACAATGGAACCATCTTTCTCCATTTTGCACGGAACCACCCATTTTTTTTCTGCCAATTTAACTCTATTTATCATTACCTGAGCTAAATTGGACATATTGCAAGTTGTTACAGGCTTATTAATTTAAAGAAAAGCCATACACGTATCACAGCCCCGATATGTTGAAATAACAGCTTAAGTGGAAAGTAAACTGTTTAGCAATATACAAAAGGCATTTGACAACATGCAACAGGTCAATCTGTTCATATTCCACCCATTCTTTAAGCAAAAGCGTTTGGCAATATATAAATGAAATCAGGGTTTAATATACACACCAATATGTTTACATATGGTGGTACGTGTATTACTCATGCATATTGAAATAAATTTTAAATTAACTTACATTAAATGTGTCAATCATATAAAAGATATGTAGAACATTTTAAAATGTACGAATAGCACTATTTGAAAGTTACAGTGAATGTACCAACTGAATCGAAACACCAGTTTGAAAAGGTTAATGTAAGATTAAACAGTATATTATCATTTATTGACTTAAAGCTGTGCCTTGGCTTATTTAAATGATGAGTCTCTTTGATGTCATCTGTTTGTATTGTATACAATTGGCAAACTGTATCAAAAGCCTTGTGCAAATGAAGTGAGAAAACTGCCTTGGGCTGGATGAAACGTGTATATCTCTGAGGTTCATGAGAATATATTTTCCCAAAACCACAAACCCACATACTCCCTCTAACCCAATATTTAATTTAGTGGTGATTCTTTCCAAAATTAAGCCAGTCCTATAGTAAGTAATTTAATATCTCTTAACTTAATTCCTTAATCTTTAGCCAAAGAAAAAAATAAGGTTTATCTTTATTTTGATGTTACCATGGTCTACTTGTGTACACTATTTGTTCTTGAAAAAAGATTTCTCAAGATAACCCAATACATATATGCGTCTTTAACATGCTACATGTAGTGCTATTATGGTCATTTGTTAATTGAAACTGGAGATAATGTCTAGCATCTTAATTAAGGTGTGTTTCTTGAATATATTTGTATGTAACATTTTAGAGGCACATATAGCACAGGTAAATGAGTAGCAAATACAGTATGTTCCAGTGATGCACATATAAAACTCAATCTACATTATTTATATGATAACTATATAAATTGTTAGAAAAATTATTATTTTATCCTTTGTTAATTAAGTATACATAATAGTGCATCACATTATATTTGAATCAGTTCTGTAATTATGCATGGTTCCGGTGAAACTCTTTAAATTTGACAAGTAGGGTAGGTATAAGGAATGGCAAACACACAAGATTTGAAAGGAATAAGTATGCAACACTTAACATGGAATTTGGTGTGTAATTTCTTAGCAATTCATATGCAGTGTGCCATAACATGAAGGATTCCTTACAGTCTAATGCAAAAATAACACTTTGTTAACCCACCATGGCTCTAATGCTATTATATTTCACAGGCTAGTATTAACATTTTTTCCTGCATACAACTTATAATTTACATAGTTTTACATGTTCACTATATAAATACCCCATGTTTATGTATCAAAAATAATGAACCAACATCCAAACATGCCTTTCACTTGTATAAACAGAACACTAATTAAATTAAACTCAAACTAAGGATAATGAAAAAAACTATTATTAATAATTTTACTCTTGAATTTAAGTTGCCATTTTAGCATTTTGTTCCTTGTTACAATCATGCTTTTATTTTTAGCATTCTATAATTAGGAAATAAAACCACCTGACACAATTTTATCTACAGGCAATCATGAATGGTAAATATATCAGAATAACAAATCTATTTAATATTCCTATATGTGTTTTAGTTTAAAATTTCTACTTGAGAAATTTCATGCAAGAAACCATTTGATAATTGAAGACAAGCATCAGTATATATCCCATTAAAAATTGTCATTTGTTATTTTTAGTCTTTTTATATTTTTATCTGAAGCTCATCTTTCCACTGTACAAGTGTTTATTGAAAGTGTTAAACTCAACACTTGAGTTGTCTATTCTGACTAAATCAGTCAAAACTGGCAGTAAATGAAAAGTGAGAAGAATGTCTGAATGGTTGTCCGATATACTTGTGTACTAAATGTGTGGAAAAAAACACGACCCTTGTTAAAATCAAATATGGAAAGAGATACAGGAAACCTAATATCATAGGTTTAATCTATCCAGGAAAGGTGGTCACATTGAAGTCAAAGAAATGTCGCTGTTAAGTTCCCATTGTTTAAAAGTCTTGATATGCTAAGACTGACAGTTCTATCTTGTAAATACACAATATATGCTGTATTTATTCTTTTTCTGCAGGAGTCAAAGAAATGTCGCTATAGATTCAGCCCCTTGGTAGAGGAACTGCGAGTGGCAGAGACAGTCGACTACAAAACAACCTTGTTGTCACTCATCAATTGTGTCATCATCACCACTGAGGTTGTGGAGGAACGTGTACGGATAAGAAATGAATTCATAGGTATGTATCTGCAGCATTTGAGTAATTTTACTCATAGTTTTCCGTTTATGTGCCCTCTGGCCACCTTGTTTGTTGTCAAGAGGTATGCTTAAAAGCTGTCGGTTCCACAGTGCCTTTCCATCGAGATCTGCTTTTGTACTTGGTACATGGCTAAACAGTAAAATCCTTTGGTTATCACACAGTAACATGAGTTTGAACTATATTATAACTTGTTGGTACCATTGTTTAGACATCTAACTAACTTTACTTATGCTACAGTTTTCTGAAGCTTTCTTGAGAAATTTTCAGATGTGACAAATTGTGGCATTCCAGAATCTGATGTAGCATTAACCTATATGTAGGTCATATATGCAATGATTTTTCTTCAAGAACCAATAACATGCAAATAAAAGAAGAACAGAACCCTTTTCCTGGGACATCTGTCTGTAAACCAGGATACATATATCTGAGTACATTGTCCACCTTATTTTATACACAGGCCTTTTACAAAAATGGAGGATACTGAAAAGATTTAATCAGTCATGGCCTTCACTGAGCTCTCCTTTCTATAAAAGTCACCACTTAAACCTGTAAAGGTAAAAAACCTTTCTTACATAAACAACACAAGAGAATGTTTCAGGATCAAGGAAGGGTTACGTATCTTTTATGTATGAACTATTTATAAATTTACCTCATGGTGAATGTCGGCCATCCGTATAGACATTTTGTGTGTGACAAAAAATCTATTGACATTGCCACTATCAGAAACACCTGAATGAAGCGAGCTATTTTAGTTTTATTATACTCCTTCATAAAAGATATCATATCAGTTTACATTACTACAACACTTACAGAATTAACCCTTCCTGATCTTAAATCCGATTTACATATAATATTTAATAAAGCATCTACCATGGTACAATAAGATAGCATGTTATATATTTAGAAAAAATAAATGTGAGACTTACTTCATGTTATAGTAAAATTACATTGTTTGCTTGTAACAGATTTTCAAAGGAAATGAAAAAAGACAGGATAAGTATGGTATTAATTTATTTAGATTAGTTCCAGTATTGTATAACTACAGAATAACCATTCTGTTGCAAAGAATGACAGTGATATATTGACACTTTTTACAATGGACCCCCTAGTTGAATTTACTTGTGGCCATATTAACTCAAGACCTCCTGGCAAAGTTAGTTTTCAACAATAGATTACTTAAAAGCATTGATATTTCAACTTAAAAGCGAGATTTATCATTAAGGCACAACTGCATTGATATTAGAATAGCCAACACATGTGTCCAGTACACTGTAATTTATCTGAGGACAATAAGAAAGGCTATACATATGTATATATATAACCCAACACGGTCAATCATTTTCCAATAAAGTTGTCCTAGAAGAAATTTAAAGGCGTTTGTCAGGGTGGTGTAGGAAGAATTTCCACTATGTAAGGCACCTTAATATGCTCCATTTATTGTTGGAGTTTAAGTTTCAGTTTTGTCAGAAACTAATTTCTCAGGATCAGAGATCAGTATGTCCACGAGGTGTATGGCAAACATTCTTTACACTCTCTCCTGCAGAGGCCAATGTGACCATGGGAAAGTCTTGAACTTGGGACATTAGGATACCTGCCAAAATGTCACTGTTTCACATGGATCATGGAGCCATAAACGTATAACAGAATTAGCTACAGTTCCAACTGAGTATTCTTCTCTCACAAAAGTTAAAGATCATCTTTTCAACGAGTTAAAGAAAAC
The DNA here is from genome assembly GCA_964017235.1 of Sabellastarte sp. h YS-2021. Lineage (NCBI taxonomy): Eukaryota > Metazoa > Annelida > Polychaeta > Sabellida > Sabellidae > Sabellastarte > Sabellastarte sp. h YS-2021. Next base: position 151,546,211 of record OZ024927.1, read on the forward strand.
AATTTATGATAATTTATTATAACATTTCTTTTGAACTTGTAACAAGTATTATTGCGATGGTCCCCTTGTATGGATATTCATCAGTGTACACCAGACTGTCATATCTTGTTAAAGCACTTTCTGTGTCTTGTGCTGTTGCTGTAATACATCTGAAATACATTAGAATAATATGGATTTAAATCTGTTCTTTCCAAAATGCAATTTCAGCATGTAACTCTGAAGGGATACCGGAACAAAAATTGAACAATATGTAAATATTATTCAACCTGATTTTTTTTATTATAGAACAGACCCCATCTTACATTTTCCACATCATTTTATATAGTAATGGTTATCACCGTGCTACCAAAGTTTTTAAAACGTGGGTGATGTTACAAAAGGCTTTTTGTTTTATATGCATGCAAGTCAGATTGATGGTTGTGGTTGAAAACTATCAATTTTCAGGGAGTAACTCTTTAAAAACCCACATTCTCAAGTAACCTCAGAGTCTTGTGGGTTTCAGACAACCTGTAACTCCCACTGTCTTGATTAGTCATTTTGTAATATTAACAAGTGTGTCACGATTGCTTACTTTGTCACACTTTCGCGAAGGGGTGTAAATGTTTTTCCCCAATAATTTGAGAAGAAGAAGCAAGTACCATTAAATTAAAATTGCATCCAACAAAAGTCAAGACGCCATTATCTTTATCAAGGGTGGTGATTTTAAAGGTGCTAAAAATTCTGAACGAGTAATAAGTCCTTGATTATAAATGAAACTAAACAACTGGTCGATATGTGAGGAAAACAAAACTCGTCAAACACTTTGCTAAGGTCAACAAAACTGCAGTTTCCTTTACATTGTGAAATCAAGTAATCTTTTGCTGCGCATCTCTCAAGTGAAATGTGCTTAATTGCAAATTTCAATGTATGTATATCAAATGTTTAATTTAATATACTATACTACAAATATATTTTTTTCAAAAAGCTCTTCTACATTCCATCTACTTCCATTCATTGCGAAACATGTGAAAAGTGGAAAGTAGGTAAGGTGCAAGAGGCATTGAGGACAAATAACTTTTGTATGATGCACAAGTCTAGGGCTATATATCATGAAATAACCAACAAAAGGAGGCAACAAGGTCTTCAAAAGAAGTCTGCATTCATAGCTATCAGAAACTACTGGAAGGATGCATACACAAAAAGAGCTAGCCTTGACTGGGGTGAAATGAGACTGTATTTAAGTGTTAGGCTTTGACTGGATTTAACATGACTCTTCATGGTTCCAAAGGACCCTATGGGTTATTACAATTGCAAATTAGCACTAGACTCTGTCATCCGTGGTTGTGGGTTTAGTTCCAGCTCACGACAACTCGTAGAAAGTACTGATGGTCTGCCATCTATTTTTTTTGTCTGCCATCTTTGTAATTTGGACTGCTTAAATGGAACATAGAGTAACTTGACTTTGCATGGTTTAAACCATTGGGGGTGTCTATTTTAGTGGTACAGGAAATTAGTGCATGCTTGTCACTTCACACACTATATGAGGTCCTCTGTGACTTAGTTGTCAACAAGTTTTGGTATTTTATCACAGTCACCTTTGTGTGGGTTCGAAGCTTACAAGTGGCAATGCTGAGGGCCTGATTTTGCATGATTCTGGCTGTTGAACCTTAAACCTTAACGCTTGGTTTGTCCGGATTCTGCCTCATATACCTCTAGATATCAAGAAGAGAAGTCGACTTTCTGACTCAGGTCAAGGGCCAAGACAGGATGTAAGACAATCCCTTGGCCTGATTGCCAATTTGGTCCATTCAATAATTTGACTGGAATCTGATTCACGTTATTACCTTCCATGTATTAACTACTGTTATTACACTGTCTGAGTCCACAAGGACAAGGTGTGTTTGGAAAGGCCCCTGTCGCAGTATTGGAAAAATTCTACCTGCATTGTGAAATTCAGGACCTATCTGTGGAAACTATTGTAACAACTCCACCATGATGAAAGTAACATATACATTATAATCATATAACACCCCGAGATTTATTCTTCAGCGAGAGTGTGGATGTTTTAATCATGTATAAGATGTCCATTCTTTCAACTGTTCTTCCAAATTATTACACGGCTTCGTTCAGGTGACACTGAAAACAAATCTTGGTCAAAATAATCTTGATGCAACAACAGGACTACAAAAAATTATGCCAGTGTTCCACATTGTATATTAGTAACAACATTGTCTTGTATATTGCTTTTGAGTAAGTGCAGAACCATTGAAATAACTGGGTCAAACAATTCACTTGAAGTTAAGGAAAGGTATAGTTTTCATCCCAAAGGTTGACGACTCTTAAGAAAAAAAAATCAGAACATTTCAAGTATTAATCACAAGAAACCCCTTAAGAATTCATTCAGCAGTTGAATATTTTTTGCTGCACCAACTCTTTCTAGAATGGCAAGTAGAGACTCCACATAGCAATTGCAGGCTAAATACTCTCTTGTGGGGTTTGAATGTGGGTGTCAAGTTGTGTGTATGTGTAAAAAAAGGAGACACAAACAAGTTGGGTTACAAGTACAGACTATTCTGTACAAATTGGTGACAGCCCATATTATATATACACACACACCCCTGGGTATCCACATGTAAAAACACACCTGTGATTAATTATCATTAAAATCAACTGAATTCTTCAAGTGACCTTGAAAACAGAGGTGGCAAACTAATGACTGATTTAAAATAATGCAGATTTTACGCTTGTATGGGCATAAATGTCAATCTAACTTATCATTTTGATCAATCAAACCAGTGGTTGATTGGATGCAGAGTTTTATAATCGTGTGCAAATTTGTCTTGGAAAAAGTTCATCAGGGGAAAAAACTAATAATGATAATAAGCATTTTTTTGGCGGGAACTAATACCAAAAACTTTAATTTGGCTTCTGTCCTGTTTGAAAAAGTCTGTCACCAGATTTCTAAACAGATGTGTCAATATTTACTTGTATTGAAAAATATTGTACACATAAATATCTAAAAGGACAGTAAATATAACCTGCAAAATGTAAGCATGTGCAAGAACATATTTATAAATAAACTACTTTTCAAATGGTGACATTCCACCATTTTAAAATTTCTGAAACAAAGGGGACCTTCATGTTCCTCACGGTGCTTCAGGCTTGGTATATTTGAAGTGGCAGAGACTTTTAATTAATTTCACTTAAGTCGATTTTTTGGACAGTGGCTTTTTCATGAAAAGCTCTTTACAAAAAGATGAAACAAAGATAAAAAACCTGTTGGCGATGATTCATAATCAACATAGCCTGTCTGGGGCGACTATCTCAACATAATTTTCTCTGAAAGGATGTTTGTCCGATTTTTTATTGCAGATAAAAAAAGTTATTTTACACTGTTCCTTTTACCCCAGTTTCATTATCATTAGCCTGTCTCCCAACTGCCCTGATTATGCAATCCTGAGCAAGTATGGTATTGGTCAAATTACCAGTGTTCTCATTTACAAAGTTTTCTTATGTTATTATGGTGATCATAGACCGCCATCACATTTGATGTTACAGCTGATCTTTTAGACCCCAGTTACACATGGCCAGATGTACTGTCGGATTGCGGCAGGTTACCTAATTTGGAAAATGTTGAAAAATGTTGAGTGATTTACGGATCATATTTTCCATCTGTAAGGGCATCCGTAACATCCATAATGTCCTTCCGAGACCCGTAACGGCATGCTGTGATCCGTGGCGGCATGCTCAAAATCAGATAACATCCCTAGACCATTACGGAAAAATCAAACATGCTTGATTTTTTTGGGAAGTCTGTACAGATGCGGTATATGTAGTTCCAAAACATAGCCGGATCTAACCGGATCTGCTACGGATGACACGGAAAGGGTTTGCAGATTAAAAAACAGTCAAATGGACATCCGCAAATCTGTCCTTGGGTCACTGTAGCGCTCCGTAGGAGATCCGTGGCCGATCCATAAATCTTTTACATGATCCACCCTCATCCATGTCAGTTTCCATATATGGAACTGTGGCCTATATCTGTGGGGGATCCGTGAAAGTGTAACTGGCCCCTTAGGTTATTATGCTAACTATTTTGCATACTACGGCCTGTATTGCCCACTCTTTTCATGATAAAAATGTATTCTGTGGGAGTTGGTGGGAATCAGCAAGAACTGCCCAAGAGTCATAGGAACCTTGGTGTTACGAGTGACTATCATGAATCCTGCTAGTTAGGAGCAGGCTGTCACACCAATCTTTTTTTGGTCATATATATTAGCTTATTCCAACCCTTTGTTATAGGATCAGTTAAAGCAGCCCCCATCTATCTTAAACCTCTTAGGCTGGTAGGTCCTACAATTAGTTAGAAAGGAGAAATAAGTAAGGGAGGATATATGTGAAGCCTTTACTTCTAAAATTTAGTGATTTTCAGACTTCATTTCATATAGAGACTATGTACTTTTATATATAGCCAATGTACATATATTCGATATATTCACATTTTTGATCATTCAAAATATAAGGTACCAGCTTCCTTTTTGGATGACATTTTTACAATATTTTAGAACGAATATGCAGTCACATTAAACCAGCGACTTTGAGGATTTATTTTAGTTGTTTATGTCTGATAACTTTGGTTGCGTTGATTGTGATATTCAACACTCTTTGTTTACTTTGTCATATCGAAAACCCGTCCATTGTGGATATATAAATATCAATGTTTTCAAACTTCAGTTTTTGGTGAAATTAATTTCCAACTGATTTACAGCATTAATCATAATGATCACAACATTTCCACCTATTAGCCATCACACAGTATGTAGATTGGTTGTAATATCTTTACAAATCTCCACCAAATATAATTATTGTAGTACCAACCATCTGCAACTAAACAGTCATTGAAGAAAATATCTAGTATTACTTTTGAGTGTGCATTGTTCTAAATAGCTAAATCTCTTTCAACGATTATACTAATTCAGTAGTCAAATGGGAATTATTAAATAATTATAGTAAGTCAGTACTCAGTAGTCAAGCAGAAATTACTAAATATTGTAGTAAGTCAGTAATCAAGCAAGAAATATTAAGCAATTATAGTAAGTCAGTAGTCAAATGAGAATTATTAAATAATTATAGTGAGTCAACAGTCAAGTAGGAATTGTTAAATAATTATAGTAAGTCAGTAGTCAAGCAAAAATTATTAAGGTTCACTAATATAAACATTCACTCTCACTATTGTGGTCACTGGTTAGATCCCATCCCACAAGAACATGTGACATATACAGATGCCATGGGCCAAATAAGCCCAGTTATCCAAGAGAATAAGAATACCAATTTTTCTTAAGTTCTTAAAATAGCCATGTTAATTTAGAACCTTAGTTAGGCTATACCATTTAAAGAAACCATCCCGACTGGACATTAATCTGCATGTGCCCCACTGGGTAGTCTTCTCTAATCACACTAACAGTCCCAAAATACTGCAATAAATGCTGGGACCCACCCCTCATACCCTGGGGTACTTTACACAGCTTAGTGACATGGCAAAGTGGCTTTATTTTGTCTTCAAAATACCACCCTTCCACACACCCTCACCACCAGACATTCATTCAACAGGATTGGGCAGCCCTGCAAAGGACTATTGTTTTCAAAGCTCAACTCAACATTTCAAAAAAAATATTAGCTTTAATGTCACACTCAGTAATCACATTACTTTTAACTGTGGAGTCTTGCAAGCAGTTGTCCAGAGCATTTCTCACTGAACAGACAGTAACTATGGTTTTCTGCTGTAAAGAAAGCATCTAAAATAATGGCCATTGTTAGTTCTAGTCAACTAACTACATTTGCAATTAGACTTTAGGCTTTTGTAAAAGGGTTAAATGAATTCATATAAAAAAAGTTTAGTGGAAATGGTTACTATTAAATATCTAACCCATAGGATATAGTTGTGAAAACTCTAGGACTTTTTAAAAATTAAGATCTTCAGTTAATTACAAAAGCAACTAAAATGGAGTATTGGCTCTGTTGGGATAAATGTTCGTGACATTGTGGTTTGCACAGATGTCACCATTTTGCGAAAATATTCATGGTTGGAAGAAACATTATCATAAAGATGTGAAGTGTTTCCATGGCAAATCTTTATGAAACAATAATGACTCACATTGTCTAAAGTAAAAACTAATAATATATTTGCATTGATTCTGTCAAGACTACCTTATTGATAAAACGATGGTAAATATATAAATGCCTGAACAAATCCAGTGAAAAGTTGGTTTGGGGATAACCAAATAATATGTTTGATATCTGAGGATTGCATAATTAAATATATGGATTTTTAGACACACATTCTATTGTGCATCTCCCAATTGAAGACTTTGGGACTTATTTTAAGGATATCAAATCGACTATTTCTTTGACTACAATGACGTGTGAAAAGGGACAATTTGACATTGTCAAAAAGGACAACAAAAATTTGGTCCAATAAAATTTGGACTGCAACATTACTTTTATGCAATATTTTAAAACATAACTAAACATAAACATTTCATCTGCAGTATTTGGGTTGTATAATATATATATACTAACCACAGGATAAGTTCCCTACTATATCAATGTGGCCTGACATTCAGTGGATATTTTCTATGTCATTTCAGGACTGAAACTGGTTGAAGTACTGAACAATATCAGGTATGTGTATTTACAATAATATATATGTATTTGTTTTTATTTATCATTTAATATGACTAACATACAGAGGTATCCATCAATAATAAACTGTAACTCACTTTTCAGGAGTCTTTCTAAGTTCAATCTTTGTAAATTACAGTGCATCCAAAACAGTGCAGCCAGAATCCTATCAAATACCAGCAGATACACTAGTATAACTCCTGTTCTTAAGAAACTGCACTGGCTTCCTGTTGAACATCGCTCAGTCTTTAAAACAGCCACCCTGGTTTATAAGTTTCTCCACACTGGCTTTCCAAAGTATTTTGCTCCATACATCTCTTCCTACAGCAGTTCCTACAGTACCAGGCACAGTCAGAGTGGTGGAAATTTCCTTGTCATACCCAAGTTTCAACCCTCAGTCCATAAATCTGTCAAACAGTTTGGTCATAGTTTTGCTTTTGATACTCCTACTGTTTGGAATGCTCTCTCTGAGGAGATTCGTGCGTCCGCCTCTCTTGCCTCCTTCAGAAAACGCCTCAAAACCTACCTTTACATCAAGGCATACCCTCCTTAGTCTTACTTACCCCTGGCATTCTCCGTGGTGCTTGAACTCTTTTCTGTCCCTGGTCATTGAGATTGGTTGATTTGTTTTGTTGCGCCTTAGAGTCCCCTTTGAATTGGGGAGATTAAGCACTATAAAAGTCCAATTAGAATTAGAATTAATACAACTGACACTTTTATTAAGATCAATTTTTTGGTATTGTTATTGTTCTTTTGACAAATGAGTTGCCTGATGTGATTCATGCTCCCTTCTCAGTTGCCCAGTAGCGTAGGAAGCGTATGAAAAGTGGGGGGGAGGGCTAAAGATAAACTCAGCCGTTGTGTTAACTTGTGACACCGGTTGAAGTGATACCATTCTCAAGGAGTCAAGGGAATGTTAAGTTAAAATGTAAATTTTTTTGTAATTTTTTTTTTTCGGGGGGGGGGGGGGGGGGGGGGGGGGGGGGGGGGGAAGGGGGTGAGTCTTAAAGCATTATTTCAAACTTTTAGTATCGTTTTTTGGAACAAAGGTAAAGTGGGCATACACTGCAAAATAATTTGAAGAATTTGTTTTTAATCTTAAATGAATCTTCCATGAATATACAAGTTATTGTATCATTGAGAAAATACGAAAAAAAAAATCAATGGTTAATTTTGCTTAAAACACTAGTATGATTAAACACAAAATGATCAAATTAAAACTTGCAAGTTAACATAAGCAAAATTCGGGAAGCAGTTGGAGGGTGAGGGCATTCAGAAACTAGAAAATTGCTCAAAGAAGACCTTCATTAGGCCATAGGGTCTCTAAACTCATATCCATTCTGGATCCACACTTATCCGCAAAAAGTTAAACCTAAACTGTATAAAAGTTGTATTCGGCATCTAATCATAGGCAGCCATCTCTGGGGTAATGAATTTGAATCCCACATGTGGGGATGCTCAGGGCCTATTCCTGTATGATTCTGGCTATTGAATGTGGCGTAAAACCCTATACTTTAACCTTTGTTGTATTACAAACTTACTATATATTTATGGGAATAAAGTGCTTTAAAAATAATTTGTCAACCTGGGTTTTAAGTCGAGCATTAATAGTGTCAATGGGTTATTGGGTTAAAACATATTAGGAGGCTTGGACAACGAGATGCAATCAATGTGATTGGGCTACAGAATGACTGGATTTGGTATCCCATGAAAACTAGGCAGATCATACCCAAACTCACTGCATCATGACATAGAACTGAATAACAAGCAATGCTATTCTTGCCCAAAGCCGTGGAAAGAAACAAGAATAAAGTTGTATATAAATGCATTTATATTTTAATGACATATATTTTGACCTTTCAATGTTTCTTATGTTACCCACATGCCAATTTTAAAAGTTCTAAGTAAAATATTTCCTAAGTTATTACATGCCGAAACAAATGTATGTGGTGGTGACGGCGGCATGATTGGGCTTTATGGATCATATTTTTGTTTCCATCATTATAACATTCAAAGATCCAATTACAATCATCTCCCAGAAATTGACACTACATGTAACCAAGGTATGCACACCTCACTTTGGTTGTAGATAATCCCCTCACCCATCTATAACATCCCTTCAAAAAACTCTTTCATGTAATTAAAATATCACTAACAACTTTCACTAAATGAATCCCTCTTTGCAAAAGAAAATACAAACCAAAAACACTCTAGCTGAAGTATAGTGCTGTCTGACAGGCCTTTCTGTCAAAACTCAAGTTTTTAAAAAATATTATATATACTACATTCTGGACCCTAACACACTTTCAACACCACATGCTCTTATGACTCAGTTACCTACTACACATTGCAATGACATCTTAAAGTCCCTACCAATAGTCAAAGGTTGTGACATCACTCATAAATTTAGCAACATATTTAAACACACAATGGCTACATCAGTATCTCATTGCACTTTGAATTACATGGACATGTTTCTTAATATTATATGTTTAAGGTTATATTTTTCATAAATTTAAGTTGTGTTGGATTTATCTGGTTAAAATAGTTTAAATAGTTAATCCCAAAATATATTTAACCTTGATAGACTGTAAATTTCTTGAAAAAGTTTCCAAAATTTATCAGATATCATGGGTTTCCAATATCAAAAAGTGGGGGGGGGGGGCAAAAGATATAATGCCCCCCTCCCCCCCCCCCCCCCCCCCCCCCATTTTTAAATGTGGGGGGCCATGCCGCCCCACCCCCCCACTTTCTACGCTACTGTTGGCTCCTTCAGAGACAGAAACTTGAGGTCTTACTTCTTTTTAAGACATATCCACCATAGCCTCCTCATTGATCCTATATCTCTATGGTGCTGGCTTTTTATCCAGATTCTTTTAAATTGGAATTTGTTCTAGGTTGTCTGACTTAGAGTCTGCTTTTACATGGAGATTAAGCGCCATGAAAGTTGATTAGCATTAGATTTAAAGTTTGTAAGAAATACCTCAAAGCAGCATCTCTCTCTTTAGAGAATGGGGTTTTTCCTGGAGAAATTGAGAAACAGTTCTGATTGAATGGGACAAACAAGAGTAATATTTGGATGACAGAGATGTATCTCCCATCAATATTCTATCTTCAATGAACGAGAATAGTAGCTTCGTGAAATACTCTAGTTAGAAAATTATATATATGGTAATTGTTTATTAGTTTCTTTAATGACAACTTTAAATCTAGCAAGACTAGATCTAACGCTGGAGAAAAGTAAGGCGTATTAGCATTCACTAGCATTGCTTAAGGCTTGAGTATCTTTGTAATTCTGAAAAAATTTCAATTTATATAATAATTATTCAGCTTATATAGTGTATTCTTTCATATACTGACTTTTAAATGAGCATTCAGTCTTTAGAACTGGTGTATCCTAAAATGTAGGACTACTCTATGAATATCACACCTTTGTGTATATGTTTCATAAGGTTTTTGGTACAAATTGAATCTTAAGCAAGGCTATGAAATCATCACCACGTCCTGTGAACCAATGTGCACTGGCAAGTAACTTGTCACCATTGTTACTTAACGCTAAGATTGGCGTTTGAAACAAGAACCTGTTAACTTGGAGGCGAGCATATTTCCCTCTACACCATTGAGCTTGTGATATCAATATCTGAAATGCATTATACTTGGGTGATATAATATATAACATAAATAACTAAAGATTACCCACACTGAGGTCATTATGCTATATGCGATGTTGTTTTCTTTTCTTAAAAATCCAATTTGCATAAGACAAAACCAGATCAAGGCTTGCTGGTAATATTTCATCATAAATGTCAAGATTTTGTCTTTATATCATCATTTATAAACATAAATAGATTTAAAATTAGTCTGTTTGTTCGTTTATCTTCCCACCAAATGGATGTTTTCAAAGAATAAATAAAAACATATTTTCGAAAGATAATAGTATCTTATGACTGAAACTTGTCTAAAAGTTGTCGTGCGAGTAGAAGGTTATATAAAAATCTGAAGCTTTTGACAGTGTGGAGTTCCCTACTTTCTCTCTCTCTTTTCTCTCTACCATATAAATTTATTCAGAGGAGTTATTTTGGAATTATTAATATAAACTATAAAAATCCTTTAGACTATGCTTTTTAGACAATGTTTGTTCATATTTTTCTCCACCTATTTTTGGCATTCAAGTCACCACTAAAGGTAAAGTGTCTGAAATTTATCATTCAAACGAATATACCCATTGTATGACCTCTTTCAGTTTGACCTGGATCCCAAAAAGTTCACAGTTCATTCCCCTAACTATGAAATCATACTGCAAATCAATCTTTCATTCACACACTGTTTGAAATTTGTGTCTTGGTGAAAATATCTTCTCTTTTTTTCTAATTCATCACAATATTGACACCAGTAGATTTTTTTGTGTTTGTATGCACATTCTGTAATCATATATCTATCTCATACTTTTGTGATTGCTTGATGAAAGCACCTAATAATTTATTTCAATTTGACCAGATTCGAGGCATAGAAAGATTTTATTGATATATGTATAGTTCTCTGTCTAATGTATTGAGGTTTTGATTGCTTCAAACACTCCAGTTTGATCATTATAATGCGATTTTAGTGGGAATCTTATGACAAAAAATTCCAATCATATGATTTATCTGTCTATAGATACTAGAATATATATATATAATTATATACATATTGTAATTGAAAAAAAAATCCCAGGGCGTGTTTCAATGGGTAAATTATGAACTATTGGGTAAATTTGTACGTCATTGGTATTAATGACATTAACACATTTTAATAAGGCAACATAATGATGCAAACATGAATGAAATGATGGATCAATCTAGTTTAAATTAAACTATTTCCGGTCCCAGTGAAATACCCTGGCACGCTGACTGGTAAGAAGGTCCATGGATCTAATATTAATTTAAACAAGAGCCCTTAAATTGAAGGTACACAACTTTTGACTCCTTTAAAAAAAGGGCACTCATAAAACCCCAGACCTCTGCTAAGACCCACCAATTTAGGACTTTTCAGTAAAAATTATATGAATGACCAGCAACTGTATAACTATATCCAGAATAAAAGAAATTATTTAGCTAACATAGCAATGTCGGAATGACCAATCGCAACGTTTAAATAACCCCAGGACATTGAACAACAAATGTGATAAAACTTTAGAAATTAACATACAACTTAAGTAATTGGGTAAAACCCTCGTCTGGGTAGAGGACCAGCTGTGTTTTCAAGGCCACACTGATTTATTAGGGTCATCATAATTAAATAAATTAACACGCCTTATGTGGACTCTTGTGTTGATAAGAATAAGGCACTTGCTTTGAAGAATCATAAAAGACTGACACAAGGTAATGGGGAAAATAATGCACTCATATAGATTTTGAAACACCGTGAAGTTTGCGTTTTTCATCCAGATAAACAGGAGTACGTTATTGATACTACAATTCAATGCGAATGCTATCCTTTGTTTTAAATCTCAGAAGTATTAATGTATTAATTTTATGATTTCCCCATCAGCCATTAAACTATAAACAATGTTAATGACTTGTTCACAGTTTTATCATGTCTTTGTGGAACTTCAAAACCTACAATAATGGTGCAACTAAAAAAATAAAAGAATGTTATTTAATGTTTCAACATAAATGCATATTTGCTATGTAGAACTAAACCCTGAAATTAATACAATTTATGTAAAGGTCAACAACTGTCATGGCTGCCTTGTTTATTCTTTTATTACACATCTGTGGTAAGTTATATTTACTGAATTCAGTATATGCAGTGCAGTGCTGTTTAAAATAAACCAAATTAACCATTGGTTACTTCAAATGAACATGCTATGTAAATTAGAGTGACGTCATCAACAAAAAGAAATACACTATTTTTACCATAAGTAAACGTTTTTTTCTGAAACTCATATTTAAATGTCAACAATGGTATCAGAGGAAATTAGACATCATATCAGGATCTAGCTAATCTTTATGATGCTAAAATATGAGTTTAAGTATACAGTGACTTGTTTATATAGCAGCTGTGACCCTTATAAAGATATTTATACCTTTCCTGGGAAATGTGTTACCGATGTACTTCCTTCGCGGGGGAGCATACATTGTATTCACCGAAAACAAAAACTTACCTCCAGAAAAACAATGAATCACACAGTTTCAGAGAACATGCACTGAATTGTGTATAGTTAGGTTTAATTAAATCAGAAATGCTTATATAGCTGTATAAAACTTGTGAATAAATGACACTTAATTGTTCATATGTCCATAGTACAATTAATTTGCTTGTTGGTCCAATATAAAGCTAAAAAGAGGCACTTCTTAATTGCAAACAGTGTACAATATCTATAGGTATTAATGCTGGCAATGTTAAAGCTTGTTTAAGTGTTTAAGGCTTGAAAAGTACTGCACTCACAAACCTCTGTGTAACAAAGAATAATAAGCAGAGAATGTTCAAACAATGGTCTGCATTTGTTGGTCCATATATGACACTGAATCCAGAGGTATTTGGTAGGTTAGAAGACCCATAAAACTCAGCATTTTAAAACAAGCTTAGAACATCTACAGAAATTGAGACGTTGTACGTACTATCGACATGTGATTGTGCAGCCTAATATAAATATTATTGTTATCCGGTTATCACACCTCAAAACCTTGAAATATTTTGTTTAAAAAAGTAAACTATTTTCTCATTGAGATGTTGTCCCAGTTAGCGGTTGATTTTAGAAGAAATACCTTCCGTTCAAGAGAATTCTTTTGTCGATATCAAACCAAACTACTGTTGGTTAAAATAAAAATAAATAAAAAAATTGAAAAGCCGTTGTTATCACCTAAACAAACCGCAGAATGTTCAGGCGTAGGAGACTTGTCTTTTTGTTGTGTGAAACTTAATCCCACCTGAGGAAATAGCTGTGCATGTTGGGACTACCTTTTTGTACCAAAAAAGATAAGAGTATAAGAATTAAATTTTGGGTTTTCATTCTTTTAGACAAAAGGTAAAAATCTCAATGCCACGGTAAATATCTGGGCTTTCAGAGTTTGCTGTCGCCTGAATGATTAAATTTCCAGCAATGTGTATTTTAGGACAAATTCCAAATCCCACCCACATATATAGGATTCATGTGTTTTAACTGGCAGCATAATTATAATATTGATGAATACATTATGTAAATGACATTCCCCAAATATCCACGATTTGTTTACATCTAACAAATACTGGCCCATACAAATGTTATGATGGCCATTGTTTTTTGGCCCCTTACCTATTTTTTCCGGGAAGAATGGACAGCTTTTTCAAACAAGATCATTATGAGAGTTAAATAGAGGGGACTCTACATTGCTGACCTGTGAATGAAAATAAAATATTTAGACACCAAAACAATGGAAAATTGTACCAAATTGTAGGGCATTGTTTGGACAAAAAGGATATAAATTTATACGTTATGCATGTATTTTTGTCATTACCAGTTCACACTGTCTCATGTTCTCATCTTGGAAAGCGACTTTTCAGTTATAACCAAGTGTTTAGTGACTGCTGTATCTTTATTGCCGTACAGAATTAAATTGAGATATTTTGAGAATAAACTTTGAAATAATGTAGGATTTAAAAAAAGAGACAATCTGGAATGTTTTAAAACATTTGGAGATAATTTGTTGGTAATCCATCATTAAACGGGACTACATTGAATGTTTTGTTATGACAAGGAATGCTTTTTCATGAGAGAAATCAAACGTCTTCAAGCAATAGAAGGTTAGAATGTGTAAGTAATTTTGTGTGGTTTATTGTAACATATTACAGCTTTGGGTACTTATTTTGGTACAATTTATTTATATTTTTTATAGATTTTCAGAAATTTTTATGAAGTGCTGACACATTCATATTTTGTCAGTGGAAGTATGTGTGGTTTTAACAGAAAATTTACAAATCCATGAAACCAGGAATATAGCCTTTCTAGAGGCTACTGATACATTATTCAAAAGTAAATTGACACGATTCATACAATCAATTACTATAGTATTGGGTTGATGCAGACTGGATGATGAATTACTTGAATAGTGATTTGTTATAATATTTGTTTGTTTTTTAAAACATTTTTTGTTTCATTATAAACTGTTCAGAATTTTATTTCCAATATTTGATGTTTATAAACTTCAAAAGTGTTATAGCAATATTCCATTGACAGTATATATATTATGTCTTCAAATAAATGATACACATTTCAGTAAAACTTCAGTATATAAGTCTAGGCCCGTATTATCGCTCATTTGTAACACCTGACTGCATTGCATAATGCATATACATAAGCATCACAACCCCTTTGACAGTCTGTATAGTGTAGGATTTACTCTGTTGATATTAGGTCCCAAGTACATCCCCACACAAGGTCCCAAAGGTCTGTTACTTATCAAATAAAAAAAACTCACTTTTGTGCTAGATATTTGGTAAGTTAGTAACTCTTTATCAAATACCTGGAAAAGTAGTTAGTCAGAAATAACTCTTTCGAGGTGTAAATTTTCTTGTGATTCAGGAATAACTTTTAAAAAGCTGACAAACAGATAACTTAGCCAAGATGTAAACTGATTAACTCTGTTATGTGCCGTCCCCTTTTAGTGGAAAGGCTCTCTTGTTACGAATGAATTACCACAGATTCTGAATAATCAAAATAAAGTGGTTTGAGCCTTAGGAAAGCTTTCAGTGTTGTAACTTAAAAGCATTTTAAACACTCCATGGTTTACCAATTTCATCCCAGACCATTAGCATTGACAAGCTCTTTTGAAAAGTGATTACAAATTTAGCAGTGCCAGACATTTCCTAGGGGTTAACCACAGCACATTTGCTGCGGTCAAAATTAGACAGTAATAAAAACAAATACAATTATTGCATGCTCCCTTTATCTCACTGCTAAAATTACTAGTTAGCCTGATGCCTGGCTTTGTTTGTTTTCTAAATTTAAAAATACAATTTCCGCATGTTCCTAGATGGAATTACGTTTTACACTGATACATGTACATCTTTTTTTATAAATATTATTTATACAGCAAACCTGGGATATTTCTTTGACCACTGTACTTGTTACTACCTGTTAATACTGCATATACTGGAGTTTCATAACGCATTGCTATTGCTATTATTTAAGATTTAGACACCAGCAAAGTGGTTGTAGTGTACAAATGAAAATGAATGATTATTTATGAAAAAAACTACACTAATACCTGCAATGAATTTCTGCAGATGTAATCGATGTCTTGAGTCCAGGAAAGGCTACATATTTTTTTTATAAAATAATTTCTCGGAAACTACGTGTACAACATGTTGGAGGGGGACCAGTTCATGTGTGTGTAGATAATCAACACATCACCTGCCAACACCTGGAAATATGTCCCTGGCCAGTCACCCTGGGTTTCCAGTGAAAAATCTAGGCCTTGCTGTGTGCATGTTAACATACCCTTATGTAGCCTTTCTAAAGGAGTATAAAGGTTAAAATATGGGCTTTTAACAACTGGGTTATATTAATACAGCTAAGCTGTATTTTACACTTATTTTCACGGGATGGATTTTAACCCACAATTACAGGTCAGGGGGCACAGTGGTAATACTCTCTCCCCCCACTTCAAAGAATGGAGCTCGAATCATGGCCCAACCTCAAGCGAGAAAGCTGATAGTAGCTTACCATTGGTCAGTGGTCTACAGAACAGAACCTTGACCAACTGTATGTACTAGTTTACTCCACCATTTTGACTACCAGTCACAATACAGGCAATACAAAGGTATTAGGTGTGGCATAAAAACAATGAATAGATAAATAAACACAGAGGTGACATCTAAGAGATCATTAACTATACCTAGAGGAGTATCAGTTTATTTTCGCCAATTAATTATTGATATTTCTACAGTCGTACAGATTTTTTATTTCAAAAATTATTATTAATTATATAAAGTATGGAGCAAAATATGCAATCATTTACTGATGACCTTTTGGAAATCTTGGTTTGGATATCTCTGTGTATGGGCATGGCAGGTAAAATGCAAACAGTATTATCATAAGTCCACAGAATACAACTTTTAACTGCATTTACTTTTATTTGGGCACTCCCCGACAGACATTTGAATTTATTAGCATATGTTGGGTTTTATGGAATATGTAAGCCAATGGAAAGACTTGTTCTGTAGCAAATTAGACAAAGGCGGTGAAATGTGTCATTTTGGCAGACTCAGTAATGTTTTACAATTCAGTTGCAATATAGAAGTCATCAAAATAAATTCCCCATATCAGATGTGTGTTTGAAATTTAATAGCATTACTTTGCATGTGTACATTATGGATAGGTGACAAAACTTAGCATTGGCTGATGTTTTCATCCTTCACTCAATTTTTTTTCTTTTTTTTTTTTTTTTTTGGGGGGGGAGGGGGGGGGGGGGGCGAAACAAGTAGTACTGAAATTAGACTCATATTTATTGCTATAAAACCATTAAAACTCCACACTAGTTTGTCCTCAAATTGAACATCCATCTCTCTCCTATATTCATGTCAGCCAGAACTGGTTGTAGCATGCCCCTTTCAAACTTACAGATGGTACGTCCCATGGTTAGAAGTTTTACCAGGACCGCCCCCAGGTCATCCCATTTTGTCTGAGTTTTTTTCACACTACAGGTGGACAGCCACTGATTGGACACAGTTTTTGTAAACTGTCAATAACAGTGAGATAACAGTACTACAAACGTTGGTCACCTAGAAGCAACCTCCATTAACCTCAACTCACCTTCGGTAGCCTTCGGAAGAACACGTGGTAAAAAGACCAATACCTTAACTCACTTTATGTCTCCATATTATACTGAAAGACAACCGAATCATAACCTTATGTACACCGAGGACCAGACCTTCGGTTAACGTAGTAAGAAAGTCATATGTGGATGTGCGAAATCCATCTGTGCATGCTCACAGTACTGAAATCAGAGACGGAAATTTCAAAGATTTCAAAACTTACGAGGGGTACGCAAGGTAACGGACAGCTCGCCACTGACTCGCAAGGCCGCAAATGGATGTCAAGCTGTGATCCAAGGACATTTCACCAAACGCGGGGTACCGTGACTGATACCACGTCTAATGTGAAAGGGGTATTAACTAATGGCTGCCTACAAGAAAATAAGTGTCATCTGAATTTTAACAACTATTTGGAAAGCTAAAAGCTATTCAATTAATAGTGAAAGTATATCATTAATTAGTGCAGTACCTGGCTGACTTTCCCACATAGAACTATAGAATGTGCTATTGAGCAAACTGATAAGAGAATAGTATGGAGAAATGTGTGACCCATAATCAATCTGTTTTATCTGAGAGTATCTGGTCACAATAACAAATTTAAATGAAAATATAAACATAAGAAATCACTTTATCGCTCTTGAATTTGGATTGTGTAATATATGCTGCTTGTAAAACCTTCGGTAGACAGTTTACATCCTTGTACAATTCGAGTTTAACAAATCGTAACTGCAACAAAGCAGAAGAAATAGCATTGTATGAATGATGACTAAAATCTTGAACAACTTAGCTGGATCAAAATCTTGACTGAATTGACAGTTTAAAGGGATGTCTCCAAAGCAATAACTGTGTATACCTTAATATGTGTATGTATAAAACTCTCGGTAATAAATCCTTAGTTACTCTTAAGTAATGTATAAATAGACCAAGTGACCACAGTTTATGGTTGGTACTTAACTTCAGGACACTTTGCGGTTGTGTCCACATTTCAACCTGTATTTCCTGCAAAAACTAGGAAGCTGTTGACTGAAGAAATATTGTTTAAATTTAGTCTTTCTAGAACTTACTAAAACTTTTATAATGGTCTCTTTTATATATTATCTTTTTAACATTCACGTGTTTATTAAAAATACAAATATAAACAAAAGTATAATTGCGCTACGTATAAGTCATTTTCAAGAGAAGATACTTGTACCTGACTGATTTGGTTAAAATTTGTAGAGTTTCATAAAATACTTTTATCATCCAGAATATCTGTTGAATTAATTGATTGATCTACAGTTAAGGTCACTTTAAACACATTACACATTACCATATCATAACTGGTAGTTGAAGGGGTGGATGAAAGGAAAGCATACCAGTTGGTCAAGATTCTGTTCAGAAAACTACCAGGCTCCGGCAATCAATTAAATATTGTATGATGTTCTTTTGTAAAACATGAAAACTACATACACGGTATCTATTTTTGGGTCTATGTGTAAACTGAATGGTCTATTGGCATGTATAAGAACTATTTATGACCCACTTGGGTCTACTGTTAAACTACATATTGTAACAACTGTTTTTCATACCCTTTTCCAAAGCTGGTAGTTTGGTACACATCTTAGAGTGGTACAAAATTGAAGAAAATATTAAAATCAGTCCATAGCCAATCAGCTTCACTGATATAAAAATACAACTTTGTAAACTGCATGCTGATTGGTTCTGATTGGGGTGCCTATCTGATGTTATCAAATCATATTATCACCCTGTCGAAAAAAAGCACTACAAAAGGTTAACTAGCTAGCATTTTAGTGTAAATTGTATTTATTTGGTGCTCCTGTAGAAATACATAATTCAATCAAAAGAAATTCATGTTCCATTACACACACACACAGAAAAAACTCAAATGAACAGTTTTCATCACAGGTGATATATACCCTCAAGCAGTAAGGAAAATTTGCGTCTTTTTATAGAGTGTGCCACCTCACTAACTTGCTTCAATCGAAAAGTTAAAAATGTATATTTTTATAGGACTTTCCCATGTAAATCTCTTTCATTATAAAGCTGCACCATATTTAAGTACCCAGGCTTGTATAATGGCTATATAATTTACAAAGGTGTTTTTTCGCGCCTTAGCATCTTCTCTAACGTGTATTAAGCATTATGAAAGTCTGAATACATTCCGTTTTTACTCAGATGGATATAAAAGTCATAAATGAATAGCCTGACTAATTTAATTACAAAGAAGTGCTGTTTCATTCAGGGGTTAATATATTTATACAGACAGGCCCACGAAAGGCTAAAAGTATAGGCAAAGCATACAACTTGAAGTGTTTGTCCTGAAGAATTTTATATTTATAATTCCAAGTAGTTCAGTGTTTGCCAACAGGCAGAAGGGAGCATTTACGATTTATCAGCTTATCAAAAACATAATCTTAATGATTGATAAAGCTATGCTGGGTTGATTATTTGTTGAGAATTGGAATTTCAAAGGATATAAGTTATGAATTGTTTTTAAGGTAAGTATTATATTTTATACGTCTTTGGATATAACAAAAAAATGACTTGTTTTAATGATAATTTTTATTTGGAGTAAAATGTGATGTGTAATATTGAAGCCAATATGTATCACAGCTCATATTTTCTGGCTACTTTGTAATATTTTAAAGATACAGCTGGTGGTTGCTTGGCGATATTTTACAGTTTATCATCTTAAAAAACTGGTGTACACTGCCTTGTCACTTTCTTACTACTGATGTTGCCTATACCATGTGTTGAAAGTGGGGGTTAAAACCAATCGATCAATCACTTATTATATTGCTCTATTGAATTAATCAAATCGAAGATTTCCTTTATGTCTTTCCAGATAAGCAAATTATATTGAACTGGTCTTTGAAAATAGAAAAAAAGAATACTGGAATAATCAATGGTAATTTTTAAAAGCATGTCTTCATGCCACGGCACAAACACAAATTTTGAAGTCAACAAGAAGCTTTTAAAATTCCGGGAAAAAGAACTCCAGGAAAAAAGTGACAGAAAAAATTTAGTCTTGTAAAGATTGGTATATTTTACACATAGTGTTAAATACATCCAGCCAGTGTTACTGTATAAACTTCAGATAATGGTTTGTTGATATAGTCACTTGAGTAATCTGAACTCCTTGATATTTGAATTAAATATTTAATGTAGGACGAACATCTAAATCAACCGGAAGTTGGTTTCGTCATTGGGCCCAAGTCATAAAGACCTTGAAAGAGAAAAGATAGGGGATTGCAATCGGCTAGTATCAAACGGATGCAAACCTCAAATGTGTATTTTATTATCGTTTATCATTTGACATATCCGATGTAAGACATGGTTGTTTCAGAAAGGCATAATGTCTTTTCTGTGTGCACACAAATTAAGGTCAAGTTTTGAATTACTAACCTAAGACTAAACAAGAACATATAACAAAATGTAGGAAAGAAATATATTTATATAAAAAGTTCTTCTTTACCCTAAATAGTTCAAATTTGCAACCATATATTGATTTTAAAAAGTGTTATATATAGAGTTGTTTACATTTGTAGATTTCTGCGACTTTAAATTAAGCATTTGTAAACAAGTGTTAAGTTTCAAACTTAACTGGAGTGTCAGTCTTATAAAAAGAACTTCCCTTATAAATTTCAGTGTATTTATTTGTGTACCTTATTCTCTGAGTATCCTGTTCAAATGAGACCTTAAAAACTGTGTGTCAACTTTTTGTTTTATACGATCTGTTGATTTAGAAAAAAAAACTTAAAGAGTTTTAACATTTCCAGTTTTTAAAAAATAATGGCTTTTTGGCCTCAAGTTGACAATAATTTAAAGCTTGTGGTTTATTTTCCTTTCATGGCATTTGATATTTTCACCCCACCCCCTCTTTTTATAAGTCATTTTCGGCTGGTGCCAGCAAATGTTTTGTTTAAATTCTTTAATGGTTTGTTTATTAAATATTATCGCCGACAGTTCATGTTTATTTATTGCCAATTCAAATGACGTCATATAGGATATAGTTTAGATGAATGTTACAGAATTACTTATCGTGTGTGGTGATTAACTCACGTTTAAGGGTTCATAACGCCAGTTGGTAATGTGATATCTTGCCCAATTGTAAATGTCATTTATATTTGAATTTTTGTCGTACACTGAGGTATGCATTGTACAACTCCAAGTCTGTTTCAAAAGGGGAACTGATAAACGTACATTTGGTGAGGGATTAGTAATAATGTTCATAATTTTACTTAAAATATATATGGATTCTACATTCAAAGAGGTATGAATACTCTAAATATATTTGCGACGGATTTTGTATTTTAATTTTTGGAAGAATTTCTAACATATAAAATGTTTTGATTAGAGATTATCATTATTTGGTTATTAAGGTGGAGAAGGCGAGAATCTTAGCAAAAATGTGCACAAAATTAAAAGTTAAAGTAGTTGCAGAATTTGTTTAAGTTGTGATATTTAGTTGGTGTTAATGTCGAGATTATATGACATATGTTCATTTTGTGAAGGATACTTAAGCATGTATTTAAGTATACTAGTGTGAAGGCTAACTATCGTACACTTTCATTATAATCCAAGGTTTTAAAACATCTATCAATGGTGAAATTGCTAATGTTATTTTCTGTGATTGATAGCAAAATTGAATTTCAAATGATACAAGAAGGGAATTTTTCCAAACTGACCTTCTACTGATAAGTCCGTCTCTTAGTGGAAAGTAAAAGAAAAAGACGTAGACTTTCCAAGGCGCAAATTGTTTTTAAAATAATGAATAGATTTTAATTAAGATCATCTTTGGATTTATGAAACTGGAATTAGCTTACATTATCAACATGGGTAATTATGCTAATTATGCTATAAGTTATTTAAACGGGGTTCAGTAAATACATTAAGTTTATAACCCTAACAATAGGTACAAGTAATAATTGATTTGGGGGAATCCACTTCTTGCACTTTCAAAAATGATTTTTTAAAAGTACAAAAATACATGTATAGGAATGGGTTTGCTGTAAAATTTATTTTTCAATGGGATTACATTTAAAACTTTAAGCTAATTGTACAAGTCTCTGAATATATAAAACATTTGAACCCGTGAGAGGCTAAACATGTGTAAATCTAAGTTTAAAATGACATATTGATGAACTAGACATACAAATATCAGGGTGGCATGGGAGTGTCCCTTGAATGTCACCCCCTTTCTTATGTAGGCAGGATGCTTACCTTTTGTGACTTGTGTGAGAAATCCCATTGTCTCTACAAGGTGAAAAAGGGTATGGGCACCACTGGTCTGGGGAGGAGATTGGGGGGTCATTAATTAATTCACACTATAGACGAGGATGAAAGTCTTCAGCAACATTGGGGGAAAGAATTAAATGAATTAACTTATTTTGACAGTATACATGGGAAGTCCCCGGATTGAATACCCCAGATTAAAAATCCCTGAATATGTGCAAACCCGTAGAAAATTCCTAAATGTGACATCGAAAATCCCAAAGATAAAAATCAGTGAAGATAAGACTATAAAATATAATAATAACATAAAAAACACTTTATTTTCAAGGTGTTTGAATCGGTTCCAGAGAATACATTAAAGTATTAAAATGTGGAGTTAGTCTGTTGACCTCCATTCTGAGCAGTTATTAAAGAAAGAATCAGTAGGCTTAGCCCAGTAGACCTACCTCGTATGCATTTCTTGTTAAACTTCTACATAGATGAAGTGACAAATGAAAGCTACCCTCCCTAATAGCGATCAACAGTGAGGGACAGACTTCTCATACAGGTAGATTATTCAAGAAAATAGTTATAAAATAGTTCTTTAATCATTCAGAAAAAGAATTTTTATATTGGTGGTTTGCAAATATTCGTTTTTTCCCCAATCTTGGAATTTCATTTGCAATCTTTTGGATAGTCCACCTTCATTTTCTCTGTGTTAATAACGTATCTAAGTACCTTTCCTGAAGAACATGTATAACTTTGAATGGGATTATTCCAGGTTTATGTAGGCATACAAATTACTGTGTACATTTACCGCAAAATTGCTATGAGTTTTAAATTATTGTCAAAAATCTACTTAACCTTGGAATTAAAGTGATCATTGGATATTTCATACGACCCACGAGGAAAAGTTTGCCTTGCTAAGAGTGTTATGGAATTGAAGGACACAGATGTGCAAGTAAGGCTGAAATAAAACCACATAGATTTTAATATGAAATTGCTAAGTTACGAAAAGGTTTGTGCAACATTCATAGAAGACTAGATATTTTATTGCATTTCAGTAAAACTGCAGAAACTAGAAACAAAAGGCAAAATTTTGTTAGACATAAACCGTTTTAAGTGTAAACTATTAACAGGAAAAACTGAGTATTTTCTTATTGCAAAGAAAAAAATTAAGACAAAGAAGAAACATATTTTACCTTTGGATAAAAAACAGATGGTAACAGAACAAAGAATTGGGTTGAAAACTTCCAGTACTGTCGAGTTTTTTTTTACTCAACAGTGTGCGGACTGATACATTACATGCCAGGATTAACTGAGGTATATATATCTGATCTGATTAATGATGGATTATTGAAGAGGAATTGATACTTTAATGTATGATGGTTATAAGTGCTAGCCATGGATAGAGGAGTCAAAATGTCTAATTAATCAACAGGAGAAATTGCCCAATGTATTTTTAAGAATAAGTAATATTAAACTTCCTTTGGATACAGTAATTCAATCTTAACTTCTGAAACTTCTTTGAGATAAATTGTTTGGGCTACTCATTTGCTGCTTAAGACTTAAGACAAACCTCATCTGGAATAGTATTATTTTTATTGGGCTTACAAAAATAGGGAGTAAATGTGTTAATTGTATGTGTAGAGATACAGCCATCTGAGCTGAATGCATCTTTCTGTGAAAAAAGAACACGAGAAACTTGCTGCAAGATTCATGGATACTAATATCTTGTCTGCCAGTTTACTCTGTAAGAGATGATTGAGCCTTGAAACTGGCGCAATATTCTATCTATATCCATATTGTTGCTGTTCTGCTAAGTTGGGTATACGTGGTAAGTTTGTTAAGTAAATTGGTGGATGCGATAATGCAGCTAAAATTGAAAAAAAAAATAGAGATTGTGTTGGCATTATAGAGATACTTAATACTTTTTGACAATAGGTTTCAAATAACCAGAACTGACACAAATGGATATTTATATACACAAAGGCTTTTCATATAGAAATCATCGTTGGGATCTAGTTGTTTATACGTATATAAGTGGTATGTAAAACATTGTCAATTACTTGTGTTTCAAAAAAAACCTATATATTTACTGAAACACATAAACACATTAGGTAGGACTTCCAAGCCCTATTTAATACCTTCCTTTGATTGTCAGGTTTCAGTCAAATTACACTATATGTAAAATATTGGAAACAATGTTGACACATTCAATATCTATACTGTGATTAAGCGTTATTGATCACAATTGAAATATTAATAAGTCGTATTATATAAAACTGTTTAGCTTTTCAGTAGATATAGGTAGGCAGCTGTCACTGGAAGTTGACCACCAATAGCAACTTTTTCAATACTAGTATATTGTCAATGACTATAGCTGCATAATAAATTATAGGTTTTCTCTGACCTAGGATAGACTTGGCACCAATCTCTGTTTCACAACAAGTGCAATAGAAACTGAGAAACATTTTCAGACTTCAGCCTAAGGCAAGACTAACATCTTGGCTAAAACTAATTGAACAGGCTTGAATAGAAATCCGTTTTTCATCCTAGAAATCAAGAGCAGGCGTTCAAATGTCACTGTAATACAAATAAATGATGTGTATGCAAACTGCTAGCAGCGTGCAGTGATATGTACACAGTGCAGGAAGTGTTGGGTGGTACCGCTTGCAAAATTTTCGGATCCCTGTTTTCTTATATCCAGGAAATCATATATACATATATATATATGCGATAACTTGGTATAGTTGTTGATACGGGTAACTGATGCGAGAAGTAAATAGCTGTTCGGCATGTTTCAGCATTTTTTAAAAGATCTTAGTGATCTGGAAAACGTTTGGATAGATTATATTGGCAAAGCAAGTTAGAAACTTTTATTTTGAATGTGAATATGAAAAATGAAATATGTGAATAACCAGGATGTTTTTAACCTTGGACATTGAGTTTTATGTAATAAAAACTACAGCAGTAATGTTTACAATGAAAAAACATGCATTTTAGTATGTTGTTGAAGAAATGTATACTGTGGAGATGTGGTGGTAAATGTTGAGTATAATTACCTGGTAAATATCCCGCATGAATTGATTACCATCTAAATAGCGTGAATAAATAACAAAAATTGAGAATGCCATCGCAATCAAACTTTCATAGTGCCTAATATCTATACCAACAGAAGGTAAGGCACATACGATAAAGTTATTCTATATGTCAAGAGGTTTCTATCCCTACTGCCATCACTTAGGTTGTGGGTTCCAATCCACATGTGAGATTCACTGAGAAGTTTTCCTAATATGACCTTTGTCATTGAAAGGGACATGGTATCAAAACTTTGACCTTTATATTTTACCCCTGATGATGTGCTAGATGGTCAAGGGCCGTTTGTAAAGAGCAAGTTTGTAAGTTTGATTATTCTCTTATGTTTTACAGAAGGTCAGATCCAGGGGATTCAGATTTGACTGTCCAGTTGGATGTATTTGACCAGTGGAAAGCAAACGATGATGAA
The DNA here is from genome assembly GCA_964017235.1 of Sabellastarte sp. h YS-2021. NCBI lineage: Eukaryota > Metazoa > Annelida > Polychaeta > Sabellida > Sabellidae > Sabellastarte > Sabellastarte sp. h YS-2021. Next base: position 151,572,369 of record OZ024927.1, read on the forward strand.
CAGCTGCCTGAAGCAGATGGAGTTGACCTCAACAGTCATCTAGATGTGTTTCATGCCATCATCAAACAGGTAGCTTTGCACATTACAGTATCACAGTAGAATTTCTATTTTCCAAACTTGCATTGTCCAGACATGCAAACTCATTCCCACTGACCCAACACTTTTTCGGGTTTGAATCTGAATTACCTATTCAGTTATAGAATCATTTTATTATCACACTAAGTCATCTCCCTTGTATTTCAGATAATAAGGGTTCAAAATCCTGTCAGAACTAAATGTCTTGTTATCTCAATATTAAAATATTAAGCCTTATAACTGGGATATTTCCTAAACGGCAAAGTGCCTCACAGATATATTTTTGAAGATACTGCTGTCTAACATATAATATTTAGCTCTACAGACAATCACTTCTGGATAATAACGTTTAATGGTCTAATAGCCTTTTTTGCATTTTTAGTGATTGTCCAATTGCTTGAAACTACTGTATACAAGTGTCATATGAATTTATAACACCAAGCTTATAATCATTCAATACAAAAAGAAAAAAAAAAGAAAAAAAGAAAGAAATAATCATAAGTGAATATACTAATTCTTCTGTACTTTGTCATCATGTGACTGCTATGAGGATATACATCATGGAACTAGACTGTATTTAGGTCAAACATGAAAAAGGATGGAGAGTTTTCCAAGTACATATGAATAATGACCAAAAGCTTGAATTGATGTTAAAACGAAAACGTTGCACTTGGAGAGCACAAGACAGAACATATAAGCAGGGTTTAGCCTGATGTAAGGCCACAGAGAGATATTCAGTATATATTACCAGAGTGTGGTTTTTACCACATCCTTCCCATTTGCAGGTTTTTAGCATGTCTGCACACCATAGATCATCTTAATGGGCACATTAAAAGTTAAAAATACTGCTTTAATGGTCATGTGTATATTTAGAGGGTTTTTTTATCAATGGCATAAGGACAAAATCTCTGATTGATTGTGACCAGTATAAAAATAAATGTTTGTAATTTTATATGATGGATCTATTTGATAAGAGTCAGTTGCAAAACTTGAAATATGCTTCAAATGTACCCAATGAACAATTCCTTTGAAAGAAAGGAAGTTAAATGTTGAATTCCATTGAATCACAAAGCTACTGTAACAGGTTTTGTAGATAACAGCATATACGTAAAAGTAGAATTGTCATAAGGCTTAAGTTTATCTATTTTAGTCAGTGACCTAGGATAGTAAAATTAATGTTTTGTGAAATTTTAAATGTATGCTTGTCTCGTAAATAAAAACTGACAATGTCAGTGAGGATTAATTCCAATGGATTTCTTAAACATCTGAAATACAGTATTTCAAAAGAAACTCACCTCTATGTACTAACTATTTACTTCTACTTAAAAGAGAATTCTTCCTTGGAGAGTTCTCCATAAATGGGTTGGACTATAAGCCCCAGTAAGTACAGAGTCCCCTTTAAGTAGAATCTTTACTAATTTCAGAGCCATCCAGATATGGTTTTCAACCATTTTAAAACCAGTTAAACAGAAATCTGTTACCTATAATTTTCTTTAAGTGAAAGTGAATCTTATCTCCGTAAGGAGCTCATTCTTTGACATTTACCATGTTATCTCGAATGTCTGGTTAAATAGGAGCATGCTGTGGTCCTTTGGTATTTAAGTTAGCAGGTCCCAATTGAGCTTTAATTTTCAGAAAAGTACCTAAAGTAGTTGTTCAGAGACCGAGTTGTGTATTCTGGCTTGGTTTTAAGGTGTTTATTTTTCACTCCAAAATGGACATTCATTTCAAAATATTATTTTAATGGGAACGGGTTTAAATATCTGCCAAATCATGTGACCAATTAAGCATTAATTTGAGAGTGTATATTGTAAATTGGCAAAGGTCATGTGTTTCTCAATAACACAGTAACCTAATCTACTGTTTCATTACATACATTTGTATCATCTTTCAATAAAAGACCTGAGCCTGTCTTCAAGACACATTATATCAAAACACTGAAGCTTATAATAAACTCAGTGTTGAAGAAAATTTGAATAAAACTTTAATACCAAGTAGGTTAATTGTATCAATATACGTGAAGCAATTACTGATAGTAAGAATGACTGATACTATTTTGGTAGTCTCAGTGATAACATCATTCCATTAACACATTGTTATCTCTTCCCAAGGGTTTGAATTTCCTTATTTTAAATAAAACATGTCAAAGGTATGTAATTAATTTTTTTGACCGTTTATACTCAAATCAATTTATATTATTCACTTTTATCAGGACGGTGGAGTTGACAAATTAATACCATAACTTCCTTTATTAACATATTCTCACAAAATAAAAGCTTTATTCTAATGAATATATGTTTATATTTTTGTCACTGTCAACAAGCTTGATGCTTCCTGTTTTTGACTCATGTGTTAAAATATAACTGTTAAATGCTGCTTATTATCATAATTTCCTTTTGATAAACTATCTAAGGAGATATAGATTTGGACAAAAATGTTTTATTGTTAAAGACACATCAACCTGTGTCATTACAACTCAAACAATGACCCACCCATGTGAGAACAAAATAAATTATACCCTGGGAGCTCTAGGACAGAAAACACATTTCCTTGAGGAAAAACCAACTCACTTCAAATATATACACAACAGACATGTTTTATCATCTCAATTTAAAATATATGGGACTTCCATAAAGAACAAAAAGAACAGTAATCGGTGATGATATAATACAACATATCAAAACATAAAAAACAGCAATTTCCCCTCTTGACATGGCTAATCATGTAAGTGTCAAGTGAAGTCTTAAACTGAAGTTATTCAAGCAAGTGGGCAGGTTAAGATGAGAGCTGGAACACTCGAGTGTACAGATAATAATTCTTCTAATCAATGCAACAGGTGTAAGAATATACACTTAAATAATGACCTAACCACAAACATAGAGACAGGAATACTAGTAATTGGTATTGTTGGGGCTTTCGCATTTCTCCAGACAAACTGAGACAACGTTAAGCTAACCATTCCAAAAGTGGCAGGAAAGTGGGTTGAATGTGTATGCTGCTGGCTGTTTCAGAAACAGGCTATTGCTATTTTAAAATGGTAGTTGCCACATGAAAGATACACACTACAGTCTGTATAAATACAACCCACAACGCCCATACAGTAATTCTGCTACTTTTAAAATGATTGCAACAGGATCCCAGGCTACCATATTTGCATTATGTTCAGGGGTACATTAACACTTTCATATTATGTTATTAAACTGGTGGCTTAGCGTAGCCCCACAACAGGGGAGTGAGACAGGGGTTCAAATCAACAAACAAACAGGAACATTTGTTACCTTGTGAAATGCCCCATCAAGAAATGTTAGATTAATTTATTCACAAAATCCAACATGTATGTCGTGACATAAGAACCTGTTTTAAGATGTGATAAGTATCTGAATGTTTTTATTTCAATGAATATCTCTATTAGACAAGTTTTCTGCTGTTTTGTTTCAGGTTTGAAAGTGTATGTCTGTTTCTTTTTAAAGATTACCAAAAATAGACTGGGAAATTAATAAATATATAATGAAAAGCCCTGTATATTTCAAAAATCTTTTGTCAAATTTTGCATGACATTATCAGAATGTTTGTGGACTTTCTTTGTGAGATAGATGATGTAAGCCAAGCAAAAACTGCATCTCTGCAAAAGTCTACACCAACTACCCACAAGACCAACTGCTCAAAGTTCCATAGAAGCTTAGTTTGTGAGATATTTGAGCACAGTCTGATGTCTTGTATTGAATATGTCATTCTGATATGGTCAATCGCATTTATAGTAAGATAAATTCATTGGATTTACAAAAGCCCAAATCCTATCGAAGACGACATCAATCCAAATATTTGGGAACAGGAATTTCAAAACAGGCCATCAGAAAGATTTGACTTCATATTGATTTGGAAAATTATGACCGAAATTTATTCCCGAAAAGCTGTTGGGGAAAATGAAATAACTTATGTAAACATATGGTGCATTGTTTAAGGTTCAGAAAAGGGAGTGCTCCGTCTTAAATGTGTAAATATACACTCATATACCACTTTTGCTGATATAATTTCTTTATGAAAAAGGCTACATTAGTTTTTACAACAATGTATGAATCAAAATTTTGATTTTATACCCAAATTATAACAGTGTACAGTACATTTGATGGTTATATTTTTTGTCTTCAGAGAGCTATATTTTTCTCTCTCTGTCATCAGTGAAGGGTACATTTTGAAGATGATCTGAGTGCTGACAAGACTTGGAGTCAGTGTTGTCAGACATGACAGATTACCTCTCTCCACCAGTGTAACGGCTTCCCTCTTCACTTCCCCACTTAAAGCAAGCTTGTAAAGGCCAGGATTAAGTTGATGAGTGTCTATAGACACATCCTTTTTAAACATAAACACTAGCCTTGTACAGTGAGTTAGTGGTAGCATACCAGCATCTGATGTCACATTCCTTGGGTTTAAATCTGGCTTCTATGTATGTAGTTCCTTGCCATAGAGTATTGGTTGAATCTTGACAAACTAGAATACCAGGTTTCATCAACTGGTAAACCTGCTTACCATGCTTTGATCTGAGACAATGTGTTGAGAGCAATGTCAAACTCAAATTAATGACATCTACCAATAATCAAGACTGCCTTTCTACCAAGGGATAAAATACCACTACAAATTAAAATAAAGAAATATACCTTTACCTTCGGTAGTATTGCACTTTAACACCATGGAAATAGTATTACCTTTACTCTCAAAAATATCAGAAGATTCAAATTTTGTGCAGATTACTGAAGGATATTCATAATGTAGTTAAAGCATGTATGTACCAAATTGAAATGCTTAGAGGCACAAAGTTCTTGTTATTTTAATGGGAGTTCTATATGATATCTGCTGACAACAAGTACCAGTCCCTTAAAATAAAAAAAATCCTAAAAATGGAATTGAATTCATTTTGGCTTATATCATATTGTTGCTGGTGCCAAAGTACCAGGTATGCCATATCAATTCCAAATATATTATGAGATCGTGTTCTTTTGGCTTGTATCATAGCAGTTGGGTTTGTACTGCTCTTTATATTTATTATAAAGTATTGAACACTATAGAACATTAATTATGTCAAGTAGATAGAAAGACAACATAGTTTTGATATTTGTTGATAGTTTCTAATAATTCAGCAGGGGAAGGTTTTTTTTTGTAACAACCAGGTTGAGTGATGGTGGGAAATAGCGGTATGGTACTGCAAAGCACAAGCCTTAAGGCCCATAGCAAGCTTCAAACATTGTTTCTCACATTCAACTCCCAAGTAAGGTTAGATCTTGAGTCCTCGGAAGAAAGAGGCTAGTAGTAATGAAGGAAATGATTTACACTCCATAAAATATTTTATTTAGCATAAAGGAATATTAAAACAGACTATATGAAGCCTTCTCACAAGACGAGGCTCACATTTCTTGAACATTCTTGCTAATTACTAATTACCACAAGCAGCTCCTGAGAAAAGGCTAATTTAGATTCTTCAAACTCTTCAATGAGACTGTAAGCTCTTCTAACACTCCTAGCGCATATATGTATAGGTGGAGATTTCAACCGACTAAACATCTACATGTATGCAGTACACATAAATGATTTCTACTGTTTAAAAGGCTTTTGCAGCATTTTGTGGACATTTCTCAAAAGGGTTGTTTGATACAATTGGGAGCCTTAAGCAAGTCTAACAAACTATGCGTATAAATCGCCCACTTGCCGACTCATTCACTCCCTGTTAATTTATTACTTTAAGATAGCAAAATATGTGTATAATATATATAAATATATATCTATCCTCTCCCTACTGTGTCAACCACAGGTATCTGAATGTAAAGCATTGACTAGATATTCTATAATAATGGGAAGATAGGAGTTTAGATAAGTTTTGGAAGAGATCTTAGAGACTCCTTGTTGGCGCATTTAGAGCGGAGTGGTACTTGCTTCTGACATATCTACTTATCAATAAACACATTCAAATAGGACAAAAGCAAGAGGCAAAGGGCAATTCTCAATGGTTTTTGTCACCATAGTATTTTTTATCCGGGGGGAACAGACCACCTACAATCTCAAAAACCACAACATCTTTTCCTGGGGTGTAAATATAGGGTTTCTTTCATGTGTTTGATTTTTTTTTAAAGTTATAGTGATTTGAGAATACTTGTTTAAATGGGAACTATATCTTGCCATCTTTCTTTTTTTTCAGGAAAAGGAAAATAGTTCTTGATTTAGATTTGTTTTCCAAACGGTGTTCATACGTCAAATAGGACTGTGAAAAACATTGACTTGCCATACATTGAATAAACATCCATATATTATACACATATTACAGGTTCAGAGAAATAATGTTCAGTTCACATCATTTAAATGTGAGGTCTCTTAAAAGCAACCCTCTTAGTTTGGCCTTGCTCCAAGGTATGTTTTGGACACTTTTTTCAGTCACATAAATTACTAATCTCCATCTGAATGCTGGAGGTTAATCTAAGTCGCTCCCCTTAAGTGTCTGTATATTTCTGATAAAGGATTTTTCAAAACTTTAAATAACGCAAAGTGATACCTATTAGTCTGTGCTTAATGTACTTTTTCAATGGTAATTTTAGATATGTCTTAAAACGAGTTAATCTAAGTTTTCATTTGGATGCTGATTCTTGTGACAAATCAGCAAAATACTGTGTCGTTAAAGCCGATAATGATGTGCTTTGAGCTCATAAAGAGGAAGATTAACTTTTTAAAAAGTTTATTTAATCGAGTCTAGCCCTCAGTCTTTATATTTTATAGGGTTTCTAATCACACATGGTACACTCAGAAATAGTGATACCAAAATAAGTAACATATATTTTTGGTTAAGCTATATTTAAGACTCTAATAGGTAATATATGCTGCGTTTTTTGTTGGTAATGGTACAAGTTTCATCCAAATTGACAAAATCTTATAGATATTTTAGAAGTTACAGTACAGCTGTAACTAGCCATGTTTAAGGCTCAAATCTGCACACAACTCCTTTTTAAACCTTAGACACTGTCTTAGTACTCTGCCCATATAAATACTGACATATATGTAAGAGGGTATTACGCAAAGTGAACGGTTTTCCTAATACATAGGAACTAAATGTCTGATGCAAGGTTTTGCTGTGACCATTATGTATTACTGTTTGCCCATTCCATATAGTTATGATTCCTGTTTTTTTTTTTCAAATGCTCCTTCAAGCCCACATTTCAATGTCATCAACACACATCTGTATATACTTTTAGGTGAGCGACACCCCTCAGGAAGTTCCCTTTCTTGCCACATTACAGCATTTCCTGCAGATAGAACCAACAGATCCTCTCAGTGATACCATTTGGGAGACAATCGAGAAGGTCATCTACCGAGCAACCCTGTTGGAGAAGCCAGAAGATTCTGAAAAGCTCATCATCGCAAGCCAGAAGCGTTTCGACAAGGCCAAATCAAACAAGTTCTGTGAAAACTGCCCTTGCCAGTGTCATGACCAGGAGGCACGCATGAGGCGAGAAAGCCTACAGGCCCAGTTCTCTCCAACCTCTCCCTCTTTGAGACATAAAGGACTGTCTGGACAAGGAATGAGCCCTGACCCTTCCACTCCACTGTCCCCGATGGCCCCCATGTCGTCTTTAGATGCCTCCCCGGATGGGAAAACTGCCCCACCGCCACCACCACCACCACCACCTCCTCCTCCTCCCCCACCTGTACCATCATCAGCTAATGGTATACCTGTTCCACCTGCACAGGGAGGGGTAGTACCACCACCCCCTCCTCCACCCATGACTGGAAGCCCACTGCCTCCACCACCACCACCTGGGGGAGTGCCAGCAATGTCATCTCCAGCAGTGAAACTACCTCAGCAACAGACTCCCACACCCAAATCCAAGATGAGGAAACTGCAGTGGAACAAGATTCCTGCCACTAAAGTGATCGGAGGAGGGGATAACCTGTGGAAAAATGTTGGTAAGATGTTCACCGATGTCAAGGTGAACTTTGATCAAATGGAAGAGCTTTTCGCAGTCAAGACCAAACCAAAAGTCAGCAGTGAGCAGCCAGAGGACAGTAGCAGTGCAACAACTCCCATGACTGAAAAGAAGAAGAAATCTGAAGTGGTATGAGACACATTTTTATTTTACCCTAAATATAACAAATTTTTACTTTTGAATTTATCAATATACAGAGGCAATATTATCCAGTAGCTGGTAAATATATTGCAATCAAAAGATCTTATTTATCATTACATGTTCTTCTATAAGTGTTATCTTGTGAAAATTAGCATATTCTCATCATACATGACCAAGATTGCTTAAAACTAGTTATTTCATTGAACTGTTAATAAGATATGTCTATTTATCAAAATTTCTTAATCTGCCAACATTTGGTTGATTTGACACAGATTGTTCCTTCCAAATGTAGCCTTTTGGTGTACTGTAAATAGAGATTATTGATTGTTCTGCTGGGAGTCGATCCCACAGCCTTTTGGACTACACACAGAGATAAACATGAGTTCAGCTCTTTAACCAGTTGAGCTAAAGGGGAATCCCCAGAAGACCAGGTGTTGTTTACAGAACTGATGTGCATGGGGATCTCTCAGAATCACTTAGCTATCCGAATTTTAGAATCAACCAAAGTTAAATTATATCTCCCAACAGATTCGGACCAGTCAGAGATATATATATAAACATATCATTATACAGTTGAAACAATATCATTACCCAAATTTTTGTGTTTTTAAAAGTTGTTTCACTTTACATGAATTCTTTTCTATTTCCTAATTAATGCATGATTTCCTAATTATTTCCAAATTAATAAAGAAGCTCTTTTATTATTTTCATGACAGATCAATCTTCTTGATGCAAAGAAGAGCCTGAATGTAAACATCTTTCTGAGGCAGTTCAGAATACCAGTGACAGAAGTAATAAGTCATCTGGCCAGGGGAGAGAGTGAGAAAATAGGAGCTGAGAAACTGAGAAGTCTAATGAAAATCTTACCAGAATCAGATGATGTAAGTACCAAACTGAACAGGTCATATATATGTATTGTACAGTTATATATCAATTGTACAGTTACCAGTGTTGACATAAAGGAAATGAAGTGTGGTGTATCTAGTACTGCGTGACCTTGTGAAAATGTGGGTTTGAACTGGACCATTATCAGATAAAATCTCAATGTCATATTATTTGGAATATTTAACCCTTGCAGTAGTTACCAATTCGCTTATTTGAGGTCCTCAGTGTTCTAGTGGTTAGCAAGTTTAGCATCTAATCACAGGCAGTCACCTCTGTGTGGGTTCATCTGTCACAAGTGGCCAGTGCTGAGGGCCTGTCCCAATATCACTTTGGCTGTTGGACAGGATGTAATACTCATTGATTTTTATTTTGCTTGGCTCGGCCACTTGGCACAACATGAAAATCCTGATTTTCTGCTGGTTTCTTGTGAACTAGAGTGGGATTCTTTTAGCAAGAATAACCATTGACACATATTTTATACCATTGATCTTTAATAGCTAGATTTTAAAGTTGTTTGTTTACTCTATATTTGGGCCAATGTTGATGCACATGCATAGTTACCAATTGTCCTTCCACACTGTTCCATGTGATTGTATGAACAGGTATTTGCATTTTGGTTCATGACCTTGTCCTTATGGACCTCATTTTCAGTACAGCACGTTAGAAAAAAAATCCATCTTGTAAAGCGATACCACCCAGCTCACTCCTCCTGTTAGAATATTTTTGTTTAGCCCTCGAGAGCTCATGGCAGGTGTGTTAAACATTTCAAACAGTCTGCCACATGATAAAAATGCAGCTGGTGTTGTGTAGAACACATCCTACCTAGATACAAATCCCGGTTTACTTGTGAATGGATACTACCATAACACGAACCTGAGGCCAGCCCAGAACAGTGTGATCTAGGTATAAGACAGTAAGCAAACTCTTGGAGTGGATTTATGGCAAAAGAGAGTACCAATTATATTTTTGTAATTAATTTTTGAGGTAAATTTGGGTAAAAATCAAACAGTGTTAGGTATATAGTAATGGTATATATACAATGGCTATTTTCAGATTGAAATGTTGCAAACATTCACTGGTGATAAATCAAAGCTAGGAACTGCGGAGACATTTTACCTACAAGTGCTACAAGAACTGCCAAAGTAAGTAAAATATAGCAACATTGTAAAAACACCTGTGTTAGAGATGGCTTTCTAAATTTCTATGAATCGGCATATTAAACCTTTATATGAGACAATTTTGAGATAAGTATTATCAAATCATAAACATGATCATTTCTGAAAAGAAGAAATTTAAACATGGCCAAGAAATTCTGCACGATGCACATATGTTCTGTATGTGTACATTATGTATAATGGATGCAAATTATTCATTTTAAAGATCAGAACTCACAAGAAATGTATGTTATACGGTTAATGGTATTTACAATAATCGTAATTCAACACAATTTATGTTGTGGAGAAGAGAAGTACATTGCAGTGATTCAAAATTCCATACTGCAAAAAAAAATAATAAAATAAAAAAAAAAAAAAATAAATAAATAAATACTATCCCCAAACAACTGCTAAGTTTCCCACTCAACTGAAAATCAAACCAATGACCTTTAGGGTAAGGGGCAAGTCTATTAACCACTAGACCACTTATGGATCTGGACCTGTTCTTAGAGTAGTAGAATTTTCTTAGAACATAGCCTTTTTAAGAATCAAATTCTGTCAATAAGAAAAATTTCTAAGAATAAAACTTTTTAAAAAAAAAAAGTATTGACACTACATCGTTTTTATTTTGTTTGTTTTTTTTGTTTTTTTTTTTGTAATGATTGTTTTCTTACAAAACTGTAAGAATAAGAATAATTCTGAGAATAAGAATGTTAGTGAATATGGGCCCTGGTCAGATTTGGAATGCTGCTGTGTTACAAAGTATTCAGCATGAAATGCAAAAGTTAGCCTACTGTGTTATTTACTGATATTATATATCTTAGCAAATATAAAAAATGTGGTAAATAATAAATATTATGCTGGAGAAATTGGTCACTCATGGTGAACATGTATTATTGAAAAAAATCTATTCTATGACATTAACCAATTTTATTTTAACTGAGAGTCCATTTTCACATTCCTTCACAATCAGAATGTATCTTCTTTTATTTTATCATCCTTACTGTAGCTACAGAGTGAGGATAGAAGCAATGTTGATCAAAGAAGAGTTTACTCAAACCTTGGACTGGCTCAAACCAGCTATAGATGCTATCATCATCACAGCACGGGACCTGCAGGAAAGCAAGTCTCTACATGAAGTCCTCTACATGGTGCTCTTAGCAGGAAACTACCTCAATGCTGTAAGTCTTCTATTTTATGCATGCTACTTAATTACCTCCAGTAAGAGGTTATGTTGTTGAGTGTGTTTATTCGTTTGTGAAATTTTCATATGGGCAGGGCCTGTCCAGAGGAAGAAGTGATTATATTTTGGGAAAGATCCAGATCATATTCTACATACTAAAAAAATCCCAAATATTCTTAAGGTCCCATTTGGAATGTATCTTCAATGACTTTGGCTTTGTGGTTGACATTACTCCAAAACCAGAGTAGATCTGCATCAATTTTATTTTAACGTGAGGAGGTCCTGGCCAAAGGAAGAAGTAATTACATTTTGGGAAAGATCCGGATCATACCCTGGATACCAAAATTCCTGAATTTTTGCAAATGCTCCTGGTGGATGTCTGTACTGCACATGTTTCTACTAAGGGTATTTTGTCATAAGTTAAATTATTGCAGAATTAATTTTACAGCTAAATATATAATATTTTTTCATATTCATTGGTGCCACTGGTTTCACAGTTATTTTTTTTGTTGGTTTCATAAATATAAACTTATATTTCACACAAAATAGTGGATAAAAGTAATAAAATACATGTATCCCTCATTTAACATATACAAAAAAAAACATATATTACTCATGAAGATAAATAATATAATACTCGTTACTAAGCACTAGTATAATATTATCATCTTCATTTGTGATACATTTTTTTTGTATATGTTATTTGGGAACTTAGTGTATTTTGTATCCATTTCATATACAGGATGATTATTTGGGAGCCATAGCTGGCTTCGTTTTATGTTGAAGACGAGTGAAATCATATGCAGTTTTAAAAGATACTGACTTAACATGCATAATATCTGTCCTATTTACAGGGTGGTTATTCAGGAGATGCAGCCGGCTTCAAACTGGGTTCGCTGTTGAAGCTGACTGAAATCCGTGCCAACAAGCCTCGCATGAACCTCATGCACTATGTAGTCACACAGGCAGAGGATAAGAATACTGAGCTCCTGAAGTTACCAGAAGAGTTCAAATACCTGAAAGAGGCTTCTCAGTATTCGGTGGAATGTATCACCTCAGACATCATCTCCATCAGGGATAAGCTTAAAGCCATCACAGAACAAGTGAAGAGTGATGATGAGTTTCAACAGCAGATTTCCAGCTTTCTCACTGTAAGTTTCCACAGAGCTACACATATTTTATATTGCAGTTAAATATATACTGTAACTTCTGTAATAATAGCTGCGGGCCTATGGATTTTTTGAAGGTAGGCATTTATTAGAAAAAAATGTACAGCTATAAAATAAATGCAACTACAACCTTTAAAGGTCCCAATTATTTTGACTTTTTAGTGTTGTAATGGCTTACTTTCTCACTAAGTGTAATAGTTAACAAACATGCCTGACAAAATCAAACATGGAAGGTATTTTACTGTATATATTCCTAGCTTAGCATAGGTACTCTAAAAACATAAGAGGTAACATTTATTTATTTTTATTATAATTTTGCTACATTGGTAGGATATATAAAATCCATAGTAAAATATGTAAAATTTATTTGGCATTTTAAATTTGAGTAACATATGATTCAGTTCCTGACCCTTGATCACTGAAAATTATTATGAAATGTTTGGGAGGGGGACATTATTAGAGAGGGAGCTTTTACTTGATCTTACCATTTACTCATGTACAAAAGATGGAATATCCTGAATAATGTCAAAAAATAAACTTACAATATAAAAGAAATCCAAAACACTGAATACTGTTTTATAATAGAAATAAACTTCTCCTGTGCGTGACTTTATCTGTGATTCATTGATAAAACAGCCTCAAATAAATGATGAATAGGCGATAAAGTACAAGCAGTCATAGTTTTTTAAGTCTTCACTAAAAGTATGTTTTAATATGATAATTTTCACTTAGATGGCACAGGGAGAGATGGTTGAATTGGAACAAGATCTGACAGAATTGGAAAACCTCCGTGTGGAGCTTGCCAACTACTTTTGTGAAGACAAGACTACTTTTAAGCTTGAAGAATGTATCAAGATCTTCAGCACCTTCTGTGAAAAATTCCAGAAAGCTAAACAGGTATATACATTCTAATTGTGCCTTGTTAGGTTTTTACTAAGTTTTTAATCTATCTTGAACTTGTGGTATAATAACAATATTTATCATGATCCACTCATCACAGCTAATTGATTATTTTCCTTCAGACAATGGTCATGTTGCCCGATACTTAGTGAGGCCTCGGTGTCCAAATGATTGACCCATTTAGTATAGTCACTTGGCTCTTGGCCCAAGTGTATTGATGAATTCGAATTCATATCAATATGGAACATGTTTTTTTTTCTTTCTTGGGCGAGGGCCTGTTCTTATATGACCTTAGAGTAAGAAATCCAACATTCGCCAGGAATCTAAAATTCGCCACCTCTAAAACCTTAGTTAATTTTATGAAGAAAATGATGTTTTTGTCCAAAAATTGGCATTTTTCAGTTCAAAAAGCCTTAATTTACTATACAGTCAACAAATCTCACCACAATTCATTTATTTTATTGGTATTTTCACATGTGGCGAATTTCAGATATGTGGCGAATTTTAGATTTCTTACTCTAGCTGTTAAATGAAATGTAAAACCTTAATCTAGACTGTTGATCAAATAATTTGCATTTGGCTCTACAAGTAGAAGTCTTGGTATTCATTCTTACTATTGTAGCTTGGTATATCCATTTAAACCAGGTAAACAAATGTGTGTCTGAATGTTGATTGTAATTGAATCATATTTCATTTTCTTTTTTGACAAAATGCTTACTCTAAAGTGAAATAAGGATATATACACATTTGTCATATAAAGTAGTGTCTCTAATTTATATCCATATATTGTACAGGAAAATCAAGAGCGGGCCTTACAAGAAGAAAAAGCAGAATTGCGAAAAAGACAGAGAGAGGAACAACTACAGCAGGCCACAGAAAAGAAGAAGAGAAGGCCAAGTGGTGAGTATTTTCAGAAATCAGTTTTGTCATAAACATGTGGAAAGATGTTCTTCTTAATATATTATTTACCAAATTTCTTTATGTGCATGTTAGGCAACAGAAGTTTTTGATACCATTCCTTAAACTTCACTTTGTTCTAAATCTGTTAAAAAATCTGTTTCTTAAATTTTGTAAAACCTGATGATTTTATTGATGAAACATAAATATTAAACCTTTTATTTTTTTTCCAGCGTTTCACACTTAAATTTACAAATTTGTAAATTTTCTATATTTTAGGGGACAGGGTAAATGATAAGGGAAGACCAAACTCAAGTGCATCAGATGATGGAGATTCTAATATTGTTGACAAACTCTTGGGAGATATTCGCAGTGGATTTACCAAAGGGAAATTCAGTGATGGAAGTGATTTTCAAATTACCAAGGTTCAAAAAGTCAAATTAGACAATGCAGTACCAAATGATGGTCCCCAGAGTAATACAGAACATTCTCCTGAAACAATGGAAGATCCTGTTGAATTTACGAGGAACACCCCACAAAGAGGCAGTGGTAAAAAAGTGTCCATGGTGTCAAGTAAACTTAAAGCCATTGAAGAATCTAAAACTCAAATGGATAGTCAAACATCAGATGAGAGGTACAGCAAAAAAAGTGGAGAAAACAAAGACGATTTGTTTGACTATCTCCTACAGTCTGGTGATGATTCAGAAAAGCATTTGTTTGAAAGACAGGGTAGTTTAAGGCGCAGGCGCCGCAATCGCAGTAATAATGTGGACATTAAAACTGATCGAGAGAGAGCCAGCTCTCCGAATGTCACCGAGGTAGTGGATGTACAAGTGGGTCATTCCAAGAGTCCACAGTCACATAGCCCAATTTCTGAATCGCCTCTAGTCACCAGTGAACTGCAGAAATCTAAGCCTGAGGATGATCCCACAGACTTAAAGCGATGGTCCAGTTCCAGCTCTGAAACACACAGTGACAGAGCAGAGGAGTCAATTGCTGATTACAAACAGCGCCGTTTGGAAAGGCGTCGGCGTAGTAATCTGGAAAAAACAGAGTTTGACAAAATTATGACACAGAAAGAAGAAACTGCAAGACCAGAGGTAGTCATTCCTTCTGCTGTAACATTACCAAGTCAACCGCCAGCTCAAAATGCAAACCTTGATTTAACTGACAAAGCATCACGCCAGTACCTTATTGACAGAGCAAAAGCACGTTTTAATCTCCAAAGCAATGAACCATCCTTTGTTACTCCTGGTACTGATATTCTAAATCCACAGACAACTCTGGATAGAATAAGATCTTACCAAAGGTCACAGAGTGCTGTTGAATCACATGGAATTGAAAAATACCTGAGGAATCGTGAGACAAATAACAATGAACCTTTAAAAGATATCAGTGATAGGTACAGACATAGAAATACAGATGTTGATGAAGCTATTGAGCATGTGCAGAAAACAGGAAGAGAAATGGAAAGCATACTGGATGCTGACAAAGAGGATACTGAAATTTCTAACACTAAAGCTGCGCTTGCAAAATACAGGTATCTCCTGGACCCAGATGCAAGGAAAAAGTCAAATACCTCTAGATATCGTGTAAGGGACAGGGAATCCATCACAGAACTGGCTTGGATACAACATGTTAAAGACACAGAACGCCAACGTAGTAACATTGACAAAGCAGACGTTGATGAAGCTTTTAGAAATGCCAAGGAAGAGTCACTCAGCAGGCCATATAGCACATATGACAATATGCCAGATTTAAACCCAACTTTATCCAATACAAGTAGTGGTGATGTGAGTTCTCATTCATCATCAAATGCGAGTATCAGTACTAATGACAGCACTGATACTCTGATATGCTCTGAGCCACCTCTGTCAACAACCATGACACCACGCTATGCACGGATCACTGGGCGAGTTTCAACTGAAAATGGCGAAACTAAGACTTCACCATTCAAACGATCTGCCACCTTACCAAGACGCTGGCGGTCTAACTACTCTCCTCATCGGCAGGAACAAGGTATTATTAAGGAAGAGGACAACAAAACAACTCTTCGTTCTCACAAGTTATTGAATAACAGAGAGCAATCTGTCGAACCAACAACACAGGTCAGAAATAACAGAGAATCAAGAGAATTGGACAGTAACATACAGGAGTTTCAAAACAGACTACCTGCCAATGAGAAGGCAAGAATGCAGAGCAGATTTAAAGCTCTGTCACAAAGATATGCAAGTGAAGATGATCCTTTGTGGAAACCTTCCCTTGAGGGACAATCTGACATTTTAAAGAATGAAAGCAGAGAGAGACCTATTAATAATGATGTAAGTCATCATCCAACGGCTATAACTACCCATGTCACCTCCCCACGAAGCTTACGATCAAATGAAGACATCAAAGGGGATTCTGACTCTGTAGCAAGTTCTAAGGATGAGGGGTTTGAATCTGAATGTGTTTCTGATCCAAATGCCTCACAGCGAACTTCTATGAGTAGTACATTGGAACAAGAGTTACATAAACCTGAAGATGAGCATTCTGGTGATAAACTATTTGCCAGAAGCTTTGACAGCCTTGTGAAGAATGACTTTGTAACCACAGAAATTAATATTGAAGAACCAACTGTGGTAGGTGGTGACAAAACTCCCACATCCATTGATAGCCGAAGTTTAGAAGTATGGCACAGTGGTGACGAAAGACAAAATAGAACCATCACTAATACCCCAGAAAATGAATTAAAGAAACTTCCTGGATCAGATACAATTGCAGATTTACCTCCTACACCTCCTGAAAGAACAACGTCAAAGAGCAAGCAAACAATGTCAAAGACTTCCAGAGTATCAACTAAATCTCCAAGCCCATCAAAAACCAGTGTGTTTTCAAGGCTAACAAAAACAAATGCTGGTGTTCGTTCACCAAACACAACACGACGATCCAGTAATGCCAGTTCAGGCAGTAGCACCCCCAAAGGAAGCAGGAGATCAACACAATCAACAATGAAAGATACAGCTTCAGCTGTAACAGCTCGCCTTACAGCTTCTAGACCTAGAAAACCTTCTGGAATGTTAATAAGGCATCCATCTAACTCTAGCCTAGCCAGTGAAAGCTCAACATCTGGTACCATCCCCAGAGCAAAGCATTCAGCTAAGTCACCAAAAGCAACGGCCAGCAAGTCCCCAGCAATGTCAAGGTCACCCAAAAACAACTCTAAGGGCAATTCCACTGATGACCTCGCTGGAAACTCCAGTCCTAGTACATTTGTTCGAGGAATTGGTGTGCGAGCAACGATGCCTGCTTCTGTCTTAAGAAACAATAAAAAAATGGCATCAGATCATCACAAATCCTCTGATGTACCCACACCACCAAAACGTACCACATCCATCAGAGCCACAACTGAAAGGCTGGCAAAACCTTCTTCCCCTTCTCACACCTTAAAACCAACTCTTGTAGAAGGAAAAGAACCATCTGCCAGTACCCCAGGTAGAACCAGAAGGGTTATGACTAAGCCCTCTGGTACCACCGTTTCAAAAACTTCGAATTCACCAGTGAAACAAAATGGCCACGCAGACGCTGTCCAAAGTGAAACATCACCTAAAACTGATGACAAAAAGACAAATGTTTTTCAAAGACTTATGGCAAAGCCAAGCAGAAGAAGTGTGACACCAGCATCAAGTGACAATAAAAAGAGTAAAGCTGGGATCAAAACAACAACAGAAAGTTCTAAGTGTTGATTTAGTACTGCTGGTTATGCTCTCTCTCCAGGGTGTGTAGGCAGTGTAACTTGCATCTTAACTTCTCTTTACTTGGAAGTGAAGAAAATGATTTACCACAGCCTTGGTCCCAAAATGTATTGATTTTTGCAAATACAACTATGGACGACACTCTTTACTGAACAATGCCATGACATACAGTTAGATTTTCAAAAATGTCAGTTTTACATCAAGAAATCTCTGGAATGTGGACAGTTAATTTCTAGATCCAAATGGCCTGTTTGATGTGACAGGAAGATATCCATGTCATGAGCTTTTTGTTATGTCCTTTGGCATCACTGTAAGCAAAAAGTTTTACGTGGATCTTTAGAATGCAGAAAATGTTCTTCGTGAATTGTGTCACATGTGTATTTGAGCGATAATCAACGGTCAAGAAATGGTTAATGATGAAATGTTTCACAAACAGTCCCAGTTTGGTTGCACCAAAACTGTTCAAGAAATGGCTTACAGGACAAAATAAAAGGAGATTTGAGACAGTTACTGGTATATATTACCTGTTTTCTTATGTCAAAACTATTTATACATAGTTCAATCCAAGTTGCATGTCTTCATTATGTAAAATACGCAGCTTTTCACATTACTTTAGATGTTTATATTTCATGATTTATATCTTGTGTTTTTCAGTCTGTGCAATACTCATTAATTTATTAATGTACAATAAACATATTGTGGAAAGGTCACTCTGATGTGGACTGTTCAACAGTCCAATTTCTTCCAAAACATTTTTTAGGTTCATTGAAATTTGTAAGTGTGAATATCTGTAAATGTACATATTTAATAGCTTTCATGACCAGGCACTTACCTAAGTATGTCTGTTTTGCTTATGTTACATTCTGGGATAAAGAAAGTACTGCAAAGTAAAATCTGTAAAGTATTTGTACAAAACTATCACATTTAGTGACATAGAAATAAATGACTTCACATGACTGTCATGTGATCAGAGAGTAATGTAGAACATACAATGTATATAGCGGGTCACACTGAGAGGCCATTTTCCTTCGGCAAGAACTTACCTGAGATAGTTACTGAGATAAATAGTCATAACTTGGCACACACCTTAACTTGGCACAAACTGAAACAGAGACTACTACTCAACATTTGGTTGTCATTGCCTACACTAGTTAATTACCAGGGGATGTATCAATACCATATTAGGTAGCAGAAGTAACAATGGACGTTGATTATTCTTGGTGAATTTTTGTGTACAGTTTCCCAGCTTTGTGCCAAGTTGGGGCCAAGTTAGGGTGTTGGTAGCATGTACAAATTATATTTACACCCCTTAAGCACGGTAAAAGGTTAGTTGAGTTACTGACAACCAGTCATGCTTGGTTTGGTCTATTGTAAGAATACTTTCACAGATTGATGTTGAACTCTTGATCAAAATCTACTGTACGGCTGAAAAAAAAGCAACTTAAAATACTGAGTGTACATAATTATATTATATTTATACTACTGCAAATATGAACTCCTGAAATGTCACTGGAGAAACTTAAAAACTACTCACAACAAGTTATTGTATTATTTATATATTGTCCAGTACTTGCATTCACAAGGTGCTAATCTTTACTATTGTGTTATGTGGCTGTAATCATGTGCTTCCCAAGTGATAGATTCTGTTGATCTATGCAATATATGTGTATCAAGTACGCAGAATCATGGGTGTAGATTCTATATTTCATTATTTATTCTGGCATATATGATTCATTTCACTACAAGTTACGGAAATACATTTAAGCAAGTCTTACCACTTATGGGTAAAATCAGGAATCCATAAAAAAACAATATTAGGGGAAGTTTAGTCTAATTCTCCATATTTGATATTTGTTGTGTGTATGCAGTCATACGTTATTGTTTCATTTCCATTGCAAATCTAGGAAAATATTGGTCATTTGTGATAGGTTGCTTTCATTTACTGTACTCTTGACAAGCTGGATCAGAAAAGAATAAAAAAAATATGATTTGTTTGTGAATGTTTTATGCATTCACAGTCATGATCAGTATTTCTTGTTAACATATATGTAGTTCTGTATGGAATAGAAATTGTTTTAATAGCGGCATATTTCAAGGGATTTTGTATTATCCTCAAGAGAACAAGAAAGATTACTCCCAAAACATATGAATAAAATAAGGATTTTTACTGTTAATGTGAATTAAACTTGGGCAAAATTATTTTGCAAATCAATCTTACAAGTTATACAATTAAATGATAAAAACATATGGTTTTCCTGTTTATACATTGTTATTTTGTACTTTAATTATTATCCCTGCTTAACTAATACATTGAAGGCATAAAAAAGAAGATTTTTTTTCTGGGTGTAGAAGCTTGCATTTAATTTCTCTAAAATATCATTCAACCAGCTTCTAGTTCCACACACATATACTAGAAAATAACATGCAGCAATAGAAGTCTGTGCTTTGGGTTATAATTGTGACCTGTTACCAGAGAAGTTATGATACTGGTTTTGTTTGTTGTATGTTTGTTAAGTTGCCTTTGGCATTGCTTGTTGCATTTGTTGTTGTCTTTTGGACATCAATTACTGTTTTTTTAACTTTCATTGAGAATTCCATATTTTTAGATTCTGAAATTATAAATGTTATGTACTCTCTGTGGATAAAAACAGTCACAATTCAAAGAGTGTTCATATGAAGTGTTGATCTTATTGTTGATCTTTCACAAATTATTCTGAAGTTTGAAAACGGTGGACAGTGGCATATTTTTATTCAAAGACAAATGCAAATGAAAGTACTTCATAGTAGTGGGTGGACGATTAGACCAACGTTCGATCAATCGTCGGTGTCATGGTACAATTGCGTTCGTTCACTGACAACTTCTAGAAATCGATTAAATCTTACCCTTCTTTATGTGTCTCAATATCCATGTATTTTTTATATTTTAAGCAGTTTTCTACACTTTCCTTTAATAAATCAATAGATTTCTCACGAATTTTGTGTTTGTTTATAACTACCGCCATATTTACCGGAAGTGGGTGCTTTTGGTAGATTCTAAATGTCGGAACACCGTTATTCTTATCGTATTGACAAATAATTCATCCCGGAAAGTGTTTCATGATATATTGCCTTACAGTGGAGTAGAAAAGTCGATTATGGGTCGATCATCGGTCGGAAAAATGGACGAATAATCGACCACGAAAATTGAGGCGATTCGACTCACTACTTCATAGTAGCACATTTGTCTTGAAGGATTCTGCTCTGTAAATCAAAGCTCACATCATTAATCGTTTTGCTTTTAAGATATCTTCCCAAGTGTTTTGTATTGAGCTATTTTGTATGCATGGAGGTCATTGGTCAGATGATATGGGGCAGTGGTAGTGGGTTAACAGTGTTAAGTGAGTGGCTTTAGGGTTTCCATTTTAAAACCCATTTTATCAGTATTACGTTTTATCCCAGGTCAAACTGGGATATTTTTGCAGAGAATAGGTACCACACACATATGCTCTTTATCAATTTGCCTTCTTGTTTTAAACACAACACAAAACTTTACTGTGTCCTTCATACTATTAACTTTATGTATTTTATATTTTCATATAGATATTTATATTAAATAAATGTTTAAAAGTACAGCCTGTTGTGTTGTTATTTTGTTTTATATTCGTGGTAACACCTACAACTGTTATTATTGAAGGATTTATGCAGTGCTAAATTGATATCACTAGATATACAAATGGATTTATTGAGAGACAGAAATAATATTATCAAGAACACTCGGAGAGTGCAGACCTCTGCTAAGACATGTAATAATAAGTAAATGGGAAAATCCGGATCTTTGATGTTTTTTAGTATCTAGGCGGTGATCAAAATCAGTCTCAAAATTTAATGGGATCTCTCGAAGACCCATCTACCAATTTTCTTTTTCATGAAGATCCAACCAGGTGAATTAGCATATACTACCACCAACAGACAAATGGTCATGTATTTAATACACCCTTAGCGTAGGTAAAAATTTATATAGTGCAAAATTGATGAAAATCCTTGGCGGAGGTAAAAATTTATATAGTGCTAAATTGAAGATCCTTTAATGCGCTGGAATCCAAAAAGGGACAGTCCAAAGCCAGGCAGAGGTCATAACCCAGTAATAGCCCATCATCGAGGGTGAACTACTGTGATGGGCATGCTAATCTGATCAGGTATGCCTTGAATTGCCTCCTGAAACTGGAGATGGTCTGTTGGAATCTAGCATTAGTTGGAAGTCTGATTTTTAACCTAATAGTGCTTTCTCCACTTACAGTTATCTTTTAATTAATATATTAATTACAAAATTTACAGCTTCATAATTTTTATATATAATAATTTAAGATAGCCAACCAGTGCCCTTGGACAGCACATTTGATAGTGCTTGGCATAGTAATTTGGTAAACTTAAACAAAACCATTATTTGCGCTGGTTATATGTAAATTGGCATAACTTTCTTTTTAATAGAAAGATATCTTGAATTTAAGGTCGGTTTGGTTCAGCGATAAAATAATAAAAAGTTTGGGAAAAATACAAATGTGTCCTGGCTATTGCGATTAGAGTTGGAACCATTTGATCTGTCTGGGAACCAATCCCGACTAATTATGACTGAACTTGGAGTCCCTGGAACTATTGATCAGATATCAATGCAATCCCAACACATTTAGACAATACAATCATATCAATTACCTAAACATAGAACCCTGACTACCAGATGCCAAACAATCAAGTACTACTTAGATTTGTCAACAAAGAAAATCAGGGTGTGGACAGCTATAGCAATTATTTATGACCACCCCTGACCATAAATGCACCACAAATTTTGTATCAAAGAGCCTTTTATCTTTATCCACAATGTCAGCATTTGATAAGCGTGAATTACTTAGCTGAGTTAAGGTGTCAGTTTTTTGTTTTTTTAACTTTGAAATGTAAGAAAGACAGGCACTCAGCCAAAGGCTGAGATGCAGACTCAGCAGAGAAGACTATAGAAGAAACTGCCTGCCCAAATACCCATAAACCAGGCTCATCCCCAGATAATCCTGAGAAGGACCTAGTCAAGAGATTACCCATCCACTGTGTATGGCTTTATACTTGAGCTCAAAATAGAACAGTTGGATGCGTTCTTTCATCTATTATGGCTGCCCTTGTATATGTTACAGTCAATCTGTGAAACCAGTCATTACGCGTAATGACTAAAATTTTCAGTCATTTCATGTAATGACTGAAATATATGGTTCATTTTTACACAGATTGACTGAATTAATTTCAGTCAATATGTGTGATTGATTTAGAGTTTTTAGAGTTTGTAATTGATTTAGACTTCATACCCTTTGCATTATTCAGAACCTTTGTACATTGTTCCCCTGCATTTTGAAAATTTTTGTGCTAGAGAACATTAAACTATTTTAATCAAATAAAGAACTTTGGAATTCTCACATGCTCCACGAATTTATAGCCAGAATTTTCAAACCTAAACGCAGACTTGTGTAATAGACTCTATTGTCATTTTCAAAAATATTTTTAAAATATTGAATGGTTACATGTATCTAATTACATTTTAAATATTATTTACAATCTAAATTCATATTTGCAGTTTTAAAACTAAACACTCATTGTCATAGAATGAAAATATTTCTTTGTTGTCAATGAAATTTATGTCTTTTTTGAAGACTAATTCTCATTTATAAATCATAATTTATAATACATTTTGCCTTTTATGTTATTAATTAAAGACTCCATTCTATTGTGGCAGGTTATTAGGAAGCAAGAAACCATGAAGCTTTTGAAGTGAATCTAGTCCAATCTTGTCCTAATTGCAATGCAGCTCTTTCATCTTGTTTTGTTCTTTCAGGCCTTGTTACTGTTGTTTGACCTCTCCACACAAAGAGCTTGTTTATCAAAGATGGAGTTGACCTTTAATGTTCTAAAATAACTAGGACAACTTAATCCATTCTTTTAATAGTTATTAAAGCCTGAGTAGGATAACTTAGAGCTCTAACTCACACCTGAGTACCATTGTAACTATAAATAACCATCAAGATACTTGATTTACTCTATGTCCTTCAGTTGGACATTAATGTTACACAGAAGTTTAGATTTTAGTAAGAGTCTATAGATCGGGTCCCCGTTTGTTAGGAATGCTACCTATCCATTGGGTCCCCTGTCATATTTTACAAGGGAGTACATATATATGAAGGTCATTTTTATGACATGAATTAAAAGAAGTGGGGCTTAGTTAAAATAACTGCAGAAGAGTTTGATAATTTGATCATTTACCCATGTTATCAATCAGTAATCATGTCAGAATATGTTCAAATCTGAAGTGATAATTTCATTACCCCTCTTTAGCAATCACATGAGAATGCAATTTAATTTACTAAGTTAGGCCAGACAATTTCATTTTTAGTAATGTAAGTATTTAAAACTATTTATCGCAATTCAGCCATTACGCGTAATGACTGGACCTTATTTTCAGTCATTACGTGAAATGACTGAAAATTTGAGTCATTACGCGTAATGACTGGTCATTTCAGTCATTACGCGAAATGACTGAAACTTTCAGTCATTACGCGTAATGACTGGTTTCACAGATTGACTGTAACATATACATGTTTACACGCAAAGAAAGAAACAGACGACTTTACAACCGGAAACAAAGAAAAAAAGTACAGACTGTGCTTTCAACGAACGAACACTTGAACTTAAGCATAAATTCGGAGGTTGAGTTTATGTTAATATTACAATATTTTTCAAACAATTTCAACATAATCTGAGACAAGAAATTAGATTATATGTCAGAGTTTAAGTAGGAGTTTAAAAATATTTGTAAAGATGGATCCAGGATATGTTGTGGCTTCCTACAGTCTTGAAAAATGTAAAGGGGGTTTGACAGTGAACATAGAACAACAAACACAGATTCAAAAGTTGAACATCCTGCACTTGATCCAGATTCATACTGTTTGACAATCTTCTATTTTGTTCTAATGTTGCTGATGTCAATTCAGTTTCAATTTTTCAGTTGTTTGAACTTTGTTTTGTTTTAACGGCCATCGGACCAGCTAACTGGTTCACATAAACTTTGAAAAAAAAACTATGAAAATGTTTCCTCAAAAGATGAAAATATATGTTCAAGCCACTGAATCTAGAAATACCATGTGTTATATAAGTTTAAAATCTGCCTTTATTCCCAATTCTTTGGGTTTAATTTACTTTTTTGGTATTAATTCTTAAAAACTTTTCAAGTATATATAATAATTTATAAAACAAAATGTTTTTGACACAAGTGTTAAAATTACAGAAAACCATTAAATATAAAACACAATTACAAACCCACTCCATCAACGTTTGTACGCCTACACATGAACACCCTCCTTATTTAAAGCTTGATCCGCCATTGCCTGGCTAGAACGAGAGTGTGTCCGACTTTTCCAATTTGATTTTGTGGCATTACAACAAATTGGGCTGAGGATCTAAGGGTGCAAAATCACATTGCTTTTTTCCCCATAGCATTCTGTTTATACCCTTATTTTGATTTGAATGTCCTCAGGTTGACTTGCATTGCATTCTGTATGCGCCAATCAGGATCCATACAATGTTTATGCACATGTGCACATTATGATTCGTACAGTATTTATGCACGTGTTTATGCATGAGTACATTATTATATTTGTCTGATGTAGGCATGTTTTCGGAAGCAACGACCAATCAATCATGAATCACATTTTTACTATCAAAAATAAATTGAAAACATTGATAAAATAGACACCTGGGGCCGATTTCACAAAAGGATTTAGCCCAGACTTAGGCTTAAATTGAAGACTTTTGTCTCAAAATGAGGCTAAGTCTGTGATCTAAGACTTGGAGGATTTCACAGAGCTGCTAAGTCAAGGCTTTAGCTAAGTCTACCCAAGAGTGGGCTTAACTTTTGTAAACAAAGGCTTAAATATGGCCGCCATATATTTTTCTCACTTCAAAATTTGAAATGCTTGAAAATAAAGAATAAATATATAAAACACCTCCCTAAATTATTTTTTGGACATGTCTGTGTGATTATAAGGTTTCCCATTTAAAAATACAGCATTTTTTCAAAGATAAAATGAGCTAAACAAGGGATATATGTTACACTGAAATATTTTGAGTAGAAATAAAGGGTCACATGACCTAGAAAACCACTGTGGTTATATGATAAGCTTGGACTTCGCTAAGTCACCTTTTGTGAAATCCATTTAAGTCCAGGACTTAGCAAAGACAAAAAACTCAGATTTAAGTCCCTGACTTAGCCTAAGTCTGAGACCCTTTGTGAAACCGGCCCCTGAATAAAGTTCGCGTGTCACATGATGATAAGTAACATGGTTTCATGAGAGTGAACCTTGGTTATTGGACTGATCATATGCGGGGACAACTGTAATCATGGGGTTGTATAGGGTTATTTTGATTTTATTATTATCATTTAATGTATTATTACATAGGTTAAAACGTCTCCTGATAACAGAAACGTCAAATATACAAATTTACAGTCTCATCTGCCTTCTTTTACAAATCTTCGTGAGGGTATTACACTTGTGGTTTTGCTGGTTAACTTATTTCATTAAAATATTGAAGAATATCATAACGTACCACCCGTCATTACGTACCATGTAAAATATTGAAATCTTAATACAGTTTTAAATTTTTAATTTCGGTAATATATTCATAACTATCATGAAAACAGAGATATGATCCCCACGCGTGTGTGTGATACCCAAGCTTAAGTGTACTTGCTGTCCTCTGACGTCACAATGACCTAGGGTGACGCCAAGCTTTGTAAATTTGTCGATTTATTCCATGACGTCAGACTGCATGCAATGAATATCTGTAACTAAGGCGTCGTTTCTTTCCAAGATACAAAAGTAACATTAACAAACAGGGAATACTTTTAAAAATATGTTTTAGGTAGCCATGGATCAAGTAAAGTAACAGTTAAGACAAAGTACCTCATTTATTTAGTAGGTTTGATTGTTTTTACAACAAAGATGTCACTCTGTTGGAAATGTCCCCTTATTCCACAAACTAGTCATTTTGACGTGAAAGTCGAATGGAAGAAAGCCAAACAGCAAATTGAAGATAGCAAATGTCCACAAATACAATTTGTTAACACATTTATATACAGAACCAAAGAGGCTATTGCTTCTTATGCCTTAGATACTCTTCAGATCTGCAAAGAAATATTTGCCAAAGTGTGTAAAACCAAAGACTGTTTGGAAAAAAGCCAGAGGAATAGATTGTTGCTGCTTGGGGTTGTGGATATCATGGCATATCAAGGTGTGGACAATAGAAGTTTGGTTAGAGAGATTTTGACACTACTTTTTCAATATTCAGGTTGTATAGACAGAGAAGTTTTCATGTTTGAGCATGCAGATTTCATCGACTTAAAGCGACTACCGGAATCAGAAAGAGAAACATTAAAGAGGAAGCAGTCTTATATTTTACAAAATATTTGTGGTTGGAAACTACCTCTGGAAAGCCCATGGATTGATTATACCACCATTAGATACTACATTGAATTGCCATTCAGAAGACCAAATTCAGATGCAAAAAGTCACCTTATGGCTGAAGCTTTGTATCGGCAAAATGATCCAGAATTAGTGTTGATGCTGTTACGCCATGGAATACATCCATCCTGTCTTTATCTCTGGCCCATATGTATTCTGATTGATCTCAAGCAAACTACTAGTAGACTGACATTAACAACTGAAAACATACAACAGTTATGTGAGGCTAAAATTGTGAGATATTTCTGTCGCGTTCGACATTACATACGGGTACAGACTGTTGCAACAGAAGACCGACATGCTTCCATAGCATCACTACCTATAGACATCTCTTATGATGATGTTCTGTTACTACCTCCAAAGACAGAGTACTTGGTACCTGAGGATAGACAATCTGTCCCATCAAAGCTGAGGCACCAGTGTCGTCTGGCTATAAGAATGTCTTTACTTGAAGCTGATTACCTGCCATTAGGTATCAAGTCCTTGCCACTTCCAGTGTATCTGAAGGAGTATATTGATCTGGCATATGATTGAAAAAGTTTTTCTCACCAGTTCATGTGCGATAGGTTAGACTAAAGCATCTAAAGTGTTATTTTAAATGAACATGATAAAACCCAAAAAATAAATACACTAAAACTTTGTATACTTCATGCCCCAAACTTTTATTTTCTATTGACATAATCCTTATGGTATTCTGTAATTTCTTAACTTTTAATTGATTACTTTAGGTTCATTTTATTTCTGAAAATGAATTTCAAAATCATGATAGATTATGTATTCTATATACAAGTTAGAAATGTGTGCAGTTTGATGATGTGAAATTGTGAAAAAGAATATTAGTGTTTGTACATACAGGAATTACTGTAATATAATTGTGTCAACTTCAACAAATACAGCATCAGACAAATTGAAAAGAAAAATGTAAAATATTTGATTTTTATATTTGACTACCTTGATGAAACAATAACACTATGGATATAATGACATTACTACTCCCACAAAACATTTACAAACACACTGCATTTTTTATTGGAAACACTTTTTACAATACAAAATCAAAAACATTTAGCCATAGTATGTTGAGTATTCATAACAATATATAGCAAAATGAAACACAGTGATCTGTTATGATAAAACTCTTCTTTTAAAGAAAACTTCCCAAACAGTTAATTTCGAGCTCTTCCAGTTATTATTATATACAATTTTTTGGCCAAAATTTCCCAATAGTTAATACTAATTTACTGGTCGGAACAACTATTGCCAGTTGACCTGGCAACATACACATCCTTGTACGACCTGACATGTTACAGAAGGATATCCTCTTTGTCCATTGTGCTTAACAGGGAGGAAAATTAAACATGATCATTGTGGTAAATTTTTACAGTCCTCAGATGAACTCCATCATTTCACTTCACATGAATTCTAGCATGTAACCTTGTATGTGACACTGATGTTGCTGACAACAAACCATTGTTATGCATCCATCACAGTTTTCCGGATGTGCAGCAGGCATTTTGATTCTAATCTGTTAAACCTGATTAGACAAGACAGGAAAATTGCCTACAAACACCTGCAACAGTGTATGGGGGCATTATTTATCTGAATCATTCATGAACCAATTCTAATCTTCAATGTGGAATGAGTATCAGCTGATGCACTATTTTTCACCAAATTGGGTCTTGAAATCATATCTGTTTCATACCAGCTTACATGCATCTCTTCAATAGATCAGTCATGCATAGGATGTGTATCCATTAGTGCAAGAACAGATTCAAATGTAACATATTCAGATGAATGCAAATTTGACTCCTTAACTGTTACTGTTACGTAAATGATTTAAAACAGAAAAAAAAACTGAACAAACAAAGAGGTGATATTCAAATTTTGAATAGTTTTCTACATTCAGGTAGGTTGTTCTGAGGATCTGGAAATCAATAGGATATATAGGGTGACACAGGAACTCGTACAAACATAAAACCCACGTTCACATAGGTTACACAGTGACTGTCAAACAGTGAAGTGTTAGCTCCACTTAACAAATCTTTGTCACTGCAATAAATCTTAACAATCCTCCCATGTACTCAGTCATACAACCTTACACAATGTGTCATAATAAAGTGATTGATGACAATGTTTATCAGTTTTGCTTACACATAAAGAAACCTTTTACCGATCATTAACCCGAATTGTGACAAGTTCTCCCAACCTTTGACCTTGGAGAAACTATGGTTGTGACAGTATAAAATTTTCTGTATCAGAATTTGGCAATGCAAAGTTCATAAGCAAACTGATATTGAGAAGTGAAGTTTAACAGCACAAAGGTGAGAAATGTTGAAATATTACGTGTCAAAAGAAAATTTTTCTCTTTTAATACTGTTCATTTCTGTTTTTCTAAAAGTTACTAGATGTTGACACTGGGATACTCAAACTGTTGGTCTATCATTCCCTATGACTACACTATGAACCAGCATGCTTACGCTTGCTGACTGCTAATTCAGGTACTTTGTAGCAATATGTAGCCATAGTATGACTGCTATAAATCATCCTAACCAAATAAGTATGTAAAATCTTGTAAAGTCTTGTTTTACTCCTGTTCCACTGTCATGAGTTTGCCTGCCAACCATCATTAGCTTGCTGTCAAGGAGCCAAATTGTGGAGGCTGAACAACTTATCACTCGCAAAGTTTCAGAGCCAAATCGCTGCAGTAGTGGCCAACCATAAAAATATTCAACATTTTTTCAAACCTTTATAATTAAGCATTTCTGTCCCAAGTACTCATAACCAATCTTTTCAGGCAGTTAAAGCTAATTGTATTGATGCTAAAATTAATGTGTAAGTTTCCTGACCTGTATTTTTTTCCAGCAAGTAACCTTCAGTGGTAGTAGATTAAAGCAGGTAGTAAGGTGAGTCTATTTAGGGGTGTGAACAAGTAGTCGATGCTAAATGAGTCCAATTTGATGAATATTTGAGCCAAGTTAAAAGGGTCAAATGCATGAGTGTATTTACAATACCATATTGAAATGACTATGTTTTTACATAATAACAGCAGATAACACACTTTACTTACAGCAAATCAAAAAATAGTCTATGTAGTGACATCAGCATATTCAAACAATTCAAGGCTTTTATCTTTGTATTTTTTTCAAGGAGCATCCATATTGGATGTTGTTTCCTGTGGAAGTACACAATGAACTTTGCAAGACCTTGATGTCCAGCCAAAATTTTGTCTGTGAGCAATTGGCCCTTATTATTGTACACGTCACATCCCTAATCTTTTGGCATTTATGGCTTTTTTTTTTACCGAGAGTAAATCATAAGGATTGTCTGTTTTCCCATCTTTTTTCAACAAGAACCGTCATTAGCAGCCTCTTGTGTTTTAGATCGGACAGGTGTATCGATAAATTGTGAAAGTGAAACAGGGGTATAACACAAACATTAAAACTCTCTTTGAAACATTGTCAGCAACAACACTGAAACTAGAATAGCTACGAATCCTAATCTTTTATGAAATAAACAATACACTAAAACATCACAACACATTATGTATGTTTATGAGATATGTGCAAGGCAATACAAATAAATTACAATGAAATAGTCAACTTTTTCTACAAAACAATAAATACTACATATAACTTTTTCGAGGTTTGTGAAATATATAATCATGCATATGTTTAAATCTTTTGATTGTTTGATTGGGATAGTTTGTATTTGATTCCAAATTACAGATTTATTGTGAACTTTATTTTCTCAGATTATGTATATTTTCATTTATTGTTTTATATACGGTGGTGCAATAGTTACACTTTACAAAATCTACAAAGCTATACACATTGTTATTTCATTTTTTAACTTTTTATTTATACAAGTGGCAAATATCTGAGATTCCTATACTTTTAATAATGTTCCCACTTTATGATACATTTTTGTACACAGAGTGAATTAATTTTGATAATGAAACACAGCACAATGAACTTTCCATAATAACTTGACTCACCACACACTGCTGTGAAATTTCCCCTTTGATAAATTATGTTACTCAACCTGAAAGTTGTGATGGTTTAGATTTTAAAAAAAGTATAGTGAAAAAAATATACATAACAAAGGTTGTGTAGATATTAGGCAAGATATTGTAAATGATAAAATTACATACAAAGATAGAGTGCTCTTAACATCATACAATAAGCTAAAAACACGATCCATTTTTATGTGCTAAATGTGATAAACTTAACCTTGAGTAAAGTTGGTGTGGAGAATAATATCGGTCATTATCTTAAAATCATCTTTCTTCGTGTTTTCCAACACACTTATGCCTAATGTATGTATACTCTTTTTGCACCATACCTTCCTCCTTTGGTGCATTTTGGTACCTTGCTTTTCGACGCGCACTCATTTTTCACTATATGGAGTGTTCTCCCAGAATCAACCCTGATGTGATAGGGGTTTGTTCCAGGCACCATCAGACTCTAACCCAACAATAGATGTCCGAAGCCTGGAAAATCAACCTGGGTACCTAATGCCCATGTTCCACCACAAGACAAAATCTCCTGATTAAGTGGTTTTGGGGATCGGATTCAGAGTCCTGGACAGTCGGTTTGAGTCTGTTTGGGATCTGTTGTGGTCTGTGTAAGTATCCAAACATGCTTGACATTTTTCATGACTGTAACCGATCCACTTTCGGCCCTACCCACAAATTCCCCAGTCTTAGACTTCCTGAGGCCTCCTCAGACCCAAATTTACACAATCCTATGTTGTCTGAGACGTCCTGTGACTCTTAAGCCCAGGACTCTTAGTCCCAGGAGGCCCGGACTTAGTCCCAGACCTCAACAAAAATCACCCATTGCCATCTAATTTGGGTGTTCCACCACACGACTAAGCTTTTTTCAAATATTTGCTTAGTCCCAAGCGTTCGGTATGGATCGGTAGTTGTCGATTCTTATTTCCCGCCGTCAACAAAATGTCCAGTCCCAGGCTTCCTCAGGCCTCCTCAGACCCAAATTTACACAGTCCTATGTTGTCCCAGGCATCCGTAGCTTAAGTCAAAGGAAGCCTGTTTGTCAGTCCCCAACTCATAACTGATCTTTGAAGTTTCATGCGTGTGAAAGGGAATCGGTTTCATTAGTCCCGGGAAGCTTCAGACCGTCTCAGGTGTCCTGGGACTAAGAAATCTGGGTCTGGGACTAAGCCCCGACTAAGAGAAGCCGATCCAAACCGGCCTCCTCAGGCCACCTGGGACCACTGAAATTTAGTCTGTGACGGTCTGAGGATGCCCCAGGAGGCCTGGGACTAAGTACCGATTAAGCACCGACTGTTTTCCGCGTGTCTAAAACCAAAGAGAGGCGGGGGGGGGGGTCTGGGACTATATAAGCGACCGCGCACACGCTTTCTGTGTTTAGACTGGTTGGCTACTGAGAGACGTGTGTCACTTACTGGTTAGGGGTTTTCAGTTTTTTTACATTTCACATTTTACTTGAGCTTAGGGCAAATTTAACAGTTAGGAGACACATTTCAGTTTTTTAACTTTTTTTGAGATATTCACTGGAGTTATGAGGAGAGAGAAAGGAGGAAAGAGAGGAAAGAAGAAGATGGATGAGAGGCAAGAGGAGAGGGAGAAGGAAGGTGGAGAGTTGGAGGAGATGACAGAGGAAAGGACAGAGGAAAGGACAGAGGAGGGTACAGAACAGAGAGAAGAAAGGATAGAGGAGAGAGAGGAAGGCTTACAAGTTACTGAGGAAGCTTGCGAAGAAGATGAGAGGTGTGAGGAAGATACAAAGTGCCACTCAGCAGCCAAGAGAGCCAGGGTTTGTGCTACATTCACTGACAGCCAAGAAATTGCCATTGTTCAGTTTGTGAAGGAGCACCCAGAGCTGTACGACAAGGAGCATGGACGTTTCCACGACAGACATAGGAAGGAGGTTCTCTGGGCAGAAATTTCTGCAGAACTGAAGCTCCAGCCCTTTGATGTCAGAAGGTGGTTTGAGTCACAGAGAACTCGCTATGGAAAGCTCTCCAAGCTACAGTCTGGCCTAGCCTCAAGGGAGATGACCAAGAGACAGTCCGGGGTCTACCAGCAGATGGGTTTCCTTAAGACCCACATCAGACGCAAGGGGGCCAACAGAAGTTCTGGGTTCAAGGCCAGTCCCAACACCAGCAGGCATGAAGAATCGCGTGGATCTACTACTGATACAGAACATCTCGAGTCCAGTGTCCTGAGGGAGAGTGCAAGTCAACCAATTACTACATCTACACCAGTTTCCACCGATTCAAAGATACTCGAGCACTTCGACCAGATGAGGACACTGATCTCAGGTTTCCTGCAGCAGAAGTCAGACAGGCAGCCCTTCTTTGACTACGTGGCATCAGAGGCTGAAAAGATGACCCAAGAGGAATTTGAGGACCTCAAGGGCAGAATTTTTAGAGATATTGAAGAAGTAAAGAACACTCATAGACGTCAGGTTCTACCCAAGAAATCAGCCACTATTACCAGGGAGTCACAGAGGGTCGGGATACTGCCAACAACCACTCAACAGGCGTCTAGTTCCACCCAGGCTGCAGAGGGCAGCAGTTCCAGCAGTTATGTCTACTATACACCCAGCCCCATTGGCTTTGGAAACCCTCCATCAGTGCTGACATTACAGGACAAGGGCAGCAGACACAACTTAAGTGGAATACTAAGCCAGCTACCAGATCTAACAACACAGATCACTGAGCAGCCTCAGTAGCAGCAACAGCAGCAGCAACAGCAGCAGCAGCAGCTCTACACCATCACCACCACAGCACCGCCTCAACAGCAGCAGCCTCCTCAGTAGCCAGCCAGTCTGGGTGGGTCTCGTACCCCCCATAGGCCCTTTTCAGGGCTGCCCAAATCTTCCAAAAACAATTATTCAGCTGCAAGTTGTTCAAATTCCCCTCCCAAAACATAACAGTTCAGTACAAATACTTATCACAAAACAACAACAACAAAAAAAAAAAGCCCAACACCCACACCACCCCAAACATGAAAGAAATAACCCATGGTAATACACATAACAAAAAAGGCCACATAGAAAAAAATAGATAAATGAACTCCCAATATGGCCAATAATCTGCTCATTTGTAGTTTAAAATCCACGGGATAGCTTTAATTCTGTAATGAAACAGTCCAACACTGACACCATCCCTAGAGATAAAAAAAAATGTTATGACATGTCCACAAACCTACAAACAGACAAACCCAATAGCAAACATAACCCCCCAACCAACAAACAGACAAACCCAATAGCAAACATAACCCCCCAACCAACAAACTGACAAACGAATTTGCAAACATAACTTCCCACAACAAACAGACAGATAAACCATACTGTAAACAGAACCACTTGGGTGGTTATTTTTTGTAAATTTCCCTGAGGTAGAATAAAAAAATTCAATTTTGAGATTTGCAATAAAGGAGAAACTTTCAGTTTCAGTTATTTCTCCAGAATAAAAACCAAATGTGAAACTAGGGTGTAGATTTCCAAACATATGCAATATTTATTCCATTTACCAAGTTATATTTGGCATGGGGTTTGTCTGTCTGTTTTTCTTTGTAGGAATTATGTTTTGCATTGGGTTTGTCTGTTTGTTCATTTGGTGAAATATGTTTAGCATTGGGTTTGTCTGTTTGTTGGTTGGGTGAATTATGTTTGGAATTGGGTTTGTCTGTTTGTTGGTTGGGTGAATTATGTTGGGCATTGGGTTTGCCTGTTTGTTGGTTGGGTAAATTATGTTGGGCATTGGGTTTGTCTGTTTGTTGATTGGGTGAATTATGTTTGGTGATGATTGGGTTATTTGGAACAAGCACAGCTGATTAATTGTTTTTGGCATATTTGGTAATCCTGAAAAGGACTGGTTATTAGTCCTGAAAAGGACTGGTTATTAGTCCTGAAAAGGACTGGTTACTGCAGTAGTAGTTATATTCTGCCATCTTGCCAGGCCACTGCTCCCTCATTATTGAAGTAGTCCTTGAGGTAATCCCTCAGTCTTTTGGCTTCTCTGGCAGGGTTTCTGTTGCGACCACCATCAGCAGCACCACCAATCAACTGACCATCACCAGGCACATCATCATCATCTTCACCACCAGGCTGTTGAGCACCATGTTGACCTTGATACCGGCTTCTCAGTATGTTGTGCAGAACCACACAGGTCATGGCCACATCCCTGACTGTTTCTGGGGGTAGTTCAACAATGGTCATCATGACTCTAAATCTTGAGACTAGGATGCCAAAAGCGTTCTCAACAACTCTCCTGCCCCTTGATATTCTGTAGTTGGCAATCCTTGCCTCTCTGGTTAACATCCTTCTGCCATAGGGTTTCATCAGCCAGGTCTTCAGGGCAAACGCATCATCTGCCAGGATGAAGTAGGGGACATCTCGACCACCCTGGGTTATAGGTGCTGGGTCAGGGAAGCCTATGCTGCCATCATCAATCTTCCTCTTCAGGTGACAGGTATTAAATATCTGGGCATCTGAGCAAGATCCAGCTGTACCCACATCCACCCATCTGAACTTGTACTGTCCATCAACCAAGGCCAACATTACTATTGAAAAGAATCCCTTATAGTTGTGGTACAGGGCTCCAGAGTTCTTAGGTTTCTTCAGAGCCACGTGCTTGCCATCAAGGGCTCCCAGGGCATGTGGAACATTCCACCTGATCCTGAATTCTGTTTCCAGTTCTTTCCACTCATCTGGAGTAGTAGGACATCTGAGATACTCTCTGGTGAACTCATCCTGGATGGCCCTGCAGACCTGTGGTAGAAAATTAGAAATGGTGGATCTGCCAACCCTGAACTGACAGGATAATGATGTGTATGACTCTCCAGTGGCCAGATATCTGATGGTGAGGGCTAACTTTTCCCCAACACTGATTGGAGCTCTGTAGTTGGTGGCCTGCCTGGCTAGACATGGTTCCAGTCTGGTCTTTATCATTTCAAAGAATTCAGGGGTCATCCTCATGATATTGGTGAATCCTGGAATGTCTGTGGCATACAGTTCAGCCATAATGTTGT
Source organism: Sabellastarte sp. h YS-2021 (assembly GCA_964017235.1). NCBI lineage: Eukaryota > Metazoa > Annelida > Polychaeta > Sabellida > Sabellidae > Sabellastarte > Sabellastarte sp. h YS-2021. The sequence continues at coordinate 151,609,023 of OZ024927.1, forward strand.
GGTAGGCCCCCCTCTCCTCTCTCTGTAGTAGCCATGGCCTGACCCACATGTTGTGCCTTCTTCTAGGTATCTGTATGGCTGGTGGTGGTGCTGCTTGTGGTGGTTGCTGTGGTTGACGTAGAAATAGCAAATACATCAACATATGTAACTGAATAAAAAATAAAAAACCTCTAATTTGTTGCTGAAGATGTCTTCCATTGAAAGCTGGCATCCTGCTGCGTTCATAGAGAAGTAATGATAATTACTTCCCAGAATTTATACATATACCCAGAAAATCCAGTTATTTTGCAAAACAAGAATTGGCCAGGACGCCTGAGGAAGCCGGGACTTAATCGGGGGGTAGTCGGTGCTTAGTCCCAGGAGGCCTGAGGCGTCCTGGGACCCAGTCGGTATGTCTACGACACAATCGTGCTTCAAACCGACCAGAAAAACGGCTTAATCGGTTCTTAGTCGCAGAACAGTTGGGGACTGTCTGGGGCCGCCTGGGGCCTCCTCAGGCTTCCTGAGGCTGATCTGAACTTAATCCCAGCTTTGATACCAATTCAGTATTCCCGCCCATTTTACCATTTTCTTCACCGACTGTCCACGATTAAGGGTCGCAGACAGGATTGGGGCTTAGTCCTTTGGTGGAACAGGGGCATTAGGAAATCTGGAGGGTTTTTTTGTCCCAGGAGGCCTGAGAAAGCCTCAGACTAGTCTGATGCCTAGTCGGTATATTCCCAACAGGATCAGGGTAGAAACCGATCACAAACGTGGCTTAATCGCCTCATAGTCAGGGAACGATTGTGACTTGTCTGAGGACGTCTGAGGCTTCCCAAGACTTCCTGAGGATGATCTGTGCTTGATCCCACACCTGGATCAAGATTCCATTTCCCTGTCCATTTTTTAGATTATTTTCACAGACTCTCAAGGATTAAGGGTCCCAGAACCAATCGGGGATTAATCCTTTGGTGGAACAGGGGCATAATAAAGGGATAGTGGGGGGAGGGGTATTTTAAAAGTTTACACCTGAGGATAGCTGAAACAGACAGATGGTATATGAAGTGAAGGATTGAATTCTCAAATGAACTTACAGCTATGTACAAATAAGTATTAAAGATATATCAACTCCTGAGACAAAACTATTGTAATGTGCCATTTCAGTGTGACAATAATTGGTTTCTATATCACAGGATAAGTATGCAATACCACAATTGTTCTGTGCTTCAGTGATATATTCTGCAATGAATGAGAGTCTGTGACAATGGCAGGTATACGTATATATAAATGTATATGACAATGTTGGGCGATATATTAAAGAAAGCTGGCATTTTGCAGCCCCGACATTATCAATTGCAAGAATTCTTCCAATTTTTGTGCCAATTCAGTATACTTAGTTCCCAAAAATCTGTATTCTAGACCTGCGCCCACATGACCTATTCTATAGATACTGTTGTTATAACACCTGTCAATGATCACAATGATCACTGAAAAAGCCGAATACATTTTATGTAGTTGAATGCCATGGTTTGAATGAGTAGAGTGTTATTGAGCAATGTCATATGGTATATAATAGCAATTTCTACAAAGTAAGTAATCAGTGAATTTAAATTAAATACTTCTGTATAATTAAAATATTGTAATTGAGAGGTTTGTATCAAAATCTATTATCTTCTCAAATATCTTAAATATTCTCTAAATTCCAAACAGCTGCTGGTAATTGATTTGAATAATTTATATGGAGTGAAATTGATATGAACACCATTTGAAGCACTGATTGCCTAGACAATGTCAAAGTTGGCGTTTTGTGTTCCATTTGACAGCTAGGGTTATTTTGTATATTGGGACAGGTCCCCAGCATTGCCTGTTGTGGGAGTGGAACCCACACAGAGGTGACAGCTTGTGATTAGATTACCAGACTTACTAACTCTCTAGACAACTGACTGATTGTCCAAGAATGGACAGATCAAAAACAAGAAAGAGATCCACTGCAAAATCAGTATCCACCACGAAGGAGATAATTATTCTACAGTCCTTATGCTTCTGTCAAACTGCTCCATTAGGAAACAACGACATTTGGAAACATAGCCGTAAGTGTTGACCTGTCTCTACACGTATAACTCAAAATCTGTAATCATTAATGATTTTGGAATTGTTCCAAAAGCCATTATAATGCTTTTAAAAAGATCAAAGGTATCATGACTCAAACCTGAAAAATACCAGTTTTTGTGTCCAACGAGTGTTACGTCCATTGTTCTCCTGTACATTATAAGGACTATGCCATCGCCATGTTATCCATATTGTAAATATGTAGTAAGTTAGCAGTAACCCTTTGTAACATGTCTATACTACTCAGAACTACATTCTTATTGTGATGACACAACTTCAATAGTAAATTTGTAGGATTGGTGAATATCATTTGTATGCTATGTTTTGGTATATTCCCACATTTGCTTCTGTCCAAGAGATTGTGTATTTAGAGGATTCTGTTGATGAAAATGTCTTATAAGTTGTGATAACATTAACCACACACAAACCACTGGAAATTTCACTATCTAGAGTACAAGTTACAATTTCATCAGTTTACTGGCTGTTGTAATTTTTGCAGTCCATGTAGAGGAAAATCAGTCAATTATGTGTGTCTTTCCGATAACAGCTACATTTCCATACAACAAAATGTACATAAACACAATAGTCATTTTTGTCAAAAGTACTTGTGATTTTTTTTTTTGGCAATATGGAACAGCATCTCATTTCTGTTATTATTCAGATTATGGCAGATTGCCTGCCTTCTTAATACCCTTTATGTCAGTCCACATTTCAGTTTCTACACTTCTTTGCTAAAATCCTGTGTTAATGGAACATCCAACTTCTTTGACGTGTGATTTTTGGTCCGTTGAGATGGTTTGTATCCTCTTGTCTGTACAATGTCATCTGCATTTCTGTGTCAGTTCTTTCAGGTTCCTTGGCATTCTGTCAGACAAACACATTATATCATAATATGTATAGTTTAAGTTATTTAAAATATTTTTATTTACATGTATTTGTGATGTGAAGACAATATCCATTGTTTATGTCATGATAGCAGTCGTTTTGGTAAAAATTTTGTATTTAAGACAATCCGGTGTAACATGAGATAATGACTCCCCTTAATTTTGACTCCCCTCCTTTGATCTTTTGGGTGTCAGTATTTTGCAAACAACATTTTATCACACCAGATACCTAAGAATAAGAACAGTGAAAATATTAAATACTGCATATGATTGTTGCACCTTAGAGTCTGCTTTAATTCAGAGATTAAACGCTATAAAAATCCAGTACTGAACAGATTTTTTACTGGTCCTTCTGTTTATACACCATGTGTACAAACAAGGGAGGAATGTGAAGTCAGATTAATTTTATATTTCATTAAGTAATAAGAAGATGTGAGCATTATTTTAAAAAACTTTCAATGCTGGTTATACACATTCTGAGAAATTAATTTCTCTTGTTACCGAGGTTTGTAATTTCTTATAATTACACACATGAACAAATTAACATCTCTAATTTGCAAACCAGGTGTCAGATTTTGGAAGCTACATGTACATGTATACAAGGGGTAAGCACGTACTGAGACAGTCTTACTTTGTGCTGGAATAAAGCATTGTGGACAAGCGACCACCCCTAGTGATAAGCTTTGGCAAACTTTCTAATATGTGTGAAATGACTGACTTGAGTGAATGTCCATGATTCAGGCGTGAAACATATACTAATGCCATTAAATTGGCCACAAAACCAACCAACCTTTAATTTCTTCTTTGCTTTCCTTCTGATGAATACATATTCCAAGACGGCAGCCAAAATAGATAAAGCTGTGCCGACTGCCAGAACAAGGAACACCCCAGCGACATTGAGGAAATTCAGTTCCTTTCTGGTTCCTGTGGATGTCTCTTTAAACATGTCACACTTGCTGTTTGACCACCATCTGTATTAAAACAAAGAAAACCTCTTTTCCATGTGTATGTCTTTTACAGATCTTGAGGCTCAGAATGTATATATTTTAAATTATCCTCCCCCCCCCCATGATTTCCCATTGTGGTCTTGTTTATAGATGTAGCATTAAGTGCAAAAATTGTAAACATTCCAGATTTGGAAGTTGCTATTAATGTTTAAAAATGGGTAAGACATTTGGTATGCAAACCTGAAATGTTGCAGAGGTTAAAAATGAGGATCATATTTTTGCCACTTTTAGTCAGGCATCAGGATGCCTGTGTTGTATATTTCATGTTTAAACAACATAAAATGTACTATAGTAGCTACGACTTAAGAACTATGTAGAGCTACAATGATAAAAGTAGAGCTATGTGTCATCCTTCTACACTTTTCATCTATACACAATTTTATACATCATACATACCATTGTCTTCAACTTATTACCATAATATAGGTGTATATATCCAATTAAGTTAAAAATATTTATTAGAGTAAATAATGTTCATGTCATATATAGCTGTGAGATCACACAGAGCTTCAACTTTTAAACAATTCTAACAATACTTTTGAAATGTGACTTAACATTAACTTGAATTTTTATGAAGACATTATTTGCTAAAAATTGATATGCACACAACTTACTTGCTTTGTAATTCCTGAATCAATCCTTGCTCATTTATGTGTAGAATCATCATTGTTAGTTTATCCCTGTAGGAGGCTCCTAAGGGCACTCCGATCCCGTACCCCTTTTGGTCAAACGGTTCCCCGACGGTCATAACGTCACAGTTTTGCATTGTGATATATTTATTTACTGGGGCATCCCATACAAAAGCATATTCTCCTGCTTTCACCCTCTCTAACCCCACACTAGAATTATCCACCAGACCGTGGGTGAATTCTATAAACCTCCACATCTTTTGGAAAATATCCAGCTTAGAATTCCTGAAGAATGACTCCGCATTGGAATTGGCCACTGTTCCATACTTAATCTTGCTTTGTCCCACTAAATCTGAAAGTGACCTCACAGGGCTCTCTATCTTGGTCACAGTCAAAAATGCTGCCAGGTTAGCTGTGTAAGAAGATATCAAAATAAGAGAGAAGAACCACCATGATCCTGCCAGTAACCTTCCAGATATGGTCCTCGGGATGACCTCAGTACCTGCCCCAACAAGTGAACCGTAGATGAACCAGATGCTTTCACGAAGGTTGAACTGGTAATTGGGGTCATTCGAATTGGGTGAGATGCGGTCCATAAAGTAGAGCAAGACTCCAAGGACAATCAGAGAAGATATGATGAGAAACCAGACTTCGTGAGACAATGGCCATAAGAACTGAAAGATGGAACTCTTCTCACGTGGCTTCTTGATCAGAAGGTTGTAGCTCCTCTGCATGAATGGCTTGGTGAAATCCACTACTTCTTCACGCTCAGATGTAATGGAGATGGATCCCAGACACATGTCAGCATGCTGTTTAGATAGATCATAGGTGCCATTTAGTAAAAATAATAGTACTTGTAGAACACAAATTTCTGCTATGATGTGTTATCAGTTGTAAAATTCACAAAATCCTACTTCCATATTAGCTTTTAATTAAACCATATGACAGGCTGCAAATTTCAAAGTTGTCAGAACCTTTAAACAACCATGTGAATTGACTAATAAATATATGAACAACTAAACCAATATTTGCTGAAACATGTTCTTTGTAGAAAAAATGGAATATAGTGGGACAGTTTGTGTCCAACTCAGCAAAATCTTTTCCTATTGTCAAGTTCAAATGAAACTAAAACATACAAGTTATATTTTTCAAAGATAGAACAGTTCCTAATAGGTACCATGTTTAGGTTATATGCTAATATTAAAAGCCGAAATAGAAAGGCCTGTACATGCCAACAATAATTCAAGTTTAGCATTATTATGTCCAGTTTTAGTTGTCAAGCTGATAATTTAATGTCACATTCGCATTGTTGTATATTTACTCCAAACTCACCCCCTGTATGAGCTGATTAATCATTCCATTCCATTCTCCCTTTTCATTTTTGGAGCCAAAATTCTTGTCTGGGACTTCATAGAGTTCGTAATTGAATGGAATCTCTTCTTCACGGAACTTCATGGCGATCGCCTCAATCATCTCAATGAGAAATCCCTGGAACTTGGCATTTCCTTTCTTCTTTTCATGATCCTTGGCATACATCACAAAGGGTGGGTCCTAAATACCAAATAAAATTCAAATAGTTGCAAATGTTATTAAACACATCTAAACATGTCATTTTGGTATTATAAAGGGGTTGTCCACATATCCAAATGTGAGTTGAGAATAACAACAGCAGTGATGCAGCAACATAAATTCAAGTACTAGTACTACATCTTGTTTCCACAAATATTTTTGTCCTTTATAATTTGGTGATATATTTTATTGCATTATGACTTGAGTTATGGCATATGTTCTCTCATTTAAGTTGTCACTTATTTCCATCTGGGAAGGCTACACTGAAGAACAGGTTTTGGATGTAAGTCCCTGACCATATAGATTCAGGTTTAAGTCTTATTTTTTTTGGTCGCAGTTAAGTTTTAGCTTTAGTTGAGATTCATGAAAGAACTTAAGACCAAACTTAGCTAAGTCCCACATGAAATATGCCTAAATTAAATTAAAATGCAGTCAAAATGTCCAACCAAATTTAAGTATAAAAACGTCATCACATGTATAAGAGATGCATAAACCCAACCTTATACGGTTTACAAATATGTATTGATTGTACACTGGAATATTCTTCAACATTGGATTCACAAAAAAAAAACATTGTGTCTGATCAACTTTTCTGAACTAAATCTATTTAATCTTAGCAAAGATTGATTTTTTTCAAATTTTTTGGGTAACAAATATTTTAGGTTATGATTAAAGCATATTTAAGACATTAAGGCATAATGAATCAAATATGAGGCCAATACATAAAAAGGTAAATAAGTTTGAAACTCTCCTTTAAGTCCTAGATAAAAGTTAAGCCAAAACATAAGTACAATAAAGGAGGATCAGCTCTAGCATGAACCCCAAAACAAATTTTTGGATTTATTATGTCTGACACAAAAAAATCTTAATTTGAGAGAAAATTCCTAGATGTAAGCTCACAAATGAAATTAAGAACTTGAGTGAATCAGCACCAGAAGCATCATTCTACATACAAATCAGATAAACAGATGCATTGTGTTGAATTATATTATGCCTAAATTAAATTAAAATGCAGTCAAAATGTCCAACCAAATTTAAGCATAAAAACGTCATCACATGTATAAGAGATGCATAAACCCAACCTTATACGGTTTACAAATATGTATTGATTGTACACTGGAATATTCTTCAACATTGGATTCACAAAAAAAAACATTGTGTCTGATCAACTTTTCTGAACTAAATCTATTTAATCTTAGCAAAGATTGATTTTTTTCAAATTTTTTGGGTAACAAATATTTTAGGTTATGATTAAAGCATATTTAAGACATTAAGGCATAATGAATCAAATATGAGGCCAATACATAAAAAGGTAAATAAGTTTGAAACTCTCCTTTAAGTCCTAGATAAAAGTTAAGCCAAAACATAAGTACAATAAAGGGGGATCAGCTCTAGCATGAACCCCAAAACAAATTTTTGGATTTATTATGTCTGACACAAAAAAATCTTAATTTGAGAGAAAATTCCTAGATGTAAGCTCACAAATGAAATTAAGAACTTGAGTGAATCAGCACCAGAAGCATCATTCTACATACAAATCAGATAAACAGATGCATTGTGTTGAATTATAAATCAGACAAAATAGAATTGCTTTTTGCTTATAGATACATACATAACCAGGGGTGTGAAATGCAAGCAGTCCCTGAGAGGACGAAGCCTCCTTAAGATAAAGGTCACCTTAAATTTAAGGATTTCCTTGAATTTCTCCCTCCTTTAAAAAATCTCAGTTTCACAAAGCTTCCTTCCTTAAAGGAGACCTTGAAAACTCCCTTAAATTTAAAGGAAGCTAAGGACCTACCTTAAATTTAAGGAAGTGTCCTTCAAGGAATGTTTATTAACTTTAATGAACATTTTAAGGTGAATCCGCCTAAATATATAGAACTTGAAACATTATTGTCAAACTACATCCACAAATAATGTTTTGCTCTTTATTTCATAAAATTTGGTTGCTTAATTCTTGAAAAATTGATGTTCAAATTTTTGAGGTGAGAAACATATTCATGGAGTTTCCTTGAACATAAAGGGCCCCTCCGTTACTTTGGGTAAAAATTGTCATGTGACCTACTGTATTAATTTGCAAAATATATTTACAACCAATCTGCATTTTACAAAATTTAGTAAAATATAGTAAAATATAGATTTACTGACTTTACTGATCTTTAACAGTGTTACAATAAGGACATTGCCTCCATGAGGTAATTTAGGTACAAAATAAGTGCACAAGTACACATGTACTAACAGTGAAAGAAAAACATTGGTGTGGTTATAGGTTTTGGAAACAACTCCCAAAAGAAATAAAAATGCAAATAATGTATCTGAAAATTAAAATGTACCTAATGTGCCAAGTTTAAAATGGTTAGAATGCTAAAATGCAATGGAGGGGAAATTCCAAGCAGTGTGGTTATACAGAAAATCTCCCTTCCTTTGCTTTAGGGAAAATCTTTGGTAAGGTGGAGTAAAGGAGGCTTTGTGAAACAGGATTTAAGGGAAGCCTTGCCAAAGGTTAAAAATCCCCCTTCCTTTACTCAAGGAAGGACAAGAGAAAGGAAGCTTCGTGAAACTGGCCCCAGATATTGAAGAAAATCCCTAAAAGTATTCTGGAGTCCCAATGATGATCTGGATCATCTCTGATGAGGGCTGGGCCAAAAGTTGACTTCACCTTGTGTGGAAATATGACCTCTATCTCACATATACTTTTATGAGGGGTCAAACAATCAAATTGGTGTGGCTGCAATACAGCTGATGGCCAATGTCTGAAATAATGTTAACTGAGATTGTCTGATATAACGTCATTTTACTTAAAGTTGTTTCAGTTTTATTGTGACGTGACTGCAATAGTCCAAGTCACTATGTATCTGCCCATACCTGGGCTGGGATTCACAAAAGGCCTTAAATCTTAGACAAAATTTAGCTAAGACCAGTCTTAAGTTTAAGACTTTTGTCTTAGCTGAGATTTTATCTTAATTTGGGATTCACAAAAAGTGCTTAATAAAATCTTAGCTGAGACAAAATTTATACAAAAAGTCTTAACTATTTTGAATCCAAATTAAAAAAATTTAGTAAAACAAAAATATTTTTCACCAATAAATACAACAAACATGCTGTTCAAAATTATAAAACAGATTTGTTACTTTCTTTTTGTAAAATTATGTAAAAAGAGTACATGGGTTAGCATGAAGTGGGTCGATTTTTCAGGTGTTTTTTGTGCTATGAAAAAAGTAGATTAGCTAGAAACATTATGTTTGGCAGATATACAGAAGAAAGTGATAGCAGCAATATTATGTAAAAATGGTTCATAACTCGCTTCTTTCAATTGTAAAATTGTACAAAATCTTTGAAAAATATCGGCACCAAAAATTCATGAAGTGGGTCGATTTTTTAGCCAAAAATACTTCTCCCATATTCATATTTTGAGCAAATCAAGGTGTTTCTTTGATTTATAATATTTAAAAGTTCACAAAAATGTTTAGAAGAAAGAAAATAGCAATTAACTCATGATCAATAGAATTGGTTTGTGAATGGGTCATGATGTAATTGCAGTCAGGATTTTCCCTCCCATGAGAAGGCCAATAAAATTCATTTTAATAATTTAAATTATTAAATTTAACAGACATCAAAACATAGAAATTTGATCTTTTGTAATGTAACTATGTACTATCAAACCTTTTACAAAAAGTTTATGATACAGGGATACAGTATACTGTTATTTTAGTAGAAATTTTAGAAAAATCGACCCACTTCATGAATCAACCCACTTCATGCTAACCCATGTAGTGTTTGTGTTTTATTGTGAGGCAGCCATTTTTATGACAATATTTTTACCACAAGAAGGTAAAATGTGGAAATTTATAGGTGATTAAATGATGTAAATTTCTGTTACAAAGCACATAAATTACTTTTATAGGAAGTATAGATCCCCATAGTATATATGTTGTTGGCATAACAAAGGGTAAAATGTAAATATATGCAGTGGAATATTTTAAAAATGACTTAAGTCTGCCTGCAGTAGTCTTAAAGTTGTCACAAAATCTAAGACAAATTTTTGTCTATGACTTTTTGTGAATCCCACTCTCCTAACCCAGTACTGCTTAACTTCAGTGATCCGATGGGAACTGGTAAAGTTATACCATCTCGGTAGATACCTTTACTTGTAAAGATACATGCTTACATTGAGAAGTGCAAGCATATCAGTACACATTACTCTAGACAATGCTAAACATCTCACCAGAATTGTAACCACTTTCAGAAGGTCTTTATAAAATGGGTTGTTGTTATTTAGTCTGTGGGTTTTGTTGACCCGAGGCATCTGCAATCTGTAGTCTGGTGGGAGATAGGAGTGCCAAGTGCCCACCTGCAAAAAGTATAAATGTTTAACATAAAAAATTCTAATCATATGATCACCAACACTAAAAATATTTCAAAAAACTTGTACCATGGACCTAAATTCGCAACTTTTGGTAACTGGTTCATGGCAAGGAATGGTAAAAAGTTATGGAGGTTATGAAGAGTGAGTGACATTGGAAGAGTCTCTTCAGTGAATGTCCACATTTGTAACCAGTGTTGAAGGTTATAAAAATATTCTTAACATTTGTATCAGAATTTATGATTGTATCTTTTTTCTTCTCCGCAATAAGATAACATAGATAACATAGGGTTATTTTAGCATGTGCAATTAATGGCAAAATATGAAAACTACCTTACAGTGCAAAGTGACCTCACTGCAGAAAGTAAAAAAAAAATGTTCCCTTTTTTAGCGTAAAACCCCAATTCTACCTCAAAAGAATGACCAATAATTAGTGGAGTTGTCTTTTATGGCTCACTTGACGTTGAGAGGTAATAGAAGTGAAAGTTCTAGGTCTTTTGTATTCCACGCGAGTGGACACTTTTACCACTCAATGGTCCATTTGAATGGCCCAATCTATTTCTGTAGCAACTGGGATAGAATAAGATGCTAAATAGCCTTTCCTTGAATAAAGAAAAAATAATTCTATAAAAATATTGGCACATAACATTGGAATAATTACTGTTTAAGATGTAACCACACAAAACTTACATAACCACACAGAGGAGAATTTAACCGCACTGTATATTTTATAACCACATAGAGGATTTTATCACACATAAACTTTCATAACCAGGGGTGGTATTCACTAACATGGATCAGTAAAGATCAGGGTTGGTATTCATAAAAGGGATCAAGCTCAAGCTGAGCCAAAAATCAGCTCAACTTTACATCTGTGTATACTAAACTTGAACTGATTTTAGTTTAAAAAATGACGACTGAGTGGTTATAAAGGATTTTAAAATGAATAGCAATATTAGGACCACAAAGGTGAACTCTAAAGCCACAACATATTTAAACATTATAAATTCTATTATGAGACACAGTTTAACCACAAAAGACAGGCTGTTTATCCATTTCATTTTGCAAGGGGATTATTATCAGAACAGCCACAATGAACCATAATTTAGCCATAGAAGTTATGCAGATTTCACCAATGATGTATTTCCTGAATTATTCAATCAGATTCACTAACACAGCTGTGTCATATTGGAATGGGACATAACTGCACTGGAGTATTTACAAACACAAGTAATGATGGTGTTAGAAACGTTGTCAAAACTATCGTGTCTATAACTCTCAGATTTCAACTGTTTCCCTAGCACTAATTGATATATCTTGGCGTTAGACCAACCCAAACATAACCTGGGCAGGTTAAATCAAGCATTCACTGGATATTTGAAGTTCCATTGGTTGGACATTCTTGCTGAACTACTAAAAGTGAGTCATGGAAAGGCTACTGATCTGAGCAATTCACTATCTGTGTGGTACTACCAGAACCTTTTGAAGGACATGTCAAATAGAGTCTGGCTTGGGTGAGTTGTTTGCACATAGCATATGCTTTTTCCTACTGACTCACTGTTCTCAGTACTTTGTAACAGATAAAAACTGTGGCAACTAGAGTCATTGCTTAAAAACCTGTTTATCCAGCAAATTGATCAAATGTGACCAGCTTAGCAAATCAGCCAGCCATTAGCAGTGTATAGATGTCTTGATACCGAATCAGCGATAACTGTTAATTTGTAGGAAAAAGGTGCATTTTAAAAATCACCTGGTGCTTGTGGCACAAAAATTTGCGCCAACTATTTGTACAAGTACAGGGATTCAAGGGCATTCTGCTTAATATCAGTATTTGATTTATTATTTCCTATTTGCACTTAGTTGCAACAGAAAGAAATCTGTGCTGGTTCAGCCAGGGACATGCTTTCAGTTCAGTTACATAAGAATATGTGTCATTTCCACCACCATCAAGACCCTAGATCTCTGAATGCACTTTAACCCAGTATCGTTATTCATGTAACTTAAATGTGTAATTTGAAAAAAGAAAATCTTTCAAAATATTGTGTAACCTCTCATAAAAAAGGTAGAGATTTTAATAATCTAGTTGAAGTCCCTGAAGTTTTCATAAATATTTGTTTCAAGCAGCATTTAGTGAAAAGGACTGTCAATAATTACACTAGGTGTTCCAGATAACATAGGTTAAGTAATTAAGTATTCAGTATTTTATAGCTTTCATTTAATGAAGAGTGATCAGTAATCTAGGTCTGACTCAAAGTTAACTTTCCTTCCAGGATGCTAGGACCAGGAAAAAACATGAAAACTTGTATACACTGCAAATTCAAACTCTCCCTGAGAGAGTAAAATTGGTTTTGTGAAAGAAGTCCTTCATACTATTAGGCTAATGATCACATCGCATGAATATCATTCAACAACTTTTATACCTCTTTTAAATTAAGAGACACTGAAGTCTTTTTTTAATGATGAGAGACATCTGTACTTTTATTTGCCTGGCAAACTTAGCCGAAATTTTCCTGAGCAAGAACTACAGTGATTACCTGGTGTGACCATGAAGCTTCACATTACTGTATAAAGACAGAATTACTTTGAAGTAGTTTGGCTAATTTTCAGAGTTTTGTGGTGCCAAAGGTATAGTCCCGCACACACAATGGAGTCCATATGGTACTAACACTTCTGCTGCTGTCCTTCCTGAATGTTCCTAGCCAGTAAACATTTGAAATGTTTTAAAATGGTTTAAATGTTTACAAACGTTCTTAAAACCTATTTAAACTCTATTTTATGGTTTTCTGAACGTTTCCAAGTAAAATTTTAGGCCGTAATGTTTTAAACAGTTTTATAAACATTCTATATAAAAACGTTTTTACTGAAAACGTTTATTAAATGTTTATAAAATAACTAAAAAAGCTAGGTTTGACTGGAAAAGTTTTTTAAACATTTATAAAATAGCTAAAGAAATGAAGGTTATGCTAGAAATGTTTTTCAAACATTCATCATGGATGGTTAACAGTATACATAAAATGTTTAAAAAACATTATTGATCAAATGTTTTTAAAACATTCTATCAAAAACCTTTTGAAACCCATATTTTCAGAATGCTTATTAAACTGTCACCTTCAAACATGTCCAAACAAAGATGGCTGTGAGCAATAATACAGGATTTTAGAGGACTTCGTCAAAAATTGTCCCACATGCAATCCCTAAAAGTAAGAATTGAATGGGGACACAATTTTTAAGCCACTGTCTTACAATTTTAGACATAAAAATAATATTTTCATTAGTGAGCAACCTTAAAAATATTTTAAATTTGACCTCTGACCCCATTATCATTGAGACATATTTATATTCATTTGTAACAATTTTTTTCTAGCATTTGTCATTGAACATTTGATAAAAGGTATAGGTATAAAACGTTTTGAAAATATTCTATTATAAATGGTTTTCGTACCCATTATATTTTACCCTTCACCAAATGTTTCCCTTCAAATGTTTGTGAAACTAAAAAATGTTTAATAGGTTATTACTAAAATAATAATAACAATTGTTAAACATATCCATAGTTACAGGCACAAGTGAGTATAAAAATTTCAATTTTTAATTTTGCGATTTCTCAGTCATTTTAGCATAGATTTTAATGCAATAACAATAACAAGTAAAATACCATTCTGATGATGTATATAACATATCTACATAGCTTATAGAGCTAGTTAAATATTAATAAAAATTTGAGGCTTGTTTATGCATTTATAACATTTATAAATTATCCCTGGTAAGGGTCGCCGGTGTAGCGCCAGATTTTACACCCCACATAAAATGCATGGGGGTGTAATATATGACAAGTTCACTTGCTATATTTTACACCCCCTGCTATATTCTACACCCCCTTGCCATATTTTACACCCCTTGGTGGATTTTTTTACAGTTGCTATATTTATGAAATAAGTGAAGTTCAACAGCTACAAACATCCATAAATTAAGCATTAAAACTCAAAGACACTAATTCCTTTGCTTACAAATTGTTAAATGTTTTTAAAATATTTGCTGTCCCATCTAAATAATAATAGATCTACATTTTAAAAATATCTGATTGCACATCTAAATAATAATAGCTAATTATTATCCAGTGACTTTTCAGTTTAATTCACAAATGTGTAAGATTAATAAACTGAATGAAATAAAATATATCTAGTGTTAATACAGTGGGACAAAATCAGTTCTATATATTTTCCTTTGATACAAAAGGCCAAACCATTGTTGTTGATTTGTATTCACTAGGCTAGTCCCAAATTGAAATTATCCCCATTGTTGTCTCAAGTCACCACAGCCCTTTGATTAGAATCTTGCCAATAGACCTGCAACTATGTGCAAGGCTTTAAGCTAACTGTGGCTTCTCACCTGGGGTTCCTGTTTTGTGTACTGTTAGTGTTTTCATTGATTGACTTCAAAGAGACTAACATTGCTAGGTAAGACATAAGTTATTGTTCCATGATTAATGAGTGATTAGTTAATGAGATAATCTATGCATTGTCTCTTATGGTTGGATTTATATCACATAATGAACTAAATGGGTCCATCTGTTAAAGGAGAAGCTAGAAATCAGATAGGATTTCTTATTTGTCATCCTGTTTGGATGTGGCTTTTTTCTGTGTTACTGTAATTTCATTTTAGCTGTGGCTTCTCCTGGGTTATGTTACCAGGATTACCAGATGGGACATGAACAAGCAAAAATGACATATGAACATAAATTAATTGAACTATTGTAATATATGAGTAATTCCCATGAATAGTGAAATGTATTTTATGATATCTGAGCATATTGAATGTTAACTGTATGTCACAGTATTTTATTAACAATGGTATTTTAAAATTTTCTATGTAATAATAATAGTAAAAATAAAATTCTTCAAGAATGCTTTTTACTCTAAATATAATATAAACCATACAAGTTTGTGTAAAAAATGAAAGGAATTTATGTAACATTATCATGGAGGAGTTGTATCTCCCAAGAACAGCTTAAAAGGGATTTTTCAATAATACCCATAAATCCTGTTAGCTTGGCTAGTGACTCAACCACAAGTGAAACAAATCAAGTTCAAAAGAATGCTAAAACAAAAGGCAAATCTAAGACTAATGCATTTACCAAGTCAAATATACATAGCCAAACAAATCAACGTAAGAGTCAAAATATAATGGAGTTTCTGTCACATCCCAGAAGTAAAACAAATCAAGTTCTAAGCAGTGGTTAGACAATAGACAATTTACAAACTCAATTGCAATCCAAAAAATAAAGGGTTTGCTCCTAATCCCCCATTGATTTGCTCTGTATGGACTGGTAGGGGGTGTAACTTTTGATGGGGGTGTAAAATATGGCAGCTATATTTTACACCCCCTTAATCCCCCATTGTTAGGGGTGTAAAATATGATTGCCATATAATGTACCCCCTAAAAGATCAAAGAAAGGGTGTAAAATATGGCAGGGGTGTAAAATATGGCGTTACACCGGGAATACAAAAAAATATTGCCCAGTCTGTATATCCTAATAGTTAGGCCAAATATGTTGCGCAGTGGATAATGACTTCCAATAACCAGCTCATATGTTTCAATACAAAGATTTTAATAAGCGAAACATGTAGCACTTTTAACCTCGGGCCAGTTTCACAAAGCCTCCTTAAGATAAAGGTCACCTTAACTTCAAAGATTTCCTTGAATTTCTCCCTCCTTTAAAAAATGTCAGTTTCACTAAGCCTTCTTCCTTAAATTAGACCTTGAAAACCCCCTTAAATTTCAAGGAAGCTAAAGACCTGCCTTAAATTTCAGGAAGTGTCCTACAAGAAATGTTTAATAACTTTAAAGAACATATGTTTCCTCCTTATGTTTCATGGAAGACCTTTGGTAAGGTGGGTTAAAGGAGGCTTTGTGAAACTGAATTTTAAGGTGGCCTTCCGAAAGAATAAACATGACCAGGAGGTCCTTTCCAAAGGGTTTCTCGTCTCCCACCTCTGAGATTGGAGTTCGATTCCCAGCCCGACCTCAGTGGGAAAGCTGGTAGTTGCTTGTCATTGGTCAGCAGTTTACAGTATAGAACCTGGACCAACTATATGTACTGGTCTCCTCTGCCATAAAACTACCCCTTATGATATGACCTATACAATGTGTTGAAAGTGACGTTAAAACACAAATAAACAAATACTACCCAGATATAAGGTCTCTTTTAGGTGGCCATTAGGACAATGTCGCCAAGGCAAAAGCAAAAACATACAGATGTGACTGTAAGGAGACGGATATGAGTTGGACATTAACTGCTCACCTTTTCCAGTCCTTCCTGAGCCAGTGAGAGTGTGGTAAGGTGAACATGAGGTACTTGGTAACTGATGTTATACTGTGTGATGTCTGGAACAGCTCTGCTACCCTGGTGACAAAACAGGTCAATAACAAAGAAAAATAAATATGTATGCCATACTCCTGATGTTTGGGCAGTGGTTTATTAGATATTCTATCCTCCGAAAGTTTCAAAATTACTTGCTTTACTAGTAATTACTTTCCATAATTACTTTACCATTCATAACACTTTTAAGTTTACAGCTTAAGTCCTTTTATCCAAGAATTAGCAAATTCTGTCCATTTGCTTCCATTCTCCTAGTCTAAACTCTCTTACCTAGAATTATTATTACTGAAATGACATCTCTGATTAATAAGGATAAAATCTTTAACACATTGTTACTCGTACTACCCACTTACTTGTAATGACACATAGTAATGACACATTCAACCATGACATAGTAACATTGCCTATGGGCAAGCATGGTTTTGCCATGGCTACACCAGTGGAATGAAACAGCCTTAATGTCAGATTCCAGCAGATCGTTTCAAGCTTTAGAAGCCAACTCAAATTTTTCCTGTTTACACTAGCACACCCACCGCATGGTGGGTGCTTACTGAGTTATGACTTTGCTCAGTTTTAGGACTGTCCTCTTTTGATATTCATCACATTACAGGATGCTAATCAATTTTACACTATAGAAATGTTTTCTATACACTATAGAAATGTTTTCTATTATTATTGTTATTATTATGATTAGCTTGTGATGACATATAATTCATAACCATAATAGATTTAATTAATCATTAGTGCTGAATCACAAAATAATCATTATATCATATAATATTTATCGGAATGAATGTTTTATAAAAAAAATATACTAAATGTATTCCGACTTAGGATTTCTTTTTCTCAAAGGATTTAAAGTTAATTATCTTGTATTGGGCTTTGAATATTTTAACGTAATCTGGAATAACTACATGAAGATAAGTGAATGTAAACATGTACACTATACTTTCAGTTATCTTACTGTTAGCAAATTTAACAAATGATCAAATGGCTGTCGTCCTCAAGGTTATGGGTTTGAATCCAGTTTAAATCACTGATGGCACACTGAAGTGTAATATATGCATGCTATAAATAAAGTTTATGATTTAATTTTTCTTTAAATAAGAAACTTATCAGTATAAAGTTCAGTAAAAGATATAGTAAATAATATTTATACATATCTAATAAAGATCGGAAAGTTATTCAGTTGTTACATTGTCTACTCTTTATAGAACGTTGATTTCATGTATGTGTTAAAAAAGAATAAAACTTCTAACCCATCAGTTCTAACCCATAAGATTCTTGGCCTGGGCTTGACTTCTGGAAAGCTTTTAATTTTTTAAAAAATGCCAATAATTCCTTGAGCCTTAAGAAATGAGCTTTTCAGAATGCATATAACAATATGTAAGTAAATAACAACATACTTAAAGAGCCAGAGCTTACTAAACTACTGGATCTGGAAAACTTTAACTTATTTTAACCCCAGACCCCAATATACCTCTCATTACTTTGCTTCTAAGATTTATCTTGTAGCTTCACTGGTAAAAGTCAGTGAGGTTCTTTCAATATCAGACCACAAAGATAACATAATCATCAATCTTTTAGCTGTTTGTTTTGTTCTTACAATACCCTAACAAGGTATTTACCAACTCTTCTAAATGAGATGTTATATTTTGACATTTCACAGACTGTTACTCCCTACAAGTTAAATTCACTCAGGAAGTTACAGGAACCAAATTCAGTAGTGCCTGGTAATGTAAAACACTGTACCATTCTAGCCTACATCATCGTGGCATGTTTTGAGTAGAATAACACTGTAAATAACTGTATCTGTATTTTTTGTTAATCTCTGTAAGAGAGATGGATTGTCAACTCTACAATAGGAGGATTGATCTTCACATTTTTTTCAGTATTGACACAACACTTTTATTTCCACCACTTTCTACTTTTTACCTGGTCTGTTTTTTCCACTTTCTATTCTTCTTGTGATATTTGCTCCGATTTGTGTTGTTTGCAATATACAAAGAGTTACTATACTACTTAATGGTAGCGAGAAAAAGGTTTAAGTTTTGTATCATTCTCTCGTGATTTATTTATTTATTGAGGTGAATACTGTCTCTCTCAGAAACTATGATGTCCATGGACCCGTTGTGTACCCATACACTACTTTACTTGATACTTCTATTTGTATACATTATACCACATATATACTTAAACACATATAACAATATATATTGTGTACTTACATTTCAAATATATTTACACAAATATATGACTATTATGTACATATAAATAAATACCAATTGTAAAAGGTTGGTCTCGTATTGTGGTCTATGTGATGGTTTGGTTTCGGTAAAAAAATAATTATAATATACTGAATGAGTATAAATTTTCATCAAGTAATAAATCAAGGCATTTTAACCCATGAGCTTGGATAGTGCAATATTGAGTAAATTAATTAATGTGAAATATCGTACTTGGAATTCTAAAGAGTATACTCTTAATTCCAAATACATATTCAAGATTCTAATTTAGAATTCCAAAAAAGCCTATTTAGACATTCTGAGTATGTACTTCGAATTCCAAATATTCCATTTCAAATTTTGAATGTGAAAGATGGTTCCAGACTTTTTTAACAACGTGATTGTTAAACCAAATGAATTCTAGTGAATTTCTTAGATTTAAAAATTAGCGATATTTTCTTCCAGCTAAAATTTCAAGTTATACGGTAAACTCTAAGAATGCTCAAAGCATTAGATAAGCTTATCATCGATTTACAAATACTTCCCTAGAACTTCCTAAAACAGAAAGTTATATCATTTTCTGTACTTACATTAAATGGACTGTATATATAGGGTTGGATTTCCGTTCCTTTGATGTCGTGGATACATCCAGCCTCTAGGGTCTTCAGACAAGACCATTTTCCAGTCTTCATAAAACTCTCAGCTGAATCCAATGCAGTTTCCAGTGACTTCCGAGAGACTATCCTGTCAAGGAAACCCTCTGTTGGTGGAAATCCCACTGGATCATCAGTGACGTCATAACGTAATTCTAATGTGGTAAGATTAACCTCTGTCAATTGATAACTAGTGTAGTCCACTTCATAAGGATTCTGTAAATAATAATAATATCTAAACAATATTTGCAGATCACAGACCTCAACCACATTTCCAATTAAGTCAATATTTTTTGTATCAAGTATATGATGCCGATCTTAAAAAGTAACCTCTTCAACACCTCCAAATTTTATCAAAACCTGTCCATAACTTTTTGAGTTATTTTGCAAACATACGAACAGACACATGTAAGCTGTTAATGACATAACCAAAACTGTATGTTTTACAAATATATTGATTTTGTATGTTTTACAAATATATTGATTTTTAAAGATTTAAGAAAAATGAAACAATTCATCTGTAACTTACCAAAGTCACAACAATCCAAGTGTATTTATATGACAGCATACTTAGTCTCAAAGCCTAAAATAAAGAGAAGTCATAAATGCATTATATTTAATTAACATATTGTTAAGCCATACAGAGTCATAAACACATTAGGTAACCTGTGAGCATCATGATGCAATCTAGTACTGAGTTGACTTTAGTGTAAAATAGGCACTAGGGACAGTACTGAATGTGACACAAGCTAGTTTTTATCTAACATAGTTTATGTAGTATTTTTCACACTGGAAGGACCCTTGGGAAATTTATCTATATGACCATTTGCATTCCAATCCGTCTGTTTTGGCAGACAGTGATATATGGTTACTATATAATGTTTGACAAATTGTCTGTACAGTTGTAATAAAAATAACAAATATTATTTATGTAATACAGCTACATTTATATGGTATTTCAATTTTTCTGTTTTTGCTGTCTGGATAAATAAACATTTTACATTACACAGGATACCTTAAACGTTACAATTTTTCAATCTTTATTTTTCTCTGTAGGCATTACATTTATTCAGCTTGTTATTACAAGTAAGTTGATATTTATACAAGTGTGCTGTGATACCAACAGTCTTTTTGTTAGTTTAGAATAACTCGAAGATATATTACAGCTGAATGACTTGTGAAAGAAGTCTGTTTGTCATAGATTGCCACACCCTTTGTCATATCATGTGGCTCCTATGGGGGCAGAACTGCTGTTGCATAGTTTTACATGTCAATATGAAAATACAAAATTACACATTACCTGTTGAAACACTTCTTTGTGGTAATAAATTCTTGATTCTCATAACATTCCGCCTAAATCTCTGTTTATGCATAATTGCCATTCACTTTATTTCTAATATTTGCAAGACCAGGGGCTTTTTTAAAATACTAGCACTAAACAGCTAAGCAGCATCATTTTACCAAAGAGATGACAGTGGTATTTACCAGTTTTAGCAGCCTGGACACATTCTCCTTTCCACACAGTAGACAGATATGCCTGATGCCCTTCAGCCTAAGGTCCAAAAGGTAATTTCTCATTGTGTCATGATCTGTCTCAGAGTTCAGCTTCCAGCTTCTCACTGTCACCTCATTTTTCCTGTGGACCATAATCTCACTGATTAACTCCACACCTGCAAAAAAGTATTTGTACCTTTTCCTGAAGATTTTTACACAAAAATATCATGTCTTCAATCCCACTGTGTTCTTGTGGTTGGGGTGTTGGACCTTGAAGCAGAAGGTCTGGGGTTAGATCCCTTGCCATGGGACATGGAGATTGTACCCTTGGACAAAATAGTTTACAACATGCCTGACTCATTTCTTCCAGGATGACAAACTCGTACCAACACAAGTAAGGGAGATAAAGTTGTGACAGACTGGCTGGAAATAAGCACCAACTATATGGGGATACTAGGCCAGAAGTAATTCTCAACCTTTTATACGACACAATACAGGTTAGCACAAAGTTTGAAGTTTTACACCTTTCCTAGATTTATATTTATTGCAACACAAGCCAAACATCTCTTCCATCCTCTCATGGATCTGTTACTTTTAACAAACAAAAAATCCTCTCAAAAATGTACAAAAAATAGGTGAATAAACCAAAAACTACTGGAATTTTAGGATTTTTTTCAGATTTTTCACAAAATTAAATCACTGATTCCTTTGGTCAGGCCCTGCCTACATAAAATTGAGAAAGATCCTTACATGACTTTTGAAGTTATCGCAGACACAGACAAACAGACAGATAGACAATGAAATGAATGTACCCAAAAATCTAATCTCCTAGACAACGAGTCCTTGTAGAAGTAACCACAGCTTTTCTGATCTATTTTATACCACAATGGCTTTCTGTGTGACTATCTTTTGAGTATTCAGTTTTTGTGATGTTTCATTATTAAGAATTAAGATATTCAAATTAGCATTTCCTTCGAAAATGTAACATGTTTCATTCTGTATTCAATGTTGACATACTAGAATTAGGGAAGTTATAACAGCTTGAAATATGTTTTCTTTATTTATATTGAGGAGACATAGATTTATGTTCTTTTAAGTATGTGTTCTTTTGCTTTTCCTGTCACTATCAAACATTTTATAACAGGAGTGATCAATTTGCTAAAACTACAAATTTTAAATGTGCCTTCGTTTTAATGTTTAAGTAATCAATATAAATCTTATATGGCCCAATTTTTAGACGTAACCAATATGGTAAAATAAACATGTATCTGTCTCTCTTTTAAAAAGTTTATTATTTACCTTAGTTATTTATCGAGTATTTACTTAGGCATGGTGCTAATTGATCTTCCGATTTATAAAGGGGGGAAAATGTAAGCAGAGCAGCTTTTCATTGAAGTTATTTTCAAAATTGCAATAGCTATTACACGATAAATTAAGCACATAAATGCAGTTAAGGGAGCGTAAAATATCCAGTAATTGTTCAGTGAATATAAAATGAACATGAAAAGAAATCTTATTATTCACCAACAGTCTCCACGAAACTACAGAGCTCGTATTAGACATTGCAGAATATATATTATGTGCCTATAGGGCTTTACCATCATGGTGATCATCCTCCCTGATTAAGTTACCATCCAGGGAACTAAATCTTTCCCATCTTTCTTTTCATAAATCTGCATCGGAATGTTCGGGAAGTTCACAAACCTAATGGGTAAATATCACATGTCTTCCAAATAATTTGAAACGGTTTGAATTTATCTTAAACTTTGCCCAATTCTTACCTGATTTTTGCGTTTGTAAACCCTATTGTAAACCCATTGCAAATCAATCTTATACTTTGTAATTACATGTTGATCCTAAACCCCATCTTTTTGGGGGTCAAATGCATCAAAACCTTTTTCCATCACAAACTAATGTACAACCTATCATACACATTGTAAACCCTAAAATCAAATTGGAAAATGACTTTCAGAGTCAGAGCAATGGCAAAGTTATCACAAACCTTTTCTCTCTAATAAAGTTACACCTTACTATGCACTGAAGGAGACACCCGATCAATCTGAAACTTGAGTTAGGATGTAGGTTTACGATCAGATCGCAATAGTGGAACAGCCCCATATGTCAGCGTGCACGAGGAGATGTATTGGACATGTAAACTTTTCATGCTAGCAAGGTAATTAACTCAGGCACGTGACTTACATGTTCTGCAATATCTTAACCACAACACCCTGTTACTGAAACTCACTACAACATCCCATATAAATACTGCTGGTCCTAAGTATATTTGATGCTTGTCCAAAAAATGTAGGTTCCAGCCTCAATTTGGGTATGACTGTTTGTTGTTAATGCATGCAGAACGTATCAGTCTGACAGGGTTTGAAGTGTCATTTATGTTCAAGTAATTCTTGTCAAAGCATTGGTGTCAATATCAATCTGACACCTCATGAATCCTGCTTTCCCGCCAATTCTTCCAAGCCCCAAGCTTTCCATCTCCACCTCTTCATTCTTACATTTGTTGTGGACGGGTTAAAAGCAATTGTGGAATTTAAAAGCAATTGTGGAATTTACAGAAGGACTAATTTTATAAGAAATTTTAGTGTTTTAGTGTATCATGGCATCTCAAAATCTGGCTTACTGTTCCAAGTGTGATAAAAAACATTCTCGACCTGTAGGGAATAGATGTAAACGCTTATTCAATCTCAGTGCTCCAGCTATGTCAGCTGATCAAGAGGACTCTGTGAATGCAACACACCGCTCGGTACAGCAAATGGACAGAGGAAACAAGGCTTCGCGCTCAGATCAGATCCTTGGGGATGGGGCCCACCCCGGGCCCACGAATAACTTGGACACTAAGTTGGATTTAATTTTACGAAAAATGCAGGACCTAGAGGACAAAAATGAGCAGCTAGAGAAGAAAATTAACCAGCAAGACCCCATAGTGTCAGCGTCACAGTTCGTGCACAGCTCCCCAGTAGCAGAGGGTAAGCTGTCTAGGAAGGCAGGGAGTCAACGCGTCAGAAGGGCGACGCATCAGTCTGTTGCTGACTCATCGGACGAGGAGGACTCCAGGTTCACCTCGAAACCATCAGATTCACATCTATCTGACATATCAGACACTGAATTGTCAGATGCTCAGCCCTCCATGCAGTTTTTGAAGCAAGATGACGCCACACAGAGGAAAGTACAGAGGCAACTGTTGAAGCTACAGGGGCAGGCAAGATCTTCTCATCACAAACCAGGTAAAAGGTTAAAGTCGGGCTTGCACAGGGCTGGGGACAACTCAGTAAAACTGGAGATCCCCTGGCCCCACCATCATTGCTTCCCTGGTGCGGGGGGAAACCTCCCAGAATACAAGGACCTCTCCCCCATCCAGTTCCTTATTGGGTTGATGGGATGCATCCAGGAGGAGCACAGTAACACTGTCCGGAACAATATGCTCGAATATGGTCGCCATCTGTTACAGGATGCTCTTGAAACCAACTGGTTGACAGCTCGCCACGCGCATATGGTCCTACTACAGGACATGGAGCGAGGGAAAGTTACATGGAGGCGTCCGGATATGGTCGAGAAAATCCGGATCCGGAATACAGCTCGTGTCATCCCTGCAAAGTCGAATCCCACCAATACCAGGGACAATAAAGGTGCAGCAAAAGATAAGATTTGTGAGGACTTCAACAAAAACGACTGTAAATTTTCATCTGATCACGTGGTAGGGGGCCAAATTTGGAAGCATGCATGTTCCTACTGTTTTAAGGAAGTGGGACGTTACTTTTATCATAAAACTCAGGATTGCTTGAGGCGTAGGACTGGGGACCAAGGAAAGGACAAGGTCAAGTGAACTTTAAGTACTGTAAGAAAAGTTAATACCAATAGACTAGTAAATTCTAACTCTCATCAGGCCACTGCCAGTGGTTCTGACCTTGTACATAATTTTCTGTCAAAAATCACATTAAATGTAACCAGTGGGTATGCAATTGTTAAAAAGTTGTCATCTGATCCAAATATTTGTTCTTTGGACGTGCCAAAGGTGTCAAGTCATGATAAAGGGCATTTGGAAACCCAGTTTATGGATAAACTATGTAATTGTTCGACCAAAGGTGTCAATTGGTGTTTCATTCATAATACTGTCAAAGGTGTCATGGACTTTAACAATGGTGTGAATGCACAGTTCGGTTTCATTAGCCAAGCATCGATTCCTGTTCCATTGTTCAAGCCTCCTGTAAATCTAAATAGAAACAATTTGTTGTCATGGGCATGTGACGCCCACTTATTGGTGGCAGCCACTGGCTGCCCTAATTATAAAGTGGCCAGAGTAAAGGTACCCACTGATTTGAATATTGACAATTGGAGGGCTTTGTGTGTAAACTATCATGATAAACTATTGTTAGAATATTTGGAATACGGGTTTCCACTTTGTGTAAATAGAGATGCATTCGTATTTAATGAACATATTGTAAACCACCCTTCTGCTGTCCAGTTCCCTGATGATATTGATACGTATTTTGACAAAGAACTTCAGAATAGGGCCATTGTAGGCCCTTGTCAGGACTTCCCTTTTCAAGTCCATTATTCCCCAATTCTGTCAAGACCAAAACCTGATGACACTAGACGTGTTATTGTTAATCTTAGTCACCCTTGGGGTCGGGCTGTTAATGATCATATCTCAAATGAAGTTTATGATGATGTACCATACATCTTGAAATATCCATCTGTTGAGGATATAGTTGACGCTGTTGATCATTTGGGGGGTGATGTTATGTTGTCGAAAATTGACGTATCAAGGGCGTTCCGTAACTTGCGCGTCGACCCTTTAGACTATGAGTTGTTAGGTCTCAAGTGGAGAGGAAACTCGTATCTGGACGTTAGCGTTCCCATGGGGATGCGTACGGGCAGTGCTCTGTGCCAGCGTACGACAGACGTCATTCGGTACGTCATGGCGTCAAAGGGCATCATAGTTCGGAACTATATAGATGACGTCATAGCGATTCATCCGCGTCACCAGGCTGACCAAGAATTCGACACCTTGTATTCTTTATTCGAGTTTCTTGGGGTTCCAATAAACCCCAAGAAGGTTGTCCCCCCCACCAGGGTTTTAACTTGTATGGGTATCTGTGTAGATGTTGACGCACGTCAACTTACTATTCCACATGAAAAAATACTGGAAATTGTTGACACTTGTAGATTGTTTTTAACTAGATCATATGTCACTAAGAGACAATTGCAAAGTCTATTGGGAAGGCTATTGTATATCCACCGCTGTGTGCATGCTGCAAGAATTTTTGTGAATAGATTACTGAACAATCTTAGAAAAGCTACTGGACGTATTGTTCTTAATGATGAAATGAAGCAGGATCTCTCTTGGTTTGTCCAATTTTTGACTAAGGCCAATGGCAGGGTCATGTTCAATGACGCTAGAAATAAGCTTGACGTGTTTGTTGACGCGTCCCTCTCTGGCATGGGTTTGTACTGGGATAATAACGTCTATGCTGTTTCAAGGCATGTCTTGGCCACCCAAGGTCTCAGTATCACCCAGCTGGAATTTTTAAACGTATTGATAGCCATTAGAACCTTTGCCAAGAATTGGACGGGCCAGTGCATATGGTTACATGTTGACAACAAGGCTGTAGTATATGCACTGCAAAATGCCAGAATTAGAGACAGTTACATGCAGCAAGTAGCCAGATCCATCTGGCTACTTTTAGCTACTTATGACATAAAAGTGGAATGTACTCACATTCCAGGTAAAGACAATGTTAAGGCGGACATTTTGTCCAGAGTTTTTGAAAGGGGTGTCATTAATGATCAGTTGTTTCACCATTGCACTTGGTGGCCTGTCAATGGTTGCCACTTCTACCCAAATGTGTTTATTTAATTTCAGGTCCAGCTAGATCACTGGTGGAGGCAGCCTATGTCAGAATATCATCTGGCCTTAGACCACGCACCTCTCAGGCCTACATGGACAAATTTTCCCTGTTTTTGGCCTTCACTTCCTACTGCCAAATCCCAATCCAGGAGCTAGACTCAATTCTGGCTTTTATGGAGTTTTTGGTCCGTAATGGTTCCAGAGCTCAAGCTTTAAACTCGTATGTGTCCGTATTGCGTCATTATTTCCGTCTGCTTGACGTTCCGTACGCCCCCTTGTCTCACAGAAAGGTTCATTTGTTCATCAAGTCTGTAGCTATGAATGCCCCCTATACTCCCAAGTTTAAAGCCAACTTTTCTGTCCCTATTCTCCTAAACCTGGTCAAAGCATGTGACTCCTTCCCATCTGGTTTCATTTACAAATCCATCTTCCTTCTTGCTTATTTTGCATTCCTTCGCCTTTCTAATCTGGCCCCCTCCTCCTCAAGAAAATTTGACCCCACACGCAATTTCACACGGGGTGATATTATTTTTGGCCCCCCAGGGGCCCATGTGATTGTAAAATGGGCTAAATCCATGCAATCCTCGTCCAAACACCAGGTTGTCCAAATTCCATCCCTCCCATCCTCCCCCCTGTGCCCAGTGTCTGCACTCAAGGTCCTCCTTGCCTCCACCCCTGGACCCTCCTCTTCCCCCCTTTTTGTCTCCCCTCCCTCCTTTTCCCCTATCTCCGCCCCCATGGTTAGTGCCACACTGTCCAGAATTCTCACCTCCCTGAATTTAGACCCCTCCCACTATGGGTTCCACGCCTTTAGAAGATCTGCTGTATCATGGGCTGCTGACCATGACGTCCCTTTGCAAAATTTGAAGGCCCATGGGGGTTGGTCCTCCAATGCCATCCATGCCTACCTTAAATTTACCCCAAAAGCTTCCTCAACAGTGGCCACTACCTTTCAACAACATCTCCCTACATAATGGGCTTGGGTCCTTTTTATGTCTATTTTATGTATTGTGGGTAATATACTAACATAGCAAGTGTCATTAGTCTGTCAAGTGTCAAATAAAAGGACTCAGTTGTCCCAAAAGTTCATATTATGCCTATTTATTGTCTTATTATCCATGGTTACTTATTTCTCTCCTTCTAACTTCTGCCATGTCGACTGTTGTTGTTAATGCATGCAGAACGTATCAGTCTGACAGGGTTTGAAGTGTCATTTATGTTCAAGTAATTCTTGTCAAAGCATTGGTGTCAATATCAATCTGACACCTCATGAATCCTGCTTTCCCGCCAATTCTTCCAAGCCCCAAGCTTTCCATCTCCACCTCTTCATTCTTACATTTGTTGTGGACGGGTTAAAAGCACCCACCCACCGCCCCATTATAACTACACCTTCTCACAGGTCATGTTACCATACACTGTTTAGCCAGTTATATATACATTTATATGGATATGTGCACCGTATCACTATGTTACGCTATCTACATAGCTTGTTTTACTGTATCTTTTAGTTCAGTTTTTAAACATGCTCTACTCTTTTAACTGCTTACAGTTTTATCTTTGTTTATCTATGTTGGGTCCTTTTTATGTCTATTTTATGTATTGTGGGTAATATACTAACATAGCAAGTGTCATTAGTCTGTCAAGTGTCAAATAAAAGGACTCAGTTGTCCCAAAAGTTCATATTATGCCTATTTATTGTCTTATTATCCATGGTTACTTATTTCTCTCCTTCTAACTTCTGCCATGTCGACTGACTTTGAATATGCTGTCAAACTGCTATGCATCACAGTGTTCTTTCATTCTAGAATTAGTCCAATTACTTATACATATAATGTTTAATCTTTATGCATCCTAATATATTCTACTGAGGCTCATGCATAATGGTGATAATTGGGGATTAATTTATACTTACATAACTTACAAAATGTTGGTCCTGTTTCCATGTGCTTTATGGACGTGTATATCAGAACCAAAAGTATGAGATTCGATCATTGTCTTGATCGTAGATTTTTAACATTTGGACAAGAAAATTTACAAACTTATATGTTCCCCATTACCAGAAAATAAGCATGGGTATACAACACTGGCTATATATATGGATTTAAACCCGATACAAGTTGTTAACCTGTTCAGAGGAACAGAAAACACTCCGACTGGTCTTGTTGCAGTACCACTTTTCACTGTACAAAAGGTATCAGCCTCCATTTTGGATAATTAGCACTGGTAGTTACATTTAGCAGTAGTAGATCTATCAAAAAACAAACTAATTTAATATGTTTTGCCCAACTTATATAGTGTATATTTTGATATTAGTGTTCTGTTGATTGATCTTACGTTAGAAGGTGATAGTTCAAAAATATTTTATAATTATTTTATCAATTTGAAAGTTAATGTATTTTCTTGATTCACATCATTTACTGCAACAGTACATTGCAGTATACACAGACTAGGTGAAGGTCACCATAGACGGTACCAATCCCTAATTTCCCTCAGTGGACTGGTGCCCTGTCTACAGGCCATTTTGGGAAGTAGAAGAATGTTTATGCTAGCAAAAACAAAGCGTCGCCAAAGGTTAGATTCAATATGGTATAAAGTAGAAAAAGCTTTTTGAAAAGAAAAACATGCAGCGTTGAGAGAAGAAGTGAAAGTTAAAGGATGACTTCAGTGTTTTTTTTCATTTCTGAGTTAAATGCAGGATATGATACTCTTGCCTATTTAAAACATGTATCTGGTACTATTAGTACCCAAAGTAGTCTGTTTACTTCATAAACAAGCTTTTATAACAGGAGATAAATTTCAAATTTACAACTGCCTGCTTCGGCTCTTTTCACCAGTCACGTGGTGTGTTTGCATCATATGTGTTCATGTGCTGTGTATGCAGGGATAAAAACAGTGCTATATATACAGTATATCTGTTTTTGTCTCCTCAATTTATTTTTGCAATTGTCAGTTTAAAATGGTAAATTGTACATAGTTATTGAAGGATAAAATTCAGAATTATATAATTAGTAAAAGGAAACTAGAAAAGATTTTTTTTCTGATTTTTCAAAATGATCAAAACATAACCTATATTTTTCTCTCTTACTATTCTCCTCTCTTCAATTTATCCACATTTATCTCAGACATAGAGGTCATCTGTGCATGATCTCAGCTGAATTTTGATATCTAGATACTGAGGCCAGTAAGTGTAGATAATGTGGCTGTTCAAAAATAGTCAGTTATTCAATTTTACAACCTTGGTCAAGGCAAAATTGCTAAAAGGAGAGAGATGTAAATTTAAAAGTTGGCTCCAAGCTGAGTGTTTGTATCACTTTTATCATAATTATAAGGTCACATTGCAACACGGGATCATCATTTATTCCATTATATCATATATTTAAATCCACCACCACAGAGATGAAAGCCTGGAGGTTTATAGAAAATAATGAAACCAGAGTTAAGCAATTTTTTTTTAAAAAAAAGTTAATATATCCAATAAGAGTTAAGTTAATATTTTCATGTGATTTAGAAGTGCTTTTGAATCCTCAAGTAAAAACTTCTACACTTTAAGTAAAAACTAAATTATAACCATCTATTTACATACTATTGTGACTGATCATTTTCTTTGTTCTTGTTACATAGTTTATATGTTGGATCATTTATTGAAACCTCTAGACACACTTGTTTTGGACAGAACTGGTGGACAGCATTGGTGTTGCAAAAAACCTAATTAAAATGCACAAAAATAATCTTATACTGTGAATTAATATTTCGCTGATCTGATAGATGGAAAATTGGAAGGGTGGGGGGAACAGAACATAGTAATAGTCTGGAGTTGAATTACCTTAATTATAATATAGTTACATCTCTGATGTAGGCGGTTCAAACCCAGAACCCTATATGGGAAAGATGGTAGTTTCTTACTGATGGATGGCAGTTTAAAGGACAGCACCATGTATGTGGTGATATGACCTATTATACAGTGTTCAAAGCAACATTAAAACAGAAGAAGTAGTGTATAATTCAGCAGTTACAAAATACACCCCTGTTGAAGGCTTGAGATTATATATTTGTAAATACCAGGAACTAATGTATTTATTTGCCTTCTGGACTATTTCTTTATATGTTATTTGAATAGTTAAATAATATGCTAAAATTAAATATTCACATAAATGAACTAAATTTTAGATTTCAAAAGTTAATAAGTGTGCACTTTATAGAGTGAAACAAATGTTAACTGAAGCTTTTCTGAATATACCTTTCTACACAGAAAAAGGCTAGATGGCCCAGATAATACTTGATACTGCAGTATTTTCTTTCACCATGAAACATTTACCAGAAACTCGTCTCATTTCACATCTTATAGTTGATAAAAGAAGAGAGTGTTTTTTTTAATATACACTGTTCACAGCAAAGAATATAAACAGTGCTTGTTCTCAGTATTAGTGTCCGCAGTTCACCCCCACAGTGGATCATGCTATATTTATCTTTTGTTCTATAAACTCACACATTTTGTAAGTTTTATTGGCTCAAACTACAGTTAGAACATTGTTACTTTTACTATGTCCTTGAAATGCTCCATTTTATAAGAGATAATATAACGTAAAAAGCAGTATATATCAGAACAGTTCTAAGCTAAAACCAAGGCAAGTGAACACAAATGACGTCACCCACACATGTTTATTTACTTCATGTGCACTCGGCAATTTTCGGGAGGGAACATGTGACTACCCAAATAAGGCAGTGCTTCTGTACTTTTAAATGCAAATTGCAGCAGATATAGGCAACTTTGACACATAAAACTTTGTCAGTATATTGATAATATATAAAGCTTTAATTTATACTTAAAAAATATGTATGTCAAAAACGCTGAAGTCATCCTTTAAGCAAACAGTGTGAAGGTTTATGTATTAACATGAAAGAAAAAATGTAAGCTTTATTTCGTTTTCTATGATCATAAATTGTGAAAAGTTAATTTAATAAATGTTATAATTTGTAAGAAGTGTAGAATTAAAGGAGAAATAAGATAAAAACAGAAAATCTGCTATTTTATGACCGTAGTTTGACCCATAGGAGGGGGTCAGGGGGTAAACCTGACTGGCTATATAGACTCCCAATATATAGAATCCATTCTAAACCTTTAAAAGCAATAACAAAGGAGATATAAGGCAAAAAATAGGCTATTTTATGATGCCAGTTTAACCCATAAGGTCAGGGGGTAAATCCGACCAGCTATCTATATTCTTCACATATGGCTTCCCAATACATCTAAATACATTCTAAAGCTCTAAAAGCAATAACAAAGGAGATATAAGGCATAATGTCAAAATCGGCTATTTTATAACCCCAGTTTCACTGCTATGGAGGTCAGGGGGGAATTTGACTTGCTAAACTCTCCACATATGGTTTCCTACTACCTCCAAATACATTTTATGGCTCTAAATGCAATACTTAAGAAGATATTACATTAATTTTAAGCTTTCTGGTTGGTACCTGTAAGAAAATCGTTCAAAATCGGGTCATTTTTCAACGGATCTCTCCCAAAATCTAATCAGCTCGAGATTTTGATAGTATAAACACGTGTATAAAATTACCAGCCTCTGTGGTCATTAGATTTTGCAGAGTGGCAATGACGGGCGGGTGTACCCCAAAAATATTTTTTGATCATGTGACCTTGATAAAGGTCAAATTTGAGCATGTGGAAACGTTCTCTCACTCTTAAGGTATATAACTGCCAAATATGGTTAGAAAGCTTCCAATAATAAGGGAGATATTCAAGGGAGATCACAATGTGGTGGCGGCGGTGAGGAAACTGAAGCGAAAACAAATAAGCGCCCTTTCCGGGATACTTAATTAACTCTAGCCACATGGGGCACCAGGCTGAAAAGTGACTTTACTTATAGCTGCCAATATTTTATATTTTCATCTGTAGCATAAAACAGTCATAACCAAATCATAAACCTCTGTATCCTGTGAAAAAGTTGAAATTCTGGCTGGTCTTTGTCATTGTATATTTATACCTGTATTGGAAGCAAAACACAAGACTCGGTCACCAGACACCCAGTTACACCCACATAATGGTCATGTAATAAGTTAATGGGAGTATGCAAAAAATATAATTTTATCACTATAGTTGGTAATATTTGTCAATGGCATTACTGGAAGGTTTCATTGCATCTTTCTTTAGCTAACTGTGTTATATGTTCATGTTTCTGGTGTTTTATATGGATCTGTAATGCAATTTATTTGATTTGACTGAGAATAATGGATGGGGTGCCATACAATCAAAGTGTCAGCTCTAAAAGCTTTCAATTAAATGTGAAATGACAATCAAGTCTTGTCACAAATCATCACTCAATGCAGTTATTGTAATGTGAAGCTTTATTCAGATTTCCATGTTAAAACTTAGTCACTGTATATGTGTTTATATGTGGTGGACATGTATTGGTTTATTTGAAGTTTTACGTCATACCAACTGCCTTTGTAACTGTAATATTGTAACAGGTTAGAAGGGCAGAAGAAACTACTACGATCGTTGGTCAAAGTTATGAACTGTAAACAACATGCACCTAATACCTTTCCCAATTTGAGGTCAGACCGGGATTCAAAGTTGAATCTCAGAACCCAGACCATCAGTGGGAAAATATACAAATGATTTGCTGATGGATGGTAGTTTTATCACCCAATATTGTCAGCCAACCAGTATGTGATGCTTTTTTCCATCCCTGAAAACCCTCTGTCTGCTATTGTATTGAATACCATGTTAAGCCAGAATGAATTACATTTTTAAATCAGAAGTGAGACTATAATAAAATATTTGAAGATTCTGACTTTTTTTGTACTTTGAACAAAAAATGCATCATTTTTGCGAGAGTATTAACAAGAGATGCAATAAAGGGCCTGTAGCAATTACAAATTCAATGGAAAAATAACTTCCAAGCCCACCAACAATCACAAATCTAATACAAATAAAGCTTTCATTAGTCTATTGCTTTTACCAGACTTTTAAGAATTTAATCTGCCCAGATAATTTTGTATGGCGTTGCCTAAATATATCATCAAATGTATATAACTGTGCTTTTTAACTTTGCATAGTTTTGTTTAAAAAAACGCATTTTGATTTTCAAAATGCAAGGCTTTTAATTGTTGCCATTTATCAATACTGATGTCATAGGCGAAACACTTTTTCGAAAACTGAAAAATTATGTTCACTCCACAACCATAGGAACATGAAACAGAAATATAAAAGTACAACATATATTGACGTGTAACTGACCGAATGGGAATAGTGAGAACTTCACCAAAAGATAAAATACTGGATGGAAAACTACAATTAAATTAAGACACAGAATCATCACACTATTAGAGGCGATGAATTTAGATATGTATCTTAGTTTTAGAGCCTCACTGACCAAGTGGTTAACAAGTTTGGTATTGTATCACTGGGCCCTCCCCTCTATTGTCACAGGTTCAAACCTAATTCATGGCAAACTGTAGGATTTATTGGGGGGTTTGCGGTGATATGACTTTACTTGTTTAAGCGGGTGGAGAATTTTGAATTTGAATTTCCAGTAAGCATCCTGGGTATTGAGAGGGTGAATTTTGTATGAGATATTCCAAAGCTATAATGTGCATTTGAAAGGGAGGAAATAATTTCATGCTGATATATTTTTTGACTACTAGATAATATATTGAAGGACTGAATTCAATCTGAGTATATTAGGATTTCCAACCATCAGTAAAATAACACATCAAGCTTTAAATATGTCTGCATATGTAGGAATACTTCATTTCAATAACACTTACTCGTGCATCCTAACTATAAGTTAGCAAAACAAAGTTGGCAAAGAATAAAACAGAGGGGAAAATAATCTCGTTCAAACCATCGCCGTTAGATTGGCATGCATGACCAACCACTCCCAACACAATAGGTAAATAGTATCTTCATTAATGCATAGAGAAGATAGATTTCTTAAGGATATAAACCCAATAAACTTTGGCACATATAAATAAGGATTAATGCTTGGGGGAAATGACTGTTCATTACTATAAGATTACTAATTACTGATGGACATTTATCTAAGGCATCACAGATAATTTAAGATGTTGATTGCTTGTTTTCATTTGTTCTGCTTTGTTTGTCAGTTAGCATTGATGACCTAGTGAATATTTACTGCTGAGTTTGTATCACAGAGTCTCATGTATGGTAGTTCTTTCCTCCAACATTAAGTCTGGTTTACCCTAAATGTAAAACTGTTGATAAATTAAGCTTTTAATTAATACACATTTAAACATTTTATTTTCTTACATGCAGGGAGATGGTTAATAACTCTTTCAGAATAAAATAATCATTAAATAACAATATTTTACTTTCTTTCAAACATATTTGTGATTTAGTATACACCAACTAAATTGCAATACATCACAATAAAATAGTTTAACCATACTCCTCCCCAGATATGAAGCAAATCTTTAAAAGTAGGAGTTGGATTAGCTCTAATATCCACACTGCTGACCATTTGGTAAACATTATTAGGATCCAAAGGTAAAGTATAGCTGTTTAAACTACCACTAAAGCAATACCTAGAATACCTAGATCACACTGTACTGTGCTAGTCTGAAGAACTTTGTACAACCGCAGAGTCTTAACTCATCCGGGCTCGTTCGTGGTTTGATTCAATATTTTAGTAGTATCTCCTCATTGCAATGTCAGTAAGTTTGGATTCATATTTAGGTAGGATGTGTTTGACACATCATGGGCAGTGATTTCAGCACATGGTGTACATGCCAAAGGGGTGTGGGGTACTTCTATATGTGGCAGCTCATTGGCCACACTTACACATACGTCTTAACTGAGCAAAACAATTGGGAGTCAAAATATTTAGGATTTTTATGTAGTTAGAATCACATTTTTATTGGTAAGAAAAAAGCAGTTATCTTGTCAGAATTCTGCGAAAATGCATTGAATTAATTGTTATGCCACCATTTAAAATTGTATTAAGTATACCAATTTTCAAACTACACATTCCATGAGAAAGGTCTAATAATATCTCCATTATTACAGGTAAGTATGAAAGCCCCTTTACACAGATTTAGTAAAAGATAATGGCCAAGAGGCACTCTGTTATGCAAACTTAATGGACTGAGGCCCTGAAAGGGCTGAAGGGTCATTAAGTGGACATAATGGAAGTGCCACGAGGCAATTATCTATTATAACACCCTGTAAATTAAACCAATTTATTAATTCAAAAATTTAACACCTTGTACCAAATGATCAACCTAGACAATCTTTGCAATCTTTCCTTTGGTGTGCATACCATATGGGGCTGTCACTAAATTAGTTCTATGGGTTTTTTTATTATTTAAAGCACACTTGTGATGTCATTCTATTGTTAAAAGTGTGCATTATTTTTAGGTAATGCACACTTTTTTGTTCTAATTGGCAGACACCCGAAACAGTCAAATCGTTTTTGCCAGAACCATAAGATAAATGCTATAAATTGAAAAAAAAAATCTAAAGTAAATTAATTCATCAATAGGATGACAAAACAACTGTGTTTTAATTCCAGTTGAACAGTTGTATTATCCAGTTCATTTCTCCAAAAAGTGTTCTCAGTTTTTATTCCTGCTATCCATTTTAGAGTAAAAGTTCTACAGAACAGAAGAAATACCAGAAAGCAATATTAACACATGGGACCATATACAAAGGCCAAAAAATAAATAACCACTAATCAAGTGCACTGAGATTTAGGTTAATTGGTTTGTCAAGGGCTTTTGAAATAGTTCCATAAAAGTATAGTATTTCAGGGGGATGTATCCAAAAGTGTGTGAGCTTTAAGTTCGGTAAAGTATTCAAAAGTGTGCCTCACAAAGGTCAAAGTTGGGGTTTTACGTCCCGTTCAACAGCCAGTAAAAAAAAAAAAAAGTGTGCCTCACTGGAAAAATAATGCACACTATTACTTCAATACACAATCAACATTGTTTCACCATGTGTATCTCTGGTTTTCCTTTATAGGAAAATATAATTTTGGATAAAGCTTGAAAAGTTTTAATATAATCTGACTGCCACAAAATTTAACCATGAATAATGATAATCCATAAAATATGGATCTGTGACTTACAGAGAGCACTTTCCAGAAAAAATTAGATTGGTCATTTAACAATGCTGTGGATAATTTGTTGTGGTAAATGTTTCATGTTATTTTATTAATCTGTGCGTATTTTAAGACAGTAAGCTATTATTTTTGTGTTTCAGGTATTGAAAGTACTAGAAACTGGAGAATTACTTACTTGTTTTATTTTGTATTGAAGTTTTTGGGTTTCTCAAAATTTTTATTTTGTGTGCTTCTTTGTCTCTTAATTTGGAATCAAGAAAAAATGTCTCCTGGAAAGATTGTTTCCTGGAAAAAACGCCTCATAGAAAAAATGCCTACACCACATTTCATGCCTCCTATGAAAATTAATCAACAACATTGAGAACAAAATTCATTTCAACCACAAACAGCGTATCATTTTGGAAGTATATAACAAACTGTAATAAGATAAGTTAAAATCTTTGTTTTGAACTTAAAAATATTGAAAATTTTAATCAAATTTAAACCCAGCAATAGTACATTCAGTACTGCATTTTTGCACTTTACTTGAGTAAATTTTGAGCCACTAAAACACTCCTTTTAATATAGTATGC
Source organism: Sabellastarte sp. h YS-2021 (assembly GCA_964017235.1). Lineage (NCBI taxonomy): Eukaryota > Metazoa > Annelida > Polychaeta > Sabellida > Sabellidae > Sabellastarte > Sabellastarte sp. h YS-2021. Next base: position 151,646,843 of record OZ024927.1, read on the forward strand.
TGGGTAGATTTTCACAGTAAGTTTGTTTGAAAATTAGCTTCTCCTTCGATTAAGTTCACAGAAGATTATTGTAAAGTCAGATTGTAAAGAAATGATGCAAAGAATTAAAAATATCCAACTTTATAAATTAAATTGCTTGTTTTGTATTTGTCAGGAGGTATTTTTTCAAAGTAGCATTTTTCCATGAGGTATTTTTCTATGAACTCTGAATGTCATTCAGAATTGAAAAGACTTTGTAAATGTATCCACTGAACTAATTAATATGAAAGAAGTTGTGAAAACATTTCAATATTGAATGCATTGTGCTGAGGATGACTGGCAAATACTAAGTACCCTTTTGTTCTTGGCAGACTGGCCATTGAACTAAACCACAATCCACTGTTCGAAAATAATGTAGTGTTAACTCTCCATTAAGCAAAAATAATGGAGAGTTGAGGCAATGAAAGGGTTGGCCGTCTGGGTTTTATTAGTTATTAACTGACAGGAACTGTTTCATCTTTATATCCCTTGTGGACCAAAATATATACTATCTGTAATTATCCAGTCTTCACATACACACCTACCATTTTGATTGTCATATATTATAGCTACTTCTTCCCATTCAAAGCTCTCCATCAAATCCAGTACTGCAGTGTGCACCATTTTCCTTGGCGGAAGCATATGGTAAATGTATTCATACTCTTGGGTGTTGGGCGGCATTTCCTGTAGTGACGTCACGAGATATGGAATGTTTCTGTCGTGTGATATCAGATTTAGAGTAGGATTGTATGGTCCAATCAGAATGGAGATATCCGTCATTGTTGCATTTGCTGAAAACAAGTAAAAGTCTAATAATCTTATCGTGTATATCGTAATTGAGATCCTAGTTTGGGGGAATTTGAAAATACAAAAGGGAAGATCACAAATGGGGTTTCCACTAGGAGAGATTCAAATCATTTGTTAAATGCTTATAATTGTAATTTCGACTAAGGGGGTCCCAATTTCAATCTGCTTTAGGAGAATTGCAAACTCCACAGAATTTATAATATCATACAATTAACGTCAAGGCCACCAATTTTATTTAAAGGGGTATAATGTGGAAGTCACAAGTCTGAACTACTTTAATGTCTCACCTAGTCAAACGAGTATCTATATCAAGAATAGTTAAATACATTGATCTTTAAATTGTTACTAATCCTAAAATATTTTCACTGGTCTATGTTGTAACTACTCAAATAAGTTGGTTTATGCATTAATTACAGTTCCTTTTATATTTCTCTATCAACAGCATACAAAAATCCTAATAAAAAGGATTAAATTTTTTTTGAGAAATGTGTCTCTGAGCGGTCATTTGTATCAAGATAACTGGAAAAATCAAAAGTGAATTATTTAGTTCTTCCCAAAGTAAATGCTTAAATTAGAATAAGCATCGATATAAACACAACTTATAAATACATTTAACATGAACATCAGAAAATAAATACACTCTACTTAAGATTATTGCAAAGCCAAAGTGTTGCATGAAATCTATGCCCTTCATCAGTAGAAAACATATAGCAACCTACTCATAGCCAATGTGCTGACTTAGTGCCTGGGCTGAATTAGTGTACAAAGCACTACAGTTCTAGTGAAATCATAATGTTGCATTATCTGAGCTTACACGATATTATGACCACGTTTCAAAATATCAAATATGTTTATATAAAACAGATATCTATTGTTAGTTCTCCTTGTATTTGGTCAGATTTTCCATAAAACTTAAACATGTTTTGACGTTAAAACTCCCTGAAGTTAAATAAATGATTGAAAGTTCAGACATTCATTGTGATGAACGTTGGTGCTGTATCATCATCTCCACCAAGGAGGTTATGTTGTTGTTATGTTTGTCTTTTTGTTTGTGAAATATGATATTTCTAATGTTATGGCCAGATTTTTATGAACTTTTGGGAAAATGCCGACAATTTCACAAGGTTTTTAGCAGTGGTCCAGGTTACCGTCTGGATGCAGGAACTGTTTAAAGGACATTTAATCATTGCGATCATTGTTGAGACTAGGCAGAGGTATGCACTCTCTGAGTCCCCTTGCTAATTAATAATACTTATCAACACAACTAACATAACATAATCCTGTTATTAACAGCTTTACTTACCCGACATGATGCCATCAAAATCCAGAGAGAAGTCTTGGTGTAAGTACTGAGGTTCTATGATGAGGTTCTCTGGAGTTGGACTCTGGGCTTCAATCTCCTTCAGTGAAGAGCTGATTGCATCCCCCCATTCCAGGTTACCCTTACAATACACTCCTGCAAGCAACACAAGTGAGACACAGTCTTAAAATACATCTGTGATGTCACACTATTGTCCAATTTCTCGGGGGTTTCTCCTTTACATTATATAGGAGATTTTATAAACGAGATACTGCAGCTAGAATTTATTCAAACAGGTGTAGTTTCTTTTGAAAGATAACATTAAGTTTACTTTAAAGTGTGAGAATATATTGACAAACATGAATAAGTCAAACCCAAAGACAGTAGTGTCTTTAAGTGTTAACTTTAAAATTTGGAACCTGTAAGGATTTACAGAATCATCCAAAAGATGGTAATATGTATGCTGCTATTTTTATGCCTATTTATGCAATAGGGTCTGTTCCATTCTGGGGACTGGATTGTATACCTTGTCCTCGACTGGAAAATTGGGACTGGTCAAGATCCATGGAAGGAGAGAGTGTAGATTTTTATGGTTAAAACCAATAGCTTTCTGAGTGACATTACAATTGATTCTTGAAACCTTTCAATTGGTTCCTGAAAACATTCCAATTGGTTCCAAAATACTGTGATTGCCTCCTAAAACATTCTGAATGGGTGACAAACTGTAAAAGGGGTCAATACAGTTGCTAGGATCGACTCAAGATCCAAACGATTCCTTTAGAAATGTAAAGAGAGGCTTTAACTAACTTCCCTTATGCTAGATGTCATAAGGGTCATAGAAGATCACACAAATTTTATAAAAAAAAGATCAAACAGTTTGAATTCATCGGGGACACACCAGGTTCATTCCCAAATACTTCCAAAGTTTAAACACCGGTCCTAAGCATTTCATAAACATCCCAAAGTGCTAAGTTCATGGTTTATAAACCTCCCAAATATAGAGCTTGTGCTTCCGAATACTCCAAAATGGCCAATTTTCGGGGTCCTAACCCAGTTGCAAAGTGATACTGGTGTTACTGACCCTGTTAGTTTTTATTTAATAAAACTGTCCAGTAATTGTGGGATAATTCTTGCTGTAGTATTATTTTAATAGTACTTAATCTCTGTCAATAGACAGAAAGACTCGGGGGAGCATCAGATGGAAAAATAGAGATCTGAGAATAAAAAAGCCAGGGAAATTAAAAAGAGGCAAATATCAAAGGGGAAACATATGCATACACATAATAGATATACCTTTGCAAACAAATAGGATGTCAACTTTTTTCAGGATCGGGAAAAGGGCTGAACTGATATAATCTAACAAATCATCCCACTCACAAAGTAGCATGCATCGCAGGCAAGGCTGAAACCCAATTTTATGGTAGACCTACGTACTTACAGAAAAAATTGTAAAACATCCAGAATTTCTCTGTTTATTTGTCTTATAGTTGTATTATAGATAAAGGTTTTGAATTTGACAAAAAAAGATTAAAAGATGGACAGGAAACTGTGGTCACAATTATCATTTTAAATTAGGAGCACTGTTTAACCAGTTACCAGTGTAAGATCATAAGTGTAGGTGTTATGGTGCTGTGTGACCTCCTGGACAAGCTGCAACTTATTGTAACATAAGGGGGTTGAAACCAGAAAGACTCCTGAACATAGAAATTAAAGTAGTCAAGCATTTGCAGTCATAACAGTACTAATGCATCTTACAATTACTAGTCATACCGTGCAGTGACATACTCATACAATTACATATCTAATACATGCCGTGACAGTAATTCAGAAATTGCAAGATTTAAAAGAGTGTATAAGCATAGAATGGTTTTGATATATACATGCTACTGTGGGAGTTATAAAGTTAAGTATCTGTAGTACTGACTGACAAGATCTGCTTCCTCATTAATATGGGAAGAATAGGATTTATACATCATTAAACACATTGTGTGTTTCATCTGTTTGAACTGTCACATAAAATGAGCACCAAATTACATAATAAAGTGCATTACATAAAAAAAAGATTTCTTTTTACCCATTCCAAGTGTTACCTGTATAATTTACTGTAATTTATCCTATGATATTGGGATTGTCCTGACGTTATTCAGAATGCCTATCAAATCATCAACTCATTTAAAAAAGTAGGCAACCCAGTTATAAGCGAGAGTGTCATACATTACTCAAAAGTCCACTTAAAATAATGATGCCTTGCTTTTGCTTCTGACAGATTCGGGAGCATGTGGGATTATGACGTATCGTATTGCCACAAAGATTATTTGGGAGTTAGGACACTTGCTAAATTATATGACAAACTAAAGATCTAAAACAAATGTGATTTTGGGGTTTTATTCACTGACTTAAGATTATTTAGGATTCCAACTTTTGCCTCCTGACAAACCGAACTGACAGGTAAAATATGATTTGGAATTTTTGCTTTCGTTCAGTGATAAGCTAAAATAATTTGCCTCCACTTGGGAGGGTAGACTTTGGCTTCTAACAAGTGACAGGCTAAATATTAATTTGAGCTTATGGATTTTGACTTCTAACTATTGGCAGGTTAAATAATGTCACTTCCATCAAGGAGATTATGTGATTGTTGGATTCAGTCTGTTTATTTGTCTGTTTGTTTCTAAGACTGAGTACGGAAAACCAACTGCACTGATTTATATCAAATGTTCACAGTAGGTGGGTCTTACTTTAACATAAAACTAATTAAATCTTGGGAATGTTCCTCTACCAATTGTTGATCTAGAAAATATTACATTCCTATGTAAGAGTGGATGTGTAGGGCCTTGGTAGAAGTACATGTTCTCTGAGTACTCTTGTTTTGGAATGTTACATTTGGTTTTTATCCATGAACAGAATAAGGACCATATGTGATGTCTGTTTCTGGCTTCTATACAGACATGATTGAAGAGTGTGACTTCATGCTTCTGTTGATTTTGTTTTGTCGAAGTGTTATACAGCCATACTGCATATATAATTACACAGCCATACTACATAAAAATATCTTTAATATAGGGCATTCTTTAATTCAAGTCAATATAGCCTTTCCAAAGTAAACAGAGATAATGATGTTCAGACACCCTGTGAATGATCACCAATTGAACAAATTTGTGGAAATAGTTAATCATCTGTTTCAAAAGAAATCCAATAGAGAAACAAAAGGTGAAACCTAAGAAGAAAGATAAATATTCACTCGAGTTTTTATTTTTGTTATAGTCATGTGTATAAAAGCAATAAAAAATCATGTAGACAAGAGGTAGAAACCCTATTATGATAGATTCTCACTTACACAAATACAACAATGAAACAATACAGTAATATTTACCATTTATTGGAACACTGTTCTAAAGCTGTAATCGACTTGCTATGTTTGCGTAAAAAAGTGAGCTGCACATCAATAGCTGGATTAAGTTTATCATTGACTAGAAATTTGCAAAATGTAGTCTGTGATAACAGAAACTATTAAAATTATTAACTTATTGCCTTGCCCAAAAATCAGTATTTTTGGAGTAAATTAGCCTTTCCATTAAATATCCCACAACTACATCCCATCATATCAGTTTAACAGTTAGATGCAATATTCTGTGATAGGTAAAATATGAAAAAGTGTGCCTTACTGGGAAACTAATGCACGTTTTTTGAGATACCGAAACTCACAACTTTAAGCTCACAAACTTTTTAATACAACCCCTGAAATAACACACCTTTATTGAATTGAAAAACTTGACAAACTAATTAAACTAAATCTACATTTATCTACATTAATCTTTATTTCTGTCAATATTGTCCAGATGGTTTCTAGTATGGCTTTTATTCTGTAGAATTTTTGCTCTAAAATGGATGGGGGTGGGGGTGGGTAAAAGTGACTATAAAATTTTGTTTATATCTCAGAATACCTTTTTGGGCAAATGAACTGGATAATATCACTGATTTTCTAGAATTAAAACACACTTGTTATGTCATCCTGTTTATGAAAGTGTGCACAATTTTGTAATGTACACTTTCCTGGACTGCACTTCTAACAATAGAATGACATCACAAGTGTGCTTTAAATAGCTGTAACACACCTTTAAGATGTTTACCACCATTGTCAAAAGTATCTAAATCCTAAAGTTAAATTCGAAAAAAGAATTCTACAATTTACTTCAAATAATACTATTCTTGGTAGTGTATCTCATAAAATAATACCCAGACGTCCCTTCCATTATCTCAAATCTCCATTATTTTTGCATAATGGAGAGTTAAAAATACATTATTTTCAAAAAGTGGATTGTGGCTTAGTTCAATGGCCAGTCTGCCAAGAACAAAAGGGTACTTAGTATTTGCCAATCATCCTCAGCACAATGCATTCAATATTGAAATGTTTTCACAACTTCTTTCATATTAATTAGTTACAGTGGGTACATTTACAAAGTCTTTTCAATTCTGAATGACATTCAGAGTTCATAGAAAAATACCTCATGGAAAAATGCTACCTTGAAAAAATACTTCCTGACAAATACAAAACAAGCAATTTAATTTATAAAGTTAGATATTTTTTAATTCTTTACATTTCTTTACAATCTGACTTTACAATAATCTTCTGTGAACTTAATCAAATGAGAAGCTAACTTTCAAACAAACTCACTGTAAAAATCTACCCAGCATACTATATTAAAAGGAGTGTTTCTAGTGGCTCAAAATTTACTCAAGTAAAATGAGAAAAAAAACATAGTGCAAAAATGCAGTACTGAAATGTACTACTGCTGGGTTTAAATTTGATTTAAATTTTCCATGTTTTTAAGTTCAAAACAAAGATTTTAATTTACCTTATTACAGTTTGTTATATACTTCTAAAATGATACACTCTTTATGGTTGAAATGAATTTTGTTCTTAATGTTGTGGATTTATTTTCATAGGAGGTATTACTGAAATACAAAATGTGGAGTAGGCATTCTTTCTATGAGGCTTTTTTTCCAGGAGACAATCTTTCCAGGAGACATTTTTCCTTGATTCCAAATTAAGAGACAAAGAAGCACACAAAATAAAAATCTTGAGAAGCCCAAAAACTTCAACACAAAATAAAACAAGTAAGTAATTCTCCAGTTTCTGGTACTTTCAATACCTGAAACACAAAAATAATAGCTTACTGTCTTAAAATATGCACAGATTAAAAAAGTAACACAAAACACTCACCACAACAAATTATTCACAGCATTGTTAAATAAGCTGTCTAACATTTTGTGGAAAGTTCTTTCTGTAAGTCACAGATCCATATTTTATGGATTATCATTATCCACGGTTAAATTTGTGGCAGTCAGATTATATTAAAACTTTTCAAGCTTTATCCAAAATTATATTCTCCCATAAAGGAAAACCAGTGGTACACATGGTGAAACAATGTTGATTGTGTATTGAAATAAAATAAAAAACACAACCATAGAACTAATTTAGTGACAGCCCCATGTGGTATGCACACCAAAGGAAACATTGCAAAGATTGTCTAGGTTTTGGTACAAGGTGTTAAATTATTGAATTTATAAATTGGTTTTAATTTACATGGTTTTATAATAGATAAATGCCTTGTGGTGCTTTCAGGGCCTCAGGCCATTAAGTTTACATAATGGAGCGCCACTTGGCCATTATCTAACTTGCACTGAACAAGAGACCATTCATATGAAATTTTACGAGTGTGTTACAGCACCCTATATTATCGCCCACTGTTTGTCTTGGAATAATAAACATTAATGAAATGTGGACAATGCTTTTAAGCAGGCAAGACTCGTTACATAAGTGCTGCCATGGACATCAGCGGCCCATAATAAAATTATGCTGTCTATATATTTACTATGTGCTGTTCAGTACTATAGACCTCTGTCCTGGATTTATGGAAGTTATGTGCATTTACACCACTGAAGTCATATGGACCATAGTTTTTCTCTTATATTGTGCATGTACAGAAGAGTACGATCACCCTAAAAAAAATTTCAATTGTCTACTTACTAACTCAATAAATTAAGATTTAAATTATCTTGATTTATCGACCTTTGTTTGATTTATCGAACAATTTAAATTTATCAAGGTAGCCATAAAGTAACAGATAATTGATTAATTATGACCCTTCTTTAGCCAAATGAAGTTCAGTTTCAGGTTTGCACCATGACAGTTTTCTTATCTTCAAAAAATAAATATAGTGGCCTTAGGAAACCTACAGCCTTTAAGGCCTATGTATTAGAGTTCATTCACACCCTCATGCTATACTTTCAATGCTGTTATATAGCATTTGAAAGAGTTGCATAAAATTCCTTAATTTCACTGGCTCTTCGGTTATAATTTTTTTTACATGGTCACCAAACTTTTCCTAAGCGGGTGAATGTTTACTTTAGAGAAGTTTGCATCCAATAATTAGTTGTGCCCTGGACCATTACATATCATTATTTAAAACTAATATACCTTAATAGTATGATAGATATCGATTTACACTGGTACACTATTTATACTGGATAAATTGCATGATTAAGTGCTTTTAGCACATACAGGTCAAGGTCAATTTGGGTTTTTATGTTTCTTTTGGCCTAAAATAATGCCTTCAGAATCTTTTGCCAATCTGTCACGTTTACCATGAATGACCCCATTTACAATCCAAATTGAATAAGAAAGCTACTCAAGTTTTATTTTTACCCTTTTCTCACAATACATACTTCATCTGGTTTGGGTAAGGTAGCAATATTACTGTCAGACTCTGAACAAACATATTACACAATATATGACACAGTATGCACAGTAACACTGAATAACTAGGTACAGCGATCTTCTGCTCAATGTAGCTTATTATTTAAAACTTTTCAGATGTTTCTGTTACAACTTATTATGTATGTCCATTGACCAAACAGAACTGCTAAATGATCTTAGGTCATCAGTCCCTTCGGAGTTCAAGTCCTGGCCTTAACTCAAGTGGGGATAGTTGGTAGTTGCTTGACTTTGGTCAGTGTTTTAAAGCACAGAACATTGACCGACTGTATGTGCTGGTTTCCCCCACCCTTCTAACTATCTGTCATAATATAACCAACAAAGGTACTAGGCATATGATGTAAAACACTATATCAATATATAACACTATATATTTTACAGTTACAGCCTTTTACAATTTACACTTATAGGGAGAACCTAAAGAATAAGAATATGCTATTTCAAATTAAACGATACAAAATCAATTAACTTGCCTAAGTTTTCCCTTTCTTTCGGCTTGATACATGTTCATAAATTTCACATTAAAGTGATTACCTTTGATGTATCACTTCTAATTTAATGTTATTCAATTTTCTTTATTTGTGCTGGCCTTGTACCAGTTTCTGTACAGTTTATAGTGGTTACGCATATACATTTATTCTCACTTATATATAATTATCACCCTCAATTCCTAATGCTACATGCATTAACAATATATTCAGATTCAGGCACTTATTGATGAAATTCTGTATTGATTAAATTCTTAAATAGCAAGTGACTGATATCTTTAAGCTTTATAAGATTTATGGGGGGATTCCACTGGAAACCCAAACCTACAACCCACTCAACCAATGAAGGACTGGTTGCAAAAGTCTTAAGTTGGGGATGAAAACCAAGAAAAAAGCATGCCAAAAATTTGGGTCAGTTTCATTTCCCCGACAGGATGTAGTGCATCCCAGCTTGTCTGGATCAAGATCATGACATGACTTGCGGCCGGGATGCTTATCTCCATGACAAGACAAAAAACTACCAGGGCAAGCCCTAAACCACTAAAAGACAAGCTGTATCAAGCCCAGACCAGTTGTACTTACAAACCAACAGGACTGAAACATTTTTCCGACCGACAGGACAGATTAATTTCTGGAGTCAGGATCAAACGCTATATAAATCCCTTCTGACTGCTGTAAATAATCATTTATCACTGCAAAGATGGCAGCTACACATCAGAGAGACTTTCTACAGAAGATTAATTTACTTTTGTTTTTAATGAGTTTCATATTTTGATTTTCATTAGGATTTGCAGGACCATCACCTAGCCTAATCCCAGCATCTTCACCACAGCCACAGCCACCATCCAGAAGAAGAAAGCAAAAAACCCTGGGTTATGCCATGGATCCTTCAAAGAGAAGAAAAATGATGATATAGAACCCTCCCGGCTGACTTAATACAGACTAATATCCCAGGGTACCAGAACTTTTTGTCAGGATGCCACCTGCATTTTTTACCTCTTTGAGGAACGCATACACCACCGCATCAAGAAGTCAGTCACCAATTCCAGGAAGCCCTTAGAAGTTGGATTAAAACTAGCAATAACACTGAGAAACCTGGCAACAGGAAAGACATTCACTTTTTTACAGTATCACTGGCTGGTTGGCCAAACCACCATATGTAAATTATTTCCTGTTGTCTGTTGAGCCATCCTTGGTGAATTCCTGGAAGAATATTTAACATATCCTACTGACCCTGAAGATTGGAAAAAGGTGGAGAAGTTTAGAATGAGATTGAATGTCCCCCACGCATTTGGGGCACTAGATGGGAAAATATCACCATGAAGAAGCCCAAGAATCTGGAATGAATATTACAACTACAAGGGGTTCTTTTCCTTATGCTGCTAGCCCTGGTCAACGCAGAATACAGATTCTTATTTTTATATTTTTTATTTTTGATGCTTCTGTCATTTACATTGTGCAGAAAAGTTTCCTAGCAGCTAGGACCTTCCATTACAAGAGTTATGCTATTTATCATTTGTATCATACAAGTTCACAAAAAAATTCAAGAAAAGGAAAGAGAAAGGATCTTTCTCATTTGCAATTACAAAGGAAATATGACTGACTTGAATATTTAAAGTTTTTAACAATGAGCCAGATTTGCTATATTTCTTGATGGATGATGATGCTTTTGCCTTGCTGTCATGGATGGTGAATCCCTACAGCAGAAAACAACTCACAAGGGAAGAGAGAATAGCAAACTACAGGATCTACAGAGGCAGGAGGGTAATGGAGAATACATTTGGAATATTAGTGAGCAGATTCAGGGTGCTACTGGGCACAATGTAACAAAGGCTGTAGGTTGTCAGAGCCAGTGTTTTGACATGTGTGGTGTTGCACAACATGCTGAGGACACACCAGGGCAGAACAGACAGGGCACCCACCCCAGCAAATGATATAGCAGTCCTACAATATGAACAGGTTGTGTATGTGCCAGATGCCAACTACAGGAATCCTTCAAGAGCAGCCAAACATCAGCGAGATCTACTGAAAGATTACTTCAGTCATCTTGGTGCATTGGCTGGGCTGGAGGACAGGATCTGAGATGGGGGCTACCCTGGGGGCAGAAGAAGCTGCATCTGTCAGTCCTTTTCAGGGCTACCCAATTATTCCAAGAACTTTTTTAAGCTGCTGTTGCTTTGAACAAATTTTTTTAAAATCCAATTCATTTCCAACAAGTTTCCAAACTATTTCCAACAAAATCACAATTCCCGTAATGCTGTTGTATAACCTCAACACAAGTTATGGAAACATGGCCCACATTGAAACTCATATTTTGTAAACCTTCAAAGAATTTTTTCTGGCAAATTTGCAAGATATGTCTAAATTGAAAACTTTCTCAAAGGAAAACTCAAAAGGTCGAATCCAAAGGTCAAAATCGTTCATACAAATGTCAAAGATTTTTTAAAGTCAAAGTGTTTTCAAATTTTTGGGGTCAAAGTTTGTTTTGGCCAAATTTTCATTTTTTGACCAAATTTCTATTTTTTTTTGTTATTGTTGTTTTTTGGCCAAAGTCTCTATTTTGTCCAAGTTATTATTCCAAAATCTTCTAATTTGTTTTTCAAAGTTCAAAAGTTCAAAGTTTTAAATTATTTGAAGTTTTATTTAACTTCAAATTTTTAATCACTCACTCATTCATTCATTTTGTATTTGGGGGTCATGTGTTTGGCGCGGGGACGTGTAATGCTTCTTGCTTGGGGATTTTTGTCAAACAGCCAGCTATTAATTGTGTTTGGAAGATTTGGGTGGTCCTGAGAAGGACCTATAAATTTTACAGCAGTGGTTCTGAAAAGGACTGATTGTAGGCAAGTGCAGTAGGTCTATTGCTGCTGCTGCTTATGCTTGGATGACTGCTGGGGAGGCTGGGGCTGGGCTGGTTGCTGCTGAGGATTTTGCTGCACGGAGGTGGTTAGAGGAGAGGAAACTTTTTGATGCGGGTTACACGGTGAAAACGGTTGAGGTGTATCAATCTGCTGGTAGATCATGACTGACTGTAGATTCCCAAAAAAGCTAGAGAGTCCTGATATGTTTTGTGAACATTTTTTGCCTGTAGCAGAGGCAACTGATGGTGGGTTGGAGTGCTTTGTCGTAGTAAGCAGTTTTGAAGGCCCGGCTTGTTAGTCATCAACAACTACAAAGGAAGTCGGCTGCTTTCATTTTAGCTACTGTGCTCTGAGCGCCACTTGGCTCTGCTGAGCTGGTTGGATGACCTGGCTTGCTGGCATCTGAGTCTCTGGAATAGTTAAAATGTATTCCCTACCAGCTGGTGCTGGTTAGTGTGGCTGTTTAAAAGTCTGTGGAACATATGTGGAAGTGGCACTGGAGCTCCTATAAAGTGTAGGTTGCTGGGGTTACAGTCCAAAAAAGAATTCTAGGATATATTACCTATTAGATTTCCAAAAGGTATTTGATTCAATAGAATGGCTTTTCATAATAAAAAGTTTAACACATTTCAACTTCAGCCCAGACTCATAAACTGGATTAAATTATATATCATGATATTTCATCCTGTGTTGGGAATAATGGATACTAATGTAAATATTTTAAACTAACTCTTATTATTAGGCAAAGCTGTCCCATATCAGCCCTGTTGTTGCTGAAGTAATAGCAACATACATTAGATGCAACAAAGACATGAGATCTGTATAAATGGGAAAAATTCAAAATAAAAATGTTAGCTGATGACACCACACTTATTTTAGAATGCATGCAGAATATTAAACAGGCCATTTATGACTTCGATTGTTTCTCAAAAATATCAGGATTAAAACTCAATTTGGCAAAATCAGAAATAATACCAATTGGTACGAACATTCTCAAAGAACCCAAAATGCCATGTACATTAAAACAAATAAGAATGAAAAAAGGGATCATTTAAAACACTGGGCATTTGGTTTTTCAATGACAAAAATGAAATTGTTGAACTAAATTTTAAGGCTAGGCTTGACAAAATAAAAACATTACTGAATAGCTGGGATTCTAGAAATCTGTCACTAAAAGAGAGACTAACTATACCGAAGTCATCAATATTACTAGAAATCTTATTTTTATTCATTTTAATTTGTGTGCCAATCTATGTTCTTGATCAAATTAATGAAATATTTTTTACATTCTTATGGAGGAATAAAGCTACAAAAATAAAGAAAGACACTATAGTAACACCAATTGAACTGGGAGGCTTGAAAATGGTTGATGTATATTATATGCATACAACAGCTAAACTTAAAAAAAGACTTTGCACAAATGAAGATACAGACTGGAAACTGTTATTCCACAACATGTTGTCTTTAAAACAAAAATATGCTAAACAAAAAAGTTAGTTTATTCCAGATTGTTGAAAAAGGCATTGTTTCACCATTTCATAAATCTGTAGTAGAAAGCTGGTACAATTTTATGGGACTGATCCCAATAATTTTGAAGGGATATTAAATGAATATATCTTGTACAATAAAAATATAACCATAGCTAAAAAATCTATCTCCTTAAGTCAGTTTCCAAGAAAAAAAAATCGGTCACAATATAAAAGTTCTACATATTCTAAATCAAAATAGCAAAATTTTGAAAAAGAAACTTAAATTTATCACCAGATACAAAGTTGACTCAAATGTCATATAATTCAATCATCAGTAAAATTCCCAAAGAATGGAAACAAAAAATAGAAGAAATAGGCAATAGACCTGAAAATAGATCATCTGATGAAATCGAAATTAAAGATGATAACAAACTAGTCCCTCTAGGTAATGTTACAGTTACAACAATATATAATGAGCTGATAAGGTTACAGTCACTGCAAATCAACATCCTTAAAATCATGGAAAGAACTCTATCCCTTCTTAGAAAATATAATTGGAATGATACATTTATGCTTTCTGTGAAAATGTTGATACAGTGACACATCACTTGTTTGAATGTGCTGATTGTATCGAGTTCTGGAAAAAAGTTGAGCAATGGCTGCTTGAAAATTGAAAGTTAAGTTTAATTTAACAGTGTGTGAGGTAATTTTTGGAATACCTTTTTCAAATGACAGTTTGATACAAATTATAAATTATGTTATTATCCTGGCAAAACATTTCATAAATAAACAGAGACATAATAGTAAAAAACTTACATCTCATAGCTTTATCTACATTTTGAAAGAAAATGTTAAAATATATATCAGTTGGAAAGAATAAGACTCAAGCAACTTGATTTCAGTATTATGAATCACTAATGAGTGATTAATTTCCTCATTCAAGAATAATTCTTTTCATAAATAAAAATATCAGCTGAGACTAAAAGATGTTTGTGTTTGTCAAATTGTCTTTTTATATGTCCTGTGTATTATGTATATTTTGTTCTGTATATGTTACGTCAAAATAAAAAAATATACAAAAAACGTTTCACAGCCTCATTTCTGAATGTTTGAAAGTCTCTTTCTTCTAAAGCCTCAACCTCAGATGCCAGATAGTTGCTGAAGGCTGTTCTGGTGGATTCCTGCCTTGGCATGAGGAAAGATGACAGCATAGTTTTCATCTGTGCAAACTGATCCATGACCTGTTGGTGGAATGTTGAACTCAGGGAAATGCACTGGGGTTTGTAACTGAAGGTTGTATTGTGGTGTCTGATCATATACTGATCTCCATACTACCTGTGTCGGTTGAGCTCTAAAGATGTTGTGTGCTGAGGTAATGGATGCACTGGCTGCTTGGGCCGGGGACTTGAAGGGTGAAGATTTGCTGAGTCCCTTGCATCTGATGTGTGTCTGCAAGAAGTTAAATTTATCCTGAATCCAGTTCTGCCTCTCTGTCATTTCCTTGGGAGCCTGGCCAGATTTGGACATGGTGAGTTTTCTGTAGTGAGTCCTTTGGGATTCAAACTAAGTCTTGCACACTTTGACAGACAGCTTGCAGCTGCTGGTGAACCTCTCCCACAGGTATCCCTTCCTGGCCTTGTTCTTAAAGTGCTCATTTTTCTTGTCGTAGAGCTCCTTATGATCCTTGACAAAGTCCACAATAGCCTCCTCATCTGAGCCTGTTAAGTAAATGTCCGTCATATGCCCCTTTCTTATGCCTGGATTGCGATTGAGATATGCCCGCCTCTTCTCCACCGTCTGTGTCCATTTCAGTGTCACTCCTCTCAGTTCTTGGCTACTTTTTGGCCACTCCCTCATCTGTTGACTTGTAGTTTCCTCCCTCCTGGCTTCCTCCCTCTCCCACTCTTCCCTATGTTGTTTCTGTGCCTCCTTCTCCCCGTCTCTCTGTTCTCTCTCCTCCCTCCTCCTCTGTATGTCAGCAGCTGTATCCCCCAAACTCTGTAAGTGTGTTTGTGGGGACTTCTATCTTCCTTATTCTTTACCCTTTTTAGGACCCATTTTCTTTTTAAAAGCAGCATTTGTAAAAAAGCCAAAAGCCTATCAACAAGTTAGCCTAAGTTGTATCTCAATACTAAATCCTAGTTAATTTGTAAAAAACAAAAGTCTTATCTAAATCGCTGCCAGATGTAATCATAACCAGCAAGCTGTGGGTCAGTAAAATGATTGTGTCCTGTCCTACACACTTTCCTGCTTCTCTGTTGCTGTAACCACAATGTCAGTTTCTCTTTATGGCTTGACCTGGTGTGTTCCCAGCTTGTCCTGCTGAGATTTTACTGACTCTGTGGTCGAAAACTTGGAAAAAAACCATTCATGACCGGAAGCCACCAAGTCAGGTCTGGGATGTTTACGACAGGCTGGTTTGCTTTCAAGTATGGTCGGTTTGTGTCTACGGCCTGTGATGAAGTGGTGTTCAGGTACTGAACCACGACATACTGGCAAGTGCTTCCAGACAAGATAGTTATAGTATAGGACAAAACAGGAAGTATATCTGACGGGCTGTTAAGACACACAACAGGATGGTTACCAGGTGGGCAGAGCCAAGGTCTGGATACAGTGTCGTGGAGATTCGGTGAAATATCAAACATATTTGATATTTTGCTGATTCACCTTGACAAGCTGGGAAACCAATCCTAACCAACTCTGTAAACATTGCTCCCGACCCTTGAAAATTCCATAGTTACCGACAGGATGGCTCCAGTGGAACACCCCTATTAAATTTAATAAATTTAAGTGTATATTAATTTCTTGAGGTTTATTATATATAGAATTTATTTGAAGATTAATAATATATTTCCACTACTCTGACAAATTGAATGTTAAACATTATTCATATTTTTTGTTGAATGTTTGTGTTATTTATGCCACTAAACAGATCCAGTGGGAGAAAAATCATCGATTATCATAGAACTTATGACTTGATTTTAATGACTGCAGTTTGAACAAAAGCCCTATACACAATTGACTTATTGTTCCATAAAGGGGTGCCATTAAAAATATGGAATATTGGCAGCTATTTTCATAATTACACTAATGGCAAGTCGATTTGTGTACAAACACATTTATGGACTGCTTTGGTTCTAACCTTCTTTCTCCCACATTTGTTAGTTCTGACAAGAACAATAACACTTTTTCCTATAGTCTCTGACCTTTCACTTGTTGTTGGCCTATGTTAGCATAATAAATAAATATCTATAAAACACAGCACTGCCATTAATATAATTAATCTGTCATTTTGTTTTACCATGCCTCAAGTGGCAACAAGGCAATAAAATCAAGTGTGGATGTGAAGCTGGTTGTTTGTGTTGTTTGTGTTATATTTTATATATTCATTCTAGTTTATCTATTTGGTTTACTATATAGTTAGTTGTGTTACTAGATTTACTTTTTCTTTATACAGACAAAAACTTAGTTTTGATAACTCGGTGACAAATCAATGAACAACCTTTAGTATTTAATCCCTTGACCCTAACCTCTGTAGTCACGGTTTCGAGCCCAGGACATCACCATGCCATGTAGGATATTTTGAGGGTATGTTCTGTTAAGGTTACACACCTGTTCGAATGGATTTTAAACCCCAACTTTGACATTTATTATTTTCCTATTTTATATGTCCAACTTTGTAAGGAATATTGGTATAAACTATCAAGAATTGGAAGGATAGGTTCATTTGTTTCTAATACACTGTATTTTTTTCTCTGTCAAAGAGATTATGTTTTCGACGACATGAGTTTGCTTGTTTGTTAATCCATTTGTCTGCAAAATAACTGGAAAAGTTATACTAAGTATGAAACTTTGATTACTTTTTAACGAAATGTTGATAATAAAACAAGGAACATATGATGATCCATTTTGGTGGTAATCCGGATCACTTTTCTGGATCCAGGAATTTTTTAAGGATTTTTTCTCTCTATTTTTTTCTTTATAAGTAATGCAGAAGGTGTTGTGCCTTGGCGGGGATGTGCTCTCTCTGAGTGGTTTTACTGTTGGTCGATTTTCAGGTCAGGAGTCTCTTCAAGGACTAACTACCTTTTGCCCATATGCACCAGGAGCTAAAGTTTCAATGAAATACAGATCATCTTTATAGTGATTTGTTGCTTTATTTGTAGAGGTATCACATTGTTGCATGTGATATATTTACTCACGTCAGACCATATAATGCATTGCTGCTATCATGAGTTCAAATGTCATTGTATAAAAACATTTCAAAACTCGGATGTTCTCTGATTCAGCTCCTGTCTCAAAAACAGAATGATTGCCTGGGGAAATGACACATTCTCTTGTTCACTGATGTCACAGCATTTCGCAAGGTCCCATGTTTATACATTTGTACATCAGACCCTGTATTTGGATAGGACAATAAAGCTGAACATGAAACTGATGAATTTGCATCCTACGAATATGTATTTATAGGAATTCCCTGAGGGGTGATATTACGTAGATCAAAGTGTCAATAGTTTATAGCCCTTTCCAGCTATTCTAGTCTGTTCTGTTTTTGACTTTTATGGCTCTTAATCTCTGCTAGGCAGACTCTAAGGTGCAACACCAATATCTAATTAAGAAAATCATCTATCCATCTTAGAAGTTGCCAAGTCCAGTACCATGGAGACTCCAGATAGAGTGTATGCTATGTTGGGAATGCCTTTTTGAAGAGATGTGACTGTAAGCTTTTCCTGAAACAGCCGACAGTTGGGGCAGAATGGACCTCATCAGGCAAATCATTCCCTTTAATACATATATAAATATTTGTATGTGGTTAACAAAAATGCCTGCTTGATAGGTTTTAACTTTTTAAGCATGAGATCTAGCATAGCTTTTTTCCTGGTTTTTTTCCGGACTTTTATGAATTGTGGCGTAGCATGATGAGTACCTGTCTCATCACTGAAGTTAAGCATCAGTGGGTTTAATACTTGGATGGGTGACCACTTCAGTGCACAACTCGTGTCTCTGATGGCCTTGTGATGTGCGCTAGAAGACCGAAACCCCTTTTGGCCTTGTTTTGTCTGAAACAAGTCAGTAAGGTAGTAGAACAAATAATAACTCAATACTCAGTGGTATAAGTTTGCTCTAAAACTTCCAGGTTTAATGTTGGAGCAAGCAGGTACCAAATAAAACACGAAACATCCACTTTTGTCTAAAAATAAGTAAAATATTAAGTGTCATCAGCATAAAGAATAGCTTGTACTATTAACTGCAGTTTCATATTTAAAAAGCAAAGCCAACAAGCAATAAACCAATTTGACTTTGCTGCTAGATACAAAATCAAAGTTGCCAGCAGAGACAAATGAAACATAACATTGTGAACATTTATTGCTGTTCCCCTGAAATAACAATTTTTTTCTCCAAGAAATTATGGCATGCTACAGCATTTAAATGTGAAACAGGCGCTTGGTTTATTTACAATTCTTTCTATTCAATTCTATCCCTGGAACAGTAAAGTGCTGGCCTAAAGCCTAAGCAATGTCTCTCATTAATTTCCCCCCACAATCTTAACCTCGATAGCTGAAACTAAATATACACAGATAACTTTAATTTAATGTTTATTTTCTTCCTCATTAATCATCAAATAAGCTCAAGTTTTTGATAATAAATCTCATATAAATGTTTGGAAAAATAAAGATTACTCCCAACCCATTCAGGGCACACTCGGAAGGTTTATTGGTGAAGTGAAAGTCCCCATGGCCCTTCTGTTGTCCCTGTCAACATCAACACATTTGTTAATTACCTGCGGGATAGCCAGTCAGTCTATTTCACAATGTCTGTTGTTCATGTATTAACATACTGCCTACTCTGCAGAACGAAAAATAGCATGTACAATGTGTGTTATTTTCTTGTCAAGTTTGTAATTCACCGACTGCTCAATCGCCAGAGTCTTAAAGTAGTGCTAAGTAAGCTGAATACCTGTGAGTTCAATATTCCACATTAAATTAATGTTATTCTTGAGAAAATTAGTTAATGTTTCATTGTTTTGGCATCCTGTAAGTTTATTCAATAACCTTAATAATAATTTTATCCACACAACCTTCAGTATTCTAATCCCAAAAAATGGCCAAAAGCTAAAAGTACTGTATATTTATACTCAGTGCAATATCTCCTTTACTAAAGGAATGAAAGCACTAGCTCTCTACTGACTGGCATTCCCCAAAATGAAACAAGGCCAAAAAGGTTTTTCAATCAACAGGTGCGACCTGCAAAGCCATCATCAGGACAATTACGTCGTAGATTGAAGGCCATCACAGACATGAGTAGTGAGTCATATACATCCCATTCCTGGCCTAGAACTCAGATGGGCACCCATCTAAATACTAACATAGACCATTGCTGCTTAACTTCAGTGATGAGGCAGGTACTCATCACACTGCGTTTAAAAAGACAGATTTTAAGGGATGACCATTAATCAACGTCCATGATATTCTTAAGCCTGTTACTGAGTATAGGACCCAATGACAGAGGGCAACCATATGTACCTGCCTGTATCTATGATCAAACCTAGGTACTCTGTGTTCCTAGACTAGTCTGCGACCCACTAAACCACAGTGGCAGATAAGAATATCTTGTGATAATCAAAGAGCAAATCATATTATTTTATTTCTTGTATTTGTTGCAAATACATGTTAAAGAGTACAGGAGAGGGAAAAAGTATTAATACGGGACAAACTTGTTAATTGGTTAAACTCTCAGGTCATGAGGTCATCTACTAGAATGTTATTCAAGAAAGGTCTCAAATAGTTTTTTTTTAAATATCTGAATCAAAATCTGGTTTTACCTCGGATCTAAGATTTGTCTAATTCTTTTCAGTTGTAATTCTTCCACAGTCTCGGTTGATTTTTGTATTTTCCTTAGTTCTGGCAAAACCAGTCTGAAACTCAGATTAAAAAAATATAAAAGTTTGGCCACAACAACTCCCCTGATTACTATGCCAGCTTCAGATGTAATTGACAGTGACACGTGACATTATGCCTCACACTACAGTTTATCTTTGTTTATGTTATGTAAACATTGTTACTGCAATTAAGACATGTACTATCCAGTACAGTAGCAGTGCTATGTTCCATTTTGATTCCATGTTGACACACTGACTGGTTCAGTTGATGTCAGTAAAATCCCATTGTGTGCTCTGTTTTATGACATAAGAACCAAAAAACCCTGATAGAATAATTGAATCAGCAGAGTAGACAAACTTCTTAAACTTCTTGGAAATGTATTTAAATAAAACTGAGAATTGCTGCATTTCCAAAACAAACAAAACGTGCAAAAAGCCTCTTGACAACTGATGGAACAACAGCACATGTTAATTTAATCAAGCCAAATAATTTGCCAAGTTAATTATCCCAAGGATTGGAAATTCATTGGAACTACCATTTCCAGATATCTCCCCAAAGACTTTGAATCCAATTTTCACAAATGCTGTCTGATGTCAAAAGTGTCAACACCAAAACAATGGTAAATTGATCACATACCACCAGTGGTCAAGGTTGTAGTGCGAACATTCTCCTGGTATCCTTTGTGTCTTGATCACACTACAGGCCGCGTTTTCTATGTACATAAGTGTTTTATGTAATGCCCCATTCCTCTATGTACTGCCACACTTCTGCCAGTTGACTTTGCACACTGTAACATTCCTTGCTTTCTGTGACCATGTTTAAAAAGTTGGCACTCTTCACTAACTTTTAAAGAAAAAAATTGCGAGAAAAGTTTGTAGTAAATTTTTTGATAATATCTTCCTTATATAGGATATGAATATACCGCATTTAAGTGGATTCAACATAATGTAGCCTTACATTCAGTACCTCTGAAATCGACAACATTATCTATTTATTAGGTTTGTCTTACTTGTTCTTTCAATTCTCTTTGAATGCTTCCTTCCCGTGAAATACCACGTGAAGTTCAAGCAATATTAAAAGAATAAATTATGTATTTAGACCCAAACTTATTAACCCGGAAAAATAGATCATTTGGGAAATTAAGTTGAAGTTTGCTTTTTATGTGAGGTTACAGTTTAATTTTTAAGGAGAAATTAAAAGAACAAATCATCATTTGGCAAATGAAACTGAATCATCTAATAAGGGACGATTATGCAAAATCATTGTTATGTCATATGTATAGGCTTCCAGCTATTGATACAAATTAGATAAATGAAAATTACAAGGCAATTTTTACAATGAAAAATACTTAAAGCTGGGACCCTTGGCAGAAAAGTGTGCATGTGATAAGAGTCAGTGTGTGATATATTCAGCAAAGGAATATTGCTGATTTCCTTGTTATCCCTAGAAACGTTTTCTTAGTAAAATAGTAAGATTTGATGCCTTGCCCTCTGGGAAGAGACACGAGGAATTTTGAAGCAAGCTATGTTGCTTTTTCTAGTGTGACTTAAAGGACCTGGTCCACATCTGTTAATGTCCACCCATCGGAGGTCGATGTTTTGATGTTGGAAATTTATAAGCTACAGTCCTTACATAAAGGACCCTTTGGGACCAACATTTAAACTTTGGGAAGCTTTCAGAACCAATCAGAACGTTCAAGGTATCTTCCTGACAAGTTCAAACTGTTTGAAATTTTTGTAAACCTGCTACAAGCTTCTACGATCTTTATCAGACTTTGCATTCAGGGGCTCGGTCTTAAGGTATTCTTAACACATGTAAAGCAGCCTTTTCTATCTTTAGATATCCTTGTAATCGTATAGCCTTCGTAAGGTTCATAACCTATTCAGGCGGATTCAGGAGCCAATCAGATGGATCAGAAAACAATCACAACATTCTGAGGAATCAATCAGAAGGTTTCAAGCACCAATCACTTGGACAGCTGTAGCCTCTCTTACATCCCATCGTGCGTGCACATACATCCTGGTTTCAGAGAAAAATGGGCTGATTTGCAAGAGGACACTTAAGCTACACATGCGATTTTATAACAGATTTCGAGGCTGCAGAGATCCCGCAATGAAAATTAGCATGCAAATTATTCTCTGCATGCTCGTAGCATGGCTACAAATGCATCCATATATCAAGGGGAATTTGCGAGATACTTGGGCACGTGCATTTTCCTTGCTAGTGTTGCAAGTCCTCCCCAGTTACTTAAAGGGTTTAGCACATGCTGTACGTTACACTCATGTGTACCTTGCATGTATATAAACCCACTGTGCAGCCTGTATCCTGTAGTCTGTTCTTGGAGATTGAAGAATTGACGCTGTTGACACTGTTGTTGTTTGCACATGCAAATTTCTACTACCAGGCTACGCTCATATTTTTCAACAATGTTTGTAGCACACTTACGAATGTATACACATACGATGGGACATAAAAGAGGCTTAAAAAACACCTGATATTTTGGAGCAATAGCCTCGATCCACTCATTTTCCCAATCAGATAAAAGGTTTGCGATTGGATCACTGCAGTGGAACAGTTACCTCATAAAATTGATATTAATAATTTCAGTCTTGTCTTCTCATCATTATTTGTCCCATCGATGTTAGATGGCTACCATTAAGGCCGGATCATTCACTTACAAAGACATTTACATTTAAATGCATTCAAATTCCTATGGAGATATAAAAGTGGTCTTCCCTAAAGCCTCTCTTTCATCCCATTATACGTGCACATAGGTCCAGGTTACAGAGAAAAATCGCTGATTTGCAAGGGACACTTAAGCTACACTTACGATTTTATAACAGAATATCAAGTTCGGACGTGCACGCAGTATGGCTATAAACACATCCATGTCTCAAGGATAACTTACGAGAGACTTGCCCACATGCATTCTCCTTGCAAGTGTTGCAAGATCTCCCCATTCAGTTGCAGGGTTTGCACGTGCTGTATAATACATTCATGCAATCTGTAATTGGACATTCAAATAGTGACACTCTTGTTAAAAAATACACCGTAGTTGCACATGCAAATCTCTGCTACCTCACTACCAGGCTATGCTCATATTTTTCAACAATATTTGTAGCACACTTACGTGTGTATACCAGACGATGGGATGTAAGAGAAGCTTAAGTGTTGAATTAATTCTTTAAGTTATGAATTTTTAATGTTTACTCAAAATCGAGATCCTTAACTGTGTTCTCAATAATAGTTTTTTTCGGATATTTCATAGTTTCAATCTTTTTCTTAAGGAAACAATGAGAACCCATGTAGAATAAGTTAAAAGTAAATGTTTTTGAATAACTTTAGACATATCAAAAATCATAAACCATGGAATAAATATTACAAAATGTAATTGTGTCTTTCTATTCTTAAATCATTTGTCTGACTCTACAAAACAATGCAATCTGTTGGGAATTTCAAACCATATCATCCCAGAGTTTTTTATCTGATTGTTTGAAATCTTCCATCTGCACAAAAAAGCAACAAATAGTTTATTATCTTCATCCGAATCACTGTGTTATTTTACAGACTATCCTTTTAGTTCTAGTGTTTCACTGAAAAAATTCAACCAGTACATTTTTTTTCTCTTTTCGTGAAGTAATTGATTATTTACTCTGTGAGGGACCTGGGGCTGTGATGAGTAAAAGTTGTACTCTGTTCTTGGAAACAGAGAAACAGAGTTTTATTGCTTTGGTTTTAATTTGGTACACGTCAAATGAAGACGCATATAAACTTTAACAAATCAGAAACACTGATATTAACATTACTATTTGTAAGGTGTGTGGTAATTGGCCGAGTGCCAATTCTGGATAGAGACTTCAAGTATAAATGGTATTTTCACCCCCTAAAAACATCCCACAACAATGGTTATCAATGGCAACACTTTTTAGACTTGTAATTTTGTGGATGCTCTACAATCCACACAACTGTTTGAATTTTTAATAAATTTTCAAGATATGTTTATCCCAAGAGTAACTGAAACTGAAAATTTTGGGGCAACATCTGACTACTGTTACCATGGCAACATGTTTCCTGTTGTTTTTATTATTTGGGCTGTATTTCAGAAACCATTGATACTTGGTAGCGACATTTGTTGTGGGTTGGTGATGTGCAACGTCATGGTGTGACCCTGATTTGACCTTTGACATTGCCGTGGTGACCTTTACCTGAAATCTTTTCTGGGCTATATTTTGGGAACCATACGATGTAGAAAGTTGATACTTGGTAGGAACATTGGTTGGGGATGTAGATATGCAACTTTATGATGTGACCTTGATGTAACCTTTGACCTTGCCATAATGACTTTGGGATTTAAAATATTGTCCTGGCTATATCTAAGAGACTATAAGGTTTAGGATATTCATACTTAGTAGGGACATTGGTTGGGTTATGCAGGTGTGCACCATCATAGTGTGGCCTAGATTTGACCGTTGATCTTGCAGTAGAGACCTTGACCTTTAAAGTCTTATCTATGCTATATTTCGGAAACCATGAGGTGTTGGAAGTTGATCCTTTGCATGGCCTTTTGTTGGGGTGTGTAGGTGCAAAATGTTATGGTGTGAATTTAGTGTGGCGTGACTTTGACAAATTTCTGTGGTGAAGGTTGAGGTTCTGTAGCTGTAGAAGGAATAAATGGCCATAGTTTCAATTAGTTATATATTTATCTTATTTCAGTATTAAATTTAAATAAATAAATTAACTGAAATATTATCACATAACTTTTAACAATATAGGTATTGGTCAGAGGGTGTGGGCTATAACAGTCCAGAAGAGTAGTAGGAAGTTTACTTTGCAGTTACTTTAATCAGTATTATTACTATGGCATATTATTACTATGACACTACTTTTAGATATTCAAAGTAGTTTTTCAATAAAAAATCTAAAAATTCAATCGAATGCTATAATAAAACCATAAACAGGCTGGATAAACTGGTAAAAATAGAACTAATTTTGAGAGAATTTCTGAAAACTTTTGGGAAAATACAAAAACGGAAAATACATTAATAAATGCTTTACATGGGCTTTTAGAAACTGATGCAACTAAACAGTCATTTCTGGATCCATTAATACATAAATGAAATGGAATAAAACCAATAAATTAGGACTAAGTAGGTTATATTTGCAAAGTTAGTCAGAGCTGTAAACTAAATGGACAGCACTAATCAGTTTAACATGCACGTGGCTCTGTCATATCAGAACGGAGACGTTTTACAAAACTGATTCACAATATACTTCGTGCAATAATAAGAATACAAGCATCTTTTGTGACAGTTCTAATACATGCTGGAAAAACTGCCTACATTGTATTTATTGCATAAGTGTTTACACATTGATACACCGATTTGGTGACAATTTCAGTGAACCCCAAAACAGCAAAGCTTTAGAAACTGTGCATTTATTGATTGAGTATCCATTCATGATGTCTAGATTGTACAAGGTAGTAACTAAGTTGAGAACGACTACTGCTATTTGTTTCTCTATCGCCAAGACAAACATCACAAAGCTTCAAAATGTGCAAAATACACTCTGACACATTGTGTCACCTGGTGGTTGTTGCCTATTTTATTCCTCAAGCCAAGAAGTAAGCCAAGATAGGATAAAAATTATTTACATTAATGCAATAAATAATATACTAAAAGAGTAAGAATTATTAACATTTAAGCAAATAACAAGACATTACTAAGTTACTGAAAGACTAAGAATTACTGACATTTACGCTTATCATTAAAAGTTAACAACAAGTATTTTTTTTCCACCAGACACCAACAATCATTTAACTTTCTGGGAGGGAAGTTATGTTTGAACAATTTAAATTAATTGTGTTTTTGTTTTATGTATGCTTAATATTAGCGTTTAATATCTGCAGCCAGATTCATAAATAATATTTAGACCATCCCCAACTTAGACTTCAAGTATTACTAAAATTTCAAGCACAAAATTATGAAACCGTATTCATGAACCTTCCTAACCCTTGTTTGTTGAATACAGAGTCCGAGAAAAGCTTTAATCCCTTTAATTAGATTTAAGGTCACCTTATCTAAGTACTCTTCGTGAATCTTCCTAACCCTTGTTTGTTGAGTACAGAGTCCAAGAAAAACTTTAATCCCTTTAATTAGATTTAAGGTCACCTTATCTAAGTACTCTTCGTGAATCTGGTCCTTGGTGTGTCAAGACCAGGCATCGACAATCAGCACTTAGGGAGCACAGCCTTACTTAATTTACTGTCAACAAATGACTCATAATTTTAAACAATGAAAAATGTTACCATTGTTAACAAAGCATCCAAGTAGAATACTAAGAATTTGCTTACTGAAAGATAAACACAAATCCTAGAAACAATTGTAAGCCCATTCCAGTTCTATCCCAGGTGAAGTGGCTAGTACTTGATACCTAATTTATCATTTAAATAATTCATGGCCAATGCCTTGCAGTGGAGTAATTTAGTGCAAATGTCTAAGATACAAACATGTCACTAGTGACATCCACCAATAACCTACTAAATCTGTTTAACCCTGAGAGATAAACAAGATTGACATTTTTTCAAGACAATAGTGTCTCTTTCCGATTGCCTCTGCCAGGGTCAAAGGTCAGAAGCTGAGAGTTAAAATAAAACCCACAATTTCGCTAACCCATTTATTATCTATAATTCTGTACTCAAGTAAGATAACACACAAAATAGCAGACAGCATTGGAGATTGTAGAATTCAGTTAAGCAAAAAATTAAGTCGATTTTAACATAAATAAATTTAAAGTTAAGGCCACCATGACAAGAGTAAATACACTACATAGATACAAATTAGGTGATTACAAAAGTTTAGAGTCAAATTTACAGATTTCAGGTTAGTGATTGAGCTTGAGGTGGCCTTAAGTAAATTTCATGAAGTTGCATGTGTAGCGAAGATAAGATGATATTTTGATGAGAGTTATGCAGAAGAAAGATGGCCCAGATGAGAAAAACTTAAATACAAAATGATGGTCTAAGATATCTAGCTAAAAGCTGTATTTACACCTTACTGGATGGACCAAACCCCCACCCGGCTTAAGGATCTCAATCTGGAACAACCTTACAGGATGTCTTCTGATTCTCACAAAGCCTTCAAGCTTAGACAATGATAGAAGCTGATCCAGTCCAATAACATTGAAATTACTATGACATACCTTGCACTTGGGATAATACATCACCATACAAAACAATTTTTATAGTTTAATCAGTGTCATCAGCATGCACTATAGAACTTAAGTTAAATAAAATGAGCTTCCTTACTTCCGGATCTATTTTGAAAAAAAAAGATTCACCATTTTGTTTTGTTATAAAAGAGGTCACACATGACGATATCGTGTCAGTTCTTATCAGATCAGTTCAGTTTTTCTGGGCCTTCAGACTGGTATGCCTGGATTATTCTGAGACATGAATCCACCATAACTTGCTCCTGTTCTCTGTCTGAAAGTATTTTTACTTCTCTTTATAACAGCCATATTGGGACAGACCATTCATGTTCCCCATGTGTTGTAATAAATTGGGTTCAAACCCATTGACTTCAGAGGTGAGTATCATGTGTTCATTTGCATAACTTGATGACCATTAGGACACTGAATCAAACTTTATACCAGTTTGATGCCTTTTTTGATTAGGACACAAAGTCATGAACAATGTTAGTGTTACTAATTGAGTCACAATATATAAGTCTTTAAATGTTTTGTTGACGTGGACGTCTTTATACAGATTGATTAATCTTTTTAAAATTCCATTTCTTTATTTATTATATCAACTAAATTACCCAAATGAATGAAACGATAATAGCAATAAATGCTCCAATTTTGCTTTATTTGGCTAAGAGTATGCTGATATAGGGATTAAGTCTATAAACTGATTAGATTAGACTAATAAAGGTAGGTGAAAAGTAGATCGATGCCCTCAAATGAAGAATTTGTTTTTCTCATTTAAAGGATGTTATCTTTTGACATTTCCAAAAGCATTTTAAGAAATATATTTTATAGACAATTTCTTACAACTAAACAATGATTATCGGTTTGTTTAAACATAAGTTTAACGCCTCAGTGCTTCTATTTATACCTCTGTTCCAGTATCATAATCAGCCTCCTGACTGCCTCTGTAATGATACTCTGTATGTTGTTCTTATTGATCATACAGCTTCTTTTTCCATCTTGAATGTAATGTAATCAAGATGACTGTAGAAAATATTCAACAACATTTGCAAGTGAGCAGTTCTCTTCCAAGTACCCTCAACCTATCTTTTCATTGTAACTACATTATGACAGATTTTTAGAGTGTTGCAATTGATCTTTTAGTATGCTACAACTGATGGGGACTCTTCAATAAATACAAGAGCCGAGTTATTTTGTCTTAAGAGAAGATTGGCTGTAATTGTCAGTTCATTACTGCACAAGATTGCTCAGGGTTTGGTATTGTGGGTGATAATTATCAGTAGTATTGGTCGATCGAAGGCTGTAAGGCCAATATATTTGGTGTCTGCTGCTCAGTAAACAATTAATGCAAAACACTCATTGGTGCCCGGTGTTACAGGTTATCTTTATACGTTGTGGCAGTTGGGGGTAGATAACAAGACCAATATTTTTACTCAAGACAAATTGAGTATTTTTTCGATTTTCTAACCCTTTTAGCAGGATAAAGTCACAGCAGCAAACAGTTTAAAAATCGTCAAAGTCTTTTCAGTCATGACAGTGTAAAAGCAGTATTAAATCAAAAATTCTTCAGATTCATTGTAAGAATTATTGTTTGCAATAAAGAATGAAAATCTTTAAAAAGACAGAGAAACTCTTCAAGGAAAACTCTTAGAAAACTGACAATTGATGAAGAATACTTGTGAATAAGGTCACAGAAAAATTTTCTATGGGAAATTATTGATAAGTTAATTGCTTGTGATTAACTACATAAAACACACAAGCGCATCCTGTGTCACTACACAATAAAACCATTCTAACATATTTGAATCTTGGTTGATGGTTGTAGTTATAAACTTCAAATGATTTGTAAACGTGCATTGATAAATTAATCGCTTGTGACTAACTACAACAAAATAAATAACTCTAACAAGACTTATTGATATGCTTTGACTACTGCCACAAAAAAAATGTTCCTTTTGAAGTTGTGGGAACCTTTCAAATGATTTTCAAAAGCATAGTTACATGTACAATTGATCTGATACTTCTTTATCCATACATTTCCCAAGCCTTCCCCACGTTTACATGTTTAAAGACAGGTTATAAAATCACCATTACCAATATCACTGTAAATGTTTCATTAGAGGTATTTTTAAAGTTCCTTCTAATGGTTTCTCCATTTTCTTGATTAAAACACGAAGACATATGTTATAGGCCATATTGAAAAGGTGGATATTCAGATGTAACTCAGTGAATAAATATGCAGCTGTGCGATATTAAAGTAAAGCTGTTTGTTTCAATATAATTTTGCAGTTTTCCAGTTTGGAAATTTAGAATTCCTAGAGATGACTATATTTAGTTTCTATAGAAACACAAACATACTTGACGAACTTGTTTCTAATTACATCTAATTACCTCTTGAATTACAAACTTGCAAAGTGTTGAACAAGTTGGACATTTTATCACTTGATTCTCATCTGTGTGATGATGGGTACGAGTCCAGCTGATGGTGACATGTAGCTTGCACTAAAGCGTTAACCTGATATGACATTAGCTATGAAATGGATGCAACCCACCCCCCACCCCCCGAATTTAACCTTTATCATAAATAGTGTGAAATCTGACTAGGAGTGATTTACCATACAGTTAGCCATATCACTGCATTTAGTAGACTTTCCTTTCGGGTAAATTAGTCTTCTGAGAGACCACCAACAAATATGTTGTATACAGCTGTTTTTATAATTGCATTTTAACAAATACATGTATTTTTTTCAGTAAGATAAAACAGTACAAACATGGTGTGCTTAAATACGTTTAAAGGAAGAAATATATACTTGCATGAGCTATCTGTCATAATTCTCAAAAGGACATAACAGGGGCCACGGTGGCAGAGTGGTAACACTCTCGCCTCCCACCTCTGAGGCCGGGGTTCGGTTCTCGGCACGGCCTCAAGTGGGAAAGCTGGTAGTTGCTTGCCGTTGGTCGGCAGTTTACAGTACAGAACCCTGATGAACTGTATGTACTGGTTTCCTCTGCCCTTCCAACTACTCGTCATGATATGACCTTACAGTGTTGAAAGCGACATAAAATCCCAAATAAATAAATAAACAAAAGGACATAACTTGCACGTGATACACTTACCACTAAATCTAAATTCTATCTAGTTGTATCTAAGTTGTCAGACAACTACATTTTATAATTCCATATCTGTGCATTGCATTAAACGGAAACTTAATTTCAGTATCTTATCATTTATCAATGTCTTTGATATTTCCTATGTATTTGTCAATTCCTGGCATGCCATGTACGTTAACATGAAGGTCTGTTCACACAGTTCTGTGCAGTTGTAGCAACTTGTATTTGTATTTTGCTTGACGATCTTGTCTCTGAAAAGACACCTTTCATGTTGGTAGCACATGTTAAAAATGGGCCATCCCATATGGGCCAATGGGCCGCCCTCCTCTACACAATCCTGGCTGTATGTTTTAACACCGCCAGTGAGAGGACCTAACAACTGTTTCAAACATTTTTAGCATTCCACTACATGCTGGAAACATGGTCTGTGCATGGTCCAGCCACAAGCAAGCCCCAATTGGTTGAATATTTTCTGCTTGTATGTAGCTGGTGAGGACAGTACAGAATTGTATGAACAAGGTACAAAATAACTGACATCAGACTGGATGTAATTGTAATTTACTAAACAAGCTATTGCCCATTTCATATCTCAGCATTTAATAGCAGAAAATGCCTCTCAACAATTCCAAACAAAAGTAACAGTGATGTCAGTATTGGTTTTTTGAGAGATTCATTGATGGGTGGACTAAATCAACTGAAAAATTATTAATTTATTTGCTGACGTTAATCAATTATAATAAAGTGCACATGCATTTGACTAATTCATTATTGCAAATGTCCATACATAGACATGATACATGATTAAAGTAGTGAGATCATACATTTCAAACTCACGCATTCTAATTTAAGTACATGTGCATCTAGTATATCTTAAAAGAATATTTACAGGTATTCATTTGGCATAGCACAGAGTAAATTATGCAAATATTAGGTATTAAAACTGCTGTAAACAGTTGTGATATAGGTGACTTCTGTTTATATTAATAACAGTAGAACTACTCAATAACACAATATTATATTTGCTCATAGCATCAAAGCACCATAAACTTAACACCAGCATTAATGAATCCAACATGTGTGTGTTTCTGTTTCATTAGATCTGGCACTTATGAAGTCCCAGAATAATAGTGATAAAGAGCTAAACTCATTAAATAAAGCAGACGTCCCTTGTGACAGTCAGAATCTGCAATACAATAACTTGCATTTCGGGGAAGAACCGAAAGTAATTGTGTCACCAATCATATCAAATAGGATTATTCCTTAGTGTCACCCCGGGAGATCTGTTTATAGGTAAAATGATAAATGGTTAACAAAAGCTTTTTCTGGTGACGACAGAGTGTTATGTACATTAATAAATATTTTATGGCTTCTGGATATTCCAAAATGAATGCTATCACACACTTTAAACCATTGCCAAAGACAACAATTTTTTTCCTACACACGGAATAAAAAGTACTTCATGCTAACATTATCTGGGGTCGTGTGCACTAAAGGTCTAAGCCAAGTCTTAGGCTTAACTCTGTATACAAATATAGACCTACTTAAACCTAAGATTTGGCGCAGACCTTTCGTGAATACTGCCCCTGGTGCAAAATTAAAGCGATAATTGAATCACAAGACTTATTTAATGTCATTGGTTTATCATCCCTAGCAATAGACTTTACACAGATATCAATTATTTTATGTATTTGGTCAGGGAATACCAGCTGGTGGTGTGATTTGAGCATAGGATAGTCCATGTCACTTTAACAGTTAGTTCATATTGGGAGAGATCATCAGAATTTGCTCCAAGTTATCACCAGTTGGATTCAAACTCGTGCCCACAGAGGTTAAGCAAAGTGATCACTTGCCAAGACTGATACCTCTGCCCTGCTCATGGGGAGTTATGGAAAGTGCTAAACACACAGGACAGCCTTTTTAGTAGGGATAGATTTCTTTAAGTTTGTATTGCTTGTTATACATTACATTAACAAATAAAATTCACGTATTTTAAAACCCAGCACACAAAGACTATGTAGGCACACAATTAACAATCTCTGGCAATATCATGTTAAAATTCATACTATAAAATATATGTTACAGTGATGTTAACTATTTCAGGGTCACATTTTGTCAACCTCAACATTCCATTTCTTTCTGTGAAGATATTGTCAGTGTGACAGACATACAAAAGTGTATTTCTTTCTTGACGAAATTTGTACAATGTAAAATATGGCATTTTGTTGTTGTTGTTGTTTTGGGAGTATTTTGTTTGTTTGTTTTTATGCCCATACTATCCTATCTATGGTATATTCTTAGATTTTTTTATGTTTCTATATTTACCATTTCCATTTAATTTGTTGAATGAGGATCTTCAAAATTTGTGATGCCTGACTTATCATTTCCATTTTACAAATTTTATAGTTTTTAACTCCATGTAATAACGGTTGGGAGGTCGTAGATGTACTCCTAGCTGTCTAGGTTGGCAGCAGGTAAAGACTTCATTGGTCCTCTACGGTCCATATTGTCACATGGATTTTTAACCAATTTCCAGGAAATGTTTACTCCAAGAAGAAATAAATCTGATTAGGATTTGGGTAACATCTGTATATTACTGTATGGCAGACTGTATTCATCATTTATATTAAGTACTTCGACTACATCTGTTCCAATGAAGAAAGACCTTACAGCCTTCTTAAATTGTTAATTTTCTAAAGCATATATACATTTTTTGTAGCCTATAATCATGCACGTTTATAGAATTTACAACACCCTAACAATTTCCAACTTATGACATACGACTGGTGAAATCCAACCCAAAATACAAAACTGGGGGATGGATTACTATTAGTTTCCCTGCACCTAATAGGGTTCCCATTGCCTTCTGTTAAATCTGTCACATTTACAGTACATTAGTCACTACACACAGCTGCACCATGAGCTGTTTTATATAAATACTTAAACATACTTGGATAAAAGCAATATTCAGTATAAATTTGTGAACTTAAAAAGCACTTGCTCAGCACAAACCTCCGCCAAGGGGTGGAGCGTTTCCAAACATTTTGAGTTTTTGCTACTCGGAATTCGATCCAGATCTTTCTATTTATTTATTTATTTGGGGTTTTACATCGCTTTCAACACTGTACAGGTCATATCACGACGGGTAGTTTGAAGGGCAGAGGAAACCAGTACATATAGTTCGCTAGGGTTCTGTACTGTAAACTGCCGACCAACGGCAAGCAACTACCAGCTTTCCCACTTACGGCCATGACGGGGATCGAACCCCGGCCGCAGAGGTGGGAGGCGAGAGTGTTACCACTCTGCTACCGTGGCCCCTCAGATCTTTCTAACATGTCATAACTTCTTCCTTTTGCCAATCCCTACCCATATAAATATATATGAATCTGCTCCTTACTTTTAGTTTTAGGGTAAAAATATGTTTGTGTTTTCGGTAACAAATAAAGCAGTTTAAACCAAACTCTTTCTTTTGTAGCTGCAGAAAGTCGCATTTCTCTTTTAGGCAAAGCTTAAAAAGCTAGCAATATCAGTCCAAAAGTTGAAATAAGTCTATTGCACTTGGCCCCAGAGTGTCAGACAAGACCTCTTAACATTTTTGTGTTGCCAAATAGAGCTGTAAAAATCTATTGGATACATTTGCAGTCATGAGATATGAGAAAGGAGCAATGAGTGTGATACACATTAGATGTTTTCAATTAGTTACCGAAGGGCAGAATTGAGTATTTCAGGAACTACCCACAAATATTCCCACAGGTCATGTAAAATAAATGAGGATGCATATTTTAATATATAGATATAGTAAAGAAATATCCTTGTCAGTTATGTATTCAGCTAAATTTCAGTTCTTCCATTAGGTTGCTAATGGCAGTACTTCTACGTGGTTAAAAATTAGTGAAACTGACTTTCCATTATTTCTTTTCTTATGTCTATCATTCTATCCCTAAGTAAACCAGGGAACCAATGATTACGTTCCGATGCCTGTGTATTATTTTTATGTATCAGAAGTTACGAATCATAATTTGTGATCCAAGAAATGTCTCACAACCCAAAAACCCATCACCATGCAATGACAGAAATGCTTGGGGGAAAAAGTCAAACCAATGTCAAACTAAGAGGCTGTCAATATGGTTTACTTTTATTGTATGTTGTTAAAGAAGCAGTTCATATTTCATTGTACAAGATTATTTATCAGGGCAGATACACCTTGACGGATACTACTGCCATCATTACACCCCTATCAACAACTAAGGGCATATCGGGAATGCTCCTCAGTGAATTCGCCGCAACCATAGAGGTGACTCATAAATGATCATTTGCCAATCTTGTTGACCAGGCACTAAGGCCAATTAAAAGGAGATATGAAATGATGTTCAACTATAAATCTCTGAGATTGTTACATCTGGTTGCAACAGCTGAAGTATATAAACAGAGAGAAATAAGGGGTATAATACTTTGTCATTATTGCAACCATTCTTTTATTGAAAAAATTGAGTAATCCTAATGCTAGCATATACTAAGGGGGTAAAACATCAAAATCATAGTTGTACAATTCATATAGCAACTCGAAATGGTAGAGAGGCAAGGAGATTACAATGGAAGGACTATGTTTAAATTCTAGAGGTGATAGAGCAATTAAATTCACTCATTACACTGTCCGTGTTGAAGGGTGAAGTAAAGCATACACATGTTAAGTGACACATAATCAATATATAAGCAATAATACCAGCATATAATCAATAATACTACAATGAATATCAGTGTTTATAAATGATTTCACTGCCACACTGATAATATGTAAAACCCCAGCTGTCCAGGAAAGTAAGTTCATTCTTGTAAAGAATACAAAACTCAAATTCAACAGGAAACTTTACCTTTTTCAAACCTTCATATGGAACAGGTCAGAGAAATGGAACAGTACATATCAAGAGGCAGATCATTCCCAAACCTTTCAATGTCATATGGGAAACTCTTGTTAGTGCACTGCTTCAGTTAAAGATATCTGCTTTGACAGCACCTTGCATAACTGGAAAATAATGAAGGCTCTTGAGACCAAGGTAAATAATTACTAACAATCCTTCACTCCAAGAAAATACTTGGATTTTACAAAAATTCACGATTTCTTTCATTTGGTACCTTTTTCTTTGTTTTCCTGTTCAATAAACACAAAGAATACTTACTTTATTTCCTTAAATTTAAAGGAGTCTTTTACAATTCATGATATTATAAATTTTAATGGAATTCACTAGCCGTCCTTGTCAGAGGAATTAGTATATTTTACCCTTAAATTCTGGGTTTGTCTATACCTACCTGAACAACGGGGGATGGTTGTTGTGGATTTTAATAAAAGATCAATTTATTATTCAGATAAAAGTTGATTTAATTCCTTTAAATGTAAAATATCACATTTTAAAAGACAAAAGAACACATAAAATACAAATATTAAAGTGAATCCTCCCTATTAGCTCTTCCAAGTATTGCAGATATTTAGTATAAATGGGACAAAAGAACAGATTTAATCAATATGAGTCATGTAAAATGAGCCTCAACGAGTCTTTGGGGTCACCTTAACAAGCTGACAGTGCTGATTGCACTACTTAAATAGGTATCCTTTATGTAAGATTTCCTTGTATCGGGAAACCGAAAAAAGAGCCTTAACAAATAGAGTTTAAGGTCATCTTTCCAAAGTAGACTTTACCTTCTTCAAGTAAAGGGGGCTTACTGAATACGGACCACTGAATCATGTGAATGAATGTGGAACCTGTAATACTATTAGAAGGTGTTTAATTAACCCCTTGTGGACAGAAAAAATATTTTGTATGTGACAGCTCTGGTGTTTAATTGCCTCGTCAAGGGATCTGCTTCAACCTCGCAAATAGCTTGCCAAGAAATGCACGCGATTTTTCTCCCATTACTGAACGGGTAACCACACCTCATGAGGCAATAGGTTTCAAATTTGCCCCCAACTTTAAGTTTTAACAGTTGATAAATTCTTGCTGATACTTGGTGCTTTAGAGTGCAGGAACTATGCACTGCTTTTATTCCCAGGTCACACACTGAAGAAGGTTCTGCGATTATCCTTGCAAATAAAGAACCTAGGTGACTCATAAGACACCAACAATCATACCGGGTAGGCGTATAATTTGAGTCATGTGATAAACAAGGCTGAAGCGGGATTTGGTCTACTAGTGCTAGCTGCAAAGCCATCAGAGACAAAAGTAGTACACTGAAGCAGTCACCCATCCAAGTACTAACGTAGCCAATTGCTGCTTAACGTCAGTGAAGAGACAGGTACTCATCAGACTACAACACAATTCATGAAATTCCGGAGACAAAAAAGTGATCTCTAAAAGCACGAGCCTAGCTAGGGCTTGCACTTAAAAACTCCACCACATTTCTATGATGTTCTTCAACTTTCTTCAAGTGTGCTGAAAAGAAGCCTTGACAAAGTACAATTGCAAGCAGAATACCTTCCGAACTGGTAAGGTTTTCTGGTGATTTTAAATTGCATGAATAAAAGGATATCAAACAAATATGCTACATGTCATCAAGAATGAAATGCGAACTCTGAAGACTTTTTTCTGTCACGAACTAAGAACTAGACTAAGGATGCATCTATAGCCAGATGCAAAATCGATCGATCAGAAAAGCCATCAAAGTAGTCATTACTCAGTTAGCTATTGAACTACAGTTCTGAAAATTTGTCAGGACATAGAACATCAAAAATTAGGTGAACAACATATTTAACAAAAATGTTCTACAATCAATAGTTTTGCACTTATAAGTGATTTACTCAAACATGAACTATCAAAGTAACAATATTCAGTTAGCTATGGAGCTACAGCTCTGAAAATTTACCATGACACAGAACATCAAAAGTAGCTGAACAACTTATTTAACTAAAGCATTCTAACTATAACAGTTACAAAGAAAGAGACCATGGTGACCATCTTGTTTTTCAAAATGAAGCCAAAAATATTCCCAGGCAATCTTTTGTACTGATGAACATATCCTACAAATTAGAGAACACTGTCTGTAATACCTTTTTCTCTAGAGGGGTCACAAAAGTCCTTGCTGAAAGTTAAAATAGGCCGTGGAGGCCATCTTGTTTTTCAAAATGAGGCCAAAAATATTTCCAAGCAAGATTTTGTAATAACGAATATATCCTGCAAATCTGAGAGGTCAAGCTGTAATATATTTTGTTAGAATGGTAACGGTGAAATCTCTCTACACATTGCAGAGACAGTGGCAGTGCCGTAACGAAATGGAATCTATTGTATCCACTGGAGGCTATCCGGTGGATACAATGAGGTGAGACAAGGTGATAATAAGGCTGTCGATTTAAAGAATATATGCAGAGCAAAAACAAGCATGGCATGTTGGCTACTGCTCCATTGAAGGACTTATAACATGAAAGAATAAGCTACCCATTGTCATGAATTGTCACACCGAACATCAAAGATGACAAATACTCATATTAATGTTTAACATTAGATTGTTATCATAGTGGAGGTAGAAGAATGATAAAGAGGGGTGGAGACAATAAGGGATTTATCAAGAGATTGCTGCAAAAAAATTCTAACAAACTGGAGAAAACTGTCCATATTATATGTCAGACTGGAGAACATTTTCTTCACTTTTTTGGTGTTTAGCAAATGTTACATTGTTTTTACAATGAGTTTGTATGTTGTAAAAATTAAAAGATATAGGATCAATAAGAATTACTTTTTCAGGAAAAGCAGAGTATCATTCCAAGAACAATTATTAAGAATCCTGAAATAATATTACAATCACTTTAAAACGCGCAAAATTGATAAAGATTCTCTAATGCAGTGGAATCCAAAAAGTGACAGCCTAATAAAACCAGGCAAAGGTTATAACCCACCGGGAAGGATGGTACATCACAGGTACATCTTGAGTTGGCTCCTGAAACTGAGGATGGTCTGTTGGGGTCTCACATTAGACGAAGCCTGTTCCATTTAACTGGTGCAGCCTTAGCAAAACCACAACAGCCTATTGCCTTTTTGAGACTGATTAAGGCAACCTATTGCCTGTTTCCACAAGTGAGACTGCTAGATATGATTAAAAATGACAAATAGAGCAGTTGAGGACATTTATAACCTTAAAAGTAAGGAGGTTATATTTTAAAAGGATATAATATGAAATGGGAAGCCAGTGAAGTTTTTCTAGACACAGTATTATACCACCTATTCTGACTGATAAGATACTTTGGATATTTTTATATCATCTCGTCGAATCATACTTAGTACTTAATCTCTACACCAGCAGAATGCAAGGTGCATTACAACATACAACACCAACATCTCAAGACAGAAGACTGCACCTTGTTAGTGTTACTATAACATTATTACATTATTTTCATTTGTGGCATGTGTAGGATGGATGTTTTAGTGCCTCACCATATCCTTCATATCTGTACCAACTCACATGTTATCAGACGTGAAGATGTTATGCACAGTTGACATGGTTTGAATACCATTTGATCTTGATCAGTTATCAGAAAGTTTGTGTGGAGAAATCACATATTACCTTTTTCATAAATATTGTACAAAATATTTTGCCAGAAAAAATGTTATATAAACAAGATATAATTCTGTCGTGTAATTCAGTGCTGTTAGTTATCATCAATTAATAATAGAAACACCAGTAGTTTTAGTACAAAAAGTGGTTTTCCATGTCAATGACAACTTTGACATCATCCCACACCTATGAGTCTATTACAGTAAAAAACTGTTGGTTCTTTGTAGTTTGTGGCTCAGATGAAATCCCTGGAACCAGTACAGAATCAAGTTAGTAAACCACCCCACCCACACAAAGATATCAATTGCATCAACTGTCTTAATGCAGTAAATAGAGATGGTGCAAGAGAGCCTACCATCAATCCTTTCAAAGCACTTATCCCATGTGTAATTTTTTGTTATATTCTACAAAAATCAGTTATTTTGTTAGCATGATGCTAACAATAAAAGTCCTCAGTGGCCTAGTAAAATTGACGTTTAATCACAGGATGTTACCTCTATGCAGATTCCACTCCCTGGTGCTGTAAGGTTGAGGTCCTGTCCCAATATGACCCTGGTTGTTGAACGGAACATTAGTCTAATTCAAAAATGGGTCTTATGGTGCATGGACAAAGTGCCAGTGGACAAAAGGCCAGTCAAAATAGCAAGGGATGACAGAATGTTAGCCATTTTTTTTGGGGGGGACAGGGAGGACGATAGCCGGTCTTATCAAGATACTTAATGTACCTTTTATTATTTTCCCTTAGTATAATTATATGACATTGGAACATACTTTGACACATTTAAACTTCCTTACAGGGCTTAATCTTTACAAACTG
This sequence comes from Sabellastarte sp. h YS-2021, assembly GCA_964017235.1. Lineage (NCBI taxonomy): Eukaryota > Metazoa > Annelida > Polychaeta > Sabellida > Sabellidae > Sabellastarte > Sabellastarte sp. h YS-2021. The sequence goes on from OZ024927.1 coordinate 151,687,111, forward strand.
CAAATTCTAAGGTGCAATAAAATCTGTTACCTGAGTGTGAAAACAATTCAGATAACCAGGATGCGGAAGAATATAAACCCTTAACTTTTGCCCAACTTTGGGTTGACAATAAAAATAAACAATAATTGATATTCGTAATTTTATATCATCTGAGGTTTGTTGTTCAGATACCTATTGCTGTACCACCTACTATTCCATGAACTTATTGTGTTACTTAAGAGCTTCTGCAAATAAAAGCAAGAAAAGAAGCAAGAAGCATAATTATGATGCTTCTATTAACATAGAAGCAAGAAAAGCATAATTATGATGCATGATGTTAGTTCAGGACATATATAATTCACTTTTAACATTTACAAGGAAAAATAAATGTAACCTTTATATTTAATTACAGTAACTTCTACCTTCATCGTGGTAATAGGAAATTCTGTACCTGGCATCTGTAATATCAACACTATTACTAATGGAAGAAAACCTAAATTACAGCCATTTTCAAAATGAGTAAATTGATGAGATGGAATGAGCACTAATCATTGATTACTGGCTGTTTATTATTGCCCTGTTTACTGTTGTGTATACACATTATATTGAGCTTCGTATGACAGCTGTACATCTTAACGGTCATTAACATTTCAAGATTTCTGCAAATATGTAAACAAAGGGATTGCACATGAAGAAAGAATGTTTGGTACATTTATTGGAACATACTGGACATCAGGGTGATGCCATACAAAAACCTAACCTGGTTTTGGTGCAAATTTATAAACTGAACGATATCTGTTTTAATTATATATTTTGTAATATTTAATCAGAAAACAAATCCTTTTATTTTTCTCTTGAAATGACTTGTAGGTCTCTTGTGGACTGGGTCATTTATATACAGAGATTGTTTTCATTTTTTCAATCTTATACTGTCCATCATTGTAAGATGTGGATGAAGAAATAAATCGAAATAATACAAGAACACTCGCAGAGCCTACACATCTACTTTTTTGGTGGTTTTTTTCTTAACCTTGGTAACAAATAAAGGGATTTGAAAAATCATATAACCTCCGTATATCTTGTTATTTAAAAAAATGTCAATATCTAGCAATTTTCAGTTTTGAAGGAACAAAACCAAATGCATAAAAATATGAACTAAAACCATTTTATAATAATCCAGACATTTTCAACATCATTATGGAATGATTTTTAATCTAATCTAATCTACTGCTTTGCAGGCGCAATATCTTCCCCACAAAGAGGAACTCAGTGCGCTGACTTAACAAAATCATTATCATAAGGAAAGTCAAGGGGCATTCAAGGTCAGTAATCCGGGGCTGTGGGTGTGACCAAGAGGGAAGGAAACTAAGTTGGGAAACTGGAATTAAAGAGGTGGGTTTTGAAGTGTTTCCTGAACGTTGCGACAGAGGGGCTATTTCTTATTTGGAAGGGGAAGGAGTTCCAAAGAACTGGGGCATAGTGACTGAAAGAATTGGAGAAAAGTTTGACTGATTTATGAACCTTACGGTCGAAAGTGGGGGTATGAAGGAACTCGAGTTTTGGGGTACTTCGCCTTGTATTTCTGGAAGAGGTGTAGGGATGAATTAATTCTCTTAGGTAAACTAGTTAACCCTGGTTGAGAATTTTGTATGTAATGAGACCAATTTTGAATTGTATCCTGTATTTGATAGGGAGCCAATGGAGTTTTTTCAGTTGAGGGGTAATGTGAGAGTATTTTGAGGACCGAGTGACAACCCTACAGAGTGAGTTTTGGACTAACTGCAATCTTCTTAACTCAGAATCTGTAAGTGATAAGAATAAGGAATTGCAGTAGTCCAGTCTGCTGCTCACCAAAGCATTTGCTAAAAGAACTAATGTGTTAAGGTCTAGAAGGGGATGAATTCTATAGAGGTCTCTCGCATGAACTCTGGTGGACTTTTATGACCTGAGACACATGGTCTGAGAATGAGAAACTGGAGTCAAACACCACTCCGAGGTTCCTAACACTTTGTGCTGGTGAGACCTGATTGCCAAGAATATTGATCGGAAAGTGAGGAAGGAGTTGTTTACAGTTATTTTTGGAGCCTATCAGAATAAACTCAGTTTTCTTAGGATTGAGTTTTAATTTGTTTGCAGACATAAAATTTTGAATGTCACTTTTTAGTTTTTGTATAGAGTGAGAGAAATTTGTTGGTGTTAATGTTATGTATAGCTGAGTGTCGTCAGTGTAGAAATGGTGGTTTATATTACTGTGAGAGTGAATAATTGAGCTAATTGGGTTAGTGTAGAGGGAAAAAAGAATTGGACCAAGGACGGAGCCCTGGGGGATCCCATACTGGAGCGCAGCAGGATGAGACAGTGTGTTACCTACCTTGACCGAGTGTGTCCTTCCTGACAGGTATGATTTGAACCAGCCAAGTGCTAGTTCACTGATACCATAGTAAACATTAAGTCTGTCCAGGAGAATGGTGTGGTCAATGGTATCGAATGCGGCTGATAGATCCAAAAGGGTAAGGGCTGTAACAGACCCTTTGGCCATATTGAGGAGAATGTCATTGTGAATATTAAGGAGAGCACTTTCGGTTGAATGGTGTTTTCTATATGCCGATTGGAAGGCAGTCATAAGGCCAGCTTCATCGAGGTGAGTTTGTAGCTGGACTGCCAGTACCCTTTCAAGTATTTTTGAAATGAAGTTCAGATTGGAGACAGGCCTATAGTTTTTGAAGATTTCTTTGTCTAAGGATGATATTTTGAAGATGGGGGTAACATGGGCCTGCTTGAAGAAATTAGGACACTTCCCTTTTCAAGGGAAGCATTAATTATTATTGAAGTAATGGGAGTGATGAGAATATCCAGATAATCAAGAACAAGAAAAGTGGGCCAAGGGTCAAGGGAACATGATTTAGTTGGAGATTTCATAATGATTTTGGTTACTCGATCCTTGGTTACAGTAGAGAAAGTAGAAAGCACTGGGGGGGGGGGAGAGTCTGGGGCGATGTGTTGGGACTTCAGAGAAGTAGGAAAAGTTGAACGTATATTTTCAATTTTTTCTGTGAAGAACTCCACAAATCTGTCAGCCAGGAGCCGAGGGGGATTTATCGATGGAAGCATCTTGGCTGGGAGTCTGTGTAACAAGCCTTTTAAAATATTTTTAAAAATTTAGGAGTTTAACAGTATTTACAATAGAAGTATTTACAAGCTTTCAGGTCTGTACATATCAACTATATGATGTGAGCTGATCCAATCCATTAATAAAATTGCAACTGCTTTGACATTTGTACCTTGTCCAGGCGCACTGACTTTAATACAATATAAGCCAGTACTAAATAAAAGAGATTTTGACTTGAAAGAACTCTCCAATTTTTATTGGACAGTTATGTCTAGGTCAGACTTTTCCATGTGGTATTTTGTGTGTGTATTTGATGAACTACCTTGTCCTTGTGTCCCTGCAAATAGACTTCATATCTGGCTAAGACGCATCCCCTTCACCACTCCAGCCTGTATTTTCTAGTAGGTCGTTGGAGGTTTTTCAAAAATTGTGAAAAAGTGGTCCCAAATGCAAATCCCTTTTCAGGTTATGTTTATTTATTTATCTATTTGGGGTTTTACGTCGCTTTCAGCACTGTACAGGTCATATCACGATGGGTAGTTTTGTGGGCAGAGGAAACCAGTGCATAGAGTTGGTCAAGGTTCGGTACTGTAAACTGCCGACCATTGGTAAGCAACTACTAACTCTCCCACATAAGGTTTGAACTGCCGACCTGAGAGGTGGGAGGAGAGTCTGTTACCACTGCACCACCATGGCCCCCATCAAGTTTTGTCAAATAGCCCTGAATTTGTCCTATCCAGATGTAGACTTGCTCCAAGTCTTTGTATTTCTCATTCCAGCAAATCTGACATACATGAAATCATTATGAACCCACTTGATGAGTAAAAAAGCTTCTAGTGAAATACACTTTTGTCAGCCCCACAATCTGGTAACAAAAGTCATTCAGTCCTCATATAATACCTTAGACAAAAGGACTTGATGAAAGTCTAATCCAGATGCAAATCCCATTGAATGTGCCCTACCCAAATATGAGGCAGTCCAAACCACAAGAAAAGGTAGAGAGTTTGTTTGGTTGTACTGCATGACCCTGACACATAAAGGTGTGACAGGTGTTATTTTGAAATTTTTACAGCTGTTCTTTGTTTTGTAGAATTGCATTTATTTTCTCCACTATGGTGAGAAGAAAACATTATATTCTCACCAGCATTTTTCAGTTTGGATGTCTGTTTGCATGGTTACACACAGATCTACTGAGCGAGACAAGAATGGCATATTTAAGATACTGACACAAAATGGAAGACAACGTTGAAATAATAATACTGAAACATTAAATAATACATGAAAATAACTCACCTATGACAAATCTGTACCTGTCTCTCTGACACTGGACCAAATTAACCAGCAACAATAGGCTGAATGATAGCAATAACGTCACCTCCATGTTATAAATTATTCTTTTTATACCAGTGTATCCATAGATTTTCTACTTTTGACTGTAACATAAACAAGGGAGTTTTCAAACACTATACTTGTACAACCGACCTCGATTGATCACCTTGTTTGCAAACACTATCAAAAGTTAAATGAAAAAATATTTTTAACTATTTTCCAGTTGTGTTATTTGTATTAATTACGTTCATCATATGTGCATAACTAGCTCTTATATACTGTTGTTATAATTCCAAATTATAATCTTTTGTCACCATATTTGCGGCTGATTTTTAGAGAACGTAACATTTATTCCCCAGTTATTCCACAGTTTACTAGTGAATAGCATTTCACTGTATTATTTAGCAAACCATATGGTCTCTCTGTTTAAATAATTGCTGCAGAATTCGTGCTAATTGTATGTGGGACATAAAAGCCCAAAGTGTTAATTGTATTAAAGTGGTTGTAACCAAACCTCGAGCTTTTATTTTGCATCAATCTGAAAGTAAATTTACTTTTTCTTGATTCATTTTTTTATAAAAAAACCTTTAGTTTAATTCATTCATCGACTAAATTTCAGAGAAATAGCAGGGTTTTTTTTTGTGTACTAGTGTTTTCAGTTATTTTAGTAAAACTGTTATCCTGTTTGTCAATAAAAAATGTACCAATTCAGATAACTGACAGACAGCACTTTTTCAAAAAATCTAAAACTATAAAATCATCCCAAGCAATATTCCTCAGCCTGTGTTAGTCTTGTAGACATCTGATGGGAAACAGTTGGTACTCAATTCAAGATACACAGTGTAATCTTTAATTACTTGCAAAGTAGGCAGTTGCCGTCATGAGTAAATAAACCACACACATGTATAAGTAGTGTTAAGTTCAGTTTACAATTAAACTGTTATAATACATCTTCATTTTGCAGTTAAGCTGTTATACCCACTGCAAAATATCAAAATTCTTTGCTGCATAATTTACTGAATAAAGTTATTAAATTAAACCGAAATCTATGTGTGTTTTTAAAAGTTGTTTTATAATTATCAGGATCATTTGTGTTTCAAATGTAGGTAGAGTGATATTCTCTATCCATACATACACTAGAGTATTTGCACCGGAGGCATAGTCAGTGGTTTAGCAACTGCCCACTATATATTAGTGAGAACCTTATCTCTATAAGTACACGTTTTAGTAAGAGCCTTATATATCAGTAACTAGACACTCTCCCCCTTTGTTCAGAGCAGTAAGGTTCCATTTCTCTTCTGCCACATAAATTCCCACAGTTATTTGTTAATTGTAACTAAACATCGGGAAAATGTCCAACAAACTTCTAATGTTTCATCATAACGACGCATGGATAAAAACTAAAGTCCCTACTTTATGACTTTGTCATTTTCCAATCTGTGATAAAAAAACCACATTAATCCATAATCCCTGCATGAAAACCATCAAGTGTCAGAATTTATTCCGCGTCTGTACGTGTATCCTTTTTATCCTGTCAAGTGAGACACGCAGAAAAAAATGACACAAGAATAGCAAAAGGGACACCCTCTCTATTTTCCCGCCATTTGTTACCGATTGTCGTCTGCATTCAGCAAAAGTGACAGCCAGTTATAAACTGCGCTGGGGAAAACACTCAATATAATGACTCCTGGTATACACAACAATTCTGTGATGTACTAGGATTAATAAATAGATTCTGGTTAAATAACACATAGCCTGTTCCTCGAATATCAGGCTCACATCTGTTGGTTTATTTATTTGTCTGCTTGCTTGCTTGTTTGTACACAAATGCATAGAAAAACCACATACACAATAAATTTAATTCAACAAAGGCAGTCTCCTATGTGATTACAAGACAATTTTGGCTTTTTTATAATTACATGACATAACAAAATATTTCATCGCAAAAACTATGTCAGTAGGCATTTAATTTTGAGAGACAAACATTTGTAACATAAGAACAGTTAATATACATTATATAACAACACACTTCATTTCTGTCATGATTTTTCTAGGTTGGTTGTTCAAGAGTAAACATTTTAATTGGTTCCTTCGTGTTAGTAAATTACAGTCGTCACACTATTTCACCTACTGAATATTTTAATGAATCAATCTCATATCATGACTTGTAAACTAAGGCATGGAAGACATCGGAGGCTTGTTTCACAAAAAGGACTTTACTTAGACTCAGTGTTAAGACTTTTGTCTTAAACTTACGGTAAGTCTGCGGTCTTAGACTCACTGTTAAGACTTTTGTCTTAAACTTAGGGTAAGTCTGCGGTCTTAGATATAGCAGATTGTACTAAACAGATAATTCTAATCTTTATCTAATTCTTGGGCTTAAAGTTAAGTCTGCCTGGAAGAGGGCCTAACTTTTGTAAACAGAGGCTTTAATATGGCCACAATAATTTCTTCTCCACTTTAAACTTTGAAATGGCTGAAAATAAAGTGTAAATATGCAGAATTCCTGAATAAAGTAGATTCGGGAGTTCTTATGTGATTCCAAGGTTTTTAATTGGAAAATAAATCACACAAAGGCTACATATTACCAGTTTTATATTCTGAGTAGAAATAAAGGGTCACATGACACAGAAAACCACTGTGGTCATTTAATATATCAGTCTGAGCTTGATCTTAACTAAGTTTCCATTTGTGAAATCCACTAAGTACAAAACTTGAGCCAGTCTAAAGCCCTAGGTTTAAGTCTCAGATTTAGCACAAAAACTTAGCTAAGTTTAAGACTCTTTGTGAAACTGGTCCCAGAGATGTGTCAATTTGGAGTGTCAACCCCTGATATTCAGAAGGTCCTGTGTCATTCAAATATCTCCATATAATCAAGTTTGGAATCACCTTAGCCTGAGAAAGGTTAAATTCCTACTCCACACATTTGCACAATAAACCTGAGTGTCCCAAGTACAAGCAATTGAGAGAAATTAATTTGTCGATGATTTATGGTAATTCACCATCAATAATTTATTTATAGTTAAAGGTTAAAACTAGATCACATTTCCCTGCATAAATATGTCTACTTTTCTTTGAGTTTTAAAGTTTGAAATAAAGTTTGTAGTTGTTGGACACTGTATGCATATAGTTATAAAAATCATAACAATTAAGGGTTTTTTGTAGGTATGCTGAATATGAATCACGTCAATGTTATTCATACAATATGAAAGCATTGCCATTCTGCACAAACCATCTCTCTCAGAAACTATAGTGTCTACAGCCCATTATCCACGGACACTCAACATTAGATAACACTTTTACTTCCATATATTTTGCAACAGATATACTTAAATATATACAGTAAAAGACATACTGTATATATTCATATTTATTTCGATAAATACATGACTGCCCTGCTAGATATATATAAATATAACAATTGAAAAACGTTGGTCTTGGTAGGTACCCAGAATTCCTTGCGCTTTCTGTGATGGTTTCCAATACCAGAAAATATTGAAAATCTTAGCCCTGGGCCTGTATTCACGAAAGGTCTTAGACTTAGTCAGGTCGTAGGCTTAAATCCAGTTTTAACGTTAAGACTTTGTCTCAGCTAAATTTTGTCTTAAAACTGTATTCACAAAGGGTGACTTAGCTAAGTCCAAGATTATCAAATAACCAGTGGTTTTTTGTGTCATGGGACCTTTCTTTTCTATTCAAACTGTACTATTGGTCGATATATATCCTTCATTTAATGCATTTTATCTGAGGAAAAGTGCTGTTTTGAAATGGAAAGCCTTGTTACCACATATAAACTTCCCAAAGACTGCTTTAGTGAGGTGTTCTGTATAATCATACTTTATTTACAGCCATTTCAAATTTTGAAGTGGAGAAAAGTTTATGGCGGCCATATTTAAGTCCTCTTTACAAAATTTAAGCCCACTACCAACCACTCTTAAAGTTAAGCCCTTATTTAAGCCTAAGACTGGTTTTAACGTCTTTCTGAATACTGCTAAGACTAAGACAAAAGTCTTAGCAATTTTTCTGTGAAAGTTAAGACAAAAGTCTCAACTTTAAGCCTAAGCCGTTGCTAAGACCTTTCATGAATACAGGCCCAGACCAGCCTTTTTTCGAATTTTAACTGCATTGCCACATACAATCCAGAATAACGACCAACCTGGTATACACTGGTTGGTCCTCACTAAAATTGCCCATTAGAAAATGGCCATTGTCTTATGTGAAACAGGAAGCCAAACTCAAAATTACTGATGTAAGTACATAGTTCTATAAAATATCTACAAGTATTCTGTCAGCCTGTTTTTTAAGTTGCTGATTTATAACTACAATTGAAATTATTAACTGATTTAATATAAAAATTATATTTTCCATGAAAATATTGGAGATTCGACACCTGAGTGGCATAGTGATGAACAACTTTGAAATATAAGCACTGGACCGTCATCTTTGTGGTTGTCAGTTTGAATCCGGTTCATAACAATATGTAGAATTCACCCTAGTGCTGTGTTGATGTGACTTGTTGACATGGAGGCAAATACTCCAGTTTTGACTTAAGGTGTGACGGGTGGTTAAAGCTTTGAAAATCAGCCATCATTTTTAGGATTATCAAGCATGAAGTTCTCACCAATGGGATTCACAAGTTCCTTCCATTAAAAAAACACACACACAAAAAAACATTAACAGTCTTTTTTTTTTCTTTTTTTTCACATTGTCTGTGCTTTATTTAACACATATTGAGCAGAAAATCCTCGTACTTGTAAGTCTAACTGAGCGTAAATTACTATTGATTTAAAAGTATGCATTGACACAACTATTAATTCCATTATAAAAAAGCTCCTGACTACTAGATTTCTTTGTAAAATGTTAATATATTATGATGCTTTGTTGCTTAACATCTTATAATTGTAAATGCCACTGTATGAAAAACCCAAATACACAAAAAACCCTTCTATATTCTAATAGTCAAAGAAGATTGTCACTGCAGATATTTTTTGAAAAAAAAAATTTTAAGGTAAATATTCTAAAAAAGTGTTCAGTCATCAATATGACCAATTCTAAAATACAATTTCTTTACATTTTCCACTTTAATTATTTGTTTTCACCCTACTGCATTTTGTTTCACCTATTTGGGGTTTGGTTTGTCGTGTCATTCAAACCTGGTTATCAGTTGCTGTTTCTGCATTGCGTTCATATCTGGCTGTACATGTACAGCTACCATTGTATGACTTCATTATAAGTCAATCAGTCAAAGAATCTCCACAAAATAACTCCATGTCTATCTGGCTATGTCAGTGCTAATTATGTCTTGCTTGGAGAAGCACAGAGATATAACACATGAAATGTGCTTATGTTAAATCTAACCTGGTGGCATGGAAGATGCCGAGTTGTCCCTTCTGCTAACTCGTGAATTAAAGTTGTCGCAAACATCTTGATATATACTGCCACATTCTTGGGAAATCTGATGGTTTTGCTTGCAATTTTGCAGAATTGGGCAAGAATATAGTCATTTAAATTTAAAGTCAGTAAAATGGGATCAGCTTGTTCCAAACTGAGGTTTCAAGTGTGACATCTTTGCACACTATACAGGTGTCTAATGCAAATAGATTGTTCAATGTAATCATTTTCAAAATAAACCTTATCTTGTGTTAAATTATATTTGTTATTTGACCAAGACACCATTTTATCAAGGCCTTGTTCCGCCTGCCTCTCTCTATTCTGTTTGATTCCTTAACTTACAAAATCTACAATAAATAGAGTCAGGGTACACCGCAAACAGGCAAACCAAATTTTTTTTATGTTTTTTTTATTTGTTTTAGGTATTCAGTGAAAACAGAGGTAATGTGACTTCAACATTGCATCTATTGATTAAATTTTTCAAGACAAAGAAAATAGTATGCAGCTGTAAATGACGTTCATGACAAACACTTCACACGAAAGGGCCAATAAAACTCTTTTCTGAGATTTGACCATTGACTTTGATATCCAAGGGAAAGTGATCAAATCATAACACCAGGTGAGTTTTGTTTATAGTTAAGTATTGATTTCTTCTTCAATCAAAAGATAGTCAATATACTAAGTATGTGATGGAAGGATGAATATGCAGCAGTGTAAATCTTTGTTATTTTGATGCGACACATGCATACTACTGTCTTTGGATAGTATGTGAAGTGTGTTTGAATCAATATGACTTTTAAAATAGCACATTGTGTAACTGTGAGTCAGTATAGAGTTTGGAGTAATTTAGAGTAAAACTCTAAGCGCTGGTGGTGGCCAAAACATTGGGGATAATTATAATACACTCTTACCTTGGAACAGCTTTTTATAATCAACTGCAAAGCAGTTATAGTCATCCGACCAGCCACTGAACAAAGCATTAACAACGTCACTTGAAAAATCAAAAGAGAGAGGAGATTTGATTGTATGCAATCAGTCAAGGAGTGTATTTATTGTAGTCAGCATTTTTCACACAATTGTCATATGTTAAACATAAAGTACAAAGGGAAACTAATTTTAAAATACTGTAAAATGATATATTTTGAGGATAAACATTACATTTTTATTAGTGATACCAGATGAAGTTATGACAATTTTTAAATGTTTCAAATACTGTAAAAGTTGAAATTTCATCAAAGCGAAATTTCGATAATTGTTAAACTTTATTAAATTCAATGGGATTAATTTCACTGATGATGTGGAAGCTGAATAAATCTTTTTAACTTATACAGTAATCAGATTTCATCTTACTTTTCTCCTCTAAATTCATCTGTGTACATTATGATTTTCACTGTGTTTGCCCAAAGAATATTGAAATTTTACTTGCGTTTTATGGGGACATTATTGAAAAATAATTGTACACACAGATCTCACTCCTAAATGTAAAAAAAAACTCAAGTAAGTCTAAACTAAAAATACAAGTCTTAAAGAGTGATTATTATGTTTTCATTCGTATGTGACTTAGGTTTTTTACGTTTCTCATAATGTTCACATAAAATGTCCTACCTGAAATATAAGAAAGTGAGGAAAGTGAGTTATTTACTTAACTTGTTTACACACAGTAAATTCCAACTAGTAATGGATAAATACATGTATATTTACATATAATTTAGATTTCCTTATTAAATTTAATTTTTCCAGACACTCACCTATGGGTATTCTTCTCTGAATTCTGTCTCTAGTAAAACAACAGTCATTTTGTTCTCATTCATGTTGCTCCTTGAAGTAATCTTGAAGTCTTCAAAATGGTCGCATGTAGTTATGTTCCTGAAATATGCATGCAAAGTTTTCATTTAATCTAATTTATTTATACCTAAGTTAGTCTGGGGTTTTCAATGTGTTTGCAGGCACTTATTTTAATCTAAAATAAGCTTGAAAGAGTGGGGGAGCATAATGTACTCATTCAGATGTCCTTGACTTACCCCGGGATTCGCCTCATGTCTATATTTTTATCTCCCGTGAGTGGCCGAAGGCTGTGGTCAGGAGATTATAAAACGCCTTCCGTATGTGTGTGCGTCCATCTCATCCATCTGTCTGTCTGTCTGTCCGTCCATCCGTTTGTCACGTTTTTGCATAAACCTTAATATCGCATTCATTTATAAAAATATCTTCACAAAATGTGCAGGAAATGTTTATAGTTATAAAAACATGTCTGTGAAAAAATTTAGGCCTCATTTAGGAAAACAAAATGGCCGCCATAGCCAATTGTTTGAAAATTCTAAATATGCTCTAAATCTTGAAATATTGCAACTAGCTTCATCAAATTTGCACAAAAGATATATGGCTAGGAAAGCTACTCTCATAGTAATTTTGGCCTAGTTTGCAAAACAAAATGGTCGCCATATCACATGTTTAATGTCAAACAGGGTTATCCTATTGAAAGGCCTTATATCTCCCTTACCATTGCTCCTAGGGGTTTAGGATGTGAAAACAATTTGTAGAAGCCAAGGCCTGAGAATCTTTCCTAGGTGTTGAATTTGACCTTTGACCCCTGCTTCAAGGTTAAATAGGGCATCATACTAAAACGTCCTATATCTCCCTCATTATTGCTGCTAGGGCTTCAGAATGTTAAAACAGCCCCTTTTTAAGTCCTGCTCTGCAAAAGTTTTGCCTGTGAACAGTTTTGGCCTCATTTTGAAAAACAAAATGGCCGCAAAAGCCAATTATTTGAAAATCATGCTGTAAAACTTGAAATATTGTTTCTAAGTTCATCAAATTTGTACAAAAGATATCCGGCTAGGAAAGTTAGCCTGATAGTAATTTTGGCCTAGTTTCGAAAACAAAATGGTTGCCGTATCACGTTTAATGTCAAATGGAATTATCCCACTAAAAAAGCCTTATATCTCCCTGATTATTGCTACTAGGGGTTTGGAATGTGAACAAAAACTTATAGGAAGTCATGGCCTGAGAATCTTTTTCAATTGCTGGCTTTGACCTTTGACCCTTTTTTCAGTGTCAAGTGGGGTAATTTTACTACAAAGGCCTTATATTTCCCTTTGTTCTCATATAATACTGATCCTAAGGCAGGAGATAACCGCTGCAACAGTGGCCTTGTTGTTTGAAAAATACCGCTAAAAGAACAGGGTCATTATGTCCTCATTCAGACTTTTCCTTGCTTTGTACTGATTACTCATAATGTTGACATGTACATATTTTTTACTGAAATGTGAGTGAATAAAGACAGAGTAGGGTCATTACACCCTCATTCGGTGGATTACTCCCTGGCTATTAAACAGAATGTAAAACCACAACTTTGACCTTTGAATCTATCAATAATGAACACATCCTTTCCTGCCTTGTCCATAGTGCCTGGATGCTGATATCAGTGCTGACCTTGTTATTGGTCTGTCCCTTCTTGAACAATCAGTGCTATAGAATTAGTGACAAGTAACTTATCCAATCCATTCTTCTCACGAAAATTCTGATTTAAAAAAAAAGTATATATATATTCTCAATATGTACATGGATTACCACATAGTAACTTTGACATTTAAAAATTGTCACCACCTGAAGTGTGGCATAGCTAAATAACTAGTTATCTACCAAACCATAAATTGCAAATATTTAAAGAGATTTTGATAAAATTACATTTAGTCTGTCAATCTGTTTGAGGATTCCGACAATAAATTTACTAGTTGTGGGTTCAACCTCCCCCTCCCTTTGCAATATTCAGTCTAACAAATGAGACACAACAGCTACCTTTCATAAACTATCCATGGTAGCATATTTATCACCCTGTAAATAAGGGTTATTAGTGCTACATATTCCCCGTTACGTATACAAAAGTTAGATTTTATCTAACTCCCCTTGGGCTAAAAAGGTTGTAAAATTATCAACTGGATTATCAACGGTTCTTGTATCTACTGGGTTCACCTGCCTTCAAATAGTTTGGGGGTACGGAAAATGGGGTTGTTTTCCTCTGTACCCGCAGGTACCCGCATAAAGGTGGGCTTGTGATACGCGTGGCGCACCTGTACATGGTTCACACCTCCTTCCAGCAGACGACAATTTGCTAATCACGTGATTTTTTACCCGCGTTTTGGCTACTTGCGTGATTTGGGCCTTTTTAGTGTTATGGCGTAGTTTTTAAGTACTTTAAATAATTCTTTAGCTAATACCTGAGCACAGCAATCAGAAATCCCACAACTCCATCGAGATTATACAAAACAATAGTTTGCTATGTTTTATTTTAGAAAACTTGTTACATTTGTTTGTGGAAATATTAACAAATTTCTGAGTTTAAGTTTAACCATATAACAATCAAGAGGACAGAATTCAAGTGCCAAATTGAGAGTGCTCTACAAAGGCCGTTGGTAGATAGATTTGCGGTATAGATATGGGGGTTGGCCATCCCAATACACGGCTGATTGTTTATCTATCAGAATGGTCTTGTGTCTTTAATGTGTACTTACATCAAACATATGGCTGATTCCATATCAACAGACTGTCTAAATTTCTAACAGACAAAAGCAGTCTTTTTTTGATTTATTGGGAAAAGAGACACAGTGTTTTCAGCATATTTTAAAATTGGCCCAAGAAAGAAAGAACTCAACTGGCAAATGAACTAATAAATACCATTCATAAATTAACTTATTTTCTGCAGGTTTTCAAGTAGCCACGCGACCACTGAAATTGGGTTATATACAGGGGTAAAGATATATGGCTTTTTGTTGAAGAGGATCTGTTTGATAAATGTGACTGGGTCTCCTCCTACAGTAAGTGCTTTTATATTCAGTCCGGGTGAAAGCTTCTACTTTTAAGAACAATCTTAGGCTGTGTGATGTTGACGCTATAACTATGTTATATACTGAAGATTTCAGAGGTCATATTAAAGTGGATGTCAGTATAACGTAATTTAAACATTAGCTTCTGTCTTACATAAATCATAATATCAATAAAATATGTTAATAAATATCAGCATTTTGCATGAGTGTTAATTCAGTCATTCACCAAAATCAGTGAAAACTTCTGAGGTAAATATTTATTCTTCCAGAAAAAACTCCGAGCGGGGTGATTAGTGTATTTTTGGTTATAATATATAACTGGTCAAGAGGGGGTCCCTCAAGTGATGGGTGGGAAATCACTTCAAAATCCCTAGGTAGTCTTCTCACTATAAGTCTAACACATACATACTTAAATATATAGCCTTCCAACGGTGTGGAAGGCTCATTGGAAATCTATTAAAATAAATGAGATGAGATGGAGAGAGTTTTATCGTGAGGTTGGGGGTTGAGTTGTCTCTTATGTTGTTAACAGACTCCATATTTGAGCAGCGTGTGAGATCTTGTTTGATATAGTCCTTTGGGACACAAAGTGAGCATTTGATAGTCCGCGAACGCCGTTTCTGTCCTTAGAACTTTTCTTCCTGGTCTGATAAGACTTCAGTGATCTCCAATTTGAACAAGATTAATAGGAAGATGGAAAATGACTTTTGCTATGTATTGATTAATGTGTCTTGAAATTAAAACTGTGTAAAATGTTGAAAACAAAAGACTATAATATAGGTGATATGGAAAACTTCCAAATTGTATGTCTGGCTTTTATGTTGTAATGTTTTACTGTATAGATGCCGTTGTAACTGGTTCCAATACATTCAGAAAGTTATAAAATACCAACAATAACCTACAAATTAATAATTATTAAATTCGAAAACCTGGGAGTATTTTGGTTAAATTATCAAAACAGTAACAATGACCTATCACTATCATACTCATAAAAGGTTATCTTCAAATAAGGGTTTGTTGTGAACTGTTTAATGATAACCACTTTCTCCAAAATTAAAATTGGGATAATTTGTATAAAAATACGAGCACAACAACAAAACTTTCAACCTATGTAGATGTTAAGATTAATTATATACAATAAAACAGACTTCACCAAAAGTGTTTTATGGATAATATATTTTTAAACCCTCTTTTAAATATATCACAAGATATAGGTATCTGCATATGTAATCTTTTTTTAAAAAACAAAAGTACAGAAAACATATGCCATTTATCCACCACTAGTTAACCCCCAGCCAAGTTTAAAGGCAAGTTCTCACTGCAAACAACTGGAGACCAGATAGCCTGGTCCTAATGAATTCCACATTAAGATGGAGTCCCTGTGTCTCCTATCTAGTCTGAGAGACCTTTCACTAGATCAGTTTGACCACACGTGAGTGAATGAAATCTCTGTATAGATGTGACCTAGCTGGATACTCTAATGAAATACAAATTAGGAAAAAAGATTTTTACTTGGGTTTTTAACAGAGAACAATTAAAGTATCTAAGTTTATTTTGATCTATAAGGTTGAAAGGATGGTTAATATTCTAAAGCTGTTGGGCGTATGAGAACTTTTATTGACAGTGTGTTTTGAAGTCTCAATATAAATATTGTCTATATCCTTTAACTGTAAAGCAGGTTTAAAGCATATAATGTAATTTTTTGCCTAAATCACTTTTCCGTTATAGTCATATCTATATGTATTGTATTTCCGCTTGACGACGTTGTTTTTATGGCTCCAAACAATATCTCGTATCCAGACAGTGCACGTTGAAAAACAAGCTGCCCTACATATATCCGTTGGAACCCAACTTAGGAGCCAGCACATCTTAAGATGTGCTATAGCCCAACTTAGGATCCTAAGTTAGGTAGCGTGTCTTATGATGGGCTTAGTATATATTATATTCTGCGTAAAATCATCCTTGAATTTTGATATCTTAAGTTGGGCTGATATGTTCTAGGATCCTAAGTTGGACTATGGCCCATCTTAAGATGGGCTGATTCATAAGTTGGGCTCCAACATATCCATCCCACCCACCCCCTCTCAACTCGGCAGCGTGTATGGTCTGAAATAGTTCCAGATAGGACATAAAAATGGCTATTTCAAATACTTTTAAAAAGAGGTCCCAAACTCAAATCACTTTCAGAGTTGTGTTATATCGTCCGAAACGTGTCCTTACCCAAATATGAATCCCACCAAATTAGACGAAATCGTTTACCCTAACAGAAAATTAACGATAACACAACTCGAAGGCAGACAAACCAGTTCAATTGTAGCTTGTGACTCCAGAATTGCAAGATATGACCTAGGTGGTAGAGGAGGTTTCCCACCAAATTAGTGTTAATTGAAAATTATTCAAATCGCACTCATATGTAACTAACTTCTACTACCTGTGTTTAACAAGAACTCTTGCCACGGGGTCAGACAGCAATCCCTCCACATATTAGCAAATTCTAATAGTTTCATACATAGTATGAATATGATTTTACAATGTTTAAAAGTTTTTTGTTGGTCATATAGACATTTTTTCTCATATAATTTTGAAGCTGTGTTTGTGACATAGGTTTTTTTTACTTCAATATAATTGCTCTTTGATATTGACAAGGAACAGCTTACAAATCCCTTTTAGACCGAATCTTTTTCAACAACAGAGGACTCCAAGAAAATCGTTGTTTTGTGGAGAAAATGTGGGAGGAACAACAAGATGGCCGAATGCCTTCCTAATGCCTTCCCCAGATGCCTTCCTAACTCTTCCAAATGTACACATTGTCCTGAAAACTATTCAAGAACTCAGGTCAATACCTGTTCACCATGTTCACCCTATCCACCCTTAGTGTATGTTCTTTATGGGTGTGTCCGTATTTGCAGATCAATTTCATGTCCATTCATTTAGCTCCATAAAAGTCATATTAGAAATAAATTTCCAAACCTACATTTTTCCATTCCTAGCTCGACCTGGAGTGTGTTTCGTGACAGTGGACCAGCCGTATAAATCAGTGGTTTGCAGTTGAATAGCATTTTTATTTCCACCAATAAGCCAAGATGTATTTACATGATGTAAACTTGATGAGATGAATTCTTTCCATTTTAATTTCTGCACGACTATCATATATTGGAATAGTTATATTAAATAAGGAAAATTCTTACCAGCACAAGTCTAATTTATATAAATACATGTGTATCATTATCCAAGCACCTGAAAAAAACCTTCCTCATAATGGTTTCAACTCTCAGTTCTACTCAAAACATTTTGATTTTTTTTAATTAATAGGTATGAGTCATAGCTACAATTGTGTATTTTCATCACAAACATTGTGAATGATAGGAAATAATAAATAACCTTCCACACGAATCTATTGACAAGTTAGATCTAGGGTGTGTATTTTAATGTTAATACAAGGGGTGTACAGTAAATTATAGGACACAATTGATATCCTGAGAGTTGCAGGGATATTATGAACCTTGAAAGTGCTTTAAGATACAAAGTTTAGAAAAGATGTTTTTGATCATTTGAACTGACTTTTTCAAGTGTAATATGTTTTGTCCAATAAAGTTCAACGTTGAGGTTTTATGTCCCGTTCAACAGCCAGGGTCATATTGGGACAGGTCCTAAGTATTGCCACTTGTGGGGCTCGAACCCACACAGAGGTGACAGCCTGTGATTAGATGCCAAACTTACTAACCACCCGGCCACTGAGGAGCTTCCCAATAAAGTTCAATAATAATACTGCATTATGAGTGTAATTAATCTCTTAGACTTAACACGAAAGCCTAACTGGAAACTAAGCCCTTACACTTTGACACCTTAAGATTTAGGTCATGAAAGTTTCAGGGACTCAGTCACAACTAATCTTAAGTAAGCCGATTTTAAACTCAGGGTGCTGTTACAATTGATCTTGTCACTCACAAAGGTTTTACACATGTTAATATTTTTGACAACAACCTACGATCACTCAATTTTGCTTTCGACTTGCACAACAGAAATGATGAGTGATGTGAGCCAATGAGATTTCACTCTAGATAACATTATCAGGGCAGTACGGAGGCAAACGTGTGACAGTGGCACAGGGGTATTAAGCAAGGCTAGAGCTTGTACATGAAAATACCATCTTTTTGAGTCTTGTTTTTAAATTTGCAGGTATGGGTTTACTTTTCATTTAAACCGTACAGAGAACACAAAAACTGAGGAAACTTCAACAATTTTCACCTGTTTACATCATTCTAAAGAAAACATATGGGAGGACAAAATAGTGTAAATAAAAGTTCGGAAAATGCTGGCAGTACAGACTAATATCACAGAAATCTGTCTATCTGTGAAAGTATTAATGGCACTATATTTTGTAAAGACTTATATGTCACTGTTAAAAGTTACTGTTTTACATATGACCAATGTTTAGAACCCACATTGATGTATCATTGAAATCAATTGAGATAAAAACAGTCCAGATTCTATTATGATTTTAATAACCCCAGGGGTTAAAATGAAGATTTAAATAATTCTTCTTTGATCAGAACCTTCAAAATGATCAAAGAAAATAGCAGTTGTTAAAAACCATCCCTCTCAGTGCATAACTGCAAATATATATTGAGGTATCTACTAGAAAACACTCCATTAATATTCATATTTTAGAGCAGATATCTGTACACGTAGCCATAATCTATTATCCACCTGTTTTAAAGCACCCAAGAGATTTTCAGAATCAGTCAAAATATCA
Organism: Sabellastarte sp. h YS-2021; assembly: GCA_964017235.1. Taxonomy (NCBI): domain Eukaryota; kingdom Metazoa; phylum Annelida; class Polychaeta; order Sabellida; family Sabellidae; genus Sabellastarte; species Sabellastarte sp. h YS-2021. The sequence goes on from OZ024927.1 coordinate 151,706,498, forward strand.
GGAAATGGTATATGTGCAGATTGTATGTAAAAATCTACAGTGATTTGAAATACTCCAGCTGTCAGCATACTTTGTTAGATCACTTTAAAGCATTAGATGTGGTTGAACCTCATGATTCCACTCATTAAGACTAAACATTGTTTGAAATATGCATGTTGTAAACAAAGACAATTCTAATCCAATCTCATTGCATTGGACTTTTGCAGCATTTGGGTAATTATTAAACCAATGAAGCACACTTGATTAAATTCTATTAGTTGTAGAAGATAAGTCTCTATCTTATAGGTTTTGTACTTGTGTAAATTAAAACTGAGACTGACTTATTTTAAGAACACTGACATATACAAAATATTTCTTTATAATAAGTATGTCATAGGCCAAATTAATATCCAGACAGATCTTAAATTCACATAGGCAAAAGTTAACTTTTGGATTTTACGAAGGAAGATTTGAAATCTGGCTGGTTGAAATTGAAATTTTGATAAACTAATTTCATGTAAATCTAAAGTAAAGTAAATACATTTTGATGTACTCTCCTACAATAGACTCTCCCACGTTGAAACACTGTATAAGAATTGAAATAAGAAAATAATGTTCTTTAAAACATAACATTTTGAATCTGTTGAGAAGGTTTACACAACATTCATTTTTCATTTTATATTTTAATGAATACATTGATATTATAAGATACCTAGAATAAAGCACGTTGTGCGTTGTTTATTTTAAATTCTGGGTGAGATTACTTTTGAGAAAGATGTTTTATCTAACTTCTGTATTAATTTATTCAGTATTTGGTTTTCAAATTTATATTGTATACAATTGCAAGTACTAATCACCAGAAATGTAAATTTTCAATCAGTGTACAATACTGGGTCGATATTCACAAAACGGATCAAGCTCCAGTTGAGCCAAAAATCAGATCAAGTTTAGAACTTGATCCCTTTTGTGAAAACGGTCCCTGTATGATAGGTAACAGAATGATTTTACACCACAGGTCTGTTTGATTATGGATTTCTTCTCTTCAGTAATATGCACTGAGAGTCTGTCTTGAGATGGAAATTAGGTGCTATAAAAGTATTATCAGAATTAGAATTGATCTTAGCATAATACTTTGTGTCAATTTAAACGTTGATGGGTTTCTTGACTCAAGCCATAATGAGGTAACATCCATATAAAATATAGGTTTGCAAAAAAAATCACATCCCTAGATCAAAATAATAAGCCTTCACCAAATGATGTATGCATTACATGCTAAACACATATTTCATGGTGAATTTATAAACAACTGAAAGAATATCAAACACGCCTTCCGTTAATTACACATTCTTCAAAGTTCTGACATAAACAACCAAAGCAACCCTTCACCCCTGTAAAAATGACACTCCTAACGTTCCACAACTATAAAGTATACACACTATGCATTTTCATAACACCTTACAGTGTTTTTCCTCTATTTTTGATGTGTGTAATCATGTTCTTCAATGCTAGATGTTTGTTAGAGTACCATAACTGTCCTTTACCACACTCATATCACACACCAAAGACACCCACTCTAGCACCTTAACAGAATAGAAGATATACACATAGCCCTGTATACCCCGGAGGAACGCAGAAATGGAACAAGATGAAAAGATATCTTGCCGAAAAAAACAAGCCCATCATTACGTTTTATTATGACAGAAAGAATCGACCCCCGATATTATAGAGCCATTCAAACAGAAGAGGTAATGTTTTATATCAAAGGAATTTTAGAGAAGAAAACAGCTATATATACGTAGCCATACATACACTCCGTTTTAAGCAAGGTGTCTAGTTAAAAAGAGATGAGCATTTTATGAAAAGATAAAGCAGTAAAAAAAATTACCCGGGGTCATGAAAAAAGCACACTGAATTATGGCCCGTGGCTGCGGCCATGTTTGATATGACTTAAAAACCCATCATAATGATCACCTTTGCAGTCGTCTGATCAAATATATAGCATCAGTATAAAAAAACCATCTCATCTATTGGGGTATCATTTTAACTCTGAAGAATTTCAGGCAGAAATCAAGACTTAAATTTATGGCAGAATGTACTTATACTGTTAATTAAGAGTATCTTTCACATAAAGAAAATGTTCCATTTCAGTCAGGTTTTGGTTTTTAATGTAAATGTTTTATGATCTTAATATTCATTTTGCGAGATTTCCAAGAATTTTTGTTATTACAGAGAAAAGCTAAATATAATAATTATCATGAATATATTATTATTATTATTATTATTATGTATTTATACTCAGAGCAATATCTCCATATACTACAGGACTCAAAGTGCTATTTAACCAGTCCGACTGTACAGGTACAGCCCCAACTCACAAGTAACTGACATTCCCTTAACTTGAAGATAGAGGCTCAAGGATGACCATTTATCAACGTCCTTGAGGTTCTTTAACCTGCCACTGGGGATAGGACCCAATGACAGAGGACCACCATTTTTAAGTGGTCATCCAAGCCACTATGTATCTGCCTGTATATATATCAAATATATTTAGAACATAAAAATTTGAAAATAAATTAAGATTAGGTTTGGACCCTGATTTTTGTAAATTAATATGTTTGCCTTTGTTGGACATATAAATTTAACACTCTTTGTTTAACTACATTCATTTGTCAAAGTTTTCCCTGTTGTCCATTTTCATATAATTTCTGAGAATCTTCAGTGAGCGAGTGGTGAACAAATTTAGAATTTAATGATTTAGCCTTAACCTCTGTGGTCCATGGTTCGAACCCACCCCATGCAACGTGTAGGAATCACTGGGAGACTTTTATGATTTCACAGTTCAAAGTGGCGTAGATCCCTTAGCCTTCCCCAACACAATTTCTGTATAATTTGTGCACTAAATCATAACCATACATTTATATATGAGCCAATTGACTTTTTAAACTTTTTTTGCATAAATTTATGACACATCTGACGTCTTCCATTGTTTCATGAATAAACTTCAAACAGTAGTTTTCTTAAATTATTCCTTTTTAAGACACGAATTTAGACTATAAAATTTTAATATTCCACCTCCTTTTTGTCAAGCGAAAAAGTCTTTTATCTGTCATATAATTTGGCTGGAGGGAACCAGTTGGTAGATACATGAACTGTATTATCAGTTACAAACAGTTTCATCCAGCCCCTTAGGTTGTAAAAGACACAGAAATGTGATATAATAGAATGGCAAAAGAATTACTCAAACATGTAGTTGCCATTATAATCAAAATATCCCTTAATAAGAAAAGTAATAAGTGCTGTTTGGACATTGAAAGTACCACAGCGCACGAACATTCCATCACAGATGGGAAATTGCTCACTTGCACGAAAGATTTTAATCAAACAGTCTCCATAATATCAGGTTACATACATGTATTCTGGAATAAACACTACTTATGTGTATAAAATCCTGTAATCTTCAAATGGCTAGCTATTACAAACAATTTACAGATACAAAAACGCACTGGCATGAATGTTCTTACATTTACCTCTCTTATACACAGCAATATGTTGGAGAAATTGAAATATTCATTTGTGTAATAAGATCCTTTATCTTGCCAAATATTTATTTCTTTAAGAAAAAGGCGCAAAGTTGAGAGGAGGGGTGGACGCTGCATCCCTTTCAACAGATAAGGCTCATATCAGGTTAGAACCTCAATGAATCTAAACTTTTTGCTAAGGGTTGGGTTCAACCCTAAAAGCATACAGGTGAAAGTCTTGTGAATCACCTAACCTCTCTGAGGATATTTTTCTGTTTTCTCTAAGTGTGATTTTAAGTTGAATACCTCCATATTAACTATTTCATACATTCACACTTAATAGATTAAACTGTTTCAAAAAGCATTCTGGTATAAAAAAATGTTAATTGAAAAATTTTTTTAAATAATCAATTTTTTTTTTCAAGAATATTTCATTCTTTTTTATTTTTCAAACCTACTTCAGATAAGTCTCAACAACTCTTTTTTTAAACACTTACACTTTCCCTGCTTTTCAGTTTATTAAGTTTTAAGATTTGCGAAAAAAAATCGTTAAAAATGACCCCCCAAAAATTAGAAAAATAAACATTAAGAAATAATCCATTACAAAGCACTTTGTATACAATGTATTGATTACGTCATGTATAAACAAGTACTTGAATCATATGACATCACTCTATTAAACAGAATACACCCTTCCTATGATGTATGTAATCTTACAAAGTTTCCATGTTCAGAATAGGTATTTTCATCTTTTTATCATCATTATTTTCTACTTAATTATAATAGATGCCAGTATATATAATTTGGAATAGTACAATTTGATAACCTCATAGAGTTCGTCACTTTCTATACTTTTTTAAAATTGTTATCTGAATCTGGGAATTGTGCTTAAACGTTGCGCAAATATATTTTTATACAAATAAGATAATAGATTTATAATTTTCTTAAATTTATTATAGTAATTTAAATTGCCTTAATAAAACTCTCTTGATATTGGGAAATGTAAGGTCACCTTAACCATCCACATATAATTAGGTACACATATTTTCCACAAGTTTGTCATGTTAACTTCAAAGGGCCCGCCGACAGGTTACCTGGGTGCTAAGAGTTTCTAGCGTTTATTGATTTCTTGCACCTATTATCTTAATTATAACTGCACATTGTCAGTTTAAGTTGACAACGTTCCTTTTGATGAGAGATGTTGAATTATTTTGATAGGTGGCCTTTCTTCTATGAAGTTTGAAGTTTGCAATAGGTTGAAGTTTCCGACAATTAGTATTCTGTCGGTTGTGGTTCTGCTTGTTATCCAAACCATTTATAACTAGAAAGTATTCGTAAAGCATTTGTCTGCCTGTCCGTTTGTCTGTGTTTGTGATAACGTTAAAAGTAAATCAGTGAATTTTCTGAAACTTTATTATGTGGGTAGGATCTGATCACAGGAAGAAGTGATCGAATTTTTGGAAATATCTGGATCATTTTCTAGATACAAAAAAAATCCTGAAATTTTCAGAGATCCCAATTTCAGTATGTTTTCAATTGACTTTGGCTTTCTAGTTGATTTTATTCCGAAAGTAGTAAGCGGGTATTTTATGATTTTAATGTGGGTAGAGGCTGGCCACAGGAATAAATTGTTATATTTTGGGAAAGATTCAGCTCATGTTCTGGATACTACAAAATCTTCATTTCTTGGAAACATCCCGTGTAGGTCTACTCTTCATGAGTGCTAGTTTTTATTCAGTTTTCAAATACAATTTAAATAGATGTGTTCCAATCTACTACCATCCTAATGTAACACTAAATGTGTAACTTTAACAGCCTCATTTGTGTCTTGGCTAATGAAATTCACACCTTAGCCTTAAATGGGATAAGATTTGGCAGCTGAGCAGTGCCTTACAGTTCAGACATTTCACCAAGTAGGCAAACCTGTGTTTCATGCACTCTATTCTTGTCATATTTGGACAGGTTTTAAGTACATCTTAGATTTAGTCATGTGGTCTGGATTTGTACCAATGATCACAGATCGCTTGTTGAATGTTTTCACTATTAAGTCCCTAAAATTTGTTTGATTAACTAGCTTTCCTCCACCTTATCAGTTATCATGTGACATTTATCTCTATCTGCCAATGTGGCCTAGTGGGTAACAGACTCACCTAGGAATACAGAGGACCTGGGTTTTTTGTCCTAGGTACAGGTAGACTCAGGTGTCATTTAGTCCTGTACCCAGTGGCAGGTTAAAGAACCTCACGGACATTAGTAAATGATTTATCCCTGAGACCTTGGCTTTCAGTTAGGCTAATGTCAGTCACTAGCACTTGGTCTTTATTTGTGCCAACACAATGGGACAATAAACACTTCTAAAAATTTAATGTCAAACTATTGCAAGTGAGCAAAGTGATTTCTATTTTTAATTGGTCGTAAGTGCAGTTGTAAGTAACTTGTAGGGTTTTACCACTTAAGTGTTCCGCCATTTATCTTCAGGGTGTAACGACATATACATTGGTGGTTCCTTAGACCTATCCTGTACTATCCTGTACATTTTTGGGGGTGTTCATTAGTCCAGAAGTTAACTAATTACTGATACTGATTAGCCAGAGCTTTTGATAAGAGTGATTTGTGAGAACGGAAGCAGTTGGGAGTCGGTTCCAAGGCTGAACTTTTCAGTTGTGTAACCATTCAATTAAGAATTTCTGCTTTTCACAATTTGCTGAGTATTTGAATATATAACCTGTAAACCTTTGACACCTGTCATAACCAGAAAGATTTTGCGAGAATTATAAATAGCTTACTAATAGATTACCAATAACATTTGTAAGTACAAATTATATCATTTCGATTCTTCAATATATTTTGTTTTACATATCTTCCTTTGTCAGTCGGATCAGTCAGCCTGTAACCATGATTTCTTAAGAAAACTATATTTTTAATAGTGAATATAGTACACCATTTTTCTAGCTGTATTACTTTCATTCAAATACATCAATATAATTCTCAGCAGTCAAAAATCAAAAGACAGGATAATATATACCATATATGTTTATTAATAATAATAATATAATAATAAAGGTATATACAATTATTTACTATTTACACACTGAATAACTTATCACAGACTATATACATTTGTAAGTGCCAAGAAACAATGTACAGTTTATGCAGTTCACTCTAATTATCATTAAGTGATATAAATGTAATATAATTGTATTTCAAATTAGAGTCCATTGTTTTCTTCTGGATTATGACCGACTCCCTGGTCAACAGGAAGTTTGAAATGCCATTCATTCTCCACAGAGTTCAATTGACACACAAAATGCAAATAACAGGCAATAACAATAATATTTGTTGTGAACTAAATTCCACACTGTCTTTTATCAATCAGATTCATTCCAGAACCTTTTGTCAGAAATGTATATTTCTAATGCAATCTCTGCTTAACTCAGCTCTTCTCAACACTTATTTCAAACTTTAAAAACAGATTGTGTTTCTAGTAATTTCTGCATACACATCAAATAGTTCATCATTATTTGACCATGACACAGACTCTAGAATGTATTGCAGAATTGTATTTATTCTGTCATACTGTCTTTGCTGAATTTGAATTGCCTCTTGTCATAACATTTGCTGAGTGCTGGGCTGTTTGGATGTTTGTCTTTCAGGTGGTTGTAATGCTGCTCTGGATCTGCTGTTGTGCTGCCACATTCTTCACAGACATACATCTTGGATCGACGTTCTTTGTAGGCAAAAGAGAGTTCGATATTGTGGACCTTACGCATGTGAGATTCCAAGGAGCATCGCTGGGTGAAAGCTTTATCGCAGTGGTCACACTTGTATGGACGAACACCTAGAAAAACAGAACAAAAACAATGTAAATGTCATGATGATATAGACAGAGGATGTTTACATCAATTTCGGCGCTATATAAGTGTTTCTTACTTACTTACTTACTTACTTACTTACTTACTTACTTACTTACTTACTTACTTACTTACTTACAGGGCTGATTAACATACAAATATCACAAATGGCAATACATTTCTAAAAAAAAACATACCCAATGATAAAAATTAGCTGACTAAGAAATACCAGAGATTATAAGTGATTTAATGTTATTTGTTGTTTTTTTACCTGAAACCTCATTAAAGTAAAATATATGTCTTTTATAACTTAACATTTTAATTAATATTTAAATTATCACTGAGGCAGATGCTTACCAGTATGAGTGCGAGTATGGCGCTTGAGGTCAAAGGTGTCATTGAAGCCCTTGCCACAATAGACGCAAAGGTATCTCTTCACATCAGAATGACAGCGGAGATGTCTGTTGAGCAGTCTCTGGAGAGCAAAGATCTTTCCACACACTTTACACAGGAACTTGTCATCTGAGACCTGGACACCCAATTCTTGCAATGGGATTCTGCTGAAGGAACCATTGTTGGAGCTGTTGAGTAGAGGATTCTTCACACCATATCCCCCATTAACTGTCTCGGGTTGGCTGTGAATCTACAAAAACACATTCACCAACATATTAATCACATTGACTTTAAACTTATGCTGAACTTCTGTCTTTTCTCCTAATCAATATAATTTAAGATCTTAAAATTAAATAATAATTGTAACTTATTACACGATAAGTATTTGATAAGATACAGTGTATTTGTTTTCTGATATTTTATGTCAGTGTTCATATCAAAGTCACAGTATTGTGTTCCCAGCTATTAAAAGTACATATATTATTTTGTACACTTTACATACCTGATTTGGAGCAGCCATGAGAACACTTCTGTTGTGTTGCAGTGGTGTTGGTTTCACAGAGGGCTGATCTTGTGGAACGACGCTCACATGAAGTGGTGACGTCACTGGTGTTGACGTCATATCTCTCTGAAGCAGACCCAGTGGATTTCTCGGCAAAATGGGTGAAGCACACAAACCGCTGACGTCAGCAGCCTGACGCACTTGCTGTGGGGTTGTGCATGAGTAAGAAGCAGGAGAATGTGATGCTGTTGTCTCCTTAGATTTATTGCCAGCTAGAGCATCAATGTCGTGAAAGATGGAGGGTTTTCTTGCTTTGGGTTTCATTATCTGTGGAGTGCTGTCCTTTGATTCTTGCTTGGATGACGTCACTGGTGGCAATCCCATGGAAAACAGTGGGGGCGAGACACTGGAGACACTGGCTGGTAGATGCAAGGCTGGACTGCCAGGGACACAAGACACTGGGGAGACACGTGGCAGGTAGTAAGCAGCCATATAATAAGATGCTGGAGTTATTGGATGGTGTAGCAAGCCACTGGAAGAGTTGACAGAAGAACTAATATTCTCCTTACTAATTTCATCTATAAAGATAAAAAGAAAAACAAATATCCAATTACATACAGGGATATTGAAAATTGCTTTGAAACTGTATTAGTATAATATATATGTATATGTTTATATATTCACATGGGAATATTATTCATTGAGATATTGACCAGGTTTCCATTGAATGTATTTCTTTCTAGATTCTGATATAGTGACATCAAAACCCAAGAAAGCATAGATGCACTTGAAAAGAAAGAAAAGTTTCTGTGTGAAATCTAAGATGCAGAATTACTTTTTTACCAACCCTCGCACCCACCCCTAATTCCTCTGGGGGAAGGGCCGCCGTCTTTAAAACCTAGGTAACTGTCACCTAGTGGGTTGTTTTCACACATTAAAGAGGGACTTGTTAATTACACCTGTCCCAGGTGCAAATCTGCTCATTTCCTCACCTATTCTTTCTACTTTTAGCCTTGGGAGCAGTAAAAATTTCAAGAACTAGTGGTTTTTTTCTCATCACCACTAATTTTATTTCCAAATGAGTAGGTATGTGGCACTGCAAGAAATTACTAGTATTACATGAAATAATTTATATATGAGGAGGGATTACTGGGTGGTATCTTTTGTTTTCAGTAAGAAGATAGGAGAGATATATATAACATAGTGATTACAAAGAATTACATCAGATAGTATTGTCTCTTACTGACAGGATTTTAGAAGGGCCTAAGATATTTAACCCTTTAGTGGTTTAGATGTATATCATTACCACGCCGTTCCTCATGATGTAATACCTTTAGTAGAGAAAATAGGCACCACTTTAGACAACAGGGGATTAAGGGAAGAATAATTTTGTCCAATCTGACACCTCGCATTTTTATCCATTCCTTATAAACCCCTCTAGCGTGTTTATAGCCTAAATCTTTACATACATATACTTAGCAGATTGATCCTCCAAATTAAACCCTTCATGACTAAGCTTCTAGGGCCTCGGGGCTTTGTTTTGGCGAGAGGTATTGTATCAATGTCAGCAGCTCATTTACTCATGGTAGATTTGGGGGGGTTAAAATCTCATTGTCTTTCCTAATTCACCTGCATAATTTTGCCCCGTAAGAAAATAAATAAAAAAAACGGGGTTTTGGTCTCGTGTGAAGATATAAACGATTATCACATAGTGGTATTAGTGACAGGGCTTGTGAAAGCTATGTTTTGACATATTTAATTCGGCGTATCTTTGATTGATTTGGCAGATAAATGTGGTTACATCAGAAGCTTTTATTAATCCAATCCTAATCAACGCCTTTCCTTGCCACATTATCTACTCACAACCTTGAAGGCTTTAAGCTGTTTATCGTGTGAAGCGTGAAGGTGGCAAATCTCAAATGAAAATATGATTTCTCAGTTTTCTAGATTGGATACAATTTCCCTTATACAGTAGATTTAGCTAATTTAAATTTTCTACAAAGAAATGTAAATAAATTCTATGAGCAGTTGTTTACTCCTATCTAAAATCCAGGAATCTAAGACTACCTCAATCTTAACGCCACAGAATCCCACTAGCCCTGCTCAGATCAACCTGCTTATCTGAAGAACTAATTGGTCCAGTCATTAGTCTAATCACAAACATTCTATATGCTCCACTGATATCAAAGTAACCGGGTATTTTGTTCCCAGTGTGTGTCTCCCACCAGTGCTGTGTTTATCCGGAGTCCGGGGATCCTGAGTTCCTCCCTTTAGTATGCACACCCCCCTGTAACTCTCACACAGCTGTGGTCAGCGGTAGGGGAGAAAGTTGTATCAAAACTGACCTTTCCTCCCTAAAGCCATGTGAAGTATTTAGCAACCCAGCTTCCCAAGACATTGCCACAGCAACTGGGACCTAGCACACCAAACTCCTGATCAGAACTAATGAGCATCTAATGATCTCTTGAATCAGTCGGGATGCCCCAATGTTGTGGGGTAGGAGGGCGAAAGATCAAAGGATCCCTGAGGGTGGTTGTGGGACCCTAGGTTACCCCTAGCTGTAATACTGGGGTGTAGGTGCGAAAAATGCTAGTTTCTTTTATTTTTAAGAAGAGACTACAAATAATATTAAAGAAGGAAGCTAATCAGTCGCTCAGAACCACGGGCTTGTTAAACAGGTGGTAGATGGGAAGTAACAAGACAGGCTTGAGGGGTTAAAAAGGGACAGTTTTACTCCCCCACAACAAATTACACAGGTCATCAAAATAGTGCCTTATTTAATGAAGCATCCACAACCCTTTAATCAGCCACCAGTTTTGTTTATCATTTTGTCTAGAAGTGCTCTCATTAGGAGGAATGTAGAATGTGGACAAATGCAGAGTGTCCACTTTGAGAGTTTTAATTTCTGCTGAATTCTGACATATGAAATATATGGCAATGTCTTGTGAATTTGGCATCTGAATTTGTCACAAAGTGTGCTGAATATTTTGAACATAATTTCCATGTTAATCTGACACATCCTATGCATTTATAATTAACAAGGGTTCATTGAAGACTTGGAGTTAGTTCATAGAAAGGAATTAAAAACCAGTTCTCCCCAAACCACACAACATAAATTCAGAAATGTCACACCAAATCTGGGTCCATTTTCTGCGTGTCCCTACAGGTATGTCCCCCTACTGCAAAACTAATGAGAAAAGTGTTTTAAAGGCCCCTGTAACTTAGACCGAGTTGTCAGGAACCTATACATATTCACAAGCCACTGCTCTGTCCATGGTAAAGGAATTTCTAATGTGATTTAATGAGAACAAGATTTTACAAACTCCGCCTTAATGTTGTATACACTACTGGGCTCTTAACTAGTGGTAAATCACCTCAATTTTAAACACATCTTAGAGTCACTTGAGCAACTTAAATAAGTTTTTTCTTAAATTGTTCTGCTAAGTTTTAGGTTATGAAATTAATAGTTAAATATGTTCAAAACGTTGTAACCCTTTTAAGTAACATTTTTCTTTCCGGGTTAAGTTTGAATATCATATATTAAAAAGTATAGACTCAATGATACATCATTTTAACAAATTTATACTTATATTTCTCGTTTCCTTGATAAATGTCTGAATCTTTGGGGTTTAATGTGGGCGGCAAAGTTGTCATTTAACCTCCAACTGTGCTAGATACAGGAAGTTAATGTGTGGCTAAACACGGGACTTTTTATAAAAACACACAAATTATAAAAATCAAGCAGATCAAATGCCCAGTACCCACACAACTGTGAAATTAGCCGTTAACTGACGTCTGTGTAATTAGCTTATTGGCTTTAATGACTACAATGAACCTCCGTAAAATGGCAATCGATTTATCTTTTTTTTTTTTGGTCAAATTTGATCTTATTTTATTTATTTTTTATTCTCATATTATTTTACTGCTGTGACGTATCATTTGATAAAATTTTGTTTCTGCTTATTTTTTTTTCTTAATTTTCAAGGCATTTATCGTTAACATGTAGAACACACACACTTCGATAAATTCCTTAAAATCCAAACAAAGCTTTCAAATGCCTTTAAAACTACAAAGAATATTAAAGTTAGTTCATCAAAATACTAAATTGTCCCCAATAAAATAGAATTCCCAATATTTACCTTTAACACTGGTTTCTTTCTTCACACTCAGATCCTCTGGCAGTGAAGTCTGGCTGGTCTCCAAACTTCTCTGTGGACTGGGACTGACTGACAGGTGACGGTATGGACTCTGTGACGTCATCAGCATCTCTCTGGTATGAAATCCAGTTCCAAGTGGAGTGATGGGACTTCCAAACATTCCAGAAGTACTCAGGATATGATCGTCAGCCTTTCGTGGAAGCTCCATACTGAATGAAGAGGTATTCTGAGAAAGCATTGAAGTCTCCAGATATGTGGATGACGTCATGATTCTTGGACTGGATGTTGGGTAGGGTCTATCCCTGTCATCTTTCACCACACGGAAAGCCTTAGGCATCTTCTCTGATTTATATGATGTCCAATTCAGTAAAAATATACTGTATTAATTATAACAATGTGTTATATATCCCTTTTTGCCAGTAAAATCTTGAGTTTGTCAGTCAATAACAAAATAACATCAACTTCATTAAGTGTTCATAAAATATTTATAAAATCTCTTCTGCTAATGTCCACACACATCTGCTTGTTATATCACCAAAAGACAGAATGATGGGTCTTCCTCAAAAGTCAACCCTATTTATACACAACCCCAGCTCAGAGTAATTAGCAGGCAAACAGAGCCCAAATCCAATCCAATTGGACATACGGTGCTAACTGTTCCAAGTGCCCAGTGATTAGTGGGAGACTGCTGTTGTCTAACTTACACCCTTCCCCCTCCTCACTTCAGTCTACTCCGAGAAGTGACGTTAATCCCTTAACTTGGTTTTCACTTCTGTTAAGGCAAACGTCATTTGTGAGCAAAAGATTAATCCCGTCTTTTGCTTTATTTTCCCCCAATTGTCTGTGCATTCCTCTCGGGTTAAACTCTATCTTCCTTTTGTTTCCAAGAACCCTAGGCAAAAGAGGGGGAGATGACTTAATCCGCAGTACTTTAACACAGCTTAATCCTCTGACAAGATCACTCCCAATGCACGCGCCAAATATCTGTAATGCAAACAACTTGATGAAACTTTTTTTGTGAAATAAAAGAAAAACTCAAAAGCAAACAGGTTGTCTTTAGACTACTCAAACTAAACACACTTGAGCTAGCAAGTTGCTTGTTTTAATGCTTAAAGGGTTTGGGTCCCCTTGCTTATATACCAGTTTCCCAAACTGCTATCTCTACTACAGAGAAAAGTTCCTCTAGCACTTTTCATTCATGCACCTCCCCTGCGCATGCGTAGTGGGAGAGCCCCTTTCATATCAATTCAATGCACTGGCCGCCAGCCTTTTTGGTCAACAAAAGATAGAAAGAAAAAAGAATGCCTGAACTGCTATAGTGTGGTTGGCTCTCCGATTTCTTACACAGTTACACTGTTCAATGGGGGTGTGAGGAATTAATTACAAAACTGCCCAGGGTCACCATGCGTGAAGATGTGTTGTTCTGGGCGTTAAGAGACACTACTTCAAAGGCTTTGCCGCCCTGGGAGGTCCAAGTCTTAGCTTGTTAACTGTGAAACACATACAAATTGTGTAGCAACATTTTTTACTTGTTTGTATCACTGCCCAACCAACCCATCCCACCAGCCACCCTCTTTTTATTAATAATTCATTAAAAATATTAAAATACAATAGCTAGGGGGCCAAATGTGTGAAAAACCTACCACACAAAAATGTTAGGTCCCTTACCCCCGGGAAATATGTAATGTGGCTCTTCTGATCTTTACCGTTTGTGTTCCTACAGGTTCCTGTTTGAAGTGCATTCTTTCTTAAGGAGCCTTGGGTCCAATTCCTTAGTGTGTTTGTAATGGGAAAATATTGAAATATAAGGGATAAGATATCAAATTTAATTTCTATGACATGAAAAGACCCCCAAATGTTCAATCATTATTAACACTTTAACCGGTTAATCTAATCAGCTGGGTTTTCGATGTAAACAGCATCTTTGGAAAAAAATGAGAGATAAAACTATGTAACCTGAATTGGACATTGTTAGAGACTTTTAACCTGAACTTAAAAGCATATTTGCAAGGTACTATTATGTTTATGTACTAGGAATGGTTAAGTTAATTTCACTTTAATTGGTATCTTTTCCATTTTTTTCTGCATAAAGTTCCGGACTTATAATTCAGTTTTCACAAATTAAGACCAAAGATCAAATGTGATAAGACAGGAGTATGGTTTGACGTTCATAATTAATATTGGATAAAGAAGGTTCCTGTTCCCTGTTTAAGGAACATTGCAGAGATAACTTTCATGTTGAAATTAACATGTAAGTGAGTTAGCTGTATTTTAAAACTACTGGGTACTTTTGACTAGTAATCTAGTAATCTAGAATTTCATTTTCATTATTTTAAAAAGAGAAATTGAAAGTGTCAATTGATTTTACAGCAAGAAGTGGAGCATATCACAGTAAATTCATCTTTACTCTTAATTGCAATAATCTCTCTTTACCAGTCTACTTTCCCAGTTAATCGCTAACCAGGGAAAGCATGGATGTCAGATGAGTTTCAATAACTTGCTAACAAGGAAGGCATTGCTAGTGTTATACATAGAAAAACTAGAAATGTCATTTACACAGTCTGCTAACTTACTTGTCACTGAGTTCATTCTAGAAAGAAGCATTTATAAAGCGCCGAAATTGATGTAAACATTCTCTGTTTAAAATGTATATGTAACTACAGTGTTAATTCCTTGACAGAGTTTGTAGAATTTTTTAGTTTCAACGTGGGATTATAAAATATCCTGAATCTATAGAGAAGTTGGGGTAACATACAGGTTCCATACATTTTCATGTGTTTTACATATTTAGACAAATTGTTAAATGGTTTAAATAGATGGATAGATATCTTATTTTTGTGCCACAAGTTGTGTTGTATATTTACAATTTACAAAAGTTTACAGATATACTAACATACAGCCTAAAAAGGTTTATGAGACACAATAGAAAACTTTTTTTTTTTTTTTTTTTTTTTGGGGGGGGGGGGGGGGGGGGTACACATACATCAAAAATAACATTCAAGTATATAATTAACAATTAAATTTAGAATAGCTGGGTGCCTAAGCAATACTACTAGTTTAAAATTTTCAATAAAAGTTTAAAGTTTGTGTCAAACTTGCTTATTGTAATCGATAAATACATGAAACTGACCTGTAAGCTGGGTGTCATGTGCAGATTTTACCTTTTAAATGAATATTAGTGTAAAATGTAAAATATATTGTATAATAACAAAACCTGTAATCTGCTATTTAGGTGGAGGGTTACTTTGCAGTTAACAGTAAAAGTATTTCTCTTAAGGTCATCTCAAACCAGCGCTGTCATGATATCAAATCATATTTTTTGTCATTTCAAATTTTTTGATATGGAAATCGAATCAAATAGTAATAATTGTATTTGTAAATATTAATATATCAAGATATCTATTTTTAATAAAATTGGACATCTATTGCAAAATCTATTACGATATATTAATTGATTTAACTTTTAAAATTCTGTAACTTTTCATGGACTTTTTAGAATGTCTAAAATTTTGAAAAATTAAACAAGTTGATTGCTTTGGACTGTAATAGTTTGATTACCCCCTTTCTATTTAGGTCAGGTGTAAGTTTGTCCCGTCTTTTGTCTTAATACAAATAAAGTTATACAGTTACACTTTACTTGTGAATAAACCCACACAATGATAACAGGAAATAGGTGACAAATTTCTCACTGCAAAAGGCAATTCAGAAAATGATTTCCCTATTAAACCTCACAATAGGAAAACTGGTGGTCAATAATGCATCCCAGATTCATTTCAGTTGTGAATTGACAAAGTTTGGAACAGTTAGAGAAAAGGGCATTGGGTTAACTGATAAATACATGATTTTACTGAGTAATTTCAAGGTTTAAACAAAGACTATTGGGAGTTGGGGTGTCATAATTAACAGTTTAATAGGAAACAAGGATTTCTAAACGGGCCTTTATTGTTTCAATTGAAATCAGTAATAATGGAGAATTGTTTTACGTTGAACCTTCCCCAACCAAAAGCTATTGTTTGACAATTAATTACTAGTTCCTGTAATTCATATGTTCAAACTAGTTTTCTTGGGGAAAAAATACACAAGTGTAAAATTAAAAACACAAAACTCAATTGACGAAAGCAATTGTTCACTAATTGTTTCCTAATTAACTTTTTGCATATGAATGGTAAAGATATGGATTACTCGTCCATCCAGTGTTAAACTTATTACCGTGATTCATAGAAAGTTTCAGGTTTTGAAGCAAATATTCATATTAATGTCAAAAATACTAAGATTTTGTTTGTTTTAACTTTGGGAATTCTTCACACACATATTCTAACCAGTAATTAGTTATTTTCAAATCCGACCTAATTTTCTATCTTATCAAATGTTTTGATACAATTTTTGAATACTTTTTAGATTTTCTAAACTTTTTAGATTTTTGGTCTTGGAGTTGTAATTATTTTCATAAACACTGTTACAAAACATGAGAAAGGTTTTGTTTTACTGGGATTTTCTATACTCATGATTCCATTTTTTCCTGTCTGTCTGTCTGTTGTCAGAATTACAGGAAAAAAAGTGTCCAAAACTGTCCATGAAATCTCAACGTTAACAAATCCCACATTAATTTTTTTATCTTGCATATTTTTATCAGTGAAAAAAGACAAATTGTATATATGTAAAAATGGGAAAAAAAGCAGACAATGGGTTCAGTTTTAATTAAATCTATGAATTTTACAGTATTTTATGTAAATATTAAATTGATACACAGACGCAAATCATAGTCCCATCAACCGCCTGATACCAACACCTTGAAATAGGTTCCTTGAAATATACTTTTGGTGTTTCCAGAGGCATCAGTAACAGCCTGAACCTGCAAGTGCTTCAGTATAACTTGTGTCAGCTTAATATGTATGAGTAACAAGGAGCAAATCCAATTATAAAAGAAAGAGAAGTTGTAAAAGTTTGTGAGAGGTGAACATATTTATTTTTACTGGTGTGACTAGCAGTTATGAAATATTCAATTATTACAACACAGGAGTTCTGTTGAAATTAGACATACATGGATAACACTTGCCAAATACTATATATACAGTTACTAAATGAACAGGTTTATTTGCATTTTAAGGCCACAGGCCGATAATACATTTAATATAACAATATATTTTTGGACACATTTAGTGTTATAGGTTTAGTCCTTGCACACACGGGGTTTTTGTTATGTAACATACAAAATACATGTATTACAGAAATGAAGATCTTATATTAAAGTAAAAATATAAGCAAAAAACAAACTCAGTTAATTTGCACATAATTTTATTGATGGTACTTGTATGTTTATGAACACATTAACATTACCATAACATCTATGATTTATGGCTGATCAGCCAGATATGATATTAAAGTTACTAAGTTATATAAAAATGTTAATCTGATAAATATTACAATTATGCTTGATTTATTTATGTATTAGTATAATACATGTACAGTGAACAAAATGGTGACAAGCCAGTGAAATACCCTAATGGGCTTATTACTCTTTATAAACCAAATATACTGACAGATAAACATACTAACATACAGATTAAATATACCAATTAGCCCTTTGTATGGTATTGCATACAGAAGAGGTATTGTATATAGTGAAAGGGAATCCTCAATCATAGATAGGGAAGTCATAGTGTCCTGCTTATGGGTTTTATCTGCTTTAAAAATTGTGAAATTTTGATTTGTGAAACAATGAAAAAATTTTGAAAAGCTAAATCAAATGATGTAGTTGTTGCTACCACACACAGCATATACATGTTAAATGTTTGAGTTCTTCCTGGACCTTTTTGATGATTATAATATGTTATGTTTTGTTAACCAAGATTAACCATGAAAGCAACCTATGTGTCTTGGAGTTTTAGCCTAATAATTCATCCTGCTTGGAGTGATACTCTTTTTCAAAGGGAGTCAGAATATGTAGGGAGCATTTTTCCAGGCGTTAAAATTATGTGGGATGCTTTTCCAAGAAGCATTTTTTCTTAGAGGAATGTTTCCAGGATTCATGTTTTCTGCGTACTTACAGTTTTGGAGTTTGATCTAAATTTTTTGTAAACAGTTTTCCTTTTAACAATTACTTTATAACTTTGAATTTCATCAGATGTAACAGATAATGCAAACAGATCCGTACATTTACAAGATGTAACCCTTTTGGGGAAAAAAACTAAAAAAAAATATCAATTTTAACGGTATAATTGGCGTAACCAGATTTGTGACCAGTACCCTTTAAGAAGGGTCCTATATCTTATCATATTACTGTGATCTACTTAAAACCTAGGTGAGTTACTCCACATACTCAAAAGGCCGCATGCAGGGAAGAAGGAATTCATAATACTTAAAAAGAAACCCCCAAACAAGCTGTGGGGTTGCAGACCACAGCATTTTAATGGTTTAATTTGTTTCATGTTTGAGATAAGTTGAGTTATATAACTCTGAATAACCTACCAGGCCGTTAGTAACATATATCTAATTGTAACCTACACAGGGACTTCAAAGAGTTTTCAAACTATGATCACAGTTAGATGAATACATAGCTGACTTTTTATGAATATCTTTCAACTTTTTTTTCAATTTTCCTATCATGCAATATCTAGTTTGATAATGATATGTGTGTAATTGATATAAATATGTAAACACACAGAGTCCATACAGTTTTGGGTGGGGGACTGTAATTCTTCAAAGATGATCATAAATTAGCATACAGGACAAACTACGGTGAAAATCATATGCATATTAAGTTCAAAAGTCACACCAACTTTCTCGGAGTTAAAGGCTATCTTTAAGATAATTTGTAGTTAGGTAACATTAAAGACTGAGTTCAAGAATCAGTTTTTATTGAATAAGGTTTCAGAAAAAACGGGAAAACATATGTATAGAAGATAATCATGTGTTAAAATAGATTGGTACTTTTAAAAAGTTATCATACTAAATAACACATTTTTTATATTTTCTTATAGCGGGAAATGTGCTTGTAGGCTGCATTGAAAATTTTAATTATAAAATTTATTCAATTTATGAAATATACCTAGTAAAGGAGATCATTTTCTTATACAAATATTACACCACGTCTGTGTAATATGAAGAAAATGTGTTGCAATAAAAAACCCGGACATATAGACAAGATGTATTAATTACACAGCAGATTAAACAATAATATGTAGATATTAAAGAAAATTAAATTTAGGAATTGATCAAGATATTGAATAAACTCCTTTTAACACAAGAACTAAATATGACACTGCACAACGGGACGAACGTGGCAAACCCCTCTATTAACAACTTCAGATAGTTTCATACACATAGCATGAATATGATTTTACCACGATATAAGTAATGGTTGTTGCAGCATAAGAATTTAAATGACATAATTTTCCCATAACCATAAATAGAGACAACTGTATGTTAAAAATATGTTGAAGAAATAGACTTGTACGCAAGGAGTCAAAATACACAACGTAGATATAAAGTCTCATTAAAAATATTGTTTATAAGCATTCAATGAACATGTGAAATTTTTCTGTGAACGCAAAGAAAAAACTGAAATCAGAATAGCACAACATGTGTAAAATATGTCAATCTGATTCTTGTAAATGAATTTCACTTGCTTTATTCGATTGATTCTAAAATTAAAAGTGCCGATATTTGATAAAACTGTCCCAGACAGTCTCAGTTTGGCATTCAAACCATGTATTTATCATTTTTATCACTTATTTCCTGTTAAATCTGTCACCACGTTGAAACCTCCTACTGTTTTATAATTAAAACTGACAATTTGGACAAAAACAGAACCACAAAATCTGTGTTTCCCAGAGGGAGATTATCATTTTGTATATGTAACTAGTTTTAAATGGATGGACCATTGAACCAGTATCTCCCCAACAATAGTACATGGTGTTCTCATATTGTTCCTGTAAAACAGTTTGGCACAATTTTACTTATTGCGCAAGATCTGAACGGGTTTTCATTCCAAAGCTCTATTGTGAACATTCTTTTGAAACACAGCATAAGTTAAATAGAAAACTGTCAGGACCTATGTAACATTTTTTCACAAACACACGTGTCTTTTATATATTAAGAAAGTTGTTTAATAATAATAAAATATTATTTCCACAAATAGAGATGTCTAAACTGATTACGGACCTTTTTGTTTTACTAAAACGGGGGAAATTACTCAATTATACCAAGAAATAGCAACTATTTGTATGTTTTGCCAAAAGTAGTCTGTATATTTGAATTATTTGTATATCTTACTAGTTTGCATCCGCATGTGGGTATATTTCTTTGCAAAAACAACCCTCACAGAAACTGCAAGGTATTCTGGGATTAAACCAAGTACTATTTTAAAACGGGGGAAATTACTCAATTATACTAAGAAATAGCAACTATTTGTATGTTTTGCCAAAAGTAGTCTGTATATTTGAATTATTTGTATATCTTATTAGTTTGCATCCGCATGTGGGTATATTTCTTTGCAAAAACAACCCTCACAGAAACTGCAAGGTATTCTGGGATTAAACCAAGTACTATTTATCACAGGTCTTAAATATCTATATATATATATTTCTTTTATTTCTTTATTCAAGCCATATTATTTACACGAGAAACACAGGGTAATACATATAACATACATTAATATTCAGAATCACATATCACATGGTGCATTGGCCACATAAAACTTTATACTATGTTATACCAAGCATTGCCTGAGAATAAGACAAATCATCACCTTTGCAGAGTGTTGAAAAACACACACAAAATATACTGTGTTTGCTCCCCAGATCTAGAACCCTCTCTGTTAAGGACCAACTCACAGGTAAACCACACACATGGTCCGAAAATATGAGTCTGATCCAATGCCTAGTGTTCAAGTTATGCGCACAGACAGACAAACCAACAAACAGATATGATATTAATACCTTGACCGATTACCTTCTGTGGGTAAGGGTAATTACAGCTTGTATAACTATGTATGATGTATAACTATGTATAATGTATAACTATGTACTGGAAAAACAACCACTATTTTTGGTACTAAAAGTGACTTAGACAGCGTGTGGGTTGGATATTGGGGGTGCAACTCACAATAGTAAATGAATAAATAAACTAGAAATGTACTCAGAGACTACAGAGAGTGCAGACCTCCTCCAAACACCCCATTTCTAATCGAATTTTTCCTGCTCTGGATCATAGTATCCGGAATTTCTCAAGGATCCTGTTTAAATTTAGTTATGTTATAGATGCTGTTGAAGTAGTGTCCTGCATTTATTTGCCAATTTATTTGACAAGTAATGATATAGGCATATACACAAATACTATAAATGACCCTAACTCCTAGTGATAAAAGATTCTTTAAAATTCCTGGATCCAGACAGTGATCCCGATAACATCCAAAATCGAATCATCAGTTCCTTGTACCATTATGAACACTTCCGAAAAATTTTTATCAAAATCTGTCTTAACTTTTTGAGTTACTCAGCAAAAATACAGAAAAATAAGTGAGCTCCATTTAATTGCTATGCATGTGTTCATAAATACATTACCATAACTGTTGCATAGATTTAAGTTTATTTACTTATGTGCAAACAAGACCTCTCGGAGGCGAGCCCAGTGCATACTTGGCAAAATCTTTGCAATGTATATTACTCATTCTGTCTGTGAACCATCGATCTGCTTACAGGCAATTAAATAAATGATCTAATTGATTTCTATGGTTATGTTCCTGAAAAACTGCTCCAGAATCAATGATATTGAATTGATCATGTCCAAATTCGAATCAGTTCTTCATTGTAACAGTTTTGATGTTCCCAAAAAATTTCATTGCGATTTGTGCAATACTTTTGGAGTTATTCTGTAAATAATAAAAAAAAAACAACTTACAAACAAATAAGCAAACAGACTGAGTAATGAAAAATTCGTTCCTTTAGTTAAATGGATGACCATTATTAGCTGTTTTGTAAATGACAAAAGGCGCATGTAAAAAATGCTTTGCCTGGAGGGGATGATTCATAAACATTCTGATTTTTAGAAATACTCAAAATACTAAAAAAACCTGATTACTTTTACCTTCAGTTAGAGATTTGTAGAAAATGAAGCATAAATTATTCCAGTTTTACTTAAAGAACCTATCCCCACATTAATTTCAGGATACCCCTAAAAATCTAATGTAGGACTTTTCTCCAGTCTGAAAATGGTAAAGGGCGAGTGTCAAAAAGTGTAGGATCTTCTCCTGTAGGGTTTTTCTACGAGGGGTTTTCTCCTGGATCCGTTGGAGAAAAATTTCCTGGAATTTAAGGAGACCTTCATGTTTACCTAGACTTGCTCCAAGTCTTTGTATTTCTCAGTCCACCAAATCTGACATACATGAAATCATTATGAACCCACTTGATCAGTGAAAAAGCTTCTGGTCTAGAGAAATACAAAAAGCCCCACATTCTGGTAAAAAAGTCATCCAGTCCTCATATAATACCTTAGACAAAAGGACTTGACGAAAGTATATGTTTACCAGTTTTGGGTGCAACGCATCACTGATGTCAGTATGTGCTCATATAAACTAGATATAGAATTTCCAAAACTACGACGAAAAGTCAGCAAAGCAAGAACCGCTAAAATCTGTTGTCAAAGCATTTTACTTTCAGCATTTTTAACATGTATGTTTAGATATCAATTTCAAAGTTTTGTTAATTGGTAAAACAGAATAGTTTTGAAACCTGGTAATTATTGGAAAGATAACTCGATATTTTAATATCGTAAAACCTGTAATTTCTTTCACACTAACTACACAATCTTGGGGTTTGTGAAAACCCAAAGTTAACCATAGAGGAGTTTGCCAATCATTGACCAATATATCATTTGAAAAATTTCAAACGGAATAAATCCACGCCGGGGACAATGTGGATTTGCTAGTAAATATTTATTTTTTAAAAAAAACCAAAAAACCCCCGAATGACTGCATTGTGAACGTCTGGGTCTTGCTCTCTTGGCATAAGAGGCAACTTTTCTGTTTTTCATTGCACACTATGGAAGGACTAGACTTTCACCAAGTGCTGTTGTCATTTGTGAAATATATGGGTACTGTATGACTTTTGAAGAAACAGCCAGCCCTGACAATTTTTTTTCAGTGACTACCCACCTTACTCCAGAATGCTTGTGATATAATGAACTCCTGCAAGTTTCTAATATTCAGGTTACTGGTTCATACAAACACAAAGACTTGGAGCAAGTCTATGGAAGGACCTTTGACTAGGTCTTGTTGTTTTAAACAAAGCGTTATGGCTAAGTGCCTTGTTATCAGGAAGGCTACATTATGGTTAAGCCTTTTTCCTAACTATCAGTATATGTTTCAACGAGGGCATTATTATTGGTACAATATCAAAATCCTTAAAAAAACTCCAGATATTAGTGGGTCAGATTTGGATCTTATTCGACCTATTTGGATAGGATGTTCAGCCATCAGTTAGATCACTATGTGTAAATAAAACTGCCTGATCTAATTGGTGACACTAGAACAGAAAAGGCCTGTGTGATCATGTATTATTATGCACCTGTCTTGTCCACTGAAATCTTATACACAAAGAAAATAATTATTCTTAATGTTTAAACGCAAAATATTTATATATAATTTAATCTATTTGGATATGGTAAAAATTGGAAATCTGAAGTGATGTATATCATGTTAATCATTTACAAAGTCATGTTGTAGGATTACTTAATTTGTAAATGGTTAACATAACAACAAAATACCATCCAAATACAAACAAGAATTCAGTAGAATTGTACTGTGTCACCAGCTTTGGTTAAAGACTGAAGCGGATGAAATTCGAAAGGACTAACCTTATGCTGGCTGACTGGCAATATTTTTGCAGATCCAGACCACCTTTCAGAAAGATTGAGCCATGGTGAAGCCCCAACTTGTTAAAAAATATAACCTAGATTCAATATACAGGTTATGCCAAATGCACACAGACAGACAGAGAGGCAAACACACAAACTTATCAAACAGAGAGATCTGCATGAATTTTTTCCATTTATCATCCTCGATAGATAACATATCTTTTAAAAGTAACAGGATGTCTCCGGGCCTTGTACTTTTGGAGTTGTTCAGCTGACATAAAAATGGTGGCCCAGTAATTTTTTTTGGAGTCCTATGTTACAGATCGCAACATTTTTTGCATTTTAAGTACTGTATTATTCTATTTATGCTGTATTATTACATCACTGTATTGTTTATTACATTGTCTGAAAATAAAATTATGATTCTTATATCTCTCTTAATTCTTTTTGCTTGAATCTTGGTTGTTGCACCTTTGGGTCTCTTTTGTTGCAGATTAAGTACTGTTAAAGTCATAACAAAATTCATTAAGGATTTTACTTTTGCAACTTCCCATTGTAGCAGATAGAATTTCATCAAGTGAGTCACAGGTTACAAATAAGTATGTTTGGGCAAAATTCAAAACATCCAAACCGTAATTTGACCATGTAATATGTGTATATAAAAGCTTTTCAAACACAAGTAGAAGGTCATGGACTGGCACGAGTAATTTTTTAGCCCTGTGCAGAACTGCCAGTCCAAGTGGAGAAAAGATTCCCCTGACCACATATTTGCTGGCCTTGGTCTGCTGGTCTTGGCAAATTTGCCACACTGCCAGTCAATGCGGTGGTGTGGAATGCAAAGCACTGACAAAAATTTTTATAAGTGCATGAAACAGAAGTGTTGCCAAAAGTGTTGCCGTGGCAATCATTACTAGGAGTTTAAGGTCACCTCAATGTAGTCCTAGGGCATTTCTGTAACATCAGTTACATGTAGCTGCAAAATATAGATCAAATATGTCATGCTATTTTTTTGGTATATTGTGTTGAAACATAGAAAAACTTGAGCTCAGTAAAATTCTTTTACATATAGGAGTTTAAGGTCACCTTAAAATAGGGTACACCTTCAGGACTAGAAACATCAATATACCAAACATAAATTAAATCTCTTGTGCAGCTTTCAAACACTCTACAGAAATTAAATTCAATATAACTTTGTTATCACTAGGAGTTTAAGGTCACCTTAAAATAGGCCACACCTTGAAGACCAGTTACACCCACATACCAAATTTGATTTGAATCTGTGAAGCCATTTTTAAGCTATTGCCCACAAATCGCAAAAGTTAAATTCAATATGAATATGTTATTAGTGGGAGTTTAAGGTCATATTAAAATAAGACACATCAATGACTGGCAATATCCACATGCCAAATTTGAATTTCATCCTACAAGAAACTTTTGACATATTTTCCAGAAACAAAGAGTGATGACGATGCTGGTCCTATATGTGATTCATCACAGCTGAGTGACACCAAACTGTTACAACCTTAAACTCATAAGTGTCTAAAATATCAGCAATTCATTGTAACCTTACAAAGGACCTTTTTCTTTGTCTAAATATATGTACATGTTGAATATCAATGAAAAAATTTCAATTAACACATAATAAAAATATCTTTGAAAGACCCCAAAATTGTCCCAACCTTAAACTCAATGGTAGTTTGCAGTTGTGATGAAATTTAAGGTATTCTTTTACTGAAGGTTCTGTTCAAGGTTTGTTACACCGTCACCTGAAACACACCTAGAATTGCATAGTATTTGAAATACTGTTCAAAAATGGGCAAACTTAAAGTGAATATAATTCTGTTACTCCTGGGAATTTAAGGTCACCTTAAGGCATGACACTTAGCTATGGCCAGTTACATATTCATGCAAAATATAATGAAATCTGTCAAGTTATTTTCAATATACTCTATGGAAATAAGAAACTTAAATTCAACATAATTTTTTATACACGGTAGTTTAAGGTCACCTTAAAATTGGGCATATCTTGAAAACCAGTTACAACCACATGCCAAATTTGAATTGAATCTGTAAAGCCTTTTTTGAGACAATCTCCGGAAACGGAAAAAGTAAAACTCAATATAAGTATGTTACTACTGTAAGTTTAAGGTTACCTTACAATAGAGCATACCTTGACAACCAGTTACATCCACACAATAACTTTGAATTTAATCCATCAAGCCATTTTTGATACACTGTCTGGAAATCATGTGTGATGACGACACAGACCATGTATGTCCTCCATCATAGCTGCTAGTGACACCTTACCTATGGTCAGTTACATATACATGCAAAAGTTGAATGAAATTTTTCAAGTTATTTTCAGTATACCCCATGGAGAAAGAAAAAAACATAATCTCAACATAATTCTTTTATAGAGTTTAAGGTCACCTTAATTCTTTCATAGAGTTTAAGGTCACCTTAAAGTATGGCACACCTTCAAAACTAGTTACAACCACATGCAAAATTTGAATTGAATCCATCACCCCATTTTTCAGATACGGTCTGGAAAAGAAAACAAGAGGAGAGTGCCCGTGAACGGGCACTGTGTCAGCTGACTGAGTGGTTTTTGATTTGTGAAGGTGATTAGAGGACAGAATAATTACCAGGAAAAGGGCTGTACAGAAATACAGTAAATGGTAACTGAACAGTAAGTTCAAAAGAAATTCCGAAGCTGACAGAAGAAAAGGATAAAAAAGTTGTGCCCTGTAAATGGTATTATGAAGGAAAATAACAAGATAATTGTTTAAGTGTAAAAAATAGGTTAAAACATATTTAAAGAAATACTACAAATGCAATATCCTCGTTCGACCTTGAAGAAGGGGTCCAAGGTCAAATCTAACCACACAAATAAATTCCCAGCCCATGATTTCCTATGGTTTACCATTCCAAACCTCTAGGACCAATTATAAATGAGTTATAAGCACTTTTAAGCTTGGCTGTCCTCATTTGACCTTGAAGGAGGGGTCCAAAGGTCAAATCTGACCATACCAAAAGATTCCGAGCCAATGATTTCCTATGGGATGGTTCACCATCCCAAATCTCTGTCACCAATAATAAGCAAGTTGTAGGCACTTTCAATTTTCACTATCCTCATTTGACCTTGAAGGAGGGTTCCAAGGTCAAATCGGACCATATCAACAGATTCACAGCCCATGATTTCCTGTCTGTTTACCATCCCAAACCTCTGGGACCAATAATAAGCGAGTTATAAGCACTTTTAAGTTTGGCTATCCTTGTTTGACCTTGAAGGAGGGGTCATTGAAGGTCAAATCTGACCACACCAAAAGATTCCCACCCCATGATTTCCTACAGGTTGGTTTATCATCCCAAACCTCTAGGATCAATAATAAGGGAGATATAAGCACTTTTCATGACTGACAAAAAACACCTGTGGCGGCCATCTTGTTTCTCAAAATGAGGCCAAAAATATTCCCAGACAACATTTTATGGTTATTAATATATACTGCAAACTTAAGAAAGCTAGCTATAATATTTTTTTTCATCAGAGCAGTAATGGTGAAATCTCTCTCTACACACTGCGGCTATCCAGTGGATACAATGATTTACTCAACAGTGAGAACCTGAAAGTAGCTATTGCTCAGCTATGCCATGACATAGAGGTCTGCAATTTCACTATGTTATAGCTGACCAAAAATTCTGTGAATAACATATTTAACAAATTACTCTAAATGTAATAGTTTTCAAGTTACAACTGATTTACTCAACAGTGAGAACCTCAAAGGAACTATTACTCAGCTATGCAATGAGCTACATGTCTGAAATTTTACTATGTTATAGCTAACCCAAAAGTAGGTGAACAACATATTTAAGCAAACTATTGTAAATGCAATAGTTTTCAAGCTACAACTGATTTACTCAATAGTGAGAACCTGAAAATAGCTATTGCTCCGCTATGCCATGAGCTATAGGTCTGTAATTTCACTATGTTATAGCTGACCCAAAAGTAGGTGAACAATATATTTTAACAAAAGACTCCAAATGCAATATTTTTCAAGTTATAGCTGATTTACTCAACAGTCAGTACCTGAGAATAACTATTGCTCAGTTGTGCCATGAGCTATAGGTCTATAATTTCACTATGTTATAGCTGACCCAAAAGTAGCTGAATAACATATTTGCACAAATTTCTGTAAATGCAATAGTTTTCCAATTATAACTGATTTACTCAACAGTGAGAACTTCAAAGTAGCTATTACTCAGCTATGAAATGAGCCACAGGTCTGAAACTTCACTATGTTATAGCTGACCCCAAAATAGGTGAATAACATATTGAAACAAAATACTCTAATTGCAATAGTTTTCAAGTTATAAGTGATTTACTCAACAGTGATAACCTAAAAGTAGCTATTACTCAGCTATGCCATGAGCTACAGGTCTGAAATTTTACTATGTTATAGCTGGCCCAAAAGTAGCTGAATAACATATTTATACGAAATTCTCTAAATGCAATAGTTTTTAAGTTACAAGTGATTTTACTCATGATGGAAGTTACTGAAAAGCCCAAAAGTAGCTATTACTCACTTAGCTATTGAGACAGACACTCAACTTACTCACCATATTGTAGCTATGAAAAAAGTAGCTGAATAACATATTTTAACAAAATGCTCTAAATGCAACACTTTTCATGTTATAAGTGATTTACTCAACAGTGATAACCTAAAAGTAGCTATTACTCAGCTATGCCATGAGCTACAGGTCTGAAATTTTACTATGTTATAGCTGACCCAAAAGTAGCTGAATAACATATTTATACGAAATTCTCTAAATGCAATAGTTTTCAAGTTATAAGCGATTTACTCAACAGTGATAACCTAAAAGTAGCTATTACTCAGCTATGCCATGAGCTACA
This sequence comes from Sabellastarte sp. h YS-2021, assembly GCA_964017235.1. NCBI lineage: Eukaryota > Metazoa > Annelida > Polychaeta > Sabellida > Sabellidae > Sabellastarte > Sabellastarte sp. h YS-2021. The sequence continues at coordinate 151,735,663 of OZ024927.1, forward strand.
GGTCTGAAATTTCACTATGTTATAGCTGGCCCAAAAGTAGCTGAATAACATATTTATACGAAATTCTCTAAATGCAATAGTTTTTAAGTTACAAGTGATTTTACTCATAATGGAAGTTACTGAAAAGCCCAAAAGTAGCTATTACTCACTTAGCTATTGAGACAGACACCCAACTTACTCACCATATTGTAGCTATGAAAAAAGTAGCTGAACAACATATTTTCACAAAATGCTGTAAATGCAACACTTTTGAAGTTATAAGTGATTTAGTGCATGATTTCATGAATTTTAATGCATTAAAAATTATTAAAAAAATTTATTAAAAAAAAAGTAAGACAGATCCAGGTCTCATACTCACACAAGAGAATCTACCTCTGGCCTAGTACATATATGCAAGATATGAGAGAAATCCCTGCAATAGTCACTGAGAAAATTGTGATAAAAAGTTGAAATTTTCACACTTTTGGTGGGGGTACCCCCCTTGTAATGTCTCTAGCAAACAGACGAACAGACAGATTTGCATGCCTTGAACATTTTTTCATCCTCGATAGATAAGGTATCTTTTAAAAAAACAGCATGTCTCTAGGCCTTGTAGTTTTGGAGAAGAAGTTGTTCACGCAGACGCGGACGCGTACGCCCACGCCGCAGAGTGATGACATAATGTCAGCTGACTGACAAGTCAGCTGACATAAAAACTTAAACTCAAGATAAGTATGTTACTAGTGGGAGTTTAAGGTCACCAAACTATACAGCACACCCTGAGGACCAGTTACATCCACATGCCAAATTCGAATTAAATCTGACAAGCCATTTTTGAGGTACTGTCTGGAATAAAAGTGTGACCATGACAGACGCCGACGCCGATGATGACAGACAACACTGACGCCACAAAATTGGATGACGAAGCAATCCCTATATGCCACGCAGCATAAATGCTGGTGACATAAAAAATCACTTCCAATCACTTCTGATCATGAGTTTTCACCTCATCCAAATATTCCTGCTGGTAGTTTGAGTACATTGGTGAACATATTAAATCTTTTGTGTATCAGCCAGTATTACTTGTTCAACAACGGTCAGTGTTCAAAACAGCTAAAATAGTCTATAAGTTCCTTCAGAATGGTTATCCCTATTATGTCCGATCTTTTTTTAATCTCAGGAAAAGTTTTTACAATACTAGGAGCAGCCGGATGGAGGGTGAAGTTTTTGAAGTGCCACAGTTTATTCCATTTGTTCATAATTTAACTAAGCAATTCATTTATGGTTTTGCCTATAATGCTCCCAAAGTATGGAATGAGATGCTGCTCTGCCACATCTCTTCTATCTTTTCGGAAGAAGCTGAAAGCTTATATCTTCACAAAAGCCTACCCACCCTTGGTTTTTCATACTTTCTGATTGTCTCTGTAGTGGGGACTCCCCCTGCTGTATCTCTGGACTAGGAATTCTTTGTACTTGTTTCTTGGTTGTTGCATCTTAGAGTCTGTCTTTTGATGGAGATTAAGCATTTCAAAAATCATATTAGAATAAGAATTACTTGTTTTAAATAAATTTTTAAATATATCACACCAAAGACTTGGCTCTTGGACTGAGAAACTGGTTTTACATGATTATTTTGAAAATTATGGTGCACAATTAAAAGAGTTAGGAAAACCTTCTGTCTACATCTGATATTGCAGGAGTTGTTTATAGTCAGAAAGGGGGCGAGGTGGTTAACGCAACTCATGTAGTAGATCAGAATCCTAACAAAACCCCAAAGTGGGATAGTTGGTAGTTCTTGGCGAATTCTTGTTGGTTTTGACTGCTTTCCTCTCTCCCCTCAACTACCCATCTGTAGAGTGTAGAAAGCAATAATGAATTCCACCCACCCACCAACCAAAACCAACCTACCAACCAATCAATCATCAGTCTGGGAAAAATCAAACATGGTTTAATAAGGTAGCATATATAGTTACTTTCTCAAAGTTAAGGTGGGGTATTATGACTGGAGGTCAAAGGTTACTATCAGACTGGCCCTCACTACATTTCATGTTTACATGAGCTGGTCTTGAATCCATGACCACATAGCCGGGTGTCAAGTGAGTAAAAGCAAAACTTTGTTAAACCAGTCAGAAACCGAGGCCTCAATTTCAACAATATGAATTTTCAAGGAATTATTATGGTTTTAATAATCACTTCAGTAAAAGTCACAGAAGACAGAGTTTCCAAATTTGGGCAAAACATTTCTAATTTAAAGCCACACTGCCCTAGATACATTTTAATAAAGCAAATGCAATGTAGATAATAATGAGACTAAATGTGACTAAAACGCAATAAGTTTTACTCATGTTTATTCTTCACATTGATTGCAATACATAGCAATACTGTGCACACGTGATACAATAAAAAAACTATAAACATGATAGTTATATTATAATACACTAATATATACAATGTACAAGGTAGAATTTTCTACCAGTTATAACTTGTTAAAATGAGATAGAGTATCAAGTTATAATCTGCAAACAACACATGAAATAAAACACTTTCTGCACTGATCATAGACCAAACAATAACAAACCACACACTTCAGAAACTGAAAGATATAAAGTCCTCCTTGTAAGATCTCTTATATGTTTAATTAGTATACAAACAGAAAAGATGCAGAATGAATAATGTTTCACAACTTAGAAGTGCACTCTAAACAAAGAACCATTGACTCATGATCAAACTTTCCAAAAAAAAAAAATTTTATCAACATAATTGTATGTAGTATACTTGCAGAAAAGAATACCTTTCTATTATTTATGAACTATCTATTATCAAAACAAACTTTTACTCTCCCTGTTCAGATAAGAGAACTTCTAATGTTGTCTAAACCCTTTATGTAGAACATTGCTCAGTAAACTTCCCTTTAAGTTGATGTAAAATTTAGGCCCCATTTTCCATTGACATTTACCCATTTACACTGTTATCTGGCACTAATGGTTAAGTCTTAATTTGGTCCCTTGAGAATTGAGTTAACAAGTTAACAGGATTCAACTGTTACTGACAATGCAATAATGTAACACACTGTACTTTACTGATCTCATAGTATTTTACTATGCAGATTCCATCTTCAGAAAACACAAGCTTGGCTATCAGGACTTGTCCAGCCTCGTGTTATTGCACCAATGCAAAGAGACACTTTTTTAACACAATGACCTCCAGTGTTAGTATCACATCTCAATATTTCAATATGGATTGTAAATGGTTCCATGTTTAAATATTGATACTGAAAGTGTCAAATTTTATGATAAGTTCAAAGAATTTTAGCAAACACTTTTCTGACCAAAGTTCTGTAATTTACAAGAAACTAATTCCTATTCCACTATTATAAACATTATGCTCAGGTCACAACTTTTCTCAGGGTCGCTTTTGTACATATTTGCTTTCCAGTTGAGGACCAGAGATCTTGTATCTGGGTAGTACCCGCTGAGGAATGAGCCACCAGGGTATCCATGCCTCCCCCCACACCCCTAGTGTGTAAACTTTAGCCAAACCAGTCACAGGAGGAACGGCTTTGTCAAATGTTTGTAGAAAGCAGTGCCAAATACAAATTACTTTCCAAGTTGTATTGACTTGTCCCAAACGCATCCTACCCAAATGTAAAACTCATTGAATCACACCAAGTATCCCGTACCCTAATATGGGCCAGACCAAACCACATAGAAAGGTAGACAAGTCTTTTTGGTTGTAGCTTGTGACCCCAACATGGAAAGATGTGACCTAGGTATTAAAGTACAGCATAAATCATCCTTTTTTATGAGATCCGATGTTTCAAAGCTTAATGTAATGCTTTAACAAAGCTGTGACAATTTTCTTTTTTTCACATAAATAACGCAACATATTGACAAACTAGACCTAGCCCATCGGAGTACCGATGCAAATTTGTATCCCCTGGAAAGACAACTCACCAAAGCCAGTGAACCATCATTTAACCTTGAAGGAGGTGTTCAAAGTCAAATCTGATCACATCAGAAGATTCCCAGCCTATGATTTCATATAAGCTGGTTTCACATTGCAAACCTCTAGGACCATAGTAAGCAAGTTATAAGCACTTTTAAGTTTGGCTGTCCTCAGTTGACCTTGAAGTGTGCTACATGGGGTACTTTGGCACTCAATGGATTACCTTGAATGAAGAGCTTCAAGGTTAAATGTCTGTAGGCTTGTAGACGACATGTATATCTGTTACACATATCACCTTTGAAGAGATTCAACCTTCTACTTATGAGAACCAGCCAGCAGAAAAAGGTAGATAATTTTCAAAGAAATACCCACGGCGGCCATCTTCTTCTTCAGAATGAGGCTAATTTCATTCCCAGAGAAGCTTACCTCCCAATGAAGATATCCTGCAAATTTGGTAATGCTAGCTGGTGTAGTTTTCCGCTGAGGTGTAAATGTCGAAAATCTCTCTACGCACAGTGGCAGTGGTGTAGCAAATGCTAAATCAAAGTATCCACCAGATGCATCAGTGACATAGTCACAGGAAGTGGCTTTTTCAACCTTTCATTTAAGAAAAACTGTTATGGTTTCAAATGTGGAACTATTAATTCTGAACCAATCTTCATTTCAACTTTTAAATAACTGATGGTTAACCAGTAACCGACCGGCAAGTACAAGACGTGAAACCGAAAGTAAATAATCGCTACCGCAACACCCCTTGTTTCCATATGTGAGGAAACAGGTAAGGAGTACTTGCAAATGGAATGTAGCCAGATCAGTATATTTCGGTCAGTAAATAGGTTTTTGGTTTACTATCTTACACACCAACTTTTATTTTGAAGAATCCTTTCAATTTTCTTTAATTGGTAGGTATCATCAGCATATGGTACATATCTCCACTTAAAATGGCTAGAAAGTTTGTATTTCTGGTCCAATTTTGAAAAAAAAAATTTAACATATTTTTCAATTTGAGAAAAGCTTGTAGCTGGGTGCATCATATTGGATCTTATCAAAGCAGTTTGGTGTATTCACACTTTTAAAATGATTAATTCAAATCATAAGTAAGTTTTTTGTACCTGTGTACCTGACACTTAAGATGAGTAAAATGGCATCAGAGATGACCATACCCCACAGCCTGGGGAAATAGTTTTCAACACCATGACATATAGAAGTAGTGAAACAGTACAAAGACCGAGATACTTTCAGTGCAGTGTCACTTATATAAAGGTCCAAATAATGTTTAAATAGAGAACATAATATCTAAGAGAAAGAAAACGTATGTGAAGATAAGGTAATAAAACAAGACAATTCAAGATTTTCAAAATCAAGGTCACCTACTGCAAGGTCAAATCAAGGTCACACCATGACGTTGCACACCTACATCCCCTAACCAATGTCCCTACAAAGTATCAACTTCCTACACCTTACGGTTTCCGAGATATAGCCCGGACAAGATTTTATAGGTCAAGGTCAATATGGCAAGGTCAAAGGTAAAATCAAGGTTACACCATGATGTTGCACACCTACAACCCCTAACCAATGTCCCTCCTAAGTATAAACTTCCTACACCTTACAATGTCCGAGATATAGCCACTACAATATTTTAAAGGTCAAGGTCACTACGGCAAGGTCAAAGGTCAAATCAATGTCACACCATGATGCTGCACACCTACAACCCCCACCAATGTCCCTACCAGGTATTAATTTCCTACACCTTACAGTTTCTGAGATATGGCCTGGACAAGATTTTAAAGGTCAAGGTCACTACAGCAAGGTTAAACGTCAAATCAAGGTCACACCACGACATTGCACACCTACACCCCCTAATCAATGTCCCTACCAAGTATCAACTTCCTACACCTTACATTTTCCGAGATATAGCCCGGACAATATTTTACAGGTCAAGGTCACTACGGCAAGGTCACATCGAGGTCACACCATGACGCTGCACACCTACACCCCCTAACCAATGTCCCTACAAAGTATCAACTTCCTACACCTTACGGTTTCCGAGATATAGCCCGGACAAGATTTTCAAACTCAAGGTCACTATGACAAGGTCAAATCAAGGTAAGACTATGACGTTGCCAACCTACACCTCCTAACCAATGTTTCTACCAAGTATCAATTGCCTACACCTTACAGTTTCTGAGATACAGCCCGGACAAACTTTTTCCCGCCCATCCGGACACCATGGGTGAAAACAATACCCCGACATCCCTTAAGGGCTGTGGGGTAAAAAGCCAATCACTAGCAGGACGGGAATGTTTTACTGAAACTGTCTTTTGAGTTGGCAAACTTGTGTCTCACTAGGAACAAGGCCAGTACATCTGCAACCTACAAACACAAATAACAAGCACACTTAATTTAAAACCAAGGAAACAACACACATATATTTGTGGACATTCAACTGCTGCATGTTAAGCTGGATTACACTGGATAATGTACCAGTTCTTGCCTCACTAGGTCCTTTTGTCTTTTATATATTATACGAGTACTGTATGACTTTTAGAGAAACAGCTGGCCCTGACAAATGCAATTAAGCTTATATTTTTCCACAATTGATTATTTCCAAAAGAAAAATTAAATGTTTATAGTGTAACACATATATTTCATGTTTTGAATTTCCAAGTGAGCACTAGAGCATAGATTTAACTGTTCAGGGTTGTTTTTTTCAGAGACCATTCCGCTTATACCAGAATGTTTGTGGTATAATGAACTCCTGTAAGTTCCAATTTAAATTTAACTGTTTAGGTTTACTTATGGATACAAATACAAAGACTTTGAGCAAGTCTAGCCTCACTGAGAAAGCAGATCTATCAAGTTTTATATTTACCTCTGCCAAACTGATTATGTGATCATTGCATTCGAAGATTTTTTTGAAGGATTTGATGGTCCTTGGCAGAGGTTTGCACTCTCTGAGTGCTCCTGTTTATTTTATAGACTGGAAGCAGGTATTTAATACAAAAACTGTCGAGATGTAGTTTGAAGCTGTTGACTGTTCATAATTAAAAACGGGGTCTGAAATTTGAGGCTATTTAAGATGGCAGACTTTGGAACAATCTCAAAAATGGGAAGAGGGAAAACACCCACTTTTTAACATAGCCTCCACATTGGGAAAAGCACATCAAAAGGTCTTTATAACAGGAACGCAGTCCAAGACCTGGCATTTTATTGGAAATTTAAGGATGTCTATTATAACAGACTCCACCATTACTTCACTGAGTGGGCCATGCTTAAAATATTATTGAACTACAATAATTACCTTTTCTGGGGAGTCTTCATGTACAGCATGTCCACATTGTGGCAGCACCTGCATCTGGAATTTCCCTGTAAAATTGAAATTACATGATATGAATAGACTGGAACTCAATACAATATTACAAACTGATAAATAACTCTACTTCTGTACTTGACTATTACTAACTATGGATGGGTCGGTAGGCCCGGTATCTTGAGCATTTTACTGAAATACCATGACAAGATTTTACAACCGCCACTTTGCTTGTCAGCATATATAATGAAAGGAAGACTTAAACTAGACCTATCGCATCGGAGAACCGATGCAAATTGTATCCACCAGAAGAAAACTCACCAAAGCCATTCTAACATCGCTTAACCTTGAAGGAGAAGCCCAAGGTGAAATCTGACCATATCAAAAGATTCTTAGCCCATGATTTCCTATAGGTTGGTGTGACACTGCAAACCTCTAGGAATACAAATAAGTAAGATATAAACACTAATTTTGGCAATCCTCATTTGACCTTGAAAGAGGGGCAAAAGGTCAAATCCGATCACACCAAAAGATTCCCAGCCCATGTTTTCCTAGATTTTGGTTTACCATTTCAAATCTCTAGGACCAATAATAAGCGAGTTATAAGCACTTTTAAGTTTGGCTATCCTCGTTTGACCTTGATGGAGGGTCCAAGGTCAAATCCGACCACAGCAATAGATTCCCAGCACATGATTTTGTGTACTATCCTCGTTTGACCTTGAAGGAGGGGTCCAAGGTCAAATCCGACCACAGCAATAGATTCCCAGCCCATGATTTTGTATATGTTGCTTTACCATCCCAAACCTCTAGGACCAATAATAAGTGAGTTATAAGCACTTTAAAGTTGGGCTATCCTCATTTGACCTTGAAGGAGGGGTCCAAGGTCAAATCCGACCGCAGCAATAGATTCCCAGCCCATGATTTCCTATAGTTTGGTTTACCATCCCAAACCTCTAGGACCGATAATAAGCGACTTATAAGCACTTTTAAGTTTGGCTATGCTCGTTTGACCTTGAAGGAGGGGTCCAAGGTCAAATCCGACCACACCAAAAGATTCCCAGCCCATGATTTCCTATAGGTTGGTTTACCATCCTAAACCTCTAGGACCAATAATAAGTCCGCTATAAGCACATTTAAGTTTGGCTGTGCTCGTTTGACCTTGAAGGAGGGGTCCAAGGTCAAATCCGACCACACCAAAAGATTCCCAGCCCATGATTTCCTATAGGTTGGTTTACCATCTCAAACCTCTAGGACCAATAATAAGCGAGTTATAAGCACTTTTAAGTTTGACTATCCTCATTTAACCTTGAAGGAGGAGTCCAACGCCAAATCCAACCACACCAAAAGACTCCCAGCCCATGATTTCCTGTAGGTTGGTTTACCATCCTAAACCTGTAGGACCAATAATAAGTGAGTTATAAGCACTTTTAAGTTTGGCTATCCTCGTTTGACCTTGAAGGAGGAGTCCAAGGTCAAATCCGACCACACCAAAAGATTCCCAGCCCATGATTTCCTATAGGTTGGTTTACCATCCCAAACCTCTAGGACCAATAATAAGCGAGTTATAAGCACTTTTAAGTTTGGCTATCCCCGTTTGACCTTGAAGGAGGGGTCCAAGGTCAAATCCGACCACACCAAAAGATTCCCGGCCCATGATTTCCTATAGGTTGGTTTACCATCCGAAACCTCTAGGACCAATAATAAGCGAGTTATAAGCACTTTTAAGTTTGGCTATCCTCGTTTGACCTTGAAGGAGGGGTCCAAGGTCAAATCCAACCACACCAAAAGATTCCCGGCCCATGATTTCCTATAGGTTGGTTTACCATCCCAAACCTCTAGGACCAATAATAAGCGTGTTATAAGCACTTTTAAGTTTGGCTGTCCTCGTTTGACCTTGAAGAAGGGGTCCAAGGTCAAATCCGACCACACCAAAAGATTCCCAGCCCATGATTTCCTATAGGTTGGTTTACCATCCCAAACCTCTAGGACCAATAATAAGCGAGTTATAAGCACTTTTAAGTTTGGCTATGCTTGTTTGACCTTGAAGGAAGGGTCCAAGGTCAAATCCGACCACACCAAAAGATTCCCAGCCCATGATTTCCAATAGGTTGGTTTACCATCCCAAACCTCTAGGACCAATAATAAGCGAGTTATAAGCACTTTTAAGTTTGGCTATCCTCGTTTGACCTTGAAGGAGGGGTCCAAGGTCAAATCCGACCACACCAAAAGATTCCCAGGCCATGATTTCCTATAGGTTGGTTTACCATCCCAAACCTCTAGGACCAATAATAAGCGAGTTATAAGCACTTTTAAGTTGGGCTATCCTCGTTTGACCTTGAAGGAGGGGTCCAAGGTCAAATCCGACCACACCAAAAGATTCCCAGCCCATGATTTCCTATAGGTTGGTTTACCATCCCAAACCTCTAGGACCAATAATAAGCGAGTTATAAGCACTTTTAAGTTTGGCTATCTTCGTTTGACCTTGAAGGAGGGGTCCAAGGTCAAATCTGACCACACCAAAAGATTCCCAGCCCATGATTTCCTATAGGTTGGTTTACCATCCCAAACCTCTAGGACCAATAATAAGGGAGATATAAGCACTTGTCATGACTGCAAAGAAACGCCTGTGGCGGCCATCTTGTTTTTCAAAATGAGGCCAAAAATATTCCCAGTCAAAATTTTATAATGAGGAACATATCCTGCGAATTTGAGATCTCTACCTATAACACCCTTTGCTCTAGAGGGCCACCAAAAGTCCTTGTTTAAAGTCGAAAAACGCCCGTGGCGGCCATCTTGTTTTTCAAAATGAGGCCAAAAATATTCCCAGGCAAGATTTTATGGCTATGCATATATCCTGCAAATATGAGAAGGCTAGCTATAATATTTTTTCCGTTAGAGCGGTAACGGTGAAATCTCTCTACACACTGCGGCGGCGGCGTAGGCGTAACGAAGTCAAATCCATAGTATCCACCAGATGCTATCCAGTGGATACAAATATTAGAAACATACCCCAAATCTGAAGAAATTATCAAAAATTTTCATGCATTTTATACAGTAATAGCGATTATGTTGAGCAGAACTGCCATGTTTTGTTTACAACAATTTTTTACCTAATCTCGCTTTTCCGCTCATATAATTGAAGGAAAACTTAAATTATTGGGAACAAACAAGAAATCTGAAGAAAATATAAGCTTTTATGTCCTATTTTCTGCATTTGGCCACTTTTATTGTGAAGTTGTGTACTAAAACGCGGAGTCCCGGACTCGGTACAGTTTTGCATTGGCAACCTCCCAATGTACACATTTTTGGTCAACCCACCCCTATTACTAACAAGATGCACTCAGAGAGAGCAAAAACGCTCGACTCGATGTGACCAGTCTCGCAAGTGTTACAAAATATGATCCAGATCTTCCCCAAAAATTGGTAACTTAATTCTTCATTTGGCCAGGTCCTACCCATATTTTTTTATAAATACCTGTACATTAGTTCTGGAGTAATCTAAACACCAAAAACACAGACAGACAGACAGACAAATAGACAAACACTTAGTTCACAAAAACATAACTCCTGGTGGAGGTAAAAATATTGGTTAAAATTTACTTCTTGGTGAGAATTACTCTGGTGAAAAAAAAGGAAAATGAAAATGATGAATACACCACCTCCGTTTTAATTATCTTTATGTCAAGTTTGAAAATACTTTCGAAATATTGTTACTCAAAGACAGCAAGTATCACAAGCTAGGTTTGTGATCTCACAATGACAATTGCATTGTGACATCATTACGTAATGACATCATCAGAAAGCAAAATATTGATTTTTCACGTAGGTGATGAAGAGAATCAGTTTCTCTATATATGTGCCCAATTGAAAATAAGAAAACTGTGTCTTGACTTTAATTTTGACTCAAATTTTACGAAATTTGAAGGAATCTGTCTGTATCCAATGAAATATCTGCCCATCAAATTTTAATTTGATTGATGTTATAGTTTTTGAGTTATAAGGGGGAAAACGGTGCACAGACAGAAAGACAGACAAAACAGAACAAACTGATTACAATAACCCTCTCCTATCCTCGAGGGTTAATAAACAGCCCTTGAAATAATAAGTTAAACAATTTCTTTTACTGTTAATTAAAAATAAAAAGTGTATGACTGAGAGTGTATTGATCGAAATAATGTGTAATTTTCCAAATATCATGTATACTACTTTATTTTTTATATCATTAAAATGACCATCTGTAGAAAAAAGCTAAAATTTTCACACACAGACCCCCCCCCCCCCCCCCCCCCCCCTCTCTCTCTACACCACTAACACTACAAACTCAATGAGACCAGTGAGAAAAGTCATGAAGCATGGTAACACACATACACACATGTTAAAAAGCATTGGGGGAAGCAAGGCTGATTGTGTGTGGATTATTGATTTACGTTTGTGAGGAAGAGAAGCAGATTTCACTGTAAAAGCCCAATTAAAAATAAGAAAAAGTCTCTCCTGGCTTTAATTTTCAAACAAATTACACCAAATTTGGAAGAGAATCCATCTGTACCCCATGAAATACCTGCCCACCAAATTTGAGCTCAATTGGTGTTATAGTTTTTGAGTTATAAGGGCAAAACGGTGCACAGACAGACAGACAGACAGACAGAAACAAACTGATCACAATAACCCTCTCCTATCGTCGAGCGTTAACAATGTCAATCCGACTACTGCCTACTGCTGGCATTCAACACATATACACTATTAACCAACACACAAATCAACAGGCACTCAGGATGTATTTCCTATCTTTTTATCTGGGAAACTAATGCATCTTGACACTGTCTTTATGTCATGATATTGACCCCACATATTGATTTCTGTTTTTCATACTGACACTGACCCTAAATACTGATACTGACCTTACATATTTATAATAACCTTCGATCTTAATACTGACCTTGCATATTTATAATAACTTTCTATCTTAATACTGATCTTGCACCTTAATACTGATGTTAAATATTTATAATTACCTTGTATCTTAATAATGATGTTGCATATTAACAATGACCTTCCATCTTAATACTAATCTTGCACCTTAATATTGACATTGCACACATATAAAATGATCTTGTATATTTATAATGACCTTGCCTCTAAATACTGACTATCGCATATTTTTAGGATCTTTCATCTTAATACTGACCTTGCATTTTAGTACCTGTATTGACTTTGCATCTGCTAGTTAAAACTGACTTAACACTTTACATTGACCTTACACCTTTATAGTGGCCTAGCAGCTTAATGCTTATCTTGCATCTTAATAACGACCTTGTGCCTATGTACTGACCTTATATCTTGACACTATCTTTGTACCTTAATACTCACCTTGCATCTGTCCCACTGTGAGTTCTCTGTCCAGTCTGTCCACTCCTGCCAACAATAGTAACTTGGGGACAGAACAGGACAGAAATCGATTAGATAAGCCTTCAAACCAACCTACAAAATTTAATACAATATAGACAACACTTATTGATAGACTGATAAGGCAGTAATTGGTCTACCAAGTGACTAAGATGGTGGATAATTTTCCCTGGTTAATTGCACGAAGAAATTCAGAATAAGTCTATGTACCTACCTACACTGGACAATACCAGACTGTCGAAGGTTAAACCTTAACTGGTTTTATATGGCTGGATAAAGAGGAACAAAAGTGTGTCAAATACTTGATACAATCTCCATAAACTTGGTGAGGGTTGAACCCCAGATTTCTGAAGACTACATGTACTTTCTTAAATTATAGCCAAATATATCAATTTCAAATTTTATGTAACTTCCCTTTTGTTTTTGTCTTTTTTTTTTCGAAAATATATATCTTCTGCTTTCACAAGGTGCAAAAGTCTGTTGTATTTACAAGTTTAAAGAAACTGACAGCTTGTGTCTTTTTCTTTTCTATGTATCAAATTGTTTAATTATGATAAGCTGTGTCTTTCTATGGGAAATAATTGTGTAAAATTGTGACTAATAAGTCTTACAGGCTGGGTGTTTTCTATATCGCTGCTTTTCTTCTTTTTGTATAGTGTAAACATAACACTTGTCACAGAAATAAAAAAAAATATATGTACTAATGTATTAATTATTAGCTGTAATACAGTAAATATATGTAAAGAGGGTCTTGCTCAGCTATGCCATGAACTACAGGTCTGCAATTTCACTATGTTGCATCCGACCCAAAAGTAGGTGAATAACATATTCAAACACTAGAAATCGGCCGCCCTGTTGATAGTAGATGCGAATAGAAACAGGATAGCATAGAAGAACACACATTATCATGTGTAATGTCCACCCATGAACCTTTTGCCCAAATTGTACAGTAGTCTTACAAGACCCTGTTTCATTTGTAAAATATATCAATGATGCTTAAATATTTGTTAGTGTAGATGTAAATTATTTCAGCTTCATGCCTTTTTGCATTGGTTGGGTTGAAAATTTTGACGAAATCACTCTATCTGGCATGGTTAAGAAGATAGAAGCAAATTCCTGTTTTTCTATTTTTGGCAAAAATTTGAAAATTCAAAATGGCCGCCATTTTTGGGAAAAGGAAATTTTTTTGAAAATTGCCAAGAGTACATTTTCTAGATACCCTATGGGTCGAAAATTTCAACGAAATAACTCTATTTGGCACGGTTAAGGCCAGTTTGTGTTTTTCCATTTTGGGCAAAAATTCGAAAATTCAAAATGGCTGCCATTTTTGGGGAGGGGAAAATTTTTTGAAAATTGCAAAGATTACATTCCTTAGATACCCCGTGGGTTGAAAATTTCGACGAAATCGCTCTATCTCGCATGGTTAAGGAGATAGAAGCAAATTTGTGTTTTGCCATTTTTGACAAAAATTTGAAAATTCAAAATGGCCGCCATTTTAGGGGACGGGAAATTGCCAAGAATACAATGCTGAAATACCTGTGGGTCGAAAATTTTGACGAAATCGCTCTATCTCGCACGGTTAAGGAGATAGAAGCAAATTTGTGTTTTGCCATTTTTGGCAAAAATTCGAAAATTCAAAATGGCCGCCATTTTTGGGGAGGGGAAAATTTTTTGGAAAATTGCAAAGATTGCATACCTTAGATACCCTGTGGGTCGAAAATTTCGACGAAATCGCTCTATCTCGCACGGTTAAGGAGATAGAAGCAAATTTGTGTTTTGCCATTTTTGGGAAAAATTCGAAAATTCAAAATGGCCGCCATTTTTGGGGAGGGGAAAATTTTTAGAAAATTGCAAAGATTGCATTCCTTAGATACCCTGTGGGTCGAAAATTTCGACGAAATCACTCTATCTCGCACGGTTAAGGAGATAGAAGCAAATTAGTGTTTTGCCATTTTTGGCAAAAATTCGAAAATTCAAAATGGCCGCCATTTTTGGGGAGGGGAAAATTTTTTAAAAATTACCAAGAGTACAATGCTCAGATACCCTGTGGGTCGAAAATTTTGACGAAATCACTCTATCTGGCACGGTTAAGGAGATAGAAGGAAATTTGTGTTTTGCCATTTTTGGCAAAAATTCGAAAATTCAAAATGGCCGCCATTTTGGGGGAGGGGAAAATTTTTGGAAAATTGCAAAGATTGCATTCCTTAGATACCCTGTGGGTCGAAAATTTCGACGAAATCGCTCTATCTCGCACGGTTAAGGAGATAGAAGCAAATTTGTGTTTTGCCATTTTTGGCAAAAATTCGAAAATTCAAAATGGCCGCCATTTTTGGGGAGGGGAAAATTTTTGGAAAATTGCAAAGATTACATTCCTTAGATACCCTGTGGGTCGAAAATTTCGACGAAATCGCTCTATCTCGCACGGTTAAGGAGATAGAAGCAAATTAGTGTTTTGCCATTTTTGGCAAAAATTCGAAAATTCAAAATGGCCGCCATTTTTGGGGAGGGGAAAATTTTTGGAAAAATTACCAAGAGCACAATGCTCAGATACCCTGTGGGTCGAAAATTTTGACGAAATCGCTCTATCTGGCACGGTTAAGGAGATAGAAGCAAATTGGTGTTTTGCCATTTTTGGCAAAAATTCGAAAATTCAAAATGGCCGCCATTTTTGGGGAGGGGAAAATTTTTTGAAAATTGCAAAGATTGCATTCCTTAGATACCCTGTGGGTCGAAAATTTCGACGAAATCGCTCTATCTCGCACGGTTAAGGAGATAGAAGCAAATTAGTGTTTTGCCATTTTTGGCAAAAATTCGAAAATTCAAAATGGCCGCCATTTTTGGGGAGGGGAAAATTTTTTAAAAATTACCAAGAGTACAATGCTCAGATACCCAGTGGGTCGAAAATTTTGACGAAATCGCTCTATCTGGCACGGTTAAGGAGATAGAAGCAAATTGGTGTTTTGCCATTTTTGGCAAAAATTCGAAAATTCAAAATGGCCGCCATTTTTGGGGAGGGGAAAATTTTTTGAAAATTGCAAAGATTGCATTCCTTAGATACCCTGTGGGTCGAAAATTTCGACGAAATCGCTCTATCTCGCACGGTTAAGGAGATAGAAGCAAATTTGTGTTTTGCCATTTTTGGCAAAAATTCGAAAATTCAAAATGGCCGCCATTTTTGGGGAGGGGAAAATTTTTTGAAAATTGCAAATATTACATTCCTTAGATACCCTGTGGGTCGAAAATTTCGACGAAATCGCTCTATCTCGCACGGTTAAGGAGATAGAAGCAAATTTGTGTTTTGCCATTTTTGGGGAAAATTCGAAAATTCAAAATGGCCGCCATTTTTGGGGAGGGGAAAATTTTTGGAAAATTGCAAAGATTGCATTCCTTAGATACCCTGTGGGTCGAAAATTTCGACGAAATCACTCTATCTCGCACGGTTAAGGAGATAGAAGCAAATTAGTGTTTTGCCATTTTTGGCAAAAATTCGAAAATTCAAAATGGCCGCCATTTTTGGGGAGGGGAAAATTTTGTTAAAATTACCAAGAGCACAATGCTCAGATACCCTGTGGGTCGAAAATTTTGACGAAATCGCTCTATCTGGCACGGTTAAGGAGATAGAAGCAAATTTGTGTTTTGCCATTTTTGGCAAAAATTCGAAAATTCAAAATGGCCGCCATTTTTGGGGAGGGGAAAATTTTTTGAAAATTGCAAAGATTGCATTCCTTAGATACCCTGTGGGTCGAAAATTTCGACGAAATCACTCTATCTCGCACGGTTAAGGAGATAGAAGCAAATTAGTGTTTTGCCATTTTTGGCAAAAATTCGAAAATTCAAAATGGCCGCCATTTTTGGGGAGGGGAAAATTTTTTAAAAATTACCAAGAGTACAATGCTCAGATACCCTGTGGGTCGAAAATTTTGACGAAATCACTCTATCTGGCACGGTTAAGGAGATAGAAGGAAATTTGTGTTTTGCCATTTTTGGCAAAAATTCGAAAATTCAAAATGGCCGCCGTTTTGGGGGAGGGGAAAATTTTTGGAAAATTGCAAAGATTGCATTCCTTAGATACCCTGTGGGTCGAAAATTTCGACGAAATCGCTCTATCTCGCACGGTTAAGGAGATAGAAGGAAATTTGTGTTTTGCCATTTTTGGCAAAAATTCGAAAATTCAAAATGGCCGCCATTTTTGGGGAGGGGAAAATTTTTGGAAAATTGCAAAGATTACATTCCTTAGATACCCTGTGGGTCGAAAATTTCGACGAAATCGCTCTATCTCGCACGGTTAAGGAGATAGAAGCAAATTAGTGTTTTGCCATTTTTGGCAAAAATTCGAAAATTCAAAATGGCCGCCATTTTTGGGGAGGGGAAAATTTTTGGAAAAATTACCAAGAGCACAATGCTCAGATACCCTGTGGGTCGAAAATTTTGACGAAATCGCTCTATCTGGCACGGTTAAGGAGATAGAAGCAAATTGGTGTTTTGCCATTTTTGGCAAAAATTCGAAAATTCAAAATGGCCGCCATTTTTGGGGAGGGGAAAATTTTTTGAAAATTGCAAAGATTGCATTCCTTAGATACCCTGTGGGTCGAAAATTTCGACGAAATCGCTCTATCTCGCACGGTTAAGGAGATAGAAGCAAATTTGTGTTTTGCCATTTTTGGCAAAAATTCGAAAATTCAAAATGGCCGCCATTTTTGGGGAGGGGAAAATTTTTTGAAAATTGCAAATATTACATTCCTTAGATACCCTGTGGGTCGAAAATTTCGACGAAATCGCTCTATCTCGCACGGTTAAGGAGATAGAAGCAAATTAGTGTTTTGCCATTTTTGGCAAAAATTCGAAAATTCAAAATGGCCGCCATTTTTGGGGAGGGGAAAATTTTTTAAAAATTACCAAGAGTACAATGCTCAGATACCCAGTGGGTCGAAAATTTTGACGAAATCGCTCTATCTGGCACGGTTAAGGAGATAGAAGCAAATTTGTGTTTTGCCATTTTTGGCGAAAATTCAAAATGGCCGCCATTTTTGGGGAGGGGAAAATTTTTGGAAAATTGCAACGATTGCATTCCTTAGATACCCTGTGGGTCGAAAATTTCGACGAAATCACTCTATCTCGCACGGTTAAGGAGATAGAAGCAAATTAGTGTTTTGCCATTTTTGGCAAAAATTCGAAAATTCAAAATGGCCGCCATTTTTGGGGAGGGGAAAATTTTTGGAAAATTGTAGATTGCATTCCTTAAATACCCTGTGGGTCGAAAATTTCGACGAAATCGCTCTATCTCACACGGTTAAGGAGATAGAAGCAAATTTGTGTTTTGCCATTTTTGGCAAAAATTCGAAAATTCAAAATGGCCGCCATTTTTGGGGAGGGGAAAATTTTTTGAAAATTGCAAATATTACATTCCTTAGATACCCTGTGGGTCGAAAATTTCGACGAAATCGCTCTATCTCTTACGGTTTCTGAGATATTAGCAAATTACTCAAAAGTAGTACTGAAAATACACAATGAAGTACCTAAATGGCTATTACTCATGTACTGACAAAGCTATCAGTCCCAAATGCAATACCAAGCGAGCTATGGACATAACAATCTTGTATTCAAAATTGTAGTAAAATATCTTTAATTATTTTGGCTTAAATGCACGGAAACCAATGGGTACTGAAAATAGCTGTACTTAAGTATTACTCAGTAAGCAAAAGAGGTACAACAGCCAAAAGCAATCCCAAGCAAGCTACTGACCCAATAAGCCTGCATACCAAATTTGGTGACAATAGCTCTAATACTTTTCCTTTAAATGAGCGGAAACCATGCGTGACGCCGGACATCGGACGCCGGACGCCGGACATCGGACGGCGAAAAAAGCAAAAATAATATATCCACCCCCCAGGGGGGTGGACATAAAAATACTTTAAATGCAATAGTTTTCAAATTATAACGGATTTACTCAACAGTGCTAATGTCAAAGTAGCTATTACTCAGCTAACCCGTACCCAAAAGTCCGACACAAATCCCTGCATTTTGAGGCATTTACAGCACTTTAAATGTTACATAAAATTATTGATTTATATAATAGACCTTGGTTACTGATATCTATGAAGACAAGAGCCTTTCATGGAAAAAACAAGCTTGCATTTTCTGGGATTAATAATTTTCCTTGATGAATTTTGTGCTTAGAGGCAGCCAGCCCATATAGATCTTATCAGTATTGTTTTGGTTCAAAAGGTTATATTTTAAGTTCAAGAGGTTATTGTGTTATACATGTCAAAAAAAGAAATTCCTCTACAAATTTTTATTAAAGTCACGAAAGCATTGCAAAGAAACCAAATGATCAATTAGTTAAAATTATTCAAAACGTACCGAAAACGGCAGTGACCACTCGAAACGCCAGAAATTCGAGCAAAAAGACTCGCAAAAACACATAACAGTATAGAGTTGGAGGGCGCATGCACGCTCCAACTCTATAAAAACTCTTACATTTATTTATTTGAATTCTGCATTGTATAGTTCCATACAAGTTATTAGAGTTTCTGTTTTCCAGGCGGTTCATCAATACTCTTTTTTTTAGTTTTAGCAATGAATTTTCCACCAAAGCTGCCAAATTTTATGGAAGCTTGTGTATATGTCTTGAAAAAAAGTTTGAAATTTCTATACTTTTTCTTTACTCTCCAGTCAAAAAGAACATGAATAACATCAGCTCTGTATTTGTGATGATACTGTAACATCATTGTGAAAATTTGGTAATTTTATGATGTCACTTTTATGCAGTGATAGCATCTGTACTGATGTACTGACATCACAGTATTTCTTATATTTAGGTCATTTAGTTTGGTACTAAGTTCAAAGGTTATAAAACTGACCATGTTGACTTACCCCTCCAGTATGACTCTGTTTTGGTGAGATCTATTCTCCAAGTGTACGGTTCTAAATTTGATTCATTCTGTAAAATAAGTCAGTAGATAGAACTTCAGAGGCTTTAAGTAAATAGAACACCACAGTGTATTTCACATATATCTCAATGAAATTTATATATTCTTTTTGGTGATAAATAGAAAAGCATGAAGTTCAAAACAGACAAGCATCCAGTGACTGATAAAATCGGACACACTTCTCGGATACAGGTGAGATGAAGATCTACCATAAAATGGGATATCTATTAGAACAGGACATTGGATTTCATGTGTAAAACCTTTATTAAAAATATGACATCAGTTAGATATGGACTGCTTCCCAAGCAATTATGGTCAAAATTTTACCAGCTTATTTCCAGTTTCAAATGCCTAATATCTAATGTCAATTTAAAACTTTATTTCAAAAGGTTTGTCCACATTGATCCCACATGGTTAAAAAGACAGTCATGTTGATGTAACTTAAAAATGTGGTGTTAGAAAAATAGGGTGTCAATAACTTTTGTTACGACCATAATGCTTTGGCATGTAGAAGTATAAGACATTCTGCAGTACACTGGACATTAAAATTTCCAGACCAATATTTTAATTTACAGTGGAACCTATATTTACTTAGTATGTTGGGAGTTGATACAGGAATGTTCATATTACGGAAGAAGTACTTCCATCTAGAAGAGTAAAAAGGGCTATTTTTTGAGCAGAAATAAGTTCATAAAATTGAGTATTAGATAAAAGAAGTTTGGATAATGAATGCCCCCACAAGATCTTGAGACATGCATTTTTTTCAGAATTTTGTTTAACACTCGTTTTACCAGTCCAGAGAATTGCAGTTGGTTTTAACTTTCCAAAACTGGTTGTTGGTTTCCAAACACAACAAATTAGAAAACAATTTAAAAATGTATTGCAATGGTTTTCAAAAAGTATACATAAAACATTTAGCTTGATCAATTTGCTGAACCTCTGTTAGCTTATTACATATATAACATTAAACAATATTTAATCTATAACACACCAACAAGCAAAACCAAACAGACCAGCTTTCCATTTTCAACCTTACCAGTTCAGAAGGCTGTTTGAAGTTTTTGTCCTGAGAGTTCTGTGCAGAAGTGTGTGACTCTGATGACTCTTCTTCTTCTTCACAAATAGTGTCAGCATTTGTCACTGGTGGCGCCACTGAATGATCAACAGCAGATGTACCCGTTTCATTGGTTTTCTGTCTGTGACACAAGTGCTTGTATTCTTAAGTCACTTTAAACACACTGGGCCAAACTTTAACATAGGAATAAATGACATATTCAAGTGCTTTATGGTGGTTTTAAACTATCAATCAGCTGTATTAAATCCACAAAGCTGGAGGGGGTGATTGGTTTAATAAAGCCGATCGACAATTTAAAACCATCATAAAGCATGAGAATTTGTCATTTATTCCTATTCTAAAATGGTTGCAGTCATATAAAAAACTATCAGTTATTTGTTAAAATCAAACAAAAAATGACAATTTCATGAATATTTTAACCACTTATTTTACTGCGAGTTGTTTGTTTATATTTGTACACTAACGGACGATGTACGTAGAATTCAACAGAATTACTTTATTTACCATTCTGTGTATGCAATTTCAGAACTATGCAAGACGTCTCCATGGTCACTGCGCAACATACCATTTTCGAATAGATTATAATTGTGTATTAACTTTAAAGTTATCATTATGTACCCATGTATGTACATATTCAATTCAAAATAAAGTTTCAGTTATCCTCTTTGGATATTGTGAAATATTCATCATGTGAACATTATGTACCTTGTTTGAATATGTTTTGTTGCATAAAATGCTTCTAAAGATTTCTTTGTCGTTCAGCAGTTTTGTGTGATTTAACAAAATTTTACAGGATTGTCGGGTGTTGTACTGTACACATTTTACCAACAACAGTTACACAAATCATAGCTTTGGGACATCATTAGCAGTTTCACAGTCACAGCCTATCCCAAACAGCAAGAAGAATTTTTTTCCAAGAATAAGTCATGAGTTAAGTTAAACATTTTAACGCATCCAAGTTGAAAATAAGTACACGTTGGTACATACTTTTTCAGTTGCCCAACCATTGAAACTCTTGCAGATTCCAGGTTTCGTATATGGCCAGTTCTGACACTGAAATAAAAAATATGAGTATTAACAATGCCACACACTTGTTTGTCTTTCTGAAAAAGAATGAAAAACATGCAAGCTATTATATGTAAATATCACTAAAATTGGACAAATTTTGTCCAAATTCCGCAAAAGTGAAACAGTGAACTTCACATTATCTGTTATACACATTTTAAAAATTACAAGAACTAAAACAGGTGTGCAGATAAATCTCTCTTCGATACAACTGCTCCTATTTGCCAACAATGATTTCAGTTGGAAAAATAGCATCAGAGATGCCCGTACTCCACAGCCTGGGGAAATAGTTTTCAACACCATGAGATATAGAAGTAGTGAAACAGTACAAAGATTGGGATACATTCTGAGCAGTGTCAGCTATATAAAGGTCCAAATAATGTTAAAGTAGAAAAATAACTAGAGGATCGCTCGCAAAAAAAAAAGATAATGTTTTTGCATAGCAAAAACAAAGCGTCCCGAAAAGGATATAAAGGTGAGTGCTAAAGTATTAAGAAAATGCTTTGTTTCTAGCCTTATACTGTTGTGGCAACCAAAGTCAGCGCAGTCTGCTCTATCTAGCACGGTTTTCAAGATATAAGCATTTTTGTGTTTTGCAAAAAATGAAAAAATTAAAAATGTCCGCTATATTTGGCGAGACAAAAATATTTTGAAAATTGACATGGCTACTCTGCAGAGATACCCAGCAGGTCCAAAATTTTGTTGAGTTCACTCCATATAGCACGGTTTTCGAGATATAAGCATTTTTGTGTTTTGCAAAAACTTTGAAAATTCAAAATGGCCACCATTTTGGGGAGACAAAAATTTTTGTCAAGACCACTGCCGTGGTGTGTATCTCCCGCCGAGCATTAAAGCAGAAGAAATAGCTTTTCCGAGATATTCACAATTTTTCATTTTCGTGTGTGAAAGGTCTTCCAAAAGTAGGTGAATGAGTTATTTGAGAAAAATTGGCTATCTACAATACTATTAAGAGATAATTCACATTTACTCATTTTGAGTAGGTGAATAATTATCTATGGGTCTGAAACTTCACCAAGTGAAAGCTCTCCCAAAAGTAGGTGAATGAGTTATTTGAGAAAAATTGGCTATCTGCAATACTTTTAGAGATAATTTGCATTTACTCATTTTGAGTAGGTGAGTAATTTGCTATGGGTCTGAAACTTCACCAAGTGAAAGCTCTCCCAAAAGTAGGTGAATGAATTATTTGAGAAAAATTGGCTATCTGCAATACTTTTAGAGATAATTCGCATTTACTCATTTTGAGTAGACGAGTAATTAGCTATGGGTCTGAAACTTCACCAAGTGAAAGCTCTCCCAAAAGTAGGTGAATGATTAATTTGAGAAAAATTGGCTATCTGCAATACTTTTAGAGATAATTCGCATTTACTCATTTTGAGTAGGTGAGTAATTAGCTATGGGTCTGAAACTTCACCAAGTGAAAGCTCTCCCAAAAGTAGGTGAATGAGTTATTTGAGAAAAATTGGCTATCTGCAATACTTTTAGAGATAATTCGCATTTACTCATTTTGAGTAGGTGAGTAATTAGCTATGGGTCTGAAACTTCACCAAGTGAAAGCTCTCCCGAAAGTAGGTGAATGATTAATTTGAGAAAAATTGGCTATCTGCAATACTTTTAGAGATAATTCGCATTTACTCATTTTGAGTAGGTGAGTAATTAGCTATGGGTCTGAAACTTCACCAAGTGAAAGCTCTCCCAAAAGTAGGTGAATGAGTTATTTGATAAAAATTGGCTATCTGCAATACTTTTAGAGATAATTCGCATTTACTCATTTTGAGTAGGTGAGTAATTAGCTATGGGTCTGAAACTTCACCAAGTGAAAGCTCTCCCAAAAGTAGGTGAATGAGTTATTTGAGAAAAATTGGCTATCTGCAATACTTTTAGAGATAATTCGCATTTACTCATTTTGAGTAGGTGAGTAATTAGCTATGGGTCTGAAACTTCACCAAGTGAAAGCTCTCCCAAAAGTAGGTGAATGAGTTATTTGAGAAAAATTGGCTATCTGCAATACTTTTAGAGATAATTCGCATTTACTCATTTTGAGTAGGTGAGTAATTAGCTATGGGTCTGAAACTTCACCAAGTGAAAGCTCTCCCAAAAGTAGGTGAATGATTAATTTGAGAAAAACTGGCTATCTGCAACACTTTTAGAGATAACTCGCATTTACTCATTTTGAGTAGGTGAGTAATTAGCTATGGGTCTGAAACTTCACCAAGTGAAAGCTCTCCCAAAAGTAGGTGAATGAGTTATTTGAGAAAAATTGGCTATCTGCAATACTTTTAGAGATAATTCGCATTTACTCATTTTGAGTAGGTGAGTAATTAGCTATGGGTCTGAAACTTCACCAAGTGAAAGCTCTCCCAAAAGTAGGTGAATGAGTTGAGAAAAATTGGTTCTCTGCAATACTTTTAGAGATAATTCGCATTTACTCATTTTCAGTAGGTGAGTAATTAGCTATGGGTCTGAAACTTCACCAAGTGAAAGCTCTGCCAAAAGTAGGTGAATGAGTTATTTGAGAAAAATTGGCTATCTGCAATACTTTTAGAGATAATTCGCATTTACTCATTTTGAGTAGGTGAGTAATTAGCTATGGGTCTGAAACTTCACCAAGTGAAAGCTCTCCCAAAAGTAGGTGAATGAGTTATTTGAGAAAAATTGGCTATCTGCAATACTTTTAGAGATAATTCGCATTTACTCATTTTGAGTAGGTGAGTAATTAGCTATGGGTCTGAAACTTCACCAAGTGAAAGCTCTCCCAAAAGTAGGTGAATGAGTTATTTGAGAAAAATTGGCTATCTGCAATACTTTTAGAGATAATTCACATTTACTCATTTTCAGTAGGTGAGTAATTAGCTATGGGTCTGAAACTTCACCAAGTGAAAGCTCTGCCAAAAGTAGGTGAATGAGTTATTTGAGAAAAATTGGCTATCTGCAATACTTTTAGAGATAATTCGCATTTACTCATTTTGAGTAGGTGAGTAATTAGCTATGGGTCTGAAACTTCACCGAGTGAAAGCTCTCCCAAAAGTAGGTGAATGAGTTATTTGAGAAAAATTGGCTATCTGCAATACTTTTAGAGATAATTCGCATTTACTCATTTTGAGTAGGTGAGTAATTAGCTATGGGTCTGAAACTTCACCGAGTGAAAGCTCTCCCAAAAGTAGGTGAATGAGTTATTTGAGAAAAATTGGCTATCTGCAATACTTTTAGAGATAATTCGCATTTACTCATTTTGAGTAGGTGAGTAATTAGCTATGGGTCTGAAACTTCACCAAGTGAAAGCTCTCCCAAAAGTAGGTGAATGAGTTATTTGAGAAAAATTGGCTATCTGCAATACTTTTAGAGATAATTCGCATTTACTCATTTTCAGTAGGTGAGTAATTAGCTATGGGTCTGAAACTTCACCAAGTGAAAGCTCTGCCAAAAGTAGGTGAATGAGTTATTTGAGAAAAATTGGCTATCTGCAATACTTTTAGAGATAATTCGCATTTACTCATTTTGAGTAGGTGAGTAATTAGCTATGGGTCTGAAACTTCACCAAGTGAAAGCTCTTTCAAAAGTAGGTGAATGAGTTATTTGAGAAAAATTGGCTATCTGCAATACTTTTAAGAGATAATTCACATTTACTCATTTTCAGTAGGTGAGTAATTAGCTATGGGTCTGAAACTTCACCAAGTGAAAGCTCTGCCAAAAGTAGGTGAATGAGTTATTTGAGAAAAATTGGCTATCTGCAATACTTTTAGAGATAATTTGCATTTACTCATTTTGAGTAGGTGAGTAATTAGCTATGGGTCTGAAACTTCACCAAGTGAAAGCTCTCCCAAAAGTAGGTGAATGATTAATTTGACAAAAATTGGCTATCCGCAATACTTTTAGAGATAATTCGCATTTACTCATTTTGAGTAGGTGAGTAATTAGCTATGGGTCTGAAACTTCACCAAGTGAAAGCTCTCCCAAAAGTAGGTGAATGAGTTATTTGAGAAAAATTGGCTATCTGCAATACTTTTAGAGATAATTCGCATTTACTCATTTTGAGTAGGTGAGTAATTAGCTATGGGTCTGAAACTTCACCAAGTGAAAGCTCTCCCAAAAGTAGGTGAATGAGTTATTTGAGAAAAATTGGCTATCTGCAATACTTTTAGAGATAATTCACATTTACTCATTTTCAGTAGGTGAGTAATTAGCTATGGGTCTGAAACTTCACCAAGTGAAAGCTCTGCCAAAAGTAGGTGAATGAGTTATTTGAGAAAAATTGGCTATCTGCAATACTTTTAGAGATAATTCGCATTTACTCATTTTGAGTAGGTGAGTAATTAGCTATGGGTCTGAAACTTCACCGAGTGAAAGCTCTCCCAAAAGTAGGTGAATGAGTTATTTGAGAAAAATTGGCTATCTGCAATACTTTTAGAGATAATTCGCATTTACTCATTTTGAGTAGGTGAGTAATTAGCTATGGGTCTGAAACTTCACCAAGTGAAAGCTCTCCCAAAAGTAGGTGAATGAGTTATTTGAGAAAAATTGGCTATCTGCAATACTTTTAGAGATAATTCGCATTTACTCATTTTGAGTAGGTGAGTAATTAGCTATGGGTCTGAAACTTCACCAAGTGAAAGCTCTCCCAAAAGTAGGTGAATGAGTTATTTGAGAAAAATTGGCTATCTGCAATACTTTTAGAGATAATTCGCATTTACTCATTTTCAGTAGGTGAGTAATTAGCTATGGGTCTGA
Organism: Sabellastarte sp. h YS-2021; assembly: GCA_964017235.1. NCBI lineage: Eukaryota > Metazoa > Annelida > Polychaeta > Sabellida > Sabellidae > Sabellastarte > Sabellastarte sp. h YS-2021. The sequence continues at coordinate 151,762,115 of OZ024927.1, forward strand.
AACTTCACCAAGTGAAAGCTCTGCCAAAAGTAGGTGAATGAGTTATTTGAGAAAAATTGGCTATCTGCAATACTTTTAGAGATAATTCGCATTTACTCATTTTGAGTAGGTGAGTAATTAGCTATGGGTCTGAAACTTCACCAAGTGAAAGCTCTTTCAAAAGTAGGTGAATGAGTTATTTGAGAAAAATTGGCTATCTGCAATACTTTTAAGAGATAATTCACATTTACTCATTTTCAGTAGGTGAGTAATTAGCTATGGGTCTGAAACTTCACCAAGTGAAAGCTCTGCCAAAAGTAGGTGAATGAGTTATTTGAGAAAAATTGGCTATCTGCAATACTTTTAGAGATAATTTGCATTTACTCATTTTGAGTAGGTGAGTAATTAGCTATGGGTCTGAAACTTCACCAAGTGAAAGCTCTCCCAAAAGTAGGTGAATGATTAATTTGACAAAAATTGGCTATCCGCAATACTTTTAGAGATAATTCGCATTTACTCATTTTGAGTAGGTGAGTAATTAGCTATGGGTCTGAAACTTCACCAAGTGAAAGCTCTCCCAAAAGTAGGTGAATGAGTTATTTGAGAAAAATTGGCTATCTGCAATACTTTTAGAGATAATTCGCATTTACTCATTTTGAGTAGGTGAGTAATTAGCTATGGGTCTGAAACTTCACCAAGTGAAAGCTCTCCCAAAAGTAGGTGAATGAGTTATTTGAGAAAAATTGGCTATCTGCAATACTTTTAGAGATAATTCACATTTACTCATTTTCAGTAGGTGAGTAATTAGCTATGGGTCTGAAACTTCACCAAGTGAAAGCTCTGCCAAAAGTAGGTGAATGAGTTATTTGAGAAAAATTGGCTATCTGCAATACTTTTAGAGATAATTCGCATTTACTCATTTTGAGTAGGTGAGTAATTAGCTATGGGTCTGAAACTTCACCGAGTGAAAGCTCTCCCAAAAGTAGGTGAATGAGTTATTTGAGAAAAATTGGCTATCTGCAATACTTTTAGAGATAATTCGCATTTACTCATTTTGAGTAGGTGAGTAATTAGCTATGGGTCTGAAACTTCACCGAGTGAAAGCTCTCCCAAAAGTAGGTGAATGAGTTATTTGAGAAAAATTGGCTATCTGCAATACTTTTAGAGATAATTCGCATTTACTCATTTTGAGTAGGTGAGTAATTAGCTATGGGTCTGAAACTTCACCAAGTGAAAGCTCTCCCAAAAGTAGGTGAATGAGTTATTTGAGAAAAATTGGCTATCTGCAATACTTTTAGAGATAATTCGCATTTACTCATTTTGAGTAGGTGAGTAATTAGCTATGGGTCTGAAACTTCACCAAGTGAAAGCTCTCCCAAAAGTAGGTGAATGAGTTATTTGAGAAAAATTGGCTATCTGCAATACTTTTAGAGATAATTCGCATTTACTCATTTTGAGTAGGTGAGTAATTAGCTATGGGTCTGAAACTTCACCAAGTGAAAGCTCTCCCAAAAGTAGGTGAATGAGTTGAGAAAAATTGGTTCTCTGCAATACTTTTAGAGATAATTCGCATTTACTCATTTTCAGTAGGTGAGTAATTAGCTATGGGTCTGAAACTTCACCAAGTGAAAGCTCTGCCAAAAGTAGGTGAATGAGTTATTTGAGAAAAATTGGCTATCTGCAATACTTTTAGAGATAATTCGCATTTACTCATTTTGAGTAGGTGAGTAATTAGCTATGGGTCTGAAACTTCACCAAGTGAAAGCTCTCCCAAAAGTAGGTGAATGAGTTATTTGAGAAAAATTGGCTATCTGCAATACTTTTAGAGATAATTCGCATTTACTCATTTTGAGTAGGTGAGTAATTAGCTATGGGTCTGAAACTTCACCAAGTGAAAGCTCTCCCAAAAGTAGGTGAATGAGTTATTTGAGAAAAATTGGCTATCTGCAATACTTTTAGAGATAATTCACATTTACTCATTTTCAGTAGGTGAGTAATTAGCTATGGGTCTGAAACTTCACCAAGTGAAAGCTCTGCCAAAAGTAGGTGAATGAGTTATTTGAGAAAAATTGGCTATCTGCAATACTTTTAGAGATAATTCGCATTTACTCATTTTGAGTAGGTGAGTAATTAGCTATGGGTCTGAAACTTCACCGAGTGAAAGCTCTCCCAAAAGTAGGTGAATGAGTTATTTGAGAAAAATTGGCTATCTGCAATACTTTTAGAGATAATTCGCATTTACTCATTTTGAGTAGGTGAGTAATTAGCTATGGGTCTGAAACTTCACCGAGTGAAAGCTCTCCCAAAAGTAGGTGAATGAGTTATTTGAGAAAAATTGGCTATCTGCAATACTTTTAGAGATAATTCGCATTTACTCATTTTGAGTAGGTGAGTAATTAGCTATGGGTCTGAAACTTCACCAAGTGAAAGCTCTCCCAAAAGTAGGTGAATGAGTTATTTGAGAAAAATTGGCTATCTGCAATACTTTTAGAGATAATTCGCATTTACTCATTTTCAGTAGGTGAGTAATTAGCTATGGGTCTGAAACTTCACCAAGTGAAAGCTCTGCCAAAAGTAGGTGAATGAGTTATTTGAGAAAAATTGGCTATCTGCAATACTTTTAGAGATAATTCGCATTTACTCATTTTGAGTAGGTGAGTAATTAGCTATGGGTCTGAAACTTCACCAAGTGAAAGCTCTTTCAAAAGTAGGTGAATGAGTTATTTGAGAAAAATTGGCTATCTGCAATACTTTTAAGAGATAATTCACATTTACTCATTTTCAGTAGGTGAGTAATTAGCTATGGGTCTGAAACTTCACCAAGTGAAAGCTCTGCCAAAAGTAGGTGAATGAGTTATTTGAGAAAAATTGGCTATCTGCAATACTTTTAGAGATAATTTGCATTTACTCATTTTGAGTAGGTGAGTAATTAGCTATGGGTCTGAAACTTCACCAAGTGAAAGCTCTCCCAAAAGTAGGTGAATGATTAATTTGACAAAAATTGGCTATCCGCAATACTTTTAGAGATAATTCGCATTTACTCATTTTGAGTAGGTGAGTAATTAGCTATGGGTCTGAAACTTCACCAAGTGAAAGCTCTCCCAAAAGTAGGTGAATGAGTTATTTGAGAAAAATTGGCTATCTGCAATACTTTTAGAGATAATTCGCATTTACTCATTTTGAGTAGGTGAGTAATTAGCTATGGGTCTGAAACTTCACCAAGTGAAAGCTCTCCCAAAAGTAGGTGAATGAGTTATTTGAGAAAAATTGGCTATCTGCAATACTTTTAGAGATAATTCACATTTACTCATTTTCAGTAGGTGAGTAATTAGCTATGGGTCTGAAACTTCACCAAGTGAAAGCTCTGCCAAAAGTAGGTGAATGAGTTATTTGAGAAAAATTGGCTATCTGCAATACTTTTAGAGATAATTCGCATTTACTCATTTTGAGTAGGTGAGTAATTAGCTATGGGTCTGAAACTTCACCGAGTGAAAGCTCTCCCAAAAGTAGGTGAATGAGTTATTTGAGAAAAATTGGCTATCTGCAATACTTTTAGAGATAATTCGCATTTACTCATTTTGAGTAGGTGAGTAATTAGCTATGGGTCTGAAACTTCACCAAGTGAAAGCTCTCCCAAAAGTAGGTGAATGAGTTATTTGAGAAAAATTGGCTATCTGCAATACTTTTAGAGATAATTCGCATTTACTCATTTTGAGTAGGTGAATAATTAGCTATGGGTCTGAAACTTCACCAAGTGAAAGCTCTCCCAAAAGTAGGTGAATGAGTTATTTGAGAAAAATTGGCTATCTGCAATACTTTTAGAGATAATTCGCATTTACTCATTTTCAGTAGGTGAGTAATTAGCTATGGGTCTGAAACTTCACCAAGTGAAAGCTCTGCCAAAAGTAGGTGAATGAGTTATTTGAGAAAAATTGGCTATCTGCAATACTTTTAGAGATAATTCGCATTTACTCATTTTGAGTAGGTGAGTAATTAGCTATGGGTCTGAAACTTCACCAAGTGAAAGCTCTTTCAAAAGTAGGTGAATGAGTTATTTGAGAAAAATTGGCTATCTGCAATACTTTTAAGAGATAATTCACATTTACTCATTTTCAGTAGGTGAGTAATTAGCTATGGGTCTGAAACTTCACCAAGTGAAAGCTCTGCCAAAAGTAGGTGAATGAGTTATTTGAGAAAAATTGGCTATCTGCAATACTTTTAGAGATAATTCGCATTTACTCATTTTGAGTAGGTGAGTAATTAGCTATGGGTCTGAAACTTCACCAAGTGAAAGCTCTCCCAAAAGTAGGTGAATGATTAATTTGACAAAAATTGGCTATCCGCAATACTTTTAGAGATAATTCGCATTTACTCATTTTGAGTAGGTGAGTAATTAGCTATGGGTCTGAAACTTCAAGTGAAAGCTCTCCCAAAAGTAGGTGAATGAGTTATTTGAGAAAAATTGGCTATCTGCAATACTTTTAGAGATAATTCACATTTACTCATTTTCAGTAGGTGAGTAATTAGCTATGGGTCTGAAACTTCACCAAGTGAAAGCTCTGCCAAAAGTAGGTGAATGAGTTATTTGAGAAAAATTGGCTATCTGCAATACTTTTAGAGATAATTCGCATTTACTCATTTTGAGTAGGTGAGTAATTAGCTATGGGTCTGAAACTTCACCGAGTGAAAGCTCTCCCAAAAGTAGGTGAATGAGTTATTTGAGAAAAATTGGCTATCTGCAATACTTTTAGAGATAATTCGCATTTACTCATTTTGAGTAGGTGAGTAATTAGCTATGGGTCTGAAACTTCACCAAGTGAAAGCTCTCCCAAAAGTAGGTGAATGAGTTATTTGAGAAAAATTGGCTATCTGCAATACTTTTAGAGATAATTCGCATTTACTCATTTTGAGTAGGTGAGTAATTAGCTATGGGTCTGAAACTTCACCAAGTGAAAGCTCTCCCAAAAGTAGGTGAATGAGTTATTTGAGAAAAATTGGCTATCTGCAATACTTTTAGAGATAATTCGCATTTACTCATTTTCAGTAGGTGAGTAATTAGCTATGGGTCTGAAACTTCACCAAGTGAAAGCTCTGCCAAAAGTAGGTGAATGAGTTATTTGAGAAAAATTGGCTATCTGCAATACTTTTAGAGATAATTCGCATTTACTCATTTTGAGTAGGTGAGTAATTAGCTATGGGTCTGAAACTTCACCAAGTGAAAGCTCTTTCAAAAGTAGGTGAATGAGTTATTTGAGAAAAATTGGCTATCTGCAATACTTTTAAGAGATAATTCACATTTACTCATTTTCAGTAGGTGAGTAATTAGCTATGGGTCTGAAACTTCACCAAGTGAAAGCTCTGCCAAAAGTAGGTGAATGAGTTATTTGAGAAAAATTGGCTATCTGCAATACTTTTAGAGATAATTTGCATTTACTCATTTTGAGTAGGTGAGTAATTAGCTATGGGTCTGAAACTTCACCAAGTGAAAGCTCTCCCAAAAGTAGGTGAATGATTAATTTGACAAAAATTGGCTATCCGCAATACTTTTAGAGATAATTCGCATTTACTCATTTTGAGTAGGTGAGTAATTAGCTATGGGTCTGAAACTTCACCAAGTGAAAGCTCTCCCAAAAGTAGGTGAATGAGTTATTTGAGAAAAATTGGCTATCTGCAATACTTTTAGAGATAATTCGCATTTACTCATTTTGAGTAGGTGAGTAATTAGCTATGGGTCTGAAACTTCACCAAGTGAAAGCTCTCCCAAAAGTAGGTGAATGAGTTATTTGAGAAAAATTGGCTATCTGCAATACTTTTAGAGATAATTCACATTTACTCATTTTCAGTAGGTGAGTAATTAGCTATGGGTCTGAAACTTCACCAAGTGAAAGCTCTGCCAAAAGTAGGTGAATGAGTTATTTGAGAAAAATTGGCTATCTGCAATACTTTTAGAGATAATTCGCATTTACTCATTTTGAGTAGGTGAGTAATTAGCTATGGGTCTGAAACTTCACCGAGTGAAAGCTCTCCCAAAAGTAGGTGAATGAGTTATTTGAGAAAAATTGGCTATCTGCAATACTTTTAGAGATAATTCGCATTTACTCATTTTGAGTAGGTGAGTAATTAGCTATGGGTCTGAAACTTCACCAAGTGAAAGCTCTCCCAAAAGTAGGTGAATGAGTTATTTGAGAAAAATTGGCTATCTGCAATACTTTTAGAGATAATTCGCATTTACTCATTTTGAGTAGGTGAATAATTAGCTATGGGTCTGAAACTTCACCAAGTGAAAGCTCTCCCAAAAGTAGGTGAATGAGTTATTTGAGAAAAATTGGCTATCTGCAATACTTTTAGAGATAATTCGCATTTACTCATTTTCAGTAGGTGAGTAATTAGCTATGGGTCTGAAACTTCACCAAGTGAAAGCTCTGCCAAAAGTAGGTGAATGAGTTATTTGAGAAAAATTGGCTATCTGCAATACTTTTAGAGATAATTCGCATTTACTCATTTTGAGTAGGTGAGTAATTAGCTATGGGTCTGAAACTTCACCAAGTGAAAGCTCTTTCAAAAGTAGGTGAATGAGTTATTTGAGAAAAATTGGCTATCTGCAATACTTTTAAGAGATAATTCACATTTACTCATTTTCAGTAGGTGAGTAATTAGCTATGGGTCTGAAACTTCACCAAGTGAAAGCTCTGCCAAAAGTAGGTGAATGAGTTATTTGAGAAAAATTGGCTATCTGCAATACTTTTAGAGATAATTCGCATTTACTCATTTTGAGTAGGTGAGTAATTAGCTATGGGTCTGAAACTTCACCAAGTGAAAGCTCTCCCAAAAGTAGGTGAATGATTAATTTGACAAAAATTGGCTATCCGCAATACTTTTAGAGATAATTCGCATTTACTCATTTTGAGTAGGTGAGTAATTAGCTATGGGTCTGAAACTTCACCAAGTGAAAGCTCTCCCAAAAGTAGGTGAATGAGTTATTTGAGAAAAATTGGCTATCTGCAATACTTTTAGAGATAATTCGCATTTACTCATTTTGAGTAGGTGAGTAATTAGCTATGGGTCTGAAACTTCACCAAGTGAAAGCTCTCCCAAAAGTAGGTGAATGAGTTATTTGAGAAAAATTGGCTATCTGCAATACTTTTAGAGATAATTCGCATTTACTCATTTTGAGTAGGTGAGCAATTAGCTATGGGTCTGAAACATTGGGATAGCTGCTCTGCAGAGATACCCTGAAGATAAAAAATTTCGTCGAAATCGCTCTATGTAGCACGGTTTTCGAAATATTAGCATTTTTGTGTTTTGCAATTTTTGAGCAAAAATTCGAAAATTCAAAATGGCCGCCATTTTTGGCAAGATAAAATTTTTTTGAAAATTGGCATGGCTACTCTGCAGAGATACCCTGTGGGTCAAAAATTTCGTCGAAATCGCTCTATCTAGCACGGTTTACGAGATATAAGCATTTTTGTGTTTTGCAATTTTGCGAAAAATTCGAAAATTCAAAATGGCCGCCATTTTTTGCGAGAAATTTTTTGTTTGAAAATTGGCATGGCTACTCTGCAGAGATACCCTGTGGGTCAAAAATTTCGTCGAAATCGCTCTATCTAGCAGGGTTTTTGAGATATAAGCATTTTTATGTTTTGCAATTTTTGCGAAAAATTCGAAAATTCAAAATGGCCGCCATTTTTGGCGAGACAAAATTTTTTTGAAAATTGGCACGGCTACTCTGCAGATATACCCTGTGCGTCAAAAATTTCGTCGAAATCGCTCTATCTAGCAGGGTTTTCGAGATTTAAGCATTTTTATGTTTTGCAATTTTTGCGAAAAATTCGAAAATTCAAAATGGCCGCTATTTTTGGTGAGACAAAAATTTTTTCAAAAATTGGGATAACTACTCTGCAGAGATACCCTGTGGGTCAAAAATGTCGTCGAAATCGCTCTATCTAGCATGGTTTTCGAGATATAAGCATTTTTGTGTTTTGCCATTTTTGCGAAAATTTCGAAAATTCAAAATGGCCGCCATTTTGGGCGAGACAAAAATTTTTTGAAAATTGGGAAAACTACTCCGCAGAGATACCCTGCGGGTCAAAAATTTTGTCGAAATCGCTCTATCTAGCACGGTTTTCGAGATATAAGCATTTTTGTGTTTTCCTTATTTGGAAAATTCGTAATGATTAATTAATCATTAATTACTCGGCCATTTCTTGACCAATCAATGCCAAAATCTAATGATTTCCAGATTTTAATAGAATGAATGTATTTGCCAAGTTTCAGGTGAATTGATAAAATTCCTTTCAAGTTATCATCCGGACAAGCTTCCCCATCGAAAAAAGCCATTTTTGGTCATGTGACCTCTCTGATTGGTTGAAATGTCACTGCAACATATTCAAAAAAATTCCCCAAGGCTACTGCCTAAACCTGCCAAATTTGAAAAGAATCCGCCTAACGGTTACAGAGTTATAAGGAAAACAAAATGCGGAGCCGGCGGAGCCGGCGGAGCCGGAAGCTCTCCCATACACAAACAAACGTCCCTTGCGGGACGCTTAATAATCAGTTGCAGCAATCCATACAACTTTGTCATCAGAGAAACATGTCTCATGTAGGGCAAGTGAATACACTTTGGCAGAGCCAAAGTTACAGGTCACACCATGATAATGCACACTTACAAACCCTAACCAATGTCCCTACCAAGTGTCAACTTTCTACACCTTACAGAATCTAAGAAATGGACATGATTTTCACACTCATGGTCACTGCAACAATGTCAAAGGTCGAATGAAGATCAAACCATCTTGTTGCACACTTACAACCCACAACCAATGTCTCTACAAAGTATCAACTTCCTAAACCTTATGGTTTCTTAGATATAGCTCGGAAAAAATTGTATTGGTCGAAGTCACTATGGCAAGGTCAAATCAAGGCCACTACATGTTGCCGCACACCTACACCCCTTAACCAATGTCCCTACTAAGTATCAACTTCCTACCACTTAAGGTTTCCAAGATATAGCCTAGACAAGATTTATAGGTCCAGGTCACTACAACAAGGTTAAAAGTCAAATAAAGGTCACACCATGACGTTACACACCTACACCCCCTAACCAATGTTCCTACTGAGTATCAACTTCCTACACCTTACGGTTTTAGAAATATAGCCCGGACATGATTTTATAGGTCAAGGTTACTATGGTTAGGTCAAAGGTCAAATAAAGGTCATACCACGATGTTGCATATATACACCCCTTAACTAATGTCCCTACCAAGTATCAACTTTGTACAACTTATGGTTCCAACATATAGCCCAGACAAGATTTTCAAACTCAAGGTTACTCCAGCAAAGGTCAAAGGTCAAATTAAGGTCAAACCATGATATTGCACACCTACACCCCCTAATCAATGCTCCTACCAAGTATCAACTTCCTACACCTTATGGTTTCTGAGATACAGGCTGGACAAACTTTTCAAGTTGCCCACCCATCCGGACACCATGTGTGAAAACAATACCCCAACAGCCCTTAAGAGTTGTGGGGTAATAAAAACTACACCTGATGAAATACACAAGATTCAATGACATCGTGGTATTTTTTTATAAATAGGTTGATGTTAGAAGCCATTATATTTAATGCCCACTCATTTTTAAAACTGCTACCCTTGCCTGTAAATTTCCTCACAGTTGCTCTCTGAGTTATACTGCAAAATCTTTGTCTCTCACCAATTGCTCCTACTTATGATTATTGTATCCCTGGACGAAAGTCGGGGATACTTTGGATTCAGTACGGTCACGCCGCCGCTGCCGCCGCCGCAGAGATTTCAGTTAGACCTTTCAAATTTGGTATGTGGCTATATATGTGAAATGCCACGAACGCTATTGTTTTGTGACCTTGACCTTCAATTTCAAGGTCACTGGTGGCCTCTTAAAGGTCAGATTTTGGCCATTTTTTCACATTTTGGCCCAGTTCTCATATACAGAAAGTTAGATCATCCTATGGCTGGTATATATAATGCATATATATGTCCTCTATAAGCATGCAGAAATTAGACCTTGAAGTTCTTCACTGAAGGTCATCCACAGGTCATCCAAAGTACCTGACCGAGGCCATTTTTTGGCCTTTTTGGAGATATCTTCACACTTATTGCTGACTATATTGCATGGACACTATTGAAAATGGCTTTGGAGGTTGAGTACATGATGGAGTACGAGTATCCAGACTTACTGGTTACAGAGGATTGTTGGTTACAGAGAAAATCTGCTGATTCCACAGTTATGGACAGGAAGAAGGCAGTTGTTTCATATAAGCCTATGCCTGCTGAGATGTAGTCTAATTTGCCCAGTTCTGCCAGCTCCAATGAGTTTTTGCAGAACTATGGAGCCAACAGGAACTGGTTACAGAGGATTGCTTCACCTATAGCCGGTTAGGCCCTGGTACTGGGCAGGTCCACAGGACTGGCTAACCGACCAGCAATAGCCTTTTAAGGGTCCAAGTGGCTGTCTCACATCAACCAGTTACTGCCCAAGGAAATTGGTTACAGAGAAATTCTTATACCAGTCATTGGTCTCGGTGACATGACTGTCTCAACCTACCAGACCGGTCAGCCAGACTACCTGTCAGACTTATCTTATCAGACCCCACACCAGCCAGTTACTGGTCCCGGTGAGATGCCGAACTCAACCGGATTGGTCAGCCTACTGCCAGCAAGAAATCTGCTGTATCAGTTACTGTGGAGGTTCATCAAGTTTTTCTTACAGGTTCCAGTGAGATACAGTGATCCACCCTCCTAAACTGGCCACCCAGCTTGCCTTTTACCCAGCCTGTGAGCAGTGTCAGCTGACACCAGGGGCCTGAGTTTCCAAACTGAGCCTTCCCCTCAAGATTATAACCCATTTGCCGGTTTTCACAACTCAAGCAATGGTAAATTTACAGTTCTCATAAATGGCTATTAATGTTTTCCACAGTGGGGTTGTGTGGGTTACTGACACCCATACAGAAGCAAGTCCACCTAGGTCGCCTCCACATGAGGCCGATACAGTGGCACTTGAAGAACAGCTGAAGGGTACCAGACTAACTAGAAAAGGTTATCCCAGTTCACTCCACCCCATCTAAAATGGTGGTTGTAGGATGACAAATGTGCTTCAAGGTCAACCATTAAACCTAATTAAATATGCTCTGCAAATCCTTACAGGTGCATCAAGAAGGGTGAGTGCTCACTTAGGGGAACACACTGCAAGGGAAACCTGGTCCCTTCCAGAAGCAAGTTACACATAAAGTATCTGGAACCAAGGCGGTCTTTTGGCCCTAAAGGAGTTCCAAGACCTCTGCTTGAACCTTAATTGCTACCATAGCTACGGACAACACCATGGTGGTTGCCTATTTAAGGAGGGGGGGGGGGGGAGTAAGTCGGGCCCTCTTTGTGCCCTACTATGGAGAATCCTGAGCTGTTGCTCCAGGAAAAAGGCTCAAGCCCGACACATTCACGCTTCAACCATGTCCCGTCCGGGAATACACTGCGTTGAGACGCAATGTCTAGTTCATATTGGTGTTGTTCAGTTCTACTTTGGAGTCTGTCAATTGATGGAGATTAAGCACTATAAAAGTCCACATTAGATAAGATTAGATTAGATATCAACCTTAGCCACATCACCTCTGGTATCTTTGTGGTTATGGCCCAACTATGTTAGTGGACTTAGCCTTATTGAACATGATTTTGGTTTGTTTCACCTAGATTCTGTCAAATGATGGAGGTTAAGCACTAAAAAACTTTGTATTAGATTAGATTTCACTTATACATTTATATTCGTTGTATAAATCATATACTTCAGAAAGAAATATACTATTACAATACTTTTATGTCTAATTGCATACAAATTACACTAAAATAAAGACTAACCTCCATTCAATACCATGATCTAATGACTTAAACAAGGAGGGTCTTCCTCTGAGAAAACTCTGCATGGTTGTTAAGGCATCCAGAGCTGTACCTGAATGTACAACAAAAACACAGCAGTTCCTCTATCATCTGTCCTTTTATTATTTTAATATCAACTTTACTGAACTTTTTAAAAGTTATATTTCCCTGCTGTTTTTAAGTGTAAAAGCTGGAAAACACACCTAAAACCAATAAACTTCAATTTAAATACTGACATGAGAAGTACCTGAGTTTAGACATGTCTTATCTCTAACTTCCAGATGACAAAATGCTACGAGAGAAACTCCTTGGCAATATCTCTGCTAGGATCTAATGATTTAAAATGATATTCATGAGAGGATAAGTAGAGGTTGGGATTTTAATTCCCTCTCAACAGTTAAGGTCATACTATGACAGGTCGTCAGTACTTCCCACATGTTGTTACGGGCTCGATTTGACCTCACAACCAATGAGGTGAGAGTGAAGACGTTACTTGCTACACTAGATTATTGCTAGGCCAATAAGGTCAATGAAACAGGAGAAGTAATACATGTAATTAGAAAATAATTGTTTAACCATATACCTACAATAACCACGTGTTTTGTATCCAGTATAATATAAGCATGGATGCCTTTCATTCAAAAATTTTTAAGTCCAATGTCAAGGCTGGTACAACTGACACTTTATAAGGTCTCATTACACATGAAAATATCATATTCAACCATCAAAAGTATGTCACTAATACTTTGTCTACTAAACCTATTGGATTTGGATACATTTCAAAAACTGCTACAATGCTTTAAAAATAATTAAGACCTAAAGCTCGGCAGTTTTTGTGCATGTCATGCTAAATTTTCTGGTACATAAGGCCATATCACCGAAAAACTTAGTGCATCCTCACTTTCCTGAAATCATGTAGCTACATTAAAATATCTAATAAACAAGTATAAACAGGCCCTGGCAGACCCGGGAAAAAAATCTAACCTCCATAAAGTTGAGAAATTGGTTTTGAAGGGATTCTAGGATAAGAAATCAAGAAAAAATACTCAGGTACTGACTTTACCTTCCACAACATCAATGACTGCCAGTCCTATCAGGGAGGGGATTGTCTCACTGGCTGCCACCTGAACTGCTATAGCTCCACCCATACTGATCAAATACAAAACCACCAACACTGAATCAACTATTTCACAGCAAAGAAACACTGCAGAAATGATTTAATACCAAGTACACATATTCTCAAAACATAGTTCAGTTAAAGCAAAAACCGAAACTTTAGTACACATATTTTCAAAACATAGTGCATGCACATATGAATTTCTTACTACTGTAACCGAAGTTGTCGTCCACGGTGTGCATAATGTGATTCGGTCATCCTTCAGTGTATACGGCGACATAAGGTGAGTTAAGGTATTGGTTGTTTCATCCGACGGCTACCGAAGGTGAGTTGAGGTTGCTTCACAGTGACCATCGTTTGTAGTACTGTCATCCGACTGTTATTGACAGTTAAAAAACCGTGTCCAATCAGTGGCCGTCCGCCTGTACATGGGTTAGCATGAAGTGGATCGATTCATGAAGCGGGTCATTTTTTCAAGAAATTCTACCAAAATAAAACTTTGCTGTATTCCTGTATCCTAAATTTTTGGGGAAAGTTTTACAGTACTTAGTTAGATCACAAAAGATCGGATTTAGATGTTTTGATGTCTGTTTAATTTAATAATGTAAATTATTAAAAATGAATTTTATTGCCCTTCTCATGGGATGGAAAATCCTGATTGCAATTACATCATAGCACATTCACAAACCAAATCTATTGGTCATGGATTTATTGCTATTGTCTTTCTTGTGAACATTTTTATGAACTTTTAAATATAATAAATCCAAGAAACGCATTGATATGCCCAAAATATGAATATGGGAATATGGGAGAGATACTTTTGACTGAAAAAATCGACCCACTTCATGAATGTTTGGTGCAGATATTTTTCAAAGATTTTGTACAATTTTACAATTGAGAGAAGAAGTTATGAACAATTTTCACATTATATTGCTGCTATCACTTTCTTCTGCGTTTCTGCCAAACATAATGTTTCTAGCCAGTCTACTTTTTACATAGCACTAAAACACTGGAAAAAAATTGACCCACTTCATGCTAACCCATGTAGTGTTAACAACTTGGATGAAATGGGGTGACCTGGGAGGCGGTTCCGCCGCCCAGAAAAACTTCTAACCGCGGGACGACCACCTGTAGTGTGAAAGGGGCACCATTCTCTGCAAGGAACTATTGTGCTAAAATCTGATTTAAAAATTGACAAATGAACAAATTATGAAAAGCAGAATTCATTTTTAAAACAGCTACATTACTTTAATAAATTAAACTTAAATAATTTTTAACGTAATATAAATACCCAACTATACAGAAGCATTGATTCTGATACCTTTTTATTTTGGTTTTGCTGAAAGCTTTAAGGAACAAGTTTGAAATATCCATGTGGTCCCTACTCTGCTTCCTATAAATACTAAACATAAGAAGTACAAACCTGTGGCCCACAAGGACTACTGGATCATTGCTTTCTGCATACAGACTTTGTATGACTTGTGTGACATCGCTAGAAATACAAATTTCGAGACATAATTATAACTTCTCATTTGATACATTTTATCTGTTTATGATTTTTATCAAAATTTATTTTCATCAAAACAACTTCTCATTTGACACATTTCATCTGTTTATGATTTTTATCAAAATTTATTTTTATCAAAATGCTCCCACTCCTCCACCCCCACCCCAAATCACACTGCAAAATGTTAAATGGTTTAATAACCAACAAAATAGCAAAATAAGGCTCAAAGACTAGTCATTAGATGAGCCATTTCTAAACCCTGAAAGTGGGGACAATTCCAAGCAATTTTAACTAGAGGATCGCTCACAAAAAAAAAGATAATGTTTTTGCATAGCAAAAACAAAGCGTCCCGAAAAGGATATAAATGTGAGTGCTAAAGTATTAAGAAAATGCTCCATTTCTAGCCTTATACTGTTGTGGCAACCAAAGTCAGCGCAGTCTGCTGTATCCAGCACAGTTTTCAAGATATAAGCATTTTTGTGTTTTGCAATTTTTGCCAAAAATTCAAAATGGCCGCTATATTTGGCGAGACAAAAACATTTTGAAAATTGGCATGGCTACTCTGCAGAGATATCCAGCAGGTCAAAAATTTTGTTGAATTTGCTCCATCTAGCACGGTTTTCGAGATATAAGCATTTTTGTGTTTTGCAAAAACTTCGAAAATTCAAAATCGCCACCATTTTTGGTGAGACACAAATTTTTGAAAACAAGACCACTGCCGCGGTGTGTATCTCCCGCCGAGCATTAAAGGAGAAGAAATAGCTTTTCCGAGATATTCACAATTTTTCATTTTCATGTGTGAAAGCTCTGCCAAACGTAGGTGAATGATCTATGGGTCTGAAACTTCACCATGTGAAAGCTCTCCCACAGGTAGATGAATGAGTTATTAGATAAAAATTGGGTATCCGCAATACTTTTACAGATAATTAGCATTTACTCATTTTGAGTAGGTGAACAATTAGCTACAGGTCTGAAACTTCACCGAGTGAAAGCTCTCCCAAAAGTAGGTGAATGAGTTATTTGAGAAAAATTGGCTGTCTGCAATACTTTTAGAGATAATTAGAATTTACTCATTTTGAGTAGGTGAGTAATTAGCTATGGGTCTGAAACTTCACCAAGTGAATGCTCTTCCAAAAGTAGGTGAATGAGTTATTTGAGAGAAATTGGCTATCTGCAATACTTTTAAGAGATAATTCGCATTTACTCATTTTGAGTAGGTGAGTAATTATCTACGGGTCTGAAACTTCACCATGTAAAAGCTCTCCCAAAAGTTGATGAATGAGTTATTTGATAAAAATTGGTTATCCGCAATAGTTTTAGAGATAATTAGCATTTACTCATTTTGAGTAGGTGAATAATTAGCTACGGGTCTGAAACTTCACCGAGTGAAAGCTCTCCCAAAAGTAGGTGAATGAGTTATTTGAGAAAAATTGGCTATTTGCAATACTTTTAGAGGTAATTCGCATTTACTCATTTTGAGTAGGTGAGTAATTAGCTATGGGTCTGAAACTTCACCATGTGAAAGCTCTTCCAAGAGTAGGTGAATCATTTATTTGAGAAAAATTGGCTATCTGCAATACTTTTAAGAGATAATTCGCATTTACTCATTTTGAGTAGGTGCGTAATTATCTACGGGTCTTATCTACGGGTCTGAAACTTCACCATGTGAAAGCTCTCCCAAAAGTAGATGAATGAGTTATTTGAGAAAAATTGGGTATCCGCAATACTTTTACAGATAATTAGCATTTACTCATTTTGAGTAGGTGAATAATTAGCTACAGGTCTGAAACTTCACCAAGTGAAAGCTCTCCCAAATGTAGGTGAATGAGTTATTTGAGAAAAATTGGGTATCCACAATACTTTCAGAGATAATTCGCATTTACTCATTTTGAGTAGGTGAGTAATTTGCTATGGGTCTGAAACTTCACCATGTGAAAGCTCTTCTAAAAGTAGGTGAATGAATTATTTGAGAAAAATTGGCTATTTGCAATACTTTTAAGAGATAATTCGCCATCTAGCACAGTTTTTCGAGATATTATCACTTTTGTGTTTTGCAATTTTTGCGCAAAATTCGAAAATTTAAAATGTCTGCCATTTTTGGCGAGACAAAATTTTTTTGAAAATTGGCATGGCCACTCTGCAGAGATACCCTGCGGGTGAAAAATGTCGAAAACGCTCTATCTATCATGGTTTTTGAGATATAAGCATTTTTATGTTTCACAATTTTTGCATAAAATTCGCCATTTTTGGCGAGACAAAAATTTTTTGCAAATTGGGATGACTACTCTGCAGAGATACCCTGAAGATCAAAATGTCGTCGAAATTGCTCTATCTAGCACGGTTTTCAAGATATTAGCATTTATGTGTTTTGCAATTTTTGCGCAAAATTCGAAAATTTAAAATGGCCGCCATTTTTGGTGAGACAAATTTTTTTTAAAAATTGGCATGGCTACTCTTCAGGGATACCCTGCGGGTCAAAAATTTCGTCGAAATCGCTCTATGTAGCACGATTTTTTAGATATAAGCATTGTTATGTCTTGCAATTTTTGCGAAAAATTCGAAAATTCAAAATGGCCGCCATTTTTGGCGAGACAAAATTTTTTTGAAAATTGGATAGCTACTCTTCAGATATATCCTGTGGGTCAAAAATTTTGTCGAAATCACTCTATCTAGCACTTTTTTCGAGATATATGCATTTTTGTGTTTTGCAATTTTTGCGAAAAATTGGAAAATTCAAAATGGCCGCCACTTTTGGCGAGACAAAAATTTTTTTCAAAATTGGGATAGCTACTCTGCAGAGATACCCTGTGGGTCAAAAATTTTGTCGAAATCGCTCTATCTAGCATGATTTTCGAGATATAAGCATTTTTGCGTTTTCCTTATTTGGAAAATTCATAATGATTAATAATTAATTACTCGGCCATTTCTTAACCAATCATTGCCAAAATCTAATGATTTCCAGATTTTAACAGAATGAATGTATTTGCCAAGTTTCAGGTGAATTGATTAAATCCCATCGAAAAAAAGACATTTTTGTGACCTTTCTGATTGGTTGAAATGTCACTGCAGCATATTCAAAAAAATTCCCCAAGGCTACTGCATGAACCTGCCAAATTTGAAAAGAATCCGCCTAACGGTTACAGAGTTACAAGGAAAACAAAATGCGGAGCCGGCAGAGCCGCTGGAGCCGACGGAGCCTGAAGGTCTCCCATACACAAACAAGCTTAATTAACAATTTTCATTTACAAGCTTACCTATATCTTTCAGGAACTGTGTTTCTGTTTATATTAATGAAAACATACAATGAAAAAAACTTTCTTCCTTTGGTAAAATTGACAAATGTATAGTCTTCTTTAGCTATGTATTTCTGAATAACTCTGTTATATTTATCCACAGACATGATTAATTTGAAAATAAAACATTTATGGCAGAGTAATAGACCAAACAAAGTTACTAACCTGGTGAGTGTCTGGGAAGACAGATCAGAGTCATCTGCAGTGTACGTATCCCCGTGTCCTCTCATGTCTAATGCTGCACACCTGCAGTGTACACATTCCACCAGGGATTTCTGTCGATTATGACATTGACAAAGATAAACAATGTAAACAGACTGCATTTTCTGTGACCTTTCTATGGTTTTGATGTTATATTTCTTCCAATTACCACTGCCAAGGAGGGATAAAATTCATGACTATTTGTTAGCAGGATTATACAAATACTACTAGTTGGATCATTATAAAAATGAGAAGGTATTGGACCAGCTTAGATCCAATTAAATTTTGAGACTGATTTGGATCACTGTCTCAATGCCAAAAAATATCAAAGATTTGGATTTTCCCATTTACTTATTTTTTTATTACATGCCTTGGAGGAAGTATGCGCTTTCAGAGTGCTCTTGTTAAAAGAACATTATTAATGCCAATATATAAAAGTTATTTATATTTTTAACCAGCTCTTGTCATGTAAAATTGGTGCAGAGGGCCAAGTTGATGGCCACATAATTACTTATTAAACAGAAGAGTAAGGGATTAATAATAAAGAACAGAATTTAGCAAAAAATAGTTCATTTACTGCTTGAACATTCGCAATTTTGAAAATATTCACACATAAACTTACATAAAATGGGTCAACATCACCTACAACCCCTAACCAATGTCCCTACCAAGCATCAACTTCCTACACCTTACGGTTTCCGAGATATAGCCCGGACAAGATTTTATATGTCAAGGTCACTATGGCAAGGTCAAAGGTCAAATCAAGGTCACAGCATGACGTTGCATACCTACACCCCCTAACCAATGTCCCTACCAAGTATCAACTTCCTACACCTTACAGTTTCCGAGATATAGCCCGGACAAGATTTTATAGGTCAAGGTCACTACAGCAAGGTCAAACGTCAAATCAAGGTCAGACCATGACATTGCACACCTACACCCCCAACCAATGTCCCTACCAAGTATCAGCTTCCTACACCTTACAATTTCCAAGATATAGCCCAAACAAGATTTTATAGGTCAAGGTCACTACAGCAAGGTCAAAGGTCAAATCAAGGTCAGACTATGATGTTGCACACCTACACCCCCTTACCAATGCCCCTACCAAGAATCAACTTCCTACACCTTATAGTTTCCGAGATATAGCCCGGACAAGATTTTATAGGTCAAGGTCACTACAGCAAGGTCAAATCAAGGTCAGACCATGAAATTTCACACCTACACCCCCTAACCAATGTCCCTACCAAGTATCAACTTCCTACATCTTACGGTTTCCGAGATATAGCCCGGACAAGATTTTCAAACTCAAGGTCACTATGGCAAGGTCAAAGGTCAAATCAAGGTCAGACCATGACGTTGCACACCTACACATCCTAACCAATGTCCCTACAAAGTACCAACTTCCTACACTTTTCTGTTTCCGAGATATAGCCTGAACAAGATTTTATAGGTCAAGGTCACTACGGCAAAGTCAAAGGTCAAATCAAGCTCACACCATGATGTTGAACGCCTACAACCCCTAACCAATGTCTACCAAGTATCAACTTCCTACACCTTACGTTTTCCGAGATATAGCCCGAACAAGATTTTATATGTCAAGGTCACTACGGCAAGGTCAAATCAAGGTCACACAATGAAATTGCACACCTACACCCCCTAACCAATGTCTCTACCAAGTATCAATTTCATACACCTTATGGTTTCCAAGATATAGCCTTGACAAGATTTTATAGGTCAAGGTCACTACAGCAAGGTCAAAGGTCAAATCAGGGTCAGGCCATGACGTTGCACACCTACACCCCCTTACACATGTCCCTACCACGTATCAACTTCTTACACCTTACGGTTTCTCAGATAGAGCCCGGACAAGATTTTCAAACTCAAGGCCACTACGGCAAGGTCAAAGGTCAAATCAAGGTCAGACCATGATGTTGCATGCCTACACCTCCTAACCAATATCCCTACCAAGTATCAACTTCCATACCTTCACCATATGGTTTCTGAGATACAGCCAGGACAAACTTTTTCCCGCCACCCACCCACCCGCCCATCTGGACACCATGGGTGAAAACAATGCCCCGACAGCCCTTAAGGGCTGTGGGGTAAAACCACGAAATCGGCTATTTTATGAGCCCAGTTTAACCCATAAGGAGGGGTCAGGAGGTAAATCTTACCGGCTATCTAGACTCTTCAGATATGGTTTCACAATAGCTCTTAATACATTCTAAAGCTCTAAAAGCAAGAATAAAGGCGATATAAGCAAAAACACAAAATCGGCTATTTTATTACACCAGTTTGAGCCATAAGGGGGGTAAACCTGACTGGCTATCTCGACTCTTCACATAAGGTTTCCCAATATCTCTTAATACATGTACATTCTAAAGCTCTAAAAGCAATAATAAAGGAGATATAAGGCAAAATGTCAAAATTTGCTATTTTATGACCCCAGTTTGATCCCTATATGGGGTCTAGGGGGGGAGGGGGATTTGACTTGCTTTCTAGACTCTCGACATATTGTTTCCTACTACCTCCCAATACATTTTATGGCTCAAAATGCAATACTTAAAAAGATAATGGGGTATACATGAATTTTAAGCTTTCTGGTTGGTACCTGTGAGGAAATCGCTCATAAATCGGTCAATTTTAATCGCATCGCTCCCAAAATCTAATCAGCTCAAGTTTTTGATAGTATAAAGATGTGTATGAAATTACAAGTCTCTGCAGTCAGTAGATTTTGCTGGGTCACAATGACGGGCGGGTGTAACAAAAAAAAACTATTTTTTGATCTTGTGACCTTGATAAAGATCAAAGGTCAAATTTAGGAATGTGGAAAAAATTTTCCCACGCCTAAGATATAAAAATGCCACATATGGCTAAAAAGCTTCAGATAATAAGGGAGATATTCAAGGGAGACCATAATGCAGCGGCTGTGAGGAAAATGAAGCAAAAACAAACTAGAGGATCGCTCGCAAAAAAAAAAAGATTTAAAAAAGCATATAAAGGTGAGTGCTAAAGTATTAAGAAAATGCTTCGTTTCTAGCCTTATACTGTTGTGGCAACCAAAGTCAGTGCAGTCTGCTCTATCTAGCACGGTTTTCAAGATATAAGCATTTTTGTGTTTTGCAAAAAATTCAAAATGGCCGCTATATTTGGCGAGACAAAAATATTTGGAAAATTGGCATGGCTACTCTGCAGAGATACCCAGCAGGTCAAAAATTTTGTTGAGTTCGCTCCATATAGCACGGTTTTCGAGATATAAGCATTTTTGTGTTTTGCAAAAACTTTGAAAATTCAAAATGGCCACCATTTTTGGAGAGACACAAATTTTTGTCAAGACCACTGCCGCGGTGTGTATCTCCCGCCGAGCATTAAAGGAGAAGAAATAGCTTTTCCGAGATATTCACAATTTTTTATTTTCGTGTGTGAAAGCTCTCCCAAAAGTAGGTGAATGAGTTATTTGAGAAAAATTGGCTATCTGTAATACTTTTAGAGATAATTCGCATTTACTCATTTTGAGTAGGTGAGTAATTAGCTATGGGTCTGAAACTTCACCATGTGAAAGCTCTCCCACAAGTAGATGAATGAGTATTTGATTAAAATTGGGTATCCGCAATACTTTTACAGATAATTAGCATTTACTCATTTTGAGTAGGTGAATAAATAGCTATGGGTCTGAAACTTCACAGAGTGAAAGCTCTCCCAAAAGTAGGTGAATGAGTTATTTGAGAAAAATTGGCTATCTGCAATACTTTTAGAGATAATTCGCATTTACTCATTTTGAGGTGAGTAATTAGCTATGGGTCTGAAACTTCACCAAGTGAAAGCTCTCCCAAAAGTAGGTGAATGATTTATTTGAGAAAAATTGGCTATCTGCAATACTTTTAGAGATAATTCGCATTTACTCATTTTGAGTAGGTGAGTAATTAGCTATGGGTCTGAAACTTCACCAAGTGAAAGCTCTCCCACAAGTAGATGAATGAGTTATTTGATAAAAATTGGGTATCCGCAATACTTTTACAGATAACTAGATTGGGCCAACTCGGCGCCAACATATCCCCAGACAGGTCATCACTCACGCCACAGGTTTTGGTCGGGAATTTTTTAAAACATAATTACCCATTATTATATGAACTTCAGCACATCAATCTACTCTGTTTATATCTTCCCAAGGAAGATGGTGTATCCCCAGACGCCGAATACATAACTCAAATTATATTTTCAATCTTCCTGCAATGATAACTCTAAACCTATTTTCAAAGTATTTAAATGATTGATGATTGAATGTCCATTCTAAAATAATAATCCCAAAAGAGCATATCTGTTTCTATATTTGTTGACAAATAAAATATTATTTTTAACTCAACTCATCATACTTTTCAATCTTCCTTCAAAGTATTTAAATGATTGATGATTCAATGTCCATTCTAAAATTCATAATCCCAAAAGCGCATATCTGATTCTATATTTGTTCACAAATAAAATATTATTTAAAAAAAAATTATTTATATTATTATTTTATTATATTATTTTTAGCATTTGCAAATTGTTTTCAGTTATTCATTTCCTCTATACCTATATATGTGGTCCATATATATGCAACCTAAATATGTGACACAATCTCAGTTCTGACTCCCCTTTGTGTTATATGTAATGAAGCTCACCACCTCCCACCCCCACCCCTCTCCCCTTCTCCACACCTCTCTCACTATTACACAAGATCTGCAACCCCATTGAGTTCTTTGTTTCTCATCTGATATCATTAAATACCTTTGTTTATTTAGTGTCACTCAATATAGCTGGAGGTCCCAGAGGTGGGTGGGGGGAATCCGGGTAGGGGATGTGGGTTGGGACTACAAAGAGATGGAGTGCTACAGCATAAATGGTAAACAAACAATCTATATAAAAGGGGTACTCAAATAAAAAAAGAATTGAGAATTTTAAGTATGTGATTATCAACTGAAATGAGTTCATAACTGTAGGAGCTGTGTCAAAATTAACTGAGGCAAGTTGAATAAAACTGGGCTAGTCGAGGGTTAAAAATCCCCTAGTTTTACTACATAAGGATATAATTTCATTAATATTGGGACTTAAAGCTCACTTAAAGTGTCCATTTTGTCTACTTGAATATGTTTAACCAGTTTCATTTTAAAAAGTTAAAAACTCAGCAAGCAGAGGTATAACACACAAAAATAAATTCTTAAAAGACTAAGATAGCCATAACATTATTAATATTCAAAATTTAAATAGACAGGCATTTCCTTTTAAAAATTCAAAGATTTCAGCTCTATAACCCACATAGTTTGACAGTTACTGGGCTTTAAAGTGGCATAATGTCCATAAATTGGGTTTCTGTGGGCATTTTACAATTGTTAAAGAGACCTTAGCAATTAAACTACAGATCTGAAACTTTTTGGGGGACATACATAACAAACAAAAATTATATATAATACAGTTTAAGACTTGTCACACTAAGCATTTCCAAATAACAGGGCAAAATACGGAAAAAATGTCCAAAAAGGCACTTGGGTGAGTATCTATGGCCCTCATACACAGGTTAAATGTCTACTAAAAACCTTGATTTTCGGCATATGTAAAAAGGACATAATAATGCATTCCCAGATGGGATTTCAGCTCCATCAATCACATAGTTTAACAGTCACAGGGCTTAAAGGTGGTAAAAAGTCCAAATATTGGGTCTCTGTGGGCCTTTTAGAGATCTCGATGTGGCTTTCAAATTAAAGCTTCAGACTTAAAATTTGTTACATACTAAGATTACACATAGAATATGTATCTAATAAAGTTTGAAACTTCTTAGACTTACCATTTCCAAGTTACAGGGCAAAATATGTGAAAAATGTCTAAAAATGGTCACTCGGGTGGGGATTTATGGTCCTCATACACAGGTTAAATGTCTTCTTAAAGCCTTAATTTTTGGCACATATATAAATAACATACTAATATCTTCCCAGATAGGATTTGAGCTCTATCAGTCACATAGTTTGACAGTCACAGGGCTTAAAAGTAGCAAAAAGTCCAAATATTGGGTCTTTGGGAGCCTTTTAGAGACCTCAATTTGACCTTCAAAATTAAAGCTTCAGACTTAAAATCTGTTACATACTAAGATTACACACAGAATATATATCTAATACAGTTTGAAACTTCTCAGACTTACCATTTCCAAGTTACAGGGAAAAAGATGTGAAAAATGTCTTATAAGGGTCACTCGGGTGGGTGTTTATGGTCCTGATACACAGGTTAACTGTCTATTAAAGGCCTAAATGTTGGGGCACATATAAGAAAACACATAGATATATTCCCAGATGATATTTAACTTAGATGAGAGACATAGTTTGAAAGCTACAGTGCTTGAAAGTGGCAAAAAGTGCATAAATTGGGTCTCTGTGGGCACTTTTGAGACCTTAAGTCGACCCCTTTGGGTAAACCTACAGCCCTAAAATTTTCTACAGACAAGGATTACATATCAAAGTTATACCTAGCGCAGTTTGAGACTCATCAGAATTACCACTTCCAAATTATAGGGCAAAATATGTGAAAAGTATAGCAAAAAATCCCTAAGTAGGGGTATTTATGGGCCTCAAACACAATTTTCTCCTCAACTTAAAGTCGTGATTTTCGGCACATGTACTAAGAACATATTAATGTGTTGTCAGGTAAAACTTCAGCCAGCTGAGCATCATAGTTTGTGACCTACAGGGCTCTAAGTGGCCAAAAGTCCAATTTCTGACCTTAAGGTGGCCATAAGTTCTTTTTTACTGGGAGTTTAAGGTCACCTTAAAATAGGGATCTTCCTTTGGGCACCCTTAACATGTGTACCAAGTTTGAAAAAAAAATATTAATTTGTTTTTCAGTTATCGCGTCCACAAGGAAATTTCTACGGCGGCGGCGGCGGCGGCGGACCTGAATCCAATATATCCCCGACTTTCGTCTGGGGATATAATTAGCATTTACTCATTTTGAGTAGGTAAATAATTAGCTATGGGTCTGAAACTTCACCAAGTGAAAGCTCTCCCAAAAGTAGGTGAATGAGTTATTTGAGAAAAATTGGCTATCTGCAATACTTTTAGAGATAATTCGCATTTACTCATTTTAAGTAGGCAAGTAATTAGCTATGGGTCTGAAACTTCACCATGTGAAAGCTCTTCCAAAAGTAGGTGAATGAGTTATTTGAGAAAAATTGGCTATCTGCAATACTTTTAAGAGATAATTCGCATTTACTCATTTTGAGTAGGTGAGTAATTATCTACGGGTCTGAAACTTCACCATGTGAAAGCTCTCCCAAAAGTACATGAATGAGTTATTTGATAAAAATTGGGTATCCGCAATAGTTTTTGAGATAATTAGCATTTACTCATTTTGAGTAAGTGAGTAATTAGCTACGGGTCTGAAACTTCACCAAGCGGAAGCTCTTCCAAAAGTAGGTGAATGAGTTATTCAAGAAAAATTGGCTATCTGCAATACTTTTAGAGGTAATTCGCATTTACTCATTTTGAGTAGGTGAGCAATTAGCTATGGGTCTGAAACTTCACCAAGTGAAAGCTCTTTGGGATAGCTGCTCTGCAGAGATACCCTGAAGATAACAAATTTCGTCGAAATCGCTCTATGTAGCACAGTTTTCGAAATATTAGCATTTTTGTGTTTTGCAATTTTTGCGCAAAAATTCGAAAATTCAAAATGGCTGCCATTTTTGGAAAGACAAAATTTTTTTGAAAATTGGCATGGCTACTCTGCAGAGATACCCTATGGGTCAAAAATTTCGTCGAAATCGCTCTATCTAGCAGGGTTTTCGAGATATAAGCATTTTTATGTTTTGCAATTTTTGCGAAAAATTCGAAAATTCAAAATGGCCGCCATTTTTGGCGAGACAAAATTTTTTTGAAAATAGGCATGGCTACTCTGCAGAGCTACCCTGTGGGTCAAAAATTTCGTCCAAGTCGCTCTATCTAGTACGGTTTTCGAGATATAAGCATTTTTATGTTTTGCAATTTTTGTGAAAAGTTCGAAAATTTAAAATGGCCGCCATTTTTGGCGAGACAAAAATTTTTTCAAAAATGGGATAACTACTCCACAGAGATACCCTGCGGGTCAAAAATTTTGTCGAAATCGCTCTATCTAGCACAGTTTTCGAGATATAAGCATTTTTGTGTTTTCCTTATTTGGAAAATTCATAATGATTAATTAATCATTAATTACTCGGCCATTTCTTAACCAATCAATGCCAAAATGTAATGATTTCCAGATTTTAATAGAATGAATGTATTTGCCAAGTTTCAGGTGAATTGATAAAATTCCTTTCAAGTTATCATCCGGACAAGCTTCCCCATCGAAAAAAGACATTTTTGGTCATGTGACCTCTCTGATTGGTTGAAATGTCACTGCAGCATATTCAAAAAAATTCCCCAAGGCTACTGCCTAAACCTGCCAAATTTGAAAAGAATCCGCCTAATAGTTACAGAGTTATAAGGAAAACAAAACGCGGAGCCGGTGGAGCCTGAAGGTCTCCCATACACAAACAAGCGTCCCTTGCGGGACGCTTAATAAGCGCCCTTTCAGGGATACTTAATTATGTGAAAATTGAATATTAAGCTTTGCCAATATTATTTATTGAAATAAACAATATCTTATTACTTTTACAAGAACCTAGTTTTCCAGTTTGTAGCTAGTAATGCTCAATACTGTCAGTTCATTTTAGTAAGTGTTTTTAACAAGTAGAATATTTAAAATATCACCTAGATCACTAGATGACCGGTTTCTGGAGGCTGATGAAAAAAAGTTGTACAAATCAGAATGGAGTATAATCATAAATACTAAGACTTGCCCCATTAATTGTAGTGCTACCCTTGGGGGGAGGCTCCACCGGGATCGGTTACGGATAGGCACTAACGACATAATACACAGAAAAAGTCGGAATATTCCTTCACTTGATTTTATTATTATTAATTTATCCATGTCCCAACTGGTGGACAGTTATTTTACACGTCTTACACGAGAGACACCAAGAGAGTGAGAGGGTGTGTGTGAGAGAGCACAGCTCCTGTAGGCTGGTTCTGTGCACTCATCCGGTCCTTGTTCACATCATTCTTTTCTCAGCCAAAATAAAGTTAGCCTAGCCTTTCAAAGTCGTCATCGAGCCACTGCATTAATAATCTGTAACATTCTTACCATGTAACACCATTAAAGCTCAAAATATTTAGAAAAGATTTACTGGAATGTATTACACTAAGAACAGCCCACGAAAGTGCAGAGAATCCACCTCCATGAATAAAAAAGCACACAGGACCATCTTCTCCACTCTCATATACCCGGAATTTCTGAAACATAAATAAACACATCTGTATAATTTCACTAATTTCTTGTATTTAATTTTCGAATCTATTATCTTTCTTCATTGCCAGCAGTGTAGAAATCTGGTGAAAAATTTTGAAACTTTTTGCAATATATGTACCATTATCTTACAAAATCCAAAAATAAGAACATTCTTTGCATACATTTAACTGCATTAGTGAATTAAATAAATTAGAAACTCTGAAAACTGAAGATGCATCTGTGATAATTAATACTTTACCAAGGTACAAGATATATACGATAGAGACATTAACGATGAGGTAACACTGCTAGAACTTACATTTTCTTGAATTTTAATATCCTGCTTGTGGTCAAAATACTGATCCCATGTAACTGGAGTGTAATCCCTTTTACCTCGGCCAAATCCCTTCTTTCCAGAAGTACTGGTGCTAGCTTTTCCACTGAAATTATGAAATATATGTTATCCAACAAACAATTCAATCAAATGCAGAGTCATATACTATACGTTCTTTACTATATGTACTAGGTCATAATCTGAAGACACAAAAAACTCATTCAAAGACACCCATATCCTTTTTCCAGCTACTGTATGTATACTCAAAATAGGTATGCATTGGTATTTCCAGTAAACATTGGCCAATAATATTGATAACTTATCAAACTATCCCACATTCAAAGACACATAATAAAGCTTATTTCATGTTTTAATCGTAGTGCATGTTATGTGATGTCTTGTTCATGGAAATTACAAGCCATTATGATTGTTGTATCTAATTGTTGTAGGTATTAAATAAAAATAAACCATACCCAGGATCATTGACATAAAATCATATGTTCATGTTGTAAACAAAATGGTAAAAGCAGCCTTCAAATTCAACTTTAAAAAACGTATGATAATATTTTTTGAAAGAAAGACATCTTTAAAAAGAATGATAGTAATTCAAGTAATTATTCAGTTTATATGTTACATTTATTTTATTGATTTAAACAGGGCCAAGGGGGGAAAAGAAAGTTTATTTTTATTCAGTGGCAGATCTAAGGGTAGTGGTAAAGATGGCAAACCGGATAGTTGGTTTCTCTTTGATTTATACAAACGTAAAAAAATCTGGTGACAAAAGTACAAGAACCGTTCCCTAAATGTCACATATTTCACATCAAACTTATAAAATATTGCACAGAAATGTTTAAAAATATTTACTTGTTTAATATTTTAACCGTAGTGAAATACATGTAATATCAAAAACAGCTGATTTTATCATAAAACAAGCATTCTGACGCATGCATTTATCTCCCGCCATATAAATTAGATGTACTAAAGATAACATATTTTAACAAGGTGCTCTAAATGTAATACTTTTCAAGTTATAATTGATTTATTGCATGATTTCATGAATTTTAATGCATTAAAAATTATTTAAAAAATTCATTAAAAAAATTTAGCATGTGAAATCTCCAAAATGTAGGTGAATGAGTTATTTGAGAAATATTGGCTATCTGCAATACTTTTAGTGATAATAGGCAGTTACTCATTTTGAGTAGGTGAGTAATTAGCTACGGATCTGAAAATTCACTAATTGAAAGCTCTCCAAAATGTATGTGAATGAGTTATTTCAGAAATACTGGCTATCTGCAATACTTGTAGAGATAATTCACATTTACTCATTTTGAGTAGGTGAATAATTAACTACGGGTGTGAAACTTCACCAAGTGAAAGCTCTCCCAAAAGTAGGTGAATGAGTTATTTGAAAAAAATTGGGTATCTGCAATACTTTTACAGATAATTCACATTTACTCATTTTGATTAGGTGAGTAATTAGCTACGGGTCTGGAACTTCACCATGTGAAAGCTCTCCCAAAAGTAGATGAACGAGTAATTGGATAAAAATTGGATACCCGCAATACTTTTACAGATAATTAGCATTTACTCATTTTGAGGAGGTGAATAATTAGCTACGGCTCTGAAAATTCACCAAGTGAAAGCTCTCCCAAAAGTAGGTGAATGAGTTATTTGAGAAAAATTGGCTATCTGCAATACTTTTAGAGATAATTCACATTTACTCATTTTCAGTAGGTGAGTAATTAGCTACGGGTCTGGAACTTCACCATGTTAAAGCCCTCCCAAAAGTAGATGAATGAGTTATTTGATAAAAATTGGATATCCGCAATACTTTTAGAGATAATTCACATTTACTCATTTTGAGTAGGTGAATAATTTGTTACGGGTCTGAAACCTCACCAAGTAAAAGCTCTCCCAAAAGTAGGTGAATGAGTTATTTGAGAAAAATTGGATATCGGCAATACTTTTACAGATAATTCACATTTACTCATTTTGAGTAGGTGAGTAATTAGCTACGGGTCTGGAACTTCACCATGTGAAAGCTCTCCCAAAAGTAGATGAACGAGTAATTTGATAAAAATTGGATATCCACAATACTTTTCGAGATAATTCACATTTACTCATTTTGAGTAGGTGAATAATTAGCTACGGGTCTGAAACTTCACCAAGTGAAAGCTCTTCCAAAAGTAGGTGAATGAGTTATTTAAGAAAATTGGATATCCCCAATACTTTTAGGGTTAATTCACATTTACTCATTTTGAGTAGGTGAGTAATTAGCTACGGGTCTGGAACTTCACCATGTGAAAGCTCTCCCAAAAGTAGATGAATGAGTTATTTGATAAAAATTGGATACCCGCAATACTTTTAGAGATAATTAGCATTTACTCATTTTGAGGAGGTGAATAATTAGCTACGGCTCTGAAAATTCACCAAGTGAAAGCTCTCCCAAAAGTAGGTGAATGAGTTATTTGATAAAAATTGGCTATCTGCAATACTTTTAGAGATAATTCACATTTACTCATTTTCAGTAGGTGAGTAATTAGCTACGGGTCTGGAACTTCACCATGTGAAAGCCCTCCCAAAAGTAGATGAATGAGTTATTTGATAAAAATTGGATACCCGCAATACTTTTAGAGATAATTCACATTTACTCATTTTGAGTAGGCGAATAATTAGCTACGGGTCTGAAACCTCACCAAGTGAAAGCTCTCCCAAAAGTAGGTGAATGAGTTATTTGAGAAAAATTGGATATCTGCAATACTTTTAGGGATAATTCACATTTACTCATTTTGAGTAGGTGAGTAATTAGCTACGGGTCTGGAACTTCACCATGTGAAAGCTCTCCCAAAAGTAGATGAACGAGTAATTTGATAAAAATTGGATATCCACAATACTTTTAGAGATAACTAGAAAAATGTTTTTGCTGACAAAAACGAAGCGGCCCTGATGAAAAAGTGTGAAGTAAGCCGTAAAAGATGTGAAGATATGCATCACAAGGAATAGAAAATGTAAAGTTTATTGCATTGTGTATGTTACCATATTTAACAAATGAAAGAACGACCACAGCTTGGCAGAAGAAAAATTGTAGGTGTGAAATTTACTTCTCAAAAGAATGTATGTCCGATGCACGGAAAAAATGCCTCCTGGAAAAATGCCTCCTAGAAAATATGCCTCCTAGGAAATATACCTCCTAGAATGAATGCCTCCTGAATATTTTGTGACCAGGAAAAATACCTCCTAAGAAAAAAAAGTTCTTTCAAGTATTATAACACTAAAGGTTCACATTACAACTTCAGAGGCATCTTCATTTTTTCCACTTGAGTCTTATAGTCGCCAATGCCTGTCAAAAATTCACAGTCTTTTACCCATTTTGCTTAGCTGTACAAAGGTATGTAAGTTTCTCTTGTAAGGTTTTGCTGGTGCTTCTCACTCTTTTGGCTGGCTGCTCATCCCTGGTTTCCATTATGACAGGTGTCGTGTTTTTCTTGTAATTACATTTCTGCCCCTCCTAGTGCATGTAACTGCGATCAACTCCTTTCAGAGGGGATAACCTATGTTGTAATTTGATAAGAATGCATATTGTAAGCCATAAAGGCCACAACTATTTCATCAAGAAACCTCACAGCCATAAATCCTGCTTTTAAACTGCTCCAGAGTACAGCTGAAGGGATACCCTTTCAAGAAGATATTTGTAATTTGTACTTCACGATATTGTACGTTCTGGTTTTGACTGTACATATCTGAAATTAACATGTTTTTGATATTATACGTTATAGGTTTCATATGTAACATGTTTACAAGTTGAAATAACTTTTTTTTCTCAGGAGCCTTTTTTTCCTAGTCACAAAATATCCAGGAGGCATTCTTTCTAGGAGGCATTTTTTCCAGGAGGCATTTTTTTCTGTGATGCATTTTGTCCAGGAGGCATTTTTTTTCCCGGATTCTGTATGTCCTACATTCTTTGGTAATGTTCTCAGAGAAGAGGTCTCAAGTGAAAGGGTACACTGACCACAGACATTTCTGTTCAAAATGTCATTAGTATCAGACTTAAGTATAAAACACTAATTGAATGCAGTGGACTAAGATGCTTAAGAACTATTGTTTAAAATTACTGGTTGTGCTTCAACTAAAAACTTAACAAAACCACTAATAAAATCCAGTGAACCAAAGTGTGTTAGACTTTTTGTTCAAAAGTTACTGATTTTGCTTCAGAGTTATTGCTTACAAGAAAAATCAAGTTACAAACAAGTCAAGCTATAGTGCTACAAAAATGTTACTGGATTTATTGGGAAAGAAAAGTGTGAGTTTATATATTGCAATATTTATGAATGATTTAGCAACTGAAATTAAAAATCTAGGCTTAGGAATAATAGTAGGAGATCATTATCCATTCCACACTTCAATAATGCACAAAATTAAGACCAAACAAGTTACTGGACTTGGTGTAGCTGTGGAAAAAGTAGCCTAATAACATATTTTAACAAAATGCTGTGAACGCAATACTTTTCAAGTTATAAGTGATTTAGTGCATCACTTCAGGAATTTGAATGCATTAAAGTTTCAAAAATTCATTTCCCACTTGAGCTAAAATTAATTAAACGTAGAAGTCTAAGTGAAATGGAAGAAAGTAAAAGAAAAGCAAACAATATACATTCGAAAGAACAGCACAAATATTCCACTTTTTTTTGTTCCACTTTTGCTTCACACACACATATATATATCTCTATCTATCATCTCCCTCCATGAACCCCCCCACTTCCCCCACTGAGGCCATTCTTTTTTCCACTTGCTTTTTGTGTGCACTAAAGGGGAGTTGGGGGGGGGGTTCTTTCTGCATAGAAAGATTTTCCATGAATGTGCCTTTTGATAGATATCACACAACAGAGTTGGGGAGGAAGAAGAAAAGGACAAGTCATTCATTTCCACTCAGCTGGAGATACATAAAATGCTGTACAAGAAAAACTGTTTATGAGAAAGTGTTTTTTTTTCAAGCATCTTATATTGTGAAAGAAGTCAGGTGTATACATTTGACCAATTTATATAGTCTATGTGAACAAGTAGCTAGATCATCAACTCCTTCTACAAAACAAAAGTTGAATCAATTGAAGCTTTTTTTCCAAAAAGGAAAAGTTATATCCCCACATTTCCAAATGAATGGAATCAGAAAAATGTGGTTTTTTTAATCTGCCTAAAATTGGGAATTTATACTATGTGAACACTGATCAGTTGCAATATGTTAATAACCACATCAGTGCATCATAAATAGCTCATTTTTTTCTTTGAAGATGTCATAACTTCATAAACACTAAGAGATTAGGTTTGCCAGACAGCATAAATATTTTTAAGCATACATATGCCAGGTGTGGTTTTAAAAAGTGTTAAAATAAATGAGGAGGGAGCAAGAAGTATATATTTATCATGTTAAGATGGCCAAAGCCTCTTAAGTACAGGAATTTTAAGTGAAATGTTATACAAAATCTTACTTTAGTATAATCAATGTCAAGTTAAACTGATGTTACTGAACAGTAAATCAGTTAGGGGCTGAAAATCCTCATTTTCACGTCAAGATGGCCATGACTGTACTTGTATTGGAACTCCAAGGTGGAAAGAAAATAAGAATGTCCCTAATGTCATCTTTAAAAGTGTACAAATTTAACCGAGCTCTGCTGAACAATACGATAGCTGGAGATTAAAAACTCCATAATTTCACTGCAAGGTGACCATAAGTTCATCCATATTGCGACTTTAAGGTGACCATAAAATGAGAATGTCCCTTTTGTCATCCTTTATAAGTGTACAAAGTTTAGCTGATGGCTTTATTCAAATGTTATGACTTTAGGGGGGCCAAAATTATATTAACAGTTTAAGGTCACCTTAAAGTCAGGATAACCCTTTGGTTTTCCATCCTTTATAAGTGTGCAAAGTTTAACTGAGGTCAGTCGAACAATAAGATACTTGGAGGCTGAAAACCCCCTTATTTCACTTTACGGTGGCTACAACTCCATTCATACTGAGAGTTTAAGGTGACCATAAGTATTATTTTTATCTAGTTTAATACCAGTGATAATTTCGATATAAAAAAATGGAAAAAGAAAGGAGCCAGAGCATTTTATTCCAATTTGATGACTTTAAGCAGGCCAAATGTCCATTAACATTTTGAGTTTAAGGTCACCATAAAGTCAGGATATTCCTTTGGCAAATCTTAATATATGTGCCAAGTTTGGTTGAAAAAAGTGAAAAACTAAGTGAACTGGAGGGCTAAAACCCCGTTTTTTCACATTAAGGTGACCTTAAAATTGCAGATACAGGGCTAAAACTTCGGCATGTGAAAGATTATCAAAAAGTAGCTGAATAAGTTATTCCAACAAAATGCCGAAATCCTGACCGTTTTTGAGATACAGACCAAGTACCCATTTTTAAAAAATTCACGAAAATAAAACGCCTCCCATTCAGGCATCTATGGTCTGATTGATGAGAAAATCCTTTCCGACCTTGGAAATTTGGTCTAGAATGTACCTGATAAATTTTATAGCACAGGTGTGTGTGGTTTTTTCCGAAACGCGATGACGAGGTGTTTTGGAGGTATGCTTAAGGTTACCTTAAGTAAAGCTTAAGGTCTGCACAAAGTATCTCAAAAATTTTTCCCGCCCCTATAGTTTTAAAGAAAGATAAGAAGGGAAGAAAAATTTGAAAGGCTAAGAAGTTATTCAAGGGAGACCATAATCCGGCGGCGGCGGCGGCGGTGATCAGTCGAACTTCGGTGAAAACAAATAAGCATCCCTGACGGGCCGCTTAATTAGCATTTACTCATTTTGAGTAGGTGAATAATTAGCTACGGGTCTGAAACTTCACCAAGTGAAAGCTCTTCCAAAAGTAGGTGAATGAGTTATTTAAGAAAAATTGGATATCCCCAATACTTTTAGGGATAATTCACATTTACTCATTTTGAGTAGGTGAGTAATTAGCTACGGGTCTGGAACTTCACCATGTGAAAGCTCTCCCAAAAGTAGATGAATGAGTTATTTGATAAAAATTGGATATCCGCAATACTTTTAGAGATAATTCACATTTACTCATTTTGAGTAGGTGAATAATTAGCTACGGGTCTGAAACTTCACCATGTAAAAGCTCTCCCAAAAGTAGATGAAGCAGTTATTTGAGAAAAATTATGTCATTATTTTGCCACAAATAAGAAAATAGCTATTACTCACTTATGGCATGCAATAGAACCCCAAACTATATGCATTTACCCTACAGTCACAATTTCAAAGTAGGTATTACTCGGCTATCCAATGTGCAACAGGTCTGAAACTTTACTATGTGATAGGTTATCAAAAACTAGATGAATAACATATTTGAAAATATTTCCCTAACTTTAATACTTTTGACGATATTTGACATTTACTTATGTTGTTATTTTGCTACAAATAAGAAAATAGCTATTACTCACTTATGGCATGCAATACAACCCCAAAATATATACCATCTTATAGTTAAGGACAAAGTAGCTGAACAACATATTTGAAGAAAAAGCTGTAACTGCAATAGTTTTGGAGTTACAATGGATTTACTCAACAGTCACAATTTCAAAGTAGCTATTACTTAGCTATGCAATGTGCAACAGGTCTGAAACTTTACTATGTGATAGCTTACAAAAAAGTAGATGAATGACATATTTGAAAAGAATTCCGTAACTTTAATACTTCTGAAGATATTTGACATTTACTTATGTCATGATTTTGCTACTAATAAGAAAATAGCTATTACTCACTTATGGCATGCAATAGAACCCCAAACTACATGCCAGCTTATAGCTAAGGACAAAGTAGCTGAACAACATATTTGAAGAAAAAGCTGTAACTGCAATACTTTTGGAGTTACAATGGATTTACTCAACAGTCACAATTTCAAAGTAGCTATTACTTAGCTATGCAATGTGCAACAGGTCTGAAACTTTACTATGTGATAGCTTACAAAAAAGTAGATGAATGACATATTTGAAAAGAATTCCGTAACTTTAATACTTTTGAAGATATTTGACATTTACTTATGTTATTATTTTGCTACTAATAAGAAAATAGCTATTACTCACTTATGGCATGCAATAGAACCCCAAACTACGTACCATCTTATAGCTAAGAACAAAGTAGCTGAACAACATATTTTAGGAAAATACTCCAACAGAAATAGTTTTGGAGTTACAATGGCTTTACTCAACAGTCAGAATTTCAAAGTAGCTATTACTCAGCTATCCAAGGTGCAACAGGTCTGAAACTTTACTATGTCATAGCTTACCAAAAAGTAGATGGACAACATATTTGAAAAGATTTCCCTAACTTTAATACTTTTGAAGATATTTGACATTTACTTATGTCATGATTTTGCTACAAATAACAAAATAGCTATTACTCACTTATGGCATGCAATAGAACCCCAAACTATGTA
The DNA here is from genome assembly GCA_964017235.1 of Sabellastarte sp. h YS-2021. Lineage (NCBI taxonomy): Eukaryota > Metazoa > Annelida > Polychaeta > Sabellida > Sabellidae > Sabellastarte > Sabellastarte sp. h YS-2021. The sequence goes on from OZ024927.1 coordinate 151,798,221, forward strand.
CCATCTTATAGCTAAGGACAAAGTAGCTGAACAACATATTTTAGGAAAATACTCTAACTGCAATAGTTTTGGAGTTACAATGGCTTTACTCAACAGTCAGAATTTCAAAGTAGCTATAACTCAGCTATCCAAGGTGCAACAGGTCTGAAACTTTACTATGTTATAGCTTACCAAAAAGTGGATGGACAACATATTTGAAAAGATTTCCCTAACTTCAATACTTTTGAAGATATTTGACATTTACTTCTTCTGTTATTTAGCTACAAATGAGAAAATAGCTATTACTCACTTATGGCAAGCAATAGAACCCCAAACTATGTACCATCTTATAGCTAAGAACAAAGTAGCTGAACAACATATTTTAGGAAAATACTCCAACAGCAATAGTTTTGGAGTTACAATGGCTTTACTCAACAGTCAGAATTTCAAAGTAGCTATTACTCAGCTATCCAAGGTGCAACAGGTCTGAAACTTTACTATGTCATAGCTTACCAAAAAGTAGATGGACAACATATGTGAAAAGATTTCCCTAACTTTAATAATTTTGAAGATATTTGACATTTACTTCTTCTGTTATTTAGCTACAAATGAGGAAATAGCTATTACTCACTTATGGCAAGCAATAGAACCCCAAACTATGTACCATTTTATAGCTAAGGACAAAGTAGCTGAACAACATATTTTAGGAAAATACTCTAACTGCAATAGTTTTGGAGTTACAATCGCTTTACTCACCAGTCAGAATTTCAAAGTAGCTATTACTCATCTATCCAAGGTGCAACAGGTCTGAACTTTAGTATGTGATAGCTTACCAAAAAGAAGATGTACAACATATTTGAAAAGATTTCCCTAACTTCAATACTTTTGAAGATATTTGACATTTACTTCTTCTGTTATTTAGCTACAAATGAGAAAATAGCTATTACTCACTTATGGCATGCAATGGGACCCCAAACTATGTACCATTTTATAGCTAAGAACAAAGTAGCTGAACAACATATTTTAGGAAAACACTCTAACTGCAATACTTTGTTAGTTACAATAGCTTTACTCAACAGTCATAATTTCAAAGTAGCTATTACTCAGCTATCCAAGGTGCAACAGGTCTGAAACTTTACTATGTCATAGCTTACCAAAAAGTAGATGGACAACATATTTGAAAAGATTTCCCTAACTTTAATACTTTTGAAGATATTTGACATTTACTTCTTCTGTTATTTAGCTACAAATGAGAAAATAGCTATTACTCACTTATGGCATGCAATGGGACCCCAAACTATGTACCATTTTATAGCTAAGAACAAAGTAGCTGAACAACATATTTTAGGAAAACACTCTAACTGCAATACTTTTTTAGTTACAATAGCTTTACTCAACAGTCATAATTTCAAAGTAGCTATTACTCAGCTATCCAAGGTGCAACAGGTCTGAAACTTTACTATGTCATAGCTTACCAAAAAGTAGATGGACAACATATTTGAAAAGATTTCCCCAACTTTAATACTTTTGAAGATATTTGACATTTACTTCTTCTGTTATTTAGCTACAAATGAGAAAATAGCTATTACTCACTTATGGCATGCAATAGAACCCCAAACTATGTACCATCTTATAGCTAAGGACAAAGTAGCTGAACAACATATTTTAGGAAAATACTCTAACTGCAATAGTTTTGGAGTTACAATCGCTTTACTCACCAGTCAGAATTTCAAAGTAGCTATTACTCATCTATCCAAGGTGCAACAGGTCTGAAACTTTAGTATGTGATAGCTTACCAAAAAGAAGATGTACAACATATCTGAAAAGATTTCCCTAACTTCAATACTTTTGAAGATATTTGACATTTACTTCTTCTGTTATTTAGCTACAAATGAGAAAATAGCTATTACTCACTTATGGCATGCAATGGGACCCCAAACTATGTACCATTTTATAGCTAAGAACAAAGTAGCTGAACAACATATTTTAGGAAAATACTCTAACTGCAATACTTTTTTAGTTACAATAGCTTTACTCAACAGTCATAATTTCAAAGTAGCTATTACTCAGCTATCCAAGGTGCAACAGGTCTGAAACTTTACTATGTCATAGCTTACCAAAAAGTAGATGGACAACATATTTGAAAAGATTTCCCTAACTTTAATACTTTTGAAGATATTTGACATTTACTTCTTCTGTTATTTAGCTACAAATGAGAAAATAGCTATTACTCACTTATGGCATGCAATGGGACCCCAAACTATGTACCATTTTATAGCTAAGAACAAAGTAGCTGAACAACATATTTTAGGAAAACACTCTAACTGCAATACCTTTTTAGTTACAATAGCTTTACTCAACAGTCATAATTTCAAAGTAGCTATTACTCAGCTATCCAAGGTGCAACAGGTCTGAAACTTTACTATGTCATAGCTTACCAAAAAGTAGATGGACAACATATTTGAAAAGATTTCCCTAACTTTAATACTTTTGAAGATATTTGACATTTACTTCTTCTGTTATTTAGCTACAAATGAGAAAATAGTTATTACTCACTTATGGCATGCAACAAAACCCCAAACTATGTACCATCTTATAGCTAAGAACAAAGTAGCTGAACAACACATTTTAGGAAAACACTCTAAGTGGAATAGTTTTGGAGTTACAATGGCTTTACTCAACAGTCAAAATTTCAAAGTAGCTATTACTCAGCTATCCAAGGTGCAACAGGTCTGAAACTTTACTATGTCATAGCTTACCAAAAAGTAGATGGACAACATATTTGAAAAGATTTCCCCAACTTTAATACTTTTGAAGATATTTGACATTTACTTCTTCTGTTATTTAGCTACAAATGAGAAAATAGCTATTACTCACTTATGGCATGCAATAGAACCCCAAACTATGTACCATCTTATAGCTAAGGACAAAGTAGCTGAACAACATATTTTAGGAAAATACTCTAACTGCAATAGTTTTGGAGTTACAATCGCTTTACTCACCAGTCAGAATTTCAAAGTAGCTATTACTCATCTATCCAAAGTGCAACAGGTCTGAAACTTTAGTATGTGATAGCTTACCAAAAAGAAGATGTACAACATATTTGAAAAGATTTCCCTAACTTCAATACTTTTGAAGATATTTGACATTTACTTCTTCTGTTATTTAGCTACAAATGGGAAAATAGCTATTACTCACTTATGGCATGCAATGGGACCCCAAACTATGTACCATCTTATAGCTAAGGACAAAGTAGCTGAACAACATATTTGAAGAAAAAGTTGTTACTGCAATAGTTTTTGAGTTATGAGCCCTTTACTCAAAGTAGCTAAGATTGCTATTACTCACTTATCTTTAGGCCTAAGTCAATAAAACCAAAAAAATTTTCAAGGACATGAAAATTCATTGGGACAATTAATTTACAAAAAATCTGTAGCTGTAGTAGTTTTGGAGAAATCAGCGTGACTAACTAACGCACGCACACACGCACGCACACACGCACGCACACACAGACATCATTTCATAATCTCCCTCCCGGGCTAAAGCCCGGCGGGAGATAATAACCACATTTTAGTTGATGTAATTGTTCATGTACACACACGGAAAATTTTACAGTTTGACCACAGTTTCGTGTAAACTAATTCGAACAAATCCGGGTTTTCGCCGAATCTTTGTTTTCGGGACCCGGTTTCCATATTTACATTCGATCATAACACTATCTAAGGGGGGTGTGAAGGGCGCACGCCCCCCCTTTCAGAGTTTGATCCCTTTGTCATAGGGCTGTTTATCCCTGTCCACACACACCCCTCAAATCCCCCACCCCTAAATCTGCCTCTACTTGGGTAATATACATGTTAAATTGACCTGTGTCACTGTCAAACTGTCCCAATATCAAAGAGGATTAGGCTCTTTTGTGTGTACTAAGTTAGGTCTCAGACTGAAACAAACTGGGGATTACACCTTTTGTGGATAACCTTGTTTAACACAATAGAAAACTGGGGCATCAAAAAATAATCCTAGTAGGAAAAACCCTGGGGGTGTTGGAAAAATACCCAAACCTGTTACATGGTGTATGCTACTTGCCGGTGCTTGTGTAAATGTATTATGTACCCTTTAGTTAGAGGGCTTTTATACTGAGGTATTTTTGCAGCAGTTTACTTGACCATTAATACAATATATTAAGTGTTTTGATAAGGTTGATATTTTGTCCGCCCTGTCCTATGAAATGGCCAGCATTTTATCCTCCCTTGCAATTTTGACTGGCGTTTTGTCCATCGACATTTCGTCTGTGCACCGCATGATATACGTCCCACTATGAAATGTCCAAGTATAAATTATCCATACCAGCGACAACCCACGCCCCCTCTTTTTTTTGGAGAATCCTGTATCTGCCTGTTATTTTACCACGGATCAGACATTTGTGAAGTAAGAACACCATGTTTTCAAAATTGATTCGAAAACCCAAAAAAAAATAAATAAATAAAATAACAGAAAATATTTATCAGATATTTATTCATGTCAAAAAAGGAAGGATTGCAGAATTCCCCTCCCGGAAGTAGATAGGCGTAGGAATATTAATTGGGTTTTTTTTCTTGAAGTAATATAGTTCCTGATGAAAGAAAAAATAGAGGGTGGACAGGAATGAATATGTAATTTCTATGAAGATATATGATTTACAGGTGAGCAGTAGGCAGGTAGGCAGGTAGACAGGTCGGCAGGTAGACCTGCCGACCTGTCTACCCGCCGACCTGTCTACCCGTCTAAATGCCTCTTTCTTAATTCTTTATGTATACAGTATATATATACATTTTATATATCTATATATTGACGGAACTACTTTCAGCTATATCCGGGAGGGGAATTCTGCAATTTAGCCTCAAAAAAAAATTTAATTTTAAACTTAAATTTTACTAAAGGGAGACCACCTTCACTGAATTATGGGCGATAATGAAGCACTATCCATATACAAATCAACGGTTACGTAAACAAGTTTTTAAAAACTGACTGCCTTATTGAATGCATCATAGTCTTAATATTTTTATATTACCCAACAGTTCTAGGGGGCATTGGTGCCTTCGGTGGCAATCTACTCATTTGTAAACGTTTTTGCAAGTCTGACATTTCGGTAATCTTCGGTTGGGAATGCGCACCATTCGATGGTGCATGCTAAACATAAGAATTCAATACGTATCCACAAGTAAGGTATTGAAAAGAGTGTTTTTATAGTTTTGTGGATAATGATTTCCAAATCATAACTAATTTGGAGTATTGGGAGTTGTATCTTTTTTCAAAATTATATTGAAATCGAACATATGTGTACCCAGTTTATGAAACTAAGCAATTTCTATATGCCCTTACCCCCACCACCATAGATTCTAACACAATAACAAAAAGGAAAATGATGCACCCAATTTATGACCATTTTACAATACAGTGAAATAAATGGATCTCCTTAATACACTGAGTCATGTGTAATTCAAAAGAGCTCTATATGCCTACATAAGTTAGCATGAAATCGGTTTATTCATGGAGAGCGTCAATTTTTCAAGAATTTCTACCAAAATAAAAGTATACTGTTTACCTGTGTCAGAATTTTTTGGAAAACTTTCCCAGTGCAAATCTACATTACAAAAGATCATATTTGGATATTTTGATATCTGTCAAATTTAATAATATATCTTCTTAAACTGATTTTTTGTCCATCTCGTGAGAGGAAAACGTATAACTGCAATTGCATCATAACATATTCACTAACCAAATCTATTGCTCATGAGTTTATTGTTATTTTCTTTCTTGTAAATATTATCTGTAAACTTTTAAATGTAATAAATCCAAGAAACTCATTGATTTGGTCAAATTATGAACATGGGAGAAGTATTTTTATTAATAAATCAATTAAACTTCAGGAATGTGTTGTGCGCATATTTTTTGAAGATTTTATGCAAATTTACCATTGAAAGAAGCAAGTTATTACTAATTTTTACATAATGTTACTACCATTACTTTGTTCTGTATGCCTGCCAAGTACAGTTTTTTTTTCTATCTAATTAACTTTTTGACACAGCACTATAGAAAATCATGTGAAAACTCGACCCACATTATGTTAACCCATGTATTCTATTCTAGGCATGTAAAAATAAAGTATAAAGACACTTAATTTACAAAATCTACACAGGATTATTGGATGTAATTGTGGCATTTCTGCATAAGGTAAATCACCTTAAATTAAATAACATTATTCAAGTGAAAAGTATAACTTGTGCCTACATTTTCATAATGGCTAGGAAGATAAATAACTGCAGAATATTTTCAGCAACATAAAACTGTATTTAACAAATTCTATAGTGATACCTAAAGTTTAGGTGCTCTTATTGTTGATTTGTATCAGATTATAATAGCTAGTGGTTTTATATACAGTTACGGTTTCATTACTTTTGCATCAAATTTAAACTTTGTGTGATGGTGTAATTAGAACCATATTTTACAATAATGGAAATAATGCATGATTATGTGAGTCATAAAATTACATCTGGACATCAATTTGACATTATGCCATTATTTTACTTTTAATCAGGTTTCTTTACTTGTGGGAATGTCTTGAAAGAGGAACGTATATTTTCCGTGTGAAACTCAAACATAAAATGTGCTCTTAAAGAACACTTGACTTTGTAGAAAAACGAAAGCTTTTATTAATAGCCTTTCTCTTTACCCAGTTACACTGAATGCCTTGCAATATCATTGTTTTATGACTTTATAAAAGTTTAACTGTGTTAGATGTTTTGAAAGGCATATTAAGTAGTTTCACAGCAATAACAGCATGTTTAGAGTTTACAGAACACTATATATAGCTGTTTATTTTACTGTCGGGTTGATATTCAGGAATTTGTGCAAAGAACTAACATACATGTAATTCTGCATAGTTGAATCATTTTTTTTTTTTTTTTTTTTGAAAATGATTCACAATACAAATTCTTACTACGACAAATCAGCTTTACTTGTTTTAATATTTGCTAAATTCAATAATTAACAATTATTTAATGTGAAAATTTTGACCCATTCATGAGGGGGGATAGCCTGGCTGCAATAGCATAATGATATATTCATATAATAAATTTATTAAATTATTAGTCACAAAAATCTTGATCTTTTATCTTATAAACATTTTACCACGAACTTATCACTCTAATGAATAAAGAAATGGGTTGATATTGTAATTTTATGAAGATTGGAGAAATATTTTCAACAAACCAATTGGCTGACGTTATAAATGTTTCGTGCATTTATCTTCGAAGATTTTTTTGCAATTGCAGTCGAATGAAGCAAGCTATGTTTAAATTACTTGTAGCATAACTACTGTTACTTTATTCTACATGTCTTCCAAATATTATGTTTGTAGGCCATTTGGTTTATACGAGGTTTAAACATTTATACACAATACTGGAAACAGGAAAAAATCGACCCACTTCATGCTAACCCATATAATTTCTGTACAATATTAGCCTATTAGACACCCCCCCCCCCCCCCCCCCCACACACACACACACACACACAGCGCTATTTGATGGATATAGTTAAAAGCTGAAAATATACTTGGACGGGGTTCTCTGTGGTATTTGACTATTTTTGTCCATGGATATTAAAATTGGCTGACCGTCTTGGTGCTAGCTGTTGTGCCTCAAAGTCCCTTTTGTAAAGCAGAGTTTAAGCTCTCTATGAAAGTATCATAGGAATTTGAATTAGAAATCTGCTACTGCTGGAATATGCTGCTGAGCTACGTTGATCACTTCTTAGATATTGACAGATTTAACCAAACACATCAAAGTCCCAATACGTACTAGCTTCAATACTTTATTTTCCAGTCCCTTTCTTTTGTTGCTGTCTGGAACTTGTAGGAATACATAATGTACACATGCATGTCATATGAATATCATTACGTACCATGTATATTTGCAGGATAGTACTGTAAGCATCACAGCTGTCCATTGTTTTGGTGGAGCATTTCCAAATATTCAGACAAGTGTATTTAATCGTTTTCTAGTCTTGATTTGAAAACACAAAAAGCTTTCAATTATCTTCCAGACAAGTTCAGAAACAAAAGGTTGGATTTTAATCCACATGCTGTTTATGTAATTATTCATTATTCAATAGACATTGTTATTATTATTATTATTTATTCAGAAAAATAAGAACTACTATTTGATTCTTTGACACTGTAAAAATGTATGACATTCTGCAAACATTACATAACTGGGCCAAAGGCAAGACTAGTGGACCAAAAAAATCCTATAAAACGGAAAAAGAAAAATTTAACAAATGAAAGAGATTACATGTGATGTAGAAATAATGAATACCAGGGCGTTAATATTTCTCTACATGTTGTATCAAAAATTTTATAAATAAATAATGCTTATCATACAATGATATCCATTAACAGATGGATTTTACAGAGTACATATGTTATAAGATCAGTCAAGTATCAATCGATTCCCTTATATGGAGATACAACCAATAACAATAATGACTATACCTTTGCAGTGAATCATGAAAGTATTCTTCAGTAATACACGGATATACTTAAAAAGGTAAACAATACTACCTTATTTCTGAAGTTATAATTGGTTGATGTTTTATTCATAATTTACATATGCAAACGTAAAATATGTACTTGTCAAAATGTTTTAACCACTGAATATGCCTTGTTTCTAATAAAATTCAAAGTTGTTCATCTGTCAGTCAGTGCAAGTAAGTTGACACTGAAAGTCCATTGTCTTGACCTTTGATTTCAGACTCTCTAGTTGTATACGTAAGTACCTGTTGTAAGAAATAAATAAGTCAGGTTCTGTGTATGCCATGTTTTGTAAGTCAGTGATGTATTTATATGTATATAGACTGTTGATTCAGTTTAATGTGACTTATATAGTGTGTATGTTGGAGCCCAACTTAGGAGTCAGCCCATCTTAAGATGGGCTATAGCCCAACTTAGGATCCTAAGTTGGGTAGCCTATCTTAAGATGGGCTAGCCCATCTTAAGATGGGCTAGGACATATCAGCCCAACTTAAGATAATAAAATTCAAGAGTGATTTTTATGTCAAATATACAGTAATATAAACCATTTACAAGGAAATTATTTTCATGAAAAAGATGACATTGATATACTTAACTGACCCTTGTACAGAAATACTTTGTACTCATTTTTTTTATTTTATATAAATATGTTTAACTTATCTAACCTGAACAAAAAGTGTTTAATTGCAGAAATTAAAATGAAATGTGTTTTCTGAGCCTCATAAGCATTAAAATATTCCTTTGATGTCTGTGTCTATGTCTTTCATAGGAATGATTTCTTAATTGGATTTGTGCCTATTGTTTCAACATTCTATTGATGTTGATTTGTTTCACTTGGGGTGGGTGAAGTACACAATAGGGAATACCCCAAATCATAAAGTGAAACATATCAACATCAAAGAAATCTCTAAATATAATGAGGCTTAATTCTATCAAATCTATGAGGGGGCAAGCCAAATATAGTGGGTGATTTTATGGGTGAGCCTGATTGTATATTTTAAGTTTAAAGAAGAATTATAAAATTGCTTTTTTATATTATTAGACAGTATTTAAACAGGATTTATAAAGCACTTTATCTTTGGAGTTCAGTACCACTAATTAATTGGAAAATGTAATTAAATTCAAACAAGTTAATTTGATGAATTTAGTCAAACACACTGATGCATAAAATTGATAAAAATTTGTATAGTCTTTCAACTATGCCTAATTAATCCTGTTAGCTAGTCATTCAACCAGAGGTGAAAGAAATCAAGTTCAAAAGAGTGCTAGAACAAAAGGTAAATCTAAGACTAATCCAGTTATTAAGTCACACACATAGTCAAACAAATCAACTTAAAAGAAATGTTGAAACAATAGATATATCACAATCTAATCCTGTTGCCTAATCACTTCCCACAAGTGAAACAAATCAAGTTGAAAGCAATGGTTGAACAATAGAAATTGACACCTTATGACCTAATGACCCTCCCATTGTCAAATTAATTGAGACAGAATAAGGGAATTAAGATTAATCCTATCAATGCATAATGAGGTAAAGAAAAGAAGTTACATTTTATTAGAAAAATAAGTAAATAATACTTTAATTTCAAAAATAAAAACTATGTGTGCAAATTATAAGTTGGGCTAATACCTGTTACCAAATCTTTAGATGGGATAAGCACAACAAATGTTTAATAATATTTCATATACATATACTGTATAATTGAAATATAAGTATTGAAATAAACTAGCACGGTTATATTCAATTTCATGATTAAAACCACCAATGGAGTGTGACATAAATTAATATGAAACTAGCTGGTTAATATTGAATTTTAGCTTTAAAATCAATCCTGAGTTACTTATCCTAAGTTGGGCTGATATGTTCTAGCCCATCTTAAGATGGGCTTAGCCCATCTTAAGATAGGCTACCCAACTTAGGATCCTAAGTTGGGCTATAGCCCATCTTAAGATGGGCTGACTCCTAAGTTGGGCTCCAACATGTACTTAGACGGAGAGCTAACGAAAACAAGGATGTAAAAAGTCACAGTAATTCAATCAGTGGCAATGCTCTCACAGCTTTGGACTACAAGTAGATTTTGTATGAAGTTGTAGTATATAGCATAAATATACGGGCATAAATATATATCTTGGAAAAACACAATCAGGTGAGCTAGTATTTTTACATTATTTTGTTAAGAATTTTGATTTGGGTCGCTTGTAACATGTTATGTACCTATAAAGGTCATATCACAACGGATAGTTGACAAGATGGAGGAAATCAGTGAATACTAGTTGGTCAAGATTCTATACTGAAAACAATCCATGCATAATCAATCAACAACAAAGTTTCCCAGTTCAGGTCAGGCTGGGAATAAAACCAAACACCTGAAAGCTAGGAGGCAAGTGCGTTACTCACTAGCCAACTGTGCCCCGATACTGTATATGTGCATAATGTTACAAGAGGGGACATTTCATAGTGGACAGCATTTCGCCAATTTCTATTGTACTTCATTTAAAAGTAACATCTACCGTAATACTGAAGGAACTGTATAGCATAGAAAAGTGTGCAGTATGTCTTGATACCTTTCTAAGATTTTTGAACTGACAGTATGCAGGATTATAAAGACCATAAAAAAGTTTATATGCTGTGACAAATGTGCCCAACAAACTGCATCTGACTGATGCAAAGAGCTGTATGTTCTCTAAACTGTGTCTGGTGTCAATATAAATACTATTTATAACTTCATCATATGCTAAAATACAATGAGAAAATTGATCTTTAGCTTTGTATTGTATGCAATGTGTTTAACAGTCTTTGTGACTTTTTGGGACCAGTATAAAATAATTGGCAAAATGCTGTCCACTTTTCGACAGCCATAATGTTATTGCCACAGGACAAGTTCTGTGGATGTACTTGTACTTATCACAAAACATGTTTTAGGATGCTACAATCATTTTACATTTTGAGGAAACCTCTTTTCATGGTGATAACACTACATGCTAACCTGACCTCATTGTAACCTGGATTTGTTTTTAACTGTTTTCCAAGAGTAATTATGGGGCAGCGTGTGTCACTAAATATGCTAAAGTTAAAAACAAAAGTCATAAAATCAAAACTTATGCTTTGGTTACTTTAAAAGTGCAAATACAGAATTGTAGACTGATGCAGGATACATTTCTCATTGTATATAAGGAAGGGCAATTGGCATGTATTGGTGTAAGTTTAACTCCAGTAAAATTTCCCAATCATAGATACAAATCTGCCACTGTGGCCTACTGGGTAGCACATTCGCCTAATAACACAGAGGAAGTGGGTTCAATCCCAGGTACAGGCAGATATATAGTGGCTCGGATGACCACTTAAAATGGCGGTCCTCTGTCATTGGGTCCTATCCCCAGTGGCAGGTTAAAGAACCTCAAGGACGTTGATAAATGGTCATCCTTGAGCATGTGTCTCTCAGTTAGGGGAATATCAGTAATTAAGCGGCCCGTCAGGGACGCTTATTTGTTTTCACCGAAGTTCGACTGATCACCGCCGCCGCCGCAGGATTATGGTCTCCCTTGAATAACTTCTTAGCCTTTCATATTTTTCTTTCCTTGTTACCTTTCTTTAAAACTATAGGGGCGGGAAAAATTTTTGGGATACTCTGCGCAGACAAGCTTTACTTAAGGTAACCTTAAGCATAACTCCAAAACACCCCGTCATCGCGTTTCGGAAAAAAGCACACACACCTGTGCTATAAAATTTATCACGTACATTCTAGACCAAATTTCCAAGGTCGGAAATGATTTTCTCATCAATCGGACCATAGATGCCTGAATGGGAGGCATTGTATTTTCGTAAATTTTTTTAAAATGGGTACTTGGTCTGTATCTCAAAAACGGTGAGGATTTCGGCGTTTTGTTGGAATAACTTATTCAGCTACTTTTTGATAATCTTTCACATGCCGAAGTTTTAGCCCTGTATCTGCAATCTTAAGGTCGCCTAGGTCGCCTTAATGTCAAAAAGGGGGTTTTAGCCCTCCAGTTCACTTAGTTTTTCACTTTTTTCAGCCAAACTTGCCACATATATTAAGATTTGCCAAAGGAATATCCTGACTTTATGGTGACCTTAAACTCAAAATGTTAATGGACATATGGCCTGCTTAAAGTCATCAAATTGGAATAAAATCCTCTGGCTCCTTTTTTTTCCCATTTTTTTATATCGAAATTATCACTGGTATTAAACTAGATAAAAATAATACTTATGGTCACCTTAAACTCTCAGTATGAATGGAGTTGTAGCCACCTTAAACTGAAATAAGGAGGTTTTCAGCCTCCAAGTATCTTATTGTTCGACTGACCTCAGTTAAACTTTGCACACCTATAAAGGATGGCAAACCAAAGGGTTATCCTGACTTTATGGTGACCTTAAACTGTTAATATAATTTTGTTCCCCCCTAAAGTCATAAAATTTGAGTAAAGCCGTCTGGCTCCTTTCTTTTTCCATATCTAACATATATTGATATTGAAGGGACGTTCTCATATTATGGTCACCTTAAAGTTGCAATATGAATGAAGTTATGGTCATCTTACAGTGAAAAAGGAAGTTTCAGCCTCCAGCTATCTTATTGTTCAACTGACCTGAGCTAAACTTTATGCTCGGTTAAATTTTCTACACTTTTAAAGATGATAATAGGGACATTCTTATTTGCTTTCCACCTTGGAGTTCCAATACAAGTACAGTCATGGCCATCTTGACGTGAAAATGAGGGTTTTCCGCCCCTAACTGATTAACTGTTCAGTAACATCAGTTTAACTTGACATTGATTATACTTAAGTAACACTTTGTATAACATTTCACTTAAAATTCCTGTACTTAAGAGGCTTTGGCCGTCTTAACACGATAAATATATACTTCTTGCTCCCTCCTCATTTATTTTAGCACTTTTTAAAACCACACCTGGCATATGTATACTTCAAAAATATTTATGCTCACTTTAACTTGACATTGATTATACTTAAGTAAGATTGTGTATAATGTTTCACTTAAAATTCCTGTACTTAAGAGCCTTTGGCCATCTTTACATGATAAATATATACTTCTTGCTCCCTCCTCATTTATTTTAACACTTTTTAAAACCTCACCTGGCGTATGTATACTTAAAAAATATTTATGCTATCTGGCAAACCTAATCTCTTAGTGTTTATGATGTTATGACATCTTCAAAGACAAAAATGAGGTATTTATGATGCACTGATGTGGTTATTAACATATTGCAACTGATCAGTGTTGGAATTGTGGGGATATAACTTTTTCTTTTTGGAAAAAAGCTTTAATTTATTCGACTTTTCTTTTGCAGAAGAAGTTGAGGATGTAGGTACTTGTTCGAAATTCACTTGTTCGCATAGACTATGTAAATTTGTCAAATTTATAGACTTGACTTCTTTCAGAATATAAGATGACTGTAAAAAAAGCACTCTCTCATAAACAGTTTTTCTTGTACAGTATTTTATGTAGCTCCAACTAAGTGGAAATGAATGAGTTGTCTCTTTCTGCTTCCTCCTCAAACTCTGTATTTGCTTTGGTGTGATATCTATCTAGAGTTATATTCATGGAAAGTCTTTCTAACCAGAAAGAACCCCCAACTCTCCTTTAGTGCACTAACATGCAGGTGAAAAAAGATTTGCCTCTATATGTGGGGGGTGGGGGGTGGATGGAGGGAGAGTGGGTATTAGTGTGGTTTAGATGATAGATAGAGATATAAATATATGTGTGTGTGCACTTCATGGAAACAAAAAAGTCAAGCTGTTTATGCTGTTCTTTAGAATGTGTATTGTTTTCTTTTACTTTCTTCCATTTTGTGTGACACTTGTACATTTAATAAAATTAAGCTCAAGTTGGAAATGAATTTTGGAAATTCTCCTTTAGGGCACTAACATGCAGGTGAAAAAAATATTTTCCTCTATATGTGGGGGGTGGGGGTGGATGGAGGGAGAGTGGGTATTAGTGTGGTTTAGATGATAGATAGAGATATAAATATATGTGTGTGTGCACTTCATGGAAACAAAAAAGTCAAGCTGTTTATGCTGTTCTTTAGAATGTGTATTCTTTTCTTTTACTTTCTTCCATTTTGTGTTACACTTGTACATTTAATAAAATTAAGCTCAAGTTGGAAATAATGCATTAATATTCCTCAGATCATGCACTAAATCACTTATAACTTGAAAAGTCTTGTGTTTAGAGCATTTTGTTCAAATATGTTATTTTTCCATAACCTTAAGCATTTTTCGTAAAAACCTGTCATCGCGTTTTGGGAAAAAGCGCACACACCTGTGCTATAAAATTTATCACGTACATTCTACACCAAATTTAGAAGGTCGGAAAGGATTTTCTCATCAATCGGACCATAGACATCTGAGTGACACCTACAATTTCTCTTCTGCCAAGCTGTGGTCGTTCTTTCATTTGTTAAATATAATAACATACACAATGCAATAAACTTTACATTTTCTATTCCTTATCATGCATATCTTGACATCTTTTACAGATTACTTCGCACTTTTTCATCAGGGCCGCTTCGTTTTTGTCAGCAAAAACATTTTTCTAGTTTGAGAGTTGGACTGTACTTGTACAGTTGAACAGGTCATATAGCGCTTTGAGTCCTGTAGTACTTGGAGATATTGCCCTGACGGCCCCTGAGTATAACTACAAAATACAAATACAAATCATTTTAAAGAGAAAAAGCTCAAAATGTTATTTGTTTTATAAGAATTTTGAATACATGTATATCATATATTTCACAGGAGCTTTGGAGTTAGTGGCTTAGATTTGACAATCCAGAGATAAATCACAAACCAACGGATAAAAATGGGTAAAAAAAGTCCAGAACAGTGTTTCAAAGACTTCCGGGCTACAACTGGCTTTTTAGACACAATTGAGACTTTCTCAGAACTCTGCAGTTCATTAAACATCGACCCTCTACAGTATGAAACTGTGTATGAACAAGTGAAACAGGGAGTAAAACTTCAAGAGGTACAGCCACTCTTCAAATGTCTGGATAAGAGAGCGTCTCACAAGGAATACACCAATGATCAGGGCAAACGGGCTTGTTGTGGAAAAAAGGTAAAAATATTAACACAAAGGTACAAATTAGTTGATAACAAAGGTGATCAGTTGTGTCAGTAAGTTTTATACTATACTGCCCCTGATCAATATTCAGTGGCTTTCAAAATAAAAATATATAATACAACATTTGTCAGTTCACCATTTTTGGCATGCTGCTTATCCATGCAGTTGTTATATTTCCTACAGTTTTACAATGGTTTAACTGTTCTACACACATGTCAGTGTCCAAGTTACAAAGACCATTGTAAAGGGGGGACAACTGGCCTGTTGGTTGTGTTGCTTTTTAGTTGCTAACTAACTTGCTAGATGGGTCAGGGACAAGATTGACGGTAGGTCTTAGCTATGTTTTGGATGAGTTTTACCTCAAATAGTTGAGATTTTTTAGTTTAGATCTTGCTTAAGGTGCTATGAGTGTTACAAGACAAACTTTGAAGGCTGAAATGATTAGCTTAATTTGGTTGCCAAGTAGCTATTGAATAGCTGTTAAATAGCTGGTTAACTGAATTCATTGAGTAGTATCCTTTAAGCAACTACTAAAAATGTAACATGCAACAACATTGAGATCCACTTGTGCCTTAACAACGTTAAAGTTGATTACAATGGTTAACTTTTTCAACCCCACAAACCTTACCTGAGACAACTAACAAAAACATTTGCCAATATTTTACATGTCTGGCAGACTTTTCGAAGATATTTTGAGACTGCTTAGCTCCATAATTTGACACACAAATCAGTGTGGAACAAAACGGAAAAAAGACTTATATTCAACAATTTGGTCATTGGCAGCAGGCGTACATTTCTGCAGATGTACCATACCATATAAGGTAACTAAAGTAACAATGGATACAAATTAATTTATTTTTAAATTTCTATATGGTAATGCCAAGATTTGTGCCAAGTTATAGCACTGACTTGAAGTACAAATTGTATTGTTTTCTATTAAACAGCACTATAAAAGTTAACTGATTGGATTATTGGTAGTGAAAGTCTGTTTATTAGTTGTGCTTGTGTCTATGTATTTTAATCCGTAGTAATTCACCGTATTGCACATAAAATAAGGAGAAATCAGGTTCTAGTGGCATTGCAAGTTCTGCCATGTTATGGTGGGGAGTGGTAACCTCTGTGAGATGTATTAAATTATGTCACTCTTCAAAATGTACTATAGTTTGAGACAAAACTGCGATCAAAACTCAGTGTGAGACATTTAGTGAATGACAGCTTATGTCAGCAGAATCTCAAGTCTTAAGACTAATCCTTGATTGGATAAAAATCGTAGATCTGAGACTTGAGCCCCATTATGAGCAGTGTTCAACAGTAATGCTGTCCCCCTGGTCCGTGGCCAGTAGAATTTTCTGAGGACTTGCATAGTTTAAAAGTTACTGGCCCCTTTTGCCAGTAGATTTTAATAAACACTTTCACTTGAGATTTTGAATAAAATAGTGTGCTTTTATTTCTTCTAATGAATGACCACCACAAAATCTAAAGGAGCAGTAGATATTGAGTATTAGTAGCCCAATGGTCCAGTGTACATTTCCTGTTAGTGTTGAAGACTGGTTATGAGTTTGGCCCAAGTTTGCCTCATAATGGCAGATGTAATGAATTCTTTCAAGATTTACTAGAAGCTCTGTATTTTAGTTAATTATTTCTTATTTTCCATGTTACAATAGAAATTAACAGTGAGCACATTTATCGATGTAAAAGATCCCTTGTAAAAATGAATGTTTTTATTATCTCCTGCCGGGCGGGCGGGAGATTATAAAACGCATTCTGTGCGTGTGTGCGTGTGTTCGTGTGTTATTGAGTGTGTCACGCTTTTATAAAGGGCTGTACATCACACTGGTTGTTTCTCCTTGGCCTTTTCAATGTTTTTTATGACCTTATTGCTTATGTCCTTTCATTTGATGCTGTTATTTCACACCTAGGACCATAGCTAAGTGAGTAATAGCAATGGTGGCTACTTTGAGTAAAGTGCTCATAACTCCAAAACGACTGCATTTAGAGTGTTTCTGTAAAATACGTTGTTCAGCTACTTTCTCCATGCCTACAAGATGGTACCATTTTTAGGGTTCTATCTTCATAGCTAAGTGAGTAATAGCTATTTTCTGTTATTAACAATGAGCAAAATGAGTAAATTGATTTTGTCTTTGTAACTGTTACTTACAATATTGGCCTGAAATATGTTGTTCAACAACTCCTTCATGTACTATATCATGGTGAGGTGTCCAAGGTGTAGCACCATAGCTAACTGAGTAATAGCTATACTAAGTTTAACATTTGACCATTGAGCAAGTCACTTATAACTCAAAAGCTATTGAATATAGAGGATTTTTGTCGAATATGTTGTTCACCTATCTTTTGGATATACTGTATTGTGAATTTTCACAGCTGTAACTCCATAGCTAAGTGAGTAATAGCTACTTTGATGATAACCATAATGAGTAAATGGCTTATATCTTCAAAAGTATTGCAGCTACACAATTTTGTTCCAATATGTTGTTCAGCTACTATCTCCACAGCTACAACATGGTCACTAGTTTGGAAGTGTATCTCCATAGCTAAGTGAGTAATAGCTACTTTGTCAATTTTTAATGATAACCATAATGAGTAAATGCCTTATATCTTCAAAAGTATTGCAGCTACACAATTTCTCTCAAATAAGTTGTTCATCTACTTTTTTGTGAACTGTAACATATTTAAGTTTCACAACTGTTGCTCAATGTACAAGTGAGTAATGGCTACTTTATTGCTACTTTTGGTGAAAATGTGAAAAATGACAAATATCTCGCAAACCGTAATAGCTACTTTGTCAATTTTTAATGATAACCATAATGAGTAAATGCCTTATATCTTCAAAAGTATTGCAGCTACACAATTTCTCTCAAATAAGTTGTTCATCTACTTTTTAAGTCATTCATCTACTTTTGGGAGAGCTTTCACATGGTGAAGTTTCAGACCCATAGCTAATTACTCACCTACTGAAAATGAGTAAATGCGAATTATCGCTAAAAGTATTGCAGATAGCCAATTTTTCTCAAATAACTCATTCACCTACTTTTGGCAGAGCTTTCACTTGGTGAAGTTTCAGACCCATAGCTAATTACTCACCTACTCAAAATGAGTAAATGCGAATTATCTCTAAAAGTATTGCAGATAGCCAATTTTTCTCAAATAACTCATTCACCTACTTTTGGGAGAGCTTTCACTTGGTGAAGTTTCAGACCCATAGCTAATTACTCACCTACTCAAAATGAGTAAATGCGAAGTATCGCTAAAACTATTGCAGATAGCCAATTTTTCTCAAATAACTCATTCGCCTACTTTTGGGAGAGCTTTCACTTGATGAAGTTTCAGACCCATAGCTAATTACTCACCTACTCAAAATGAGTAAATGCGAATTATCTGTAAAAGTATTGCAGATAGCCAATTTTTCTCAAATAACTCCTTCATCTACTTTTGGGAGAGCTTTCACATGGTGAAGTTTCAGACCCATAGATAATCACTCACCTACTGAAAATGAGTAAATGCGAATTATCGCTAAAAGTATTGCAGATAGCCAATTTTTCTCAAATAACTCGTTCACCTACTTTTGGAAGAGCTTTCACATGGTGAAGTTTCAGACCCATAGCTAATTACTCACCTACTGAAAATGAGTAAATGCGAATTATCTCTAAAAGTATTGTAGATGGCCAATTTTTCTCAAATAACTCATTCACCTACTTTTGGGAGAACTTTCACTTGGTGAAGTTTCACACCCATAGCTAATTATTCACCTACTCAAAATGAGTAAATGCAAATTATTGCTAAAAGTATTGCAGATAGCCAATTTTTCTCAAATAACTCATTCACCTACTTTTGGGAGAACTTTCACTTGGTGAAGTTTCAGACCCATAGCTAATTACTCACCTACTCAAAATGAGTAAATGCGAATTATCTCTAAAAGTATTGCAGATAGTCAATTTTTCTCAAATAACTCATTCACCTACTTTTGGGAGAGCTTTCACATGGTGAAGTTTCAGACCCATAGCTAATTACTCACCTACTGAAAATGAGTAAATGCGAATTATCGCTAAAAGTATTGCAGATAGCCAATTTTTCTCAAATAACTCATTCACCTACTTTTGGGAGAACTTTCACTTGGTGAAGTTTCACACTCATAGCTAATTACTCACCTACTCAAAATGAGTAAATGCGAATTATCGCTAAAAGTATTGCAGATAGCCAATTTTTCTCAAATAACTCATTCACCTACTTTTGGGAGAGCTTTCACTTGGTGAAGTTTCACACCCATAGCTAATTACTCACCTACTCAAAATGAGTAAATGCGAATTATCTCTGAAAAGTATTGCAGATAGCCAATTTTGTCTCAAATAACTCATTCACCTACTTTTGCAAGGGCCTTCACATAGTGAAGTTTCAGACCCATAGCTTACTCGCCTACTGAAAATGAGTATATGCGAATTATCTCTAGAAGTATTGCAGATGGCCAATTTTTCTCAAATAACTCATTCACCTACTTTTGGGAGAGCTTCAAACCAACCTGTGGAAAAGCACAGGGTAAGGGTAAGACCTTGGGCCCCTTCTTTGAGGTGGAATGAAGATATCCAAACCTTTTTAGTGCATATCTTACATGTACATAACTGCGGAATATGTACATTCAAGCAAAACTATTCAATTTAAAGGAGTTTTGTGAAATATGTTGTTCACCTACTTTTTGATGTAGTGCGGCGGGAGATCATACCACAGTAGTGGTCTTGTTAGCTCTCAATCTTTCACCACTGAATAAAATCATCTTGAAGACCTCCTTAATATAGACTTTAAGCTTAAGTTTTACATCCAGGACATTTATAAATCATATCAAATTTTCCTTTTGGTAGCTATATAGGTGTTCTTTACAAAAGCAAGGTAAAAGGGTTTTCGGTCTACTAGATCGAGCCTCAAAGCCATCAGAGATACGAGCAGTGCACTGAAGCTTTCACCAATCCCGATGTACCACGAAATCCTCCCCCCCCCGGAAATCCTCCCCCCCCGGGGGGAGGATGTCCTAGGATATCCTCCCCCGGGGGGTAAATTTCCTAGGAAATCCTCCACCCCGGGGGGGGAGGAACTCCTAGGAATATGACCCCCCCACCAGGAAATAACCCACCCGGGGGGGGGGAGGATTTCGTAACAGATCTTCTAGGAAATCCTCCCCCCATCATACTGTAACTACACAAATTTTGTATTAAAAAACTGAAAATCAACAGTGTCAGCTAGATCTTGTGTATTCTGAATTTTGTCAATGTACTATTGCAGAAGTGGATAAATATATAAATTACAAATCTCAAGGAAAGATGTTACGTAAAAAATTTAAAAGTTATAAACCATTTTGGAATAGTGAATTAACTAGCTTATGGAAAGATATGTGTCATAAGGAAAGGTCAGCTCAATGTTTAACAAATAATTTACAACATAAAAAATCATTAAGAATGAAATTTTCAACTGCAAGAAAAACATTTGACAAAAGACTCCGATATTATGAGAGGCAATATAACAAAAATATTATTGCAAATATAGAAACTGTAAGTTCTTCAAATCCCAGGGAATTTTGGCAAAAAATAAAAACACACTGTCAGTGTAATAAAAAATTTATCTATCTATCTATATATTAACAAAATGAAAAATATTATGGAACCCCCCTTTAAATGCATACTTTTGTCACTGGCATACTTTCTGTATTATTGTATCCCCGACGCGAAGCGGGGATACTATGGATTGATCATCGTTGTCGTCCGCGTCTGCGCCCTCGTCCGTGTCCGCAGAGATTTCTTGTTAGCGACCTACAGTCCACATTTCTTTCCGGATTTCTTTCATATTTGGCAGGTGGCTTGATATGGTAGAGGACTTGCAACCCTATCTTTTTGGTAGGCTTTATGTCTAAATTAGGCCTGTGATAGACAAAAATGTCTAAAATGTGGAATATTGCTTGTTAGCGACCTACAGTCCACATTTCTTTCCAGATTTCTTTCATATGTGGCAGGTGGCTTGGTATGCTAGAGGACTCGCCACCCTATCTTTTTGGTAGGCTTTATGTCTAAATTAGGCCTGTGGTAGACAAAAATGTCTAAAATGTGGAATATTGCTTGTTAGCGACCTACAGTCCACATTTCTTTCCGGATTTCTTTCATATTTGGCAGGTGGCTTGATATGGTAGAGGACTCGCCACCCTATCTTTTTGGTAGGCTTTATGTCTAAATTAGGCCTGTGGTAGACAAAAATGTCTAAAATGCATTAAAAGTCATGAAATCATGCACTAAATCACTTATAACTTGAAAAGTGTTGCATTTAGAGCATTTTGTTAAAATATGTTATTCAGATACTTTTTTCATAGCTACAACATGGTGAGCAACTTGGGTGTCTGTCTCAATAGCTAAGTGAGTAATAGCTACTTTTGGGCTTTTCAGTAACTTCCATCATGAGTAAAATCACTTGTAACTTGAAAACTATTGCATTTACACAATTTTGTATAAATATGTTATTCAGCTACTTTTGGGTCAGCTATAACATAGTAAAATTTCAGACCTGTAGCTCATGGCATAGCTGAGTAATAGCTACTTTTAGGTTATCACTGTTGAGTAAATTACTTATAACTTCAAAAGTATTACATTTAGAGTATTTTGTTTCAATATGTTATTCACCTATTTCGGAGTCAGCTATAACATAGTGAAGTTCCAGACCTGTGGCTCATTGCATAGCTGAGTAATAGCTACTTTGAAGTTCACACTGTTGAGTAAATTAGTTGTAGTTGGAAAACTATTGCATTTACAGAAATTTGTGTAAATATGTTATTCAGCTACTTTTGGGTCAGCTATAACATAGTGAAATTACAGACCTGTAGCTCATGGCACAACTGAGCAATAGCTATTTTCAGGTACTGACTGTTGAGTAAATGACTTGTAACTTGAAAAATATTGCATTTGGAGTATTTTGTTAAAATATGTTGTTCACCTACTTTTGGGTCAGCTATAACATCGTGAAATTACAGACTTATAGCTCATGGCATAGCTGAGCAATAGCTATTTTCAGGTTCTCACTATTGAGTAAATCAGTTGTAACTTGAAAACTATTGCATTTACAGTATTTTGCTTAAATATGTTGTTCACCTAATTTTGGGTCAGCTATAACATAGAAAAAATTCAGACATGTAGCTCATTGCATAGCTGAGTAATAGCTACTTTGAGGTTATCACTGTTGAGTAAATCAGTTATAACGTGAAAACTATTACATTTACAGTATTTTGTTTAAATATGTTATTCACATAATTTTTGGTCAGCTATAACAGAGTGAAATTGCAGAACTCTATGTCATGGCATAGCTTACCAATATCTACTTTCAGGTTCTCACTGTTGAGTAAATCATTGTATCCACTGGATAGCCGCAGTGTGTAGAGAGATTTCACCATTACCGCTCTAACGAAAAAAATACTAGTATTATAGCTAGCCTTCTCAAGTTTGCAAGGTATATTACAGGGTGCACCACAGTATTCTATTGGTAGGCTTTATGTCTAAATTAGGCCTGTGGCTAAATTACTTGCCTACTAAAAATGAGTAATTCTGCATTTTCTCTAAAAGTATTGCAGATAGCAAATTTTTCTTAAATAACTCATTCACCTACTTTTGGGAGAGCTTTCATGTGTACTTGCACATATACGCGGCGCGGTGCGGCGCGATACGATATTTACTGCATGCTGAGTAGGCTATTTTTCTTTACTTTGCACATTTGGGCGATTTTCCCCAGCGGTTTTCAGTAAAATGATAAAATATTATTAAAGTACAGAGAAATTGACTAGAATAGTTAACATAATCACATATAATTAAACATCCAATACCCCACAATACATTTCCACAATCCCCATTTCAACAGCTATCCTACCCTTAATTACATTTAATCTCTCCAGAATGAAGGGCCTTGCCTTTGACCAGTGTCCCTTTTATAATACTGGCTATTGTCCAGTGTGCCCCTTAGAATAACTGGTAATTGCAATCCTCATTCAGTTCAACCCTTTTATGTGACTATATGGACACACACCATATTTTGTCATCTATCTGCCTGTAGTGAATCCCTTCACAATGAGCCTGTGTGCTTGCATTTTGTTTTCCAATTAATATATTTGTGTAGAGTTCTGTGATACACTACAATTTTAAATATGTGGAAAATCCAAATATATATGAAAACTTGGGCAAAACTAGAAAATTTTCTAAATGGAAAAATCCGTGCCGCACCGCTAGCTGCCGCGACGCACATATGTACAAGCAGTGAACTACTGCCATTATTATATCCCCAGACGAAAGTCGGGGATATATTGGATTCAGGTCCGTCGCGCCGCCGCCGCCACCGCCGTAGAAATTTCCTTGTGGACGCGATAACTCAAAAACAAATTAATATTTTTTTTTCAAACTTGGTACACATGTTAAGGGTGCCCAAAGGAAGATCCCTATTTTAAGGTGACCTTAAACTCCCAGTAAAAAAGAACTTATGGCCACCTTAAGGTCAGAAATTGGACTTTTGGCCACTTAGAGTCCTGTAGGTCACAAACTATGATGCTCAGCTGGCTGAAATTTTACCTGACAACACATTAATATGTTCTTAGTACATGTGCCGAAAATCACGACTTTAAGTTGAGGAGAAAATTGTGTTTGAGGCCCATAAATACCCCCACTTAGGGATTTTTTGCTATACTTTTCATATATTTTGCCCTATAATTTGGAAGTGGCAATTCTGATGAGTCTCAAACTGCGCTAGGTATAACTTTGATATGTAATCCTTGTCTGTAGAAAATTTTAGGGCTGTAGGTTTACCCAAAGGGGTCGACTTAAGGTCTCAAAAGTGCCCACAGAGACCCAATTTATGCACTTTTTGCCACTTTCAAGCACTGTAGCTTTCAAACTATGTCTCTCATCTAAGTTAAATATCATCTGGGAATATATCTATGTGTTTTCTTATATGTGCCCCAACATTTAGGCCTTTTATAGACAGTTAACCTGTGTATCAGGACCATAAACACCCACCCGAGTGATCCTTATAAGACATTTTTCACATCTTTTTCCCTGTAACTTGGAAATGGTAAGTCTGAGAAGTTTCAAACTGTATTAGATATATATTCTGTGTGTAATCTTAGTATGTAACAGATTTTAAGTCTGAAACTTTAATTTTGAAGGTCAAATTGAGGTCTCTAAAAGGCTCCCAAAGACCCAATATTTGGACTTTTTGCTACTTTTAAGCCCTGTGACTGTCAAACTATGTGACTGATAGAGCTCAAATCCTATCTGGGAAGATATTAGTATGTTATTTTTATATGTGCCAAAAATTAAGGCTTTAAGAAGACATTTAACCTGTGTATGAGGACCATAAATCCCCACCCGAGTGACCATTTTTAGACATTTTTCACATATTTTTCCCTGTAACTTGGAAATGGTAAGTCTAAGAAGTTTCAAACTGTATTAGATGCATATTCTATGTGTAATCTTAGTATGTGACAAATTTTAAGTCTGAAGCTTTAATTTGAAGGCCACATTTAGGTCTCTAGAAGGCCCCATAAAGACCCAGTATTTGGACTTTTTGCCAATTTTAAGGCCTGTGACTGTTAAACTATGTGACTGATAGAGCTGAAATCTCATCTGGGAATACATTATTATGTTCTTTTTACATGTGCCAAAAATCAAGGCTTCAAGTAGACATTTAACCTGTGTATGAGGACCTTAAACACCCACCTGAGTGACCCTTTTAAGACATTTTTCACATATTTTGCTCTGTAACTTGGAAATGGTAAGTCTGAGAAGTTTCAAACTTTATTAGATACATATTCTATGTGTAATCTTAGTATGTAACAAATTTTAAGTCTGAAGCTTTAATTTCAAAGCCACATCGAGATCTCTAAAAGGCCCACAGAGACCCAATATTTGGATTTTTACCACCTTTAAGCCCTGTGACTGTCAAACTATGTGATTGATGGAGCTGAAATCCCATCTGGGAATGCATTATTATGTCCTTTTTACATATGCCGAAAATCAAGGTTTTTAGTAGACATTTAACCTGTGTATGAGCGCCATACACACTCGCCCAAGTGCCTTTTTTGACATTTTTTCCGTATTTTGCCCTGTTATTTGGAAATGCTTAGTGTGACAAGTCTTAAACTGTATTATATATAATTTTTGTTTGTTATGTATGTCCCCCAAAAAGTTTCAGATCTGTAGTTTAATTGCTAAGGTCTCTTTAACAATTGTAAAATGCCCACAGAAACCCAATTTATGGACATTATGCCACTTTAAAGCCCAGTAACTGTCAAACAATGTGGCTTATAGAGCTGAAATCTTTGAATTTTTAAAAGGAAATGCCTGTCTATTTAAATTTTGAATATTAATAATGTTATGGCTATCTTAGTCTTTTAAGAACTTATTTTTGTGTGTTATACCTCTGCTTGCTGAGTTTTTAACTTTTTAAAATGAAACTGGTTAAACATATTCAAGTAGACAAAATGGACACTTTAAGTGAGCTTTAAGTCCCAATATTAATGAAATTATATCCTTATGTAGTAAAACTAGGGGATTTTTAACCCTCAACTAGCCCAGTTTTATTCAACCAGACAGACCATCTCTCATGACATAGGCTTTGATTGAGTATTCTTGTGGGGCCCATTTTCTCACCTTTTTCTCAAGAGTTTTAATTAAGCGTCCCTGAAAAGGGCACTTATTTGGTTTTGCGTCAGTTTCCTTGCCGCCGCCGCATTATGGTCTCCCTTGAAATGATCTCCCTTATTATTGGAAGCTTTTTAACCATATTTGGCAGTTATATACCTTAGGCATGGGAAAATTTTTCCACATGCTTAAATTTGACCTTTGATCTTTATCAAGGTCACATGATCAAAAAATGTTTTTTTTGGGTACACCCGCCTGTCATCGCTGCTCAGCAAAATCTACTGACTGCAGAGGCTTGTAATTAAGCAGCCCGTCAGGGACGCTTATTTGTTTTCACCGAAGTTCGACTGATCACCGCTGCCGCCGCCGCCGGATTATGGTCTCCTTTGAATAACTTCTTAGCCTTTCAAATTTTTCTTTCCTTCTTATCTTTCTTTAAAACTATAGGGGCGGGAAAAATTTTTGGGATACTTTGCGCAGACCTTAAGCTTTACCTAAGGTAACCTTAAGCATAACTCCAAAACACTCCGTCATCGCGTTTCGGAAAAAACCACACACACCTGTGCTATAAAATTTATCTGGTACATTCTAGACCAAATTTCCAAGGTTGGAAAGGATTTTCTCATCAATCGCACCATAAATACCTGAATGGGAGGCGTTTTATTTTTGTAAATTTTTTAAAAATGGGTACTTGGTCTGTATCTCAAAACGGTTAGGATTTCGGCGTTTTCTTGGAATAACTTATTCAGCTACTTTTTGATAATCTTTCACATGCCGAAGTTTTAGCTCTGTATCTGCAAGCTTAAGGTCACCTTAATGACCAAAACGTGGGTTTTAACCCTCCAGTTCACTTAGTTTTCCACACTTTTCAACCAAACTTGGCATATATATTAAGATTCACCAAAGGATTATCCTGACTTTATGGTGACCTTAAACTGTTAATATTATTAGGGCTATGGCCCCCCTAAAGTCATCAAATTGGAATAAAATTGTCTGGCCTGTTATTTTTCCATCTTTTTTAAAATCTAACATATATTGATATTGAGGTACATCAAAAGAACACTCTTACTACCTTATGATTCAAATATTAATAATGTTAGGGCCATCTTAAACTTAAAATGTAGAGTTTTTCAACCCTAAGCTTAGTTAATGTGTACATTTTTCAAATAAAACTTGCGACATTTATAAAGGTTGGCAGAAAGGACATTCTGCTTTTATGGTCACCTTAAAGTCCCAATATGAATGAAGTTATGGTCACTTTCCAGTGAAAAAAGGAAGTTTTCGGCCTCCAGCTATCTTATTGTTCAACTGACCTCGGCTAAATTTTGTACACTTATAAAGGATGACAAAAGGGACATTCTCATTTTATGGTCACCTTAAAGTCGTAATATGGATGAAGTTATGGTCACCTTGCAGTGAAATTATGGAGTTTTTAATCTCCAGCTATCGTATTGTTCAGCAGAGCTCAGTTAAATTTTGTACACTTTTAAAGATGACATTAGGGACATTCTTATTTTCTTTCAACCTTGGAGTTCCAATACAAGTACAGTCATGGCCATCTTGACATGAAAATGAGGATTTTCAGCCCCTAACTGATTTACTGTTCAGTAACATCAGTTTAACTTGACATTGATTATACTAAAGTAAGATTTTGTATAACATTTCACTTAAAATTCCTGTACTTAAGAGGCTTTGGCCATCTTAACATGATAAATATATACTTCTTGCTCCCTCCTCATTTATTTTAACACTTTTTAAAACCACACCTGACATATGTATACTTAAAAATATTTATGCTGTCTGGCAAACCTAATCTCTTAGTGTTTATGAAGTTATGACATCTTCAAAGAAAAAAATGAGCTATTTATGATGCACTGATGTGGTTATTAACATATTGCAACTGATCAGTGTTCACATAATATAAATTCCCAATTTTAGGCAGATTAAAAAACCACATTCTTCTGATTCCATTCTTTTGGAATTGTGGGGATATAACTTTTCCTTTTTGGAAAAAAAGCTTCAATTGATTCAACTTTTGTTTTGTAGAAGGAGTTGATGATCTAGCTACTTGTTCACATAGACTATATAAATTTGTCAAATGTATACACCTGACTTCTTTCATAATATAAGATGTTTGGAAAAAAAAACACTTTCTCATAAACAGTTTTTCTTGTACAGCATTTTATGTATCTCCAGCTGAGTGGAAATGAATGACTTGTCCTTTTCTTTTTCCTCCCCAACTCTGTATTTGCTTTGTGTGATATCTATCAAAAGGCACATTTATGGAAAGTCTTTCTATGCAGAACAACCCCCCCCAACTCCCCTGTAGTGCACATAAAAAGCAAGTGGAAAAAAGAATGGCCTCAGTGGGGGAAGTGGGGGGGGGGTTGATGGAGGGATTTGATAGATAGAGATATATATATGTGTGTGTGTGAAGCAAAAGTGGAACAAAAAAAAGTGGAATATTTATGCTATTCTTTCGAATGTATATTGTTTTCTTTTACTTCTTCCATTTCACTTAGACTTCTACATTTAATTAATTTTAGCTCGAGTGGGAAATGAATTTTTGAAACTTTAATGCATTCAAATTCCTGAAGTGATGCACTAAATCACTTATAACTTGAAAAGTATTGCATTCACAGCATTTTGTTAAAATATGTTATTAGGCTACTTTTTCCACAGCTACAACGAGTCCAGTAACTTGTTTGGTCTTAATTTTGTGCATTATTGAAGTGTGGAATGGATCATGATCTCCTACTATTATTCCTAAGCCTAGATTTTTAATTTCAATTGCTAAATCATTCATAAATATTGCAGTATATAAACTCATACTTTTCTTTCCCAATAAATCCAGTAACATTTTTCTAGCGCTATAGCTTGACTTGTTTGTAACTTGATTTTTCTTGTAAGCAATAACTCTGAAGCAAAATCAGTAACTTTTGAACAAAAAGCCTAACACACTTTGGTTCACTGGATTTTATTAGTGGTTTTGTTAAGTTATTACTTGAAGCACAATCAGTAATTTTAAACAATAGTTCTTAAGCATCTTAGTCCACTGCATTCAATTAGTGTTTTATACTTAAGTCTGATACTAATGACATTTTGAACAGAAATGTCTGTGGTCAGTGTACCCTTTCACTTGAGACCTCTTCTCCGAGAGCATTACCAAAGAATGTAGGACATACAGAATCCGGGGAAAAAAAATGCCTCCTGGACAAAATGCCTCACAGAAAAAAATGCCTCCTGGAAAGAATGCCTCCTAGAAAGAATGCCTCCTGGATATTTTGTGACTAGGAAAAAATGCCTCCTGAGAAAAAAAAGTTATTTCAACTTGTAAACATGTTACATATGAAACCTATAACATATAATATCAAAAACATGTTAATTTCAGATATGTACAGTCAAAACCAGAACGTACAATATCATGAAGTACAATTTACAAATATCTTCTTGAAAGGGTATCCCTTCAGCTGTACTCTGGACCAGTTTAAAAGCAGGATTTATGGCTGTGAGGTTTCTTGATGAAATAGTTGTGGCTTACAATATGCATTCTAATCAAATTACAACATAGGTTATCCCCTCTGTAAGGAGTTTATCGCAGTTAGATGCACTAGGAGGGGCAGAAATGTAATTACAAGAAAAACACAACACCTGTCATAATGGAAACCAGGGATGAGCAGCCAGCTAAAAGAGTGAGAAGCACCAGCAAAACCTTACAAGAGAAACTTACATACCTTTGTACAGCTAAGCAAAATGGGTAAAAGACTGTGAATTTTTGACAGGCATTGGCGACTATAAGACTCAAGTGGAAAAAATGAAGATGCCTCTGAAGTTGTAATCTGAACCTGTAGTGTTATAATACTTGAAAGAACTTTTTTTCTTAGGAGGTATTTTTCCTGGTCACAAAATATTCAGGAGGCATTCATTCTAGGAGGCATATTTCCTAGGAGGCATATTTTCTAGGAGGCATTTTTTCCAGGAGGCATTTTTTCCGTGCATCGGACATACATTCTTTTCAGAAGTAAATTTCACACCTACAATTTCTCTTCTGCCAAGCTGTGGTCGTTCTTTCATTTGTTAAATACGGTAACATACACAATGCAATAAACTTTACATTTTCTATTCCTTCTGATGCATATCTTGACATCTTTTACGGCTTACTTCGCACTTTTTCATCAGGGCCGCTTCGTTTTTGTCAGCAAAAACATTTTTCTAGTTATACACACATGTTCATACTATCAAAAACGCGAGCTGATTAGATTTTGGGAGTGATCCGATGAAAAATGACTGATTTATGAGCGATTTTCTCACACCTACCAACCAGAAAGCTTAAAATTCATGTGAACCCCTCTATTATCTTCTTAAAGGTCATAGGCAAAGTTTACAAATGTTTCATCAGAAGCTGCATATATGTAATAGACATCAATATTTGCCAATATAGCTTGCACCTGAGAAAGGTTACACACATTATTCACTATTTTCCTTCAACTTTTTGTGTTATTTTTACTGCGGTAGCCATTATTTTTCATTTGATAAGTTTCGTAACATATCTCAGCTGTGACGTCACAGGTTCAATGAAATGTAAACAAATCCTCACCTTTGAAGCGGTTCAGTTCGTGTTTCACAAGCACAACATATTATCCCTTATTGTTTTTATAACTATTGCTTGCCAAGCCTCAGTATGCAAGGTTAAACTTTTAATATAGCCTTGGGAAGGATTTCTATTGGTTT
Organism: Sabellastarte sp. h YS-2021; assembly: GCA_964017235.1. Classification (NCBI taxonomy): domain Eukaryota; kingdom Metazoa; phylum Annelida; class Polychaeta; order Sabellida; family Sabellidae; genus Sabellastarte; species Sabellastarte sp. h YS-2021. The sequence continues at coordinate 151,829,257 of OZ024927.1, forward strand.
CCAAGGCATTGGACAATGTTTGAAGAAGTAGGAAGTGTGCTAAAACGGAAAGACTACACAGCCACTACTGGCCTCAGGTTATGGGAGGACAATTTTCATGACTTTGAGAAAAACTGCTTTGAAAAAAAGCAAGGAGGCCTCAAAAGCTAGGCTTAATAAGTTTAACCTTATTCTTAGACCTAGTTTTAAGAACAAGACTGAGAACCACCAAAGAATATCAGAAGTCTAGATTTTATAAATGGTTGTAACACTGACATAATTGTCTGTGAAAAAAAACTTTGTAAAATTTTAATATAATCCAATTTATAATTTTTAATCAAATTGTGAGTTCTGTACCTGGCTGTATTTGTGTTGTTGCAGCATTTACTGACATAGAGAGAAACAGACAATTTTATTTTAGTGTGTGTCAAACTTTTGCGTAATGAGATCCTGATGTGAACAGAAATAGAAAATAGCCTTTTATCCAGCTTTAACATGGTTGTCTGTGATATTTTTCATGTCACTGGAGTTTTTTTGTGATAGTGAATACTTCTATTTAGCCTTTGCTAAAGGAACTGCACTGCAGGTTTTTTGTCACTTTATATAAAATAATATGTTTTTAGGTAATTTCAAAGAAATGTTTCAGTGTAAATTTCAGATATGGCTGTAGTCGTATAAATGAGCGATTAAGTGTATTCTTTTTACAAGCTCATATAATATGAAGTGCAAAGTGGAAAGTAAGCACCACCCCCTGGAATCCTGTACTGTGAGGAATGATTTTTTTTCTCTGATGACTCCAGATTTTTCCTACTAAATTACTGAATTTTTCTGCTGTAATTTTGAAGTAAATACATGAGTTACAATATGAATAACAACACATGGCTCCAATTTATATTCTGCACATCCATAATCAGGAAAAGGAAGAAATGTACAACTATCTTGAGAATTAGATATTTCTATAGCCTTTCCTCATTTTAAAAAGTAAATCTCACTATGAGATATAATTAACTTACAAAAGTTTAACCCACAACATACTCACAACTCACTAAAAAGCTATCACTTTGAAACTAATGTTAATTTGGCCCGTGTGCCTGGCTATCTCTTTGTGCTGCAATTTCTACTGAGTTCAGAAAACAAACAAATGCATGTATGTGTTTGTGCATATGTTAGACATGTGGATGTCAAACCAATGGGTGCAGTATCATTATAGCATGTGTGCAAATGAAAAATAGTCTTTCCATAACTTTTTACTTTTTAGTGTCTTTCCTGCCTTCTAGATTTTGACCATAAAATATCAATCATGAATTTTGATAGCACTACCATTAAAATGGCTGGAATACCTGGTTTCTCACTTGGGCCTCACTTTGACACCTAAAACTGGAAGTGTTTTATTCTGTTTATACTTTATAGTCATTGACCAACATTAAGACCAGTCCTCAATGGTCCTCTCCCAAGAAGGTTAATCAGGCATCTTATCTTATCACAGGCTGTTACTTCTGTAGGTTTGATTTCCATAAGTGGCAATGTAGTGGTTTGACTACAATAGGACCCAGACTTTTGAACAGGATGTAAAACTGTAACTGTGTCAATATTAACACAGGTTTATTTTACACCTAGGGTCAACTATGGTCAGATTACTGAAAATGAGTTGGTAACCTGTATGGAGCATCATTGTTGCAGAAACCACAGAACCCACTGAACAAATTTGTCACAAATTAAATCACAACAGAGCATTTTACAATGTTCTCATGTTTTCTTCTTTATAATACAGTTCAGTGGAAATTTAATACTGTTTTATGCAAGATAGTACTTTAAATTATTACTTTGAATATATGCATTATGTCAATGCAAATATTTTCCTCAATTTGAGTCTTTAATGAGGCTATTTCAAAGGAAATATGTTCAGGGGAGTGAATCAGAGAGATACTTAATACTTGAAACTAGGAAGCAGATCACTTGTGTTGTTTTGAACTGACTGACTTTCCTCCGTGTCTGTGTCAGCTATTCCAGGTTAAATATCAGTAGAATAACTTTAAACTTTAGAACAAGGCTAATAATAAGTTGAAACTTTAGAATAAGGCTGATGTGCTGTTTTTTTCTGACAAAGGCTATAAATCTAAACTCTCACTTTCTCTGTCTGTTCCCATTATGTACATGTTTACACTCGCACTCTAACAATAACAAAGGTTCGCTATGAACCTGTTACCTCATCACTCATCCATTGCGAGAAAAACAACAATGTCGGCTTTTCAGCTTCACTTCGGGATATTTTTTTTTAATTGTGATCTGTGGCTCTCATATTACATATTTGAAAAAACAAACCACATTTTATGTTTCCTAAGGTGTTTGTGTATGCAATAAAGTTATATTCAAAGTTTTGTTGAAAAGTGTTGCCTATGACCTTTAAGTGTTGCATTTAGAGCCATAAAATGTATTGGGAGGTAGTAGGAAACCATATGTGGAGAGTCTAGAAAGCAAGTCAAATTTTCCCCCCAACCCCCCTGTAGGGGTCAAACTGGGGTCGTAAAATAGCCAATTTTGACATTTTTCCTTATACCTCCTTTATTATTGGTTTTAGAGCTTTAGAATGTGTTAAGAGGTATTGGGAAACCATATGTGAAGAGTCAAGATAGCCGGTCAGATTTACCCCCTGACCTCCCCTTATGGGTCAAACTGGGGTCATAAAATAGCCGATTTTGTGTTTTTGCCTTATATCTTTTTTTTTCTTGCTTTTAGAGCTTTAGAATGTTTTAAGAGGTATTGGGAAACCATATGGGAAGAGTCAAGATAGCCGGTCAGATTTACCCCCTGAACCCCCCTTATGGGTCAAACTGGGGTTATAAAATAGCCAATTTTGTCTTATATCTCTTATATTCTTGCTTTTAGATCTTTTGTCTTATATCTCTTTTATTCTTGCTTTTAGAGCTTTAGAATATATTAAGAGGTATTGGGAAACCATATGTGAAGAGTCGAGATAGCCAGTCAGATTTACCCCCTGAACCCCCCTTATGGGTTAAACTGGGGTCATAAAATAGCCAATTTTGTGTTTTTGCCTGATATCTCCTTTATTCTTGCTTTTAGAGCTTTAGAATATATTAAGAGGTATTAGGAAACCATATGTTAAGAGCCTATATCATCATTGTGACCTTGAATGGTAAAAGGTCACCAGCTTAACCCCAGTGAAGGTCATCTGACCTGGAGATGACCCCACCAGGGGGAAGCTGGTCATGGCCCAGGCATAGAGCCGGGGAACAGTGAAAAATACATTATTATACAATACACAATGCCTATGAACTAAAAATTGTAAAATTTGTAAACTTAATAATTTTAAAAACAGATTAAAAACTAGGTTCCCAGAGGGTGTGGTGGGTGGGAAATTAAATTTTCACAACTGTCTCAGTGCCCTGCACTTTCAAAACTGACATTTGGATACAGGCCCCAGCCCCAAATTAATGACCCAGCCAATCAGATCAGTTAACCCCAGGTCATTGCTTTGACAACCAGTTTCACCTAGCAATATTGGTCATATTTGAAGGCTACCCCTTAGGGTGCCACTACACTTCCCCAAATATCTAAATTTGGGAAAAACCCCTTAAGGGGGTAGTACACTTCCCCCAGGGTGGGGGACTGACACCCGTGATGTCCAAACACCACTTATGACAGTCCCCTCCCACCCTGGGTAAAGTAAAGACAACTTGCAGAGAATTAGTTTATTCTTAATAACACACATGTATGTGTAAATTATATGTATATATATCTAATCTATTAATATTTACAGATCTTAACTGAAAAGCACTAGGGTTGGTTATACAGAATACAGATGTTAAATTTATCATTATCAACAGTCATTGCCAGCCATAAACTACCAACGTGGCTTAGTGTGAAAAGCTCTCAATGTTATAAAATATATTCTATACTGTAGTTTAGTTTCACCCAGTAGGTGTTATCTCATATTTTTAATAAATGTAAATACAAATATTAACAAATACTTAACTAATTAGTGTAGCTTAATCAGAGAAGGATCATGTTAGATTTTATAAGAAAATGTTGAAGGAATATAATAATCTGCACATCACCAGTAGACTTTAGGTTAAATTATAAAGTTAAAGTACACCCACTGATGTATTCTAATACTATGTTTCAATAAAAATACAAAAAAAAAAAATTTTCTTTTCACTGTGAATGAGAGTAAAAATTTCATACATTTAGTTGTCCATTTCATGAAATGATCAGTAGATTTTTCATCCATTTCATGAAATGGACAATTTCCTTCTTCGTTTCACGAAATGGACAATTTCACACCTGGGTCATAACATCTTTATCGACATTGGCATTTTTGTTATTTCCACAGTATTATTTTGGAGAGTGTCATGAATATATAAAATTAGTTTTCCATATTTTATGGTTTCCTACAAAAGGCATTTTTATCTCCAGTAGGAGGTTATCTTTTATTTTGGGTCCATTTGTTTGTCTGTTTCTCTTTTTGTGTGCATCCACTATAACTCCAAAAATGTAATGAACATACCTTTCTGACATTTTTTGTGTGGGTAGGGTCTGATTAATGGAAGAATTGATTAAATTTTGTGAACGATCTGGATCATATTCTGGACACAAAATAGTCCCAAATTTTCAAAGACTTTGGCTTTCTGACTGTCATTATTGTAGAAAACTTCAGGAACTTTTTACATGGGCAGGGCCTGACCAAAGAAAGAAATGATAAGACTGCGAGTGCTTTCTAGCAATGTTATTATTCTGTTTTGCCTTGAGATATTTATGAGCACACATTTTCCTTTGGAATTAACATCCCATATTGCACCATACAAACTGTTCTGGTCACTGGTCATCTTCAGTCGCTAACAGCTATGATAACCTTCTGCTACCACAAACAAAATGAAATATTGTTGCCTAAAACTATTGAAAGGTTTACTTACTGAATTCCATCACAGCATTCAGAACTTGAAGAATTTTCACAAAAACTGAAAGATAACCTATTTAATATATACTAAGCTAAGGAGGTTATGATTTATGATGTTTTCATTTGTGTTTTTCTGTCTGTCTGTATTTGTGATTCATGATTGAAGTGATGAACAGGTCTTTATGAAATTTTTATATGGCTACAGCCTGATCAAAGGAAGAAAGGATTTATCTTTTGGGAAAATTTGTATCATATTCCAAATACAAAAAAAAATCTTGAATTTTTGGAAATGCCCGTGGCAGTGGTCTGCACTCTATGAATGCTTTCTAGTTATGTCCTGTTTATGGCAGGTACTGATTGTTGGGGCTGGTCCATGTGGTCTACGTATGGCTATTGAATGTGCCTTACTGGGGGCCAAAGTGGTGGTGATTGATATGCGAAGTTACATCTCAAGGAATAACGTCCTTCACCTCTGGCCCTTTGTGATACAGGATATCAAACTCCTGGGTGGCAAGATCTTCCATTCCAGATTCTGTGTGGGTGCAATCGACCATGTCAGTAAGTGATATTCTTCTGTCAACATTACTTAAACACTTAAATAACTATCTATGAGGTATGATGTCCAAATAATTTTAGTCTTTGGGTCATATAAAATTTTAGATTTGGATATGTTTTAGAGGAGTTGATAGCTATAAACTGAACTGCCTGTTAAAGTATTGTATGTCATCTTTTTGGAAGAAAAATGCTTCAGAAACTATTGTATTCACAGCAGTGAAGTTTTTTTACTCCACAGCCTTATTATTCTGTTTCGGTATTGTTTTCACCCATTGAGTCTGGCTGGATGCCTGGCTGGGTGGGTGAGTGGTCATGTGTGCTGCAGGAAAAGTCTTGTCACTGCTTTCATGGGACCTTGATTTGACTTTTGACCTTACCTTTAAAATCTTGTCCAGGCTATATCGCAGAAACTGTAATGGCTGTGTAGGAAGTTGATACTTGGTAGGGACATTGGATGGGGGTGTAGGTGTGCAACATCATGGCATGACCTTGATTTGACGTTTGTCCTTGCTATAATGACCTTGACCTTTAAAATCTTTTCTGGGTTATATTTCAGAAATTATAAGCTGGAGAAAGTTGATATTTGTAGGGACATTGGTTGGGGTGTATGTGTGTAATGTCATGGTGTTAACTTGATTTGACACTGACCTTGCTGTTGTGGCCTTGCCCTTTAAAGTCTTGTCTGGGTTATATCTTGAAAACCATAAGGTGTAGAAAGGTAATACTTTATAGCAACATTGGTTGGGGATGTAGGTGTGCAAAGTCATGGTGTGGCCTTGATTTAACCTTTGATCTTGCTTTGACCTTTAATATGTTTTCCAGGATGTTTCTCAGAAAGTGTAAGTTGTAGAAAGTTGATGATTAGTCAATGTCAGTGTGACCTAGGTGTAACCTTTGACCTTTGCTCTGCAAAATGTTTTGTATTGAAATATTTTTTAGACATATTTCTCCTATCACAAAGATATGTGGATTGCTGTAACTGATTATTGTAGTGTGTTTCGCTGCATAAATGCTCCCTCCATGTTAAACACCCCTCCCCCTACCTCCTCTCACCTTTGTGGTTCCAGGATTCCAAAACAGATGCATTTTAGTATGTCCCCCAATAAGTGCTAACTAGAAACAAAGTAAATTTTAAAAAACCATTACAGATTGAAAGCTTACTTGGACGATGTCAAAAAGTGGTTGTCCGTAAATAAGTTGAAGCTGAACCAAGATAAAACTGAATTAATTATTTTGGCTCAAAATTCAACATGAAAGACTCAACAAATCTTTCCCACTTAATATTTTTGGTAATTTCTTCTCTCCTGCAGAGGCGGTCAGGGACATTGGTGTATGGTTTGACAGCGATTTTTTCCTTTTTGAGCATGTCCAGAACATTTACAAGTCTTGTTTTGCTGAAGTCCGGGATCCATGGGATCTTAAGCATTTCAGAGTCTATCTGACATGCTGTGCTATTCTGATGGATGCAGATGCTTTGGTTGGTTGTTTAGGAGTCTCTGCTCTTGATCTTCGTAAGCTGCAATGTGTTGAAAATAGTCTTGCTAGAATCGTTACCAACACCACTAAGTACTCACACATCATTCCTGTTAGAAAGACTGCATTGATTGCCTATTGAACACGGTTCTATATTAAAGACTGCCTTACTGGTGTACAAGTTCCTACATAGTGGTTATCCAAAATAGTTTGTACCTTTCCGTAAACCTAGACATAGTGTCTATAACACACGTAAAAGTCAAGATGATGGTGTGTTACTTGAGGTCCCACACTTTGCCACTTTATTTAAGTCTACTAAGCATTTTGACCGCTGAGCCTTGCTTATGATGCTTCAAAGATTTGCAATGATTTGCCTGATGATATACATTCGGCCTCTTCTCTCCACTCTTTCAAAAGAAGCTCAAAACCTGTCTCTTTGCAAAGCATATCCACCATAATTTCTGCTTTTCCAGGTCTCTCTCCATGGCGCTGACCCCTGCTATGTGTCAGGTTAATGATTATGGTTTCCTGCTTTTTCTGTTTAGTGTGCCTAGAGTCTGTCTTTAGATGGAGATTAAGCACTATAAAAATACTATTAGAATTAGCATTGATCAAGAAGTTAGAAAGCATTTAGTATGTCCCGAATAACTGCTAACTGTAAACAAAGAAAATCATAACAAAACATTACAGCTTAAAATCTACAAACACAATGAACACATAAAATTGTTAATTTCTTTTTGGCCGAGTTTCCTCACCATCAATGCCATTAGCTGGTGCTTTGTAACCATTTTTGGTACTTACATACCTTAGGGATAGGAAATTTTTTTTGACATGCTTATATTTGACCTTTCTCATTTGAAGTCACTTGGTTAAATATATGTTTCATTCAGGTAAACCCGCTTATTACCACCCTCAGCAAAAACTGCTAACTGCAGTAGTGTGTAATTTTACTTACATGTTAATGATATCAATATCTCGAGATAATTAGATTTAGAGAGTGATTGGACTTAAGTTGAGTGATTTATGAGCGTTTTTATACCAGTATATAGCAATGAGAAAGGTTAATTTCATTAGAATCCCTACTTTTCCCTTAACTGTTGTGTTTATAGTCTTAAATTGTATTGCAAGGAAATAGGAAACCATATGCACGGAATCTAGAAAGCTGGTTTCCTCCCCTCCCATGATTGGTCAAATTCGGTTTGTAAAGTCACAGGTTTTGTACTTTGGCAATGTAAGTAAGAATATTGTAAGTTTGTGAACAGCATTTGGAATTTAATCAAACTCAACACGGTTAGGGGCCAGTTACACATAGCCGGATGCGCCACAGATATAGGCCACAGTTCCATATATGGTAACTGACAGGGATGAGGGTGGGTCATGTAAAAGATTTACGGGTCTGCCACGGATCTGTTACGGATCTCCTACGGACCGCCACAGTGCCCCAAGGACAGGTTTGCGGATGAAAAGATTGCACTAAGGATTGGTCTCTTGACTGTTTTTTAATCTGCAAACCCTTTCCGTGTCAATCCGTAGCAGATCCGGTTAGATCCGGCTATGTTTTGGCGGATATCTGCTGGCACGGAAGCAACAAGAATGAAGGGGATGCCACAAGGACATCCAGGATGGGTTTACGGACAATAAGGACACTCACAGATGAGCTACGAATGAGATACGGAAGAGCTACGGATACTAAGGTCTGTAAAGACTTTACCGAAAATTCAAACAATTTGATTTTTCCATAACCTCCTAGGGTTTTTATTTGATCCTTGACATGTCACTACGCTACCGCAGCATGCCGCTACGGATCTCACACGGACATTACGGATGCCCTTATGGACGGAAGATATGATCCGTAAATCACTAAACATTTTTCAACATTTTCCAAATTAGGAAACCTGGTGCGATCCGGCGGGTCATCCGTGAATGTGTAACTGGGGTCTTACATACTGCTTTCAACAATGTTAATTCACAGAGTTAGCTTCACATTTACAGAAAAGCATCCATAACTGTCTCAAAGTAACTGAACTCAAACCTGTAGTCAAAGTGTTTCAGAAATAAAGTTAGGCAAAGTTTCAATAAGGGAACCATTCTTACATGGTACTTTAGTCATCTCTGTATATCCCACATAGTGAACTCACCTATTATCACTAATTCTTATGCAGTTGATTTATATACCCCTTTTAACAACAAGGGTCATATTGCCACAGGTTACAGTACATGTGTTATTGTGTTGATAACATGTTGCCATGAGCTGGGTTTTAACCCACAGCCACAGATGTGAGAACCAAGGAGTCATTTAGTGAACTTGATGACTATTAGGTCCCTGAGGCCCATCCAGTTTACAAAAAGCAAAGCAAACAGAAACTCTATTGTAAACGTGTGGTGTAATTCAGATTCAGAAGCATGTACATGTATGTCTTTCATGTGTTGTTTTATTGGTGACATGGAAATCTAAATTTTTGTCTGTGAAGTTTTGAAAAAAAGATTACTACAAATAAAGAAAAAAGGCTGTTAAATTGTTTATTGTCCCTGGCACAGACAACCATCATAAGCATACAATTAATTGGTAAACAATTGCTTATACCCACACGTTTGTTGTAGTTTGTTGTAATCAAATACCCGCATACTGAACCTTACTGGGGAAAATATAAAGAATCTTTTGTATGTGGGCATATCACTTCACAAAGGTTCTCTTGCAAATGTATTTTATGTAAAAGTATAAGGATTATGTAGCTGAATATCCTCGCACTTCCTTTAGAAAGGGTTTTCACTCAACTGGCTTCTGCAAAGTTTGAATGTGAGTCACTTTTTGAGTCACTTTTGATCTTTATTGCCTCCGCTAAGGAGTTTATGTTATATGTACTTTTGTGTTTGTGATTACCCAAAACTAATGAACACATCTTTATAAATTTTTAACCTGGGTAGGCCCTGAGGAAAGGTAGACCTGATTATACTTTGGGAAAGATCTGGATACAAAAATTCTGAATTTTCGACAGTCCCATTTTCAGACATGTTGGTTTTTGGTAGAGATGTTCACTGCCGTTTTGACCCCCAAGCCGCTTTAAACAGCGGGGTCCGCCATTTTAAATGGCAGGCCCTGCCATTTACATCCACTAGGATTAAATAAGGGGTTGTAAATGGCTGAGCCATTTAAAATGGCGGACTCCAGGTCCAAGCCATTTTAACCTAATCAGCCCAACTTAGATAACAAAATTCAAGAATGTTTTTTTTGTTGCTGAAAATAATATAAACTATTTACAAGGAAATTATTTTTCATGAAAAAGGTGACATTAACATAGATAAACTCAACAGACCCTTGTATAGAAGTACTTGGTACTTCTTTTTTATCTTATATAAATATATTTAACTTATCTCACCTCAACAAAAATTGTTTAATAATCTAAAAGGAATTGTGTTTCCTGAGTCTTTATAGGCATTAAAATGATCCTTTGATGTCGATTTCATTGCCTTTCATTGGAATGATTATGTCCACCCCCCTGGGGGGTGGATATATTATTTTTGCTTTTTTCGCCGTCCGATGTCCGATGTCCGGCGTCCGGCGTCCGGCGTCCGATGTCCGGCGTCACGCATGGTTTCCGCTCATTTAAAGGAAAAGTATTAGAGCTATTGTCACCAAATTTGGTATGCAGGCTTATTGGGTCAGTAGCTTGCTTGGGATTGCTTTTGGCTGTTGTACCTCTTTTGCTTACTGAGTAATACTTAAGTACAGCTATTTTCAGTACCCATTGGTTTCCGTGCATTTAAGCCAAAATAATTAAAGATATTTTACTACAATTTTGAATACAAGATTGTTATGTCCATAGCTCGCTTGGTATTGCATTTGGGACTGATAGCTTTGTCAGTACATGAGTAATAGCCATTTAGGTACTTCATTGTGTATTTTCAGTACTACTTTTGAGTAATTTGCTTCTATCTCCTTAACCGTGCGAGATAGAGCGATTTCGGCAAAATTTTCGACCCGCAGGGTATCTGAGGAGTGTACTCTTTGCAATTTTCAAAAAATTTTCCCCTCCCCAAAAATGGCGGCCATTTTGAATTTTCGAATTTTTGCCAAAAATGGCAAAACACAAATTTGCTTCTATCTCCTTAACCGTGCGAGATAGAGCGATTTCGTCGAAATTTTCGACCCACAGGGTATCTAAGGAATGTAATATTTGCAATTTTCCAAAAATTTTCCCCTCCCCAAAAATGGCGGCCATTTTGAATTTTCGAATTTTTGCCAAAAATGGCAAAACACAAATTTGCTTCTATCTCCTTAACCGTGCGAGATAGAGCGATTTCGTCGAAATTTTCGACCCACAGGGTATCTAAGGAATGTAATATTTGCAATTTTCAAAAAAATTTCCCCTCCCCAAAAATGGCGGCCATTTTGAATTTTCGAATTTTTGCCAAAAATGGCAAAACACAAATTTGCTTCTATCTCCTTAACCGTGCGAGATAGAGCGATTTCGGCAAAATTTTCGACCCACAGGGGATCTAAGGAATGCAATCTTTGCAATTTTCCAAAAATTTTCCCCTCCCCAAAAATGGCGGCCATTTTGAATTTTCGAATTTTTGCCAAAAATGGCAAAACACTAATTTGCTTCTATCTCCTTAACCGTGCGAGATAGAGCGATTTCGGCAAAATTTTCGACACACAGGGTATCTAAGCAATGCAATCTTTGCAATTTTCAAAATATTTTCCCCTCCCCAAAAATGGCGGCCATTTTGAATTTTTGCCAAAAATGGCAAAACACAAATTTGCTTCTATCTCCTTAACCGTGCGAGATAGAGCGATTTCGTCGAAATTTTCGACCCACAGGGTATCTAAGGAATGTAATATTTGCAATTTTCAAAAAATTTTCCCCTCCCCAAAAATGGCGGCCATTTTGAATTTTCGAATTTTTGCCAAAAATGGCAAAACACAAATTTGCTTCTATCTCCTTAACCGTGCGAGATAGAGCGATTTCGTCGAAATTTTCAACCCACAGGGTATCTAAGGAATGTAATCTTTGCAATTTTCAAAAAATTTTCCCCTCCCCAAAAATGGCAGCCATTTTGAATTTTCGAATTTTTGCCCAAAATGGAAAAACACAAACTGGCCTTAACCGTGCAAAATAGAGTTATTTTGTTGAAATTTTCGACCCATAGGGTATCTAAGAAATGTACTCTTGGCAATTTTCAAAAAAATTTCCTTTTCCCAATAATGGCGGCCATTTTGAATTTTCAAATTTTTGCCAAAAATAGAAAAACAGGAATTGGCTTCTATCTTCTTAACCGTGCAAGATAGAGTGATTTCGTCAAAATTTTCAACCCAACCAATGCAAAAAGGCATGAAGCTGAAATAAATTACATCTACACTATCAAATATTTAAGCATCATTGATATATTTTACAAATGAAACAGGGTCTTGTAAGACTACTGTACAATTTGGGCAAAAGGTTGATGGGTGGACATTACACATGATAATGTGTGTTCTTCTATGCTATCCTGTTTCTATTCGCATCTACTATCAACAGGGCGGCCTATTTCTAGTTTCTTGATTGGATTTGTGCCTATTGTTTTGACATTCTATTGATGTTGATTTGTTTCACTTAGGTGGGTGAAGTACACAATAGGGAATACCCCAAATCATAAAGTGAAACAAATCAACATCAAAGTAATCTCTAAATGTAATAGGGCTTAATTCTATCAAACCCATAAGGGGGAAGTTTATGGATAAGCCTGATTATATATTTTAACTTTAACAAAGAATTATAAAGTTACCTTTTTATGTCAGCTGACTTGTCAGTCAGCTGACATTATGTCATCACTCTGCGGCGTGGGCGTCCGCGTCCGCGTCCGCGTGAACAACTTCTTCTCCAAAACTACAAGGCCTAGAGACATGCTGTTTTTTTTAAAAGATACCTTATCTATCGAGGATGAAAAATTGTTCAAGGCATGCAAATCTGTCTGTTCGTCTGTTTGCTAGAGACATTACAAGGGGGGTACCCCCACCAAAAGTGTGAAAATTTCAACTTTTTATCACAATTTTCTCAGTGACTATTGCAGGGATTTCTCTCATATCTTGCATATATGTACTAGGCCAGAGGTAGATTCTCTTGTGTGAGTATGAGACCTGGATCTGTCTTACTTTTTTTTTAATAAATTTTTTTAATAATTTTTTATGCATTAAAATTCATGAAATCATGCACTAAATCACTTATAACTTCAAAAGTGTTGCATTTACAGCATTTTGTGAAAATATGTTGTTCAGCTACTTTTTTCATAGCTACAATATGGTGAGTAAGTTGGGTGTCTGTCTCAATAGCTAAGTGAGTAATAGCTACTTTTGGGCTTTTCAGTAACTTCCATTATGAGTAAAATCACTTGTAACTGAAAAACTATTGCATTTAGAGAATTTCGTATAAATATGTTATTCAGCTACTTTTGGGCCAGCTATAACATAGTGAAATTTCAGACCTGTAGCTCATGGCATAGCTGAGTAATAGCTACTTTTAGGTTATCACTGTTGAGTAAATCGCTTATAACTTGAAAACTATTGCATTTAGAGAATTTCGTATAAATATGTTATTCAGCTACTTTTGGGCCAGCTATAACATAGTAAAATTTCAGACCTGTAGCTCATGGCATAGCTGAGTAATAGCTACTTTTAGGTTATCACTGTTGAGTAAATCACTTATAACTTGAAAAGTGTTGCATTTAGAGCATTTTGTTAAAATATGTTATTCAGCTACTTTTTTCATAGCTACAATATGGTGAGTAAGTTGGGTGTCTGTCTCAATAGCTAAGTGAGTAATAGCTACTTTTGGGCTTTTCAGTAACTTCCATTATGAGTAAAATCACTTGTAACTTAAAAACTATTGCATTTAGAGAATTTCGTATAAATATGTTATTCAGCTACTTTTGGGCCAGCTATAACATAGTGAAATTTCAGACCTGTAGCTCATGGCATAGCTGAGTAATAGCTACTTTTAGGTTATCACTGTTGAGTAAATCGCTTATAACTTGAAAACTATTGCATTTAGAGAATTTCGTATAAATATGTTATTCAGCTACTTTTGGGCCAGCTATAACATAGTAAAATTTCAGACCTGTAGCTCATGGCATAGCTGAGTAATAGCTACTTTTAGGTTATCACTGTTGAGTAAATCACTTATAACTTGAAAACTATTGCATTTAGAGTATTTTGTTTCAATATGTTATTCACCTATTTTGGGGTCAGCTATAACATAGTGAAGTTTCAGACCTGTGGCTCATTTCATAGCTGAGTAATAGCTACTTTGAAGTTCTCACTTTTGAGTAAATCAGTTATAATTGGAAAACTATTGCATTTACAGAAATTTGTGCAAATATGTTATTCAGCTACTTTTGGGTCAGCTATAACATAGTGAAATTATAGACCTATAGCTCATGGCACAACTGAGCAATAGCTATTCTCAGGTACTGACTGTTGAGTAAATCAGCTATAACTTGAAAAATATTGCATTTGGAGTATTTTGTTAAAATATATTGTTCACCTACTTTTGGGTCAGCTATAACATAGTGAAATTACAGACCTATAGCTCATGGCATAGCTGAGCAATAGCTATTTTCAGGTTCTGACTATTGAGTAAATCAGTTGTAGCTTGAAAACTATTGCATTTACAGTAGTTTGCTTAAATATGTTGTTCACCTACTTTTGGGTTAGCTATAACATAGTAAAATTTCAGACATGTAGCTCATTGCATAGCTGAGTAATAGTTCCTTTGAGGTTCTCACTGTTGAGTAAATCAGTTGTAACTTGAAAACTATTACATTTAGAGTAATTTGTTAAATATGTTATTCACAGAATTTTTGGTCAGCTATAACATAGTGAAATTGCAGACCTCTATGTCATGGCATAGCTGAGCAATAGCTACTTTCAGGTTCTCACTGTTGAGTAAATCATTGTATCCACTGGATAGCCGCAGTGTGTAGAGAGAGAGATTTCACCATTACTGCTCTGATGAAAAAAAATATTATAGCTAGCTTTCTTAAGTTTGCAGTATATATTAATAACCATAAAATGTTGTCTGGGAATATTTTTGGCCTCATTTTGAGAAACAAGATGGCCGCCACAGGTGTTTTTTGTCAGTGATGAAAAGTGCTTATATCTCCCTTATCATTGATCCTAGAGGTTTGGGATGATAAACCAACCTGTAGGAAATCATGGGGTGGGAATCTTTTGGTGTGGTCAGATTTGACCTTCAATGACCCCTCCTTCAAGGTCAAACAAGGATAGCCAAACTTAAAAGTGCTTATAACTCGCTTATTATTGGTCCCAGAGGTTTGGGATGGTAAACAGACAGGAAATCATGGGCTGTGAATCTGTTGATATGGTCCGATTTGACCTTGGAACCCTCCTTCAAGGTCAAATGAGGATAGCGAAAATTGAAAGTGCCTACAACTCGCTTATTATTGGTGACAGAGATTTGGGATGGTAAACCATCCCATAGGAAATCATTGGCTCGGAATCTTTTGGTATGGTCAGATTTGACCTTTGGACCCCTCCTTCAAGGTCAAATGAGGACAGCCAAGCTTAAAATTGCTTATAACACATTTATAATTGGTCCTAGAGGTTTGGAATGGTAAACCTACAGGAAATCATGGGCTGGGAATGTATTTGTGTGGTTAGATTTGACCTTGGACCCCTTCTTCAAGGTCGAACGAGGACATTGCATTTGTAGTATTTCTTTAAATATGTTTTAACCTATTTTTTACACTTAAACAATTACCTTGTTATTTTCCTTCATAATACCATTTACAGGGCACAACTTTTTTATCCTTTTCTTCTGTCAGCTTCGGAATTTCTTTCGAACTTGCTGTTCAGTTACCATTTACTGTATTTCTGTACAGCCCTTTTCCTGATAATTATTCTGTCCTCTAATCACCTTCACAAATCAAAAACACTCAGTCAGCTGACACAGTGCCCGTTCACGGGCACTCTCCTCTTGATAAATTACACTAATTAACTGGAAAATGTAAGGCAATCAACAACTTAATTTGATGAATTTAGTCAAACAACACATTGATGCACATAATTGATAAAATACACATTGCATATAAAATTGATGTTTTCTAATAGGTTATATGGGTAAATGTCCATTTAAGAACTTAACGTTAAACATTTGAAAATTATGATTAAATTAATTATTTTGTTTACCAACATGTAAACATGTAAAGTATCACCCCCAAAACACCTTAACAGAGTCTTACAACAATGCCTAATTAGTCCTGTTGCCTAATCACTCAACCAGAGGTGAAAGAAATCAAGTTCAAAAGAATGCTAGAACAAAAGGCAAATCAAAGACTAATCCAGTTACCAAGTCACACACAGAGTCAAACAAATCAACTTAAAAAGAATATTGAAACAATAGATATATCATGGTCTAATCCAGTTGCGTAATCACTAGCCACAAGTGAAACAAATCAAGTTGAAAGCAGTGGTTGAACAATAGACACCTTATGACTTAATGACCTTCCCATTGTCAGATTAACTGAGACAGAGTCTTGGAACAATAAAGGAATTGAGATTAATCCTATCAATGTATAATCTGGTAAAGAAAAATAAATAAAAAATATCATTCCAATTTCAAAAATAAAAACTATGTGTGCAAATTATAAGTTGTGCTAATATATGTTATCAAAACTTCGGATAAGATATGTACAACAAATCTTAAATAATATTTCACAAAGATATACTGTATAATTAAAATTTCAGTATGTAAATAAACTAGCATGGTTATATTCAATTTTATGATTAAAACCCTCCAATAGGCATACTTTAAACACCAGACTATATATACTTCAAACACCAGAGCAGGCATACTTCAAACACCCTTGTAATTTTCAACTTGCTAAAAATGCTTATGAATAAACTAATGTCAATGATTTTGGTTGTTAACAAAAATACATGTATTCTGAAAATAATATTTCATATCTGTACTAAACGTGAAACAAAAAACATAATAAACTAATGTCTGATGTTGACTTTGTTTCTATCATCTAGTTGGCTGAGCCGTTTAAAATGGCGGCCCGCCGTTTAAAATGGCAGACTGCCGTTTAAAATGGCGGATGGGGTCAAAATGGTATGTAACAGAGATACTCCAAAAACAATGACCGGACCTTTTTGAAATTTTTTTGTGTACATATGTCTGATCAAAAGATCGATTCTTTATTTTCCCAGAAAGATTTTGGCTTATATTCATGGTCATGTTATCTGATAATGAGGATTGAAATAAGAAAGGAGTATTTGGGTGAAGTTATATCATGGCGGTGCTTGGCTGGTTTGGGGGAGATCTGTGTCTGGGAGTGCCTTCTAGTTGAGTGTATAATTATGTCCACCCACTGGGGGGTTGGACATATTATTTTTGGTTTTTCCGCCGTCCGGCATCCCACTTGGTTTCCAGACATTTTAGGCAACAGTTCTTATCCTATCTTTACCAAATTTGGCATGCAGGTTTATTGGGTTAATAGCTTGTATGGGATTGCTTTTGGTGATGATAGCTCTATAGCTAACTGAGTAATAGCTACTTTGCTACTTTTGAGTATCTCTTTGGTTTCCAGACATTTTAAGGAATGCTATTAAGCCTATCTTTCTGAAATTTGGTATGGAGGTTCATTGGGTTAATAGCTTGTATGGGATTGCTTTTGGGGGGAATTGCTTCATAGATGAGTGAGTAATTAATTAAATAAATGAGTAATTGGCTATTTTGAATACTGAAAAAGGCAAATTTGCTTCTATCTCCTTAACCGTGCGAGATAGAGTGATTTCGTCGAAATTTTCGACCCACAGGGTATCTAAGGAATGTACTCTTTGCAATTTTCAAAAAATTTTCCCCTCCCCAAAAATGGCGGCCATTTTGAATTTTCGAATTTTTGCCAAAAATGGCAAAACACAAATTTGCTTCTATCTCCTTAACCGTGCGAAATAGAGCAATTTCGTCGAAATTTTTGACCCACAGGGTATCTAAGGAATGTACTCTTTGCAATTTTCAAAAAAATTTCCCCTCCCCAAAAATGGCGGCCATTTTGAATTTTCGAATTTTTGCCAAAAATGGCAAAACACGATTTTGCTTCTATCTCCTTAACCGTGCGAGATAGAGCGATTTCGTCAAAATTTGACCCACAGGGTATCTAAGGAATGTAATCTTTGCAATTTTCAAAAAAATTTCCCCTCCCCAAAAATGGCGGCCATTTTGAATTTTCGAATTTTGGCCAAAAATGGCAAAACACAAATTTGCTTCTGTCTCCTTAACCGTGCGAGATAGAGCGATTTCGTCGAAATTTTCGACTCACAGGGTATCTAAGGAATGTAATCTTTCCAATTTTCAAAAAAATTTCCCCTCCCCAAAAATGGCGGCCATTTTGAATTTTCGATTTTTTGCCAAAAATGGCAAAACACAAATTTGCTTCTATCTGCTTAACCGTGCGAGATAGAGCGATTTCGTCGAAATTTTCGACTCACAGGGTATCTAAGGAATGTAATCTTTCCAATTTTCAAAAAAATTTCCCCTCCCCAAAAATGGCGGCCATTTTGAATTTTCGATTTTTTGCCAAAAATGGCAAAACACAAATTTGCTTCTATCTCCTTAACTGTGCGAGATATAGCGATTTCATCGAAATTTTTGACCCACAAGGTATCTAAGGAATGTACTCTTTGCAATTTTCAAAAAGTTTTCCCCTCCCCAAAAATGGCGTCCATTTTGAATTTTCGAATTATTGCCAAAAATGGCAAAACACAAATTTGCTTCTATCTCCTTAACCGTGCAAGATAGAGCGATTTCGTCAAAATTTTGACCCACAGGGTATCTAAGGAATGTAATCTTTGCAATTTTCAAAAAAATTTCCCCTCCCCAAAAATGGCGGCCATTTTGAATTTTCGAATTTTGGTCAAAAATGGCAAAACACAAATTTGCTCCTATCTCCTTAACCGTGCGAGATAGAGTGATTTCGTCGAAATTTTCGACCCACAGGGTATCTAAAGAATGTAATCTTTGCAATTTTCAAGAAAATTTCCCCTCCCCAAAAATGGCGGCCATTTTTAATTTTCGAATTTTTGCCACAAATGGTAAAACACGAATTTGCTACTATCTCCTTAACCGTGCGAGATAGAGCGATTTCGTCGAAATTTTTTTACCCACAGGGTATCTAAGGAATGTAATCTTTGCAATTTTCAAAAAATTTCCCCTCCCCAAAAATGGCGGCCATTTTGAATTTTCAATTTTTTGCCAAAAATGGCAAAACACAAATTTCCTTCTATCTCCTTAACCATGCGAGATATAGCGATTTCGTCGAAATTTTCGACCCACAGGGTATCTAAGGAATGTACTCTTTGCAATTTTCTAAAAATTTTCCCCTTCTCAAAAATGGCGGCCATTTTGAATTTTCGAATTTTTGTCAAAAATGGCAAAACACAAATTTGCTTTTATCTCCTTAACCGTGCGAGATAGAGCGATTTCGTCAAAATTTGACCCACAGGGTATCTAAGGAATGTAATCTTTGCAATTTTCAAAAAAATTTCCCCTCCCCAAAAATGGCGGCCATTTTGAATTTTCGAATTTTGGCCAAAAATGGCAAAACACAAATTTGCTTCTATCTCCTTAACCGTGCGAGATAGAGCGATTTCGTCGAAATTTTCGACCCACAGGGTATCTAAGAAATGTACTCTTGGCAATTTTCAAAAAATTTTCCTCTTCCCAAAAATGGCGGCCATTTTGAATTTTCAAATTTTTGCCCAAAATGGCAAAACACAAATTTGCTTCTATCTCCGTAACCGTGCAAGATAGAGCAATTTCATCGAAATTTTCGACCCACAGGGTATCTAAGGAATGTAATCTTTGCAATTTTCAAAAAATTTTCCCCTCCCCAAAAATGGCGGCCATTTTGAATTTTCGAATTTTTGCCAAAAATGGCAAAACACAAATTTGCTTCTATCTCCTTAACCATGCGAGATAGAGCGATTTCGTCGAAATTTTCGACCCACAGGGTATCTAAGGAATGTAATCTTTGCAATTTTCAAAAAAATTTTCCCCTCCCCAAAAATGGCGGCCATTTTGAATTTTCGAATTTTTGCCACAAATGGTAAAACATAAATTTGCTTCTATCTCCTTAACCGTGCGAGATAGAGCGATTTCGTCGAAATTTTTGACCCACAGGGTATCTAAGGAATGTAATCTTTGCAATTTTCAAAAAATTTCCCCTCCCCAAAAATGGCGACCATTTTGAATTTTCGATTTTTTGCCAAAAATGGCAAAACACAAATTTCCTTCTATCTCCTTAACCGTGCGAGATATAGCGATTTCGTCGAATTTTCGACCCACAGGGTAATACTAAGGAATGTACTCTTTGCAATTTTCTAAAAATTTTCCCCTTCTCAAAAATGGCGGCCATTTTGAATTTTCGAATTTTTGTCAAAAATGGCAAAACACAAATTTGCTTCTATCTCCTTAACCGTGCGAGACAGAGCGATTTCGTCGAAATTTTCGACCCACAGGGTGTCTAAGAAATGTACTCTTGGCAATTTTCAAAAAATTTTCCCCTTCCCACATATGGCGGCCATTTTGCATTGTCGAATTTTGGCCCAAAATGGAAAAACACAAATTTGCCTTAACCGTGCAAAATAGAGTTATTTCGGTGAAATTTTCGACCCCCAGGGTATCTAAAATTTTCCTCTTCCCAAAAATGGCCAAAAATAGGAAAACAGAAATTTGCTTCTATCTTCTTAACCGTTATAGAGTTATTTCGGTGAAATTTTCGACCCAACCAATGCAAAAAGGCATGAAGCTGAAATAATTTACATGTACACTAATAAATATTTAACCATCATTGGTATATTTCACAAATGAAACAGGGTCTTGTAAGACTACTGTACAATTCTGGCAAAAGGTTCATGGGGTGGACATTACACATGATAATGTGTGTTCTTCTATGCTATCCTGTTTCTATTCATATGTCGCAGCTACTATCAACAGGGCGTCCTATTTCTAGTATTTTAAATACATTTCATTGATATGACCTTAATGTGATGGTTGAGCCAGATTGCTGTTGGGAAGTTGAGAATAAATAGGGACACTCTGATGGTGAATATGTTAAACTTTTTAAAACAGGAAATTTAGTGTGCCTAATTCAGGATTAATTAGGTAAGCCATTGGACATGAATGAATAGCCTTGCTTGAAGCTCAATTTTATTGCGAAAAATACACTTACCATTTCCTGACCATTGCTATATGTTGGTGCCATCCAACTCACTGGCCAACGTTGAGAAACGTTTTAAGAAACCTTAAGAGGCCAGTGAGTGAGTGTGAACTAGCATGTCCCCCTAGTGGTCATGTGACCACGCTAGTAAACAACCTTCATTATTTTTGTTGGCCATCCTAGAGTGTGGATGTGTTATTTTAATTTGGATTTTTATAAGTTTTTGGAGTTTTTGTGGGAATTTGAGTTCTGTGGTAAGGCATCTGTGTTGACAATGTCTTCTCAGGACGAATTTAAGACAAAAGGACAGAGAAAAAGACTTTTGTGGCCATTTTTTGGTGGATGTTTGACCACTATTTTAAGATGGCGGCATGGATGTATCGTCGTTGGATGAAGACTTTCTTCTTCTCAGAATTCTTCAAAAGGCTCGTGTTTCTTGAGACCAGTTTTTTATTTTTCACTTGATTGAAGATTTACAACTTTTTAATTCTGAAACTGTTGGCAGTCATTCTAGCTCCGACAGGGACAGTTTATATGTTTATATGTTGCTAGGCGACTAATGGAGGCAACCTGAAGAGAGGAGACAATTCGATTGTCATTGGCTATTCTCACGTCGGGTTCTAAAAGCCAGGCGTTTTGTGGTAGTCAACATCTCACCGCGACGATCTCACTCGAATGGGTGTCCGGTGGGATTCCCTGGTGAGAGCAGACATCTTAGTTTCTCATTGGTTGCTGCATCGTGGACAAGTTCCGGATGCAGAAGCGATCGTCACAGCTTCTAATTCTTCCGTCAGGTTCAGTCGGAACTTTTCACGGAGGAAAATACCTGCATGACGTCATCCGAAGACAATCGAGTTTCCATACCTCCCAAAAGGTCAGAAATCGGTTTGTCAGTTTCCCGGAGCTGTGATTCATCTCAGTATTTGGCTTTTGTTTCTGTGATTTTTTACCGGTTTTTCAGCTGGTCTGAAACCGTCACCGGTACACATGAACTTGTAACCATTGTCAATTTATTATTCAGGAGTACAGGTTTTCTGGTTTCTGCTACAGAGAGCATGTTAAGGCCTGGATAATTTTTTGAAGTGGTCTAGCAGGACCTCTGGCAGGACGTCTTCAAGGAGCTAAGGATTAACAGGAGCTCACAGAGTTTCTTTTTTGCCTTGGGCTGTGTGCAGAGTTTTTTGCAATTACAGTCCTCAGTGATCAGGAATTTTTTGTTGGGCAGTGCTGGGATCAGTTCTCCAACTTGTTATTCAACAGGAGTGTTACAAGTCGTACTTTTCTCTATCTTATCTCTTAGATGAGTTTGGTAGAATTAAGAGTGCATTTTTCACTTTTAATGAGGTTTTCTCCTGCTGAACTTTTGGTCAGATGTCCAGGGAAACTTCATTTTGTGATCTCAGGTGTATAGTGTTTCTTCTGTTTGGGAAGGAGCAAACTCCTACACATGGCTAGAAAGGGGATTAGTGCCCAGGGCACTTTTCTTCCCATTATGATACTTTATCCTCCAACTCTGTTACAAAACTCTCCTCTGAAGATTTAGAGGGGTTAGGAGTAATCTTTAGGAGTAGTGTTTGTCCACTAGTGCAGATATACTACACCTTACATCTCAACATAGTAAGAGGATAATCTTCAACCATTCTTTACCTTTCACAGAGGCAACAGTACTTATTCATGTTCCTAAAGCAGTTGTGGACATGTGTTTTAAGAATAAATGAATAAAATGCGGGAGACATCAGTTTGCATAAAAGCTGTGTATGAAATGATCGACAAAAGGGCGATAACACCAGTAAGATGGTGATATCGCTACAATTTTACAGTTTATCGGTTGTGATAAGCTGGGAAGAGATGGCTACCACTAATAGTTGAGGTAAATAAGCCTAATTAAGTACCTTATTTTCATATTGTTGGGTTTTCGCGAGTTGTTACTTGTAAGTGAATGGGTGTGTTAACGCGTTTCCTTACAGTTGCATTCTTCCATAGCCAGATTCACGCGAATTGTTATCTTCACTTCCCTGTTGATGACAGTTCACACCGGTTCACTATGTTAGTCCATGGTGAGGTTGTGGGATCTATAAGAACGCATCATGCTTTACCAGTATATAGACCATTTCATTGCTTTGCTCTTGGAAATGGTTTATTTTCGACTTTACTATTGTATTAACGGATAGTGAACCTGATGGCTGCAGTAGAAGGCATTGGGTTTCACCAGCTTATATAAAAAAAAAAAAAACAAAAAAACTTCTTGGCTAATACACCAGGATTTTTAGTTTGGATTGCAGATTACACCTTAGGGTACATCTTTACTCATAGCAAAGCATCTTCTCCGGCTAATGGTTTCTAAGGAAGCCATTTCTTTGGTGGCGGTATGGCTTCATAGGAGAAAACAGTGCCATTGGGTTATTTGTTTATCAGGTAACCCCAAGGCTATCTGCTAATGTACCACAGATACCACACATAATACACAGATAATGTACCAGTTTTTCTGTTCTCAGGTTCCATCTTCAGTGGTGGAACGACTTTTCAATTTGCAGGAGCTTCCATTACTTCATCAGAAGGAGCACAATCTCCTTCTGTTATTAGATGCTTTCTTTAAGGGTTGGGATGCACAATTATGGCATCAAACAGCCAGTGGTCTGTTGTATCATGAGGGGTCAAGACTCCACATTAACAGGGCTACTACCTTTAGAATCATTTGGAGGTCTGATTCGGATTCTGAATCTGTTGATTTCCCCAGATATTTCTTCAGTGGTTTCCTATCTGAACAGGTAGGGAGGTACCCACTTTCAGGAATTTGTTTCCTTATCTGAAGAATCATTCCTTGGACGAATGCCATGGGTTCAGATTCAGGCATATCACTTCCCAGGGTATACAAATATTCCAACAAATTCTTTGTTCATGAAAGTCAAGATGATTCAAATTGAATGTGTTTTGGATGACTTTTGAATCTTCTATTCTGATTCAGGTGTTCAATCAAATCTGTCTTTGATTACAATCACCAATGATGGGTTTGTTTTGCAACTAGTTTGAACCACAAGCTTGTCTTTTTCAACTTTTCTTGGGATGGACTGGACAGTTTGTTTGGTCCTTTGACCTTGATTCTTCAGGTGATGCAGGTGAATCATTTGGCTTCTAAGGCTTCTTTGGTTTGCAACCTGTAGTCATTCCTGCTTTGGAACCTTCTTTAGATCTTGCTTTGGTCAAGATAGGTTTCTTTGTCCAGGGAGAGCCTTGAGAGGTTATCTGGATAAGTCAAAGATCTCAGGAAAGGCAAGAAAATTCTTTTTGTACCTAGTAAGAAGGGCTACTCCAAGATTTAGGTGCAGAATCCTCTGGATGGCATCAGAGTGGCTAGGGATGTCTTATCTTTGGGATCTGGTGGATCTATTCCACAAAGGTTCCTTTTAAGGCTTCCCTTGCTGGTGAGTTCAATCATTATGCCATTGGTATCCAACAACCTGAATCTTAAGCTTCCAGTGTATGTGTTTCCTTTCTTAGACTGTGGGGCTTGGGGAACAGGTCCATTCTCATTTCTTGGGAGGATCTGGACAGCTTTGTGTTTGTTCCAGTGGCTCTCATTCCTCAGGTGACTCAAGATGATCACCTACAGGTGCAGAATCATCATGATTGCACCAGGATAGCCAAGATTCTTCAGGTGATTTAGAAGATGACCACCTTCAGTTGCAGATTCATCATGCTTGAATCATGATGGTCATGGTGGATGTTCTTGGTTGTGGGACCTGGTAAATCTATGCACATCTGAGGCTTCTTGGTGGTGAACTTCTCAGATACTACTTTTCTAGATGTAGCAAATTTCCTTAATTATTTCTTTAAGGAAAGGAATCTTAAGCCATCTACTATTGCTGGTTACAGAATAACAATGGTAGATTGCTTTCCTTGAAGGGGAATAAGTCTCTAGAACTCTTCAGCTGTATAGATTGTTGACATATTTCTATAGAGACAATCCAGTAGCCAATAGGTTAAGCCTTCTTTTCCTTTTGTCTCTGGTCTTGTTTGGTCTCACCAGACAGCCTTTTGAGCCTTTGGGGAAGATTTCTTGGAGGTTATTAACTTTCAAGACAGTCTTTCTTTTGACTTTGGCATTAGGCAAAGGAAGAAGGGTATTCTCGTTGGCTTTGTCTTCCCTTACTTTGAATAAGTATTGCTCACAAGTGGCTCTGGCCATTTATTAGCCAAGATTCAGTTGGCTTCGGATGGGCCTACTTCAGTTAAGCTGGTCGATATGCCAGCTCTCAATCACTGGGACAGCAGTTTTATTCAAGATAGATCTCTTTGTCTTGTGAGGTTTTGAAATACTTTTACTTGGGACTAAGGATTCAATGAGGAATTATTATGTCTTGTCTGTGCCTAGTTAAGAAGGCTTTACAGCAGATTTTTTCAGGTCAACTATCTTTTCTTGCTGTAGGCAGACTAGCATTTTGACTGAGGAGAAGTCAAATTCTGACTCTCAACAGCAGCGAGTCAAAGCAAGAATCTTTGGGTTTTAGGATAGTGTTCTGTATATGAATTTTCAGATGCCAGTTACTGGAAACCATAACTTTTTCACCAATTTTCAGTCTCACCTGCTTGGTTTGCTTGTGGTCAGACTTTGATATTGTGTCCTACAGTTTGTTATCTTATAAGTATATGTGTGATACTTATTTTGATACTTTAGTATACATTTGCATCTGTATGTCTGTCATACTATCTGTCTTTTTATTAGGCAGAATTGTTGACTTCATTCAGGCTTGGAATTACACAATATGCTGATGACACTTCCAATATTTGTGTCACCTGTGTGGGTGTTGGATGTTTGTCTAGATACAGCATTCAACTGTGACAGTGACTGTCAGTTTGTGAGAACTTCAACTACATACTATGATTTAGGGGATCTGTATGGTATGTGGTGACTGTTGGAAGTTTATATGTTGTGGTATGCATGTAAATTTCAATGTAAACTTCTCATAATGTTTTAGTTGTAGGCTAGGTAGTGAGTCTCTGTTATGATTGCTTCCTTCCTACAACAGCAACAACAACAGCAACAAGGCTGTGTTGTTTTGTAGTGCTCAACAGTTCCACTGCCTCATCTGGGAGGTTAGTTTGGATCTGAATGCCTATAGGTTTGTGCTGTGTATGATAGCTGTGCAGAGTGGTGTACTGGGTCTTTAAATTCTAGTACTGCCCTCCTTCCATGAAGGCTGCATTCAGCAATGGTCAGGAAATGGTAAGTGTATTTTTCGCAATAAAATTGAAAAATTTTGTTGTAATTTTAATTTTTATTAGATAAATACTTACCATTTCCTGACCAGGATAGTCCCCCCCTGCCTCCCCGCAGATTCAGTACTAGGGGAGTATTTTCTGCAACAAAAATAATGAAGGTTGTTTACTAGCGTGGTCACATGACCACTAGGGGGACATGCTAGTTCACACTCACTCACTGGCCTCTTAAGGTTTCTTAAAACGTTTCTCAACGTTGGCCAGTGAGTTGGATGGCACCAACATATAGCAATGGTCAGGAAATGGTAAGTATTTATCTAATAAAAATTAAAATTACAACAAAATTTTTCAAATTTATATCACCCTTTTTAAAAGAAACATGATACAGAAATGTTTGTTATTCATAAAGCATGTGCATATGCCAGTAGATACAAGTGCACCAGACAGTCCTGGCAGTATTTTAATTTAAAACCAGTACAGGGGGCCACGGTGGCAGAGTGGTAATGTTGGAGCCCAACTTAGGAGTCAGCCCATCTTAAGATGGGCTATAGCCCAACTTAGGATCCTAAGTTGGGTAGCCTATCTTAAGATGGGCAAGAACATATCAGCCCAGCTTAAGATAATAAAATTCTAGAAACAAATTTTACCCCACAGCCCTTAAAGGCTGTCGGGGTATTGTTTTCACCCATGGTGTCCGGATGGGCGGGCGGGCGGCGGGAAATAGTTTGTCCGGGCTGTATCTCCGAAACCGTAAGGTGTAGGATGTTCATACTTGGCAGGGACATTGGTTGGGGGGTGTAGGTGTGCAAGGTCATGGTCTGACCTTGATTTGACCTTTGACCTTGCCGTAGTGACTTTGACCTATAAAATCTTGTCCAGGCTATATCTCAGAGACTGTAAGGTGTAGGAAGTTTATACTTGGTAGGGACATTGGTTGAGGGTTTTAGGTGTGCCACGTCATGGTGTGACACTGATTGACCTTTGACCTTGCTGTATTGACCTTTAAAATCTTGTTGCACCTTTGGGTCTGTCTGTTAATGCAGATTAAGCACTGTTAAAGTCATATTAGAATTTATTAAGAATTTCCTTTTGCAAGGTCCCATTGTAACAGATGGAATTTCATCAAGTGAGCCACAGGCTTTTCTCCAACACCACACATAAGCATTCATTGAATGTATTGCCACTTCTGTATGCATGGGTAATATTCAAAACATCCAAACCATAATTCGGCCATTTTTGGTTTACTGATAAGTGCTGTCATTTTATTATTGAATTGTTTTGTTTTAATACTTCATCTTTACATACATTTCTTTTCCTTAGATATTATTTTCTCTACTTAAGCATTATTTGGACCTTAATATAACTGACACTGCTCTGAAAGTATCTTGAATTTTGTACTGTCATACTACTTCTGTATCTCATGGTGTTGAAAAATATTTCCCCAGGCTGTGGGGTACGGGCATCTCTGATGCTATTTTTACTCTTGCTATAATAAGAAATGTTTTTAGTATGTGCAAATGAAAGGAAATTATATAACATTATTATGAAAAAGATGACATTATCATTGGTCTCCTTGAATGTCCCTTGTACAGAAGGATTTTTGCCTATAAATTCTTTTTTTATTTTGAAAAAAATATGTTAAATTTTATCAAAGCTCAACAGTCTTTAATCACAGAAACTAAAATTAATTGTGTTTCCTTAGCCCTGAGAAGCATTACAATATTCCTTTAATGTTGATTCGTTTGTCTATATTGGGATGATTTCTTAATTAAGCGTCCCTTGAAAAGGGGACGCTTATTGGTTTCACCCCCGGTTTTCAGTCAGCCGCCGCCGCCGCCGCCGCCGCATTATCGTCTCCCTTGAATATCTCCCTTGTTATTAGGCCTATCCAAATGATATGTGGCAGTGTTCTTCTATAGGCGTGGGGAAATTTTTTGACAGGCATAAATTTGACCTTTGACCTTTATGAAGGTCACATTATCAAAAATTCAAAAAAAAATTTACTTCCTTTTCACTAGATTTCCTCAGAAAGTACTGCGTGTGGGTCAACCAAATTTGGTATGCACATTCCTGAGGGAAGAATCTAGGCGCCAGTCGATATTGGGATCAGTCGGGCCATAATTGACCGATTGACGGGTGATTGATTATAAGTTCATAAAAATTTTGCTAAGATTAAGCCTTGAACTCGCTTATTATTGGTCGTAGAGGTTTGGGATGGTATACCAACATATAGGAAATCATGTGCTGGGAATCTTCTGGTGTGGTCAGATTTGACCTTGGGCCCCTCGTTCAAGGTCAAGCGAGGATAGGCAAAGTTTAAGGTGCTTATAACTCACTTATTATTGGTCCTAGAGGTTTGGGATGGTATACCAACATATAGGAAACCATGGGCTGGGAATCTTTTGGTGTGGTCAGATTTGACCTTGGACGTCTCCTTCAAGGTCAAACGAGGATAGGCAAACTGAAAAGTGCTTATAACTCGCTTGTTATTAGTCCTAGAGGTTTGGGATGGTATACCAACATATAGGAAATCATGTGCTGGGAATCTTCTGGTGTGGTCGCATTTGACCTTGGGCCCCTCCTTCAAGGTCAAACGAGCATAGCCAAACTTAAAAGTGCTTATAAGTCGCTTATTATTGGTCCTAGAGCTTTGGGATGGTATACCAACATCTAGGAAATCATGGGCTGGGAATCTTCTGGTGTGGTCGGATTTGACCTTGGGCCTCTCGTTCAAGGTCAAACGAGGATAGCCAGACATAAAAATGCTTATAACTCGCTTATTATTGGTCCTAGAGCTTTGGGATGGTATACCAACATATAGGAAATCATGGGCTGGGAATCTTTTGGTGTGGTTGGATTTGACCTTGGGCCTCTCGTTCAAGGTCAAACGAGGATAGCCAAACTTAAAAGTGCTTATAACTCGCTTATTATTGGTCCTAGAGGTTTGGGATGGTATACCGACATATAGGAAATCATGGGCTGGGAATCTTCTTGTGTGGTCGGATTTGACCTTGGGCCTCTCCTTCAAGGTCAAACGAGGATAGCCAAACATAAAAATGCTTATAACTCGCTTATTATTGGTCCTAGAGCTTTGGGATGGTATACCAACATATAGGAAATCATGGGCTGAGAATCTTCTGGTGTGGTTGGATTTGACCTTGGGCCTCTTGTTCAAGGTCAAATGAGGATAGCCAAACTTAAAAGTGCTTATAACTCGCTTATTATTGGTCCTAGAGGTTTGGGATGGTATACCGACATGTAGAAAATCATGGGCTGGGAATCTTCTGGTGTGGTCGGATTTGACCTTGGGCCCATCCTTCAAGGTCAAACGAGGATAGCCAAACTTAAAAGTCCTTATAACTCGCTTATTATTGGTCGTAGAGCTTTGGGATGGTATACCGACATATAGGAAATCATGTGCTGGGAATCTTCTGGTGTTGTCGCATTTGACCTTGGGCCCATCCTTCAAGGTCAAACGAGGATAGCCAAACTTAAAAGTACTTATAACTCGCTTATTATTGGTCGTAGAGCTTTGGGATGGTATACCTACATATAGGAAATCATGTGCTGGGAATCTTCTGGTGTGGTTGGATTTGACCTTGGGCCTCTCGTTCAACGTCAAATGAGGATAGCCAAACTTAAAAGTGCTTATAACTCGCTTATTATTGGTCGTAGAGCTTTGGGATGGTATACCCACATATAGGAAATCATGTGCTGGGAATCTTCTGGTGTGGTCGCATTTGACCTTGGGCCCATCCTTCAAGGTCAAACGAGGATAGCCAAACTTAAAAGTGCTTATAACTCGCTTATTATTGGTCGTAGAGCTTTGGGATGGTATACCTACATATAGGAAATCATGTGCTGGGAATCTTCTGATGTGGTCGGATTTGACCTTGGGCCTCTCGTTCAAGGTCAAACGAGGATAGCCAAACTGAAAAGTGCTTATAACTCGCTTATTATTGGTCGTAGAGCTTTGGGATGGTATACCGACATATAGGAAATCGTGCTGGGAATCATCTGGTGTGGTTGCATTTGACCTTGTGCCTCTCGTTCAAGGTCAAACAAGGATAGCCAAACTTAAAAGTGCTTATAACTCGCTTATTATTGGTCGTAGAGCTTTGGGATGGTAGACCAACATATAGGAAATCATGTGCAGGGAATCTTCTGGTGTGGTCAGATTTGACCTTGGGCCCCTCCTTCAAGGTCACCCGTGGATAGGCAAAGTTTAAAGTGCTTATAACTCGCTTATTATTGGTCCTAGAGGTTTGGGATGGTATACCAATATGTAGGAAACCATGGGCTGGGAATCTTTTGGTGTGGTCAGATTTGACCTTGGGCCTCTCCTTCAAGGTCAAACGAGGATAGCCAAACTGAAAAGTGCTTATAACTCGCTTATTATTAGTCCTAGAGGTTTCGGATGGTATACCAACATGTAGGAAATCATGTGCTGGGAATCTTCTGGTGTGGTCGCATTTGACCTTGGGCCCCCCCTTCAAGGTCAAACGAGCATAGCCAAACTTAAAAGTGCTTATAACTCGCTCATTATTGGTCCTAGAGCTTTGGGATGGTATACCAACATATAGGAAATCATGGGCTGGGAATGTTTTGGTGTGGTCGGATATGACCTTGGGCCCCTCCTTGAAGGTCAAATGAGGATAGCCAAACATAAAAATGCTCATAACTCGCTTATTATTGGTCCTAGAGCTTTGGGATGGTAAACCAACATGTAGGAAATCATTGGCTGGGAACCTTCTGGTGTGGTCGGATTTGAGCTTGGGCCCCACGTTCAAGGTCAAACGAGCATAGCCACACTTAAAAGTGATTAGAACTCGCTTATTATTGGTCCTAGAGGTTTGGGATGGTATACCAGCATATACAAAATCATGGGCTGGGAACCTTCTGGTGTGGTCGCATTTGACCTTGGGCCTCTCATTGAAGGTGAAATGAGCATAGCCAAGCTTAAAAGTGGTTATAATTCGCTTATTATTGGTCCTACAGGTTTGTGATGGTATACCAGCATATAGGAAATCATGGGCTGGGAATCTTCTGGTGTGGTCGTATTTGACCTTGGGCCTCTCGTTTAAGGTCAAACGAGCATAGCCAAACTTAAAGGTCATAGGAAACATTTTTCACAAAAATTATGAAGTTAACTTCATTCAGTAGACAAACAACCTATAAGAATGAAAATGTGGTTTATTTTAAGAAATATATGGTACAAGAGCCATAAATAGCATTATAAAAATAAATATCACGAACGTGGAGTAAATTTATTTATTTGTTGCTTTACGTCGCGTTCAACAGCCAGGGTCATATTGCGACGGGTAGTTTACAGGTGGAATAAACCAGTGCATAGTGCACTGTAAACCACCGGGCATCGGCAAGTAACTACCAACTTTCCAACATGAAGCGCCCGGCCCGAGATTCGAACCGGCGGCCACAGAGGTTGGAGGCGAGAACCGAACATGGAGTAAAAAGTGGACATATTGTTTTTCTCGTAGTAGATGATTGATAACGTCACAGGTTCATAATGAAGTTCCGTGTAGTTGGAGATATAGTGTATATATTTCCAAACTGAAGGAAGATAACATTTTCCTTTGCCAAAAAAGCTGACTAGCCTCTATTTTTTCTAGATGCTGTTTTTTTCTCAAGTTTTACCTAACTTTTAATCACTGACAGTTCTAACAAACACAGATATACTGTAAGTAGGCTTGTTTTGGAATGCAGAAAGCGTAAACATATGTATGAGATTTTGCCTCCTTCCATCATTTTTTTCCAGGTTTTTAAACTGTGATGAGAAAGTAGCCTTTCAAGTTAGATAAATTTACACAAAACTAAGAATCTCTTGATAAATTCAAAAGTGGTCATTTGAACTTACTGGATACTGTTTTTTTGCCTTTAATCACCGGCATTTCTATCAAGAAAAGGCATGATGTAAAGTGAAATCAAAATACACAATTTGTTTTCATTTGCATCAATAATTTATAAAAGCATGCTGTTGTAGTCAAATTTATTGAATTTATTCTGAAAGAATCATGTTTGAAGTTCTAACTTTTACATTATCAGTTTATGAAATAATTCAGTATATGAGTTTTCCTTAAGATATTAGTTCAGTATTTCTTGGCCTTAAGTTTGGATAATTTAAAGTTTTGGAAATTAGTTGGTGACATTTTATTCTCAATTTAAGCCTTTGTTGAGACCAAAAAAAAGGATATGTGTTTAGGGGAACTGTAATCAACACTAGATGGCTAGACGCATTATGTATACTATGAAAGCAGTATTGTTTACAGTTTTGATGGGAAACTAATTTGGAGAACATATATGATTTATCCTTGCTTGAGGCCCAGTTCTAAAGACATTTATGTTGTATTTATTTCATCTCCTGGCAATAGTGTTTTCAAAATTGAAAAAAATAACTATCAAAATTCATCTCAGAGTTGAACCTGGTTGACTGCATTGTTTGGTGATTTTTATGCAACTTGCTTAATACCTCTCTAAATATTTTTTATTTGAGAACAAAAATAAAAGATGTTCTGAAGGCTATTTCAAAAATTTACTGTGGCAGACTGATGTCTTATAAACAAATAAACTTCATAAAAACACATTATGCAATCTTTTAAATATATATGTATGTATTAAAAGGCTTACGGAAATAATAGTTTGTTTACATTGTCATGAACCTGTGACGTCAAGGCTAGTATTTTCTACGGGAGTTGTCAAGTGAAAAATAATGGCGACAGTTGTAAAAATCTTGAAAAAACAGCCAGAAAGTGATTGAATATACCATGTAACCTTGTCCAGACGCATCTTTTTTTCACAGAAATTGAACTTACATATGTATATGTAATCACTAATGAATGATTTGAAAATACTTCCTATGACCTTTAAAAGTGCTTATAACTTGCTTATTATTGGTCCTAGAGGTTTGGGATGGTATACCAACATGTAGGAAATCATGGGCTGGGAATCTTCTGGTGTGGTCGGATTTGACCTTGGGCCCCTCCTTCAAGGTCAAACGAGCATAATGAAACATAAAAGTGCTTATAACTCGCTTATTATTGGTCCTAGAGGTTTGGGATGGTAAACCAACCTATAGGAAATCATGGGCTAGGAATCTTTTGGTGTGGTCAGATTTGACCTTGGGCCTCTTCTTCAAGGTCAAACAAGTATAGCCAAACTTAAAAGTGTTTATAACTCGCTTATTATTGGTCCTAGAGGTTTGGGATGGTATACCAACATGTAGGAAATCAAGGGCTGGGAATCTTCTGGTGTGGTCGCATTTGACCTTGGGCCCCTCCTTCAAGGTCAAACGAGGATAGGCAAAGTTTAAAGTGCTTATAACTCGCTTATTATTGGTCCTAGAGGTTTGGGATGGTATACCAACATATAGCAAACCATGGGCTGGGAATCTTTTGGTGTGGTCGGATTTGACCTTGGGCCTCTCTTTCAAGGTCAAATGAGCATAGCCAAACTTAAAAGTGCTTATAACTTGCTCATTATTGGTCCTAGAGCTTTGGGATGGTATACCAACATATAGGAAGTCATGGGCTGGGAATCTTTTGGTGTGGTCGGATTTGACCTTGGGCCTCTTCTTCAAGGTGAAACGAGCATAGCCAAACTTAAAAGTGCTTATAACTCACTTATTATTGGTCCTAGAGGTTTGGGATGGTATACCAACATACAGTAAATCATGTGCTGGGAATCTTCTGATGTGGTCGGATTTGACCTTGGGCCCCTCCTTCAAGGTCAAACGAGTATAGCCAAACTTAAAAGTGCTTATAACTCGCTTATTATTGGTTCTAGAGGTTTGTGATGGTATACCAACATATAGGAAATCATGGGCTGGGAATCTTTTGGTGTGGTCGGATTTGACCTTGGGCCTCTTCTTCAAGGTCAAACGAGGATAGCCAAACTTAAAAGTGCTTATAACTCGCTTATTATTTGTCCTAGAGGATTGGGATGGTATACCAACATATAGGGAATCATATGCTGGGAATCTTCTGGTGTGGTCGCATTTGACCTTGGGCCTCTCATTCAAGGTCAAATGAGCATAGCCAAACTGAAAAGTGCTTATAACTCGCTTATTATTGGTCCTAGAGGTTTTGGATGGTATACAAACATATAGGAAATCATGGGCTGGGAATCTTTTGGTGTTGTCCGATTTGACCTTGGGCCTCTCCTTCAAGGTCAAACGAGCATAGCCAAACTTAAAAGTTCGATAACTCGATTATTATTAGTCCTAGAGGTTTGGGATGTGAAACCAACATGTAGGAAATCATGTGCTGGGAATCTTCTGGTGTGGACGGATTTGACCTTGGGCCTCTCATTCAAGGTCAAACGAGCATAGCCAAACCTAAACATGCTTCTTCTACTTTGCAGCTTAAAAGACACAGTCAGTTGATACAGAACCTGTTCACAGGCACTGATTGCTTTTTTCGTTTTAAGATCACTCTTGTGACCCTAACATGGTCCTTTCAGGAGAATTTCTCTTCACCAATAACATTTACCTCTTCATATTGGTCCTTTAGCATTTCTTATAAAACTTAAAAGCTGTAGGGACGCTTTGTTTTTGTGTACAAAAACTTTTGTCTAGTTGGATTTGTGGCTATTGTTTCAACATTCTATTGGTGTTGATTTGTTTCACTTGGGGTGGGTGAAGTGCACAATAGGAAAACCTCAATCATAAAGTGAAACAAAGCATCATCAAAGTAATATCAAAACACAAAGAGGCTTAATCCTATCAAACCTTTATGGGGGACAACCCATATGTGATTTTATGGGTGAGTCATATTATAAAATTTAGCAAAGTTTTATAAACAGCACTTTATTTTCACAAAAAATGCAAATTACCTTTTTAAAATTACACTAATTATTACTAAAATGTAATTTAATCAAACTAGTTAATCTTATCTATTCCGTTAAACAGCAGTAATTATTTACTTAAGAACCTAGCTTTGCTTTTAACAATTATGATTATGTTAATTGTTTTCCTTAAACGTGTAAAAATGCCTTAAAAGAATCTTAGAACAGTACCTATTTAATCCTGTCAGCTAGTCACTCAAGCACAAGTGAAACAAATCAAGTTCAAAAGTATTGCTGGGATCAAAGGTAAATATTAACACTAATCCAGTTAACAAGTCACACACATAGTCAAACAAATCAACTTGAAAAGAGTCTTGAAACAATAGATAAATCATAATGTAATCCAGTTACCTAATCACTCCCCAGAAGTAAAGCAATTAAGCTCAAAGAAGTGGTTGAACAATAGACATCTTGTCACCTAATGACCCTCCCGTTTTCAAACATATTAACTGCCTTGTAATGATAAATTAATTCAGACTAATCCTGTAAATGCATACTGAAGGAAATAAAAAGGATAAAAATATAGGTAAAATAGTTAATAATATTATTTCATTTTGAGAATAAAAACTACCAGTGCATATTATAAGTTGGGCTAATATCTATAAGCAAATATTTAAGAAGGATAAGAAAAAAAACTTTAAATAACAATAGCAGTTTATAATCATAGGCTGTTTAATTAAAATTTTAGTACTGAAATAAATTGGTTGATTAAACAGTCCATGAAGCATGACATAATGTTTGATAATATATATCTGTCAACTCATCTTAAAATAAGCTATGGACATTCTATCCAAAAGGAAAATATTAAATTTTAGATTTAAAAACCTTCTTGAATTTTATTATCCTAAGTTGGGCTAATATGTTATAGCCCATCTTAAGATGGGCTAAGCCCATCTTAAGATAGGCTACCCAACTTAGGATCCTAAGTTGGGCTATAATAGCCCATCTACAGATGGGTTGACTCCTAAGTTTGGGCTCCAACAGTCACACTCTTGCCTTCCACCTCTGAAATTGGGGTTCGGTTCCTGGCCCGACCTCAAGTGGGACAGCTGGTAGTTGCTTGCCAATGGTCAGCAGTTTATAGTACAGAACCTTGACCAATTGTATGTACTGGTTTCCTCTGCCCTCCCAACTACCCGTCTTGATATGACCTGTACAGTATTGAAAGCGACATAAAACTGGAAATAAACAAATTAATTAATAAATTAAAACAAGTACATGTGTTTGAATGATTGCGTGATAAAAACCAATGGCGTTTTGTCACTAGTACGTTCACATTCAGATATATACACATGCTTCTTTTTATCTGACACTGGCATTGCAGGTTAAAACACTTGTCTATCAATATAGAGGGTCTGTGCTTTGTCCTTGGTACAGGTAAATTCATAATGGCTGGGATAATCACTTAAAATAGCAGTCCCCTGTCATTGGGCCTTATCCCCAGTGGCAGGCTAAAGAGCCTCAGGTACATTGATAAATAGTCATCCCTAAGCCCCTGTGTTTCAGTTATGCTTTAGATAGTTTGTGGTGTATTTGTGCAGCACGGATGGGTCAATGAGTTCTATAGTAAAGAAGGTACTGCATTGAGTATAAATACCAACCATATACTTCTTTTCATTTCAGAATGAGACAATAATTGTGTCAGCAGTTTGTGTAAACTAATAATTGCACTAACCCACAGCTGTCTTTATTATTCAGACAACTAATGCCATTACTATTTTCAGGTATAAAGCGGTTACAGGTGATGCTGCTGAAGATTTCACTGTGTCTTGGGGTAGAGGTTCACACTCCAGTGAAGTTTGAGAAAATATTAGAACCTGATCGGCAACAAGGTAAAGAAATAAGTTAACCAACCGGGCAGTTTATTTGTAACTCTTGCTTGCCTGCCAGTTGGGAGATTATAGAATGCAGCTTTTGTGCATGTATGTGAGAGTATGTACATGCATGCGTGTATTTGTCATATTTTCTTATTTGGACAATAACTCCATAACCATATGGCGAATTTTATTTATATTTGGTATGTGGCTGTACTTAGGCCCAGGAAGATATCCACTTTATGGTAGCATTAAAGTCCCAAAGATAACCTGTTTATAATGACATTAAGATTACTACTCTTATGGCTGAAATTCCAAAGGTGCTTGCTGTATTTCATTTACAGAATACCCTGGCAAGAGTTAACTGTTACAGTTGTCTTGTTTTTTATATTTCTGTGCAATTATCTGTATGTCACTAAGTTCACATTGGTGTAGCTACTTTGGCATACCTTCATCAAAGGAATGAAGCCTTTAATACTTTCCAGTCGGCATTTTATTCTAGATTTCCTGTTTCTTCATGTTAATGTTTTACTATATTTTGTGAAGCCATACAGTTAAACCTCTCATGTTTTCATAATGGCATATATTTTGCAAGATTGCTCATCTTCTGGGTAGATTTTACATTATGATCATGTCTTTTCTGTGACATGGTGCCACATGATATCTGATGTATGCACTGGTTTACAGTTGATTGTAAAAGACAAACAAGTACCTTGCATTGAAGTGCTACATTTATTGGAATGGTATTGTAGCACTTATAAACTGTATGCATATTTAGGCAAAATTCACTACTTAATCGTACAGAATTAGAAATCCTCTGACTGATAACTTTCATTCCCTACTGTAAAACCTTTAGTATCACAATTCCTGTTTTTCAGATACATCTGAACCCTATCAAGTTGAAATTAGAAAAATGCTTCAGTGAATTTCAATGAAATGCCCTTCCAAATGACCTGATATTTACTTTTATTTAAACTGAGAATGTACTGATTAGAATTTTTTGAGAGATTAACTGTAGTAAATTTTATGTGATCTCTTTCAATTTCTGAACTACGCGTATATGTTACAGTAAAGTTGTGTAACCAGTAATTTTGTGAAATTCCTGAATATTTTAGGAGTTTCGCGAAATTACTGATTTGGTCAGTAAATTCGTGAATTTCCTAAACTTTGCAGTAATTTCAAGAAATTCCTAAAATCTCTGATCATATTTTTTATGTCGTCACTCTGCGGCATTGGCGTCCGCATAAGCGTCCACGTGAACAACTTCTGCTCCTAAACTACAATACCCAGAGACATGCTGTTTTTTTTTTAAAAAAGATACCTTAACTATCAAGGATGAAAAAGTGTTCAAGCCATGCAGAGCTGTTCGTTCGTCTGTTCCCCAGAGCCATTACAAGTCAGGTACCCCCACCCAAAGTGTGAAAATTTCAACACTTTATCACAATTTTCTCATTCACTATTGCAGGGATTTTTCTCATATCTTGCACATATGTACTAGGCCACTAGTAGATTACCTTGTGTGAGTATTAGACCTGGATCTGTCTTAAATTTTTTTTATTAATTTTTCAAGTAATTTTTAATGCAATAAAATTCATGAAATCATGCACTAAATCACTTATAACTTGAAAAGTATTGCATTTAGAGCATTTTGTTGTAATAAGTTATTTGACTTTTTTGTACCTCCCGTAATGAGTAAAATCACCTATAACTTGAAAACTATTGTATATTCGGAATTTTGTATAAATATGTAATTTAGCTACTTTTGGGTCAGTTACAACATACCGTAAATGACCTATTTAGTGCACAGTGCGCTAAGGAAAGACTATTTTTGTTCAATATTTGGTGGGAAAAAAATCCCCTTTTAGCGCACCCATCAAGAAACACTTTCCGGGATGAAGTATAGGTCAATCCGATAAGAATAATGGTGTTTCGACATTTAGAATCTACCAGAAATACCCATTTTCTGTAAATATGGCGGTAGATAAAAACAAACTCGAAAGTCGTGACAATTATGTCAATTTATTAAGTAAAAATACGTACAGTATATAAAAATATGTGGATATTGTGCAATGTCACCGACGATATTACTGAGAAAAAGAGGTAGGGTGCGGTTACAAGGGTGGATGCGCTAAATAGGTCATTTTAAATAGGTCAAATTTCAGACCTGTAGCTCAGTGCATAGCTAAGTAATAGCTACTTTGAGGTTATTATTGTTGAGTAAATCAGTTGTAACTTCAAAACTATTGCATTTAGAGTATTTGTTTAAATATGTTAAGAAGTAAATTATTATCAGATTTAGCATTGTTAAGTACATCACTTTCAATTGAAGACTTGTTTATAAAAATCATGTCAACTGAAAAAATATACT
The DNA here is from genome assembly GCA_964017235.1 of Sabellastarte sp. h YS-2021. Taxonomy (NCBI): domain Eukaryota; kingdom Metazoa; phylum Annelida; class Polychaeta; order Sabellida; family Sabellidae; genus Sabellastarte; species Sabellastarte sp. h YS-2021. The sequence continues at coordinate 151,868,654 of OZ024927.1, forward strand.
CTTTGGCAAATTATGTAGAAAAAGCATGGCATTTGAGAAAATGCTACCTGTTTAATTTATAATATATAGTTCATTATTATTGTGTTTTTGATACGATTTAATTACTAATGCATAAACTTGTTGAATGTTTTAAATCTTCACATCTTGTTAATATAATAATTATTTTGATTTGTAGTGTCTTATAAGCCTACATCAGGCTGGGTTTGCTACGATCAATTTTACTTCATTGTTATTTGTTGTACACTATAGTATTATATGCAAACAGGACACTGTAATAAAAGATATTCTATGTTATTCACCTAATTTTTGTTCAGCTACAACATAGTGAAATTGCAGACCTGTAGCTCATTACATAGCTGAGCAATATCTATTTTTAGGTTCTTACTGTTGAGTAAATCAGTTATAACTCGAAAACTATTGCATTTAGATTATTTTGTTTGAATATGTTGTTTACCTACTTTTGGGTCAGCTATAACATAGTAAAATTACAGACCTGTAGCCCATGGCATAGCTGAGCAATAGCTATTTTCAAGTACTCACTGTTGAGTAAATCAGTTGTAACTTGAAAACTATTGCATTTACAGTATTTTGCTTAAATATGTTGCTCACCTACTTTTGGGTCAGCTATAACATAGTAAAATTTCAGACCTGTAGCTCATTGCATAGCTGAGTAATAGCTACTTTAAGGTTATCACTGTTGAGTAAATCAGTTGTAAATTGAAAACTATTGCATTTAGAATATTTTGTTAAAATATGTTGTTCACCTACTTTTGGGTCAGCTATAACATAGTGAAATTACAGACCTATAGCTCATGGCATAGCTGAGCAATAGCTATTTTCAGGTTCTCACTATTGAATAAATCAGTTGTAACTTGAAAAGTATTGCATTTACAGTATTTTGCTTAAATATGTTGTTCACCTATTTTTGGGTCAGCTATAACATAGCAAAATTTCAGACCTGTAGCTCATTGAATAGCTGCATAATAGCTACTTTGAGGTTATTACTGTTGAGTAAATCAGTTGTAAATTGAAAACTATTGCAAACCAGTAGCTCATTGCATAGCTGAGCATTAGCTACTTTGAGATTTTCTCTGTTGAGTAAATCTGTTGTCACTTGAAAACCATTGCATTTAGAGAATTTGTTTAAATATGTTATTTATCTACTTTTGAATTAGCTGTAACATTGTAAAAATGAAGCTTGTAGCTCATGGCGTAGCTGTGTAATAGCTTTTCTCAGGTTCTCACTGTTGAGTAAATCAGTTGTAGCTTGAAAAATATTGCATTTAGAGTATTTTGTTTAAATATGTTGTTTACCTACTTTTGGGTCAGCTATAACATAGTGAGTTTGCAGACCTGTATGTCATGGCATAGCTGAACAATAGCTACTTTCAGGTTCTCACTGTTGAGTAAATCAGATGTAACTTGAAAACTATTGCATTTAGAGTATTTTCTTTAAATACGTTGTTCACCTACTTTTGGGTCAGCTATAACATAGTAAAGTTGCAGACCTGTAGCTCATCCCATAGTTGAGCTATAGCTACTTTGAGGTTTTCTATGTTGAATTAATCAGTTGTGACTTGAAAACTATTGCATTTAAAGAATTATGTCCACCCCACTGGGGCGTGGACATATTATTTTTGCTTTTTCTGCCGTCCGTCATCCATTGTCACACTTGGCTGAGTAATACCTACTTAGCTACTTTTGTATACTTCTTTTGTTTCCGGGCATTTTAAGGAAAAATATTTGACATATCTTTACCAAATTTGGTATGAGCAATAGTTAGGTCAATAGCTTGCTTGGGATTGCTTTTAGTGATAATAGCTATATAACTGACTGAGTAATAGCTACTTAGCTACTTTGAATAGCTTTTTTATTTTAAGCATTTTAAAGGAAAATTATTTCACCTATGTTCACAAAATTTGGGATGGAGGATTATTGGATCAGTAGCTTGCTTGGGATTGCTTTTGGTGATAATACCTTTATAGTTAACTGAGTTTAACTTAGCAATTTTCAAAAAATTTTCCTCTCCCCAAAAATGGCGGCCATTTTGAATTTTCCAATTTTTTGCTAAAAATGGAAAAACAAAAATTTACTTCTATCTCCTTAACCATGCGAGATAGAGCGATTTCTTCAAAATTTTCGACCCACAGGGTATCTCAGCAATGTACTCTTGACAATTATCAAAAAAATTTTCTCTCCCTAAAAATGGCGGCCATTTTGAATTTTCGAATTTTTGCCAAAAATGGAAAAACACAGATTTGCTTCTATCTCCTTAACCGTGCAAGATAGAGCACTTTCGTCAAAATTTTCAACCCACAGGGTATCTAAGAAATGTACTCTTGGCAATCTTCAAACAATTTTCCTCTCCCCAAAAATGGTGGCCATTTTGAATTTTCGAATTTTTGCCAAAAATGGAAAACCACAAATTTGCTTCTATCTGCTTAACCGCGCGAGATAGAGCAATTTTGTCGAAATTTTCGACCCTCAGGGTATCTAAGAAATGTACTATTGGCAATTTTCAAAAAGTTTTCCTCTCCCGAAAATGGCAGCCATTTTGAATTTTCGAATTTTTGCCAAAAATGGAAAAACACAAATTTTCCAAAATTTTCCTCTCCCTAAAAATGGCAGCTATTTTGAATTTTCGAATTTTTGCCAAAAATGGAAAAACACAAATTTGCTTCTATCTCCTGAACCGTGCGAGATAGAGCGATTTTGTCGAAATTTTCGACCCACAGGGTATCTAAGAAATGTATTCTTGGCAATCTTCAAACAATTTTCCTCTCCCCAAAAATGGCGGCCATTTTGAATTTTCCAATTTTTGTCAAAAATGGAAAAACCACAAATTTGCTTCTAGCTCCTTAACCTTGCAAGATAGAGTGATTTCATCGAAATTTTCGACCCTCAGGGTATCTCAGCAAACTACTCTGTGTAATTTTCGAAAAAATTTCATTCCCTTAAAAATGACGGCCATTTTGAATATTCAAATTTTTGCCAAAAATGCAAAAACACAAATTTGCTTCTGTCTCCTTAACCATGCGAGATAGAGCAATTTCATCGAAATTTTCGACCCACATGGTATCTCAGCAAACTACTCTGTGTAACTTTCCAAAAATTTTCATCCCCTTAAAAATGACGGCCATTTTGAATTTTCACATTTTTGCCAAAATTGCAAAAACACAGTTTTGCTTCTAATCTTCTTAACCGTGCGTGATAGAGCGATTTCGTCGAAATTTTCTACCCACAGGGTATCTAAGCAATGTACTATAGGCAATTTTCAAAAATATTTTACTCTCCCCAAAAATAGCGGATGTTTAAATTTGTTGTTCACCAACTTTTGGGTCAGCTATAACATAGTGAAATTGCAGACCTGTAGCTCATGGCATAGCTGAGCAATAGCTATTTTAAGGTTCTCGCTGTTGAGTAAATCATTTGTAACTTGAAAAATATTGCATTGGGAGTATTTTCTTTAAATATGCCATTCACCTACTTTTGGGTCAACTATAACATAGTAAAGTTGCAGACCTCTATCTTATTGCATAGCTAGGCAATAGCTACTTTGTGGTTTTCTCCGTTGAGTAAATCAGTTGTTATTTGAAAACCATTGCATTCAGAGAATTTTGTCTAAATATCTTATTTATCTACTTTTCAATTAGCTATAACATTGTAAAATTGCAGACGTGTAGCTCATGGCATAGCTGTGTAATAGCTATTCTCAGGTTCTCACTGTTGGGTAAATCAGTTGTAACTTGAAAACTATTGTATTTAAAGTATTTTCTATAAATATGTTGTTCATCTACTTTTGGCTCAGCCATAACATAGTAAAATTGCAGACATGTATGTCATACCATAGCCGAGCAAGAGCTACTTTCAGGTTCTTATGTTGAGTAAATCAGATGTAACTGGAAAACTATTGCATTTAGAGTATTCTGTTTAAATATGTTGTTTACATACTTATGGGTCAGCTATAACATAGTGAATTTGTAGACCCGTAGCTCATGGCATAGCTGAGCAATACCTACTTTTACATTTTCACTGTTCAGATAATCAGTTGTAACTTGAAAACTATTGCATGTACAGTATTATGTTTAAATAAGTTATTAACCTACTTTTGGGTCAGCTATAATATAGTAAAATTGCAGACCAGTAGCCCCTTGCATAGCTGAGTAATAGCTACTTTCAGGTTCTCACTGAGGAGTAAATCAGTTGTAACTTGAAAACTATTTCATTTACAGTATTTCTTTAATTATGTTATTCATCTACTTTTGTGTGAGCTATACCATACTAAAATTGCAGCCCTTTAACTGTTGAATAGCTGAGCAAAAGCTAGTTTGAGATTCTCACTGTTGAGAAAATCAGTTATAACTCAAAAACTATTGCATTTGCAGTACATGTAGTTTCTTTAAATATATTTTTAACCTACTTTTTACACCTAAACAGTTACCTTGTTACTTTCCTTCTGAATACCATTTGCAGGGCACAACTTTCATGTCCTTTTCTTCTGTCACTTCTACTCTGAAACTCAAAACACACAGTCAGCTGCCACAGAGCCCTTTTACGGGCACTGACTGCTTGTTTGCAATTAATTTGACCAATAATGTCAATAAGTTAACAATAGTATGAATTGGGGTTGTGTTTTAAAGGATAAGCTCTTGATATATATAAAAAATTTGGAAATTTTATATTAAATGTAGCTTTTATAAGCTACAATACCTACCTATTGTAACAATATGCTTTACTGGTGGTTCACCACGGGAAGCTTCCAACCGGAGTAAGAGTTGAAAATTATTACCGGTACCAGTGAAGAGTACCTGTCTAGTCATGTGACCTAGGGAACCTATCAGCTGCTTGCTACAGCTCTTCCTCATTGTATCCCCGACGCGAAGTGGGGATACTATGGATTCATCATCGTCGCCGTCCGCGTCCGCGCCCTCGTCCGCAGAGATTTCTTGTTAGCGACCTACAGTCCACATTTCTTTCCGGATTTCTTTCATATTTGGCAGGTGGCTTGATATGGTAGAGGACTCGCCACCCTATCTTTTTGGTAGGCTTTATGTGTAAATTAGGCCTGTGGTAGACAAAAATGTCTAAAATGTGGAATATTGCTTGTTAGCGACCTACAGTCCACATTTCTTTCCAGATTTCTTTCATATTTGGCAGGTGGCTTGGTATGCTAGAGGACTCGCCACCCTATCTTTTTGGTAGGCTTTATGTCTAAATTAGGCCTCTGGTAGACAAAAATGTCTAAAATGCATTAAAATTCATGAAATCATGCACTAAATCACTTGTAACTTGAAAAGTGTTGCATTTAGAGCATTTTGTTAAAATATGTTATTCAGATACTTTTTTCATAGCTACAACATGGTGAGTAACTTGGGTGTCTGTCTCAATAGCTAAGTGAGTAATAGCTACTTTTGGGCTTTTCAGTAACTTCAATCGTGAGTAAAATCACTTGTAACTTGAAAACTATTGCATTTAGAGTATTTTGTTTCAATATGTTATTCAGCTATTTTTGGGTCAGCTATAACATAGTAAAATTTCAGACCTGTAGCTCATGGCATAGCTGAGTAATAGCTACTTTTAGGTTATCACTGTTGAGTAAATTGCTTATAACTTCAAAAGTATTACATTTAGAGTGTTTTGTTTCAATATGTTATTCACCTATTTCGGAGTCAGCTATAACATAGTGAAGTTTCAGACCTGTGGCTCATTGCATAGCTGAGTAATAGCTACTTTGAAGTTCACACTGTTGAGTAAATCAGTTGTAATTGGAAAACTATTGCATTTACAGAAATTTGTGTAAATATGTTATTCAGCTACTTTTGGGTCAGCTATAACATAGTGAAATTACAGACCTGTAGCTCATGGCACAACTGAGCAATAGCTATTTTCAGGTACTGACTGTTGAGTAAATGACTTGTAACTTGAAAAATATTGCATTTGGAGTATTTTGTTAAAATATGTTGTTCACCTACTTTTGGGTCAGCTATAACGTCGTGAAATTACAGACTTATAGCTCATGGCATAGCTGAGCAATAGCTATTTTCAGGTTCTCACTATTGAGTAAATCAGTTGTAACTTGAAAACTATTGCATTTACAGTATTTTGCTTAAATATGTTGTTCACCTAATTTTGGGTCAGCTATAACATAGAAAAAATTCAGACATGTAGCTCATTGCATAGCTGAGTAATAGCTACTTTGAGGTTCTCACTGTTGAGTAAATCAGTTATAACGTGAAAACTATTACATTTACAGTATTTTGTTTAAATATGTTATTCACATAATTTTTGGTCAGCTATAACAGAGTGAAATTGCAGACCTCTATGTCATGGCATAGCTTACCAATATCTACTTTCAGGTTCTCACTGTTGAGTAAATCATTGTATCCACTGGATAGCCGCAGTGTGTAGAGAGATTTCACCATTACCGCTCTAACGAAAAAAATATTATAGCTAGCCTTCTCAAGTTTGCAAGGTATATTAGAGGGTGCACCACAGTATTCTATTGGTAGGCTTTATGTCTAAATTAGGCCTGTGGCTAAATTACGTGCCTACTAAAAATGAGTAATTCTGCATTTTCTCTAAAAGTATTGCAGATAGCAAATTTTTCTTAAATAACTCATTCACCTACTTTTGGGAGAGCTTTCACATGCTGAAGTTCCAGACCTGTAGGTAATTACTCACCTACTCAAAATGAGTAAATGCGAATTATCTCTAAAAGTATTGCAGATAGCCAATTTTTCTCAAATAACTCATTCACCTACTTTTGGGAGAGCTTTCACTTGGTGAAGTTTCAGACCCGTAGATAATTACTCACCTACTGAAAATGAGTAAATGCAAATTATCTCTAAAAGTATTCCAGATAGCCAATTTTTGTCAAATAACTCCTTCACCTACTTTTGGGAGACCTTTCACTTGGTGAAGTTTCAGACCTGTAGCTAATTATTCACCTACTCAAAATGAGTAAATGCTAATTATCTGTAAAAGTATTGCAGATATCCAATTTTTATCAAATAACTCATTCATCTACTTTTGGGAGAGCTTTCACATGGTGAAGTTTCAGACCCATAGCTAATTATTCACCTACTCAAAATGAGTAAATGCAAATTATCTCTAAAAGTATTCCAGATAGCCAATTTTTGTCAAATAACTCCTTCACCTACTTTGGGGAGACCTTTCACTTGGTGAAGTTTCAGACCTGTAGCTAATTATTCACCTACTCAAAATGAGTAAATGCGAATTATCTCTAAAAGTATTGCAGATAGCCAATTTTTCTCAAATAACTCATTCACCTACTTTTGGGAGAGCTTTCACTTGGTGAAGTTTCAGACCCGTAGGTAATTACTCACCTACTGAAAATGAGTAAATGCAAATTATCTCTAAAAGTATTCCAGATAGCCAATTTTTGTCAAATAACTCCTTCACCTACTTTTGGGAGACCTTTCACTTGGTGAAGTTTCAGACCTGTAGCTAATTATTCACCTACTCAAAATGAGTAAATACTAATTATCTCTAAAAGTATTGCAGATATCCAATTTTTATCAAATAACTCATTCATCTACTTTTGGGACAGCTTTCACATGGTGAAGTTCCAGACCCGTAGGTAATTACTCACCTACTGAAAATGAGTAAATTCGAATTATCTCTAAAAGTATTGTAGGTAGCCAATTTTTCTCAAATAACTCATTCGCCTACTTTTGAGAGAGCTTTCACTTGGTGAAGTTTCAGACCCGTAGCTAATTATTCACCTACTCAAAATGAGTAAATGCGAATTATCTCTAGAAGTATTGCAGATAGCCAGTATTTCTCAAATAACTCATTAATATAAAAACAACTTATAGGAAGTCATGGGCTGCAAATCTTTTCATGTGGTCGGATTTGACCTTGGGCCCCTCCTGCTTATTATTGGTCCTAGAGGTTTGCAATGTGAAAACGACTTATAGGAAATCATGGGCTGCGAATCTTTTGATCAGGTCAGACTTCACCTTGGGCCCCTGCTACAGGGTCAAATAAGGGTAACCAAACTTAAAAGTGCTTTCAGCTTGCTTATTAACGAAAAATGCTGTTTATCTTCTAAACTATGTTAGTTGGCCTTTGTCGGTGGATACATCCAGCATCTGGCCACAGATGCGTCCTTGGTCTAGTTTTTTGTTGGAACCAAAGCCCCACCTTCTAGTGGAAAGTCTCGAAAGCGGGGAGGACCAGGAAGGGTCTGTACTATTGTTACAATAGGTAGGTATTGTAGCTTATAAAAAGCTACATTTAATATAAAATTTCCAATTTTATTACGCTACAATATACCTACCTATTGTAACAATATGCTGAATCCCAGCATATTGGATGACTGGGAAGACTGGACACTGGCTAAAGAATCTGGCAAAGATATCAACCTACCAGGAAGAACATCCAGAGACCAGGGTGGAGGAAGGAGCCACGATGAGGTTGAGGAACGGCATATCCAGGCTGAGGGGAGTTCCCCTGAGGTTGGGGTGCGTCACCAAGGGAAGGAGAAGCCGTCGTGGATCACACTGACAGCGCAGGCACTTTAATGCAGCAAAACTGAAAAACCAAAGTACACAAAGTATGATGAAAAAACTGGTATCAAGGAACATGAGACAACACAAGAAAAGTCTTAAGAAAAGTAAAATTAAGAATACCGAAAAAGTAAAACTTAAATACATTCTCAAGCAATTGGAAACAAAGAAATACTCCTGGTAACAAGTAAATAACAAGGAAAAAACAGCAGGTAAAAGTAATGAAAAGAAGAAAATAGTTACCTTAAAGGGGTGGAGTCCCCGCTCTATGGTGTCAGAGGATTCTGACACACCCCGTCTAAATGGTTCCCGAAGTAGTGCCCCCCCCCCCCCCCCTGTTTTCTTCCCTGGAGCTAGATTGAAAGGAGGCACGACTTGCTGAGCTGCAACAAAGGATCCCAGATGGTAGGAGCCTTCTTTCTTGTCTTGACCGGAAAGGTCCTTCAGGTAGAATTTGGTGAAAGTATTATGTGATTTCCAATAGCAGGCTTGCATGATTTGGTCCATTGAGGCTCCCCCGTAGAAAGCCTTTGAAGCCGCAAATGCTGTGACATCATGGGCCTTTACCCCCATAAGCTCCATGTCTGCCAAGTCCACCTTGGAGTAACAGAACTGAATGGTGTTCTTGATCCAAGACGAGATGTTGAAACACTGAATATCTTACTGAATATTAGAGTGGCCCAGTTTGTAGGAGACAAAAAGTAACTGTCTACCTGATCTGGAGTCTTTAGTCCTATCCAGATATCATTTGAGGGCCCTGACAGGGCAAAGGAGAATATCTGTGTTCTGAGAGTCTTGGTCGCACTTCAAGGATGAAATAATCACTGGGGAGATGGACTGTGGACCCTCCCTAGCTAGTTGGTTCTTGGCTATGAAGGAGGGTGAGGGAGTGAGTTGGACTTGATCCCAGTCACCCAGGTTTAGAGTTCCATCATAGGTCCAGGCATGGATTATGCTGCGCCTCTTACCTGAGGCTAGGGCGAGCAGAAAAACTGTCTTCCAAGTGAGTAGTTTTAGAGTGCATTCCTCCTTTGGTTCAAAAGGAGGTTGAGTGAGTTTCTGTAGCACCAGTGACAGATTCCATTTTGGAAGAGACCTGGAAACTTTGGGCTAGTCCCTGTAAAAACTAGCGATTAATCTGGCTATATCAGTATTGGAGCTGATGTGTAAATTGAATTCTTAAGGGTATCTGCAATAGCTGTTCTGTACCCTTCAATGGTGGGAGGGCATCTATTGAGGTCATGAAAAAGATACCAGAAAAAGTTGCATATTTCGCCTATAGAGGGATTCCTGAAGTCCACCTGTTGTTCCACACACCATCTTTGGAAAACGGACCATTTTGATGAGTAGATAGCTCTTGTGGAGAGTCTCTGAGGAGCAGCAATTCTTTCTGCCACCTCTGCAGTGAACCCGCACTGCTGCAGCGCTGTGCTCCTAGATACCAAACATGGAGGTTGAGGGAAGCCGGGTTGGTGTTAACGCTTGCTCAGTGGTTGTTAGAGCAAGGTTCGGATCTGAGGAAGACGTCGTGGGATGTCCAATGACATTTCCACTAGGTCCCAAAACCATGGTTTTGTTGGCCAGCCTGGGGCGATAAGTATCAGCCTATACATTTGCCATTGAAGTTTTTGTACAACCTTGGGCAGTAGGGTGGTGGGAGGAAAACCATAAGCGACCAGATTTTTCTATGGGATGTTCAGGTCATCTACTGCCCAAGCCTGAGTATCCGGGATCGGAGAGACGAACAGAGGAAGTTTTGTATTCAGGCTGGTTGCAAACAGGTCCATTTGGGGACTCTCCCATATCTTAAAAACTTGTTTGAAGATCTTTTTGTCATATCATCTTCTGATTCCAGGGGATTGGTGTGTCCAGAGGCATCGGATATTTCCAGTGAGTCTTGAGATGCCACTGAAAAGGTCTCATATGCATCCTGCCCAGTTTGACTGTCTTCTCCGTTGATGCAAGTAATCCAGTGATGGACATAAGAGTCCTTGCACTGATAACAGACTTCAAGGAGAGGCGACGTAACATCTGCAGTTTCGTCCACTTGTCTTGAGTGGGCTTGATAAGAGCCAAATCTAGTAAAAAATGGTATCCTAGGAAGTCGAATCTCTGGGAGGGTACCAGTTCTGATTTCTTGAGATTCACTACCCAGCCCAAATCCCTCACTAACTTTAACAGTTTTTGAGTCTGTTCGTGGCGCTCTTCTTTGGAATGGGCGTGAATCAGCCAGTCGTCCAGGTATTGATGAATACGGATTCCTTATTGCAAGGCTAACAGTGACTGACTTCCTTGACCAAGCTGGTGAAAATCAGTGGGGCCGTGGCGAGGCCAAAGGATAGGCTGGTAAACTGGTACATGATGCCTTTGTGGCAGAACCTGAGATATTTCTGCAATTGGGAATGAATAGGTATGTTTCGTAGGCGCCCCTGAGGTTGATAGACATGACCCATTCGTTCCTTCTGATGGATGCTCGTATGGATTCTGGAGTCTTTGGAAAGGCCAGAAATTTGTTGAGACAACTGAGATCTATCACTGGCCTCCAGCAGTTGCCTGGTTTTGGGACTAAGAATAGGCGATTGTTAAAACCTAGACTGTCTGGTTTTTGGACAGTATCGACTGCGCCTTTCCGTAGCAAGTCTTGAATAGAAGTTGACAAGGCACTTCATTTGTTGAAGTCATTGTAACCACTGGCTATGCTTGGAGTCCTGGACAAGGTCGGGCACTCCCTGAAGGGTAGTTTGTATCCTTCCGCGATGAGGTTTAGAATTGAGCCGTGTGAGCCTAAGGTTTTCCATGCTTGCAGGATCAATTTTAGCCTGCTTCCTACTGCTGTGTTTGATTGTTTCAGAACTTGATCTTGGATATTTACACCATGAGACTGTACACAAGGAGTCATTTCCCCCACCTGTGGGGTATGAAAACAAGGAGTCTTTACCCCCTCCTGTGGGGTTTGAAAGCACGGAGTCTTCGGGGTATGAAAACAAGGAGTCCCTTCCCTCTCCTGTAGGGTTATAACACTCAGAGTCTTTTCCCCCTCTGGAGGGGCACAATGGGGAGGATAATCCTAGAGATTGTCTGAAACTGTTGTGGGTCTTTGTCCAGGCTTTCTTGAGGGTAACACTGTTTGATAAGTGTCATTGAGGAGGTTGTTGCTGCTTGCCACTGCTAGTGTTACCCCCACGGCCGCGTCCCCTGCAACTGCGTCTACCTCCTCTGTGACCACCCTGATGGGGATGGGGGAAAAAGGGCTGTTGCACCATGTAATGGGGTGCCGGCATTGGTTGATGGTAGATGCCCTGAGGTGATGACACTGGTGTCCACCCCTGCCCTTCTGTTTCTTGTAGGGGTGGAAACGGTCTTTTTTGGATGATCATCCTGGTTTTACCCCAAGCCAATGAGATGCTGTTTGTACTCTTGCATCAAGGTTCTGTTGAACAGATCACCTCCTGAGATGGTTGCTGAGCGTGAAAGCATCCAGGTTTGGGTGAGCATGGCGGAGGTAAGCATCTCTCCTTAGCAAGACCAGTTTGGTGAGAGAAGAGATGAAATTTGCAACCAGATCCGTATAGACTTTGGTCTTACTCCTGTCTCTGTCAAGCATAAATTGCATTTAGGAGGCTTCTTGTTGAGTGATTTAATAGAGTTGTAGCATGATTTGCTCCCGAGATGGTTCGTCCTGAGTGGCTCTGAATTGGTCAAACAATTTCTGCTGTTGGTCTCTTGGAACTCTAAGGTTGTTAAGACATCACTCATTAATGTTAATATGTATTTGTTTCACATACATCTTGCTACAGCATGGTGTGTGGAGTCAGGCAAGGAAATGTGTTATTTGCAGTGTATTATTAGTTTGGTATGGCACTTTCATTGTGGTTGTTATACACTTCCTATATTGGTGTTCAGGGTAGAATTACTGAGATAGTAAAGTGGATTCTTTTTCTATTAAAAACGACTGAAAATATGGTTGTATTGTACACAGAATGTATTGATTGTATTGTATGTCTGATAATGTTGTCACGCTTTTGTAAATGTAAATATCTGTATGAAACAATAAAAAAAAAGACATGACTCACTGGCCATGCCAAAGGTGGAGAGGAAATTGGCGATGCCGATATTTTCCCGATCCATGTACTCAAGTTTAACCAGTTCTTTTTGGTGAACTGTGGCCGGAGGACCACTCCTATAGCCAGGCTTTGTGATATTGGAGAAAGCCTGTGGCACTACCTGTGGAGTCTGTGAGTACTTTTCATCCACTACATTGTACCAGCTACCTTTGTGTGGGGGGATAGTCGGGAATTTACCAATATCCGGGGTGGAGGAAGTACTGGGTTTTACTGCATCATCCTGGGATGTTTGAAGGCGCGAAAGGTCAGGTACCATGGGAAGCTTAATAGAGGGTGGCCTGCCTGCTTTCTCTTGAAGGAGAAGAAGAGGATCGCGTCCTAGAACCGAACCTGGTTTGTAGTGTTCCTCTGCGGCCGGGTCTGGGATGGACAGAAATTCCCTAACCCTTTGCACAAGTTCACAGAATGGTAGGTTAGGGGGAGCTGCCTGTTAACCGGTGTCGGTAGGTTCTTCTGACCTTGGTGTCGTGAAAGATGAAGATGTTGAGTTATCTGCACCATACTCCTCTAATGTTCCAGCACTTGCAAAGGGGATTGCAGATTTAAAGAGCCAGATGCTATATTGGGGGGCGCTACCATTGGAGGAGCAGAGGTTGAGACAGTAGTAGCCTGTGTAGGAGCAGAGGAAGGTACTTGCATATGAGATGCCACTGCCTGAAGAGACTGAGAGTCAATGGCAGAGGAACCTTTAACATTGGCTAAGCCCTTGTTGATAGCCGTTGTAGCGCCAGATTTTACACCCCACATAAAATGCATGGGGGTGTAATATATGGCAAGTGAACTTGCCATATTTTACACCCCTTGCCATATTCTACACCCCCTGCCATATTTTACACCCCTTGGTGGATTTCTTTACAGTTACTGTATTATGAAATAAGTTCAATAGCTATAAACATCCACAAATTAAGCATTAAAACTCAAAGACAGTAATTCCTTTTCTTACAAATTGTTATATATCTAAGAATAGCAAACTGAATGAAATAAAATATATTTAGTGTTAATACAGTGGGACAAATCCTTTCTATATATTTTTCTTTGAAGTGATAGGCCAACCCATTGTTGTTGATTTGTATTCACTAGGCTAGTCCCTAACTGAAAATATCCCTATTGTTGTCTTAAGTCCCCACAGCCCTTTGATTGGAATCTTGCTACTAGACCTGCAACTATGTGCAAGGCTTTAAGCTTCTGTGGCTTCTCACCTGGGGGTTCTTGTTTATGAACTGTTAGTGTTTTTGAGATGGAGTTGAATCCATGGGTTCCTCAAACTTTGTGGCAGCTGGAGCCACAGACAAAGGGGTGATAGACACAATGTGAAGTTGGGTGTTTGTTGCTTGAGGAGCAGGATTTGTTTGAGCCGGATCCAAACGGTTAAACATGTTCTCCATAGGTTGCTGTGTTCTGGGAGTTTGGGGGATCTCGAGAGATGAGGCAGTCCTCTGCGGTTGTGGCAGTGAGAAGGTTGCCATTTTATCAGCCATATATTGTCTGTTGGGTGTTTGTCCCGCTGGGATAGTATCCTGGGCTGGCACTCTATCTGGCATCCTGAAAAGGGCTGAAGAAGAAGCAGAAGGCTGCGGTACCGGTCTGGTGTTTACCGGGAAACTCATTGCCGGGAGAGAAGCAGAAGATGGCTGGTTATTGAGAGGACTAATGCCGGTAACCGGCGCAACATTGCTGGACTGTTCCAGTTCTAAATCCAGCAGTATGTTGTCTACTTGTGAGAGTTCTTCACTGGTAAAAAGGAGTTTGTCATCTGTTTCCGGTTCTATATTGTCATTATGAGAGCTGGTACGATTGCGATATGAAGATCTCTTTGCAAAGCTTTCACGTAAGTGTGTCCACTGTTCATCTGAAAGCATAGAGCAAGCTGCACACTGGTTTATTTTTGCTCCCTGCGCACAGGGGTCTTGCTCTTTACACTTGGCCCTACAGCCAAAACAGGCAAGTTGAGAATCAAACTGGGGCATAAAATGTCCACATTTTCCCCTTTTCTGGTAAGGTGGAGTCTTCACCATAATACCAGTAAGGTCTATACACAATAAAAAACAAATATTCAAAATTAAACTGTCTACCCACAGTATAAGTACAGTAACTGAACTGAAAAAGTAGAGTTACATGAAAGCCAGTCTTGACAAGATGGCTTCCAACAAAAAGTGAGGAAGAGCTGTAGCAAGCAGCTGATTGGTTCCCTAGGTCACATGACCTAGGTCTTCACTGGCACCGGTAGTACACTGGTAAAATACGGGCAATATACCGGCATACATGTGACTAGCCACCGGATAATTAAGCGGCCCGTCAGGGACGCTTATTTGTTTTCACCGAAGTTCGACTGATCACCGCCGCCGCCGGATTATGGTCTCCCTTGAATAACTTCTTAGCCTTTCAAATTTTTCTTTCCTTCTTATCTTTCTTTAAAAATATAGGGGCGGGAAAATTTTTCAGATACTTTGCGCAGACCTTAAGCTTTACTTAAGGTAACCTTAAGCATAACTCCAAAACACCTCGTCATCGCGTTTCGGAAAAAAACACACACACCTGTGCTATAAAATTTATCAGGTACATTCTAGACCAAATTTCCAAGGTCGGAAAGGATTTTCTCATCAATCGGAACATAGATGCCTGAATGGGAGGCGTTTTATTTTCGTAAATTTTTTAAAAATGGGTACTTGGTCTGTATCTCAAAAACGGTCAGGATTTTGGCGTTTTGTTGGAATAACTTATTCAGCTACTTTTTGATAATCTTTCACATGCCGAAGTTTTAGCCCTGTATCTGCAATTTTAAGGTCACCTTAATGTGAAAAAACGGGGTTTTAGCCCTCCAGTTCACTTAGTTTTTCACTTTTTTCAACCAAACTTGGCACATATATTAAGATTTGCCAAAGGAATATCCTGACTTTATGGTGACCTTAAACTCAAAATGTTAATGGACATATGGCCTGCTTAAAGTCATCAAATTGGAATAAAATGCTCTGGCTCCTTTCTTTTTCCATTTTTTATATCAAAATTATCACTGGTATTAAACTAGATAAAAATAATACTTATGGTCACCTTAAACTCTCAGTATGAATAGAGTTGTAGCCACCTTAAAGTGAAATAAGAGGGTTTTCAGCCTCCAAGTATCTTATTGTTCGACTGACCTCAGTTAAACTTTGCACACTTATAAAGGATAGCAAACCGAAGCGACTTTAAGGTGACCATAAACTGTTAATATAATTTTGGCCCCCCTAAAGTCATAACATTTGAATAAAGCCATCTGGCTCCTTTCTTTTTCCATATCTAACATATATTGATATTGAAGGGACATTCTCATATTATGGTCACCTTAAAGTCGCAATATGAATGAAGTTATGGTCACCTTACAGTGAAAAAGGAAGTTTCAGCCTCCAGCTATCTTATTGTTCAGCTGACCTGAGCTAAACTTTATGCACTTATAAAGGATGAGAAAAGGGACATTCTTATTTTATGGTCACCTTAAAGTCCCCATATGAATGAAGTTATGGCCATCTTGCAGCGAAATTATGGAGTTTTTAATCTCCAGCTATTGTATTGTTCAGCTGACCTCACTTTAATTGTGCGCACTCATTAAAGATGAAAATAGGGACAAGTCACATACACAATGCAATAAAGTTCACAGTTTCTATTGCTTATGATGCATATGTTGACATCTTTTATGGGTGACTTCTTTTTCATCAGGGCCGCTTCGTTTTTGTCAGCAAAAACATTCTTCTAGTTTATTTTCTTTCTACGGGTAATAGTTTTCAACTCTTATTCTGGTTGGAAGCTTCCCATGGTGAACCACCGGTAAAGCATATTGTTACAATAGGTAGGTATATTGTAGCATAATAAAAATGTTAATTAATCTACTTTTTGTTTCCCACATTGCTTTATTTAGTCAACCTGTAACATTACAATTTTGAATGCACTTGCAAAACATGTTATTTACAACTTATCTCACCAGTTAGATAATTGTGCTTCGTAATTAAGCGTCCCTGAAAAGGGCACTTATTTGATTTTCACTTCAGTTTCCACGTCTCCGCCGCCACCGTCGCCGCATTATGGTCTCCCTTGAATATCTCACTTATTAGTGGAAGCTTTTTAACCATATTTGGCAGTTATATACCTTAGGCATGGGAAAATGTTTAGTGGTGTAGAAATTTATAGTGGTGATACTGATAAGAATTTGTCAGATATTAACCCCTGAAACTCAGTAAGTTGATAATGTTTGAAAAAGAAAGCTGAATCTGAATTCATAAAAGACAGATCTTCGGGAGATTTGTATGAGAGAATGTGTAATATACTGTGCCTGAAGATCTTAAAGTTGCAATCCAGAAAAGAAACACCCAATGCACACCACACTACTACTTGTTGTCAAATTAAGCCAATACAAGGCATATCCATAATCATATGCAGTACTCAAAATGTAATTGAATTTATGGGTATTCGGTCTGTGAACTTCATTTGAATGATTTAATATCCATTTAAATAGTTTTGTCACTACAACAAGTAAAGCATAACATATTATTCACAAATTAATATTATGAATAATAATAACCAAACTATTATACAATAGACTCTTTAAAGTAGACAGAGTTTGGTTAATGTTTAAATATTTGTGTCAAATAAGAAATCAAATAAATTATATATTTTTTAGTAATTTCAAGAAATTCCTGCTCGACTATTTCAGGAATTTCATGAAATTACTGAAAACTTTAGGAATTTTTCCGAATTTTCTGACCAAATCAGTAATTTCGCAAATTACTGGTTATACAACTTTACTGCAACATATATATGTATATTTTGTATATATATTCTTATGTTGCAATGTTTTCTATTCTTCAAACCGTCATCTCCACACAAACTTTCCTCTTAAGATATTCATTTGATAGATGTTGTGTTCTTATTTTTTAACTTTAGGACATGGCTGGCGAGTGAGGCTGAATCAGGAGGGTCATCCAGCTTCCAGGTTTGACTATGACTTCATTGTGGGAGCCAATGGCAAGAACAACAGTCTGCCAGGTTAGTTCTTTCAACAGTGTACTTTAGGCGAAGACAAAAATCTACCACACCAAGGACAAAATTAACCAAAATCTTGAAAACAATTTTTCAGTTTATAACTTTTTGTACTGCACCAGTATACATTTCTAAGACTGTATTGAAAGTTGCAGTTACCATGGCAATAAATTCTGAAATTTATAGATTTAAGGTTTCCCTAGAATATGTTAGGGTTTGTTGTAATTTTAGTATATTTCTGTGGTTGAGGAAATTTACATAGTTTCACGCACTAATTATTCAGGATATTTCACTGTTTAAACTGGCAGACATTCACCCAACAATTACATAATTTTTCTGTTTATCACAAGACCAACATTTGACCTTTGACCTTCAAGAACAAATGTCATTGTCAGTCATGATATTTTAATAGTGTGAAGCACTTGACATTGATATTTTGTTATATACAAATATATTCTACATTTTAGACCAAGATTTTACCCATTGAGACAAAATAGTATACTTTTTGTGGTAAAATGCTTTAAATCCTTAGAATCTGTAGATGTATAAAAAAGTTTCAAATTCCTTCACTACTGGTTTGTTAACCAGTCAAAATTATCTTACCTCAATAATTGGGTGTCATAAATATTTCAAGGCACCAAAATAACATCAGAATTTTAATTGTGATGATAATTTGCGGTAACTTGTGTGTCATAATGATGACTTCCCTACCTTCTGGCTATCTGGATTCATTAACAGATTATGAATATATAAAATAATATGAGAAGTATTGGGGGAATTTGAGCTTGAAAATTTGTGTTGATTTGTGAGATTGACAGCTTCAGCAAAATTCAAGAATAATCTTCTTACACATCACAAGCTCAACTGTAAGAATGGTCAATATCATATCATCTATCATGAACACTTGCCATCAATAGTAAAAGTACATTCTGTCTTTTTGGCCCATGTCAATTTATATCAGTAGACTTTGCTTTAGTAGAAGTTTTGTAACTTGAATTCAGCTTATCTACAATATACCAGTTTGCAGGCACAATATCTTCCACACAAGCTTATACATAGAACAAATAACCCAGTGATCCTGCTGTAAAGATCCTTTTATTGTTGGGACAATTCAGATATACAGTAATAATGAGCTATTAACTACATGACTAGCACTGGATCTGTTTAGTTATCTGAATTGATAATGAAAATAACTAGCTATAAATAAGACAAATCATATTCAAATTCTTTGAGCACAGTCAGGCATACATTGCAGATGTGTGGGAGAGTAAGAAATGAGTGTTGCCGTGTTGACTACAGTTATAAAATGAAGTTATCCATAGCTAGGATCACATCATGATGTCATTGAAAGTTCTTGTAATATTGATCCTACTGTATGCACTAGTAAATGGATCTTGTAGATTTCAGCAGAAAGACTATGCGAGGCAAGCTGGCTATTGCTATCACTGCTAATTTTGTCAACAGACAGACCACAGCTGATGCAAAAGTACAGGAGATTGGAGGCTTGTCATTTATCTTTGACCAGGTGAAAACATTTGTGAATTGAATCATTTATTAAGTATTTAGTAAAGTGTAAGTAGAGCCAGTGGATTTATAATTCAAGTGTTAATGGAACTAGTTTTGAGCTCCCCACAGCAAAACACAATGTAATCTAATAAGTATTTTTATAGGGTCCTACACCCATACATATGCAACCCACTGGTATGAACTACATGTTTGTGACATCACTAAACATAATGACCCCATGTATGACATCATCTTGACCTCACAAAATGGGCATGGTGATTTGTGCATTATCCAGTAACTTCACTGGGATTGGATAAGGAAAATCATCACCTTGGTTACCTCAGTTCATTTGAACACGGTCACACAAACAAGGACGTGGGGAGATAGATGGGGAGATAGATAGATGGGGAGATAGATAGATATTTATTTCAACAGCAAACATGCAAATTAACATAATATAATGACTATGTACGACATGCAATTTATATATTTTGTTTACAAGACTTATCAAAGATTTTTTTTTTTTTTTAATATGATGCAACTAACTAGTAATGCTGTGGAAAAGGGGTTAGTAGAAGTTGTTACTTATTAAATCTAACCCCTCTTTACTGTTTACTTATATTACTGTTATTACTTCCAGAGCATTCTAGAAAGCATGTCAATGTAAATACTAGTGGGTGGACGATTAGACGTGTGCTCGATTAACCGTCGGTGACAATGTAGAATCACGGTCGGTCACTGACGTTTTCTATTGATCGATTATTAAGCTTATATCTTACCTTTCCTGATTTATATCAATATCCACGTATATTAAAATATTTTAGGTCTTTTTACTTAATAACTGACAGTTTTGTCTTGAATTTCAAGTTTGTTTATGTCTACCGCCATATTTACAGGAAGTGGGTGCTTTCGGTAGATTCTAAATGTCAGAACACCGTTATTCTTACCCGATTGACCTATACTTTATCCCGGAAAGTGTTTCTTAAATAATAAATAATAATGGAGTAAAATAATCGATTATGGGTCGATCATCGCTTGGTAAAATGGACGAATAATCGACCATGAAAATTGGAGGCGATTCCCAATACTAGTAAATACTATAGATTTTCTCCCCATTTTTATCTCCCGCCGGGCTTTAGCCTGAGAGGGAGATTATGAAATGATGCCTGTGCGTGCGTGCGTGCGTGCGTTAGTTAGTCACGCAGATTTCTCCAAAACTACTACAGCTACAGATATTTTGTACATTAATTGTCCCAATGAATTTTCACGCCCTCGAAAATTTTTTTGGTTTTATGGACTTAGGCCTAAAGATAAGTGAGTAATAGCAATCTTAGCTACTTGGAGTAAAGGGCTCATAACTCAAAAACTATTGCAGTTACAACTTTTTCTTCAAATATGTTGTTCAGCTACTTTGTCCTTAGCTATACGATGGTACATAGTTTGGGGTCCCATTGCATGCCATAAGTGAATAATAGCTATTTTCTTATTTGTAGCAAAATAATGACATAAGTAAATGTCAAATATCTTCAAAAGTATTAAAGTTAGGGAATTCTTTTCAAATATGTTGTTCATCTACTTTTTGATAAGCTATCACATAGTAAAGTTTCAGATCTGTTGCACATTGGATAGCTGAGTAATAGCTACTTTGAAATTCTACAGTTGAGTAAATCCATTGTAACTCCAAAACTAGTGCAGTTAGAGTATTTTCCTAAAATATGTTGTTCAGCTACTTTGTCCTTAACTATAAGATGGCATACAGTTTGGGATTCTATTGCATGTCATAAGTAAGTAATAGCAATTTCGTTATTTGAAGCAAAATAACGACATGAGTAAATTTCAAATATCTTCAAAAGTATTAAAAATTAGGGAATTCTTTTCAAATATGTTATTCATCTACTTTTTGATAAGCTATCACATAGTAAAGTTTCAGACCTGTTGCACATTGGATAGCTGAGTAATAGCCACTTTGAAATTGTGACTGTTGAGTAAATCCATTGTAACTCCAAAACTATTGCAGTTAGAGTATTTTCCTAAAATATGTTATTCAGCTACTTTTTCCTTAACTATAAGATGGCATATAGTTTGGGGTTCTGTTGCATGCCATAAGTGAGTAATAGCTATTTTCTTATTTGTAGCAAAATAACAACATAAGTAAATGTCAAAGATCTTCAAAAGTATTCAAGTTAGGGAAATATTTTCAAGTATGTTATTCATCTAGTTTTTGATGAGCTATCAGATAGTAAAGCTGCAAACCTGTTGCACACTGGACAGCTGAGTAATAGCTACTTTGAAATTGTGACTGTTGAGTAAATCCATTGTAACTCAAAAACTACTGCAGTTACAGGATTTTCCTAAAATAATTTGTTCAGCTACTTTTTCCTTAACTATAAGATGGCATATCGTTTGGGGTTCCATTGCATGTCATAAGTGAGCAATACCTATTTTCTTATTTGTAGCAAAATTATGATGGAAATAAATGTCAAATACCTTCACAAGTACCAAAGTTAGGCAAATCTTTTCATTTGTTATTCATCTAGTTTTTCAAAAGCTTACTTTCCTGTGTCCTTTATATTTTTGTTGCTTTTGCAGATGTAGGTCAATAGCTAAGTGAGTACATAGCTGAGCAAGAGCTACTAAAATGAGTAAATGTCTTTTATCTGTAAAAGTATTATAGGTAGGCAATTTTTTCTAAATAAGTCATTCACCTACTTTTGTGTGATCTACCACATAGTGAAGTTGCAGAACTGTAGCTCTTTGGATAGGTGAGTAATAGCTACTAAAATGAGTAAATGTCTTTTATCTCTAAAAGTATTACAGGTAGGCAATTCTTCTAAATAAGTCATTCACCTACTTTTGGGTGATCTACCACATAGTAAAGTTGCAGAACTGTAGCTCTTTGGATAGCTGAGTAATAGCTACCAAAATGAGTAATTGTCTTTTATCTCTAAAAATATTACACATAGGCAATTTCTTCTAAATAAGTATTTCACCTACTTTTGTGTGATCTACCACATAGTGAAGTTGCAGAACTGTAGCTCTTTGGATAGCTGAGTAATAGCTACTAAAATGAGTAAATGTCTTTTATCTCTAAAAGTATTACAGGTAGGCAATTTCTTCTAAATAAGTCATTCACCTACTTTTGGGTGATCTACCACATAGTGAAGTTGCAGAACTCTAGCTCTTTGGATAGCCGAGTAATAACTACTAAAATGAGTAAATGTCTTTTATCTCTAAAAGTATTACAGGTAGGCAATTTCTTCTAAATAAGTCATTCACGTACTTTTGGGTGATCTACCACATAGTAAAGTTGCAGAACTGTAGCTCTTTGGATAGCTGAGTAATAGCTACTAAAATGAGTAAATGTCTTTTATCTCTAAAAGTATTATAGGTAGGCAATTTCTTCTAAATAAGTCGTTCACCTACATTTGGGTGATCTACCACATAGTGAAGTTGCACAACTGTAGCTCTTTGGATAACTGAGTAATAGCTACTAAAATGAGTAAATGTCTTTTATCTCTAAAAGTATTATAGGTAGGCAATTTCTTCTAAATAAGTCGTTCACCTACTTTTGGGTGATCTACCACATAGTGAAGTTGCAGAACTGTAGCTCTTTGGATAACTGAGTAATAGCTACTAAAATTAGCAAATGTCTTTTATCTCTAAAAGTATTACAGGTAGGCAATTTCTTTTAAATAAGACATTCACGTACTTTTGGGTGATCTACCACATAGTGAAGTTGCAGAACTCTAGCTCTTTGGATAGCCGAGTAATAGCTACTAAAATGAGTAAATGTCTTTTATCTCTAAAAGTATTACAGGTAGGCAATTTCTTCTAAATAAGTCATTCACCTACGTTTGGGTGATCTACCACATAGTGAAGTTGCAGAACTGTAGCTCTTTGGATAGCTGAGTAATAGCTACCAAAATGAGTAATTGTCTTTTATCTCTAAAAATATTACACATAGGCAATTTCTTCTAAATAAGTCATTCACCTACTTTTGTGTGATCTACCACATAGTGAAGTTGCAGAACTGTAGCTCTTTGGATAGCTGAGTAATAGCTACTAAAATGAGTAAATGTCTTTTATCTCTAAAGTATTACAGGTAGGCAATTTCTTCTAAATAAGTCATTCACCTACTTTTGGGTGATCTACCACATAGTGAAGTTGCAGAACTGTAGCTCTTTGGACAGCTGAGTAATAGCTACTAAAATGAGTAAATGTCTTTTATCTCTAAAAGTATTACAGGTAGGCAATTTCTTCTAAATAAATCATTCACCTACTTTTGGGTGATCTACCACATAATGAAGTTGCAGAACTGTAGCTCTTTGGATGGCAGAGTAATAGCCACTAAAATAAGTAAATATCTTTTATCTCTAAAAGTGTTACAGATAGGCAATTTCTTCTAAAAAAGTCCTTACCTAATTTGGGTTGATCTACTGCATAATAAAGTTGCAGAACTGTAGCTCTTTGGATGGCAGAGTAATAGCTACTAAAGTGAGTAAATGCCTTTTGTCTTTAAAAGTATTGTAATCAAACATTAAACTTGTTGTCACTTCTACATGTGCCTCCATCTGACAAGAAAATTTATATTCCACTATCTTTAGTACATCTAATTTATACGGCGGGAGATAAATGCATGCGTCAGAATGCTTGTTTATACATTATTACTTATAACCTTGTTTATTTAGAGCATTTAACTTCATAACTTCAACTATAACCACATACATTATTACTTTTTGTCACCAGTGGCTTGAATTTTATACACTTCAAAAATATTTTTCTTTAATAGTTGCTTAAATAATGAAAAACTTTTGGCTTGTCTAATTTTAATATCTATACTGTTCCATACTGAGACACCTTTTATAGAGACACACATCGATTTTCTTGTAGTTCTGCAATACTTTGTACTGAAGAGACTGCTATCCCTAAGATCATAACCATTATGTGATTTTTCATTAAATAATTTTTGTATATTATTGGGTAACATTTGATTCTTTGCTCTATACATAAGACAAGCAGTTTTAAATTTTACAAGATCATAGAGCTTAACAACTTTGCTATTGTAAAACAGATCATTTGTATGGTCGTTATAACTAACACCATGTATTATTCTGATAACTTTCTTTTGAAGCAAATATATGGGCTTTACACTGTTAATATATGTATTACCCCATGCCTCTATACAATAATTCAGATACGGAAGAAACAATGAACAATATAAAGTGTACAGAGAACCTTTATTTAATAAGTTCCTTACCTTATAAAATACAGACACTGTTTTAGCTAGTTTATTTCCTATACTATTTATGTGTGCTTTCCAATTTAATTTATCATCCACAAGAACACCAAGAAATTTAGTAACATGGACTCTTTCAATGCTTATGTCATTTATACTAATCTTAATTTCACAATTTATCTTACAATTGGTGAACACCATGTATTTGGTTTTATTAACATTTAGTGACAACTTATTTATATCAAACCATTCCTTCATAATACTTAATTCATCACTTATCTTATGAGTTAGATCTATTACATCTTTTCCTGTACAAAAGGCATTTGTGTCATCTCTAAATAATATTAACTGTAGGATATCTGAAATATTTGCTAAGTCATTTATGTACAAAATGAATAATTTTGGTCCCAGGATTGACCCTTGTAGTACACCACATTGTACAGATAACAAATCTGACTCGGTATCTTCAATAACAACATACTGCTTTCTATTACGTGTATCAGCAGCCTTCTCTACTTTTAGCCTCGCATGAATATTAATCTAATAAGTATTGGTGTAAGCCATTTTAAGAACCAAATCCTATGATTATTGAAGACTCTGGTCAAAGAAGTTTTACAGTACATCTATGTGCAAATAATTTTGGATTTAAAACAGCCAAAAGAACATCAGAATTTATATTTACCCTTTCCTTAACTCTTAAAGTATAATTATTGAGACAGTTGGAATGAATTAGGATAAGCTTGAAGAGTGCTTGAAGAATTTGACAACAAATGGATAAGTAGAAAGGTGGGGTCAAAAATGAATAAGAGTTAGCTTATACTCAAGTTACAACTTTGTAAACATCTTAAACTGTAATCATTTTCTCAGGAATTTTTCAATGGCCTGAAAGAATCGACAGGAGCTGACCTGGAGAACTTTGTGTATTATAAAGACGATACTCATTATTTTGTCATGACCCCCAAAAAGTCCTGCCTGCTTCAAAAAGGGGTCATAAAACAGGTGAGTTAATTGTATATATGTTAACAGTTGATGATAAAGAACTGTTATAACCAAGTGTTTTGTAAGCAAGGTAAGGCCTTAATCAAAAATGAGATGTAAAACAGAGGTCATGTTTTATCATTTGAACATAGAAATAATTAAGTATCACTTAAAAAGGAAAAGTGAAATTTCTATACATCTATATGTACTGTTTATGTGTAAAGTACTTGGGATTACAAACCATCATATTATTTCTTGTTCTAAAACTGTAAGACCCTGCTTAAATTTCCTAAGCCCACGCCCCCATTAATGTGATGTTTTGTTTTTTACTGCAAAATAAAAATAACATTTTCTAGTACAGTAACTGTTACTGATAGCTCAATGTTTTAACATGTGAGAAAGTGTTCTCAGGATCACTACCTGAGAGGTCAATGTATTCAGTTTTCGAATTTGCATTTCACCCCAAAAAGGGCCCTTCAAATAACCTTAAAGCACTAAATTAAAGTACAGGATGAAAAGGTTTAGGACACTTGCTTAAGCTACAACCCCGGAAAGTATAAATAGAATTTTCTCTTTACACAGAAGTAAATATCTGAGAAGACTTGTCCCATGAACTTCTATTCAATTATCTGGTAGTCCTGGTTTAGTTAACACAATGTCTGGTCCCTTGCAGTTCGACTAAACAGTGTTAAATTTAATAAGTAATAAATATTATGGACGTACTTAAGCATAAAATTCTTTCAAAATTGTACATTTAGCCATGTAAAATTTAACCACAGCATAATAACTAAATATCAGTCAGTTTTCTGTGTCAGCACTTTCATAATGTATAAAAAGTCACTGTATGGTTCACAGGACTTTACAGATGCCAAGAAGCTTCTGTCTGCAGAGAACATAAACCGTGATAAACTCAAGTCTTTCACACAAGAGGTGGCAATGAAAGCCACAGGGGGTCAACTACCCACCACACAATTTGAGGTCAACCACCATAACACTGAGGACTTGGCTATCTTTGACTTCACAGCCATATCCATGGCCAACAACTCTTGTTATGTAAGAGAACAAGGGGGACATGTGTTATTGCAGTGCATTGTGGGTGATAGTTTACTAGAGGTAAGTTGTAGACTCTAAAAACAGCAAATAAATCAATCTGTAAGTTCATTGAGGTTTGAATGTGATGGGTTACATTAAGCTTGTGGAGCTAAGTCTACAGTGGCTAATGATGGTGTATATTGTCTTGTAAATTTTATATTTATGAACAAATTCATATGCACATGCTTTGAAATCAGTAAAGGGTAGTTAGCTTCTCTTTGACATCTAAGATGATATTGAGACACGTCATCAGCTTTTGCAACATCAAATCATAATCTCAATTTGAATCCATGAAAAAGTCTTAGAACCAAGTGGTCTTTGCAGGGCTCGATGTTTCCAGTGGTCCGGCAGCCCGAGTCTGCCGAAAATTCGACCGGGCTGCCGTTGTACACTGATAGGCTGACCGAAGGGTTACAAGCAAATAAAATGCATAAATACGTACATATTTCGATATATTGTAGCTTTATTTTACAAAACAATGGTTGAAATAGCTCTAATTTGATCACTGTTTACGTCTGCCATGACATTTTTTATTTTCAGCCGTGAACATTTGAAGATAATTATTTTCAGTTGCGAATTCATTCGAAAATAATTATTTTCAGTCGTGGATTCATTCCAGTTTTTTTCACGGGGCCTACAGTGCTTTACATGATTTTATGTTTTAGTCAAGTTTAACTGGAATTAGCAATTTTAATAACATTGGTGTAATTTTAGTTTAGAGTTAATGGTTTGTGTAATTGTAAATTTTTATTGCCAATAAAACAGTGATTCAGATTGTTAACATACTTATTATGACATGTTTCTTTACAGCAGTAAGCCTTGATGAGAACAGTTCATCATAAAATATTTCGGGCTCTTCCTTTGGCCACTGGGCTCCCCAACGCCAACTGTAGGCAGCCCGGTGGGCTGCCAGACAATTTTTCGTAACATCTTGCCCTGCTTTGGCACACAAGATAAGCACAAGTCATCTAAAGCTTGCAATAGCACAACAGTGATCAGATGAGAATGTGTTTTACCACAAAACTGCTAACTTCATGGTCAGAATAAGTTTTTATTGTCAAAAACCTTGTGCAGGATTTTACAGAACTTTGCTTCCTATGGCTTCCTTTTTATTTTACCATGAGTAATCCCTGCTATTCCAGCCATTCTGGCCCACCGGTACTGGCTGTGCCAGAGGCTTTCTGAGTGTGTTTGATGCTGCGTGGCTGATGAGGAGCTGGTGTCTCAGAGAGATGGCACCACTACACATCATCGCGGAGAGAGAGAGCATCTTCAGAATCCTCTCACAGACCGAACCCAATAGCAAGATGAGTGTTATCAACAAGTAAGTCCACACATCTTTCAACTGATCTTCACTTTAACTAAATTTATAAATTCAATCCAAAGTAATCTGTGATTGGGCAATTCCTGATTCTCAACCTGTTTTTAACTGGTTCTTAAAGAAACAGGTAGCGCCTTAGTGGCCTAGTGGGTTAGCAGGTTTGGCATCTAATCCCAGGTTGTCACCTCTGTGAGTTTGACTCCCACAAGTGACAATGCTGAGGACCTGACCCAATATGACCCTGGCTGTTGAACCGAATGTTAAACCTCAACCTTGACCTTTGAAGAAACAGATAATTAAATCTGATTGGTAGTGACTGGATATTTTAAAATTTTCAGAAGAATGTAATGTGAAAAAATACATGAGGGATGATTTTCAAATTCAACATTTTGAAGCTTTTCCGTGTTGGAATATTGAAAATTAAATTATGGAAAGTTCTCTATTACTTAGAGCTTAAGGTATTCACAGAAGTATTTTTCTACTTTGTCGGATATGATGTAGTGT
Organism: Sabellastarte sp. h YS-2021; assembly: GCA_964017235.1. NCBI lineage: Eukaryota > Metazoa > Annelida > Polychaeta > Sabellida > Sabellidae > Sabellastarte > Sabellastarte sp. h YS-2021. Next base: position 151,896,956 of record OZ024927.1, read on the forward strand.
TATTTTTTTCAAAATCTTTGACTCTATTGATGCTTCAATTTTTGGCATAAAAATGATTTATGGTTTGACTTTGCATATTATTGGATAAAATATTGTGCTTAGTTTATATTTCATTTCAGATACACAATTAACCCAGCTGTTCGCTATGGTACAAAGATAAAAACAAAGACAATGATGCGTGTAAACCAGGTAAAGCATTTGTATGTGCGTTCAGATGCTGCTGACATTCCATTAGAGCTTGCTCCCTCTGATAAGAATATAACACCAGCAGGAGTGGATAGTAAGCTACAAGAAGACACTCAGGATGATGTTATTGTGAAGGACCAACAGCCAGACATTGAAATGAGAGAAAACAAATCCAGAAAAAGGTCTAGAGGTAAGTGGGTTGTATCATAAAATGTTGGTATTGGTTCTTTCGGTACTGCAGATTACTGGCTTATTTATCCCAATTCATTAAAGGCTGAGAACTTATTCAATATGTTAGCATAAGCCCAGTTCAATTTCTGTTTTATTCACATGTTAGTTAAAACATACCATTAAATGCCTTTGTACAACCATTTTCCCTGAAGCCTGATTTTTGTTCCACCAGCATCTATGTTGGGGTAGGGGGGGGGGCACATAGAGATTGCTTTCTCCTACTTCGTTGGTTTCATCATTTCATTTCCAGACAGTATCTTAAAACCAAGTTAATAGATTAAATTCATATTTGACATGTAAAATGAAACTGTATTTAAAGGTGTGTCCTATTGTAAGGTGACTTTAAACTCCCATCTATAAAAGAACTATATTGATCTGGACAATATCCTACATACAGTGCATGTGATTGTAAGCATTTTTAAGTTGTGGATGTAACAAACTTAGAAGAATGTGCATGGCAAAGTGACCTTAAACTCCCTCACAGTTGAAAACTAACAATAAGTTTAATGTTAGGACAAAAGTTATAAAATCTTGTCCGGGCTATATCTCGGAAACCGTAAGGTGTAGGAAGTTCATACTTGGTAGGGACATTGGTTGGGGGTGTAGGTGTGCAACGTCATGGTGTGACCTTGATTTGACCTTTGACCCTGCTGTAGTGACCTTGACCTATAAAATCTTGTCCGGGCTATATCTCAGAAACTGTAAGGTGTAGGAAGTTGATATTTGGTAGGGACATTGGTTAGGGGGTGAGGTGTGCAACGTCATGGTGTGACCTTGATTTGACCTTTGACCTTGCCGTAGTGACCTTGACCTATAAAATCTTGTTCCCACTATATCTCGGAAACCATAAGGTGTAGGAAGTTGATGCTTGGTAGGGATATTGGTTAGGGGTTGTAGGTGTGCAGCATCATGGTGTGACCTGGATTTGACCTTGTCGTAGTGACCTTGACCTTTAAAATCTTGTTGCACCTTTGGGTCTGTCTTTTAATGCAGATTAAGCACTGTTAAAGTCATATTAGAATTCATGAAGAATTTTGCTTTTACAACTTCCCATTGTAGGAGATAGAATTTCATCATGTGAGCCACAGATTTTGCTCCAACACCACACATAAGCATTCATTGAATGTATTGCCACTTCTGTATGCATGGTAATATTCAAAACATCTAAACCATAATTCGGCCATGCCAGATGTAGATAAAGAGTACATGCATTTTCTTTCTGTTAGACATTATTTTCTCTATTTAAGCATTGTTTGGACCTTTATATAACTGACAGTGCTCTGAAAGTATCCTGAACTTTGTACTGAAACAGTACTTCTATATCTCATGGTGTTAAAAATATTTCCCTAGGCTGTGGGGTACGAGCATCTCTGATGCTATTTTTGGTGTTATGACAATATTTGATGGGTTTTTTTTTGAGATATTTAATTGAAATTAAAAATACACACATGTAGACCTAAAGAAGATCTTTTTGTAAGGTTACCAACAAGTCATGATAGTTTAAAAACATGTGACTTTATGGTTACAACATTTGTAAGATTTATTGGCTCAGGTCATTGGCAATATTTCAAAATTTTTCTTGCACGTTTGTTTGAAATTTGGCATGTGGATATAACTAGTGAAACCTAATTGACAGATTTTATTCAAATTTGTGTATGTGTAACTATGTTTGTATGACCTCAAACTCTCAGTAATAACAGATTTATATGGGTAGTTATATTGGTTTATAGACATTTTTGTGATTTATATCCCAAACAGCTGACTTATATTATACTGTTAAATGAGGAATTAATAAAGCTATTAACGAAAAGTATTGGTTTCTGGATTGTTTTTCCAAAAAATCTCCAATGATGAAATTATCTATCTAGTCTAATCTACTGCTTCGCAGCCGCAATATCTTCCCCACAAAGGGGAACTCAGTGCGCTATAGTAACAAATACACGAGTCATAAGGATAGTTGAGGGGGGGGGGGGGGTCAAGGTCCATAGTCCATAGTTGTGGGTGTGACCAAAGGGAAGGAGAGTAGGTGGAGAAACTGGTGAGTTTTGAGGTGTTTGCTGAAAGATGTGACAAAGGGACTGTTTAATTCTTATTTGAAGAAGGAAAGGGTTCCAAAGAGCTGGGGCATAGTGACAGGAAGAATTTGAAAGAGTTTGTTTGATTTGTGGACTGCGGGATCAAAGGTGGGGATGTGAAGGAACTTAAGTTTAGGGCTGCTGCGTCTTGTGGTTATGGAGGAGGTGTAGGGATGAATTAATTCACTTAGGTAAGCTGGTTGGCTGTGGTGTAGGATTTTGTATGTAGTGAGGCCTATTTAAGCATCTCTTGTGGGACGCTTGTTTGTATATGGTAAAATTGCAGTCCTTTAACTCATTTCATAGCTGAGCTATAGCTTCTTTGAGATTCTCACTGTTGAGTAAATTAGTTGTAACTTAAAAACTTTTGATGTTTTCAACCTACATTTTACTCCTTAACAGTTAACTTGGTACTTTACTTCAGAATACCATTTGCATGGCGTGTCTTTTGTGTCCTTTTCATCCTTCTCTTCTGCTCTGAAACTCAAAACACACAGTCAGCTGACACAGAGCCCATTCACGGGCACTGATTGCTTGTTAAACTTTACATCAGCGAGATATATAAGTGAGATAAGAGATCCAGTGTAATCACAAAAATCACAGACATGTAAATTATTTATTCATTTATTGACGTACATTAATTACAGAAAGAACAAATTACATTATATGGATTACATAAGTTGAAATAACTAACACAGAATGCTCGACTGTAACTGGATAAACAAACCTACAAGTTATTCTATACAAATATTCAAGAATATCATTTATTTCTTTACTGGACATATCAATAGAACCTGTCTGTTGTAGGTGGATTAAGTGTAAAATAAAGCTTACTGATCTGCATTCATCTTCTGTATATGTACTACTTTTAACCTTACAGCCTTTAAAGGCTGTGCAGGTATTGTTTTTACCCATGGCATCTGGCTGAGTAGATGGTGACAACAATAATCTTGTCCAGGTTGTATCTCAGAAACCATAAGTTGCAGGAAATTGATACTTTGTCGGGACATTGGTATGGGGGTGAAGGTATGCAACGTTATGGTGTGACTTTGATTTGACCTTTTACCTTTCCGTATTGATCTTGACCTGTAAAATCTAGTCCAGGCTATATTTTGGAAACCATAAGGTGTAGGAAGTTGATACTTTGCATAGTCATTGATTGGGTCATGTAGGTGTGCAAATTCTTATGGTGTGACTTTGGTGTAAAATTCGACTTTAGCTTTGCTGCCATAACTGAGACATGTTTCTTTCAGAAATATATGTGGACTGCTACAACAGATTATTATATGTACGTTTACAGAATTTTACTGTCTTCGTTGACAGCAAGACTTCAATTGAGAAATGTTACTGCTTCATAACTTTCAGTTTACTAACTACTTCCTGTTGAATTGCTTTGTTTTGATTATTTGTACATGGGTAGTGGTTCTCTGACATGTTATTTTCTTCCACACATTTACAAAACCTATACTGTCTATTCTAAAAGACTATATCTCATGGTGTTCAATTCTATTTCCCCAGGTTGTGTGGTATGATCATATTTGTACCACTTTTCTCTGCAATAAATAATATTAATTTAATTGAATCACTTGTGCTGTCATGTGTGTATTCCACAGAGTCTTACTAATTTGTTTGGACTGTCAACAGCTTTTTTATGTCAGCTGACTTGTCAGTCAGCTGACATTATGTCATCACTCTGCGGCGTGGGCGTACGCGTACGCGTGAACAACTTCTTCTCCAAAACTACAAGGCCTAGAGACATGCTGTTTTTTTTAAAAGATACCTTATCTATCGAGGATGAAAAATTGTTCAAGGCATGCAAATCTGTCTGTTCGTCTGTTTGCTAGAGACATTACAAGGGGGTACCCCCACCAAAAGTGTGAAAATTTCAACTTTTTATCACAATTTTCTCAGTGACTATTGCAGGGATTTCTCTCATATCTTGCAGATATGTACTAGGCCAGAGGTAGATTCTCTTGTGTGAGTATGAGACCTGGATCTGTCTTACTTTTTTTTTAATAAATTTTTTTAATAATTTTTAATGCATTAAAATTCATGAAATCATGCACTAAATCACTTATAACTTCAAAAGTGTTGCATTTACAGCATTTTGTGAAAATATGTTGTTCAGCTACTTTTTTCATAGCTACAATATGGTGAGTAAGTTGGGTGTCTGTCTCAATAGCTAAGTGAGTAATAGCTACTTTTGGGCTTTTCAGTAACTTCCATTATGAGTAAAATCACTTGTAACTTAAAAACTATTGCATTTAGAGAATTTCGTATAAATATGTTATTCAGCTACTTTTGGGCCAGCTATAACATAGTAAAATTTCAGACCTGTAGCTCATGGCATAGCTGAGTAATAGCTACTTTTAGGTTATCACTGTTGAGTAAATCACTTATAACTTGAAAACTATTGCATTTAGAGAATTCGTATAAATATGTTATTCAGCTACTTTTGGGTCAGCTATAACATAGTAAAATTTCAGACCTGTAGCTCATGGCATAGCTGAGTAATAGCTACTTTTAGGTTATCACTGTTGAGTAAATCACTTATAACTTGAAAACTATTGCATTTAGAGTATTTTGTTTAAATATGTTATTCACCTATTTTGGGGTCAGCTATAACATAGTGAAGTTCCAGACCTGTGGCTCCTTGCATAGCTGAGTAATAGCTACTTTGAAGTTCTCACTATTGAGTAAATCAGTTGTAATTGGAAAACTATTGCATTTAGAGAATTTCATATAAATATGTTATTCAGCTACTTTTGGGTCAGCTATAACATAGTAAAATTTCAGACCTGTAGCTCATGGCATAGCTGAGTAATAGCTACTTTTAGGTTATCACTGTTGAGTAAATCACTTATAACTTGAAAAGTGTTGCATTTAGAGCATTTTGTTAAAATATGTTATTCAGCTACTTTTTTCATAGCTACAATATGGTGAGTAAGTTGGGTGTCTGTCTCAATAGCTAAGTGAGTAATAGCTACTTTTGGGCTTTTCAGTAACTTCCATCATGAGTAAAATCACTTGTAACTTAAAAACTATTGCATTTAGAGAATTTCGTATAAATATGTTATTCAGCTACTTTTGGGCCAGCTATAACATAGTAAAATTTCAGACCTGTAGCTCATGGCATAGCTGAGTAATAGCTACTTTTAGGTTATCACTGTTGAGTAAATCACTTATAACTTGAAAACTATTGCATTTAGAGTATTTTGTTTCAATATGTTATTCACCTATTTTGGGGTCAGCTATAACATAGTGAAGTTTCAGACCTGTGGCTCATTTCATAGCTGAGTAATAGCTACTTTGAAGTTCTCACTGTTGAGTAAATCAGTTATAATTGGAAAACTATTGCATTTACAGAATTTTGTGCAAATATGTTATTCAGCTACTTTTGGGTCAGCTATAACATAGTGAAATTATAGAGCTATAGCTCATGGCACAACTGAGCAATAGCTATTCTCAGGTACTGACTGTTGAGTAAATCAGCTATAACTTGAAAAATATTGCATTTGGAGTATTTTGTTAAAATATATTGTTCACCTACTTTTGGGTCAGCTATAACATAGTGAAATTACAGACCTATAGCTCATGGCATAGCGGAGCAATAGCTATTTTCAGGTTCTCACTATTGAGTAAATCAGTTGTAGCTTGAAAACTATTGCATTTACAGTAGTTTGCTTAAATATGTTGTTCACCTACTTTTGGGTTAGCCATAACATAGTAAAATTTCAGACATGTAGCTCATTGCATAGCTGAGTAATAGTTCCTTTGAGGTTCTCACTGTTGAGTAAATCAGTTGTAACTTGAAAACTATTACATTTAGAGTAATTTGTTAAATATGTTATTCACAGAATTTTTGGTCAGCTATAACATAGTGAAATTGCAGACCTCTATGTCATGGCATACCTGAGCAATAGCTACTTTCAGGTTCTCACTGTTGAGTAAATCATTGTATCCACTGGATAGCCACAGTGTGTAGAGAGAGATTTCACCATTACTGCTCTGATGAAAAAAAATATTATAGCTAGCTTTCTTAAGTTTGCAGTATATATTAATAACCATAAAATGTTGTCTGGGAATATTTTTGGCCTCATTTTGAGAAACAAGATGGCCGCCACAGGTGTTTTTTGTCAGTCATGAAAAGTGCTTATATCTCCCTTATTATTGATCCTAGAGGTTTGGGATGATAAACCAATCTGTAGGAAATCATAGGGTGGGAATCTTTTGGTGTGGTCAGATTTGACCTTCAATGACCCCTCCTTCAAGGTCAAACAAGGATAGCCAAACTTAAAAGTGCTTATAACTCGCTTATTATTGGTCCCAGAGGTTTGGGATGGTAAACAGACAGGAAATCATGGGCTGTGAATCTGTTGATATGGTCCGATTTGACCTTGGAACCCTCCTTCAAGGTCAAATGAGGATAGCGAAAATTGAAAGTGCCTACAACTCGCTTATTATTGGTGACAGAAATTTGGGATGGTAAACCATCCCATAGGAAATCATTGGCTCGGAATCTTTTGGTATGGTCAGATTTGACCTTTGGACCCCTCCTTCAAGGTCAAATGAGGACAGCCAAGCTTAAAAGTGCTTATAACTCATTTATAATTGGTCCTAGAGGTTTGGAATGGTAAACCATAGGAAATCATGGGCTGGGAATGTATTTGTGTGGTTAGATTTGACCTTGGACCCCTTCTTCAAGGTCGAACGAGGATATTGCATTTGTAGTATTTCTTTAAATATGTTTTAACCTATTTTTTACACTTAAACAATTACCTTGTTATTTTCCTTCATAATACCATTTACAGGGCACAACTTTTTTATCCTTTTCTTCTGTCAGCTTCGGAATTTCTTTCGAACTTGCTGTTCAGTTACCATTTACTGTATTTCTGTACAGCCCTTTTCCTGATAATTATTCTGTCCTCTAATCACCTTCACAAATCAAAAACACTCAGTCAGCTGACACAGTGCCCGTTCACGGGCACTCTCCTCTTGTTTTATTTTGAATTCTTTCCAACAAGTCCAAAAATATACAGGGATTTCTCACTAATGAATTTTCCATTCTGTGACAATTTTCGCATTTATTGCTGTATGTTTGAAAAGGATTCAGTTAAATTTTGGCTTTCCTATTATATAAAGGTGGCACCCTGGACACAAAAGAACTTCTGGCCTGGTTCCAGAAACAGTTAGAAGACTATAAGGATCTCTTCACAGTGATCGACTTGCACCAGTCTTGGAAAAATGGCCTGGCATTTTGTGCTTTAGTACAAACCTACAGACCACAGCTGTTAGATGTCAGACAGATGGATAGTTCAGATTTGGCAAATAACCTGCAGATAGCATTTGTACTGATTGAGCAAGTAAGTGCAATTGTATCAAATCTGATTGTGATAGTAGAAACTGAATAAAGTAGTGTCATGCTGCCATTTATAAAATAGACAGAAAACTACTTGTGAATGGATAAAAGTGGAATGGATAAATTATGTTCATACTTCATTAATGATTTCAATTGCTTATTGTTTTCACTCAGTTAAATTAGTTCAAATCTTTTTTTATGAATATTTAATATTTGTCACAGCATTGATATCAAATATTGGGATCTTGGTGAACTCAGTAGCTAATAAGTAAAACATAAATAACTGTGATAAACAGGGACAAACAACATTCTAGTTCTCAATATAGTAAAACACTCCTGAACATAATTTCGCCTAAATCTTCTTCACCCAAGTCAACTTGTCTATGCTCAAACTATAATTATTTTTCTATTGGTAAATTTCTTTCAACTTTATCACTTGTAAATATGGAATATTGAACTAAACTAGATGGTGTAAAATATTGCAAGTTATGGACAATGATTAATAGATCATTATTATCTCCCGCCAGGCTTTAGCCCGGGAGGGAGATTATAAAATGCATCCTGTGCGTGCGTGAGTGCATGCGAGCGTGCGTGCGTTAGTGTGTCACGCAGATTTCTCCAAAACTGCTACAGCTACAGATTTTTTGTAAATTAATTGTCCCAATGAATTTTCATGTCCTTGAACATTTTTTTGGTTTTGTGGACTTAGGCCTAAAGATAAGTGAGTAATAGCAATTTTAGCTACTTTGAGTAAAGGACTCATAACTCAAAAAGTATTGCAGTTATTACAGTTTTTTCTTGAAATATGTTGTTCAGCTACTTTGTCCTTAGCTATAAGATGGTACATAGTTTGGGGTTCTATTACATGCCATAAGTGAGTAATAGCTATTTTATCATTTGTAGCTAAATAACAGAAGAAGTAAATGTCAAATATCATCAAAAGTATTAAAGTTGGGGAAATCTTTTCAAATATGTTATCCATCTACTTTTTGGTAAGCTATCACATGGTAAAGTTTCAGACCTGTTGCACCTTGGATAGCTGAGTACTAGCTACTTTGAAATTTTGACTGTTGAGTAAAGCCATTGTAACTCCAAAACTATTGCAGTTACAGTATTTTCCTAAAATATGTTGTACAGCTACTTTGTCCTTAACTATAAGTTGACATATAGCTTGGAGTTCCATAGCATGCCATATATTAGTGAGTAATAGCTATTTTGTTATCTGTAGCAAAATAATGACAGAGGTAAATGTGAAATATCTTAAGAAGTATTAAAGTTATGCTAATCTTTTCAGGTATGTTGTTCATATGTCTGAAAAGGTAAAAGGAAGAAATGATTCAATTTTTGGAGTGATCCGGATCACTCTCTTGATCTTCTGGATCCATGAAATGTAATTTTTAAAGACAGATAACTCCAAAACTTATGGACGAATTTCGATGAAATTTTCAGGATATGTCTGAAAAGGTAAAAGGAAGAAATGATTCAATGTTTGGAGTGTTCTGGATCACTATCTGGATCTTCTGGATCAATGAAATGTAATTTTTAAAGACAGATAACCCCAAAACTTAAGGACGGATTTCAATGAAATTTTCAGGATATGTCTGAAAAGGTAAAAGTAAGAAATGATACAATTTTGGAATTGATCTGGATCACTATCTGGATCTTCTGGATCAATGAAATGTAATTTTTAAAGACAGATAACCCCAAAACTTAAGGACGGATTTCAATGAAATTTTCAGGATATGTCTGAAAAGGTAAAAGTAAGAAATGATACAATTTTGGAATTGATCTGGATCACTATCTGGATCTTCTGGATCCATGAAATGTAATTTTAAAGACAGATAACTCAAAAACTTATGGACGAATTTCGATGAAATTTTCAGGATATGTCTGAAAAAGTGAAAGGAAGAAATGATTTAATTTTGGAAGTGATCCGGATCACTATCTGGATCTTCTGGATCTATAAAATGTAATTTTTAAAGACAGATAACTCCAAAATCTATGGACGGATTTCCATGAAATTTTGAGGATATGTATTAAATGGTAAAAGGAAGAAATGATACAATTTTTTTGAGTGATCCGGATCACTCTCTGGATCTTTTGGATCCATGAAATGTAATTTTTAAAGACATAACTCAAAAACTTATGGACGGATTTTGATGAAATTTTCAGGATATGTCTGAAAAGGTGAAAGGAAGAAATGATTCAATTCTGGGAGTGATCCAGATCACTATCTGGATCTTCTGGATCATGAAATGTAATTTTTAAAGACAGATAACTCAAAACTTATGGACAGGTTTCGATGAAATTTTCAGGATATGTCTGAAAAGGTAAAAGGAAGAAATGATTTAATTTTTTGAGTGATCTGGATCACTGCCTGGATCTTTTGGATCCATGAAATGTAATTTTTAAAGACAGATAACTCAAAAAAGTATGGATGGATTTCAATGAAATTTTCAGGATATGTCTGAAAAGGTAAAAGGAAGAAATGTTTCAATTTTTTTGAGTGATCCGGATCACTATCTGGATCTTCTAGATCCATGAAATGTAATTTTTAAAGACAGATAACTTAAAAACTTATGGGCGGATTTTGAGGAAATATTCAGGATATGCAAGATAGAGCAATTTCAGTGATAAGTAAGTTATTCACTTACTTTTGGGTGGAAATGCCTTTTATCTTTAAAAATATTGAAATCAAACATTAAAGTGCCTCTTGCTTGTTGTCACTTCTACATGTGCCTCCATCTCACAAGAAAATTTATGTTCCACTATCTTTAGTACATCTAATTAATACGGCGGGAGATAATTGCATGCGTCAGAATGCTTGTTTATGTATACTTTGATAATAAGACAGAAAAATTCTTATATTTGAAATGTCCTCTTTCAGGATTTGGACAAAATTACCTTAGCTGAATATGTTTTGGGCCCAAGTGACCACCTAAAAAACTTTGACAAAACTAACCATGGAAAAATGACTACATTCCATAAAAAACAACCATCAGCTAATGTATCTGTTTTAATATTATCCATCATATTCAGACATAATTATGCATATTTCAATTTGCCTGTTCGAGTATCTCACAGTAGATTTATGTGAGAACAAAAGAAAATGTTGTGTTTATCTGTGAGTGTGAGCTGTATCTCAGTATAGATTTGTGTGAGTACATAAGAGAATGGTGTGTGTACCTGTTTGTAGGAGCTGTATCTCACCATAGATTTATGTGAGTACTAATAAGGATGTTGTGTTCACCTGTGTGTAGGAGCTGTAGCCTGTATCTCATAGTATATTTGTGCTTAGTACATGAGAGAATGTTGTATTCACCTGTGTGTAGGAGTTTTATCTCACAGTAGATCTATGAGTATATAAATAGATGTTTTTCTTACCGGTGTGTATGAGCTGTATCTCAAAGCAAATCAGTGTAAGTACATAATGCGCCATTCACACTACAGGCTGTATGTCCTACGGTTAAAATTTTTCCGAGGCGGCAGAACTACCTCTGAGGATGCCTCATATCTTCCGAGATTTGGTGTAGCATTCACAATACAGGCGGTGTACTTCATGATTATAGGTGTTTGGTGAAATGCCCTTGTCCTTCAACTACTATACAAGGTTCATATGTGACCTTGTGACACAGTGGCAAAACATCCATCTACCTCCACTCGCCTCATGCCGCTGTATTACACCGTGCACAACCGAGTCACAACCTTATATACACTGTTGACCACACCTTCATTTACTGTTGCAAAAAATTCATTAATTCGTCTGCGCGTACCCACAGTACCAAATTCAGAGGTGGAAATTTTAAAAATTGTAACACTTCTGTAGGACGTGCAAGGCAATGGACGTTTCACCACTCAGTCACAAGGTCGCATACGGACCTCGGATGGTAGTTGAAGGACAGGGATGTTTTACCAAACGCATACTACCTTGGGGTGTACCGCTTGTAGTGTTAATGGGGTGTTAAGGAATGTTGTGTTTACCTGTGTGCAGGAGTTTGGAGTGTGCCCATTGCTGAGTGTTGAGGACATGATACAGAGAGAATCTGTGGACAGCCTGGCCATGTTGTCCTACCTCACCCAGCTGAAGGATGCACTGGAGAATGAACGACCACCAAAAAGTAAGCAAGTGTCTTTTTAATTGTTTCAGATTAAATGTAAATTCAAGTGAATGTGACTTTCTAATAGGAAATAGGAGTAATCTGATAAAAATAAAGGAAAATCTGGGAATTAATCACGTGTGCGACAGATGTTTAAAAGAACTTGAATGAGTTTTGTCATGCAGGAATTCAATTTAACCCAGAAAAGTCTTTAAATGGTGATATTCTTTTCTCTCTCACATTTAAAATATATATAGAAAATAACTGACATATATTTGTCCTCTTTGCAGAAATCTGTTCTGAAAATTAGATATTTTTCAAGCAATAGTAAGACAGGTATTGATTCCTCAATTAAGTTGTTTGGCACCAGATATTTTTGGTTTACCCCACAGCCCTTAAGGGCTGTCGGGGTATTGTTTTCACCCATGGTGTCGAGATGGGCTTGTCCGGCAGAAAAAAGTTTATCCGGGCTGTATCTCAGAAACTGTAAGGTGTAGGAAGTTGATACTTGGTAGGGACATTGGTTGTGGGTGTAGGTGTACAACGTCATGGTGTGACCTTGATTTGACCTTTAACCTTGCCGTAGTGACCTTGACCTATAAAATCTTGTCTGGGCTATATCTCACAAACCATAAGGTATAGAAAGTTGATACTTGGTAGGGACATTGGTTAGGGGTGTAGGTGTGCAACGTCATGGTGTGACTTTGATTTGACCTTTGACCTTGCCGCTGTGACCTTGAGTTTGAAAATATCGTCCAGGCTATATCTCAGAAACCATAATAATTGTGCTATTTCCATTGACATCTGTCCTCCAATTAATGAATTTTACAGCGTCATAACTTTTAGTTTGCTGATTAATCCTGTCATCTTGTTATTGAATTGTCTTGTTTTAATACTTCATATTTACATACATTTTCTTTCTATTAGGCATTACTTTCTCTACTTAAACATTATTTGTACCTTTATATAACTGACACTGCTCTGAAAGTATCCCAATTTTTGTACTGTTTCACTACTTCTATATCTCATGGTGTTGAAAAATATTTCCCCAGGCTGTGGGGTACGGGCATCTCTGATGCTATTTTTAACATTAAAAGTGTTTGAAAATTTTTATTTTAATTTGTAAACATTCCATTTTGAAGACTATATTAAGTTTATACTACTATTGAATTACCATATAAAATAATGAAATCAATTCAAATATTCCAATTTATCAAATATGATATGTACAATAATAATAAAAATATTTGGTAAGTACTGACTCCATAAAAATATTATGTAAGGTGCTGGTTTCAGGCAAAAATACGAAGAAAAGAGCAATATATTAACGCTTCAACTGTATTTATCATGTTTAGTGCCCAAGATACAAGTCAGTGAAGCAAGTATTCAGCTGCAACCTCCAAAACTAGTTGAGACAGAATACGACCCATTCCTGGATGAAGACGTTGAAAATGAAAGTCCCTTAGAGAGGATAGAAGAGGAGGCTGAGGGTGCTGCAAGTCCCCTGTCCCCTCACGGGATGCTGCTCAAAGTCGCTCACTCCACAGCATTGCAGGTACATGTTACCCCTTTATGTAGATCTCGGTCAAATAAAAAGTACATAATATTGTCTGGTCTTGATAGATACTTGCTAGTACACAACAGCAAGCAGTATTTATGTATATAATATAGTTTTATAAATAATGGTGCTATGGCTATTTCACATTATTGTTCATTGACACAATAACTCTGTTTCTAACTCATCTTTTCAAAGACATTTGTGAATACATCATAAAGTACACAAGTAGCCTTTTAAGGTTGTGTGTTTACATCTTATATGTATATATATGTACTACATGTGATTTAGATAATGTACCATAGTAAAAGGAAGCACTGGATGTTCATTGTTGTTAAAAAAATTTGAACAAGGATATGAACAAATTTAGTTTTATATTTATTTATTTATTCATGTAGTGTTTTATGTCACATGTAGTACATTATCAGTTATATTGTGATGGATAGTTGGAAGTTCAGAGAAAACCAGAACATACTGTTGGTCAAGGTTCTGTACTATAAACTGCCAACCAATGGCAAGCAGCTACCACTTGAGGTCAGGCCAGGATTCGAACTCTGATCTCAGAGATGGGAGGCAAGTGTGTTACAACTGCTCCACTATGACCCCCTATTTAGTTTTATAATTCACAAGACTATTGGTAAATAGAACCAGTGTAAGTCAAGTTTAGGGATAAGTGGAGTCAGATTGACAGCCCCAGTGTCAGACAATGATGGCCATGTGTTAGTTTATGTGAAAACAAACATGTGGATAATGTAGCTTCTAGGTACACAGTCTCTGCTATATGTACATTAATAAAATATAAAATCTGTCAACCCATCTGTCTTGGGGTGCCCTCTGCAGGAGCTAGCTTAAAATGATGTGTGGCCTTTAACTTAAAGTTAGTTAATGCATAGTTTTATTACATTAATACCTCTTGCCTAATGGACAATTAGCTATACCGGTTGGCGCTGTCTGGTCCCACCAAATGCCTGAAAAAGATGTTCTGTGCAAGCACCGGCAGAACCGGTCATTTAATGCATCGCAGTATTTGCAGTAGTATTTTTTTCGTTTGGTGCATGTGCATTCAGACACTTTTCGGAAGTTGAGAAGAATTTTATAAATTTCCCAATACTACATCTTATTTCTTCAAATCTTTAATGTAAAGAGTTTCTACATGCACCATGGCTTCACAGCAAAGAAACACAGTTGCGATGAAAGGCTAGGCAGTGACCAGGCAATGCCCTTAATAGTGACCAGAAATCTCAATTACAAAACTAGAAAGGAGAAGAAAACAGCCAGTCCACCTTGCTCCCTAGTATATCCTGGTCCTGTTAAGATTCTAGGGTATGTTGAGAAAGACAGTAAATCTTCTGATAATGTAACCACTGAAAAGAAGAAGACAACCACTACTAAAGAGAAGAAGGTGTCTTCCAAATTGTCCAGCTCTACTGCTGAAGAAATTAGGGCACTGGAAAATAAAGTGTTCAGAGAGGTTCAGTAGCTTAGAAGGCATGATTCTGGCAGACTATCCAGAAACCTACCAGTCAACCGGTTTTTCAACAGATCTCTTTGCCAGTTTCACCACTGAAGCAGCCACCAGCGGGTGTTGTAACTTTAGAGAGACCTTTTATTGAACCTGCTGGTCTGGCCAGTCAGACCCCTTCAAGCCAGCCTACTACTGGTACTCGTGAGATGTCAGTGTTGCAGTCTACTGGACTGATCAGCCAGATTATTGCTGGTCAGAGCCAGCCTACTACCAGCTCCAGTGAGATGCCAGTGTTGCAGTCTACCGCACCAGTCACCCAGATTATTACCAGTCAGATAAAGCCAAGGGGAAGTCAGCCACCAAAACAATGGCAGCAGCTAAGGAACTAGCCTACTTTATGACTTTTATTCAGAGTATTACACAGGCTATGGGCAGAACTTTGCAAGACCTGTGTGACAGTGTGTTTATCAACCTGACAAATCTCACTCTGATCAGATGTGGTAGCTACCTGGATTATTATATCCCCAGACGAAAGTCGGGGATATATTGGATTCAGGTCCGTCGCGCCGCCGCCGCCGCCGTAGAAATTTCCTTGTGGACGCGATAACTCAAAAACAAATTAATATTTTTTTTTCAAACTTGGTACACATGTTAAGGGTGCCCAAAGGAAGATCCCTATTTTAAGGTGACCTTAAACTCCCAGTAAAAAAGAACTTATGGCCACCTTAAGGTCAGAAATTGGACTTTTGGCCACTTAGAGCCCTGTAGGTCACAAACTATGATGCTCAGCTGGCTGAAATTTTACCTCACAACACATTAATATGTTCTTAGTACATGTGCCGAAAATCACGACTTTAAGTTGAGGAGAAAATTGTCTTTGAGGCCCATAAATACCCCCACTTAGGGATTTTTTGCTATACTTTTCACATATTTTGCCCTATAATTTGGAAGTGGTAATTCTGATGAGTCTCAAACTGTGCTAGGTATAACTTTGATATGTAATCCTTGTCTGTAGAAAATTTTAGGGCTGTAGGTTTACCCAAAGGGGTCGACTTAAGGTCTCAAAAGTGCCCACAGAGACCCAATTTATGCACTTTTTGCCACTTTCAAGCACTGTAGCTTTCAAACTATGTCTCTCATCTAAGTTAAATATCATCTGGGAATATATCTATGTGTTTTCTTATATGTGCCCCAACATTTAGGCCTTTAATAGACAGTTAGCCTGTGTATCAGGACCATAAACACCCACCCGAGTGACCCTTATAAGACATTTTTCACATCTTTTTCCCTGTAACTTGGAAATGGTAAGTCTGAGAAGTTTCAAACTGTATTAGATATATATTCTGTGTGTAATCTTAGTATGTAACAGATTTTAAGTCTGAAGCTTTAATTTTGAAGGTCAAATTGAGGTCTCTAAAAGGCTCCCAAAGACCCAATATTTGGACTTTTTGCTACTTTTAAGCCCTGTGACTGTCAAACTATGTGACTGATAGAGCTCAAATCCTATCTGGGAAGATATTAGTATGTTATTTATATATGTGCCAAAAATTAAGGCTTTAAGAAGACATTTAACCTGTGTATGAGGACCATAAATCCCCACCCGAGTGACCATTTTTAGACATTTTTCACATATTTTTCCCTGTAACTTGGAAATGGTAAGTCTAAGAAGTTTCAAACTGTATTAGATGCATATTCTATGTGTAATCTTAGTATGTGACAAATTTTAAGTCTGAAGCTTTAATTTGAAGGCCACATTTAGGTCTCTAGAAGGCCCCATAAAGACCCAGTATTTGGACTTTTTGCCAATTTTAAGGCCTGTGACTGGTAAACTATGTGACTGATAGAGCTGAAATCTCATCTGGGAATACATTATTATGTTCTTTTTACATGTGCCAAAAATCAAGGCTTCAAGTAGACATTTAACCTGTGTATGAGGACCTTAAACACCCACCTGAGTGACCCTTTTAAGACATTTTTTACATATTTTGCTCTGTAACTTGGAAATGGTAAGTCTGAGAAGTTTCAAACTTTATTAGATACATATTCTATGTGTAATCTTAGTATGTAACAAATTTTAAGTCTGAAGCTTTAATTTGAAAGCCACATCGAGATCTCTAAAAGGCCCACAGAGACCCAATATTTGGACTTTTGGCCACCTTTAAGCCCTGTGACTGTTAAACTATGTGATTGATGGAGCTGAAATCCCATCTGGGAATGCATTATTATGTCCTTTTTACATATGGCGAAAATCAAGGTTTTTAGAAGATATTTAACCTGTGTATGAGGGCCATAGACACTCGCCCAAGTGCCTTTTTGGACATTTTTTCCGTATTTTGCCCTGTTATTTGGAAATGCTTAGTGTGACAAGTCTTAAACTGTATTATATATAATTTTTGTTTGTTATGTATGTCCCCCAAAAAGTTTCAGATCTGTAGTTTAATTGCTAAGGTCTCTTTAACAATTGTAAAATGCCCACAGAAACCCAATTTATGGACATTATGCCACTTTAAAGCCCAGTAACTGTCAAACTATGTGGGTTATAGAGCTGAAATCTTTGAATTTTTAAAAGGAAATGCCTGTCTATTTAAATTTTGAATATTAATAATGTTATGGCTATCTTAGTCTTTTAAGAACTTATTTTTGTGTGTTATACCTCTGCTTGCTGAGTTTTTAACTTTTTAAAATGAAACTGGTTAAACGCCGGTTAAACATATTCAAGTAGACAAAATGGACACTTTAAGTGAGTTTTAAGTCCCAATATTAATGAAATTATATCCGTATGTAGTAAAACTAGGGGATTTTTAACCCTCAACTAGCCCAGTTTTATTCAACTTGCCTCAGTTAATTTTGACACAGCTCCTACAGTTATGAACTCATTTCAGTTGATAATCACATACTTAAAATTCTCGATTCTTTTTGTATTTGAGTACCCCTTCTATATAGATTGTTTGTTTACCATTTATGCTGTAGCACTCCATCTCTTTGAGAGAACATGTAAACTGTGTAAAAAAG
Organism: Sabellastarte sp. h YS-2021; assembly: GCA_964017235.1. Lineage (NCBI taxonomy): Eukaryota > Metazoa > Annelida > Polychaeta > Sabellida > Sabellidae > Sabellastarte > Sabellastarte sp. h YS-2021. The sequence continues at coordinate 151,914,936 of OZ024927.1, forward strand.
ATGTAGAAGATGAGATACATTTTGTTTGTGTTTGTCCAGCTTTAGAGCTGATTCGTATGAAATATTTCAAAATTTTAAATATAGATAAATCTGAATTATTAATAGATCAATTATCAAGGGTATTAACTCATATGAATGTCAGTATGGTTATTAATTTTATTTTTGATTTGTGGCAAGAAAGAAAAAGTAAATTATATTGTTAATTTTTATGTATTGAATTGCTGTCTTTATTTACTGTATCTTACCTCAAAATATGTTTGCTCTGTTTGTTATTAACTCTCTATTTAAAGTGACTTATAAGCCCATATAGGGCTGGGTATTACTTCAATAGTTTTTGTATAATCCTTGTCAACATAATACATGTCACTATAATAAACTAATAAACTAAACTAAGTCCCAACCCACATCCCCCACCCGGATTCCCCCCACCCACCTCTGGGACCTCCAGCTATATTGAGTGACACTAAATAAACAAAGGTATTTAATGATATCAGATGAGAAACAAAGACCTCAATGGGGTTGCAGATCTTGTGTAATAGTGAGAGAGGTGTGGAGAAGGGGAGAGGGGTGGGGGTGGGAGGTGGTGGGCTTCATTACATATAACACAAAGGGGAGTCAGAACTGAGATTGTGTCACATGTTTAGGTTGCATATATATGGACCACATATATAGGTATAGAGGAAATGGATAACTGAAAACAATTTGCAAATTCTAAAAATAATATAGTAAAATAATAATATGAATAATTTTTTTTTAAATAATATTTTATTTGTGAACAAATATAGAAACAGATATGCGCTTTTGGGATTATGAATTTTAGAATGGACATTGAATCATCAATCATTTAAATACTTTGAAGGAAGATTGAAAAGTATGATGAGTTGAGTTAAAAATAATATTTTATTTGTCAACAAATATAGAAACAGATATGATCTTTTGGGATTATTATTTTAGAATGGACATTCAATCATCAATCATTTAAATACTTTGAAAATAGGTTTAGAGTTATCATTGCAGGAAGATTGAAAATATAATTTGAGTTATGTATTCGGCGTCTGGGGATACACCATCTTCCTTGGAAGATATAAACAGAGTAGATTGATGTGCTGAAGTTCATATAATAATGGGTAATTATGTTTTTAAAAATTCCCGATCAAAACCTGTGGCGTGAGTGATGACCTGCCTGGGGATATGTTGGCGCCGAGTTGGCCCAATCTAGTTCTAATGCAGGGGTTAATCATGATATAGTGGCCCAGAGAGATTTTGTGGAGTTGGCCAGAAGGAGAGAGACATTTGTGGACAATTGTCAGACTTTAAATGTAACTTATTCTGCTGTGAATTATGTACCTTTTGTCCCGGGCATCCAGAAAAGAAAGGCATAAGACCCATTGTAAAACAATATATGTGAAAGGTGTTTCTTGTGTAGATCAGGTTTCTTCTGTCCAATCTGTCACTAATGTTCACACTATTGTTCAAAATATTGCCTGTAGGGGCCAGACTGAACCAGTTTTGGAAAACTTGGGCTACCCTAGGGGCTAGCTCCAAGGTCATAAGAATCCTCAAGGAAGGTTACACCCTCCCCTACCAGAACTGGACAACCCTGACCATGTCTCTAATGATAATAAGTGGTTAGTTACATCCCCTCAGCAACAGCTACCTGATAGAGGCATTATTCAAAAGAATGCAGTAAAAAGGTCCAACATCAGACCTTCACAAACAAGGAGGAAGGCATGAGGTCAGGCCCACTGTATGGCGAATCCTGACCTGGTGCTCCAGGAAAAGGTGATTCTCAAGGCCTGACACATTCCAGGCCGGCTGAGCTATCCAGACTGGACCAGATCATCCATACAGAATGATCCCTGCTTCCATAGGTTTTTCAGTTGATATGCACCAGGTGGCACCAACCTAAAATAGACCAGCTCTCAGTCAGCCTTGGGAGGACCTGGACCCATATGCCTTCCCACCAGTAGCCATTCTGGGCAAGGTGGTGGCAAAATTAAGGGACTAGCCATGCAGGAGTATCATTCAGATTGCTCTAGGGTGGCCCAGCATGCCCTGGTTCTGGGATCTGGTAGCCATGTCCAGCCAGATCCCTCTTTGCCTGCCCAACCTGCCCAATCTACTGATTCAACCATTCAGTCAGACTCCAAACAAGAATCTGTCAAACCTAAATCTCCATGCCTGCTCCAAGGCAGTAGCAGCACGAAACAAGGCTCCTAACGAGTCTCCACCAGATCAATCTATGGAACGAAGTGGACCATTTTTACAAAGTGGTGCTGCAGTAATCAGGTAGACTTCTGGGTACCACCTATTAAGTCCATAGCCAACTTCCTCCTGTATCTAGATGGCTACATATCAGCCATAACAGACAAACTGGGACATTCACCCATTAATTTCAGCCAGCATGAAAATCTAACTCGTTTCCTGGATAGTTTCCATAGAGACAGATTTAGGGGTCACAGAGGCATTGCTCTTAGAACCTTTCCTTGGTCCTAGATCAACTGGGAGAGACTCCTTTTGAACCCCTTAAAGAGGCATCTTTGAAGCATCTGTCAAGACTGTCTTACTCTTAGCATTGGCTTGCAGCAAATGTAGGAGTGATATCCATGCTTGGCTCCAGAAAAACATCAGACACCAGGAAGACTGATGAAATCTGCCTCTTTACCTCTCACCCAGCTTTCTTTCAAAGAAACTGTTTCTAACTTATACAAATTTAATTTACTTATTAAATTTGCAAAGAAAGTCCAGACAGAGTGGGCTCAGTGGTTATTCTACTCCTGGCCAGCAACTCTGGATTAAGTCACTCAAGGCTGATGAGTCATTATGCCCAGTTAGAGCCCAGCTCTGCTATCTGGACAGGACCTCAGACCTTAGACAGAACAAAGAACTGGTCTCTTTCAAGAAAGATTTTGACAAAGATATATCTCCTGCTACTATCTCATCATGGATCAAGCAGACTGTGATCCTATGCTATGCGGTCTCTGATCAAGAGGACTTACTCTACATCAGGTTAAAGCCAATATATTAGGGTCTTTGCTGTTTCTAATACCTTTCAGTCATAATCTCCTTAGAACAGTTATTATCAGCATGTCACTATAAATCCCACAACACCTTCACACAGTTTTACTTGAAAAATGTGGCTGGGGCTGATTCCGAGCTTTTCCATCTTCGCCTGGTTGGTGGCTGCCTAGCAAATCCACCACCAGCCCATAAGATAAGCAGCCTGTCACATTGCCCGGCAGAGACTTGAAGGTGGAAATGACCTGCCCAAGGACAACTAGCTAGACTCCTCTTCCTTACAAAAAGGGCCTAAGCCTACTAGGGGTTTATCTAGGTTTAGGCAATGAAAAAGATGCTATGATGTCATGTTGTCTAGACAGGAATGTCACACCATCTAGTGAATGTATCAGATGACTGGTCCTGCCGGTGCTTGCACAGAACATCTTTTCTGGTGCCTGGTGGGACCCATCAGCACTGACCGGTATAGTTATTAGTCTGTTAGGTAAGGTATTAACTTATGAAAATTTAATTTACTTATTAAATTTGCAAATCTTTTTATTTGTAGTGAGAGATTCATAATATTCAATCCTAGCTTTGTTGCAAAATCATTGTTGTTAGATCTATAACTTTTGTGAGTGAAATATTCAAGATTTGATATTCACAGTTGTGGCTTTATATGTTGTATTTATAACTTCTTATCTGCAAATTCCTCTCAAGCTTTAAATAAATTTACTGAGTGTGTTAATTCTGTTCACTTACAATTTGTCTCTAATCATGTCTGCTGTATATCTGCTGTATTGATTTGAATTTCTGTCTAGATTCCTTCTTTTTTCTTCTTTTTCTTCCATTAAACTCCAGGGTTTGAAAAAGAGTGTAGAAAATGCCAAAGCCTGGATGAAGGACAAAACTACAGACAAGAAATCACAAGAAGAACACAGACAGGCTGTTCTCTTGGTGATTGCTTTCACTCTTTATACCCCTGTTCCACTGTTGTGAGTTTGCCTCCCCAACCTCCTCAATAGTAAAGCATAATCTTATCATTTGTATGACTCATTTGTATGACATCAGGAAACATTTTTGATTCAGTCTGTCCCGAGTACTACTCACAAATGATCTTTTTGATCGTTAATCTGTTACAACTTATCTTTATGGAGTTACGGCTTGTTTTATGGTGCTATGAATAATCTTTACACTGTTCTGAGAAAGTGGAACTAAGTGATCTATTTCAAGAAAACAGCAGTCAGATTAATTCATCAATTACTGCATGAGTTATCAGGATTATTGTTCAGAGTTATCCTCATGTGTTGCAGCTGTTAAGAGGAGGTTCTAAGGCCAATCTTTTCAGTTCTACCACTTATCTTTTGACATGGTTTTATCAGTTTTTCTATATTTTTCAACTGGATTAGTCTCAACACAACCCGAGATTAAAATTGGCTCTGTGGTACAATGGCATGACTCCCTTATTGATTTTTTTTGCATATTTTGACACCCAGGTGCCTCAGTAACCTAGTGGTTATCAATTTTTTTTTAGCAATCACTTCATTAGCTCTCACATCTGGAATCATGGGATCGTTACAAATCATACACACTTGACTTTAATTAGAGAGCTCTGGTATTGAAACAAATTATTTGAAAATAATAACTCATGCAACATTGTCCAGTTTGTATCTTATTGTGTTATTTTGTGTGAATTTAAAATACAAACTTTTAATTTAAAAATGTAAGTAACATGTAGAAATTTGTTACATTGTTGGATCATCATTAATTAATTTGGTTTTTGAATGTTTTTATAGCTTTTGCAGTATTGATTATACATATTGTGTTGTAACTATTTTATGATTGCATTTCAAGGTTAACTCCTAATATTTTCTGCATACGTTTGCTTGGAGTGTTTAGATATGCTTTTGTTTTGTGAATAATTTGTTTGATTAATAAATGAAGTAAACCCTGCACCCTGGAGAAGTGGCAGAATGTTAACTCCCTGTTCACTTGATCTTACAAAATTCACCATGAGTGGATGTAACCCGAAACCAGCAGTTTAATGAGTGGTTTAAACATATTTTATTTGCAATTAAGAAACAACTGATAACACTATTGTATTGAGGCTTCTTGCATTATCAGACTTTACTGAAATAATAAATTAATTATGAAATAATTATGCTGCATTGTTTACCGTGTTATAGTCTCTTTAGAAACTGTTAAATTTGGCTCTGTAAGGGAATCAGGTGTTAGCAAGATATCCTTTGTATGCCCAAAAATATTCATTCAAATGTAACCTTGCTTTTATAGTTCTTGATCTCTTTGCAAATAGATTCTAAGGTGCAGAAACACAATCATTGTTCAAATTTTATAAAGCCGTTCAACATGCATTGGTCAAAAAGTAGGGGAACGCTTTGTTGGAAAGTGAGATTTCATTTTGAAAGTATGTACAGTTGTTACATGTGTACAGAGTATATTCAGTAGGTTATTTGCTCATTAATATCAGCTGTATTATTTATAAACACATGTAGGTATTAACTGATAGACAATGTTTTGGGTTTTAGTATTTCTATTGAGGGTGTGACTCAGGGTCAAAATGGCACTGTGTCTGATTCTTGCAGTAAACAATCCAAACCTATGTACCCGTGTTCTAATATTATCCAACTAAAAGTACCTATAAACCAATGTGGCAGTGGATCAAAATCATTTATTGAAAAGTAAATGTCACATATCTGTTGGAATGATGGAGATTATGTCAAAAAGGAAAAGTAAGAAGAAAAGGCTGACCAAAATCAAGTGTCGCTAATGTTATTTATGGATACAACAAATGTATATGAATAGTTAATGCTTTTAAGAGTAACCAGTTGGCTAGTTTAAATTCAGTTTCTCAACAAACTCGAGCTCTTTGAGCACCAGGTTACGCAATCACAACCTTTAGTTTTATAACCAAGTTGAACAAATACTGTAAAATCAACCAAATTATAAGAAAATTCGACACAAAGTTCAGCCCTTAAACTTAACCAGAAAAATTACAGTTGACTGTAATTCTACAACAACGTAGATTACAGGGGACAACTTGTCCCAAACATGCAATATCTTTCAATTCAAAGGAAAAATAATCCAGGTTGTCTCAGCAGCAAATGACTTTTTGTTACTCTCTGGACAATTAGTTTGTCGATAATTTTCAGAGTAAGTGCGCTGCATCTGTCAAATCTGCTAAAACTGTGTAGTTTGTCATTTTCAGAGTAAACGTACAGTGTCCTTCAGATCTCCTAAAACCAGGTCAACTGGGAGCAAACTATCCCGTAAGAAGGTCATGTTCAAAGTACCTCCTCCCGCAGTCATCAAGTACAGGAAGAGTCAGGTGGACATCATGTCGGGAGAGGTAAGGAGCTCTGAAGCTTTACTCTGACACGACCCTGTAAACATTAAGCAACCAGAAGCAGCATTCAGGAAAATTAAGGAAAAATTCAGAAGTTTAGGAAGAATTCAGAGAAATACATTAAATTAATGGCCTGAAATAGACACATATTAAATCATAAATTTGACACAAGTGTTCCACAATTTATCGAAAAGTAATGCATTTGATATTTGTTACTCAATATTTTTTTTTAGTTAAAGCAAGGGTAAAGTCTTTAAGCCTAGTGTCTGGTGGTGGTTTACAATCTATGTGCCTTGAAATATTTTCACATCCCCTCCCAAACAGGATACCAGTCTATTGCAGAGATTTTCATTTTCAAATATCGATAAAATAATGAGAAACAGAGATATAAAACCTGGCAGTTTAGCAATTTGACCTACTTAAGACTAATGCTGTCATCAAAGAATTTAAATTCTCTTAATAAATATTTTAAATTGAAACAGTGACAAGGTTTTAGCTCACATTATTTGCAATGAAATAATAGAAAAGAAAAATTTGCTAACTGCATTTGTAACATTAGACATTCGACAGCAGTAGATCGTATAAAATACCATAGTTTAAACAATTAAAACAACATTATTTTCCTGGTTTGTTTTCCTCCAGTCAAACATAGAGGATTATATGAAAGAACGAGGGTTGCTGGCATCTGGTAGTTATGACAATGCACGTCTAAATATTGATTATACAGAAGAGGTAGGTTGCCCATCCACTTTTATTGTAAGAATAACATGTAATCTCATCAATCCAGGGTATCTACAGTCCCAAGTACCTATTTAAGCGTCCCGCAAGGGACGCTTGTTTGTGTATGGGAGAGCTTCAGGCTCCGCCGGCTCCGCCGGCTCCGGCGGCTCCGCCGGCTCTGCCGGCTCCGCCGGCTCCGCATTTTGTTTTCCTTATAACTCTGTAACCGTTAGGCGGATTCTTTTCAAATTTGGCAGGTTTAGGCAGTAGCCTTGGGGAATTTTTTTGAATATACTGCAGTGACATTTCAACCAATCAGAGAGGTCACATGACCAAAAATGTCTTTTTTCGATGGGGAAGCTTGTCCGGATGATAACTTGAAAGGAATTTTATCAATTCACCTGAAACTTGGCAAATACATTCATTCTATTAAAATCTGGAAATCATTAGATTTTGGCATTGATTGGTCAAGAAATGGCCGAGTAATTAATGATTAATTAATCATTACGAATTTTCCAAATAAGGAAAACACAAAAATGCTTATATCTCGAAAACCGTGCTAGATAGAGCGATTTCGACGAAATTTTTGACCCGCAGGGTATCTCTGCAGAGTAGTTTTCCCAATTTTCAAAAAATTTTTCTCTCGCCCAAAATGGCGGCCATTTTGAATTTTCGAAATTTTCGCAAAAATTGCAAAACACAAAAATGCTTATATCTCGAAAACCGTGCTAGATAGAGCGATTTCGACGAAATTTTTGACCCGCAGGGTATCTCTGCAGAGTAGTTATCCCTATTTTGAAAAAATTTTTGTCTCGCCAAAAATGGCGGCCATTTTGAATTTTCGAAATTTTTGCAAAAATTGCAAAACACAAAAATGCTTGTATCTCGAAAACCGTGCTAGATAGAGCGATTTCAACGAAATTTTTGACCCGCAGGGTATCTCTGCAGAGTAGTTATCCCAATTTTGAAAAAAAATTTGTCTCGCCAAAAATGGCGGCCATTTTGAATTTTCGAATTTTTCGCAAAAATTGCAAAACATAAAAATGCTTATATCTCGAAAACCCTGCTAGATAGAGCGATTTCGACGAAATTTTTGACCCACAGGGTATATCTGCAGAGTAGCCATGCCAATTTTCAAAAAAAATTTGTCTCGCCAAAAATGGCGGCCATTTTGAATTTTCGAATTTTTCGCAAAAATTGCAAAACATAAAAATGCTTATATCTCGAAAACCCTGCTAGATAGAGCGATTTCGACGAAATTTTTGACCTGCAGGGTATCTCTGCAGAGTAGCCATGCCAATTTTCAAACAAAAAATTTCTCGCAAAAAATGGCGGCCATTTTGAATTTTCGAATTTTCAGACCCATAGCTAATTACTCACCTACTCAAAATGAGTAAATGCGAATTATCTCTAAAAGTATTGCAGATAGCCAATTTTTCTCAAATAAATCATTCACCTACTTTTGGGAGAGCTTTCACTTGGTGAAGTTTCAGACCCATAGCTAATTACTCACCTACTCAAAATGAGTAAATGCGAATTATCTCTAAAAGTATTGCAGATAGCCAATTTTTCTCAAATAACTCATTCACCTACTTTTGGGAGAGCTTTCACTTGGTGAAGTTTCAGACCCATAGCTAATTACTCACCTACTCAAAATGAGTAAATGCGAATTATCTCTAAAAGTATTGCAGATAGCCAATTTTTGTCAAATTAATCATTCACCTACTTTTGGGAGAGCTTTCACTTGGTGAAGTTTCAGACCCATAGCTAATTACTCACCTACTCAAAATGAGGAAATGAGAATTATCTCTAAAAGTATTGCAGATAGCCAATTTTTCTCAAATAACTCATTCACCTACTTTTGGGAGAGCTTTCACTCTGTGAAGTTTCAGACCCATAGCTAATTACTCACCTACTCAAAATGAGTAAATGCGAATTATCTCTAAAAGTATTGCAGATAGCCAATTTTTCTCAAATAACTCATTCACCTACTTTTGGCAGAGCTTTCACTTGGTGAAGTTTCAGACCCATAGCTAATTACTCACCTACTGACAATGAGTAAATGCGAATTATCTCTAAAAGTATTGCAGATAGCCAATTTTTCTCAAATAACTCATTCACCTACTTTTGGGAGAGCTTTCACTTGGTGAAGTTTCAGACCCATAGCTAATTACTCACCTACTCAAAATGAGTAAATGCGAATTATCTCTAAAAGTATTGCAGATAGCCAATTTTTCTCAAATAACTCATTCACCTACTTTTGGCAGAGCTTTCACTTGGTGAAGTTTCAGACCCATAGCTAATTACTCACCTACTCAAAATGAGTAAATGCCAAATATCTCTAAAAGTATTGCAGATAGCCAATTTTTCTCAAATAACTCATTCACCTACTTTTGGGAGAGCTTTCACTTGGTGAAGTTTCAGACCCATAGCTAATTACTCACCTACTCAAAATGAGTAAATGCGAATTATCTCTAAAAGTATTGCAGATAGCCAATTTTTGTCAAATTAATCATTCACCTACTTTTGGGAGAGCTTTCACTTGGTGAAGTTTCAGACCCATAGCTAATTACTCACCTACTCAAAATGAGTAAATGCGAATTATCTCTAAAAGTATTGCAGATAGCCAATTTTTCTCAAATAACTCATTCACCTACTTTTGGAAGAGCTTTCACTCTGTGAAGTTTCAGACCCATAGCTAATTACTCACCTACTCAAAATGAGTAAATGCGAATTATCTCTAAAAGTATTGCAGATAGCCAATTTTTCTCAAATTAATCATTCACCTACTTTTGGGAGAGCTTTCACTTGGTGAAGTTTCAGACCCATAGCTAATTACTCACCTACTCAAAATGAGTAAATGCGAATTATCTCTAAAAGTATTGCAGATAGCCAATTTTTCTCAAATAACCCATTCACCTACTTTTGGGAGAGCTTTCACTTGGTGAAGTTTCAGACCCATAGCTAATTACTCACCTACTCAAAATGAGTAAATGAGAATTATCTCTAAAAGTATTGCAGATAGCCAATTTTTCTCAAATAACTCATTCACCTACTTTTGGGAGAGCTTTCACTCTGTGAAGTTTCAGACCCATAGCTAATTACTCACCTACTCAAAATGAGTAAATGCGAATTATCTCTAAAAGTATTGCAGATAGCCAATTTTTCTCAAATAACTCATTCACCTACTTTTGGCAGAGCTTTCACTTGGTGAAGTTTCAGACCCATAGCTAATTACTCACCTACTGAAAATGAGTAAATGCGAATTATCTCTAAAAGTATTGCAGATAGCCAATTTTTCTCAAATAACTCATTCACCTACTTTTGGGAGAGCTTTCACTTGGTGAAGTTTCAGACCCATAGCTAATTACTCACCTACTCAAAATGAGTAAATGCGAATTATCTCTAAAAGTATTGCAGATAGCCAATTTTTCTCAAATAACTCATTCACCTACTTTTGGCAGAGCTTTCACTTGGTGAAGTTTCAGACCCATAGCTAATTACTCACCTACTCAAAATGAGTAAATGCCAAATATCTCTAAAAGTATTGCAGATAGCCAATTTTTCTCAAATAACTCATTCACCTACTTTTGGGAGAGCTTTCACTTGGTGAAGTTTCAGACCCATAGCTAATTACTCACCTACTCAAAATGAGTAAATGCGAATTATCTCTAAAAGTATTGCAGATAGCCAATTTTTGTCAAATTAATCATTCACCTACTTTTGGGAGAGCTTTCACTTGGTGAAGTTTCAGACCCATAGCTAATTACTCACCTACTCAAAATGAGTAAATGCGAATTATCTCTAAAAGTATTGCAGATAGCCAATTTTTCTCAAATAACTCATTCACCTACTTTTGGGAGAGCTTTCACTCTGTGAAGTTTCAGACCCATAGCTAATTACTCACCTACTCAAAATGAGTAAATGCGAATTATCTCTAAAAGTATTGCAGATAGCCAATTTTTCTCAAATTAATCATTCACCTACTTTTGGGAGAGCTTTCACTTGGTGAAGTTTCAGACCCATAGCTAATTACTCACCTACTCAAAATGAGTAAATGCGAATTATCTCTAAAAGTATTGCAGATAGCCAATTTTTCTCAAATAACCCATTCACCTACTTTTGGGAGAGCTTTCACTTGGTGAAGTTTCAGACCCATAGCTAATTACTCACCTACTCAAAATGAGTAAATGCGAATTATCTCTAAAAGTATTGCAGATAGCCAATTTTTCTCAAATAACTCATTCACCTACTTTTGGCAGAGCTTTCACTTGGTGAAGTTTCAGACCCATAGCTAATTATTCACCTACTCAAAATGAGTAAATGCGAATTATCTCTAAAAGTATTGCAGATAGCCAATTTTTCTCAAATAACTCATTCACCTACTTTTGGGAGAGCTTTCACTATGTGAAGTTTCAGACCCATAGCTATTTATTCACCTACTCAAAATGAGTAAATGCTAATTATCTGTAAAAGTATTGCGGATACCCAATTTTTATCAAATACTCATTCATCTACTTGTGGGAGAGCTTTCACATGGTGAAGTTTCAGACCCATAGCTAATTACTCACCTACTCAAAATGAGTAAATGCGAATTATCTCTAAAAGTATTGCAGATAGCCAATTTTTCTCAAATAACTCATTCACCTACTTTTGGGAGAGCTTTCACTTGGTGAAGTTTCAGACCCATAGATAATTATTCACCTACTCAAAATGAGTAAATGTGAATTATCTCTTAATAGTATTGCAGATAGCCAATTTTTCTCAAATAACTCATTCACCTACTTTTGGAAGAGCTTTCACACACGAAAATGAAAAATTGTGAATATCTCGGAAAAGCTATTTCTTCTGCTTTAATGCTCGGCGGGAGATACACACCGCGGCAGTGGTCTTGACAAAAATTTTTGTCTCCCCAAAAATGGTGGCCATTTTGAATTTTCAAAGTTTTTGCAAAACACAAAAATGCTTATATCTCGAAAACCGTGCTATATGGAGCGAACTCAACAAAAATTTGGACCTGCTGGGTATCTCCAATTTTCAAAATATTTTTGTCTCGCCAAATATAGTGGACATTTTAAATTTTTTTATTTTTTGCAAAACACAAAAATGCTTATATCTTGAAAACCGTGCTAGATAGAGCAGACTGCGCTGACTTTGGTTGCCACAACAGTATAAGGCTAGAAACGAAGCATTTTCTTAATACTTTAGCACTCACCTTTATATCCTTTTCGGGACGCTTTGTTTTTGCTATGCAAAAACATTATCTTTTTTTTTTGCGAGCGATCCTCTAGTTAACTTTGGACTTGATGACAATGATATTCAAAAACTTTGTTACACAAATGATAGTGACATCAACCAACCCAAGGCTGCAGCCACTTCATATTAATACAGAGATAATACATTGAGGTATCCATTGAATAGTGGATATTGATTAATAATTGTGTTATTAAAATTCTTATATTCACTATCAGTAGATCTGTGAAGTGGGTTTAGCATAAAAGACATGCGATTAGGCATGATACTTATAGTGTAAATGAATGCTAAATATTTCTTTATGTTTAGCATCATAATTAGCATATTGAATTAGTTGGACTTCAACATACGGTGGAACCCATTTTAAGTAAAAGTCATGTCAAAGTCTGTCATAGAAAATTCCCAGTTTTTGAAAAAACAACAACTATGATTTCATTGATTGTTGTCAGCTGGCCAAAATCAAGAGTGAACGTTTAAATAAACTTACTCTAGGTCATGCTTTCAAGTGAGTACACAATAGTTTTTCTGTATGTGAGACACAAGCTTCTGACTGTGTATGAATGGCACTGTAAAACGGAACTGATGGTTGGTTGCAACTTTGCCTGCCCAGTTCCTATTGCACAATGTCCAAAAAGAGTAAATAAGGTTTTTGAAAAAAAAATACAGGAATATGATGTCTGTAGAGGGACATTTCCTGTAAAGCTTACCATTCTCTGGAAATTCTGGTTATTATAATTAGTACAGTACAAGTTAAAATTTTGACTAGGCATTAATTTTAGCTATTTTAGCTAATGTGCTTGGATAATGAAAATAATTTCCTAGTGAAATTTTAAATCTGCAATGATGTCTCAAGTAGAAACTAGCCATTATTAAAACTTAATTTGAGTGAATTTCTTAAAAATGAAAAATTTGTGAAATTTTCTTCTGGCTAAAATTTCTACTTGAAAATTTCTACAGTATTTTTCTTGCAACTTTCATTTAACTGGGTTCAATCCTATGTGTGAGTTTCTCTTATAGCTATTTGTGATCTGCAATCAGTGAACACGATTGTCTGTCCACTTGTGTAGGCAATTTACTGGCTGGAAACAAATGCCGTACAACCTGTTACCTGACGTTGCTGCAAGAGAAAATTGCGGTTTGCTAATAGAATGTTCATGAAAAAGAAGCAGCATTGTGGTATAAAACAACTGGGAAATGCCAAATTAGTATTGTGGAAATACTTTAATTGAATTTGAGTATTTGGATAAAACATAAGAGAGGTTCCTATTGTCAAATAATTTATTCCAAAAAGATGAAGATTAAACACAACTGCATATTGCATTTAGCATATGTACAGATATTTCTTGGTGTTTGAAGACATAAATATTGTGTTCACTGATTAAGACTGGCAAATTATGTAATCATAGGCAAAAAAACTTTAATTCAGTGTTTACTTTAAAAAGTGACTTTTAAAAGAATCTTTGTAAGTGTGGTTTAATACAATTTTGCTTTACGATTGCTGTATTATTGCTTATAAAAATATGTTTAAATCAAATTGGCATATTTTGGTAAACTTGCTTTTGGATAAAATTGATGTATTTTGAAAAATGTCTGTTAACCTCTGAAAGACATAATAGATTTGTGTTTTAAACACTTAAAAACTCAGCCAGATTCGAGCAGCTCAGATCAACCGCCCAGTCTGCCCCTAGAACAAGGAAATGTTCTGAGTAGAGTCGCCAAATATGAACAGAAATTTGGAGCTCAGAGAGAAAGCTTCAAGGTCGTAGCAGTGGAAATCAAAGCATTTTCATGTGTTTCTTTTTTTCATTTTTCAGATTTTTAATATAGCTAATCAGTTCTATTATTTGGTCTGATTTTGTATTGATTTAACAATAATTTGTGTTAATATTTTATTTTCAATGCTATCTTGATCTACTTTGATTGCCCATTTCATTTCAAGTGTGCCAATTATACATTTTCTATAATTATTTTGAATCTAATGTTTATAACTATCTAATATTTCATTTATGAAGTCTATGTAACACATGTTAATTGTTGGCCAATGTGTAAGGTTATTCTATCCAAAAAGACAATTAGAGCAAAATCAACATGTTGATCCTTCTGTTGGCAGTCAGCTTTCCAAGCAATGGTTCTGATCACTGGGTATATCAGTACTGAAAGCGATAATAACTAAAACTTTCAGCAATTTCTTTTCTTGCAAAATGGCTAACAATAATCATATGTGGCATAGACTGAAGACAAAGCAAAATTTGGAGATTTGAAATTAAAAGCTTGAGGTATGAAATTATGAAAACCTTTGATTTCAAGACACATATTTCATTGGAAAGAATTCAGAGCAATTTTTGAGATGCTTAACAACCTATACAGGATATACAATATCCCTAAATTAACTTTTTACAAAAAAAAATACTGAATTTGATTTTACAGATACAGATGAACCCTATTGGGGTTGAATCCAAGGGATCTAGAAAATAATTCTATTAATGCAAGATTTATGAACCAAAGAAAATTAGTTATTGGTGAAGGCCCTTGAAGGACTTGTTATTTACTCTACCTAAAAGTGGTGTCTGCTTATCAGAGCTTGACTTAAAGGTGTTCACTTGTATCTTGTATTTGTGTGAATTGATTAAAGTATGTGATAATCTTACAGTTTTAACTCATATTTCAGATTTTTCAAAGTCTAATCATTGATTGCTGGGGTTTAAAAGTTTTATGTGAAATGATACATTTTACTATACTATACTGCAATAAGTGGAAATTTTCAACAGGTCTTAATTTTGGCCATTTTAATATGTAGCCTTGGAAAGTGAATATGAATTCCAAATGAGATTTTAAAATGTTGATTTAGCTCTTCAACTAAAATCTGACCATTACTAAAACTTAAGTCCATTGAATTTCTGACTTTGAAAATTAGCAGAATTTTCTCCTGGCTAAAAGTTCCACTAATACAGTATATAAATTTGTGGTTGATTTGCTTCAAAGGAATAATACATACCTTATATGAAGTTTACCTATCTGCATTAAACTGATATACAGTAAAAACTCTTTTGTCTAAATATGTAAGAAGATAATTCTCTTTGTAAATAAATGGTTCAAATGGTTCAGGATGTAATCTCATATGAATGTGTAGTCTTGGGAGAGTTGAAATGAGCACACAAAATGAAATATTCGGACACTAGAAGTATGGAGAATAGAGTTTGTATTGTATTTCAGTATCATTAACAGGAATGATGAATTATGTTTAGAAAAACAACTTAATTTTTTGTGACATTTTTCACCCTTGTACATTAGAAAACTAAAGAATCTCAAGGCTCCAGCAGTAAATCCACCCCATTCAGAAGCAGACCCTCTCTCGCACATTGTAAGGGTGTGGCAAGAGGAAGAATCCTACAGTTTCATAAACATCAAGGAGACAAGTCCCACGCAAGTCCAGATCGATCAAAATCCCCTGTCACAAAAATTAAGAAAGTAACACAAGATCACTCTGTGAGTGACAAGAAAGACTCCTTTGTTGATTCGGTAAGCCTAAATTTTAGGAATAGACACTGTGTAGTTTTAGTATAGAAATAAGGTTAAATTGACAGCACAAATTATAATCATTGCAAATGATCTCACCATAATATCAATAGCGGCCTTGGCACTGGTTATTGCTGCATTTCCAAAACATAATGGTTTGCCACAGTTGCTATTGTGAGATTCCACTCATTCATTGGAAAACCATAATAACATAATTACTGGTTTCATCAACTGTCGTATTATACATAGATGTATATAGCTGTTGTTTTCTGTAATTTTGTAAGTGTTATAATATTCTGGTTACATGATGAAATTTAACATAAATTTATAATTTCGTTTTTTTTCAACACATTTAACGACCTTTTGCACACGTTACAAATTTACGATGATAGACTATAGTGCTTAGTGTCACATTCTTCTTTTGTAATTGCTACTTTTCCCTCTTTTTCACATTCCTAAATCTAGAATTCCATTTGATAAAGTGGGGAAGCCCTTTGAGAAAGACAACAATTGCATGCTAATAATCACAAGTTCCCTGCTAGAGGTTTATATTTTTTTGTTTCATCAATTAAGTAGTGTCATTTACTGTCAAAGTTATACATAGTTCCAAAGGATTTCTTTGTTCATCCTTTTAAAATGCAATGAAACTTCTCCACGTAGATTTTTCCTGGAAGTGGAAATACATAACATGTCCTCAATTAAGGGACTTTTAACATTGTAACCTGAAATCTCTGGGTAAGTTAAAGATCATACTTCTGGGACTGGCCCAGACTTTGACTTAAAGTTAAGACTTTTGACTGAAGGTTATGCTGAGTCTGTGTTCTTTAACTTTACAGATTTCACAGCAGCTAAGACCAAACTTTAGCTAATTCTTCGGCTTAAAGTTAAGTAAAAGCGGGAGTGAACTTTACTTTTGTAAACAAAGACTTTAAGAAGTCTTCCGTAATTTTTTCTCCACTTCAATACTTGAAATGGCTGAACATAAAGAATAAATATATGAAACACCTCCCAATAATAGGTTTTGGAAGTTTTTATGTAGTTATATGGTTTTCAATTGCAAACCAGCATATCTGAATATAAAATGGATCAAGCAAAGCACATATGTCACTAGAAGTATAGTTGGAGTAGTAACAAAGGGTCACTTAAACACAGAAAACCAGTCACATAAATTAGTTTAAGCTTGGTATCAGCTAAGTCCCCTTTTTGTGAAATCCACTTAAGCCCAGATTTTAGAAAGGTCAAAAGTCTTAGATTTAAGTTTAAAACTGAGCCAAAAACTTGGCCAAGCCTATGACCCTTTTAAGAAAAAGTCCTTTCAAATTACAGCTTCTCTCCCTTTTAACCCCTTTCAGGCAGCTGATTCACAACAGCAGCGCTCTCATCACAGACCTCTGGCCAAGTTACCAGACTATATGTTGCAGTCTGTGGCCAGAATGGCTTGTATAAACCAAGCCAAAAATAAGATAAACCTGTTTGAAAGGAATCCGACAGATTCCCAGGTGATACTGAATTTATATTAGCATGATTGTTTATTTTTATTGCGTAAAATAGCCTTACCTTATCCTCACAAGTGCTTGTTTGGTTTTGTGGAGCAAAAACGTATCGACCGACAAGAATTTTTTAAGGACTATTCTTGTCACAAGAGGTGACCCCTTGTCTGCGCATGTCCGCGCTTGCGCAGTAGTCGTTGTCGACAGACGAATGTCGAGAGCTCTTCATTATATTTTTGGTCGATATGGGAGCAACACGTATTTTCTTTTATTATCGTCCATTTACAGACGAAGATCTATGAAGTTTTGAAGCGTGCAAGCGTGCACCTAGCTGTAGTTGTCCATTACTGGACTGGTACTACCACTAATTCTACCTCCCTTGTCCTGAAAAAGGTCACAATAAAGATGTTTTATAAGAGATCTTGCTGTGAAGTCTTCAGCGGAAGACGTTGTACGGCTGCACTCACCTTCTATTCGACTGGAACTACCTGCTTGTCGAGGAAAGGGTTGCAAGAAGAGTTTGCTGTGAAGTTTCCAGTGGGAAACAAAGAAGAAAGAATTTAGTTATCTTTACAACGGAGGTCGTAGATTCTTTACTGGGAGTGGAGCGCCACTCTGTTACAGTAATAGGTCTCCCTCCAAAAGAACGACTACAGAAGCGTATCCACGGATCCTTGCAGTTATTATTTATTTTCCCAGCAGGTACAGTGAACTTCCTGCTTATCAAGACATGAAAATATGGACAGATTACCTTCCTTTGCTGTAAATTTGGATGAAGATCCAACAGACATCTTTCGGGCAGTATGTGTACTGCTTGTCTGTTCAGCCCTGTTGAAGAATTCTTCTGCAAACTCAACGAAGATCAAACTGGCTAGATGAGATTTTATGTTATATTATTTTATATGTTGAAGTCCTTGCTTCCAACTTTTACAGTGTATTTTGCACAGTATATTCAGGACAGGAGCTATGTCCAGTAATTTCCCCTACTAACCACAAAAGATCGTCGTACCACTCTGCCTAGTTTACCAGGTCAGAGGGATACAGAAGAACGTGGCTACATTAATGCAAGTCACCATGGAGGCTTTTCTTGCAGAGTTACTGGCAGTGATGGGAGATTTTCATTGCCATCCCAGAGTTGTGCGAATCTTGAGACGGAGTTGTCGAATTACTCCCCAATCGAATTCACCAATGCCTGTACTACCCACAATGCAAAGCGATGACGTCAGACAGGAAAACATGGCTACAGTAAATATACCGCTGAAATATTGCTGGAAATCCTTCAAAGAAAGCAATTCATCCACTCTACAATTGCAGAACTCCAGGTTTCTATGGCAGTTTATTCTTGTATACAAACTCGGCTAATGACGACCTCTGATAGATCTCAGTGTCCTGAATTGATTTCTAACTACGACTTCAACGGTCACGGCCCACGAGTGAAGTGCGTTTACTATAACAATAAAAACCTGCTTTCCCATCATTTAAACTGGAGACAGCAGAAATTATTAGAAATTCGGTTACAAAAGATGCATTCTTTTATGTACCGACTCACCAAGATTTTCAACATCTACTTCAGTTTAATGTACACTGGCAAGCCTATCAGTTCAAAGCATTATAAAATTCGGGTTAGCGACACCTCTACACTATCATGCGAGTAGTAAAGAGGCAAATCTCATTCTTCAGTTTCACAGAATAGGAGTTCACCATATACCTAGACCACTGGTTGTTTAGTGTACTTAAAGACACCAGTATTGGGTTCAAACCAAAGAACTCATCCAATTATGCATCAACTGGGCTTCGTGATATCGATTTCCTAGGTTACCACTGCATTTTGGTACCAGGAAATTTCTTTCTACCTCGAAAAAATTAAATACCTGAGAATCTATTCAAGTCATGGCGATCTCATCACAGTTAACCTCAAGGTTGCTTATATCCCAGGTAGGGATACCAGCATCTTTGGAAAAGACTATACCAATGGGTCAGTTATGTATGTGTGCCTTTCAGTGGTATCTAGAAAAAACTGGCAATATCTCCAGTCACTAGTTGTGAGAATTCCTGTTTCAAATCCTTCTGAAAAAGCATATTCACTGGTGGAAAATGCCAAAAAAAAAATGGGAAATAGGATGCCTTTTCTATACACAGGTGCTCAATTCCCTTATTTTCGTAGATGCATTAAACCAGGGTTGATGATCCCATCTATAAGCATCACAGTTAGTGGCTTTGGACAGTTAAAAATGTATATATTACATTTCAATGTCATACAGCTGAAGGCAGTGTGTTCAGCCCTTAAAAGCCTTCAAGACAAATTCCACACAAAAGAATTCTGATAGCATCAGACAACACCACTGTGTTCGGTTATCTGAACAAACAGGGGGGGGGGGGAGCGTATACCTCCTAGTTTGGCGCAGCTTGGCCTACTGCAATCCTTGAAATATACTCAAAAGAGACAGACATATTCTTGGTTGCTTAAGTATTAGAGCTAACATCCTCTTCAGAAGGGACAAAGGCTTGGCGCATCCTGGCCTATTGCAATCCTTAAAATATACTCATAGGAGATAGACATATTCTGGGTTGCTTAAATGTCATAGTCAATAGCTTCTACAGAAGGGACAGAAGAAATTTGTATAGAATGGTTCTTCCTCCCTTTATGGTTCAAGACAATGTGCAAGTTTGGCACAAATCAACAATAGGTTTTTTATGCAGGTATGCTGCATCTTGGCCTACTGCAATCCTTGAGATATTCTTATATGAGCCAGATATATTCAGGGTTGTCTAAAGGTCATGACAGTCAGTCTCTCCAGAAAGGACAAAATGATACAGACAGGGTGGTCTCTTCATCTTAAAATGTTCCATTTGTCTTGCATAGTTTGGTAAATACCAATGGTAGAGATGTTTGCCACCAATATGAATCACAAACTTCCATCCTATGTTGCCAGTCCTGGATGCAAATGCTCTGAACATAGATGCATCAAACATCTTGTTGGAGGTTCTGGACTGCTAGGCCTTTTGTCCTGTAGCACTCATTCCAAAAAGTCATTGAACAAGTAAACACCAGATGCAAAATGATTGTAGTGGCCCCTTGGTGGCCCATGATGTATTGGGTTTGGGATCTGGTGAATCGATCAACCAAACCTCCATTACAGCTACTTCACTGATCTCAGAAACAGCCATTCAGTCAGAAATACCATCTAAATCTGTTGCATTGGCACCTTCATGCTTGGCACCTTAACACCACTCAGAATCTCTTATATCATTCTCTGGGCAAGGGATAGAGAGATTTAGGGCATCTCAAGGACCCTCATCTTGGAATGTATGAGTCATGATGGGCCATTTTGAGCTCTGGTACCCACAGAATAAGGTGGCCATCTCAGAGCCTACGGTCTCAAATATACCAGATTTTTTGATCCATTTACTTGCAAAAATCTGAAACCTGTCACTATTGTTGGCTTTGCAGCAGCCATAGCTGATCATTTACATTTTTTGTGCAGGAGTTGAGCCAAAGCCTGCATCTTTATAGGCCTATTTCAAGTGTTATAGAGAGAAGCCCACTGCTAACAGAGGTGCAGCATCAAGGGATTTGCCTTTGCTTCTGTTGGTTTTCACAAAAGGCTCCTTATTAACCTTTAAAAGGAGGTCAGTCTAAAAAAGTTGACTTGCAAGACTGTTGCAATGCCATTGGAAGTGTATTCTGGGACTTTGGCTCCTTCAGACACAAGCCTCATAGGAAGGAGTTTACAGTTCTCCCTCCTACCTACCTTTTCAACAAGGACCTATTAGCCTCAGTTGGTCTAGATTGCCTCCAGTGGTCACTTCAGCTCTAGATCATTCCTGAACTCAAATTGCCTGGGCACATGATTCGTTGTCATCTTACAGCACTAAGATCCTTCTTGGACAGGACTACTGCTTGGAGAAAAGGGAAAGTCTCCTTCTCCTGCCTTTTAGCAAGAATCAGTTGGCTTCTGATGGCCCACATGGCTCAAACCAGTGGTCCTTCCACCTCACAAACCTTTCTTGAGCTGATGTTGGACTGATGTTGTGACACTCTGCCCTCTTACAGTACTTAGTTACTATCAGGACAGTACAAGTACTTCAAGGAGGGGAAGAATCTTGCTCATATCTTTTAAGGAAGGCTTGATGGAGATATCTTGAGTTCTGCTATCTCTTCCTGGATCAATCTGGCTGCATGATTAGATTGCCAGTCCTTTAGTTCTCAGAGTCTATACATTGAGACACATATTACATCCATGGCTGCCTCTTTAGTTTTCAAGAGTGGGGTCTTACCTGAACAGATATCAAACTCTTGTTATTGGAAGACCCACAATTCTTTACTACATTCTACTCGAAGATGTAGCTTGGCAATCCCATGACCAGTCCATGAACAAATTGGGTCTTGTGGATTCACCTCAGCATGTAGTCAATTTTCTGTGTATTTATACATGTCATTCATATGACTCGCATATTATGTTCTCTCCAGTTATACAAGTGTTGTGTCACTGACATATGTCTTTCTTAACTTACATATGTCCCCATATCTGCAGTCTATGCAGTTCAGTTTGCCTGCTTGGAGATATTCTCATTGTCAGATGATGACATCTTGTTTGGGGAGTCATGCAGACATCTCCGGCCAATACTGGGTGATGGTTAATACTGCTATATGATTTGTTGTAAAATTATCTACAACAGCAACAGCAACAACAATGACGACCACATCATGGATCTCTTGTTGAGGTTAGCAAATTACTTATCTGTGTTGAAGAAGTAATATATAACCTAAGATGTGGATTATGGAAGCTTATCTTATCCTCTTATCAGTGCTTTATTTGGTGACCCCTTGTCTGACAATCATCTAACAGTGTGGCCAAAACAAATACCCTCCACCTGTTATGGTTGTATTCAAGCACTTGTGAGGATAAGGTAAGGCTATTTTACGCAATAAAATGTAACAAATTTTATTGTAATTTAACTTTTTACAAGTTAAATACTTACCTTATCCTCACAAGGATAAACCCACCCTACCTCCCCGCATAATTTGTTTTCTGGGGACCAAAAATACAATGAAGAGCTCTCGACATTCGTCTGTCGACAACGACTACTGCGCAAGCGCGGACATGCGCAGACAAGGGGTCACCTCTTGTGACAAGAATAGTCCTTAAAAAATTCTTGTCGGTCGATACGTTTTTGCTCCACAAAACCAAACAAGCACTTGTGAGGATAAGGTAAGTATTTAACTTGTAAAAAGTTAAATTACAATAAAATTTGTTACAATTTGCCATACATTGAACTCTATACAGCTAGAACCTCCAGTGGTAGAATTTATTTATCGTTATAGCAAACATCTGGTTCTACACACAAAAATACAGTATTTCCTGATGCCAGGACCTCAAAATTGGTTTAATTAATGCACCAAAATTTGATTGAAGCAAGTTGTAGTTCTAGAGTCCACTGTATAATGGAATTTTGCTGAATGGTACATAGCATTTAACTCACACATATCTTGCCTTGTGTAAACCTTCTCTTAATAAATTAGTAAAAGTTATATCTAACTATTTCTCTAACATTGATATGGGTTTAACTGTTTTATTATGCTTTCTGTGTTCTTTTTATATACTTTAGATGAATCATTAATCTGCAAATTAGTAAGGCATGTAAGGTCAGTGAAGACTTTCATTTTTGAACTATTTTTCACTTATAAATTTTAGCTAATGTTATAGTGTTATGTTTTGTGATAGCAAATAGGATGTTAAGTGGCATGGCTACTAAACCTGAAAGTAAATAGTACTGATCAACAACTTGGTTAATAATATACTTTTGTATATTGTTGTTCAATTGAATTTCTACTAGCCTGTATTCCATATTCAAAAATATTAGAATGAAAAAGTTGATAAAACTTATGTCACTGGATGATAGCTAGGAACTTTACAACCATTACAAGATTCAGTGCAATAACTGGCAACAAATGACTGGCATGTGTCAATAGAATGACAAAAACACAAACAAAATCCAGGATATTCTACATTTATGTGCATTACACATTTATTTAAATGGGTTCCACATTCTGAGAGCCATATGTTATTAAGCGTCCCGCAAGGGACGCTTGTTTGTGTATGGGAGAGCTTCTGGCTCCGCCGGCTCCGCCGGCTCCGCATTTTGTTTTCCTTATAACTCTGTAACCGTTAGGCGGATTCTTTTCAAATTTGGCAGGTTTAGGCAGTAGCCTTGGGGAATTTTTTTGAATATGCTGCAGTGACATTTCAACCAATCAGAGAGGTCACATGACCAAAAATGTCTTTTTTCGATGGGGAAGCTTGTCCGGATGATAACTTGAAAGGAATTTTATCAATTCACCTGAAACTTGGCAAATACATTCATTCTATTAAAATCTGGAAATCATTAGATTTTGGCATTGATTGGTCAAGAAATGGCCGAGTAATTAATGATTAATTAATTATTACGAATTTTCCAAATAAGGAAAACACAAAAATGCTTATATCTCGAAAACCGTGCTAGATAGAGCGATTTCGACGAAATTTTTGACCCACAGGGTATCTCTGCGGAGTAGTTTTCCCAATTTTCAAAAAATTTTTGTCTCGCCCAAAATGGCGGCCATTTTGAATTTTCGAAATTTTCGCAAAAATTGCAAAACACAAAAATGCTTATATCTCGAAAACCGTGCTAGATAGAGCGATTTCGACGAAATTTTTGAGCCACAGGGTATCTCTGCAGAGTAGTTATCCCAATTTTGAAAAAATTTTTGTCTCGCCAAAAATGGCGGCCATTTTGAATTTTCGAATTTTTCGCAAAAATTGCAAAACACAAAAATGCTTATATCTCAAAAACCGTGCTAGATAGAGCAATTTCGACAAAATTGTTGACCCGCAGGATATCTCTGCAGAGTACTTTTCCCAATTTTCAAAAAATTTTTGTCTCGCCAAAAATGGCGGCCATTTTGAATTTTCGAATTTTTCGCAAAAATTGCAAAACATTAAAATGCTTATATCTCGAAAACCCTGCTAGATAGAGCGATTTCGACGAAATTTTTGAGCCACAGGGTATCTCTGCAGAGTAGTTATCCCAATTTTGAAAAAATTTTTGTCTCGCCAAAAATGGCGGCCATTTTGAATTTTCGAATTTTTCGCAAAAATTGCAAAACACAAAAATGCTTATATCTCAAAAACCGTGCTAGATAGAGCAATTTCGACAAAATTGTTGACCCGCAGGATATCTCTGCAGAGTACTTTTCCCAATTTTCAAAAAATTTTTGTCTCGCCAAAAATGGCGGCCATTTTGAATTTTCGAATTTTTCGCAAAAATTGCAAAACATTAAAATGCTTATATCTCGAAAACCCTGCTAGATAGAGCGATTTCGACGAAATTTTTGACCCGCAGGGTATCTCTGCAGATTAGCTGCCAATTTTCAAACAAAAAATTTCTCGCAAAAAATGGCGGCCATTTTGAATTTTCGAATTTTTCGCAAAATTGCAAAACACAAAAATGCTTATATCTCGAAAACCGTGCTAGATAGAGCGATTTCGACGAAATTTTTGACCCGCAGGGTATCTATGGAGAGTAGCCATGCCAATTTTCAAAAAAATTTTGTCTTGCCAAAAATGGCGGCCATTTTGAATTTTCGAATTTTTGCGCAAAAATTGCAAAACACAAAAATGCTAATATTTCGAAAACCGTGCTACATAGAGCGATTTCAACAAAATTTTTTATCTTCAGGGTATCTCTGCAGAGCAGCTATCCCAAAGAGCTTTCACTTGGTGAAGTTTCAGACCCATAGCTAATTGCTCACCTACTCAAAAAGAGTAAATGCGAATTACCTCTAAAAGTATTGCAGATGGCCAATTTTTCTCAAATAACTCATTCACCTACTTTTGGAAGAGCTTTCACATGGTGAAGTTTCAGACCCATAGCCAATTACTCACCTACTCAAAATGAGTAAATGTGAATTATCTCTAAAAGTATTGCAGATGGCCAATTTTTCTCAAATAACTCTTTCACCTACTTTTGGGAGAGCTTTCACTTGGTGAAGTTTCAGACCCATAGCTAATTACTCACCTACTCAAAATGAGTAAATGCGAATTATCTCTAAAAGTATTGCAGATAGCCAATTTTTCTCAAATAACTCATTCACCTACTTTTGGGAGAGCTTTCACTTGGTGAAGTTTCAGACCCATAGCTAATTACTCACCTACTCAAAATGAGTAAATGTGAATTATCTCTAAAAGTATTGCAGATAGCCAATTTTTCTCAAATAACTCATTCACCTACTTTTGAGAGAGCTTTCACTTGGTGAAGTTTCAGACCCATAGCTAATTACTCACCTACTCAAAATGAGTAAATGTGAATTATCTCTAAAAGTATTGCAGATAGCCAATTCTTCTCAAATTAATCATTCACCTACTTTTGGGAGAGCTTTCACTTGGTGAAGTTTCAGACCCATAGCTAATTACTCACCTACTCAAAATGAGTAAATGCGAATTATCTCTAAAAGTATTGCAGATAGCCAATTTTTCTCAAATAACTCATTCACCTACTTTTGGGAGAGCTTTCACTCTGTGAAGTTTCAGACCCATAGCTAATTACTCACCTACTCAAAATGAGTAAATGCGAATTATCTGTAAAAGTATTGCAGATAGCCAATTTTTCTCAAATAACTCATTCACCTACTTTTGGCAGAGCTTTCACTCTGTGAAGTTTCAGACCCATAGCTAATTACTCACCTACTCAAAATGAGTAAATGTGAATTATCTCTAAAAGTATTGCAGATAGCCAATTTTTCTCAAATAACTCATTCACCTACTTTTGGGAGAGCTTTCACTTGGTGAAGTTTCAGACCCATAGCTAATTACTCACCTACTCAAAATGAGTAAATGCGAATTATCTCTAAAAGTATTGCAGATAGCCAATTTTTCTCAAATTAATCATTCACCTACTTTTGGGAGAGCTTTCACTTGGTGAAGTTTCACACCCATAGCTAATTACTCACCTACTCAAAATGAGTAAATGCGAATTATCTGTAAAAGTATTGCAGATAGCCAATTTTTCTCAAATAACTCATTCACCTACTTTTGGGAGAGCTTTCACTTGGTGAAGTTTCAGACCCATAGCTAATTACTCGTCTACTCAAAATGAGTAAATGCGAATTATCTCTAAAAGTATTGCAGATAGCCAATTTTTCTCAAATAACTCATTCACCTACTTTTGGGAGAGCTTTCACTTGGTGAAGTTTCAGACCCATAGCTAATTACTCACCTACTCAAAATGAGTAAATGCGAATTATCTCTAAAAGTATTGCAGATAGCCAATTTTTCTCAAATAAATCCTTCACCTACTTTTGGCAGAGCTTTCACTTGGTGAAGTTTCAGACCCATAGCTAATTATTCACCTACTCAAAATGAGTAAATGTAAATTATCTCTAAAAGTATTGCAGATAGCCAATTTTTCTCAAATAACTCATTCACCTACTTTTGGGAGAGCTTTCACTCTGTGAAGTTTCAGACCCATAGCTATTTATTCACCTACTCAAAATGAGTAAATGCTAATTATCTGTAAAAGTATTGCGGATACCCAATTTTTATCAAATACTCATTCATCTACTTGTGGGAGAGCTTTCACATGGTGAAGTTTCAGACCCATAGCTAATTACTCACCTACTCAAAATGAGTAAATGCGAATTATCTCTAAAAGTATTGCAGATAGCCAATTTTTCTCAAATAACTCATTCACCTACTTGTGGGAGAGCTTTCACTTGGTGAAGTTTCAGACCCATAGATAATTATTCACCTACTCAAAATGAGTAAATGTGAATTATCTCTTAATAGTATTGCAGATAGCCAATTTTTCTCAAATAACTCATTCACCTACTTTTGGAAGACCTTTCACACACGAAAATGAAAAATTGTGAATATCTCGGAAAAGCTATTTATTCTGCTTTAATGCTCGGCGGGAGATACACACCACGGCAGTGGTCTTGACAAAAATTTTTGTCTCCCCAAAAATGGTGGCCATTTTGAATTTTCAAAGTTTTTGCAAAACACAAAAATGCTTATATCTCGAAAACCGTGCTATATGGAGTAAACCCAACAAAATTTTGGACCTGCTGGGTATCTCTGCAGAGTAGCCATGCCAATTTTCAAAATATTTTTGTCTCGCCAACTATAGCGGACATTTTTAATTTTTTTATTTTTTGCAAAACACAAAAATGCTTATATCTTGAAAACCGTGCTAGATAGAGCAGACTGCGCTGACTTTGGTTGCCACAACAGTATAAGGCTAGAAACGAAGCATTTTGTTAATACTTTAGCACTCACCTTTATATCCTTTTCGGGACGCTTTGTTTTTGCTATGCAAAAACATTATCTTTTTTTTTTGCGAGCGATCCTCTAGTTTGTTGTTTGTCCAGAAGGTTTGTAATGTGAAGCCAATCAATGTGGATACCATTGTTAACATATTATACCTTAATTTCCACTGTAAAGGTCAAATTTTCATATTTAGAAGCTGTGATATAATGTTTATTACTCCCCGAGATTCCAAATATGAAAACAAAAGCTGGAAATATTGTAACAGGTTAGATTTGACCTTCAACCATTCTTGCTTTAAAAGGTTAAATGAGAATGTTCACACTTAAAAGCTGTTATGTCCTGTTTAGTTTATAACAGGACATTTTATCAACTAGATTTTTTCCTTATTAACAAACCCCACTAATAACTGATCCAAGCAGCAGTAAGCTGTTCTGGTTTGTACTAACTCAATGATTATGCATGTTTGTTGTGTTATAAATATATAGTTTACTCCTGGTACATAGTTATACATTTTATAAGTAATGTAAACATACAGAAAAAGAAAAACTACATGCACACGATACAATTTGAAAACCAAAATTATCTACGTTTTTATTGAGAATTCCATTACAATGATGTAAATCTTTATGGGATCACACCATTTTAAGCAGAACTGTAATGGATAGAGTTGCCTTTTCAGTAGATTTAGTAAATATGAGATTCATCAAAGTCCTGTTGTATTTAAGTTTATCCTGTTACCCGGATATTCTGGCTTATTAGAAGTCATAAGATTTGAATTTTTTTTTGTTTTTTTTTTACATGTATTTCTAAAACCAATGTCTTGGCCCAATGATGGCCTGTGTCTGATTCGTTCTATGAACTTAAGCTGCCCGTTGTGCAAGCTGTTTAAGATACATTTTATTTTTAAATATTGAGCAATATTGCTTCAAGACTTTTTTTAAACAAAAATTTAGAACCTACAGGAGCATACCTAATACTGTGCCATTTATAACTTAGAGATATATAGAGAGATCATGCTTATGCTGAATGTAACCTCTAAGAATACAAAATTAAATGGATGATCACAATATGTTTCACCCTTTGCTAATGCATGGTTAACAATGAATATAATCTTTAACTCATGAATTTTCCCTCATTTTGTTGCAAAACAACTACCATCTACTGTAAAAGTGAGCATTTGTTTGTTGTTTTTTTGTTCCAACTAGCTAAGGCAGTCTGAAGGTTTCATTAAGCTTTAATAAGATACTGGCATATTGATGTACATTTGGGGAAAATTCAATGGCCAGGCAAAGATACCCAGTAATGAGGATTGACAGACTATTTCAAGGATTTGATTTACATCTATGTTGCATTCACTTTTCTAAAATTTTAGATTTTATTGCGTTAATACATCCTATCCAATGGACAATTGCATTACCGGTCGGCGCGACCGGTCCCGCCAAACGCCAGAAAAAGACCTGTATATCCTGTATATACTACCAGCAGGACCGGTCACAGAGTGTGCATTCGCCAGGTGGCGCATCGTATGTCCTTCCTGTCTAGACAGCGTGATGTCATAGCATCTTTTTCGTTTGGCACGGGGAGTGTACAGACGTGTTTTCAACAGACAGACGTTTTTGAAGTTTATCAATGAATTTAACCATTTTATGAACTTTTAAGTATTTATACTTAATTCTACGAGTTGTATCATCATTATGTCGTCACCTGGACAGAAAAGAGGAACTTGCGGGCACGTTATGGCTTCATTTGACAACCACAAGAGATGTGCTCGTTGTAGAGATAAGGGAGTGGGTGATGATCCGTGTGTACAGAAGAGGGATTGTCAGATTTGTAAGGCATTTACACCTGCGCAGTTGAAGCAGTTATCCACCCCTACCTACCAGTCCAGGAAAGAGCGAGATTTGAAGAAAATGGCTTCAGATTCCCCTGCTAGTGTCACCCCCACTCTCGTGGACCCATCAGACGTTAGTGTGTTGGGACGGGTACACAAGGAATCTGATGGAAGTCCACCTGCTAGCAAGAAGAAGAAGGCAGACCCTTCCCCTACTCCCAAGGCTAGCAGTAAGAAGAAATCCAGCAGCAAATCGAGATCTGATGACCTGAAGAAACTGGATGAGAAATGGTGTGAACATTTTGCCAGATTGGAAGTAATGCTGGTGTCCAAAACGTTTACGGTTCCTGTGAATCCTGTACAGAATCCCCGTTCAGTGGTTACCAGCGATCAGCCCTTTTTTGATCCTGGAACCTCCACCACTGGCTTCTCCTCTGGTGTGACTGTTGGGGGCACCAGTTCCAGTCTTGATCAGACCACTGGTGAGGCTGCTGTGATGAGAGAAGCTGTCAACAAGAGTGCTACCCACCCTGTTGAGGGTCCCGGTACTGATGTGAAACAGCAGAATGCCACCCAGCCTGTTGAGGCTCCCGGTGTAGGTCCTGAGGTTCTGCTTTCCGGTGCTGGTGAGACGGTTCTGCAGGCTGATAGTGACTACGAACTGCAGAGTGAGCCCAGTTTCCTAGTGGATGCTAATGACCGGCTCCCCAGACAGAGACTTCAACAGGGAAAAATACTGGTGACCAAGACCTCTCTGAAGATGCTACCTGCAGAGAGACAATCAGAGGGGTGAGGTCGTTCATGGGTTGGCACAACATTCCTGAGTTCGACAGATTTTCATCATCAGATGACAACCCTTTTGCCAGTTCCCGAGTTCAACCTACCGGGAAAGTCTCTGTTAAGCTGCCTGTGGACGAATGGCTTTGCTGGAAGATGGAGAAACTCAACCTCACCATTACTGAAGGCTACCCTTCAAAAAATGCAGAAGCTTCTGGCTTACTCTGGGACCAGTTTATCAAACCACCCAGGTCATCTAAATGGTATGATATGCACAAAAATAAGAAGGACTCAGCCATTTCTACAGTGTGTGCCTGGTCTCAGGAACGGGCAAAGCTGAACAGCACATTCAGTAGGGTGGCCAGACGAAGTTTACCGGTTGCCCCACCCTCCAGGACTTTCAGCCAAGAGATGTTAAGATGCTGGGAGAGGGCTTCACGTGAACAGACTGTTATGTGTAACCAGGCTGCCAGTCTGTCACGTTGCTTGACCAAAGTCCAGGATGCCATGTCTGCTCAGCTTAAGAACTTACACTCTGACAAGAGCTAGGGCAAGTCGTCTGAAAGAACGCAGCAAGCTGTTGACGAGTTGGAGTATTTGGCCAGTTTCAACTGGTCAATCTCCCAAGCCATGGCCAGAACAATACAGGACTTATCTGAAGACGTGTTTATTAGCATGGCAAACTTCACACTGGCCAGAAGGGACAGTTACCTAGAATATTTACATGCTGGTGTAAAGCAAGATAACCTCACAGCACTACGTACTGCTCCCATTCAACTGCATTCACTTTTTCCGGACAATTTACTCATCAAAGCTGAAGAGGAAGTGTCCAGAAGTGAAGAGAGGCATTCTGCTGGCCAGTCAAACAGGAAACCCGTTCATTTCCATCCATATGCTTCCAATGACAGGTCTTCTCATCAACCGGACCGGAAACCTTCTGTCCCAGCTTGGAAGCAGATTAGAGAACGCCAACAAGGAAGGAAAGGTTGTGGCAAGCCCTCCACCTTTTCACAGAAACCGGCCAAGGGTTACAAGTCACGTAAATGACAATTACGGTGTACAGTGTGTTACCTTGAACCCTTCACCGGTGGTGGCCAAGGACAAGATATTGACCAGCAAGAGCGAGACTGTATTTTTGGTAGTTCTCTGTTGAGAACTAGGTTGGCTGGTGAACAAGGAAAAGTCAGAACTGGAGCCAAAACAGGTTTTCAACTTCGTAGGTTACCAGTTCGATCTCAGGGAGGGCAAGGTCAGACCCACACAAGAGTGTTGGCAGACCTTAACAGACAAGATATCATCCATTCTGTCCGGTCCGGTGTGCCCGGCCCAGCAGTTCATGTCCCTCATAGGGCTTCTATCAGCCACAGAAAAGCAAGTCCACCTAGGTCAACTTCAACTTCGACTTTTTTGATCCTGGAACCTCCACCACTGGCTTCTCCTCTGGTGTGACTGTTGGGGGCACCAGTTCCAGTCTTGATCAGACCACTGGTGAGGCTGCTGTGATGAGAGAAGCTGTCAACAAGAGTGCTACCCACCCTGTTGAGGGTCCCGGTACTGATGTGAAACAGCAGAATGCCACCCAGCCTGTTGAGGCTCCCGGTGCAGGGACGGCCCCCCAGCCTGTTGAGGCTCCCGGTGTAGGTCCTGAGGTTCTGCTTTCCGGTGCTGGTGAGACGGTTCTGCAGGCTGATAGTGACTACGAACTGCAGAGTGAGCCCAGTTTCCTAGTGGATGCTAATGACCGGCTCCCCAGACAGAGACTTCAACAGGGAAAAATACCGGTGACCAAGACCTCTCTGAAGATGCTACCTGCAGAGAGACAATCAGAGGGGTGAGGTCGTTCATGGGTTGGCACGACATTCCTGAGTTCGACAGATTTTCATCATCAGATGACAACCCTTTTGCCAGTTCCCGAGTTCAACCTACCGGGAAAGTCTCTGTTAAGCTGCCTGTGGACGAATGGCTTTGCTGGAAGATGGAGAAACTCAACCTCACCATTACTGAAGGCTACCCTTCAAAAAATGCAGAAGCTTCTGGCTTACTCTGGGACCAGTTTATCAAACCACCCAGGTCATCTAAATGGTATGATATGCACAAAAATAAGAAGGACTCAGCCATTTCTACAGTGTGTGCCTGGTCTCAGGAACGGGCAAAGCTGAACAGCACATTCAGTAGGGTGGCCAGACGAAGTTTACCGGTTGCCCCACCCTCCAGGACTTTCAGCCAAGAGATGTTAAGATGCTGGGAGAGGGCTTCACGTGAACAGACTGTTATGTGTAACCAGGCTGCCAGTCTGTCACGTTGCTTGACCAAAGTCCAGGATGCCATGTCTGCTCAGCTTAAGAACTTACACTCTGACAAGAGCTAGGGCAAGTCGTCTGAAAGAACGCAGCAAGCTGTTGACGAGTTGGAGTATTTGGCCAGTTTCAACTGGTCAATCTCCCAAGCCATGGCCAGAACAATACAGGACTTATCTGAAGACGTGTTTATTAGCATGGCAAACTTCACACTGGCCAGAAGGGACAGTTACCTAGAATATTTACATGCTGGTGTAAAGCAAGATAACCTCACAGCACTACGTACTGCTCCCATTCAACTGCATTCACTTTTTCCGGACAATTTACTCATCAAAGCTGAAGAGGAAGTGTCCAGAAGTGAAGAGAGGCATTCTGCTGGCCAG
The DNA here is from genome assembly GCA_964017235.1 of Sabellastarte sp. h YS-2021. Classification (NCBI taxonomy): domain Eukaryota; kingdom Metazoa; phylum Annelida; class Polychaeta; order Sabellida; family Sabellidae; genus Sabellastarte; species Sabellastarte sp. h YS-2021. The sequence continues at coordinate 151,947,868 of OZ024927.1, forward strand.
TCAAACAGGAAACCCCTTCATTTCCATCCATATGCTTCCAATGACAGGTCTTCTCATCAACCGGACCGGAAACCTTCTGTCCCAGCTTGGAAGCAGATTAGAGAACGCCAACAAGGAAGGAAAGGTTGTGGCAAGCCCTCCACCTTTTCACAGAAACCGGCCAAGGGTTACAAGTCACGTAAATGACAATTACGGTGTACAGTGTGTTACCTTGAACCCTTCACCGGTGGTGGCCAAGGACAAGATATTGACCAGCAAGAGCGAGACTGTATTTTTGGTAGTTCTCTGTTGAGAACTAGGTTGGCTGGTGAACAAGGAAAAGTCAGAACTGGAGCCAAAACAGGTTTTCAACTTCGTAGGTTACCAGTTCGATCTCAGGGAGGGCAAGGTCAGACCCACACAAGAGTGTTGGCAGACCTTAACAGACAAGATATCATCCATTCTGTCCGGTCCGGTGTGCCCGGCCCAGCAGTTCATGTCCCTCATAGGGCTTCTATCAGCCACAGAAAAGCAAGTCCACCTAGGTCGACTTCAAATGAGACCCATACAGTGGCACTTGAAGAACAACTGGAGGGTGCCAGAATCACTAGAAAAGGTGATACCTGTCCCCAGATCGCTCTACCCCCACTTAAGGTGGTGGCTGGAGGAAAGCAATGTGCTTCCAGGTCAATCATTACACCCACTAAAACATGCTCTACAGATATTTACAGACGCATCAGAAGAAGCGTGGGGCGCTCACTTAAACGAGCGCACTGCAAGGGGAACCTGGTCCCTTCCAGAAAGCAAGTTGCATATAAACCACTTGGAACTAAAGGCGGTTTTTCTGGCCCTAAAAGAGTTCCAAGACCTCTGCTCAAACAACATAGTCCTGGTGGCCACAGACAACACAACAGTGGTTGCCTATATCAACAAAGAAGGGTGATGAAGTCGGGCTCTCTGTGTGCCCTACTGTGGAGAATCCTGTCCTGGTGCACCAGGAAACAGGTAACTCTCAAAGCACGTCACATCCCCGGCCGGCTGAATGTGATAGCAGACAAGCTATCCAGACTTGGCCAGACCATTCAAACAGAGTTTTCCCTTCACCCAGAAGTGTTCCAAGCTATATGCTCCCGGTGGCATCAGCCCCAAGTGGACCTGTTTACCACCAGATTCAACAACAAACTGCCACAGTTTGTGTCACCAGTTCCAGACCCCCAGGCATGGGCAGTGGATGCACTCAGCCTGTCATGGGAAGATCTGGACCCATATGCCTTCCCACCGGCAGCCATCTTGAGCAAAGTGGTGGAGAAGTTACAAGACTACTAGTGTTTTCAAATACCCTTTTTAGTGGGACCGGGTAGGTAGTAATTTTAACGAGCGGGTACCCGGGTACTCGTGCCGATGGGCGATAATAGCTGATTCTACAAAAATCTCCACATTTACAGACTTAAAACTTACACAAAATATGGTATCCAACCATTTGTGTTATTTCTTGTCGGCAATCTTTTTGCATTCAAAACAGTAGGGCACAGAATAAATATAGACTACCCATGCAACAGAATCATTCTGATTGCACCTGGGTGGCCCCGGCCTTGAACATGCCCTGGTTCTGGAACCTAGTGGCAATGTCCAGTCAGATCCCACTGTGTCTGCCCAACCTGCCTCAGTAATCGGGTGGACTTCAGGGCACCACCTCTGAAGGCCATAGCTGACTTCCTCGTGCACTTGTTCCAGGACAGGAAGTTACAGCCAGGTACCATTGATGGATACAGATCAGCCATTGCTGACAAGTTGGGCAACTCCCCCATTAATGTCAGCAAAGATGAGAATCTCACTCGTCTCCTGGATAGTTTTCATAGAGACAGGCCCAAGGGCAGGAGGGGTATACCCTCCTTGAACCTATCCCTGGTCTTACACCAGTTGACTAAGGCTCCCTTTGAACCTTTAAAAGAGGCCTCACTAAAACACTTGACCTTCAAGACTGTTTTTCTCTTGGCCCTGGGTTCTGGTAAACGCAGGAGTGAGAGCCATGCTTGGCTACATAAGAACATCAGACACCAGTCAGACTGGTCTAAGGTGTCCTTGTATCCCTCACCCAGCTTTCTATCCAAGAATCAGCTGGGTAAGGAAGGTCCAGATAGTGTGGCTCCAGTGGTCATACCAGCCCTGGCCCCCCACTCTGGATAAGTCACTTAAGGGTGACAGGTCCTTGTGTCCAGTCAGAGCCCTTCGCTATTACTTGGACAGGACCTCAGATCTTAGGCAGAACAAGGAGTTGGTCTTGGTCTCCTTCAAGAAAGGTTTTGATAAGGAGATCTCACCTGCCACCATCTCCTCATGGATCAAGCAGACTGTGATCCTTTGTTATGAGCTCTCTGACCAGGAGGCCCTCACATTACATCAGGTCAAAGCCCATGATGTCAGGGCCTTTGCTGCTTCTAAGGCCTTCCAGTCTGGGGTCTCCTTAGAGCAGATTTTGTCTGCCTGCTACTGGAAATCCCATAACACCTTCACACAATTTTATTTGAAGGATGTGGCTTGGGCTGACACAGAGCTTTTTCATTTAGGGCCAGTGGTGGCTGCCCAGCAGGTCCACCACCACACCCAAAAATGAGGAGATATGTATATATGTACATAACATACTAAAAAAAAACAAAAAAACTGTGACTTGCTTCCTTTGGGAAGTTTATCTCTTATGGGACTGAACTCAACCCTCTCTTCCTATTCTCAGATCAGACTTCCGGGTTACCGGGTAGTCTTAGCCGACCTTGACCTTTGGGGGTCATTTGACCCTAGGTCAACTGGGCCTTCTCAGCTTTGTTTTGTTTATGAGTTCACTGGAGTCCCTAGTAACTTACCCGCCTACCAAGCCGTAGTTATTCAGCAATTGTCCATTGGATAGGATGTATTAACGCAATAAAATTGCAAATTTAATAAGTAAATTAAACTTTTATAAGTTAATACCCTATCCAATGGACAGGCAAGGCCTACCCATCCGGCCCTGCTATCAGCTTACTAGGGTTCTTTATATGTTTAGACAATGAAAAAGATGCTATGACGTCACGCTGTCTTGACAGGAAGGAAGTACAATGCGCCACGTAGCGAATGCACACTCTGTGACCGGTCCTGCCGGTAGTATATACAGGACATCTTTTTCTGGCGTTTGGCGGGACCGGTCGCGCCGAGCGGTAAAGCAATTGTCCATTGGATAGGGTATTAACTTATAAAAATTTAATTTACTTATTAAATTTGCAATATTGTAGTTATCTGCATCCAAATCTGAGATCCGTGGCTAATTTCCAGTGGTTCACTGATTGCTTGATATTTGTGTTTTTATTGGTGTCAAGCCAACTTGCCAAATATTATAAACAAGCATGTGAGACATACAGTTGTTTCAGATGACTTATTTTTCAGTACAATTGAACAAATTACACACACATTAAAGCTTTGCTATACCATATATGTGAATGGTGTGTAATATGATTTAATATATTTTTCCTGTTTGTAGAACTGATATATGACTTGTATAACCTAGAAGCTTCTCATTCATAAAAGCATTTTATGTTCAAGATGTTTATGGTTAAAGTAACATTTCATTGCGCTACAGTAGCTTACCATCTGGGACTCCGTGCTTTACTCTGGAGGCCACTCCTAACCCAGCCAACCCTAGAAAAAGGAGTTTAGGTGGCATGTCAAACTTCCTTCCTGTCTAGACAACGTGACATCACAGCATTTTTTTCCTTTAGTGCATGCACATTCAGATGCTTTTTGGAATTTGAAAAGAGTTTTGTAAAATTCACCAAGAGGACATCTTATTTCTTCAAATAGTTTGATACCAAGTGTTTCTACATACATCATGGCCTCACTAAGACAGAAACTTGGAAGTTGCGGGTATGTTATTACCATGTTTGACCAGCACAGCAAATGCACGCAGTGTCAAGACCAAAGGTTTGGTTAGTGATCCCTGTGTCCTAAAGACTGACTGTGAGTTGTGTAATTTACTTGCTAGTGATCAGAAATCCCAACTAGCAAGGCTAGAAAAGAAAAGAATTTGGCCAGCTCATCTCCCTCTCTAGTGGATCGTGGCTTGGTCCAGATTCTAGGGCAGGTAAAGAACAATAAAAGTGCAGAGAATGTGACCACTACGAAGAAGAAGACAATCCCAGGACAGTGAGTGCTAAAGAAACTACCAAGAAGAAATCTTCTTCTAAGTTGGCCAGTGATGATATTAATGCACTGGACGTGAAGTGGTAAGAGAGATTCTCCAGATTAGAGGTCATGCTTCTGGCATGAAAGATGCTGACATCAAACATGTGTCTTTCAAAACAGCTTTCTTACTAGCTCTGGCTTCATTCAACTGCCATTTATTTCAGAGGGGAAAAAATTGCCATTTTCTCCATCTAACTTCATAGGCAAACCAGCTAGTTCAGGAAGGCACACAGAACATGGTCCCGGTGATTACACTGCATTTAATCACTTTAGGTGATGGACACTTCAATGAAGACAGACTTCTGTGACCACTATGTGCCCTGGGGCGTTACTTAGATCGTACCCAGGCCATGATAGTGGCAGAGCTTTCCTGTTTATATCTGTTAGAATAGGTCACATGGCAGATGTCAGACCAGCTACACTGTCTTCTTGGCTTAAATAGTCAACCAAAATGTTCAATAAGCAAGCAGACCAACAGGCCCTGGACTTGGTACAGCTTAAAGCACATGACATCAGTGCCTTCTTAGCCTCCAAGGCTTCTTATGTTGGTGTACAATGAGTAAGATCAGTCAACCAGGCATGCAGGTATGTCACTGGAAAGTGCTCAACATGTTCACCAACCTTTATCTGAAAGACTTGACCTAGTCAGATAATATAGTAACATGTATCTGGGTCCAGTAGTGGCAGCTCAACAGGTTTTGTATATTTCTTGAAACAGCCCCTTCATTCGACCCTTCCAGGGCCTAAAGGATCCAGGCACATCCCTTTTGGGCAGTATGGAATGGTGCATGAATCTAAGAATTTGTCTAGGTCACCTCGGACTGCTAGCACCACCTAGCAGCCCAGAACGGTCATTAAACACTATTTTTCTAGGCTTGGCCAAGTTCAGAGCAGCCACCCGAGTAAAGCACTGAGCCCCAGGTGGTAAGCTTGTAGCTTATAAAAGCTACATTTAACAATTCAACTTCACAGATTAGCATTTACAGCTTAATATTTATAAATAGATGACCGTACATGTTTATATAATTTCATACAATTATTTCTTCCTTTTATGTAAATGTTAAGATAGGGTAATTATCATAATCTTGAATTGTAAAACCCTTGTTTTTAGATTTTCAAGTTCTTTGGTAATATATGGAAAAGTAACACATTATGGGAATCCTTGAAGTATTCTTAAAATAGTCACTGTTACATGTGTTATTCTTGTTAAGTTGATCAGATAAAGATGTTTTACAACATTTAATGTGTTTGTTATTATTGTATCAATTACCTTACAACCATGCTGTTGGGTTAAAGTGTATATAATAGTTGTTTCTGTTCATATTATTTTTAATAATAATAATTACTTATGTGTTCAATTTTTCATTGTTTAGAAACAGAGGCCAGTGGACAGCGAAGAACCAAAAAATCCAGAAATCCAGGTGGGCATTAAAGACCTTTTTTTTAAGTACCCTTTATAAATCCATGTGAAATGATGTTTGTAAATGATTTGTATTTTCAATAAATTATTGATGATTAATCCCAAATAAAAGGCGTGATGAAATCACAGTGTAAAATAAAGAAAATACCTGAAAAGTCTCAGTTTTAAAAGAATTTTCAGTCAACCATATACAAGAGAAACCTTGACATTTTCAGATACAATATACAAAGTATTGAAAAGTATTTGTACTAATGGCACAACTTCACATATCTACAGGTAACTTAAATGGTTTTTGTGTCACCAGCATTTATGCTGCATGGCATATAGGGATTGCTTTGTCACCTCATTTTGTGGCGTCGGTGGTGTCGGCGGCAGCAGCATCTCTCAAAAATGGCTAGTCAGATTTAATTCAAATTTGGCATGTGGATGTAACTGGTCCTCAGGGTGTGCCCTATTGTTCAGTGACCTTAAACTCCCATTAGTAACATACTTATATTGAGTTTAAGTTTTTTATTTTCCGGACTGTATCTCAAAAATGGCTTGATGGATTCAATTCAGATTTGGCATGTGGTTGTAACTGGTTTCAAGGTGTGCCCTATTTTAAGGTGACCTTAAACTCACATGTATAAAAAAACTTATGTTGAGTTTACATTTTTTTTTCTTTTTCCATGGAATATACTGAAAATAACTTAAGAGATTTCATTCAAATTTTGCATGTATATGTAACAGGCTATAGGTAAGTGCCATACAGTAAGGTGACCGTAAATTCTCAGTAATAAAAGAATTATATTCACTTTAAGTTTGGCAATTTTTGAATAGTATTTGAAATACTATGCAATTCTAGGCATGTTTCAGTTGTAGATGTAACAAACCTTGAACAGAACCTTCAGGAAAAGATAACCTTAAACTCCTTACCTTAAACTAACATTGGCTTTAAGGTTGGGACAATTGTTTTGGTGTTTGTAAGATATTTGATGTGCTAATTGAGATTTTTTCATCGATATTCATCATGTACATATATTTAGACAAAAAGAAAAGGTCTCTTTTGTAAGGTTACAATAAATTGATGATATTATTAAGCCCCTCGACTCTCCTTATAAGAAATGATTTTTGTTACTAGCGCACTGAGTTTCCCTTAGTGGGGAAGATATTGCGCCTGCAAAGCAGTAGATTAGATTAGATTAGATGATATTATTAAAACAGTTTGATGTCACTCAGAAAATATGTCAAAAATTGTTTGTAGGATGAAATTCAAATTTGGTATGTGAATGTTGCCAGTCATCGATATGTGCCCTATTTTAAGATGGCCTTAAACTCATACAAATTACACATTTATATTGAATTTAACTTTTGTGATTTGTGGGAAATAGCTTAAAGATGGCTTCACATATTCAAATCAGATTTGGTATGTGGGTGTAAACTGGTCTTCAAGGTGTGGCCTATTTTAAGGTGACTTTAAACTCCTAGTGAAAACATAATTACCGGGTATATTGAATTTAAATTGTTTAATTATTAAGTTTTTCTATGGTTCCAAAGAGTATACCAAAGTGGCATGACATATTTGATCTATATTTTTCAGGTACATGTGCCTAAGGCTACATTGAGGTGACCTTAAAATCCCAGTAATGGCACAATTATAATTACTTTTCTTTTAAAATTTTGGAGAACATATTAAATTATGTGCAATAGATTTTAAGCACATTTAAATTTTGGATACAACTAATCTTGAATTGAGTCTGCATGTTTAACATGACCTTAAACTCTCAACATTTGCATTGACTTACATTCAGTTTAAGGTTAGGACAAATTGTTATGATATTTTAGCCATAATAAAGTGGTACTTGAGAGTTTTCATTTAAATTAAACATGTACATGTATCTAGACCAAAACAGGATCTTTATTGTAATGTTACCACAAAAACCTGTTAAAGAAATGAGTTTAAGGTTACAACTTATTTTAATTATTATATCCATCCTGCTGGACATGGATACTATTTTGTTTTTCCTTCTGAATCACCCTTCATTGCTGCTCATTTACAGGTACAATTTCTTATGTATCTCTGCTAAATTTGGTGTGGGGGTTTAATGGCATGAAAACGTGTGTGTGATTGCTTTCTTAGCAATATCTGGCAACAAGTATTGCCGTGGCAACACTTTTTCATGTTTATGGGCTTAAAAATCTTTTTTGGGGCTCTTCGCTTTCCAAAACCCTGCATGGATTGGTGCTAGTTAGCTTTTCAATAATAACTGGCAACAGTTTCTTTTGTTTCTTGGACTTATAAATATTTTTATGGGTTCTTTCTTTCCATACCCCTGCACAGATTGGAGCTAATTAGTTTTTTGGCATCACCTGGCAACAAGTGTTGCCATGACAACACTTTTTAATGTTTTTTGGGCTTAAAAGTCTTTCTCGGGATTCTTTACACTCCGAACCCCTGCTTAGATTGGAGCTGATTAGCTTTTCAACAATACCTGGCAACAAGTGTTGCCATGGCAACACTTTTTTCTATTTCTTTGACTTACAAATATTTTAATGGGTTCTTTGCTTTCCATACCCCTGCTCAGATTGGAGCTGATTACTTTTTTGGCAAAACCTGGAAACAAGTGTTGCCAAGGCAACACATCTTTCTCAGGCTTCTTTACATTCCAAACCCCTTCACAGATTGGAGCCTATTAGTTTTCGGCAACTCCTGGCAACAAGTGTTGCCATGGCAACACTTTTTTTGTTTATTGGACTTATAAATAAATATTTTTATGGGTTCTTTGCTCTCCATACCCTTGCATGGATTGGAGCTGATTACTTTTTCGGCTAGCTCCAAGTATTGCCATGGCAACACTTTTTTCTGTTCCTTGGATTTATATTTTTGGGGGGTTATTTGCATTCCAAACCCCTGCATGAATAGGATCTGGTTAGCCAAAATTTACCAAAAATGATACTTTATTGAATTTTCTACTGACATCTAGTGAAATCTGCAAAAATATTGCCAATCGGCCAACCATTTTTGTCTATCCAATATAATTTTTGTCCTTTCAAATTTCATCCGCTTCAGTCTTGAACCAAAGCTGGTGACACAGTATAATTCTACTGAATTCTTGTAGTCATTAAGTAACAGACATATTGTCTGCATTAGGTGAAGCTACCACTAAGTTTGGATACTTCTCTTATCGTCTTATTCTAAGTGGTCCACTAAAATTGCTAGTAACCTTTATAACTTTTCATACATAGCCTCCTTCCTGATTCAACAAGATGCCATGTATTGAATAGCTAGCCAGGCCTTCCAGATTGTCTGCACCATAATGCACACTGTATCAGAGGCCTTTCTAGTCTAAACTAAATAGTCTAAGCTAAGTTAAATAAATATATGAGAACATAATGAAAAATAATTATTATGTAATCACACAGTTGTGGCTACACTATTAACACCTGTGGCAAGGTTGTGGAGTGGCATGGTTGCCACTGTAAATTTGTCAGTTCCCAGTAGTTAATAGTGCTGAATCTTAATCCACAAGTGTGTCCTGATTCCATCACCTGTAGTATTGTTTTGTGATATATGCTACAAAGTGTGTTGATTTTAACCCCAAATAAATCAGTTTTGAAAATAAAGGTGTGTTTTGTTACCCCTTAAGGGCTGTCGGGGTATTGTTTTCACCCATGGTGTCCAGATGGGTGGGTGGGCGGGCGAGCGGCGGGAAAAGTTTGTCCGGGCTGTATCTCAGAAACCGTAAGGTGTAGGAAGTTGATACTTGGTAGGGACATTGGTTAGGGGGTGTAGGTGTGCCACATCATGGTCTGACCTTGATTTGACCTTTGACCTTGCTGTAGTGACCTTGACCTCTAAAATCTTGTCCGGGCTATATCTCGGAAACTGTAAGGCGTAGGAAGTTGATACTTGGTAGGGACATTGGTTAGGGGGTGTATGTGTGCAACGTCATGGCGTGACCTTGATTTGACCTTGCCATATTGATCTTGACTTATAAAATCTTGTCCGGGCTATATCTCGGAAACCCTAAGGTGTAGGAAGTTGATTCTTGGTAGGGACATTGCTTAGGGGGTGTAGGTGTGCAATGTCATGGTATGACCTTGATTTGACCTTTGACCTTGCCGTAGTGACCTTGACCTATAAAATCTTGTCCAGGTTATATCTCGGAAACTGTAAGGTGTAGGAAGTTGATGCTTGGTAGGGACATTGGTTAGGGGTTGTAGGTGTGCAACATCATAGTGTGACCTTGATTTGACCTTTGACCTTCTCGTAGTGACCTTGACCTTTAAAATCTTGTTGCACCTTTGGGATTGTCTTTAGATGAAGATTAAGCACTGTTAAAGTCATATTAGAGTTCATTAAGAATTTTACTTCCGATTGTAACAGATGGAATTTCATCAAGTGAGCCACAGACGTTGCTCCAACACCACACATAAGCATTCATTGAATGCATTGCCACTTCTGTATGCATGGTAATATTCAAAACATCCAAACCAAAATTCTGCCATGCCAGATGGAGATAAAGAGTATTGTAATGTTTAGTTTACTGATTAATGCTGTCATCTTGTTATTGAATTGTCTTGTTTTAATACTTCATCTTTACATGCATTATCTCTCTCTTACAAATTATTTTCTGTATTTAAACATTATTTGGACCTTTATATAACTGACAGTGCTCTGAAAGTATCCTGAACTTTATACTGATACACTACTTCTATATCTCATGGTGTTAAAAATATCTCCCTAGGCTGTGGGGTACGGGCATCTCTGATGCTATTTTATTACCTACTTTTGTAAGACAACTTTATATATAGTTTTGAAGTAAACTGTACATGCAGTCACTATTTAACAGATGTCCAGTGGAGACTAGTACATGATTAACTTTTTATGTACATGTATGTTTTGTAAGAACTATTCATGCAGTCACTTTTTAACAGATGTCTAGTGGAGAGGTGTGCTGTATCTGTAATAAGACTCTGTATGTGGTGGAGAGACACTCGGCTCATGGCCAGTTCTTTCACAAGAACTGCTACAGGTGCAAGACCTGCAACACCATGCTCAGACTGGGCAACTCAGTACTCAGGAAACTTCCTGACAACTCAGGTATAGTTGTATACTCAGAATAGATTCATGAGTCCTTGAAATGCCCTTGCTTTAAAAACAATTTATATTTTATGTAAGTTTTGTCAGTTTGAGGCAATAGATTAAATTATAAACCATTATTGATTTTTCCTTCTGCTAGCTCTCTCAGTATGCCACCATCTCCCTTGAGCCAAGGATCAGAATTCAGTTCCATTGAACATCCAAATTAGAGCCTGTCTTCACATGACCACTTCCCCCTCCCTCTCTCACACACACACTTCTTCAAGTTATTGCCGTAATTTTCACTCTGACAGAGTAACTTTTTTTGTTGTATCACTGCTTCTTCATTAACATTAAGGTTTCATCTAGGTTAGTAGCAGTGAGCTTTTTCCTTTGATTGGTGCCATCTGGATGTTACAAACAAAAGTGTGTAGCTTTTGCAAAGGTATTCCAGATAACAGGACTTCTCCCTGACACCCAAGGTTGTTGGGTACCTGGCTGTACAGTGGAGTTTAGCACAACTGTGCAACATGGCTTAACCATTATATAAAGCAGAAGCAGGTATTACCAGTGTATGTTTTGTTTTTATTTGCTTTCTGGGTATAAGTACATTTATACTAAATCTTGTTAAACAGACCATTGCACATAATATGATGTAGAATTATAACCTTTATTTCAGGAATAAAAGTTTATCCAAAATAATAACATTTTGTTTTCACTTATTCATTATTTTATTTTTATATGCTGTAGTGGAGTTCTACTGTTACTCACATGCCTATACATCTGGTGCATTTGATGTCAACTGGGAAGGAAAGCCAGTGAACAAGGTATAATAAGGGTCATAACTTCACACCTGGTAATTATACCCAGCCAAAGTTCAGGTTTTGCACCCTGTTCAATAGCCAGTGTCATATTAAGTCAGACTCAAAGAATTGTCACTTATAGGAGTGGAACCCACACAGAGATCACACCCTGTGGTTAAATGCCAAACTTGATAACCACTAGACCACCAAGGACCTCTTGTACCAAGCTCTCAGCTGCTTAATTCACTCACCTAGGTCATTTTATTGATAAAAACTCAATGTTTTCTTATCGTGCATACTCTAGCAGTATTGATGCACAGTGGATTTCTACATGGTTTTGGACAATGTATCTGACTGAGCAAATAAATGTTTTATGTTTCAGTATTAAGACCAGTCAATGACAGTGCTAATGATGTTAAAATGTTTAGATGTATTGCCAAAATAGTTCTTTTTTTGTTGGAGACAACATAAGACCAGTTATTGAAAGTGCCGATAATGTTACAATGTTTAGGTGTATTGCTGTATTATGTCATTGTGTCAATAAAAATGACAGAAAATATCTTTTTTGTTGGAGACAATGTAAAAATAACATTTTTATTGCGTTAATACATCCTATCCAATGGACAATTGCTACTCTGGTCAGCGCAGACCGGCCCGCCAAATGCCAGAAAAAGATGTCCTGTGTTTCTACCGGCTGGCCGGTCCCAGTACTGTGCACTCCCCAGATGGCGCCTCGTACTTCCTTCCTGTCTAGACAACCTGACGTCATAGCATCTTTTTCGTTTGGCGCATGTACTGTGCAGACGTGTTTTCAACAATCTCCAGATATTTTAAGAAAAAATGTGGATTATGACGGATTTTCAACCTTACTTGCAAATATTTTATTGTAGAAGTGTTACCTACATATCAAGCATGGATATACATTAAGAAGTCTGCTGGAAACACTCCCTAGTTGACTCAATTTAATGTTGATGATAGGGCAGTAATCGACTAGAAATATGAAGGCAGCCATTTTGCTAGTTTCCTCCCATTCAACAATTGGGTTGTTAGGGGCAGATCGACAATATTGAGAAAAATAATGGATATATGACTTAAAGGTATTTTTATCCGTGTCTTTTGTTTGAATGTACATACCTTCTGTAACATTCCACCTACAATCATGAAAGAAACGTCAGTCTTTTCTAGTATTTATAACTATAAATAGAAGGAATTCCCCAATAGAAGAGGTGCATTCTTCAGAGCGCACTGGTACCGACTTCTCTGCTGTAAAGCATCAGTCACACCAGCCAGCTCGAGTATTTAGTGTTTTTCATCAGAAGCATGAGATGTATTCTTCAGATTTCTTCAGAGCGCACTGGTACCGACTTCTCTGCTGTAAAGCATCAGTCACACCAGCAAGCTCAAGTATTTCGTGTTTTTCATCAGAAGCATGAGATGCATACTTCAGATTTCTTCAGAGCGCACTGGTCCAGACTTCTCTGCTGTATAGCATCAGTCGACCAGCAAGCTCGGGTGAACCGACCTCCAATAGAATTTTAATCTTCGGAGCGCACTGGTCCAGACTTCTTTGCTGTAAAGCATTAGTCGACTGGCAAGCTCCAGTTCAGCCGACCTCACAATAGAACGCGACCACTGACGTCATCTCAAGATAAAGAATAGCGTTCTTTCTGCTCACGTCTAGTGACACCGGTACTAGTTCCTGATATTCACCTTCAGAGCGCAGTGGTACAGACTTCTCTGCTACAAGCATCAGTCGACCAGCCAACTCACGTTTACTGTGATAACAAGGAAAGAATGCGACCAGTGACGTCATCTCTCCGAAGCTGGTCACGTGATTCACCAACGGGCAATTCTTTCTACATATTGCTACTGCGTTCTTCACAACTAACGTCTACTGTGATACCAGTCCCTCTCTCATGGACCCGGCCTTTGTTGTCGGTGGTGGGGTTGTGGATGAGCAGAATACTGCGCATTTGCCTGTTTAAGTATCACAAAAGAACGCAACAACTGATGAGCTGGTCACATGACACACCGACCAGCAATTTCTGTGGTGCCGTTTCTAAAAATAACTCACAAGGGCTTCCCCACCAACTGTCAAATCTACACAATTAGATGTGCGCTTACAAAAATTCTTTTAAGGAATACAGGAAACCTGCTATAAGCTGGATTCAACACAAGATAGTTGTAAAATTGTTTTCAATAACTGGTTACAGAGTCTACCGACCGGTCAAATCTGACATCAAAGTCTACCTAGTCCATTCAACTGTTGATTTTGGGGCAGCCAGACAACAAGTATCTACAAATATGGCTTTCAACTGACCAGTTACTGAGTCTTCAAATCACCAGACCAGTTTTCCGACTACACAGCCTTGTTTTCACCAAAACCGGTTACAGAGTGATTACTGCAATTACTGGTTACAGAGCCTACCGACCAGGTACCGGCTATACAGCCTTGCTTCACCAAAACCGGTTACAGAGTCTACCCACCTAGTCCATTCAATTCTATTTTGATTCTGGGGCAGGTAGATGTGGAAGCATCTACAAAGAATTGCTTCAACCAACTGGTTAAAGAGAAAACTACAATTTTTACAAACTGAAAAAGCTAGCTAAATATAGACCAGTAGCTGTCTAAATTTATTGGTGACTCCAGCCTACCAGTTTTGCCGGTTACAGAGAATTACTGGTTACAGTGAATTACCGGTTACACAGACCTGGTACCCGACAGAGTTGCCTAAGGTAATTTTGGTTACAGAAAATTCTTAGACCAGTCAGTGGTCTTGATATGGCCCAAGCTACTACCAGACAACCTTCCCTTATCACACCTCTCACCAGCCTGTTATCGGTGCTGGACTTGACTGGAAAGATAATAGTTTTCACCCTTACAAACAATTGGATAGACAAACACAGGAACAGAGACCTGACTAACTAGCATGAAAACCTATAGGTCATTTCAACAGCAAGAGAAAAGGTGGTCGACAGTCAAACAAGTTTTCATCATGTCCGGCCAGGGGTCAGCCATCTTACAAATAACAATTACTGTGTAAATGCTGCACCTTGCAGGCTGCTGGCCCGGCGCAAAGAGTCTGTAAACTGTGAAAAGTTGTGTCAGCCCCAACGGACCGGACCACAACAAGAACAGAGGACTGTTAACTTGGATCGTTGTCACCAGACTGGACCAGTGTCCGGAGGGACAGAAAATGTTCGTCAGACTACCAAATGTGGCACACAATCTTCCTGTAGGGTCCAGACTAAATCCATTTTGGGAACTTAGGAAGCTTTGGGGGCTGGACCCTAGGTAGTACAAATGTTGAAGGGGGTTACACTCTCCTTTTCAAGACCAAGCTTGACAAGGTCACCAAAATTATCAACCGCTATGTACATCCTCACAGGAACCTATATTGGTTAGAGGCATTACATCAGCTTATGGACAAAGATGCAGTCGAGCCAGTTCAAATCTCTGGGCTTCTTCAACCTTTCTTGGTTCCAAAAACACAAAACCATTGGAGACCTATTCTAGATCTGAGCAAACCAAACCTTTCGGAGACCATCAGGGCCACCCTCCAACAAGGGGATTGGGGTACCTCAATAGATTTCAAGGATGCCTACTTCCATATACCAATACAGGAATGGTCCAGGAAATATCTGAGATTTCATGTCCAGGGTCGGACATACCAGTTCAAAGCACTGCCTTTCGGTCTGTCCACAGCACCCATGGAGTTCACGGCAGTAGCAAAGGAGTTGAAACTGATGGCCATACACAAGAGAATAAGAATCCACCAGTACCTAGACGACTAGTTGGTGAGAGCCAGATCCCACCAGGCTTGTCTCCAGAATACTCAAGATCTAGTGAAAATATGCCAAGAACTAGATTGGCTGGTGAACTTGGAGAAATCGGATCTGGAACCCAAGCAAGTCTTCGACTTTGTAGGTTACCAGTTTGACCTCAGATCTGGCCGGGTCTGACCGACATCGGACCGGTGTCAGAGCCTCCAGGACAAAATACCGAAACTGCTATCCCTACCGGCCTGTCAGGTCTGGCAGCTTATGTCCTTGATAGGTTTACTAACAGCAGCAGAAAAGCAAGTTCACCTAGGCCAGCCACATATAAAACCCATACAGTGGCATCTCAAAAACAACTGGAGGGTACCGGAATCACTAGAAAAGGTGATCCCAATTCCCAGGTCCCTACACCCTCATTTACAATGGTGGCTGAAAGAAGATAATGTACTCACAGGCCAACCATTACATCCAATAAAACATGCTCTGCAAATCCTTACAGACGCATCAAAAAAAGGGTGGGGCGTTTACTTAAACGAGCACATTGCAAGAGGAACCTGGTCTCTTCCGGAAAGCAAGCTGCATATGTGCATATCGGGAACTAAAAGTCTTTCTAGCCTTAAAAAAAAAAAAAGTTCCAAGACCTCTGCTCAGACAAGATAATACTTGTAGCACCGTCAACACCATAGTGGTGTCATACATAAACAAGGAAGGAGGCTTGAGGTCTGGCTCACTTTGTGCCCTGCAATGGAGAATCTTGACCTGGTGTACTAGGAAACAAGTGACTCAAAGCTCGATACATTCCAGGCCGACTGAACGTGGTAGCAGACAAGCTATCTAGGCTAAGCCAGACCATCCAAACGGAGTGGTCTCTCCTTCCAGAGGTCTTCCAAACAATATGCAGCAGGTGGCACCGGCCAAAAGTAGACCTAATTGCCCCGAGGTTCAACAACAAGTTGCCTCTGTTTGTGTCACCGGTACCGGATCCCCTGGCCATAGCAGTGTATGCACTCGGTCTGCCATGGGAGGATCTGGACACATACGCCTTCCCACCAGCAGCCATATTGGGCAAAGTGGTGAAGTTGCAGGACTTCCCATGCAAGAGAATCATTCTGATTGCTCAGGGGTGGCCCAACATGCCTTGGTTTTGGGATCAAATGGCCATGTCCAGCCAAATCCCACTGAGCCTGCCCATTCTGCCCAACCTGTTGACACAGCCCTTCAATCAGATCCCTCACAGAAATCTGACAATCTAAATCTCCATGCATGGCTCGTAGAGCCTCAGCAATCAAAGAACAGGGCTTCTCTGAGGTAGTGGCAGCAAAAATTGAGCCTCCTCAAAGAGGATCAATCAGATCAGTCAATGAGGCAAAGTGGGCCGTATTTACAAGTGGTGCCTCAGTAATCAGGTGGACTTCAGAGCACCCCCTGTAAACTCAGTTGCTGATTTCCTTATGGACCCTTTTCAGGATAGGAAACTGCAGCCTAGCACCATTGATGGTACAGGTCAGCCATTGCTGATAAACTGGGAAACTCACCCATTAACATCAGCAAAGATGAAAATCTCACTCGTCTCCTTGATAGTTTCCACAGAGACAGACCCAAAGGCTGGAGGGAAATCCCCTTCTGGAACCTCTCCCTGGTCTTGCACCAGCTGACAAAGGCTCCTTTTGAACCAATTAAAGAGGCCTCTTTGAAGCATTTGACCTTCAAGACAGTTTTCCTCTTGGCCCTTGGGTCGGGCAAGCGTAGAAGTGAAATACATGCTTGGCAAAACAGAAGATTAGACACCAATCCTACTGGTCAAAGGTGTTCCTGTATCCATCACCCAGCTCTCTTTCCAAGAAGCAGCTGTCCAAAGAGGGTCCAGACAATGTGGCCCCAGTGGTTATACCAGCCGTGGCCCCAACTCTGAATAGGTGCCTCAAGTCTGACGGGTCCCTTTGTCCGGTTAGAGCATTGCGCTATTATTTGGACAGGACCCCAGATTTTGGCAGAATAAGGAGTTGGTTTTGTCTCCTTTAAGAAAGTGTGACATACTTCCTTTGGGAGGTTTATTTGCCTTCTGGGACTGAACTCATCCCTCTCTTCCCCTACCTCAGAGCAGGTCTACTAAAAAGAGGGGGGCTACGTCGGTATAGCCCCGGGTAACCGGCTGCTAGTAACCGACCATGGCCTTACAGGGTTTCCTGACCTTGAGGTCAACCCAGGCCTGGGCCTATAGGCCTCCTGACGAAGTCAGCCTAGACCATAGGTTCAAAATTTACTATCATTTGTGAGTTCACATAAGTCCCTAGTAGCTTTCAGCAATTGTCCATTGGATAGGATGTATTAACGCAATAAAATTGCAAATTTAATAGGTAAATTAAATTTTTATAAGTTAATACCCTATCCAATGGCTATCAGCTTACTAGGGGTCTAAGAGGTTTAGACAATGAAAAAGATGCTATGACGTCAGGTTGTCTAGACAGGAAGGAAGTACGAGGCGCCATCTGGGGAGTGCACAGTACTGGGACCGGCCAGCCGATGGAAACACTTTTTCTGGCGTTTGGCGGGCCGGTCTGCGCGGACCAGATTAGCAATTGTCCATTGGATAGGGTATTATAAAGATTTAATTTACTTATTAAATTTGCAAATTAAACCTTGCTTGCTGTGTTTACAAAGTTATTTCATTTAGGACCATAATGAAATAGCACATAATAATGTCACTGGCCAATTGTTCTACCCCCCCAAAAAAAGTCACCGGCCAAATGTCTGCTGGCCAAATGTCCCGGATTCACTGTGAGATCAAGGTTCATATTTCCCCCAATCATAAAGTTTTACATGTAAAACATGGTAAAATAAAACCAAGGTACAAACACTGAAAAAATGTGAAGGTGTGAATTTTAATGTTTCTCATTCAGTGTCTAAATTCAAAATGAGGCAACTCCCAAAATCATGGTCAGTACTCCTGATATGCATGGGCTGTTCCCCACTTGCCCCCGAATGAAACTGCAAACCTTGAGATCAATACAATAGTCCTCTCTCATGATAAAACTTACAAATGTGCACAATTTGGTATGAAAAAGGTGGCAGTTCAATGAATTAGACTGCACATGTTTCTTGTGGCTTTATTTGTTTTGTAGTTTGGTACATAACAAGATTTTTTTAAAAACCACCCATTTTTGGCCAGTGGAATTAACAAACAATGAAATGGAAAATATGGATTATAATATAAGGGACACGGTTAAATTTTGGCTAACCCAGCTAGTCAGATAATCAGGGTTTGGATAATTGAGAGTATACTGTGATAACAGAATAACCTTAATGACAGGGACTATCAGCAAGTGATATTTATGTTCATTTAAAAGGGAATTCTACTTAATACAGATTTTCTTAATAGGGTTGACTGTAGTCCACTTGTGTTAGATTTGTTAAGGGGCTATCAACGTCACGCATCGTTTTCAAGGCCAGCCAAAGTGATTCATAAGTACAGGAACTACTACTTCAGGGATGAAAACTTTGTGGGCTTAAAGCCACAAAATATCCACAAGCAGAGATTTGTTTTTATGTGACATGTTTTATAAATGAAATAAAGTATTAAAGTAAATTGTTATTATTGTAATTTATTTCTGTGATTTAATATATAAACCATGAATACCAAGGACAAATACAAAATAAATATGGTCTGTTTTTGGTTGCCTTAATTACAGCACATGCCTTCCTTCTGTGACACAAAAAATATATAAAAGAAAACCCAACGTGTGTTTTTAACACACTACTCCAAAGAAAAATGTCTCACTAAAATTTTGAATGATTTAGATTTTTATTAAATCTAGGGGTTTGGTTGTAGAAATTTTTTTAAAAGTAACATCATTTATGTGTTTTTACTTTTTCTTAACCGTCTAACATTACTCTAAATAAAAATTTAAAGAAACTTTTATGGAAAAAAGTAAATCATACAAATTAATCAACTTGTTTTTGGAGCATTGTGTATATCATTATGTCCTCATGCATAACAGTTAAGTATTCATTTTCTGTCACGATAGACAACAATCTGCCCCTCTTTTGTGTGATTTTTTGCAACATTTTGGCAGTAACTAAGGGTGTAGTAATTTAAAACATGTGTTTTCATATACTGACATGTATATCTTCAAATAAATGAATAATTTTCTGTATTTCTTGTTTCTAAACTATGCCTGTGATATACAACTCTATGCTTGCCGACTTTATGAATATCTTGAGATCCAGCATTGAGAACTATACCTTTCCATGGACTGACTCTGTAATATTGAAACAAGTACACAGACTTATAAACAAAGTTCATGTGGACTGACAAACATGGAGAGAAATGTTTACAGCTTTACAAGAATTCTGATTAAAATAAATGATATTAAATGTATGTTTGGTCAGATTATCAAAAAAAAAAAAAGAAAAGCCACTGCATATGAAAAAACAACCACATAGAGATGTCTTAATTGTAGATTATGATCATACAATAATTCTCACGTAATGTTCCTCAGGGCCCGTATTCACTAACATGGATCAAGCTGAGCGAAAAATCAGCTCAAGATCAGATCAAGATCAAGGAAAATGGCTCAGCTGATCTTTGGCTCAAGTCTGTATTCACAAAGGAAGGATCAGCTGAGCCAAAAATTTGTAAAAATTTCTCTTAGCAACGCACAAGTTAATTACTTTTATTCTTTTTGTGTCTGAATATCCACAAAATATAATTTATTATAAATTTGGTTCATTATTTTTTTCACTGAAGAAGTTTTAAATATTTCAAATTTAATCCAAAAGTCTGTATTCACAAAGGAAGGATCAGCTGAGCCAAAAATTTGTAAAAATTTCTCTTAGCAACGCACAAGTTAATTACTTTTATTCTTTTTGTGTCTGAATATCCACAAAATATAATTTATTATAAATTTGGTTCATTATTTTTTTCACTGAAGAAGTTTTAAATATTTCAAATTTAATCCAAAAATTTAGGCTCCGCCCACTTTTGATCCAGAATAAACAACAAAATCTGACCCATTTTACACATCAATATAAGCCTACATAAAACAAGTAAAAAGTATTAAAAACTTATTAATTAACAACATAAAGGATTGAAGATTATTAAACAATGATTTATTTTTCATATGTTTGCTATTTTAGTTAATTATAAAGCTACAAACTTTGATCCAAAACTTAATCCACCAACCTAGCTGGATCAAAGTTAAGCCAAAATTTGAGCCAAAAATCAGCTCAAATTCTTTGTGAATACTAACTTGATCCTGATCCATTTTTTAGCTTAACTTGAGCCAAAAATCAGCTTAAGTTGAGCCTGATCCCTTTTGTGAATACGGCCCTGAAAAGACCCACAACACAG
This sequence comes from Sabellastarte sp. h YS-2021, assembly GCA_964017235.1. Classification (NCBI taxonomy): domain Eukaryota; kingdom Metazoa; phylum Annelida; class Polychaeta; order Sabellida; family Sabellidae; genus Sabellastarte; species Sabellastarte sp. h YS-2021. Next base: position 151,968,471 of record OZ024927.1, read on the forward strand.
ACACACACAGTTTCCAAATACTTGAAAACTCCCCCCAAATTTCTTTCTGTGAAAACAAACATTTAGCCATTCAAATAGCCAAACACATAACATTGGCCCGTATTGTCTGTGAGTGAAGAGAGATCTACAATGCATGTGTTAGCCTGGCCCTCTGAACCATAATACAAATGTGAAATATTTTTGCCATAATGCACACTGTATCAAAGGCCTTTCTAGTCTCTGGGAGACTCCTCAACAAGCTAGGCTAAGTAAGCGTATGAGAAGATTATGAAAAATACTTATAATGCAGTCAAACAGTTGTGTCTTGTTTATACATACAAACGCCTGTGGCAAGGCTATGCATGTGTGTGTGCATGGCTATCCCCGAGAAAATCAATAGTGTTCTCCCCCCCCCCCCCCCCCCCCCCCCCCCCCCCCCCCCATGTAACCAGTCACAAGAGAGAAATAAGTACACCGAAACGTTATGACGTACTTTCTCTGTTGTAAACAATAGGAAACTAGTCCGGTGCATAGCAACAAGGACTGGTTTGTCTGCAACGTCTGGTGAGCGTTACGTAAACAAATTCTTGGTACTTACATTGATAGCCCCTTAATGGTAATTTTGCTGTGAAATATCCTGATAGGTTGGAGAAACATCAACAGATGGAGCAATAAGCCAGCCTGAGGCCGCTGATAAAAGTATTCAGTTGAATTTGTCAGAGGATTTTGAAACTATCATGGGAACAGAGACTGCGAATGAATCTTCAAGGTGAGACATTCTGATTATTGTACAGACCTTCCTTGCAGAGGTACTCTGTGAAGGAACATGTGTCAGATACTGCTTAAAAGCCTCTGAAAAGCTAGGAATTAATATTAGATCTTATTTTTGTGTCTTTTTGTCTGTCCGCTCTGAGGAAAAACTATATTACATAAATACTTTTATGGCATTTTCCAAAACATGCTTATTCTTAGAATATTTTTATTCTTCATCTTTCCCATTGATTTTTGACAATGTTACAGTCAGTTGTTTTTAGAAGTTGCTGCTTACCTATATTCTGAATTGAGAGCAAAAAAAATTTACTCATCATGTGTGGTTAAGTGAAACTACTTTGTTATTTCACACTTTTTAGTGAAGAATCCAGTGATGAAGAAGGTGAACCAAACGAAACAAGTGCTCACTTTGCAAACAAGATCTACACACACACGCTACGCAGTCAGCGCTCACTGCGCCTCCTGGTGGCAGACAACATCAAACACGGACTGGACGAAGTGGACGATGAAGAGGAGAAACTGGAAGAGCAGGGACACAGTGTGGAAGAAAAGCTAAGGACTGCAAATAGTGAGTATATGTCCAGGGGACATGGACCCACAGACCCGTGTTTCACCAGATGGTCCTCACATAATAGTCCCTAGCCATACCAGTAGTACAGTCAACCAGTACCTCCAGTATCCACAGTGTTTGGTTCTAGTTGACATTAACTTGCACTTTCACCTGAAAATGCTGCATTCTGTGATATTGCAACTTCTTGTACTTTTGTCCAATTTGAATTGCCTCCTCTTGCCTTGATTCTGCACATATGTTTGATTTTTGGTGTTGAGTAATATATAAGCTGGGATGTAATGTGTGCAGGGGAGATTAAGATCTGGTAACAGTCAGTATATAGAGTATGTACTGTGAATGTATAACATTAAATCATTAGATTATATAAATGAGGACAGTGACATAGGAAGTTCATGGTAATTTGAAGGTCACATTGTGGTGGCATAAGACTTTTAGTGGAGAATGTTGACAAACAAAGCTTTTGAAAAATTTACAAACTGTTGATAATCAAGAGATATCAGAAAAATGCAATAAATATTCATACTTCTTTTAGGAGTTATATCTTTGTATGTTAACTAATGATTGTCAAAGTATGTATACAGTAAATTTTATAATATTTTATAATAAGAAAGTTATATGTGACATGGATGATAAGTGTCAAACTTTCAAATGATGTTAAACCAGTTGTGTGCTGGGTGAACCTTATACATCAAAGACTGTTTTTATCTATGTGTCACTATTGTAAATAAAGTATGTATGATCCGTAAATTGTGTACTGAGAGTCTATAGTTTAAGGCCTAGTTTAGCATGTGTCAGTATATGAGTACAATAACAGATTTTTATAGGGCCATATGCTGTAGAAATAGACCACACCTTCGGCTCTGCCAGTGTGTGTTCACCTGCCTTATTTGAGACATGTTTCTCTTATGACAAAGACATATGGATTGCTGCAACTGATTATTATATAAACTTTTACATAATTGAGCTATTTCTCTTGACAGCTGTTCTTCAGTTACTAAAATTTTACAGCTTCATAATTGTCTCCCCGACGCGAAGCGGGGATACTATGGATTCATCATCATTGTCGTCCGCGCCCTCGTCCGCGTCCGCAGAGATTTCTTGTTAGCGACCTACAGTCCACATTTCTTTCCAGATTTCTTTCATATTTGGCAGGTGGCTTGATATGGTAGAGGACTCGCCACCCTATCTTTTTGGTAGGGTGTGTGTCTAAATTAGGCCTGTGGTAGACAAAAATGTCTAAAATGTGGAATATTGCTTGTTAGCGACCTACAGTCCACATTTCTTTCCAGATTTCTTTCATATTTGCCAGGTGGCTTGGTATGCTAGAGGACTCGCCACCCTATCTTTTTGGTAGGCTTTATGTCTAAATTAGGCCTGTGGTAGACAAAAATGTCTAAAATGCATTAAAAGTCATGAAATCATGCACTAAATCACTTATAACTTGAAAAGTGTTGCATTTAGAGCATTTTGTTAAAATATGTTATTCAGATACTTTTTTCATAGCTACAACATGGTGAGTAACTTTGGTGTCTGTCTCAATAGCTAAGTGAGTAATTGCTACTTTTGGGCTTTTCAGCAACTTCCATCATGAGTAAAATCACTTGTAACTTGAAAACTATTGCATTTACAGAATTTTGTATCAATATGTTATTCAGCTACTTTTGGGTCAGCTATAACATAGTAAAATTTCAGACCTGTAGCTCATGCCATAGTTGAGTAATAGCTACTTTTAGGTTATCACTTTTGAGTAAATTACTTATAACTTCAAAAGTATTGCATTTAGAGTATTTTGTTTCATATGTTATTCACCTATTTCAGAGTCAGCTGTAACATAGTGAAGTTCCAGACCTGTAGCTCATTGCATAGCTGAGTAATAGCTACTTTGAAGTTCACACTGTTGAGTAAATCAGTTGTAATTGGAAAACTATTGCATTTACAGAAATTTGTGTAAATATGTTATTCAGCTACTTTTGGGTCAGCTATAACATAGTGAAATTACAGACCTGTAGCTCAGGGCACAACTGAGTAATAGCTATTTTCAGGTACTGATTGTTGAGTAAATAACTTGTAACTTGAAAAATATTGCTTTTATTACGCTACAATAGCTTACCATGTGGGACTTAATGCTGTTCTCGGGTTGCCACACCCGGGGCCAACGTCTTAGAAAAAAAGATCGTTCTTGTTAGCCACCGGATATACTGGTAGTTGTCGTCACGTGATAACTTCTGACCAATCGCCCTACTTTCTCATTGGCCACGATTGACTGGTAGCAGTTTGTAAATATACAGACATTTTCATTTATTTCTCAGTATTCACGTATTGTTGGAGGCTAATATTTGGATATTTCTTTATATATATTTCATAGATTATCCTGTAAAATTATTAATTTCACAACTTAAGTATTTTCCTTACAATCCGCGTGTTTTGAGTTTTCTCGGTTCAGGCAATTTCAATTGTACGTCTTTTTATTGCGTTAAAATGTCTCTCCATCAAGCAAACAAAGACAAACCGAGAGCTCAGAAATGCCGCCATTTTTGCTTCAGTTTTGATAATCATAATTACTGCCCTACCTGTAGGGAGGCTGGCAAGGGAGATGACCCCTGTGTCACTTTTGAAGCACCCTGCCATATTTGCACGTCTCTCACTGATGAACAATTGCAAAAAATTCAAAACAGGAAGCGGTATTTAAACAAGCAAAAAGCGGAAACTAGTTCCAAAGATGAACTAGATCTCTTGGGTGAAGGCGATGGGGACTCTTTTACTGGTTCTAATGCAGACCTTGAGAGTGCTGCCGATAACCTCTTTACCTCACCCCCCCGTCCTCAACCTCTCGCCTTCAGTTCTTTATCATTAAAGACCCCAGCCAAAGCTGTTCCACCCACCCCAGGTACTGTTTTGCAAAACAAAATTCAAAGAAATCTAGAGAAATCCCTGGGTGATTCCTTAAATACACATATCCAGCAGCAAATGGGTTCCTTCCAGGCATCCATGTTAGAAGCATTTCAATCACTCCGAGAGGAGTTGGCAGTTAAAAAATCTGCCGAGGTTGATCCCTCGCCTCATGCTTCAAAAGCTGGTCCATCCAGCAACTCTGCTGCTCATCTGGACCTACCCCGTCCAAGGTCAAGTACTAATGCACAGTCCGAGGCAATGGATGTGGACATTGGTCCAGCACTCCCTCCTCGACTAGTACTTAACCAAACTTCCTCGGATCAGTACGTTGCCCCTTCTGAAGCTATACCGAAGGATTCCTCGTACTCACACAAAAAACAAAGCCACAGGCAAACAGTAGCACCGAGCTCTGCCTCGGATCAACTGGATGAGGATTCCGACGAACCTCGGATCCATCCTAGACCTAAGAAACACTCTGACAAGAGCAAGCATAAATCTAGGTCCAGATATGTGTCATCTTCAGAGGAAGATCACTCCCCTGTTGCCAGACACAGGTCTTCTAAGCCCTCTAGGGCTCAGCCCTCAGGCGCAGCTTCTGATCAAGACCTCCCACAACATGATCCAGACCCCCCTTATTATAGGGAAGTAGCCCTGTCTGACATTCCCTCCCAATACTCTGAAGAGGTAGACACCTTCAGGCGCATTCTTTCTCTCCCTGACCCCAGGGACTCTATGCCTAGGTCTTCAACTTCAGTGTTGGGTCTGGATGACGAAAAAGGCCGTCAAGAGCTCAGACCTAGAGGTCCTTCCTCTATCCTACCACTTAGCTCAGTTATCAAGGACGCCTTTGATAAATTTCAACATGATTTCAAAGCTGCCAATTTATCTGAGGGAAAATATGTCAAGCCTCCTCCATCCACTTCTAAGTGGTATAAGGTTGGACAGCCCACTTTTCAAGACAAAATCCAGGAGTTGAATACGGACTTTGCCAAGATCTGTATTACTCCTAGACCTCCTGGGGCACCAGTAGCCATAGTCCCTCTGCCAGTCCTTAAGGAGCTGGAACATCAGGCTAGACAAAATATTTCAACCCTCAATTTCACCGCTGCCTTTGCCAAAACCTCTTCTTCTTGCAATGCTTCCTTGGAAAAGTGCCAACATAGCATCAAGTCAACTGTCAAGAAGATAAAGTCTCAGATCCAGAAAGGTGCCAATCCTGAGAAAGCAGCAAAGCGCGGATATGAGGAAGTTGCTGAGTACTTGGATTTTTGGAACAAGACGGTTCTTGTTCAACATAGAGCTCTTACCTGTCTCAACAAATCGCTAGCCCATATTCTCCAGAGGGAATTATATTCCATGGCTAATACCGGCTTGCTTAGGCGCGAAGCCGAAATGACTGTATTGCATCCCCAGCTAGGGGAAACGAGACGCCAAGAACTTAGGAACTCGTCCTTCTGGGACTCCTCCTTGTTCGAGTCTCAACTTGTAAAGGAAGGTGAGGACTTCCTTCTCAAAAAAGGCACCTCAAAAGATTCTCAGGGTTTTGCACCCTACCAGAATAAGCCCTTTCGTGGCCCCCACAAGAAAAGAGGCTCCTACAGGAAACGCCCCTATGGGGGCAATACCTCTCAAAGCAGTAACCAATCCTTTCCCTCGGGAAGAGGAAAATCCAACTTCAGAGGCTCCAGGGGTCGTTTTTGACCCCACAATAGGGGAAGGGGGCGTGGAAACCCCCCTTCTCAATGACTCCTCCAAAGCCTCATTCAGTCCACCAGTAGGAAGTCGCCTCCGTTCTTTCAAGAGAGACTGGCTAATAAACAAATGTTCTCAAAACGTGTTAAACATTATCACCAATGGCTACGTTCTGCCATTCCATTCAAAGCCAAACTTGATCAGATTTCCTCTGATTCTATCAGAGTACAAGGCCCAACAAAAAGACCAAGCCTTGGCCACTTGTATCCGGTCTCTCTTGTCAAAGAACGCCATCGAAAGGGTGGAAAACGTAAAATCTCTCGGGTTTTACAGTCACCTGTTCCTAGTACCCAAGCCTCACCAAAGGTGGAGGCCAGTCATAGACTTAAGCAGGCTCAACACTTTTCTACATGCAGAAAAGTTCAAAATGGAAACCCCGGAGTCCATCAGGACTTCCCTGGTCCCAGGGGAGTGGGTATCGTCGATAGACCTGTCAGACGCATACCTTCACATCCCCATCCATCCAAACTCAAGGAAGTACCTAAGGTTTTGCTACAAGGCCCAGGTGTTCCAGTTCACCTCCCTACCTTTCGGACTGGCCACAGCCCCCCAGGTCTTTACGATGATCGTAAAGGAAGTGAAACTAATGGCCCTCTCAAGAGGACTCAGAATTCACCAATACCTGGACGACTGGCTGATCAGGTCCCAGTCTCAGGAGGAATCTCAAAGGGACACACAGGCAGTGGTAGACCTAACCCAATCCTTGGGTTGGATAATCAACCAGGCAAAATCAGAACTGAAACCTACTCAGGTGTTTTCGTTCGTGGGCTACGAATACCACCTAGATTTAGCCCTTGTAAGACCCACTCACGAGAGATGGCTCAAACTTCAGGATTTGATCCTACGACTCAAGTCAAAACGTGTTTTGACTGCAAGATGTTTGATGTCTCTAATTGGGTTGCTAGCCTCAACGGAGAAAATGGTCCCGAAGGGACGCCTTCACATGAGGCCCTTTCAGTTTCATCTCAAGGAGCACTGGAGATATCCTCAGTCGCTGGACAACCTCCTTCCTTGGACAGAAGCCATTGTAGCCCACCTAGATTGGTGGCAAAACCCCACAAATGTGATGAAAGGCGCAGACCTTCATCCCAAGGACCAAAGTATCCAACTCTTTACCGACACCTCAAACGAAGGTTGGGGCGCTCACTTAGATCAAAATTCTACAAAAGGGCTGTGGTCAGAGCGGGAAAAAAGGCTACACATAAATGTCCTAGAATTGAAGGCGGTCTCCCTGGCCCTTTGAGACTTCAAGGACCAGTGCCAGAATCAAACAGTGTTAGTTGCGACGGACAACTCAACAGTGGTAGCCTACATCAACAAGCAAGGGGGAACTCACTCAGCATAGATGTGCGCTCTCCTGTGGAAAATCATGACCTGGTGCCATCACTACCATATAACATTGAAAGCCAGGCACATTCCAGGGTGTCTGAATGTGATGGCCGACCTCCTATCCAGGTCCAACCAAGTGCAGTCAACAGAATGGTCTCTGCACCCTCAGGTCTTCAAGCGAATCTGCCGGAAGTGGTTCACCCCTCATGTAGACTTATTCGCCACTCACCTGAATCACAAACTCCCTCTATATGTGTCTCCTATCCCAGACCCAAGGGCCTGGAACATAGATGCTCTGAACATAAACTGGACCAACCTCACGGCCTACGCTTACCCTCCTATGGCTCTCCTTCACAAGGTGATCCAAAAGATCAAGCAATGCCATTGCCTGATCATCGTGATAGCCCCAGGCTGGCCAGGGATGCCCTGGTTTTGGGACCTAGTGCAGCTCTCAACAGAGATCCCACTACAACTCCCAGTGTCAACGACCCTACTCAAACAGTCCCACAACTATGTGTTCCACAACAATCCACAACAGCTGAACCTCCACGCCTGGTGTCTAGGAGCGGACAACTCCAAGAACAAGGCTTCTCTGTGGAGGTGGCAGAGAGAATTGCTGCCCCTCAGCGGTCATCAACAAGGACCATCTGCAGGTCAAAGTGGGCCCTATTTGAAAAATGGTGCAGAGAAAATTCGGTGGATTTCTCCACTCCATCTGTGAAACAAATCTCAGATTTTTTCATGTACCTGTACCAAGACTTAAACAGGCGCCCCTCGACCATTGATGGTTACAGAACTGCTATCGTTGACACTTTGGGCCCAACGGCCCAACACATTGCGCACAATGCAGACCTTCATAGGTTACTCTCCAGTTTTCACAGGGATCGTCCTAAAAGTTCCAGAAATTTACCCAAGTGGAACCTTTCTGTTGTCCTTAACGAGCTCACCAAAGCACCATTTGAGCCATGAAAGACTCAGACCTCAAACATCTTACTCTCAAAACTGCTTTCTTGCTAGCTTTGGCCTCCGGCAAGCGCCGCAGCGAAATCCATGCCTGGGTCGCTAACAAAGTAGCTAATTTAGGCCAATGGGAAAAGGTAGCCTTGTTCCCTTCTTCTGATTTCATAGCCAAAAACCAACTAGCAAGAGAAGGTTCTCAAAGTGTGTCACCAGTGACTATCCCTGCTTTGACTACCATTGTAGATAGACAGTTTAAGGAAGACAGGACCCTGTGTCCCGTGCGGGCCCTGAGGTTCTATTTGGACCGAACTAAAGACCTGAGAGGGTCTCGTTCTCTCCTTTTCATCTCCTTTAAGAAAGGACATACCTCAGACATCAGACCCGCTACACTCTCCTCATGGTTGAAACAAACCATTCTACTTTGTTACAAACAAGCAGATCAACAAGCCTTGGACTTGGTCCAAGTCAAAGCGCATGACATCCGGGCCTTCGCGGCCTCTAAGGCCTTTTACGGTGGAGTATCGGTGGACCAAATCATGCAAGCCTGTCACTGGAAAGCTCACAACACATTCACAAATTTTTACCTAAAAGACCTTACTTGGTCGGACACCGACAACAATATGTATCTGGGACCCGTGGTGGTGGCACAACAAGTCCTAGATCCTTCCCCTCAGACCAGTTGTCCTCGGAAAGAAAAAAGGGGGGGGGGGGGGCACATCCGCTACAACCAAGTCTTCAGGAGTCTCTCCCAGGATCTAGTTATTCCTTTACCTTCAAGATGTTACGGGTAAGGTCATTTTATTTTTTAATTATCAGGTAATTTCTATTAAGGACTTAGTCAGTTGTCATTAATCTCATATTTCAGGTTAGAAATTTCATGAGATGCCCAACCACTGGGTTGGTCAGTCACACGTGAAGGTCTACTAGGGACCCTTCGACCTCGAAGTGAGCACCGCTGCACTTCCGTCCTACTACCAAACATCTGGACAGTTTTAGCACTGTCCCTTTTTACTTAGGTTTTTTGCTTGTTACAGGCCCGATCTTCGGGATCGGGGCTCTGTAAAAGGGACTCAGACTGGCATTTCTGGCACTATTCTTTATATATTAATTCAAATCTTAGAAAAAAATGACATATCTTCCAGTCTCAGCTGTAATCCCGCCACCGGGCGGTTGAATTCAGCATGAAGTCCCACATGGTAAGCTATTGTAGCATAATAAAATTGAAAATTTTAATTACTTAAATGTAGCTTTTATAAGCTACAAGCTTACCATGTGGGACTTAGGAGAGTCCCACCCTGCCTCCCCGCTGTTTACAGCTGAGGGGTAGGTTTAATAAAAAATTTCAACGAGAAAGTAGGGCGATTGGTCAGAAGTTATCACGTGACGACAACTACCAGTATATCCGGTGGCTAACAAGAACGATCTTTTTTTCTAAGACGTTGGCCCCGGGTGTGGCAACCCGAGAACAGCATTAAGTCCCACATGGTAAGCTTGTAGCTTATAAAAGCTACATTTAAGTAATTAAAATTTTCAAATTTGGAGTATTTTGTTAAAATATGTTGTTCACCTACTTTTGGGTCAGCTATAACATCGTGAAATTACAGACTTATAGTTCATGGCATAGCTGAGCAATAGCTATTTTCAGGTTCTCACTATTGAGTAAATCAGTTGTAACTTGAAAACTATTGCATAGAAAAAATTCAGACATGTAGCTCATTGCATAGCTGAGTAATAGCTACTTTGAGGTTATCACTGTTGAGTAAATCAGTTATAACGTGAAAATTATTACATTTACAGTATTTTGTTTAAATATGTTATTCACATAATTTTTGGTCAGCTATAACAGAGTGAAATTGCAGACCTCTATGTCATGGCATAGCTTACCAATATCTACTTTCAGGTTCTCACTGTTGAGTAAATCATTGTATCCACTGGATAGCCACAGTGTGTAGAGAGATTTCACCATTACCGCTCTAACGAAAAAAATATTATAGCTAGCCTTTTCAAGTTTGCAAAGTAGATTAGAGGGTGCACCACAGTATTCTATTGGTAGGCTTTATGTCTAAATTAGGCCTGTGGCTAAATTACTTGCCTACTAAAAATGAGTAATTTTGCATTTTCTCTAAAAGTATTGCAGATTGCAAATTTTTCTTAAATAACTCATTCACCTACTTTTTGGAGAGCTTTCACATGCTGAAGTTCCAGACCTGTAGGTAATTACTCGCCTACTCCAAATGAGTAAATGCGAATTATCTGTAAAAGTATTGCAGATAGCCAATTTTTCTCAAATAACTCATTCACCTACTTTTGGGAGAGCTTTCACTTGGTGAAGTTTCAGACCCATAGCTAATTACTCACCTACTCAAAATGAGTAAATGCAAATTATCTCTAAAAGTATTGCAGATAGCCAATTTTTGTCAAATAACTCCTTCACCTACTTTTGGGAGAGCTTTCACTTGGTGAAGTTTCAGACCCGTAGCTAATTACTCACCTACTCAAAATGAGTAAATGCAAATTATCTCTAAAAGTATTGCGGATACCCAGTTTTTATCAAATAACTCATTCATCTACTTGTGGGAGAGCTTTCACATGATGAAGTTTCAGACCCATAGCTAATTACTCACCTACTCAAAATGAGTAAATGCGAATTATCTCTAAAAGTATTGCAGATAGCCAATTTTTCTCAAATAAATTATTCACGTACTTTTGGGAGAGCTTTCACTTGGTGAAGTTTCAGACCCATAGCTAATTACTTACCTACTCAAAATGAGTAAATGTGAATTATCTCTAAAAGTATTGCAGATAGCCAATTTTTGTCAAATAACTCATTCACCTACTTTTGGCAGAGCTTTCACTCCGTGAAGTTTCAGACCCATAGCTAATTATTCACCTACTCAAAATGAGTAAATGCTAATTATCTGTAAAAGTATTGCAGATACCCAGTTTTTATCAAATACTCATTCATCTTCTTGTGGGAGAGCTTTCACATGGTGAAGTTTCAGACCCATAGCTAATTACTCACCTACTCAAAATGAGTAAATGTGAATTATCTCTAAAAGTCTTGCGGATACCCAATTTTTCTCAAATAACTCATTATCTACTTTGGGAGAACTTTCACTTGGTGAAGTTCCAGACCCGTAGGTAATTACTCACCTCAAAAGGAGTAAATGTGAATTGTCTCTTAATAGTATTGCAGATAGCCAATTTTTCTCAAATAACTCATTCACCTACTTTTGGAAGAGCTTTCACACACGAAAATGAAAAATTGTGAATATCTCGGAAAAGCTATTTCTTCTCCTTTAATGCTCGGCGGGAGATACACACCGCGGCAGTGGTCTTGTCAAAAAATTTTGTCTCCCCAAAAATGGTGGCCATTTTGAATTTTCAAAGTTTTTGCAAAACACAAAAATGCTTATATCTCGAAAACCGTGCTAGATGGAGCGAACTCAACAAAAGTTTTGACCTGCTGGGTATCTCTGCAGAGTAGCCATGCCAATTTTCAAAATATTTTTGTCTCGCCAAATATAGCGGACATTTTGAATTTTCGAATTTTTTGCAAAACACAAAAATGCTTATATCTTGAAATCCGTGCTAGATAGAGCAGACTGCACTGACTTTGGTTGCCACAACAGTATAAGGCTAGAAACGAAGCATTTTCTTAAACTTTAGCACTCACCTTTATATTCTTTTCGGGATACTTTGTTTTTGTGAGCGATCCTCTAGTTTACTATTGAATTGTCTTGTTTTAATACTTCATCTTTACATACATTTTATTTCTCTTAGAAGTTATTTTATCTATTTAAACATTATTTGGACCTTTGTATAAGTCACACTGCGCTGAAAGTATCCCGGTCTTTTTACAGATTCACTACTTCTATATCTCATGGTGTTAAAAACTATTTCCCCAGGCTATGGAGTACGGGCATCTCTGATGCTATTTTTATATTTTACATAATTGTGCTATTTCCGTTTAAAGCTATTCTCCAATGAATAAATTTTACAGCTTCATAATTTTTATTTTACTGATTAATGCTGTCATTTTGAAATTGAATTCTCTTGTTTTAGTACTTATCTTTACATACATTTTTTTTCTCTTAGATATTATTTTCTCTGCTTAAACATTATTTGGATCTTTGTACCGTTTCACTACTTCTATATCTCATGGTGTTGAAAACTATTTCCCCAGGCTGTAGTGTACGGGCATCTCTGATGCTATTTTTCTGGACTTGAAACAATAATCTTCTACTAATGCACACCAACTAGTTACAGTAGAGAGGTTGCAGTGTTTTATTGAAATCGTAATACAAAAATACACCATATATTAAAACAACATTGTGGGGGAAGTTTATGTGGTAAAGCCATTTTCTACATAAAATCATGACGTTGCACACAAAAATCACTGGTGTGTAACATATCGGAAACCAGATATGGGCTTTAAACATTTGTTTGTGATCTCTCTAATGTAGGTTACTACCAACTACTGGGTAGGAAATTTTTATTTCAAACAATATATCACTGTTTTGTCCCTTTTTAGGTGAATTCTTATCACTGACACACTTCAGAAGCACATACCAAGTGCAAGTAATTGAATGAAATAACACGAATTATAGTAGAATGCTTTCGTCAATTTCTGTTCAAAGTGTTTTTGGTTCTTTGTTATTTTAGGAGACAGTGTTAATGAAGAAGTGATGGAGGAATGGCTGGATATCATACGCAAGAAAAAACAACTTGTTGAAAAGGAGTCCAAACTAATGCTCAAGTAAGTTGTGTCACCACTAATGATGTAGTTGTGTTAACTGATACAGGGCAGAAAAATTCAATGTAACATACGTCTGTATAACCTAATGTGAATGGTGTGTATGTAACTATATCTAAATTGTCTTTGGGTAGTTTTATGTGAATGATGTTTGTGTAAAGTAATGTGAACTGTGTTTGTGTTGTTGTATTTGTGTGGTTTAATGTGACTTAATAATAACTACACTTAACTGTATCTGCAAGACCTATATCTGTTCTTTCTGTGTGACTTAATGTGAATTGTGTCTCAGGCCAAGAAGTCTGAGACAATGGGTTGAGAAAAAGCTTTTGTTAGTAATACATCAATATATGCAATAATGTTATAAAATTACAAAAATTTGGTTAAAGTAATTCACTAACAACACAATAACATAATCTCACTATATTAATAAAATGTTTATTGTCATGTTATTGCACCAGATACATTATATTAAGTGTGGTTGAATGTGCAGTTAACATGGCCATTGATACTGGTTTTATTGCAATAAATCTTCACATGCATATAGGCCAGCATGCTGACCTTGGTCCCTCCTGCAAGGTAAAACAATGGGAGTCTTCTGATATGGTCAGATTTGACCTTGGGCCCCTTCAAGGTCAGACAAGGATAGCCAAACTTAAAAGTGCTTATAACTCGCTTTTTTTTTTTTTTTTTTTTTTATATACCATATTCTTTATTCACTCTTTTTATGTCAGCTGACTTGTCAGTCAGCTGGCATTATGTCGTCACTCTGCGGTGTGGGCGTACGCGTCCGCGTACGCGTCCGCGTCCGCGTGAACAACTTCTCCTCCAAAACTACAAGGCCTAGAGACGTGCTGTTTTTTTTAAAAGATACCTTATCTATCGAGGATGAAAAATTGTTCAAGGCATGCAAATCTGTCTGTTCGTCTGTTTGCTAGAGACATTACAAGGGGGGTACCCCCACCAAAAGTGTGAAAATTTCAACTTTTTATCACAATTTTCTCAGTGACTATTGCAGGGATTTCTCTCATATCTTGCATATATGTACTAGGCCAGAGGTAGATTCTCTTGTGTGAGTATGAGACCTGGATCTCTCTTACTTTTTTTTTAATAAATTTTTTTAATAATTTTTAATGCATTAACATTCATGAAATCATGCACAAAATCATTTATAACTTGAAAACTGTTGCATCTAGAGCATTTTGTTAAAATATGATATTCAGCTACTTTTTTCATAGCTACAATATGGTGAGTAAGTTGGGTGCCTGTCTCAATAGCTAAGTGAGTAATAGCTACTTTTGGGCTTTTCAGTAACTTCCATCATGAGTAGAATCACTTGTAACTTAAAAACTATTGCATTTAGAGAATTTCGTATAAATATGTTATTCAGCTACTTTTGGGTCAGCTATAACATAGTAAAATTTTAGACCTGTAGCTCATGGCATAGCTGAGTAATAGCTACTTTTACGTTATCACTGTTGAGTAAATTGCTTATAACTTCAAAACTATTGCATTTAGAGAATTTCGTATAAATATGTTATTCAGCTACTTTTGGGTCAGCTATAACATAGTAAAATTTCAGACCTGTAGCTCATGGCATAGCTGAGTAATAGCTACTTTTAGGTTATCACTGTTGAGTAAATCGCTTATAACTTGGAAACTATTGCATTTAGAGTATTTTGTTTCAATATGTTATTCACCTATTTTGGGATCAGCTATAACATAGTGAAGTTTCAGATCTGTGGCTCATTGCATAGCTGAGTAATAGCTACTTTGAAGTTCTCACTATTGAGTAAATCAGTTGTAATTGGAAAACTATTGCATTTAGAGAATTTCGTATAAATATGTTATTCAGCTACTTTTGGGTCAGCTATAACATAGTAAAATTTCAGACCTGTAGCTCATGGCATAGCTGAGTAATAGCTACTTTTAGGTCATCACTATTGAGTAAATCAGTTGTAACTTGAAAACTATTGCATTTACAGTATTTTGCTTAAATATGTTGTTCACCTACTTTTGGGTCAGCTATAACATAGTAAAATTTCAGACCTGTAGCTCATGGCATAGCTGAGTAATAGCTACTTTTAGGTCATCACTATTGAGTAAATCAGTTGTAACTTGAAAACTATTGCATTTACAGTATTTTGCTTTAATATGTTGTTCACCTACTTTTGGGTCAGCTATAACATAGTGAAATTTCAGACCTGTAGCTCATTGCATAGCTGAGTAATAACTACTTTGAGGTTCTCACTATTGAGTAAATCAGTTGTAATTGGAAAATTATTGCATTTAGAGAATTTAGTATAAATATGTTATTCAGCTACTTTTGGGTCAACTATAACATAGTAAAATTTCAGACCTGTAGCTCATGGCATAGCTGAGTAATAGCTACTTTTAGGTCATCACTATTGAGTAAATCAGTTGTAACTTGAAAACTATTGCATTTACAGTATTTTGCTTAAATATGTTGTTCACCTACTTTTGGGTCAGCTATAACATAGTAAAATTTCAGACCTGTAGCTCATGGCATAGCTGAGTAATAGCTACTTTTAGGTCATCACTATTGAGTAAATCAGTTGTAACTTGAAAACTATTGCATTTACAGTATTTTGCTTAAATATGTTGTTCACCTACTTTTGGGTCAGCTATAACATAGTAAAATTTCAGACCTGTAGCTCATGGCATAGCTGAGTAATAGCTACTTTTAGGTTATCACTGTTGAGTAAATCAGTTGTAATTGGAAAACTATTGCATTTAGAGAATTTAGTATAAATATGTTATTCAGCTACTTTTGGGTCAACTATAACATAGTAAAATTTCAGACCTGTAGCTCATGGCATAGCTGAGTAATAGCTACTTTTAGGTCATCACTATTGAGTAAATCAGTTGTAACTTGAAAACTATTGCATTTACAGTATTTTGCTTAAATATGTTGTTCACCTACTTTTGGGTCAGCTATAACATAGTAAAATTTCAGACCTGTAGCTCATGGCATAGCTGAGTAATAGCTACTTTTAGGTTATCACTATTGAGTAAATCAGTTGTAACTTGAAAACTATTGCATTTACAGTATTTTGCTTAAATATGTTGTTCACCTACTTTTGGGTCAGCTATAACATAGTAAAATTTCAGACCTGTAGCTCATGGCATAGTTGAGTAATAGCTACTTTTAGGTCATCACTATTGAGTAAATCAGTTGTAACTTGAAAACTATTGCATTTACAGTATTTTGCTTAAATATGTTGTTCACCTACTTTTGGGTCAGCTATAACATAGTAAAATTTCAGACCTGTAGCTCATGGCATAGCTGAGTAATAGCTACTTTTAGGTTATCACTGTTGAGTAAATCGCTTATAACTTGGAAACTATTGCATTTAGAGTATTTTGTTTCAATATGTTATTCACCTATTTTGGGATCAGCTATAACATAGTGAAGTTTCAGATCTGTGGCTCATTGCATAGCTGAGTAATAGCTACTTTGAAGTTCTCACTATTGAGTAAATCAGTTGTAATTGGAAAACTATTGCATTTAGAGAATTTCGTATAAATATGTTATTCAGCTACTTTTGGGTCAGCTATAACATAGTGAAATTACAGACCTGTAGCTCATGGCATAGCTGAGTAATAGCTACTTTTAGGTCATCACTATTGAGTAAATCAGTTGTAACTTGAAAACTATTGCATTTACAGTATTTTGCTTAAATATGTTGTTCACCTACTTTTGGGTCAGCTATAACATAGTAAAATTTCAGACCTGTAGCTCATGGCATAGCTGAGTAATAGCTACTTTTAGGTCATCACTATTGAGTAAATCAGTTGTAACTTGAAAACTATTGCATTTACAGTATTTTGCTTTAATATGTTGTTCACCTACTTTTGGGTCAGCTATAACATAGTGAAATTTCAGACCTGTAGCTCATTGCATAGCTGAGTAATAACTACTTTGAGGTTCTCACTATTGAGTAAATCAGTTGTAATTGGAAAACTATTGCATTTAGAGAATTTAGTATAAATATGTTATTCAGCTACTTTTGGGTCAACTATAACATAGTAAAATTTCAGACCTGTAGCTCATGGCATAGCTGAGTAATAGCTACTTTTAGGTCATCACTATTGAGTAAATCAGTTGTAACTTGAAAACTATTGCATTTACAGTATTTTGCTTAAATATGTTGTTCACCTACTTTTGGGTCAGCTATAACATAGTAAAATTTCAGACCTGAGCTCATGGCATAGCTGAGTAATAGCTACTTTTAGGTTATCACTGTTGAGTAAATCGCTTATAACTTGGAAATTATTGCATTTACAGTATTTTGTTTCAATATGTTATTCACCTATTTTGGGGTCAGCTATAACATAGTGAAGTTCCAGACCCGTGACTCATTGCATAGCTGAGTAATAGCTACTTTGAAGTTCTCAATGTTGAGTAAATCACTTGTAATTGGAAAACTATTGCTTTTACAGAAATTTGTGCAAATATGTTATTCAGCTACTTTTGGGTCAGCTATAACATAGTGAAATTACAGACCTGTAGCTCATGGCACAACTGAGCAATAGCTGTTCTCAGGCACTGACTGTTGAGTAAATCAGCTATAACTTGAAAAATATTGCATTTGGAGTATTTTGTTAAAATATATTGTTCACCTACTTTTGGGTTAGCTATAACATAGTGAAATTACAGACCTATAGCTCATGGCATAGCGGAGCAATAGCTATTTTCTGGTTCTCACTATTGAGTAAATCAGTTGTAACTTGAAAACTATTGCATTTACAGTATTTTGCTTAAATATGTTGTTCAGCTACTTTTAGGTCAGCTATAACAGAGCAAAAATTCAGACATGTAGCTCATTGCATAGCTGAGTAATAGTTACTTTGAGGTTCTCACTCTTGAGTAAATCAGTTGTAACTTGAAAATTATTACATTTAGAGTATTTTGTTAAATATGTTATTCACAGACGTTTTGGTCAGCTATAACATAGTGAAATTGCAGACCTCTATGTCATGGGATAGCTGAGCAATAGCTTCTTTCAGGTTCTCACTGTTGAGTAAATCATTGTATCCAACCTGTAGGAAATCATGGGCTGGGAATCTGTTAATATGGTCCGATTTGACCTTGGAACCCTCCTTCAAGGTCAAATGAGGATAGCCAAACATAAAAGTGCTTATAACTCGCTTATTATTGGTCCCAGAGGTTGGAATGAAAACCAACCTATAGAAAATCATGAGCTGGGAATTTTTTGGTGTGGTCGGATTTCACCTTGGACCCCTCCTTCAAGGTCAAATGAGGATAGCCAAACTTAAAAGTGCTTATAACTCACTTATTATTGGTCCTAGAGGTTTCGAATGGAAAACCAAGCTATAGAAAATCATGGGCTGGGAATCTTTTGGTGTGGTCGGATTTGACCTGGGACCCCTCCTTCAAGGGCAGTTGAGGATAGCCAAACTTACAATTGCTTAAAACTCGCTTATTATTGGTCCTACAAGTTTGGGATGGTAAACAAGCTACAGGAAATCATGGGCTGGGAATTTTTTTGTGTGGTCGGATTTGACCTTGGACCCCCTCCTTCCAGGTCAAACGAAGATAGCCAAACTTAAAGTGCTTATAACTCGCGTATTATTGGTCTTGGAGGTTTGGGATGGTAAACCAACATATAGGAAATCATGGGCTGGGATTCTTTTGGTGTGGTCAGATTTGACCTGGGACCCCTCCTTCAAGGGCAGTTGAGGATAGTCAAACTTACAATTGCTTAGAACTCGCTTATTATTGGTCCTACAAGTTTGGGATGGTAAACAAGCTACAGGAAATCATGGGCTGGGAATTTTTTTGTGTGGTCGGATTTGACCTTGGACCCCCTCCTTCAAGGTCAAACAAGGATAGCCAAACTTAAAAAGTGCCTATAACTCACTTATTATTGGTCCGAGAGGTTTGGGATGGTAAACCATCCTAAATTCTTTGGCTGGGAATCTTTTGGTATGGTCAGATTTGACCTTTGGACCCCTTCTTCATGGTGGAACGAGGATATTGCATTTATAGTATTTCTTTAAATATTTTTAACCTACTTTTTACCCTTAAACAATTACCTTGTTACTTTATTTCATAATACCATTTGCAGGGCACAACTTTTTTGTCGTTTTCTTCTGTCAGCTTCGGAATATCTTTCGAACATGTGTTCAGTTACCATTTACTGTATTTCTGTACAGCCCTTTCCCTGATAATTATGCTTTCCTCTCATTATCACCATCACAAATCAAAAACATTCAGTCAGCTGACACAGTGCCCGTTCACGGGCACTCTCCTCTTGTTTCCCATTGCACTTGTGACATCCGGGGGGGCGAGAGTGGACAACCTCCCATCGGTGCTTTACAAAAGATGTCATACGCAGTATGACTTATGACAATTAAATACAATTTTTTTTAATTTTAATTTTGTTTTTAACAAGATATACAATAACATACTTGTTTATTTACAGATATTTTGTGCATTTTGTTATCTTCGAACGATATTATTAACCAAGAGTGTCTGTTTAATTCATTAAGAATAAAAGGATATATGGAAGTTTTGTCTCTAAATTTTGGTTGTAACCTTATCCGGATATTTTTACATGTCAATTCCATCAAATATATGTTTCCAAAAGTTCCACTTTTGTTGGAATTGGTCTGATTGAGAATTTATCAGGCTTAATGTTTCTTGTTCCACGTAAGCTTTTTTTATTTCCTTTTGAAGGAAAAAGATATTTAGTTTATAGTCGTTTTTTGCGCACCAGAAGATATATTTCCTAGTAATCATGAGTATTAGATTTAAGGGCCAAAATTTCTGGTCATTTATTAAATAGCCATGTAATTTCATTAAATTTGTTAGAATTAGATTTATTCCTAGTTTGTTAATGATCCATTCTTGAATATTGACCCATAGTTGCATCACCTCTCTACATTTACAAAATAGGTGCTCTAGATTTTCATCATACTCCCTACAAAATGAGCATGCACTATTCGTATTTATTTTTACCTTTTTTAGGTAATTTTTTGTTCCTAAAATGTTATTCAGTATTCGGTATTGAAACCAAATGACGTTGTTGTCACGTACTGTATAAAAGCAAATTTTGTATATTCGTTTCCATATTTCTTTAGTTGTTATATCTAAATTTTCTTTTTCAATAATATTTGTCCATATTATCTCACATGTTGGATTATCATTTTGAGTTTTGGCATTATTAAATATATTGTAGTAATGTCTACAACCACTCCTGGAATTGAAGAGTACATCTAAGTGAAAAGGATAAGTAGGTCTTTGTAAGGCTGAATTACCTAAGAGTCTATATTTTGACATGAAAAGTTCGATTTTTGCTTTCATTGTATAGCAGTTAAGAATATTGATATTTATGTTATATTTTTTATTTAAGTCTCTAATACTCATAAGTTTGCCATTTGAATTTATTATGTTGTCCACCAGGTAGATACCTTTCTTGTACCAATCAGGAAAGAATATTATATTTTTAGATATTTGAGAATTGTACCAAATACAATTTCTTAATAGTTCACAATTATTTTGTGGTTGTTGTATTTTATTTAGGGTTTGCCAGTCTTTAAGTACATCTTGCCAAAATTGATTGTGCACTTTCGGAAACACTTTACTGTACCATTGGTCTCCGAAATTTATGATTTGGCCAATATTTTCGTACAATACAGTTATGAGTTTATACCATTGTGAATTAGGTTGAGTAATTAGCCTTTTTATCCAGCTTGTTTTAAGCGCCTTGTCAAAATTGTAAATGTTGATCATTTTCATTCCTCCTTGCATATAACTCAAAGCTGTAGTGGATCTTCTTATTTTATCTGGCTTCCCACTCCATAGGAATTTGTACAAAATAGTATTCAGTGCTTTAAGGAATGATTCTGATCTTGGTATAGAAGATAATAGGTGGACACACTGTGATATTAGATAAGTCTTAATAACTGTAATCTTGCCTAGAGGTGTCAGATATCTGTAGCTCCATGTCTTTACTAACTTTTTAATTTTTTCTAAAGCCTTTGTATAATTGCATTCTGTTATTACTGATAAATTTGTTGAAAATTCTGTGCCTAATAAGTTAAAGTTAGTACATCCCCATTCTAATTCTGTAGTAACCTTTAGTTTGTCTTTGAAAAATTTCTTTCGCCCGATCCAGATTACTTTGGTTTTTTCCTTATTCATTTTTAAGCCTGACCAATTTCCGTATATTTCAAGAGTATTTAATGCCGATTGTAAAGAGTGCTGGCTACCATCTAGTATCAGAGTGGTGTCGTCCGCAAACTGTGTCAGTTTAAATTTTTATTTTTAGGCCAATTATGTTTGGGTTGAATTGAATGAGTCTAGCTAGAATCTCAGCTCCGATAAGAAATAGATATGCCGAAATTGGGTCACCTTGTCGACAGCCTCTGTTAATGTTTATTGGTTTTGACAGAAAACCGCATTGCACCACATATGCTATTATTTCTGTATTAAAAAGTTTTACCCACTGTATAAAATTTTTGCTATATCCAAAAAACTCAAGAACGCTATACAGAAATTTCCATGAAAGTGAATCAAACGCTTTCTCAAAATCTATTAACATAAGTAGTCCTGGTATTTTTTTTATCCTCTGTTGCATGTAAAATATCATAGATTAGTCTAGTAGACTCGCTTATATACCTTCCCTTTATGAATCCAGTTTGACAGTCTGAGATGACATAATTTAGAGTTTTCTTGAGTCGTTCCGCTATGGTTCCTGATGCTAACTTATAAATTACACTTAGTAACGAAATGGGACGCCAATTTTTAATTAACGATCGATCTTTTTTGGCCTTTGGTAAGCATGTTATTATACATTGCCGAAGTGACACTGACAAACATCCCTTTGAAAATCCGCAGTTTATTGCATTTATAATAAAGTGCTTTAACTGCCGCCAAAATACTTTAACAAATTCGACTGTTATGCCATCAATACCTGGTGATTTATTTGATTTCATTTTCTTTAAAACCTGCCCTGCTTCATCAACTGTTAACAGTGTCCCGATGTCCTGTTCTGGGATTTTTGCATTTGATTTGATACCTAAACTTTCAAGCTTTATACTTTGTAGGGTATCCTCCTTACTTTCAAAAAGGTTGCAATAGTACTGTTGTACCTGGCTTAGTATTCCCTCCTGATCTGTTATAACTTCTCCATGATTTAATCTTACTTTTTTTATTGTTTTTTCGATAAAGTTCTTATTTTCAAGATTTGACATATATTTTGATGGTTTCTCTCCATCTTGTAGCCATTGTAAGCGAGATCTCACTATGTGTCCTTTTAGCTTTTTTGACCTTATGCTTTCCAATTCAGCTTTCTTATCTAATAGTAATGTGGAATTAGCTGTACAATTTGGTTCCTGGGCTTCAAGAGTTTCAATGTCAGATATTAGCTGATTTTCAATTTTTGAGAAGTTTTTCTTTTGGGCTGTAGCAAATTTAATAGTTTCACCTCTTATTCTGAGTAACAACATTTCTAAAAATAAGTCTTGGTCTATTACCATTGCAAAGCTGGTGAAAGTGTTCTTTAAATACTTTAGTTCATACACAGGAATTGCATATTTAAGCTTTTCTTCTTCTATAATCCTATTTATGAGATAGACATATTCTGGGCATTCTAAAAGACTGTTATTGAATTTCCAGAGGCCTTTGCCCTGTGAGAATTTACTTATTGTCAAATCCAGTTCAATCATTGAATGGTCAGATCTGTAACTGGCTTTAATTTCGCATGTATTGGTTATGTCATGTATATTTGAAGAGGCAAGAAATAAATCGAGTCTTGCCTGCTTTATTGGATTTCTTCTTCTCCATGTATACCTTTTTGTATCAGGATGCAAGTCCCTATAAATATCTGACAAATCGTTCTGTCTCATTAGATCCAAAATAACTTGCCTAGCTCTAGGGTTGTTATCGTGCTTATAATTAAAAGTATCAATTTTATTATCTAGAGCTACATTAAAGTCACCACATAAAATGGTGTAATCCGCACTTACGTTATGTACTAGTTCATTGATTTCTTCAAAGAAGGAAGGGCTGTCATTGTTTGGTCCATACAAGGTTATCAGGTTTATTGTTATTGTGCTTAATGTTATGAGCAAGTTGAGATAGTTACCATTTTTATCTTTGTTGCATGACAATATTTCATATTCAAAATTGTTATTTAACAGAATAGCCACTCCTCGCGAATTTGTTTTACCTCCATTTATATAAACTTCATTATTCCACAAATCCTTTACAGCTAGTATATCATCCTCAATTAAATGTGTATCCTGTAAGCACACAATGCTTGTATTCTTATCTTTAAGGTATGAGAGCACATCTGTTCGTTTTTCAATATTCCTTAAGCCTTGGCAGTTTGCGGACAACAACCTAATACTATTTCCTACATGTGGCATTGTTGTTTTGGCCAGCACTCAGTTTGTTAAGCATACGATCGATATGTAATAAGCAAGGATCGATAGATAATACTAGAAAATGACTTCCATATACCTTTGTGTGGATTATACTATTAACTTTTATCAATAATAAAAAAACAGCAAATAGAACATAACATATATACATTATACGTACAAAATAGTATTGTGAAAATTGTCTATTAGTAGAGAAATGTTTATTAATTTAAAAGACGAATTCTTTCCCAAATATAATACATCAATGATAATTTGTTTTTCCTCAGTCTGGCAAGAGTTCCAATTGAGACTTGCACAATAGCACATATGATACATTCCTTTTATGATCAGATATGATTATATGATTCATATATATTGTACACAGCTTATGTAAGGTGTAACACATTAGGCTCATATTAGCCTAAGGCGGGTAATACTATGAAAAACATGAACAACATGTAGATTTCACTTTTGATTCAAAGAACATTGAGACTAATTTGCAGTGACATGCCAACAGGTCACGCCACACCCATACACATTAAAATTAGCAAATAAATAGGTAGTACTTTGAATAGCAATACACCATCTGTGAATGCTTGGTAATGATAGGTGTTAAAACATCTTTACATATATTGTATCATTTACAACATGTATGTTTTAACTTTATCAGTGAACCAATTATTACCCCAATGGTAGTTATCATTACTCCATTGCAGGGCAATTTTCCTACTTTTCAATTACCGTGCGGGTTAGTATATATCCTATCCTATACTAGCATGTCATGACCCACAGCATGGTAATGATAGGTGTTAAAACATCTTTACATAAATTGTATCATTTACAACATGTATGTTTTAACTTTATCAGTGAACCAATTATTACCCCAATGGTAGTTATCATTACTCCATTGCAGGGCGATTTTCCTACTTTTCAATTACCGTGTGGGTTAGTATATATCCTATCCTATAATAGCATATCATGCCATACACACCTATCGTTTGGGTATATCTATACAAATTTAAATCACCTCTATTTGCATATTACCCCAATGGTAGTCATCATTACTCGCTTATTATTGGTCCTACATGTTTTGGATGTGAAACAAACCTGTAGGAAAACATGGGCTGGGACATAAAGATTGTGGGTGTTCCACAGCCTAAACCCCTGCACGGATTTTCACCAAATTTTCAGGGAATGTTTACCCCAAGAGGATCTAGAGCTGATTAGGTTTTGGGGGTATCCGGTAACAACTGTTGCCATGGCAACACTTTTAAGATTTTCGGGTCTTCAAGTTTGTGGGTGTTCTACAGTCTAAACCCTGAACGGATTTTCACCAAATTTTCAGGATATGTTTGTCCCAACAGGATCTAGAGCTGATTAGGTTTTGGGTGGTATCCAGCTACCACTGTTGTCATGGTAACACTTTTATGATTTTCGAGTCTTAATGTTTGTGGGCGTTCCACAGCCTAAACCCCTGCACAGATTTTTTTGTTTATGTCATGTGACTTAATGTTAATTTTATCTGTGTGATTTAATGCCACTTATGTCTGCGTTACTTAATGTTAGTTGTGTGTGTGACTAAATACTGTTTGTGTTTGTGTGACTTATTATCTCTGGCCCGGCTCACCGGCGGGAGATTATAATTTGCACCATGTGTGTGCGTCCGTGTGTCTGTGCGTGCGTGGGTCACGCAGTTTTCTCTGAAACTACTACAGTTACACATTTTTGCTAAATTACTTGTCCTAATGAATTTTTACGCTCTTCAGAATTTTTTTGATTTGGTGAACTTTGGCCTACTTTGGAGTGAGAAATAGTGCTTTTACCTAATATAATTATATGGCTTATAACTATCAAACTATTGCATTTAGGGTATTTTGTTGCAATATGTTGTTGGGCTACTTTCTTCACAGCTACAACATGGTCAGTAGTTTGGAAGTGTATCTCCATAGCTAAGTCAGTAATAGCTACTTTGTCAATTTTTAATGGTAACCATAATGAATAAATGGCTTATATCTTCAAAAGTATTGCAGCTACACAATTTCTCTGAAATATGTTGTTCATCTACTTTTTTGTGAACTGTAACATATTGAAGTTTCAGAACTGTTGCTCAATGTACAAGTGAGTAATGGCTACTTTATTGCTACTTTCAGTGAAAATGTGAAAAATCACAAATATCTCGCAAACCGTAAGAGGTAGAGCAATTTCGAGCGAATTTTTGACCCGCAGGGTGGTACAACAATGTCCTATGCTAAGGGGATTGGTGAACTTTGGCCTACTTTTGAGTGAGTAATAGCACTTTTACCTAATGTAATTATGTGGCTTATAACTGTCAAACTATTGCATTTAGAGTATTTTGTTGCAATATGTTGTTCAGCTACTTTCTCCACAGCTACAACATGGTCAGTAGTTTGGAAGTGTATCTCCATAGCTAAGTGAGTAATAGGTACTTTGTCAATTTTTAATGATAACCATAATGAGTAAATGCTTATATCTTCAAAAGTATTGCAGCTACATAATTTCTGTCAAATATGTTGTTCATCTACTTTTTTGTGAACTGTAACATATTGAAGTTTCACAACTGTTGCTCAATGTACAAGTGAGTAATGGCTACTTTATTGCTACTTTTAGTGAAAATGTGAAAAATCACAAATATCTCACAAACCACAAGAGCAAAATGAGTAAATGCTAATTATCTGTAAAAGTATTGCGGATACCCAATTTTTATCAAATAACTCATTCATCTACTTTTGGGAGAGCTTTCACATGGTGAAGTTTCAGACCCATAGCTAATTACTCACCCACTCAAAATGAGTAAATGCGAATTATCTCTAAAAATATTGCAGATAGCCAATTTTTCTCAAATAACTCATTCATCTACTTTTGGGAGAGCTTTTACTTGGTGAAGTTTCAGACCCGTAGCTAATTATTCACCTACTCAAAATGAGTGAATGCTAATTATCTCTAAAAGTATTGCAGATACCCAATTTTTATCAAATAACTCATTCATCTACTTTTGGCAGAACTTTCACATGATGAAGTTCCACACCCGTAGGTAATTACTCACCTACTCAAAATGAGTAAATGCGAATTATCTCTAAAGTATTGCAGATACCCAATTTTTCTCAAATAACTCATTCATCTACTTTTGGGAGAGCTTTCACATGGTCAAGTTTCAGACCCGTAGATAACACTCACCTACTCAAAATGAGTAAGTGCGAATTATCTCTTAAAGGTATTGCAGATAGCCAATTTTTCTATCTAAAATTAACATTGAAAATATCTTCAAAATGGTAAGAGATAGAGCGATTTCGAGCGAATTTTTGACCCACAGTGTAGTACAACAATATTCTGTGCCTAGGGGAAAAATTTTAGTTTTTCACCACTTTTGACTGCCATCTTGGATTTCAGCGGAAAATGAAAAATTGTGAATATCTCGCAAAAGGTATTTCTTCCCCTGTAATGCTCGGCGGGAGATACATACCGCGGCAGTGGTCTTGTTGATAATTATGTCTATGTGACTTAATGCTTACTATTCCTGTGTTGCGTAATGTGAATTGTGTCTCTTTGACCTAAAGTGAATTATGTCTGTGGAGCTTACTGTATATTCTGCCTATGTGACTTAACTCTTTCTGAGGTATTTTATATTCTGACTGTTCTCAGGAAGAAATTGGTAGAACTACAGGACCGTCATAACCGCTTACAGCTGCAGATGACCAGCTTATGCACAGATGCAAGTTCTGAACAAAGTAAGACCATTAACATGTAGCGATTTGTTAACCATTTAGATGCAAGAGTGGTGTAACAGTACTTTGTAATAATTGCAAAAATGTTCTATACAGAATGAATATATTGAGTTCACTAAGGACACATTATGATTATCTACACAATTTTGTGTAATAAACCAGTCTCTCTGTTTTTGGTACTGTGATATTCTTGTCACATTTCATAAAGTATTTATAACTGCACATAAATCTAGGTCACTGTTTTGATCACCTTTTTTGTCAGTAACATTTTTGCAGTGAGCATTTCAAAACCAATAAATCATTTTCTAAGCATCCCCTGAAAAAAAAGTGTTTTTAGATTTTGTTTTCTTGTCACTTCCATCTCGGTATCATCTTCCTTCAATATCTCATTTAGTATTAGAAATATGGAAATAAAGTTTAATGGAAATACTTTTTAATTGCTTTAAAATCCATGCAGAAATATCAGAGAAACAAGTTAGAATTGACGTTTATTTACTATCTGTTGTCACTCTACAAATGTAACAGGATTTTTTGGTATTCTTTTTTTAAATATAAACTGTTTTTACTAATTATTCATTCAAAATGGTGGGTAATAAAAGTGAACATACAAAAGAATTTATCACTCATGATTTAACAATGCTCATGGTACATGCATGATATTGTCATCTTCATTTGTGACATATTTTTCTTGTCTATATCATTTGGGGAGTTTTTACCCCACAGTCTTTAAAGACTCTGTGGGCATTGTTTTCATCCTTGGCATCAGGCTGGGCATATGGGTTGGGGGAGGTTGTGGGGTGGAAATATTGTAATGAGCTTGGTTGGAGGGTATAGGCGTGCAATATCATGGTGTGACCTTGATTTGACCTTTGACCTGGAAATTTTGACTTTGAGCAGTAAAATATTTTCTGTGCTATATCTTGGTAAATGTAAGGTGTAGGCAGTTAATACTTGGTAGAGACATTGGCTGGGGAGTTGTAGATGTGCAGCATTATGATGTGATCTCGATTTGACCTTGCTGTAATGACCTTGAACATTATAATCTTGTCTGGAGTATATCTTGGAAACCATAAGGTGTAGGAAGTTGATGCTTCATAGGGACATTGCTATGGATGTGTAGGTGTGGTCTTGCTGTAGTGACCTTGTTGTTTAAAATCTTATCTGGGCTATATTGGTAACTGTAAAGCGTAGGAAATGCTTACTCGGGATATATGGTTTAGGGATGTAAGTGTGCAACATTGTGGTGTCACCTTGATTTGACCTTTGACTTCGATGTAGTGGCCTTGAACTTTAAAATTTTGTGGAAGGTGTGGGAAGTTGATATGTGGTGTAACCCTCAAACTTGGCTCTACCAGAATGCTTTCTACTGTGATATTGGAGACATATTTCTCCTATCACAGAGATATAGGCTGTGGGGTATAGGCATCTCTGATGTTGTTTTTGTTATATCTTGAGGTAGCTTCCTTAACCAAGTATTAAATGAGTTACCATGTGTGCTTGTGTATACCCTTGAGAATGACACATATCTGGCCAGGTATAATCTATTTTGACTCATCAAATCTCTGGTCAAAACACATTGCTCTTTTAGTCTCTGTTTCTTTTGGCAGTATACAGACTTAGCTTCCCTCACCATTCAATGAGTTTCTATGTTTTACAGCTCTGAACACAGCCGTAGCACAGCTTGAGGATGACACAGTGGAGCTTGAGGATGAGATGGAGTGCCTCGTACAGCAGATGAAGTCACTCACTACGTACCTGGACAGTGAGACTGTGATCTGATTGAAGTAATAAGGTTCTTGTATTAGAGTGAAGAAAGTAAACAGACTGTGATCTAATGAAAGTAGTAAGTCACTTGTGTACGAATAAACAGAGTAAATAGACTGTGATTAAAGTAATAAGGCTCTAGTATTAATGTTAACAGACTGTGATTTCATTAAAGTGAGAAGGACATTGTATTAACGTAAAGAGAGTAAATAAGCTCCTTTTGACTGTGTATTTAGTCATAGTGCTCTTTTAACAAAGAAAATTCTCCTGTGTCAAAGTAAAAACACTCTTTTCAAATGAAGGTGCTTCCCTATCAATAAGTGGGTGCACGAACGTTTGGCCGGAGGATGTTTGGCCAGTGGTCATTTGGCCGGTGGACGTTTGGCCAGTGGACGTTTGGCTGGTGACTCTTTTGGGGTGTAGGACAATTGGCCGGTGACTTTTTTGTATGTTATTTATGTTATTATCTTGTTTTTTTATTTGGCCCAAATAAAAAACTTGTGTTCATATTGCAAAAGGAGTTTAAAATGTAATTTTTATATTGTTTCAAATAAAAGAAACTGTTTTTAACCCCAGCTCATAAAGGCTGAGGTAATAGTCGTCCCTTGCGCTGTCCGTGCGGCGGCGGCAGGCATAAAGCTTGTGGGTGTTCCACAGCCTAAACCCCTGCATTGATTTTCACCAGATTTTCAGGGGATGTTCACCCCAACACGATCTAGGGCTGATAGGTTTTGGGGGTATCCGGTAACAACTGTTGCCATGGCAACACTTTTAATATTTTTGGGTCTTAAACTTCGTGGGTGTTCCACAGACTAAACCCCTTCATGGGTTTCCAACAAATTTTCTGGGTATGTTTACCCCTATAGGATCTAGAGATGATTAGGTTTTGAGGGGCATCTGGAAACAACTATTGCCATGGCAACACTTTTAAAATTTTCAAGTCGTAAAGCTTGTGGGTCTTCCACAGAATAAACCATGGGGGGTATCCAGCGGCAACTGTTGCCATGGCAACACATAATTTTCAGGTCTTAAAGTTTGTTCTTAAATCTTTAATGTTTTCCGTAACCTAAAATATTGCAGCTAGCTTCATCAGATTTGCAAAAATGCAAATGGATAGGAAAGCTTGCCTGAGAGCAATTGTGTCCTTGTTTTGGAAACAAAATGGCCGCCATATCATATCTTTAATGGCAAATAAAAATGTCATCATGTCAAAAGGCCTTATATCTGACTTATAATTGTTTCTTTGGCTTCAAAATATGAAAACTACTTGTAAGAAATCATGGCCTGTGAATCTTTTCTAGAACATCTTGTGGTTTCTCTATACTTCTTACAACAGAAGTTGTTCCTAAGATTTTCCCAAATCTCAATGTTGTTGGCCATTTTGGGTGGTTTCAAAAACGCTATTGTCTCTCCTCTGATTAAAAAGTCTTCACTACCATCGGATGAATTAAAAATTACCGGCCTGTCTCTGGCTTGAGTTTCATCTCCAAACTTGTTGAGCGTGTAGTGGCTTCTCAGCTAAATGACCATGTCGCCTCTAATGGACTTGAAAATGTCAGTCAATCAGCCTATAAGCAAGGTCACTCGACCGAAACTGCATTACTGACTATTAAAAATGAAGTCCACCTTGCTCTTGCTAGAGGTGAAGCTACTGCTGTTGTTCTCTTGGGCCAATCAGCAGCATTTGACACCATTGATCATGGTACGCTCATTCAATGTTTGAGTTCCTGGTTTGGTGTTGGAGGTGTGGTTCTGAACTGGTTCAAGTAGTACCTCTGTGACCGCTATCAGTGCATCAAGATTGGTTCTGTTTTATCCGATGCTAAAAGGCTATTGTTCGGTGTGCCCCAGGGCTCTGTCCTGGGGCCGATCTTGTTCTCATTATACACTACCCCCCTCAATAAAGTTATTCAAAATCATCCTGGCATATGTTTCCACTTTTATGCGGACGACACACAGTTATATGTTCATCTCACACATAACCATGCCACTCAGGCCTTTGATAGACTGAAAAACTGCTTGGATGATGTAAGAAGATGGCTTTCCGCAAATAAGCTTAAACTAAATCCAGACAAGACAGAATTTATTCTCTTTGGCTCAAGAAATGCCGGCACAAAACTCAGCAAATTTTTCCAGGTTAATATACTTGGTAACCTCCTTTCACCTGTTGATGCAATTAGGAACTTAGGTGTCTGGTTTGACTCCGATTTTTCCTTCTCTTGCCATGTCAGGAATATCTGTAAGGCTAATTTTGTTCATATCAGGGACTTAAAGCGACTCAGAGGATATCTTACACGTGATGCTGCTCTTTTGGCTGCAAATGCCTTGGTGGGAAGTCGTCTTGACTACTGTAATTCCTTGTTTAGAGGGCTCTCTGCTCTAGACATTCGGAGGCTCCAATGTGTTCAGAACAGTCTTGCACGAATTGTGGCTAATACCACCAAGTACTCACATATCACTCCTGTACGAAAGAGTCTTCATTGGTTGCCTGTCTTGCATCGCTCTGTCTTCAAGACAGCCCTATTGGTGTACAAGTTTCTACATAGTGGCCATCCAAAATACTTTGAACCTTTCCTTAAACCCAGACATAGTGTGTGCAGAACACGTAGAAGTCACTCTGATGGTGTCCTGCTTCAGGTCCCACATTGTGCTTCAATATATAAGTCTAAAAAGCATTTTGGCCTTAGCTTTGCATATGATGCCCCTAGGATTTGGAATGATCTCCCTGATGATGTACGCTCAGCTAAATCTCTCTCCTCATTCAGGAAAAAGTTGAAAACTTACCTCTTTGAAAAAGCTTACCCACCCTAGATTATCCCTAGTTTTCATTTTGTCTTCTCCGTGGTGTCGACCCCTGCAATGTCCCTGATTTAACGATTATGATCTCTGATTTTGGCTTTCTGCGTCTTAGAGTCTATCATTAGATAGAGATTAAGCGCTATAAAAGTACTATTAGAATTAGAATTTAGCTGTACCTGCGGGCTGGGGTTCTTGCCTGCCGAGGCTGGCTATTTTTTTAACTATTTGATCATCATTTTCTTGTCAAAAATGATGACTTTGAATAAACATGATGTTATATAAATAGAAGAACTAAAAGAACTTTGATTCCTACTCAGAATTGCAGACTGCTTTTAAGTTTAGTCTCTGATAACTGCTCAGGATTAAATATAAGAAACTAACAGGCCTTTGATAACTGCTCAGGATTAAATATAATGTTCATAATAGAACTAAAAGGCCTTTGATTCCTACTCAGAATTCCTGACTGCTTTTAAGTTTAGTCTCTGATAACTGCTCAGGATTAAATATAAGAAACTAACAGGCCTTTGATAACTGCTCAAGATTAAATATAATGTTCATAATAAAACTAAAAGGCCTTTGATTCCTACTCAGAATTCCTGACTGCTTTTAAGTTTAGTCTCCGATAACTACTCAGGATTAAATATAAGGAAATAAACGGTCTTTGATAACTGCTCAGGATTAAATGACACTGTTAATGATGTTGTAATGTTTAGATATATTGCTGAAACATTTTCTTTTGTTGAAGACAATATAAAACAAGTTATTAAAAGTGCTGATGATGTTATAATGTTTAGATGTATTGCTATATTATGCCTTTGTGCCAATAAAAATGACAGAAACAGTCTTTGTTGTTGGAGACAATATAAAAGTAACATATTAAAACTTCACTTGCAATCTTTACAAATGTTGTTTTTTTTAGGACCATATTAAAATAACACATAAAAATGTCACCGGCCAATTTTCCTACTCCCCAAAAAAGTCATTGGCCAAACGTCCACTGGCCAAACGTCCGCCGGCCAAACATCATGGCTCTTTCGTAAAATTTTTAATAAAAATCACAAAATCCTCCCTCATAAAACTGAGAAAAAAACTTAAGCGGTCATAAAATGCTTTCTCCTTTCAAAGTCTTTGTATCCGATATAAGTTCATTTGTGTGGAGAGCTCCCTAAGACTTGCTTTTGGTTAAAGAAAAAATATAACTGTTGTGAAATAGATTTTTTCAATTATGTTTGGTTTATCAACCAGGGGCCTGTAAATCGAAGCATTCGTGAAATGGCAAACTAACCAATACTTAACGACAGTATAATGACATATTAACTAAAGCATTCAGTGGGTAAATAGAAAGCACTCTTTATGTTTTCGTTACATTATGCTTTCGTTTAGAAACTATGCAGTGTCTGTGTCGCTGTGTTTGGTTACTTGTATGTTTGTGTGTAAAAGTGCCTCTGCCATTGTACCTTATTAGGTAGATACACAAGACTGGAGTTTACATATTTTAGATTTACATTGATATAGATCTAAACTACTATCTGCATATTGGTATCATGAGGGATTAAGGCTACCTCAATAAAAGTATATAGTTAAACATTTTACAAGCTCTCAGCAGACTGAGATATAGTTGCAATAAGTTAACATAGAAACATAAAGTAGGTTAAGGTGGCCATACTGTAGCTTGCCCCATAAGTTGTTAAGGCTTTGCAACTAGTGGAGATGATGATATTAAGGTTAAAACTTTAAGTGAAGTTATTCTGTAAGGAATTTTACTTTAACAACATAGATTATGAGCCAAGCTAAGGTTATGTCAAAGGTCAAAGTTGGGGTTTTACGTCCCCTTCAACAGCCAGAGCTAAGGTTATGTGTATGTTTAAGCATTTACTTTTGATAATAATAATTTAGATTTTCTGGTTGAGTAGAGTGGGCTAGGTGTAAATACTGTGGAGAGATCTAATAAGTACAACAATTACCATGTTGTTTACAACAGTGCAGATTAAAAGTGATGAGTATTTATAAATATGTATAAATGTAAACATTAAAGATGAGTAAAATTGTAAGATCTACAGTTAAAACAAAGATAGTTAAAACTTACAAACAGAACTAGATAATCATTAAAATGTCTTAGTGTCTAAAACCTGTGAGATACTTTATGGGAAATATTGACCAAATATCTCAAGAAAATGAGATTTTTATCTAAAATTGATTTGGGATTTCCAGGATACGTCAGTAGATACCCCCCAGTCATAAATGTTCATTGCAATGTGTCACCCCAAAATCAAATGTAAATTACTATTTATATTCACACTACCTTTATACACAATATTCAGTAACTTTGTGTTACACAACAATGGTAAATTAATAATTATACCGAAGTAAAGAACAAAGGGTTACTGCAACTAACAGTTAACAACAGGGTCTGAGTTGTCGTTAAATTTGAGGGGTTTTTACGAAAAATTAACCAAGAGTAAACTAACTAAGGCTTTGATTTACTCAACAGTTTGCTAACTAGGAGTTAACTAATACATAACGACTTGGTTAACACAACTAAGGCTTCCATTTACAGGCCCCAGGTGTATACCATTAAGATCCCACTATCTTATTAATATTCATGTATTGAACTAAATATAATGTTGCTGTGAAGTGACACTTTCAGTGAAAAAAGTTCCATTGTGGACAAGATTATAGGATTGTGTTTTGTTTGCTTCATTAAACAGGTTTTCTTTTTATAATCTTAACACAGTTTGTCACTTTAGTCTTTGGTAAAAGTTCCCCAAAATACATATCTTTGTTCTGAACTGGTTTTCTCCCCTTAGAATACATCTGTTCACTGTATGCTTGATTTATAGCAGTATGTATGTACAGAATATTTTATCTGTCAAAGTGACATGCAGAAAATTTTAACATTCCTTTAAAAGCATTTTGCCCAGTCATTTGGAAAGCAATAGTTAAATAGTAGTAGCAATAGTAGTTTTAGATTAAAAATATAAATTGTACTTCAGAAAAACTAAGATTAAGTGTTATAAAAGTTCGATTAGATTTAGAATCATTATTTGATAGCAAGAAACAATGGTAACTTAACAATAATTTCTTGTTTACAGGAATTTTAAAAATATATCAAGTATCAGAAAAATGCACAGCACATTGTACATATGCATGTTTTTAACATTAATGGCATATATTTAAATTTATTTAATATCTTATAACCTTAGATATATAACCACAATATTTTGCTTTTGCATCATATAGTTTTTGACAGTTAATCTTGCTTCAGTTTAGTGTTCCGTTTGAAATATTTAGGTGAAATAATATCAAATATGTTAACCTTTACAGGCTATTAGTTTCAAAATTATTTTTTATTCATTAAGAATTCTAATGTTGACAGAATGCAATATGTATGATCATTTAAATTACGACTCGATATACAGTTTGCCCGCATTTAGTATTTTTTGTGAGTAATATTATCACTGTAATGTGGCTCACTGTACAATGTATGACTTTCTATGATATGTTAATTGTGATGCTAAAAGAATAACAAAGGCATCTCAGCACATCTGTATCTCAGTATTCCCATTGCAAGAGATTTTAAGTACATCTACATTATATTTTAGTATTCATAATGTATTTAGTCAGTGCTGTCACATGTTTTTATGAGTGCCAGTTAGTTATTTGGGTTTGTTAGATGATCACAATTTACAGAACTATAGCCCCTAGAGTAAGACTCCTCTATATGAGTACACTGTAATTCTGTTCATTATGTACTGATGTATGTCATAGACATGAAAATGTACTGAAAAACTGCTTGCATTGTATCCACAATTTTGCAACAGTTATTTGTACCAGTCTATAAGGCCTTCTTAAAGGAGGTAATATACAGTGACAGTGAGAAATAATAAACTCTTTATGAAAGCATTACTCTGCCAAACATTCTTTAGATATAAATTAGAAAAGTAAAAAGAAGTGGCTTGATGACCATAATTGATATTTCATGAGATCAACAGGTTATCCATAATTACATAATTATGTGGATCCATAATTACAATTGATACATAATTTGTAACTGGTCATACAAAACTAATTGGCAACTGAATTGATAGATAATGACACAGTACTCACAGGTTGTACATGATTTGTATTCTCAAGACATAGTGCAAAGTATGTGTCCTGTCCAACTTGTCTATATTCAATATAAACTAACAAACCACAAAATATAAGACAGATCAATAGTCTGTTGGTCTCAAGAACCCTAACTAACGATTAGTGAGCTTCAGCAATATATAAATATTATAATGAGTATCTGGAAATTGTAATTTTGTGAAGACCTGACAGGTTTTGAATCATATGCAAGCTGAAGTGTTACAGTCAGTGTTCACCCCTGATTAAACCATTTTTAAAACAACAGCCAATTGAAAATAATAAACTTACAAGAGAACTCTTTGAGAAATAGAAAAGTAGAAAGATGAGTATTATCAAATATTAGAAGTCATCACAATTGCCATTCAGCAGACATATTTAAAAATAAGTCTTGAATACATTTCTACAGGTAATGTGAGTACTAGAAATGCTGGCTAGGGGTTTAAAACTGCAGCTGTGTTTTAACCACACAAAATCATATAGGTGGGAATGGTTTTAAGGCAAAGATCATTCACCACAGCAGATGCCATTTAAGTTTCTCCTGTCCCTGCAGTTGATCTAACAGGTAAGTAACAAGAAGAAATGAGAGAATATGGATGAATACGATGTTTATATGGGGATGTGAAAAAAAAGAATTAAGCTGAACCAAAAATGTGACTTACAGTAAATGGCTCATTTAATCTTTGATTTAAATTGGTATAAACAAATTAAGCTTATTTTTATATTAAGTATAGAAGACAAAACAATATTTGATCCAAAATTTGATCCATTTTGATGGGTGGATCAAAGTTAATCCAAAAGTTGAGCCAAAAATCAGATCAACCTCCGTATAAATACTAAGCTTAATCCTAATCTGATTTTTGGATTAACTAACTAAAGCTGATTTTGATTTCTCATAATTGTATCCATTGGAAGCATCAGGTGGATACTTTTGTTTAGCGTTCACTGCACCACTCCCATGCGTAGAGAGATTTTTTATGTTAATAGTGTCAGTGGAAAACTAGACCAGCTTACTTCACTAAATTTGCAGGATATCTTCATTGGGAGGTAAGCTTCTCTGTGACTGAAATTAACGTCATTCAGAAAAACAAGATGGTCCTCATGGCCATTTCTTTAAAATTATCTACCTTTTTCTTATGACTGGTTCTCATAACCAGAAGGTTGAATTTTTTCATTGGTGACATAACAGATAGATATGTCCTTTATAAGCATGCAGACATTTGACCTTGAAGCTCTTCATCCAAGGTCATCCATGGAGTGCCAAAGTACCCCACAAAGGAGACTTTAAAAGTGCCTATATTTCCTTTATTATTGAAGCAAACCTATAGGAAATCGTGGACTTGGAATCTTTGTATGTGGCCAGATTTGGCCTTGGTCCCCTTCTTCAAAGTCAAACTAGGATAGCCAAATTTAAAATTGCTTATAACTGGCTTATTATTGGGCCTAGAGATTTACAATGTCAAACAAACTTATAGATAATCATGTGCTCAGAATCTTCTGACGTGGTCAGATTTGATACTGTGACCTCCTTCAAAGTGCAACGAGGGCACTCACACTTAAAAGTGCCTATATCTCTATTATTATTGCTCTTGGGGGTTTGGGATGTGAAACCAACTAATAGGAAATCATGGACTAGATATCTTCTGATGTGGTCAGATTTGACCTTGGGCATCTCCTTCAAGGTCAAACGAGGGTAGCTAAACTTAAAAATGCTTAAAACTCGCTTATTATTCCTCTTAAAACTTTGGGATGTGAAACCAAAGTACAGGAAATCATGGGCAGGGAATCTTATGATTTGGTCAGATTTGTCCTTGGACCCCTCCTTCAAGGTCAAACGAGGGTAGCTGAACTTAAAAGTGCTTATAACTCACATATTATTCCCCCTAGAGGTTTAAGATATGAAAGAGTTATCTTTTTGGTGGATACAATTTCCATGAGTTCTCTGATGCGCTAGGTCTAGTTAAAACTTATGGAAATCTTTATCATGCATTCTTATACTTACTTGTTTTGTTTTGTATTTAATAGATTTTATCTGTTTTAAGTATTATATATGAGATTATACTAGCTTTAATTGTTAAAATATTTTCCTTTTAATATATAAATATTTTAGATATATTTACATGTGGATTTTAATATAAATATTCATGAATTCTACTTTCAAAGAAAAGTACAATGTGTGTTACCTTTGTGTTGTACCAGTCAAGATGCTTTTTTCAGAGTTGATTTATATGTACACATTTTATGTATGTGCCCTCTCCTGTTTTATCAGGTGACAAAGTTGCCGACGTATTGTTGTGATCCTATGTCATTGCGGTCTTCCTAATCATCTTTATCTCCAAAACAACAAACCTTTGTGAGATGCTAATTATTTAGTCTAATAGCTAATTCTTTTGCAAAATAAAAAATATGACTAAAAATGAATAAAGTAAAATATACTACCATACAGAGTACAATAAGGCTTACTACCATACAGAGTACAATAAGGCTTACATTCTGTGTAAATTGTAATGCATACAGTTCTGCAGCTTTTAAAGATTTTGACTCCCTTCTTTATCAAGGCCGCTTGGTTTTTGTTTGCAAAAAGGCTTTTTACCCAACAGCCCTTAAGGACTGTCGGGGTATTGTTTTCACCCATGGTGTCTGGATGGGCGGTTGGGTGGCGGGAAAAAGTTTGTCCAGGCTGTATCTCGGAAACCGCAAGGTGTAGGAAGTTGATACTTGGTAGAGATATTGGTTGGGGGTTGTAAGTGTGCAGTGACATGGTGCGACCTTGATTTGACCAGGCTGTAGTGACCTTGACCTACAAAAGCTTGTCCGGGCTATATCTTAGAAACCGTAAGGTGTAGGAAGTTGATACTTGGTGTAGACATTGATTGGGGGTTGTAGGTGTGCACCGTCATTGAAAAGTTTGTCCAGGCTCTATCTAAGAAACCGTAAAGTGTTGGAAGTTGATATTTGGTGAGGACATTGGTTAGGAGGTGTAGGTGTGCAACATCATGATGTGACCTTGATTTAACCTTGCCGTAGTGACCTTGAGTTTGAAAACCTTGTCTGGGCTATATCTGGGAAACCGTAATGTTTAGGACTTGGTTTATTGATACAAGTTTATTACATGACTGACTCCTTTCTCATAATGTGTTCAAGTCCAACTGTCGGTATCATGTGGTACACATTGAGGGTCTCTCCTGACATTCTCTGAACTATTGGAAGAAACGTAAAACTCCAGCCTTGGTCTCTGACCAGACAGTATTTTCATACAGCATGAAACAAATTTCATGGCTTCCAGATCTGTCCGTTCATTTACAGTGTTTGCCAATGTCTCCCTACCAAGTTGAGGGATTTATCTGAGAGCTTGTGTTTGTATAGTACACTAGTACCATTTGCCTGGAGTTTGTTAGAACAGTTTGTACATTTGCAGACTTAATTCTGTATTTTAGTATACAATATGATGTCACACTGCTGCCCTCCACTGTCTCATCATATTATTTGACACTTCTATTTCTACAAAGTAAAATTGTATCAAATGATATAATTCCATATGTCTGTATCAGAATGAAATTGATCCATACAAAATGGGTCACCATTAAAATTTATAACGTTTAGACATTCTGGATATTGTTTAGTAGTAATTGTTCCATGTTAGTGTATGTTAAGCATGTTTGTTATTGTATAAACTGTGCATCCAAAAAGAAATTTAAAGAAGCCTGGTAGCTAATTAATAAGAAAAACAATAAAGATTTGGGCTTTTGTAAGAACAAAGTTTAGTTCAAGACAAAACTGTCATTCACGAAATTTCTTTTGACACTTGAGTTACATTTGACACCTCTGACAATATGTCTTTTAAGTTGTTTTTCCAAAAATTACATTTAAACATATGTTTCTTGGATCAGCTTCTTCTTAAGAACACAAATTTTGGACAATAAATAAGTCAAAATTTTCAACATTATGT
This sequence comes from Sabellastarte sp. h YS-2021, assembly GCA_964017235.1. Lineage (NCBI taxonomy): Eukaryota > Metazoa > Annelida > Polychaeta > Sabellida > Sabellidae > Sabellastarte > Sabellastarte sp. h YS-2021. The sequence goes on from OZ024927.1 coordinate 152,008,271, forward strand.
TTATTGAAAAATACCTATCATGTGACCTGTTTTACATGTAAATGAGTCTGAGACATGAAGGAACTGAAAAACATATTTGGAAGAGCTTTCTTTAAAAGCTTATTTGCAGCAGTGTAATGGAAACAGATCAGTTTTATGGCTAAAACAGTTTTGTATGTGTAACAAAGTAACATTAGCATTGCTTGTGTTTGACAGCACCACAGAAGAACTGGTCATACTGCAAATCGACAAAGCCAGCTCCAGCTGAATTTTATTCTTTTCACCTGTACAGTACTGTATAGGAGTGCTCAATGTAACATTTATCCCATGTTTTAATAAAGGGTCTCGAACACTCCATATCTGATCTGATTGTTTTATATGATTGCATTATGTATTTACACGTATTCGATTGCCTTATACATGTATATGATTACATTTTGTATTAGTTCTTCTTCCATTTTTGTACATCTATATGATAACATTATGCAACAGATATTTTTGTTTCTGATAAAAAAAGGTTTCACTTTCCAAGTCCCATACATCTGTGTGATTGCATTATACAATACTACTCGTCTTCCACATCTTGTAACATTTGAATGTGATGTATTATTGTGTTGTGTGTTATCCTCTCCTGTATAGTGGAGTAAAATACAATGCGTTATCAAAAAGCATGGTTATACTTCATTAAAATTAAAAAATACCATCTACCATCTCATTCATGTGTATATATTGATTGATGTAGGTTTAATGTCACTATCGACACAGTGTATAGATCCTTGTACGCTGGCGAGTTAAGGGTGGATGAAAACAGTGCATACTGGTTTGTCAAGATTTTGCAGTGAAAGCTCAAAGGTGGGATTTTATGTCCAGCCAGGGTCATATTGACACAGGTCCTCAGGTGACAGCCTGTGATTAGATGCCAAACTTGCCAACCACTGGGCAACTGAGGACCTCAATTTTGCAGTGAAAACCAGTGGGGTCCATGAAATGACTACCAACTCTCCAAACTTCATATCCAACCAAGAAATTAAAATGAAGACCTGAAATGTCACTTGTATATAAGCGATATACGTAATTGCATTATGTGATAATGTTTCAGTCTATATGACTACATTTTTGTGATAATACCCAATATTTGTAGATGTGTTCTGTGTAAATATATTACTGTTATAGCATTAGAAAATTGTGTTCATTTTTGTGTGAAAAAGAGTCAGCATGTCTGCTGTATATGTATGACGCTCATAATTAGAGCTTTTCAGTGTTAAAAGAATGTAGAGTATAGAAGAGCATGAAGGGTTGATTTCAAATTTTATTTTCTCAAATTGTTGACTTTTCAACTCAATATATCAACTTTTAAACTGGATTAATCAACTTTTAAGTTGGTACATGGGCTCATGTAGTAAAAAAAAACTTTTAAAGTAAAAAAATCATCCTTGTAATTAAGCGTCCCTGAAAGGGCGCTTATTTGTTTTCGCCTCAGTTTCCTCGCCACCGCCGCCGCATTATGGTCTCCCTTGAATATCTCCCTTATTATTAGAAGGTTTCAAACCATATTTGGCAGTTATATACCTTAGGCGTGGGAAAATTTTTCTACATGCTTAAATTTGACCTTTGACCTTTATGAAGGTCACATTATCAAAAACTATTTTTTGAAGTACACCCCCCGTCATCACAGTTCAGGAAAAACTACTTGCTACAGAGCCTTATAATTTGACACACCTGTTCATACTATCGAAAATGCGAGCTGATTAGATTTTGGGAGCAATCCCTTGAAAAATGTCTCATTTATGAGTGATTTTCTGACACCTTCCAATCTGAAAGCCTTAAATTTAGGCCAACCCCCCAATTATCTTCTTAAGTATTGCATTTAGAGCTATAAAATGTACTGGGAGGTAATAGGAAACCATATGTGGAGAGTCTAAATAGCTGGTCAGTTTTACCCCACGGCCCCCCCTTATGGGTCAAACTGGGGTCATAAAATAGCTGATTTTGAGTTTTTGCCTTATATCTCCCATATTGTTGCTTTTATAGCTTCAGAATGTATTAAGAGGTATTGGGAAAGCATATATGGAGACTCTAAATAGCCAGTCAGTTTTACCCCCTGGCCCCCCCTTATGGGTCAAACTGGGGTCATAAATTAGCTGATTTTGAGTTTTTGCCTTATATCTCCTTTATTGTTGCTTTTATAGCTTCAGAATGTATTAAGAGGTATTGGGAAAGCATATGTAGAGAGTCTAAATAGCCGGTCAGTTTTACCCCCTGGCCCCCCTTATGGGTCAAACTGGGGTCATAAATTAGCTGATTTTGAGTTTTTGCCTTATATCTCCTTTATTGTTGCTTTTATAGCTTCAGAATGTATTAAGAGGTATTGGGAAAGCATATATGGAGAGTCTAAATAGCCGGTCAGTTTTACCCCCCTTATGGGTCAAACTGGGGTCATAAAATAGCCGATTTTGAGTTTTTGCCTTATATCTCCTTTATTGTTGCTTTTATAGCTTCAGAATGTATTAAGAGGTATTGAGAGAGAATATGCGGAGAGTCTAAATAGCCGGTCAGTTTTACCCCCCAACCCCCCCTTATGGGCCAAACTGGGTCATAAATAGCTGCTTTGGAGTTTTTGCCTTATATCTCCTTTATCGTTGCTTTTATAGCTTCAGAATGTATTAAGAGGTATTGGGAAAGCATATGTGGAGAATCTAAATAGCCGGTCAGTTTTATCCCCCGACCCCCCTTTATGGGTCAAACTGGGGTCATAAAATAGTTGCTTTGGCGTTTTGCCTTATATCTCCTTTATTGTTGCTTTTAGACCTTCAGAATGTATTAAGAGGTATTGGGAAAGCATATGTGGAGAGTCTAAATAGCCGGTCAGTTTTACCCCCCAACCCTCCCTTATGGGCCAAACTGGGGTCATAAATAGCTGCTTTGGAGTTTTTGCCTTATATCTCCTTTATTGTTGCTTTTATAGCTTCAGAATGTATTAAGAGGTATTGGGAAAGCATATGGTGCAGCTTTGTTCATTCTTAGCTTTACAGCATGCTTATTAAAACCACAAAGCATTTTAAACTTTAAGGGACGCTTCGCTTTTGTTAGCAAAAGCATTCCTCTAGTTTAAATAGTTAACCTTGAATAAGAGAAAGCTTAATATAATCTGTTTTTAGTTTTTGCTAATTGCGTTAATGAAATATTGTTTATAAAACTTTGTCTAAATCAACTTCTAGACTCAATAATTATAAAAGTGGATTGAGTGAGTTTGAATGTCGATTAATCAAATTTAAAAATTAATTCATGGAATTCAAAAGTCCAGATTTGACCTTGCAGGTTGATTAAGTTTAAAAGTCAATAATTTTCCTCAATCTTCCACTGTTGCCCTAATATTCTTCCATAGTACAGTTAGAACTGTGGAAATCACCGAGGTATGTAAAACTCACCACTAAGGATTTCTTACCCCTCTCTCCCCCTCCGTTTTTGACCTTGAATTAATTGAATATGGCAGATATTAATCAAATTTATGCCATTTACTGTATCTGTTTCAAGATTTCTGTAAGTTTTATTGCTTGAATATTTTAAAAATATGTTTTAAAACTGTAAAGTGAACTTATCTTACACCTTCTTACAGGGTGAATTATGTTTTGCTTTCCAAAAAGGACTCTAGATAATGAATGTGTTGCTTAATGCAAGGGAATTGCTGGCCTTGCTAAAGGCTCAAGTTTCTTTGCAATTAGGGAAATCTTTCAGTTTACATAATGTCCTTTTTAATCTGCTGGCTTTTACATGAGCATAGCTTAGACATTGTGTGATGAGCTTATGTCTCCTAACATGTACGAGTGCTTTGTGAATACCAAATATCTGTATATGGTATGTATGGTTATATTACAAATGTTAGCCTTAAGCTAAGGTTATGACAGTGACCTCAGTGGTAGATTTTACATGTTGTGTCAGAATTTGTTTTTTGCCCCTACCGCAACTATCAAAAATTGTCTGATTTTTAGTAAGAAAAATATATATTTTTATAGTATAGATGTACATTTATGTTTTTTTTTTGTATTTCTATTTTAGTGTAGGCATATATCACATTTTATAGATTACTTTCTATAGAAAAATAAATAACTTGCACATTCTTGCTTTATATCCGACCCTGTTTATGTGTCTCAGTGTGGCTCAGTCTCATTGTCCATTTACACTTTTGATAAGGCATCCACTGTATCATAGTTTGGGAATGGGTTCTTATTAATCTGAAATTGAATATTTATATCCCCAAGCAAAAGTCGGGGGATAAACCGGTTTCACCTACGTTGCACCACCACTGTCATATGTTTTGATTTTGTGCACGTTAACTCAAAAATGTTTTCCCAGATTTCATTCAAACTTAGCAAACACATGTATATAGGAACCCTATTTTATGGTGTCCTTAAACTCCCAATAATAATAAATTATGGCCACATTAAGGTCAAAATTTTACTTTTGCCCACTTAATGCCCTCTGTGTTAAAAACTATGAGGCTCTTGTGGCTCAAATTTTACCTGTCATCACATTGATATATTCTTCGTACATGTGCCAAAAATCATGACTTTATATTAAGGTTAAAATTGAGTTTAAGGCACGTAAACATCTTACTTAGACATTTTTTTTCACATATTTTGATTTGTAACTTGGAAATAGTAAGTCTGGCAAGTCTCAAACTGTATTAGATATAACCTCTGTGTGTAATTTTTGTCGGTGAAAAACTTGATGGCTGGGTGTTAGGAAAAGTATATCATATAAAATGTATTTTGATATTATATAACACAACATCAGTATAAGAAAAATTTATCCATCTCTCTTATCTATTTAAATCTTTGGTTTTTGGCACATGCAAAAAGAACATATTAATTTATTCCCATATGAGATTTCAGCTCTATCAGTCACTAGCTTGTGACAACTCGTAGCAGGATTTTCAAAAGTTTTAAAAATCTGCTAGTTGTGGGAAATGTCGTCCATTTTGTGGCAAACACATCCTTCCTAAATATGAATCCCAACTTATTATTACTTAATGAAATGTAATGAATACTACTAAAGCAATAAATGCTTTGAGCCACAAACAAGCACCAACAAGTTACATATCTTTAGGTATGATTTAAGAGATTCTTTGTGCAAAAGAATCTGTGTTGACCATGTGTTGGAGACTTTTCAAAATGAAGATGAATTTTTGTGCATCTAGGTGGTGAACCCCCAACCCTTTTCTATTATGGGTACTCCTAAGTTACATATCTTTGATGTGGCAATACATTGCCACCTATCCCTCCTCCATTTTATGGAAGTCATTTTCCATATACATATACTATTCTATCCCTTCAATAATTCCCTATCAGTCACCATATTTAGCTGTTAAATAGGTAGATATATACATGTATATATATTTGGTAGTTTGACCTCTGACCTTCATCAAGGTCACATATAAATTTTTTCCAGATCCACCCCCTCACAATCACCACCCAGCAAAAAGAAACATATTTAGATAGATATTAGATATTTGTAAAACATATAAATGATATCAAGCTCTCGAGCTGATTAGATTTTGATTGGACCATAATTGAGCATAGTCATACCAAATAGCAATTGGATAGCGTGAATTCATCAGAACTAACCCTGATCCCTTCTCCATTATATCCCTACCTATTGCATTTAGAGACTTAAACTGTATTTGGTGGTAATAGGAAACTGTATGCAGGGAGTCAAGAAAACCGGTCAGATCTCCCCCCCCCCCCCCCCCCCCCCCCATGGGTAAACCAGTGCCATAAAATCACAGTTTCGTATTTATTGTATCCACCAGAGACATCCGGTGGATACTTTGGTTTAGTGTTCACTATGCCACGACCACGCATCGCGAGATTTTCGACGTTAAAGCTCTCAGCTGAAAACTACAGGTAGCTTCACTAAATTTGCAGGATATCTTCATTGGGAGGTAAACTTCTCTGCATTTCTTTAAAAATTATCTACTTTTCTCTATTGGTTGGTTCTCATATTTATTTATTTATTTGGGGTTTTACGTCGCTTTCAACACTGTACAGGTCATATCACGACGGGTAGTTGGAAGGGCAGAGGAAACCAGTACATACAGTTCGTCAGGGTTCTGTACTGTAAACAGCCGACCAACGGCAAGCAACTACCAGCTTTCCCACTTGAGGCCATGCCGGGAACCGAACCCCGGCTTCAAAGGTGGGAGGCGACAGTGTTACCACTCTGCCACCATGGCCCCCGGCTGGTTCTCATAAGTAGAAGGTTGAATCTCTTCATAGGTGATATGTATAACAGATATACATGTCCTCTACAATCTTGAAGACATTTGACCTTGAAGCTCTTCATTCAAGGTCATACACGGAATGCCAACCTCCCCCATGTAGCGGACTTTAAAAGTGTCTGTATCTCCCTTATTAGTGGTCCTAGAGGTTTGAAACCAACCTATAGGAAATCATGGGCTTGGAATTATCTGGTGTTGTCAGATTTGATCTTGGGGCCTCCTTCAAAGTCAAACAATGGTAGCAAAACTTAATGGGTACTTAAAACTTACAACCCCTTAAAAGATCCATACATTCCACTTAACTACAGAAGCATTAGCTTGCTCTCTAATATAGGAAAAACTAGACTTGCTCCAAGTCTTTGTATTTCTCATTCCAGCAAATCTGACATACATGAAATCATTATGAACCCACTTGATGAGTCAAAAAAGCTTCTGTCTAGAGAAATACAAAACTTTTGTCAGCCCCACATTCTGGTAAAAATGCTATTCAGTCCTCCTATAATACCTTGGACAAAAGGACTTGATGAAAGTCTAAGTCTTAGGTGACTTTTCCCAATAATTGCAGTGTGTTTTTCTCACTTGGTGGCCAGCCACTTCCTGTGACCTATGAGAAAAGTCCTTTTGTCAGCCCCACATTCTGGTAAAAAAGTCATTCAGTCCTCATATAATACCTTAGACAAAAGGACTTGATGAAAGTGTAAGGAAAAACATACACTGCTGTACTAAACAAAAGACTGATAAGATATTTAGAAGGTACAGCTTTACTCTGTGAAGAACAAAATTGTTTTAGATAAAAAAATCATGCAAGGAACATATATACAAATTAATGAGTATTGTAGGAAACAGACTAGGCATAAGACAAGCTACATTTGCTGCTTTTATTGACTTTCAAAAAGCCTTTGATTGGGTAATTATACTGATGATATTGTTCTGTTAGCTCCAGAACCAGATAAATCTTCTCATGTTCAATTGGTGCTACAAACATAGGCTGATCATTAACTCTGACAAATCATGAATAATGCAATTTAGAGACACAAGGAACTCTCAAACAAGTAAAGGATTCAGGCTTGGAGAAGTAGAAATTAAAACTGAGAAATACAAATACCTAGGGATAATATTAGATGTATATTTAAATTACAACACAACTGCTGACTATGTAGTTCTGCTTCCATACATAGTAAAACTAGAAATCTTGAAAACTGCACATACCACACTTATTCACATATTTTTTCTCCTGGCATATATGCCCAATTCTCACTATAGTTCCAGTATGTGGGGGTACAAACAATTCTCGAAGTGTCAAAATGTCCAAAACAAAGCAATGCGACACTTACTAGATCTAAACAAATTCTCACCCAATCTGATGCCAATAAGTGACATGGCTTGGATGAAAACGGTTTGGATACCATCACATATCTTGATAAAACTTAATATGATAAAACTCTGGAATAAAATCTGTAATCTTAATGAAACATGACTTTAGTGAATTGTTTTAAAATGGAAATCAGGGCTTGGTATTAATAACTGGAGCTATGACATAAATAATATTCTTAATACTCCTAATATAGATGAAAGCACAGCAAACATGATATCTATTGATATTAACAGGGTAACAGAAAAATTATTACTAGAAGAATAAAGCTTACAAATAAAAGTACTAAATAAACCAAAGTTATGGGGGTGTTCCACTGCGGCTGTCTTGTCGGTAACTATGGATTTTTCAAAGGGTGGAAGCAATGTTTACAGAGTTGGTTAGGATTGGTTGTAGTTTCCCAGTTTGTGGTGGATTGATAAAATATCAAACATGATTGATATTTCACTGACCCTCCACGATTCTTGACCCAAACTGTGGCTCTGCCCATCTGGAAACCATCCTGTTGTGTGTCTCTACGGCTTGTACACACTTTCAGTCTTGTCCCATACTGTAACTGTCTTGTCTGGAAGCACTTGCCAGCATATCGTGGGTTAGTACTTGGATACCACTTCATGAGACGCAATCCGACACTACTTGAAAGGCAACCGGTCTGTTGTAAACATGCCCAACTGGACGTGGTTGCTTCCAGTCCAGATGGGAAGTCTCTAAGTCTTTGACAGCAGAGTCAGTAACATTTCAGCAGGACAAGTTGGGAACACAACAGGACAAGCCGTAAAGAGAAACCGACAAGGCGGTTACAGCTACAGACAAGCTGGGAAGTGTGTAGGACAGGATGGCTTCATTTTACAGACTCACAGCTTTTGGGTTATAGGATCTATGTCTATATAAGGCGAGTGGGTTTGTGCAATGCTTTGGCATCTGACAGATTTTATCTGGCATTGTTTGTATAGACTTTTGTTTTCTTTAAAAATTAACTTAGGATTTAGTGTTGAGATACAAGTTGGGCTGACTTGTTGATGGGCTTTTTTTCACAAATGCAGCTTTTTATTTGATTCATAAGATGGATCCTAAAAAGGGCAGAAGGAATGTGAGGAAGATAGAAATCCCCAGAGACACACCTACAGCGTTTTGATTTTGGAGCTAGAGTTCCTGACATACAGAGGAGGAGGGTGGAGAGAGAACAGAGAGCGAGGAGGCAGAGAAACAGCAGACGGAGGGGAGGGAGAGGGAAGAAGCCAAGAGGATGGAAACTTCAGTCACACACAGAGGAGAGAGTGGCCAAAAAGACGCCAACAACTGAGAGAAGTTACAGTGAAATAGACACAGCAGGTGGAGGAGAGGTGGGCACATCTCAGTCGCAATTGAGGCGCAAGAAAGGACATATGACAAACAGACTCAGATGAGGAGGCTATTGTGGACTTTGTCAAGGATCATGAGGAGCTCTATGATAAGACCAACAAGCACTTTAAGGACAAGGCCAGGAATGAATGCCTGTGGGAGAGGTTTGCCAGCAGCCGCAACCTGTCAGTGTGAGTGTGCAAGACTTAATTTGAATCTCAAAGGACTCGCTACAGAAAACCCGCCCAGTCCAAGTCTGGCCAGGCCCTCTGAACTGAAAAATTGAGCCAAAAAGGCAACTTCTGCCCCCCCAAAAAATTGAAAAAAAAAATGATGAGATACACTTTTAAGAATCTTTGACATTTTTGGGAATGATTTTGACCTTTGGATCCAACCGTTTCAGTTTTGACCTTTGAGGAACTTTTAAAGTTCTCAAGAGATTTTGATACTTAAGAAAGTTTTGAACTTAGAAGTATTTTGCAAATTTGCCAGAAAAAAAATAAAAATGGAAAGATTTCTTCTTTAAGGTTTACAAAATTTGAGTTTTAATGTGGGACATTTTTTACATTACGTGTGTTGAAGTTATTGAAGAGTATTATATAACTTGTGAATTGGTTGGAAATTGTTAGGAAATTCGTTGAAAATCTATTGGCATATTTTGGGAAACTTAAGGGAAATTTGTGCAACACTAACTTAAATTAAAGTTTTTGATATAATTGGGTAGTCCTGCAAAGGACTGATAGATGCTAGCTGTTTTTATAGTTCTCAAAAGATTTTGATAATTAAGAAAGTTTTGAACTTAGAAATATCTTGCAAATTTGCCATAAAAAATTGAAAGGTTTTCAAAATTTGAGTTTTAAGGTGTGAAATTTTTATATAATTTGTATTAAATTTGTTGAAGAGTATTATGGTTGGAAATATTTAGGAAATTTGTTGGAAATCTATTAAAATTTTTTGGGGGAATTTTTTTGAAAATTTATGCAACACTAGCTTAATTAAAAGATCTGCAAAGGACTAATAGATGCCAGCTTCTTCTGTCCCCATGGTAGTTGGCATACACATCTCAGATCCTGTCCTTCTGCCCAGCCAATGCACCAAAATGATTGAAGTAATCCTTCAGTACGTTTATTAAACGTTTAACAATAAATGTTAGAAAAATATAATAAATGAACATAATAATGTCTGAATAATAATGGGGTCAGAGGTCAAATTCAATATCTTTGTATGGTTGCTCACTATTGAAATTATTATTTTTATGTCTAAAATTGCAAGATACTGGCTTAGAAATTCTGCCCCCATTCAATTCTTACTTTAGGGATTGCATGTGGGGCAATTTTTGACAAAGTCCTCCAAAATCCCCTATTATTGCTCACGGCCATCTTTGTTTGGATATGTTTGAAGGTGAAGGTTTAAAATTATAGGTTTAAAAAACGTTTTTGATAGAATGTTTTTAAAACATTTGACAAGCAATGTTTAAACATTTTAGGTGTACTGTTTATCAAACATTTCATGATGAATGTTTGAAAAACATTTCCAGCAAAACCTTAATTTCTTCAGCTATTTTATAGATGTTTTAAAAATGTTTCCAGTCAAACCTAGCTTCTTGAGTTATTTTATAGACGTTTAATAAACGTTTTCAGTAAAAATGTTTATATAGAGAATGTTTATAAAACATTTTTAAACATTACAGCATAAACGTTTACTTAGAAATGTTTAGAAAACCAAAGATAGGGTTTAATTAGGTTTTAAAAAGGTTTTGTAAACTTTTAAACCATTTAAAAACGTTTCTAATGTTTACTAGGATCTGATGAAGATCCACTTGACCCAATATCTACTCGGGGGAATCTGTGTTCTGCATGGACCAGGGCTAGCAGCACCAGGGAAAAGAAGCCCCTGTAGCCCCTCCACCTTTTCCTAGTCTTCAGGATCAGTAGGGCAGCTAAAATACTCTTCCTGAGTATATATATATATACTCAGGAAGTATATATATATATATATATATATATTGTTGTACTTGTATGTTATAGGAAAGGTGACTTATAAGTCCACAAGGGTTGGGCGGAAATCTTTAAAGTTTTCTTCTGTACATATTGTGAAACATAGCCTTAAGTCACAAAAATAAAGAATTCACCAAGAAAGAGGTCCGAAAGTGGTCACAAATGCAGAATATTTTCCCGAGTTGTGTCTATTGTAGACTTGTTCCAAGTCTTTGTACTTGTATCTACCAGGAACCTGAACAGTTAAATTTAAATTAAAACTTATAGGAGTTCATTATACCACAAGTATTTAAGAATAAGGGGGGTAGTCTCTGAAAAGAAATTGTCAGGGCTGTCTGTTTCTCCAAAAGTCATACAGTGCTCATATATTGCACAAAAGACTAAAGGACTTGGAGAAAGTCTATGTCTAATGCAAACAAAGACGTCGAACCAGAAACAAAAATAGACAAGTCTGCTTGTGTTGTAGCTTGTGACTACAGTAAGGAAAAGTGGGGACTAGACATTATTAACTATTAACTGTTCTAAAAATAAAAGCAACAATATGTATTTTAAGATAGCGTGGATCAACTGCTTAATGTAAATGGTGTGGTATGATTTTACTTATAACATATTTACTGTGTGACTAATTAAGTGGCTGTTGACACCTCTAAAACATCCATTAATGACAGTTATATCCTTCCATTACACTGCAACAGAAAAACAAGACCCTTCTACAGATTTCCGTAAGTGATGCTTAATTAAGATGGACATTAGAAACCAGGAAACTGGTTCCACAAATGACAGCTTAATATAACCCATTTCATTGATAATGAAATGTGTAATTAGCAAAAAGTAGCACATGAACAATGCGAGAGATTCGTGGTTTTTGAATGGAAAAATTTCACCAGAGGCAGATGACACTGTGCAGCCTTTCCTGTTATAAACAATAACAAACTAGAAGCACCTCTCTTTGTCTCTGTCTGTTGTACAAATGGATATAGTCCTTTGGTTTTAGTTTTCCTTGTCTCCAAATTTATGGTCTGTTTACAACCTTACATTGACCAAAAAGTCAAATTAAACAAAAGACAGAAACCTTGTTTTACAAGTGCTTAGTACAATATATAACATATAATTTGTACCTTGTTCAACATTTTGCACTTCTGTGACAAGTTCTATTTATAACAAGGCTGTTAATTTTTGCTAAATCTCACCCAGCTTTACTAAAACACAGGGGTATTAAGATCACTCTCAGTCGTAGGAGAAAATGCTTTAATTTTGCCACCTCCTCTTTTTCTAATGACATTAACAACAGCCATTCTCTTTGTGTGATGAGAAGTGTATCCAGGAGCCAAAACAGTTCATTTGGAGAAGGAAATGAAAACCTGAAAAGCCTGCTAGAATACCATTATTGAATTGCAGCCTTCCTTTAGAAGTGAAAACAAGATAGGATAGCTAAATTACTGGCTGCTGGCTACTTTCCACATTTCCTCTTACGTCACGGCTGGCCATCTTCTCTCATTTTGTTTTTCTGAAAAAAATCATCTCAGATATCTGTTCTTGTTTAAGCCACCTGCAGAGACATTTCCCCCTTTGAAATACATAATTATTAAAAACTGGAACATTAAGATTGCTATTAAAATAAGCAAGAATGAAAGTTCTACAGGGTCATTATGCTGTATTATGATAATCTGGCATTTACACTTCAACAATAATATTTACTCCTATTCTGAGATGTGTCTTTCACAATGTTACATCTTTGCTATGGTTTACTTGTCTTTTCAGTCATAACAAAAGGTGGCCACAGACGCATTCAGGTGTTGAAACTTATTGGCAAAAAAATCTTAAAAATCGCGAACCTATCAGAAGAATTCTTGAATCAATCGCCTCATTGATTGGAAAATAAAATATCAGGAAAATATTAGGAATTTATCTTCAACTACACCCATGGATCATGAATGTTTTTTTATTTTTATTTCTTCAATTGGGAAGTAGGTTTACGATTTTATCGCAATAATAGAGCAGCCCCATAAAGAATGTAACCACGTGAGGATGTGGAGAGGATTTCATGCAATGTAACTTAAACAAAGATTACGATCTAATTTATGATACAACTATGTGGACTGGCAGGGCATTAGAGAGAGAGAAAACCGACAGATCTATGTTGGTCACATTTGAAAGTAAGACTGTAGGTTTTAATGAACACTTGCCTATCGTGTGGCATTACTTAGAGTAGGTTGATATTGGGGGCATTTGGGTAAATTGGCAAAGACTGTCACAGGCTCAGGCTCCGGAACAAATATTAACAGAAACCTGATTGTGATAAATTACATCTTTCTTGTAGTAAAAATAGAAAATCAACAACACTTGAAATTATGTCCTCTAATCTAATCTTACCATTCTTTTATAGTGCTTAATCTTTGTAAGAGCAGAATGTAAGGTGAAGAATTAGAATCATTGTTCAAAATTCAATGAGTCATTGGTCATGCATGGATTGTAATGCAGAGACCCTGGGGACCCACGGAAAACCCTTTTCTGGAAAATATTGCGAGGAGATGTTATAGATATAATAAAATAAAATGATAATATATCGTTCAACATATAAATTTGTGACCCCATAGCTAAATATAGATTTTGACTTTCTTTCAGCAACATGAGCACTCAGAGAGTACAATCCTCCACAAAGGTCCAGCATCTCAAATACACCCTGTGAGCTGCAATGATAAAAATCCTTTACGAAATTTATATCCATTGACATTTCTCCTGCCTTATATGGTATGTGAAAACTGCATGAGTGTTGATGACAAGCAATTGTCACTAAATATTGTGTTTTCCGGTTTTGTGCCAAGTTGAAGCATGTATACCAAGTTACAACGCTAAGACCCCAGTTACACATAGCCGGATGTACCGCCGGATCGCGGCAGGATTCCTTATATGGAAAATATTGAGTGATTTACAGATCATCCTTTCCACCCGTATGGCCATCCGTAACGTCCATAATGTCCTTGTGGCTTCCGATACGGATGCCATGTGTCCGTGGGGATGCCACAGAAAAATCAAACTGCTTGAATTTTCTGTAAAGGCTTTGCGGATCATATCTGTAATTGATATCCGTAGCTCTTCCGTATCTCATCCGTAGTTCTTCTGTGACTGTCCTTATTGTCTGTATACCCATCCTGAAAGTCCTTGTCGCATCCCTTACATTCTTTATGCTTCTGCAGCAAATAGTATCCCTAAAAACATTGATGGATCTAAGCAGATCTGCTACGGATCAGCAACGGACTGACACGGAAAGAGTTTGTGGATTAAAAAAACAGTCATAAGACCTTTTCATCCGTAAACCTGTCGTAGCATTCCGTAGGAGATCTGTGGCAGTTCCATAAATCTTTTACATGACCACCCCATCCCTTGTGCATCCCTATCAGTTACCATATATGGAACCGTGGGGTATACCTGTGGCGTCTTCGGCTATGTGTAACTGGCCCCTAAGCAGTAGACATACCAAAGTATTTAGTATTCTTTCACCAAGTGTATGTTTCAATGCGTACCTTCACCCACAACCATTTACATATCACATCCAGTCATTTGGACATGTGTTAAAAAGGATAAAAATTTCTGGTCACAGACCACCTACATACCAATGTACACTTTAAAAGCTTCAGTAGATGCTGATAGCTCATAGCCAATCTGAATAAAACATATTAAAAATCCATGAATACGTACCCATGATTCATCAGTCCTTTGAACTCATTCGGCATAATACAGATATGAAACTTGATGTTTAAATGTGGTATCAAAACAATTTCATTGTATTACTCAGTTTCACAGATTAAGCAGGTTGCTATTAGATTTAGTCACCCCAAAACATCCTCATTTAGAAATGTGTTAATGTGTTCTATCCTTATAAAGTGTATGCGTAGTCAGCTCATTTCCTGATCTGTACCAAAACGAGCTCGGATGTGTGAAACCTGTTCAATTTACTTTGGCACAAAAACTTAATATGACTGTTTTTGTTTGTCCAGAGATGGTCATGTTTTCACACTTTCCTGGTAAGTAATAGGCTTTACACACCAAACCAATCCCATCAGATGCGAACCTTCATTACTCTGAACAAAATGTTAAAAATCATTTCAATATCGGTGTAACATAAAATTTTTCTCAGAAGTAAAATTTTTCCTCTACCTTACTGTGAAGTGAGGGAACTACTAAAATTAAAAAAAAAATACAAACCATTGCCAAAATATCTGAATTGATAAGACCTTGATTTCTCTGAAATTTATTTAATTTTCCTTTTTAAATGCTGTTCTTGGCCTTTCATTAGGGGGTGCACATACATAGTCGCAATGGTAGGCAAAATTTCAAGGTGGGAAAATTTCACTGGACACCAGCCAGAAATACGGAAGTTATTGCCATTTTAACTGCAATTCTAAATCAGACAGAACTTGGAGAATCCTTCAAATAAAAAAAATCACTGGATCAGATTATTTCTGGTGTGTATAGACACGATAGTTCCAACGTTATTATTGGATCAGCTTGTATTGTTACTAGAGTATACAGGCCTTTAGGGATCTGTTTGTGCATAGAATGAAATCTATCCTACAAAATTCTGAGTTTGTTGGATTTTCTCTTATATATTTGGAGAATTTTAACATATATTTGCAAAAAAAAAATCAAAAATGCATCTTAATTAAAAGATTTGCAGAGTAGAGCCTACATTTAGTAATTAACATATTAAGCCTAAAGTTTAAAAGGAAGTTATAACATAACTTTGAAACAGAGAACTGAAACTGTTATTTAAATGGTATCTGTATTACATTCAAACAGCTGTGTACCACATTGTAACATTATATCACAGCTGTATAGTTTGGTTTGATTATCAATAACTTTCTCACGTTTTGCTTAGAGCCTCCTGCAAGGCTGCACAATGTATCACCACACAGTTAGAAATCATCCCTGTAGCATTTTGAAGTCTGAGCCACAGATGTTACTTGACACCTAACATGGAATAAGGACGTGTGAATGCTTTTGTAGAATCTGAGTTTCTGTTGACTCTAAGTTTGAAAAGAATTGAAATAATCTTTCAGTAAGCATTCATAACTAACAGGACACATATGTTATGAGTAATTATAAAGACTTCAATAACACTAAAATCAAACATAAAGAAAGTTTACAAATTGACCATTAAGGTGACCTTATTATGAAACTGGTTGCATAATGAAGATTTAGACCAGACCTCAGTATCTGGCGTTAATGTGACCAGTTGCCAACATAACTCTTAAAATGGAATTATTAGCCCCTAATACTCCCTACGTTGTTTTACCAAAAGTGGCCAACTTAAATGCACTTGTGGGATCCAAAAGTAATATTTAGTGGACTTATTTGTGCAAAAATGCATTTACAGTAATCACCAAATCCTGTGGAATACCATCCCATTGGACTAGGGGGCTTCATGTGTAAATCTCATTGTATCCAGATTATTGTTCTGTATTTCGATTAGTTCCTCTGAATTATTGATAGATTTTGAATCAATCTACATGTGTGGTTGTATATTATTTACTCTGCTGCTTCAGATAATGGAAAGTTTTGTAGAGACACTTCTGGGAAAACAGCTAAGGCTTGGATTAGCTGCCGCCCCCTCCCCACTTCTGTATTTTTATAGGCTGGTCTATAACAAACTACTGATGTCAAAAACTTAAATTGGCAGTAAAATAGACTGACAATGAGAATACTTAACTAGATCTACAGTACATTTAATGGGGACACTCCACTCGAGCCAACCCTAAAACCGACTCTAGCGTCTATTGCAAAAGTAGGGGATCAGGGATGCAAAAAAAAACGAAAATGTTGGGTCAGTTTTACCTCCGTGACAGGACGTAGTGCATCCCAGCTTGTCTGGATCAAGATCCCAACCTGACCTAGGATTGGGATAATTTTCTCCACGGCTATATGGGAAACTACAAGGACAGGCTGTAAATCCCTAACCGACAAGTCTTATCAAGCCCCAACAAGCTGTACTGACAGGACTGGAGCATTTTCACGGCTCACCCCGACTGGACTGATTAATACCTGGAGTCGGGGTCGAACCCACAGTATATAAACCCCCACTGACTGTCATAAATCATCATTTGCCACTGCAAAGATGCCAGCTTTACATCAGAGAGACTTTCTACAGCAGCTTAGGGTACTTTTGTTTTTTATTGAGTTTAATATTTTGATTTTTATCGTGATTGGCAGACAGAAAAGGACACATCTGAACCCAGGACAAGGAACTGCCATACAGCCACTACCACAGGCAAGCCCCAGCCAGCCCCCAGGAGAAGAAGAAAACCCAAAACCATGGGTCATGCCCTGGATACTCCAAAGACAGGAAAAAGGATGCTACAGCAACCTCCTGGCCGACTTAATACACACTGACATCCCAGGATAACAGAGTTTTGTGAGGATGCCATGTGCCTTTTTTTATCTCAATGAAGAACGCATACACCACCGTATCAAGAAGTCAGTCACCAATTTTAAGAAACCCTTAGAAATTGGATTGGCAATAATACTGAGACACCTGGCAACATCAGAAACTTACACCTCCTTGCTGCATCACTTGCTGGTTGGCTGAACCACCATCTGTAAATTCACCCCCCAGGTCTGCTGAGCCATCCTTGCTGAATTCCAGGACGAATATTTGCGCTGCCCTACTGACCCTGAAGAGTGGAAAAGGGTGGAGGGGAACTTCACATCTAGATGATGAAGAAGCCAAAGAAATCAGTCAGTGACTATTACAACTACAAAGGCTTCTTTTCACAGCTGCCCTGGTTGATGCAGAATACAGATTCCTCTGGGTCATATGTGGGATCAAGTGGATCTTCATCAGATGCACAGATTTTTAACAGAAGTGATTTGAGGAAGAAAATTGAGGATGGCACCTTGAGGCTTCTGCCACCTGAACCACTGGGGGGGGGGGGGGGGGGGGGGGAGGCCAAATTTGCATTATTTCTTTCTGGGTGGTGACGCCTTTGTCTTGATGCCATGGATGATGAAACCCCACAGCAGAAGACAGCTCACAAGGGAAGAATGAATAGCCAACTGCAGGATCTCCAGAAGGAAGGAGGGTGGTGGAGAATGTGTTAGTGAGCAGATTCAGGGTACTACTGGGCACCATGGAGTAAAGGCCAAAGGTTGTCAGACAAATTGATTTTACACGTGTGTGATGTTGCATAACATGCTGAGGACACACCATGGAAAGGGCACCAAACCACAGCAGATGACATAGAAGCCCTACAAATTGAACTGGTGTTGTATTTGCCAGATAACAACTACAGGAATCCTTTGAGGGAAGCCAAACATCAGCGAGAAAACTGAAAGACTACTTCAATTACATGGGGGCATTGGCTCGGCAGGAGGACAGGATCTGAGATGTGTCAACCAATAACCCTGGTGGCATATTAAGCTGGCATCTATCACTCCTTTTCAGGACTACCCAATTATTCCAAAAACTTTTATTTAAGTTGGTGTCGATCAAATTTCCAAACAAAATCCAATCCATTTCCAAAACTATTTTTAAACCAAATCACAAGTCCCCCAAGTTATGTAAAAATGTCCCCCTTACAAGTAAAAATTTATAAAACTTTTTTAAAATTATTTTTCTTGCAAATTTGCAAGATATTTCTAAGTTCCAAATCATCAAAATCTTTGTGGAAACTCAAAAGTTTCTCAAAGGTCAAAAGTCTAAAAGTCAGATCCAAAGGTTAAAATTCTTTCCCCAAAGGAAAGCTCAACAGGAAGATAGTCCAGCTATGTAAGACCGAAGTGCCTTATATTGGACATTTGCTGACAGCAGTTGGAGTCAAGCCAGATCCAAGCAAAGTAGCAGCCATTGTCAACATGCCAAGGTCAACCAATGTCAAAGAAACCCAAAGGTTTTTAGGTTTCATCAACTACCTTGCCAAATTCCTTCCTCATTTGTCCGAAGTGTGTCAACCATTGAGACGCCTGTGTGAGAAGAACAATCAATTCTGCTGGGAATCACAGCAAGAACAGGCATTTAGCAAAGCAAAACAGCTTGTGACGATGGAACCGGTGTTGACATACTATGATGCAAATAAGCCTGTTACGATACAGTGTGACAGTTCTGACAAGTGTCTTGGATGCACCATTCTACAAGATGGAAAACCGATTGCTTTTGCATCAACCGCGTTGTCACCTGCACAACAAAGATATGCAGTTATAGAAAAAGAAATGCTGGCGATTTGCTTTGCTGCCAAGAAATTCAGCATGTATATTCTTGGCAAAGATGATGTCACAGTAGAGACTGATCACAAGCCGCTAGAAGCAATCTTCAAGAAATCTCTACTTGCTGCTCCTATTCGCCTTCAAAGAATGTTGTTGCAATTACAAAGATACAATCTGAAAGTGAAATACATAAAAGCTTCAACCCAATACGTTGCCAATTTATTGAGTCATGCTATACCACTCAATTCAGTCCCAGATGCAGAGTCTAAATCATTTGATGTGTTTTGTCTTGGACTAGATAACATTAGTTATGCAGAATACACTAGTGTTTCAAGAAACAGTCAAGCAGAAATCAAAGTAGCCACAGAAAATGATCCAGCTCTCCAGCTTTTGAAAGCCACTGTCATGAAGGGATGGCCTGATAGCAAAGAACAAACTTCAGCAATGATACAGGAATACTGGAACTTTCGTGAGGAAATCACCATACAAGATGGAATCTTGTACAAAGGTTTGTGTATGATTATTCCTGTCTCTCTGAGAGAAGACATGCTGAAGAAACTTCACAGCAATCATGTAGGTACTGAAGCCTGCATCAGGAAAGCAAGTGATTCACTTTTCTGGCCAGGATTACGAAAGGACATCACCAACTTGGTCAGTAATTGCCATGTCTGTGCTGAAATCAATAAAACACAGCAAAAAGAACCACTGCAGACACCAAAGTTGCCAACTCATATCCATGGTCAAAAGTTGCTGTTGATGAATTTCACTACAAGAACAAGTCCTATCTTCTGACAGTAGACTATTTCAGTGATTATTTTGAAGTAGACAGACTTTATTCTACAACTTCAAAGTCCATAATAAAAAAGTTACAAGCACAATTTGCAAGACATGGAATCCCGAAAGAAGTGATCACAGACAACAATCCCAATTTAGTGAGCGATGAGTTTTCAAAATTTGCCACTGAATGGAATTTTGATCACATATCCATCTCGCCTGGTCACTCGCGTTCAAATGGTAAAGTGGAATCAGCAGTAGCGATTGTCAAAACATTGATGAAGAAAGTAGAAAGGTCAAATACCAACATATACCAAGCCTTACTGGAATGGAGAAACACTCCTACCATCAACATGTCATCAAGCCCAGTTTAAAGACTCTTTTCAAGAAGAACCAAAACTCTTTTGCCAATTAATATCAAGCTACTTGAACCTGAAGTTCAATATGATGTGACAAAGAAAATTGAAAAGAAAAGGAAGTTAGCAAAATACTATCATGATAAAAGAGCAAATTCACTGCCCGAATTAGAAGTTGGACAGCCTGTATATGTGCAACCAATTTCAGGACATCATAATACTGATTGGGAACCAGCAGTTTGCAGTAAGAAACTCACTGACAAATCCTATTTGGTACAGTTGAATGGAAAGACCTACCACAGAAACAGAATACATTTGAAACCAAGGGTTACAGATCATAATTACAGCAAAGATGCACAAATGGAAATACCAGATGATACATCCCCAGCTTTGGTCACTAATACAAACACTCACAGTAGTACAGATTCTACAAGCCCAGTTAGTTCTAACACTACTGACAATAAACAAGATCAAAATATGAGTGGTGAAGTGAGAAAAAGCTCCAGAAACAGAAAACCGTATACACCATACACACATATACCCTGAAGGTGTATTAAAGCAAAGACTTTAAGTTAAAATATGTTCTAAATTGATTTATTACTCCAGGCCAGAATAATGCTAATTGAGTAATAACAGTGACACAGTTGCAGTCTACCAACTGTTATCACATTGGATAAATAAATTTTATATGAATTAGTTGACAACTCAATATACAGTAAATTTATCTCATCAAGAATGCTCTTTTCAGACTTTAAAGATATTGAAAATTATGCAGACTTTCTTGTTTTTTGTTTTTTTTTTCTAAAAAGGGGGAGATGTTAGATGTAGTTAATGCAAGTAATAGCAGTTTGTGGTTACCATATCCTGTACTGGTTTATATTTGTTATGAACTTTGATGACCTGTGCATGTGCTTTAACAAAGGCAATTGAAGCAGTCATTGTGTGTGTGTCAAGCATACAACATGTGTTAAAATCTATTCTTTAATAATATACTTTAATTCTAAAAGCTTTGTGTTTTAATCCATATTCACACAGACAAACAATGTGTCTGTTGGTGTGGTTGCTGGGGATGACGGCTCATTTTATCTGCCCTGCTCTGGATGCCGCTTAGAAGTTTCACAGCCTCATTTCTAAATGTTTAAAAGTCTCTATCCTCTAAGGCCTCCACCTCAGATGCCAAGCTGTTGCAGAAGGCTGTTCTGATGATCTCCTGCCTTGCCCACAAAACTGATGACAGCATGGTTTTCATCTGTGCAAAGTGGTCCATGACCTGCTGGTTGACCGAAGAATGCCCGAAAACTGTGCTGGGGCTTGTAACTAAAGGCTGTATTGAGGTGTCTGATCGCATGCTGATCTCCATACTATCTGTGTTGGTTGAACCACTGGAGATGTTGTGTGCTGAAGCAACGTATGCACTGGTTCCTTGAACTTGAGATGTGCAGCCTGAAGATTTACTGAGTCCCTTGCATCTGATGGGCATCTTCAAGAAGGTAAATTTCTCCTGAATCCAGTTCTGCCTCTCAGTCATTTCTTTTGGAGACCAGATTTGGAGTGCATGAGTTTGCTGTAGCAAGTTCTTTGGGATTCGAACCAAGTCCTTTACAAAGTCCACAATAGCCTCCTCATCTGAGTCTGCCCCTTCTTGTGCCTTGAGTGCGATTGAGATGTCCCCGCCTCTCCTCTAGCCTCTATATCCATATCTGTGTCATTTCTGTCTGTCCTTGCATGCTTTTCTACCACTCCCTCCTCTGCTGAGTGTGTAGTTTCCTCCATCCTGGCTTCCTCCCTCTGTTTCTGTGCCTCTTCTTCTCTTTTTCTTGCCTCCCTCTCCTCCCTCCTCTGTATATTAGCAGCCGTATCCCTCAACTCAAACTCTGTAGGTGTGTCTGTGGGGACTTCTATCTTCCTCACTCTTCTGCCCTTCTTAGAACCCATTTTTCTTTGTAAAAGCAGCATTTGTAAAAATCAAAATCCTATCTTTAAATGCTGCCAGATATAATCTGTGCGATGCCAGATTCCAAATGATGCATTGTTTAAACTGACCCACCTTGTCTGTTTCTGTAACCACCTTGTTAGTTTCTGTTTATGTCTTGTCATGACATGTTTCCAGGTTGTCCCACTAAGATGTTACAAACTCTTCAGTTGAAGACTGGGAGACTTCACGTCTTGATGGAAAGTGTCCAAGTCAGGTCAGTAATGTTTATGGCAGGCTGGTGTGCTTTCAAGTATGGTTTGTTTGTTTGTGTACAGCCTATCAGGAGGTGGTCCCTTGGTACTTAACCATGACAGGCCGGGAAATTCTTCCAGACAAGTTGGTAACAGTACAAGATGGGAAGTGTGAGTGACAAGCCATAGAGATCCACGACAGGATGGTTTCCAGGTGGGTGGAGCCAAGGTCAAGATACAGAGTCATGGAGGGTCGGTGAAATATCAAACATGTTTGATATTTTGCCAATCCATCAAGACAAGCCAGGAAACTACAACCGATCCTAACTAATTCTGTAAACATTGCTCCCGACCCTTGAAAATACCTAGTTAATGACAAGTTGGCTCCAGTGGAACATTACAATAAGGTGGGATGTTGAATATCTTGACTTCCCTTGAAATTCTCATAAAGCATTTTTTGTTTAACTATGGCTTAAATATAACCAGTTATTACTGTTGGATTCTTTGTGAAAGTTTAGCTTTCACAAACTTCGTCCAATTTTTATTCAGTTTATTTTTATTATCAAATATACATTATAATGAATTTAAGTAATTTACATTAAAAATAAAGATATAACCTGTTTACTGTTGATTTTTACACCATATATCCATAGATTTGTTCAAAACATAAGGACAGGAAATCGAGGTCATCAAAACAGATAATAGTAATTTAAATTTTGTGTGATTGGTTGATCACCCACTCACAGTAATCGAATAAAGTCTATTCACAATAAAATAAGACGTTTGTCATTTTTCCAGACAGGCAAAACAAGTAGCCATCACTGGGTGGTCTATGTTGGAGTTCATAAGTTGTCAAAAGTCTTTTCAGGGCTGTTCCATTATTGTGATCTGATCATAAACCTAACGCCCGATTCAGACTTTCCTTGGATCAGCTGTTTCATCTGCGATTGAGGACACTATGGCGGTTATGTTGTGAAAAGGTTTGCCAGCTTTTCAGTGAGGTTGAGCGCTGCTTGATGCCAGACAGACAACCTTCTTCAGACAACCTCTCAGCCCAGGCCTGAAGTTGTTTCTCACACTAAGACACCTGGCCACAGGAGACAGTTACATATCAATAGAGTACACCTTCAGGTTGGGGAGGTTGCTAAATTAATCGCTTCATCCCTGAGTTCTGTGATGCCATCATCAACCACTACCAAGACGAGGTAGTCAATTGTCAACCTGCCCCTGGTACTGGAAGGAGATAGAGCTGGGCACAATTGTCTCCCCCCAGCTGAGTCACTTGTGGCTGATTGTCCAAAAATTCATTATTATATCCTAGCAGACAACACCTTCGCCCTCAGAATCTGATTGATGAAGCCGTTCTCAAGCAGAACTGTGGATATCAAGAAGCGTGTATTCAACTATGTGATCAGCCATGGGAGAATGGAGGTTGAAAATGCCTTTGTTGTTTTTGCCAGTTGGTTTGGGGTGTTACAATCTCCAATGATACAGGAGCCTAATGTTGCTATGAGGATTTTTACAGCTTGCGTGGTTCTGTACAATCTGCTGTGCATTAGATCAGGCAGAGGACAAGTTCAGCCAGAAAACATGGGTTTGGATGTCAAGAGTGTCTTGTATGGGAACCATCTGCCACATCGGGGCAAAAGCTGCCATGGTACAGAGAGGTATTTTGGCAGATTATTTCAGAAATGAAGGAGCTGTACTATGACAGCTCTACAGGATTTAAAATATGTCAAATAGACCGTCTCAGTATTGTTTTTTTTTTCAAATTATAAATATGTTTCATTTTCATGTTGCTTTTTACAGTTCCTTTTTTCCTCTTCCATCTTTCTTTGTTGATGATTTTAGTGTTTGAGGGAGAAAGGTGAGGTAGGGTTCAAAGCTTCCAGCATATGACTTAAACATTTTGGGGGATGAGAGAGGTGAGCTAGGTTTCAAAGCTTCCGTCATGTGACTTTACCTTAAACTTTTTTGAATTGGATGAGAGAGGTGAGGTAGGATTTGAACCCTCCCCCATGTGACTTTAAATTAAAACATTTTTGAGTTTAAGGTTGGTATGAAATTTTCTTTGGTTTGTATCTTATACTTATTGGTAAGTGACTTCGGGGATTTTTTAAATTTTTAATATAGTTTTAAACATTTACTCAGTTAATTGTTTTGGACGACTGGGAGAGCCTGAAAAGGGCTTGAAATATTATCAGCTAAAAGCTGAATGTTCTCCGCTGCTGACACTTTCTCGGTTTCGTCTACAGCTCACCATCACCATGCTCATCTCGGTGTGTTGGTCTCTTGCTGGAGATGTTGGGGGTGTTGAGGTTGTTGTAGTTATCATCTACTGAGATGTGGGTAAGACATGGATAAGTGATCCATATGAAATGCCTTCTTAGGCTACTGAGGGTATGTCCATAGGCATTGAAGGCATGAAACTGTGGAAGTTGGTTGTACTTGTCGGTCTGGTAATGATAGGCAGCTTGTTCTTGGCTTCTGCATTGCTTGATCAGGCTGATGCTTCTGACATCTGACGACATTCCCAAGTTTCTAGCTGCAACTCGGCCTCACTCATGGTGGGGTTGGCACCTGGTTCGCTACTTGGGAGGGTTTTGGGAGGGGTGCGATAGACTCCTGACAATCTTAATGTTCCTCTGTCAATCCACGTGCACTGCCAATTGGCTTCATCTCAACTGAAATTCTCTCTGTGGTTGTGAGTTGGTCTGACACCTCTGGTGGGCCAGCATCAGGTGACCTGGAAACTGTGTCCTCCCGTGGGGCTTGAAAGCACTCTTAAATAAAATTGTTGAGGAAGCCTAAGTTAGTTTTTTGGCACTTCTGTCTGTCAGTTATATGAAGTGCACCCTGTCCAGATTTCAATATGTTACAGTTGAAGTTTAATATTTTCTAGAAAACTTTTCATTCTACATATTTTTGTATATTTTTGGGCTTTCAGATTAAAACTCCTGTTTCACATTCTTATTCTGGCAACCAGATATACCCAAACCATCTGAAAACATGACTTGCAAATTTATCATTTATCCTTAATTGTAGCACAAAGATGAAAGTGTGTTAAATACTCACTGGCCACAAAAATTTGTTCAAAAGAGTAAAACGAATCAAATAATCATAATTTCTTCAAACTTAGATGGAGATACCAATGACGTACAAGTCCCCTGCCTATTTTGTGTGTCACACTCAACCTGAGATATTCTAATAATGTTGCCATCTGGATTTTTAATTGCGAGGTTCGTGCTTCTAGAGATCACTTTTTTCACTTGT